>JAWHQI010000028.1:2065000-3315000 GCA_033032865.1 Dactylorhiza incarnata | reverse complement strand
TATCTTGGGAGGAAGAAATTATACCCTCCGCCGAAGTGCTGCTCAGATCTCACCTTCCAAAATCTAAAGTGTAGGGAGGCCGTAAAGTTGACCCGAGAAAGATGGAGTCCGGAATCTGAAAGCCGCCGCAGGAAAATCTCGTTTTCGAGCGCCGAAGAAGGTTGGGGATTTCTAACGCCAGAGAAGGTTGAGGTGGCTCCTTCTCGAACGTCAGAGAAGGTCGGGTGGCTCCTTCTCGAACGTTTGCGGAAGCTTTGTTGGGAAGAGCCACTGAGCCGATTTCAGAAGAGGTTGGGGAGAGGCGTGAAACGGGGGATGTGTGGTGTACAAATATTAATAATTAGGGCTTCCAAAATGTTTAAAATAGTTCCAATAACTGATGAGGTATTTTCTCCTAAGTGTGAAAGGTGCTAGCCACCTTTTGACCATGCTTTTCAAGCATGTGTTTCATGCAAGTGTGAAAAGGGGTAGTCGTCTTTGACTAAGAAATCAACATGTGATCTTAAAGGAAGCTTCTAGGAAAGTGCCCAGAGGAAGCTTCATGACATGTGCTTTTGACCGAGGGAAGCTTCATGCACATGCTATCTACCACCATCTACCCCTTGGTTTTGGCCTTATAAATAGGCATGAAGGAGGAGGGGTAAGTAATCAACTTCTCTCCCATCTCAAGCATTGAAAAAGTTTCTAGTGAGGCCTTTGTGGCAAGCGTCTTAGTTTGGGGAGAGCTTTCGGACGTCTCTGCGACGTTGACGAGGAATACTTCGTCATACACGGATTGGATCTGGAGCAGACTTGGGCAAGGATTCGAAGAGGCATCTTGGAGAGGATTTGTGTAATCCGTCTCGTCCGCCACTGTCGGTAACTTGCAACTTTTTGCTACTGTTTATTGTGTATTATTGTGTGGTGCGAAGTTGGTGAAGATCCTGTGTGGATCGAGAAGGGAAAGCCTTGTAATTACCTATCCATTTTACACATTTTTAGTGGCGGCTTTCCGGGTTGGACTCTGATCGTCCCGTGGTTTTTACCATATTGGGTTTCCACGTTATATCTGCGTGTCACTTTTATTGTTGTTATTTTGTGCTGTGTTTTTGGTTGTGTATCGGCATACCGTTAAGCGGTCGTGCAGGTACTTACTCGAACTAATTTGCAGGTGCTCTGGTCGGGCTTGCGTGCTCTCTAGCCCATCAAGTGGTATCAGAGCTAGGTTCATTATCAGAGCTGGTATCGGGCTGACCTATTTGGGATTCGAGACGAGTCGATCAGATATTTCGGGTTAGTGATCGGGTGCGGTAGGTGACGACCATTGGTCCGCTCCCTATCCTCTTTGATTCCTTTCTTGGAAATAATCGGCTCAATGAACTGAGGTCAGTCCGATCAGTGACAGAGCACGATGGAGTCTACATCGGGTTCAGGCTCCGATCAAATGGTGAAATTAAACGGCGCGAACTATCACCAGTGACACTTACTGATGGAAGATCTCATCTACGTCAAGGGCTGGCATACTCCTATCTTTGAGGAGATGCCTAAAGACATGGATCCAAATAAGTGGAAGGTGGAGCACCGGAAGTTATGCGGATTCATCAGGCAGTTCGTGGAACCAAACGTCTACAATCATGTCGCGAGTATCGTTGACGCGAAAATCCTTTGGAAGACCTTGGAAACATTGTATGTCAAGAGTACTGGCATCAACAAGTTATATCTACTGAAGAAGCTGAGGGAGTTCAGATACAGAGAGGGATCCCCTATCTTGGATCATGTGAATGAGTTCCAAGGTATTATCGATCAACTTACTGCTATGAAGGTGACCTTTGAGGACGAGGTCAACGCATTATGGCTGTTGAAGTATCTTCCAGACTCTTGGGAGATGGTTAGAGTTTCCCTAATCAACTCCTCTCCCGGGGGCATCATTACTATGGAGATTGCCAAGAGTGGCATCCTGAACGAAGAGGTGAGAAAAAAGTCTCAAGGGATATCAGGCTCTTCTTCACAAGCTGGCATCCTCTACACTGAGCCCAGGGGGAGAGGCAGGAGCAAGAGTAGAGAAAGGAAGAGCGAGAGAGGACAAAGCAGGGGGAAGTCCAAGTCACGTTATCAAAACGTGGAGTGCCACTATTGTCATAAGAAGGGGCATATTCAGAAGTTCTGTTATTCTCTAAAGAATGACGAAAGGAAGAAAGGAGTGGCTACTGATGATAGGAAGGAGAGTCACACTACAGTTATTGCATCTACAGAGGATGATGTCATCATTGTTGGAGATGACGTCACAGCTGCACTCTCTTGTGATGACCGAAGCTGGATTGTTGATTCGGGTGCTTCTGCACATGTCTCCCACAACAGAGCGTTGTTTGCCACCTACACGACTCACGACTGTGGAGTGCTTAGGATGGGCAATGGTGACACGTCAAAAGTCATCGGGAGGGGAGACATGCACCTGAAGAAGAGCACTGGAGGATTGCTAATCCTAAGAGATGTGCGATATGTTCCTGACATTCGCTTCAATCTAGTTTCAGTTGGAAAACTAGGTGATGAGGGACACTTAAGTGTCTTTGGTGGAAATTTTTGGAAGCTGATCAAGGGGTCGCTAGTAGTGGCCAAAGGTTATAGAGAGACTGGTTTATACTACATGGGGGGGAGACCTGAAGCTGCTCAGGTCAACACTGTCAGAGATGGAACATCCACCTCTTTATGGCACAGGAGATTGTGTCACATCAGCCAGAAAGGGCTAGGATGTCTCTCCAAGAAGCAGATGATCACTGATCTATCTGAGGATCAGTTGGAGAGATGCGATCATTGTATGGCTGGAAAGCAGAATAGAGTTTCATTCAGCCACAGCTCCACCAGGAGATCCGAGCCACTAGAGCTCGTACATACTGATGTCTGCGGGCCACTGAAGGTCCAGACGAGAGGAGGAGCGTCTTACTTCGTGACGTTCATTGATGACTATTCGAGAAAACTTTGGGTCTATGCTATTAAGACCAAAGGTGAGGTTCTCGACACTTTTCGGAGAATCCACGCTGAGGTGGAGAGGCAATCTGGGAAGAAGTTAAAGTGCATCAGGTCCGACAATGAGGGAGAGTATATTGGTCCTTTTGATGAGTATTGCAGAGAGCAAGGGATCAGACATGAAAAGACTCCGCCCAAGACGCCGCAGCTGAATGACGTAGCTGAAAGGATGAACAGGACCTTGATGGAGAGGGTGAGGTGCATGCTATCTGAGTCAAAGCTACCTGGCATGTTTTGGGGTGAGGCTTTATACACAGCTGCACACGTCATCAACCTATCTCCCAGTTATGCATTGCAAGAGGATGTTCCTGATAAGGTCTGGTATGGGAAGGACCCTTCGTATAGTCACTTGAGGGTCTTCAGCTGCAAAGCCTTTGTGCACATCCCTCGGGATGAAAGATCGAAGTTAGATTCTAAGACCCGTCAATGCATATTTTTGGGATATGGACGCAGCGGCGAGTTTGGCTACAGGTTCTTTGATCCGGTTGAGAAGAAGCTTGTACGCAGTCGCGATGCCATATTTTGTGAGGATCAGATTATGCTTGATCCTGAAAAGACTGAGAAGGCTGACTGTCGCACTGATGAAGAGTATCCTGTGACTGGAGATGATGATACTGAGGAGGTCGTAAAGCCTAATCCAATGCAGGGCATTGAGCCACTTCTAGGCCATGAGGACATGAATGATGGCGAGCCTACAGATGACATCATTGATGATGTGCCCATACCAACAGCTGAGCTCGCTCCACGGAGGTCCGATCGATTCAGACAACCATCTTTGAGATACTCTGCTACTGAGTATATTATGTTGACTGATGCGGGGGAGCCCGAGTGCTTTGATGAAGCAGTGCAGAGCTCAGAGAAGAAAGAGTGGATGGTTGCTATGCAGGAGGAGATGCAGTCTCTGCATGAGAACCATACTTATGAGCTGGTACGATTACCTAAGGGCAAGAAGGCTCTGAAGAATCGATGGATTTTTAGAGTAAAGCAGGGAGACCCCTCGACACCACTCAGATACAAGGCAAGATTAGTGGTGAAGAGTTTCAGTCAGAAACAAGGAGTTGATTTTTATGAGATCTTCTCCTGTTGTGAAGATGTCGTCTATCCGAGTTGTTCTTGGCCTTGCTGCAAGGCTAGACCTGGAGATTGAGCAGATGGATGTCAAGACCGCCTTTCTGCATGACGATCTTGAGGAGGAGCTTTATATGGAGCAGCCTGAAGGTTTTAAGGTGAAAGGGAAGGAGAGCCTGGTCTGTCGCCTGAAGAAGAGCTTATATGGCCTAAAGCAGGCCCCGCGACAGTGGTACAAGAAGTTCGATGCTTTTATGGGGGAGATCGACTTCAGGAGGACCACCCTTGATCACTGCATGTTTGTGAAGCAGTACGCTCCAGAGGATTTCATTATCTTACTCCTTTATGTTGACGACATGTTGATAGTCGGGAGGAGCACTACGCGCATTACCGAGCTGAAGCGGCAATTGAGCTCCACATTTGCGATGAAGGACTTGGGAGCTGCGAGGACCATCCTAGGGATGCATATTCGGAGAGATAGAGCTTCCAAGTTACTTTGGTTGTCGCAGGAAAGATATATCAGGAAGGTGCTACAGAGATTTAGTATGGATCAAGCGAAGAAGGTGAGCACGCCGCTTGCAGCTCACTTCAGACTTACCGCTGACCAGTGTCCGAGCACACCTGAGGAGAAAGAGGAGATGCAGAAGGTCCCATATGCTTCTGCCGTTGGCAGTCTTATGTATGCCATGGTATGCACTCGCCCTGATATAACGCATGTTGTTGGTACTGTTAGTAGGTTTCTCTCCAATCCTGGGAGAGAACATTGGAGTGCTGTCAAGTGGATTCTAAGGTACCTATATAGGACGTCAGAATTGACGTTAAGGTTTGGAGATAGTGAGCCATAGCTTCTGGGCTACACTGATGCTGATATGGCTGGAGATTTGGACTCCAGAAGATCGACCTCTGGGTACTTGATCCTATTTGTTGGGGGAGCTGTTTCGTGGCAGTCAAGACTACAAAAGTGCGTTGCACTGTCGACTACGGAGGCAGAGTTTATTGCAGTCACTGAGGCAGGAAAAGAGCTTCTTTGGATGAAGCGTTTCATCAAAGAGTTGGGTTTCACTCAGGAGCGCTACACACTCTTATGTGACAGTCAGAGCGCGATTCATTTAGGGAAGAACCCCACCTTCCACTCGAGATCCAAGCATATTGATATGCGGTATCATTGGATACGCGATACTCTAGAGCAGAGAGAGCTGGATTTGCAGAAGGTGCACACAGATGACAATGGAACGGATATGCTTACGAAGACTGTGTCGAGGGGGAAGTTTGAACATTGTGTGAGGATCGCTGGCATGACGATCTCTTCCACATAAATGTAAAGGGGATAAATTGTTGGGTACAGTTCCCGTCCTTTGTAGAGAAAACTGTGGATTTGAGTTTTACTAACTCGAACTTGGTGGTGCTGGATCTATCGACATATGGAGGAGACATGAAGTTCTTACCAAATGAAGATAATTAGAAGGACACATTTTTCACTTAGTCGAAAAGGGGGAGATTTGATGAGGTATTTTCTCCTAAGTGTGAAAGGGGCTAGCCACCTTTTGACCATGCTTTTCAAGCATGTGTTTCATGCAAGTGTGAAAAAGGGTAGCCGCCTTTGACTAAGAAATCAACATGTGATCTTAAAGGAAGCTTCTAGGAAAGTGCCCAGAGGAAGCTTCATGACATGTGCTTTTGACCGATGGAAGCTTCATGGAAGCTTCATGCACATGCTATCTACCACCATCTACCCCTTGGTTTTGGCCTTATAAATAGGCATGAAGGAGGAGGGGTAAGTAATCAACTTCTCTCCCATCTCAAGCATTGAAAGAGTTTCTAGTGAGGCCTTTGTGGCAAGCGTCTTAGTTTGGGGAGAGCTTTCGGACGTCTCTGCGACGTTGACGAGGAATACTTCGCCATACACGGATTGGATCTGGAGCAGACTTGTGCAAGGATTCGAAGAGGCATCTTGGAGAGGATTTGTGTAATCCGTCTCGTCCGCCACTGTCGGTAACTTGCAACTTTTTGCTACTGTTTTATTGTGTATTATTGTATGGTGCGAAGTTGGTGAAGATCCTGTGTGGATCGAGGAGGGAAAACCTTGTAATTGCCTATCCGTTTTACACATTTTTAGTGGCGGCTTTCCGGGTTGGACTCCGATCGTCCCGTGGTTTTTACCATATTGGGTTTCCACGTTATATCTGCGTGTCACTTTTATTGTTGTTATTTTGTGCTGTGTTTTTGGTTGTGTATCGGCATACCGCTAAGCGGTCGTACATGTACTTGCTCGAACTAATTTGCAGGTGCTCTGGTTGGGCTTGCGTGCTCTCTAGCCCAACAATAACAAGGTAGAAATATAAACACCATATTAAATTCATCATAAAATCAAAAATACAATGAACTGAAGAATAAATAGTGAAATAATTTTTCATAAATTAATTATCTACATGCATTACATTAGCATTAAATATCAATAAAACTGAGTTTTGAAGACTACATAAATTTTTACTGACAAAATTTATGTTATATTAGCATCCTCCTGATGATTGTCATCCTCATGTTGCTAAACATGACTATCTTCTAAGGCGTCGTTTCAACACGCAAACTATAAAGTAACATCTTATGTTGGATGTTAATTCTTAAGATCTTTCAAGTTGGTAAAGGAAGTGGTAAAGAGCACAATAACAATAAAGGTTGTTTTCTCAATATCAATAATCACATCAATATTCATCGATATCAAAGTATGAAAATAAAACTCAGTATCTTATATGATAATTCTGGTTGAAGGAGACTCGCTATCAAATACTCGTTTTTTTTCTTAGGTATTGTTCGTTTGGAAGAAATTGAAATTGGATATTGGAATTAAAATCAATTCTAATTCTTCTAAGAATTGGAGGATCAAATTCCAATTTCAATGTTCGTCAAATAAACATAATTGAAGAATATTATGAAAATAAATAATTTTGTTGTTCATTTGTTAGATAAAATTCAATCTTAAAATGCTCTCCTGGGCGAAAAATACGTATTCTGATGAAAAACCATAAGTTAAGGCGAAAATCACGCACTGGTGAAAAAATGTGTGCCCGGATGAAAAAATGTGCACACGGGAAAAAAAACACGAACGGACGAAAAATGCGTGCTTGGGCGAAATATGCGCGCCCGAACGGAATACACGAGCCCGGACGGAATATGTGCGCCCGGGCGAAAAAAGTGTGCTCGGGGGAAAAAAGGGCGCCCGGGTTAAAAAACGCACGCACTGGCGAATACGCTCGCTCCAATGAAAAATGCTCGTATGTGCGAAAAATACTCGCTCGGGCAAAAAAAACGCTCCCCGGGGCAAAAAAACACGTCTCATGCGATAAACGCGCATCGGCCGGAATTATCCAATTTTTATATATATTGAAAGAATTGGCTTTAGTTCAAGAAATTCATTAAAACTCCAATTATAACGACCAAGCGCAAACGAATGACAAAATTGGAATTAGACATTCAATTCTAATTTGAGAAGCTCAACTTCGTCCAAACGAACGAACTCTTATTGTTGTCAAGGAAGTGATTTTCACTGTCCTCCATGTTAGGCTGAAAAAACGATAAAATTGAATTTTCATTATTGTCGAGTGTGGGGCACCAATGATAAGATTGCAATCAAGGCTCTATTTGGAACAACGACTGAGGATGGAAAAGCTCTATTCAATCCGTAGTCGATGTTTTTAGACTCTTTGAGGGCGCAACTCTGTGAAAAGCGTGTTTCATAAAATAGCAGATAGATCCACATTTTGGAAGCTGCAAGGGAGTCTGCTTTTGCGGATAAAAAATCGCGTTTCTTCCTTCGTTTTTTTTCGTCGCCATCAACCCCGATAGGCGGAGTTTCCAAGCATATCAGTGGACTGATGAGTTTCGGCGGTGGTTCGCGGTTCTTCCTCCCGTCAATCTCTTCCTTTCGTTAGCCGCGGCGATGAGTTTCGGCGGTGGTTCGCGATCATTCCTCCCATCAATGCCTTCCATTCGTTAGCCGCAGCGATGAGTTCCGGCGGTGGTTCGAGATCGTCCTCCCGTCAATGCCTTTTCGTTCGTTAGCCGCGACGATGAGTTCCGACGGTGGTTGGCCGGTAACGACGGTTGCGGCTTAGGAATATGCTGGAAAGAAGAGTGATGTCGGCGGAGGCGATTCTTAAGCCCTAGCAGGTCAGCGAGACCATCTTCTTCCCCATTCAGCGATGAGTTCCAGCGATGGTTTGCAGATAACACTATTTCTGGCTGTTCTACTGATTTCTTTGATTTCTATCTGCATCGTAGATTTTAGGAATCATGTATATGATTATCTTTACTGCCGCAGGAATGAACTCTATTACGTCGATCAACACTTATGAGGCTACCAAAATTTATCAAACAGTCTGCAACTCTCTCATTAGAGATTTTTTAAAAGCTCTATTTCATCAACTCTATTTCATCAACATCTCTATTCCATCAACTGCTCTCCAAATAATTGTTCTTTCAAACAGCTTCAATTGAAAAAGCTATATTTGATCGGCACTTATAGACAGACCATCCAAACAGTCTGCAGTTTTTAAATATTGCTTCTCAAGCAGCTCTATATAAACAGTTCTATTCGAACAACAGCTTTTCTATCCGCCAGAACTCTCCCAAACAGAGCCAAAACCTTTAATATATTTGAATTTTGTGAAGTTTTTCACTCAATGCCGAGATTCACTCAATTTAAGTATACCTGGAGATTGCAATTAAATTTCAGAAGAATTAGAATTGCAGAAAAGCGAAGGATAATGAAGAATAGTGGAAAAAGGTCAAACTTTAATTTCATTTATCAATGATTTAACATTGAACTGTTCAGATTTAACAATCAGCAAGCATATCTTTCTTAAAATCCTTTTAAGCCTTGACCTTTTATGTGTATAACATTTTTTATGGACCTTTCACCAAAAATATAAGGCTAGGAAAATGCACAAAAGTTCAGTCGACGATATAAAACAAAGATTTTGCGTAATAAAAAGATTTGATATTTCAATTACAAAGCATTCAGTATTTCGTATTTACTTGGAGCAAAAAAAATGTCAAAATGGGAACAAAGTAAGGGGTCTGCGCTCGTGACCATTAAATTACAACTGCCGTTTTCTCGGCGAAAGTATCAGCGGCAGTGCACCGGTCGAAGTAATATAAAATGGAGGTTTTCCTTCGAATATCGAATCACTTGGAGCGCGGATGAAGATACAAGATTTTGTGTAGGGCACGCGTGTGCGCTTGGCGCACCTGTGCGGGGTGCACGCGTGCGTTTCTGCGTGTTGGGTGCACCCGCGCGAGGTGTGTGCTCACGGGGCGAACCTATGCGTTGGTTGCTCGTGCGCGTGTGGTTTTTATGTGTCTCGCGCGCGCATTCTCTTGCTTGCGGCACTTTTCTCATGCTCTTAGGTTCACAAATATTTATGCGTATTTTTTCTTTCAGGTTCCGAGGCGTTGTTTGCAACGTAGGTCGACGTGACTGTGCTCTTGACTTACGATTGAGCAAGTTTATGTCTAGAGGAAGCGGTACGGGATATCTGCCAGGTTGGAGATAAAAAAACCCGCATATTGAGGAGCGTGCACAAAATTCCCAGGAGGTTGGATGACGTTGTGCGAGTCATCACTGAAGTCCGGGTTCCGCTTGCCACCGTGTGAGGAGGTGGTTGAAATCTTGAAGCATTGCGGCGTGCCGGTGTCTCAGTTCATTCCTGCCGAGATGATGCGAATCATGGGCCTGATTGCTTTCTTCAGGGAGCACGGCTCGAGGTTCACCTTGGACCTCTTTAGAGAATGGTACGAAGTGAAACTATCTTTTTTAAGATCAGCGCACAGAAATTAAAATATATGAATTTGATGTAAAAATGAAAAAAAAATTACAACTGAACGAAAATAAAACAGAAAATAAAGAATAATAAAAGTAAATAGTAAATTCAAGTTTCTTTTTGTATTTATTATTACTAATAATAATAATGTTTGTGAATAGTCATCTATACTAGGTATGATGGAAAAAAACCAGAAACATTTATCTTTTCAATTTTATTACTTTTTTATTACAAAATTTTCAACTTGTTAGAAGTGAATTTAATTTGTATATTTTTATTTAATTTTAAAAATTATGTCATCATCCCCTTAATTTTCGTTGAGATTTTTATTTAGCGCGACAAATTTTACGAGGATGACAAATAGAGGATGTATTGTCACGCTGGGACCAGGCATGTTCATAAGGCCCGACAGGCTCATGCAGAGCCCGAGCTTTGCCCAGCCATGCTCGGGGCCAGGCCTGACTTTTGTTGGGACAGGTCTCCTCTTCAAGAGGGGGGCTGTCTAAGCCCAGCAGGCCTGGCCTAGGCCTGACCCGACCGAATTTAATTAATTAATTCTTTTAAATAATTTAATTATTATTTTTTATAATTAAGTGTGCAACACGAGCACGCTGAAGCAAACTCGATAGTTAAGTGTGCAGCACGAAGACTTCCCAGGAGGTCACCAATCCCAGTACTACTCCAACTCGAGTTGAGCGCTCTACAACAGTGTCATTGGATTGTGGCAGGAAGTGAAAACTGGTGTTCAAGAATGGTAGTTCGGAATTGGTGCCTCATCCTTCTTCTCGGCCGGAGGGGCGCACCGACGAGGTGGCTCCTTGCAGTTCAAGGGTTGACGATGTGCCCACTGATCTTGACGTGGAGGTCCTTGGCTCCGTTGCCCCCTCTAGGATCCCGATCGAATGTGTTTATGTGTCGCTGCAAGCTAAGGCGAGGCGGGTTTCTTCTTCTCTTGAGGCCATGAATGTCGCGGTAAGTGTTGTGGCTTTGCCTTTGTTTGTCGGTAGTCTTGTAAAGAACCTGACTTCTTCCTTCTTTTTGCAGATCGGAGTTCAAAATAGCATCGCTCTTACGTGGAACGACTGCTACCTGGGCCTGAAGGATAGCTATCTCGTACTTCTGTAGGATATTTGTGGAGTAAGGAGCTCCCTTTTGGACTTGAAGGGGAGACGAGATCATGACGTGTCCCATTTTCGGCGGATTGAGGTTGAGATGCAGGCAGAACTGGAGCGGTCTCGAGCGGAGGTCCGGACGGAGAAGGCCTTCGTGGAGAAGACGGTGTGTCTGCTGGAAGATTTGTAAGCCATGATGGTTCGTCAAGACGTAGAGCTGGAGCCTTTGAAGACCGAGGTGGAGCGTCTTTCCTCGCTGGAGCGGACTGTTGAGCTGAAGGCCGTTGGAGTTGCTGAGTTCAAGGACTCCATCGACTATATGCGGGATTGTTCTCTGCTCATCTTGAAGACGAGCGAGGAGGTGGAGCCTCATCTTGAAGACGAGCGCGAGATGGCCTTTATGTGTGGGATGGCGAAGACCCTCCGCCTGGTTGCGCGAACGAGTGGTTGCGATGTGTCTGGAATGAGTGTCGGAGATCTTTCCGAGGATGAGTACTTTGTCTCTGATGTCGAGGGAGAGGAGTAGTTTTTTGTATTTTCATCTTGTATTTTGTATGTTTCCCCCTTTGGTGATGTTCTTGTATGGATTTGGTACTTTGCATTGTTGTTCATGTATTGCTCTGGCTTGGAGCATTACTTGTGTAGTGATTTGGCTCTTGTGGCATTGGCATTGTTGTTTTATGCGCGGCTTTGTTCTCAGATATCAGCGGCGTGAGGACGATACTCTGAAGCTGTCACAACCTACTACATTGGCGAAGGGCGGACACTTCGAGTCGGGGTAGTGTGAGATCGAAGCCACCATGTTGTGGATTATTCTTGGTTGTGGCGGTAACCTGGGTGACCATGAGTAGGCAGGCCCTGGCGGTGCCACGACCTACTGCATGGGAGAAGGGCAGACCTTCAATCCGTGGCAAAGGGAGGTCACTAAGGCGGACCTAGAGAGACGGTGAAGGGCAAACATTCAAACCTGGGCGACCGTGAGAGAGGCAGGCTCTGGCGGTGTCGTGACCTACTGTAGGGGAGAAGGGAAATTCTTCAATCTGTGGCAAAGGGAGGTCATTAGGGCGTGACCCCGGAGAGACGATGAAGGGCAGACATTTGAACCTGAGCGACCGTGAGGGGGGCAAGAACTGGCGGTGTTGTGACCTACTACAGGGGAGAAGGGCGGACCTTCAATCCGTGGCAAAGGGAGGTCGCTAGGGCGTGGCCCCGGAGAGACAGTGAAGGGCAGACCTTCAAACCTGGGCGACCGTGAGGGGAACAAGCCCTGGTGGTGTCGTGACCTACTACTGCGGAGAAGGGCAGACCTCCAATCCGTGGCAAAGGGAGGTCACTGGGGCGTGGCCCCAGAGAGACGATGAAGGGCAGACCTTCGAACCTGGGCGACCGTGAGGGGGGCAGGCCATGGCGGTGTCGTGACCTACTGCAGGGGAGAAGGGAGGACCTTCAATCTGTGGCAAAGGGAGGTCACTGGGGCGTGGCCCCGGAGAGACGGTAAAGGGAAGACCTTCGAACCTAGGCGTCCGTGAAGGGGGCAGGCCCTGACGGTGTCATGACCTACTGCAGGGGAAAAAGGTGGACCTTTAATCTGTGGCAAAGGGAGGTCACTGGGGCGTGGCCCCGGAGAGATGGTGAAGGGAAGACGCTTCGAACCACTGGCGAGCGCGAGGGGGAAGGCCCTGGCGACATCGTGACCTACTGGGGGGGGGGGGGGGGGGGGGGGGGCGAAGGGCAGACCTTCGATACGCGGTAGTGAGGAGGTGACTGGGGCGTGTCCCCAGAGAGACGGTGAAGGGCAAATGCTTCGAGCCGCTGGCGAGCGGTAGGGGGCAGGCCCTGACGACGTCGTGACCTACTGCAGGGGCGAAGGGCAGACCTTCGAGTCGCGACAGTGAGGAGGTTACTAGGGTGTGGCCCCAGAGAGACATTGAAGGGAAAAGGCTTCGAACCACTGGCGAGCGCGAGAGGGGGCTGACTCCAAAATGTTTCTGCGATTGCAGAGTTAGGAGCAAATAAAACATATTGAATTGAAACAAACAGTAGTTCGTGCGCAAGTGCAAACTTGCGACTTTCTATAGTTTAGCTGTTTCTTTAATACAAAAAAAGAAGTAAGGGGCGTTATTGATAAAACCGACGCAAGCTCTGCGCGTTCCAGGTGCGGGGGAGAGTCTTCACATGTGTTGTTCTGATCTTGAATGTCTCGGGCTTGAGAATCGCTATGATGACAAACGATCCTTCCCATGCTAGGGAGAGTTTGTCTTTTTGCGGTCTCTTGCCGGCTGCTTCCATGCTTCATAGGACGAGATCCCTGATGTTGATTGGTCTTGGTTTAACCCTTCTGTCATAGAGGCGGGCTACGCACATTTGGTAAGTTGCAACGCGTTGGGTTGCTGCTTCCCGGACCTCAGAGATCAAGTCAAGGTTCTCTCGAAGCAGTTCACCATTTCTTTCTGGGGATTGGAGAGATCTAACCTGCACCGTTCGGGAAGGGTTTTGTGAAGAAAGGGCTATATCCACTAAGCCTTCGACGGGAACCCCTCGTTGTAGTATGGTTTCATCTCGCAGGTCAAAATTTTTGATGTTGAGAGTGGTGGCCCTTGCTGGCTGAGCCTACTTCAGGTAATACGTCTTGGCTGCCTCTTGGTTGCCTTGAATGACCCCTATTCCGCCAGCAATCGGGAATTTCACAACCAGGCGCGGAATGGACGGGATTGCTCCAAAGATTGACTGGAGTGGACTCCTGAATATGGTATTGTAGTCCGAGCTGGAGTCTACAACCATAAACTGAATGTGATGCGTGGCCTGCCTTGGAAGCTCGCCCAACGTGATTGGAAGAGAGATCAATCCCAGGGCCGGAACATGGGGATTGTGGATGTCGTAGATTGGTCCTGTCGCGGGATTGAGATGTCCCTTGGCAAGTTTGATTCCATGAAGTGCGGAGAGAAATAATATATCGCTGAGCTCCCACTATCCACTAGGATTCTCTTTACGTTGTAGCAGGGATTACCAATCCTTGCACTTATCACCAAGGGGTCCTGATGCGGTACCCGCACTCCCCGCATGTCTTCTTCTCCAAAGGTAATAGTTGTGTCTTATCTAAACCTTTTATTGTCGTGCCCCCTTTCAGGCCTCTCGATAGAGAGTATCTGAGAAGCAAGAATGGGGAATTTAGCTATGGTCCCCACACTTTTAGCGATTGTCATCGTCCGTGAATATCTCCAAGTGGCGGATACTATCTTCGAAATATTTAAAGCTTTTGGAACACCTTTCCCACAGATGACGTCAAACTATTGCGGCCCACTCAAGGCTCTTGTAACCGGTCTAGATTGGACCGTCTTAGCCCGAGAGCGCGCGCAATCAGTCGCAGAGAAATATGACGGCTGACAAGAGACCTGTTTTACTGTGGAAAACCCCAAAATGGGTGCAAAACCATGTGGCAGATCGGTGCCGACCAAAGTTTCACTATCTGGCTTGTTCTGTACAGATCCTTTTAGAGAATATGAGGGCGACAGGCCGGTCCACTCTACAACTTGCAGGGGAGAGAGAAATATATGCGTTCGGAGGGTGACAAACCACCGCTCTCGAAGCCAAGTCTTTTTCCTTGCCGCGGTGGATAACACCGCACTCTGAGACCTGGATGGTCTTTTGCATGCACTCAGAATTTGAAGTGGCGCGCTCTGCGCGTCTTGATGTCTTCGATGTGTATCTTGTAGTTTTTGGAGGAGTCTGGAGCGCGGAGATTGTTGTTGTCTTAGAGGTGCTGAACTTTGGGCGCACTGTACGCGGAAGGATCACGCTGTAGAAAGTTTGAGGGCAGATGGAGATCTTCAAGGGATCTTTGAAGTGCTTGAAGGTCTCTTTGAAGGCGATGAAAATCCCCGGAGGAGCTCTCTTGCACGTAGGAGGAGAAGACGGAGGAGGAAAAAATGGAAATGAAGGAGAGACTGAGGCCCTATTTATAGGCCTCAAGTGTGGTTACAGTGGTTATGCGGCTATCCGCATACTATAACCACCACTTTTACTATTTGCAGGCCAATTTAATATAATTTAAAGTGCGTATATTTTAATGATTTTACTACGCGCAGACCGATATAATTTTGGTTATTTACACCCACTCATAATTAGTGGTTACACCAGTGGTTACGCAGGTGGTTACCTGTTCATCGGACGATGGAGATCACATAGGGACGAGCAGACGACGTAGGAAGGCCGGCCCGGAGTGAGCGGTTGGTGACAAGACCCTGGAGACAGGAGGCCACCCAATCATTCGCTGGAATGCTCCTAAGGGATGTAGTTCTTCATGTCGATCAGAAGTACCCCAGTCTCTGAAAAAGGGGGGGACCAGGGATCGGTTTCACTAGATCTCCATGGTGATGATCGACTTCTCTCCACGATGAAAGGCTCGAGACTCTTGATCTCCAAAAAATCTGACCTGGAGAAGAGGGGCGCCACCAACTGCTCCAGAACTACGGCGAGGTGCAAGAGAGTTGATTTGCTTCTATAAATACTAATAGAATCCTAGTCCTACAATTTTTCCTGGAACCAAAAGGAGTAAGAGAGGGATCCATATTTCTTCAAGCTCGAAGGGGAATCAACCTTGATATATCCATCCCATAGGAAAGAGGAAAAACTTAAGTCGAGTTTTCTCCGGGAGCCGAAAATTGAGAGAAGAAAAGAGACATCAGTTACAAAAGAGGAGAAGACCAACCCTATTTTCACCCCCTTGTTCACGGTAAATGGCAAGGAATTCTTCTAGGCTTTAATAGGAGAGTCTAATGGAGTTACTAATATAATGAGGTTAATTAATACTAATTATCTAAAAATCAATAAATTGAATCCCCTAAATTAATTAGGATTACACAACCATGCCAAAACATATGTCAAGGGTGAGATCGGGTCCGCGTCATGAATTTACGAGACTATCTGACTCACCTATCACAGACATCGATCATTTGCGTGACTGAATTAACACACTCTCGTAGGAGTCTGAATAAACTTAAATATTCACACATGATTTTATCTAGACGTCTCAATGAATTAAATCCACCAAAACGAAAGATACGGGGATTTCCTAAACCTTGGGATAGCTAAGCTAAATGAAATATTGGGGTTTTACTACAACTACACATCTAAATTACCATCAACATTAATCTAAACTACAAGCATTCCAATCACAAGAACACATGATGAAAATCCACTTCCAATATTAAAAGTAATTATTGTAACCATCATCAAATTACATACAAAGGTGCACATAGCTAGACATGATTAGCAATCATTAAGCGATGAAAAGTAAGCTTAATCATCATTAAGAAAGGAAAATAGAGGAAGAAGAGGTATTTGGAGAGGATAACATCAAAGCTACGGCGAGAACGAAGAGACTTTTCCTCGGCCATAGAAGGAGAAGCTTGGACTTGTACTCCATCTTCTAAAACACAACCCAGCAACCACCCGGAGTCCGAGAGGAGCTGTCACCAACCTCCTAATGCCCGTATTCTTTTCATGAATGTTCCAAACACCACGACTTAAGCACAGGATCCTCTAGCGGCCTCATTTTCCCTTATATATTCATTAATGTACATTGGATAGCTTAGCAGGAGGAATTCCACCATAAAAGGAGTCAGGCGGCCTGTTAGAGAAGAAGAAACGACAGGATAAAATGATTGATCCAAGAAAACCCTAAAATCAACTTTTATACAAAGGAAAATAGCATGTGCACGTGCCTGCATATCAAACTGCACTGGCGTGCGCGTAGGAAAAACTACTCAGAACCTGGAAGGAGGCCAATAGTCGCCCACGCGCCAAAACAGGACCCGCGCGTGCGTGCGCGAAGAAAATTCATGTGGCTGGTCAGATAAACATTATTTTGGTTGAATTAAATCATTGAACACTTGTGACTTGCACAGTAAACACGCACGCGACAATTCTACTATAGAAATAATGCAGGAAAATGAGGTAATTAAATAGAGCACGCGTACGCGCGTGTGCATAAAGACGCACGGTCGTGCGTGAAAAAAACTGAACATAACCTCCCCATAATATGGAAAATTATTCACACCTGCAATGTACATAAAGAATATCAATAATCCATGCAGCAATAAGATAGATGAAGCATACGATGAATTTCAAAGTAAACATGACGAATAACGATGAAATTCAGGCAAAAATAGGTGAAAACACAATATGAAAAACACACATCAAATACCCTCACACTGTTTGTTTGACCCATGCAAACCAATTACAAACAAGGGGATGAAAGAGTTCTAAGTCTACATGGAATATTAGTCAATAGTATATATCAACTTTAATAATATGATGACAAACCTTTTAAATAACATGGTGTAAATCAAGACAAGAGAGGAAATACAATCCTTCGTGAGAGCAAGACAATAGGAATTTAACTAGTCTAATGATCACAAAAATAGACTACATTGCATATCAAGTAGCGAGAAAATTAAATTACGATTAGTACACTTTCTAGGCTCAATCATTCCTAGGAAACCTACCGAGGAATCCACCACGGTAAACACCAAAAATAGTATCCTTCCACCATCTCTCTACGATTACTCACAAGAATGCACTAGAATCATTAGGACTTGCTTAAGACAAACATTTTCGGCTTAGGCTAATGGTATGGTGATCAAAGATAAACACGAAGGATGAACCACAACTAAACAAAAAGAAATGAGCATGCAAAACAGGTAATCACCGGAAAGAGAACTACACCGCCAACATACCAAATATTTTCATCTTCATTTCATATTTTACACATCAATTCATGCATATATATACATATATATATATACATATATATATTCTTTTTCTTCTTCGAAAAAAGGAGGTAATGAATTCTATCATCTCACTTTCACACATCTTTTCTTTTTCTTTTCACCTTTTCACTTCAATAATTAATTTCTTTTTCACCAAAAGGGAGCATAGAATAAGCTCTATTTCCACTCAAATCACAATAAAAATTCCATCTAACATAATAATATAATAAACTCAAAACTTAGTTGTGATGATAGTAAGGCTATTTAGAAGTGTCAAACTTGAGCGGTGGTGTAAACAAGAAAAAAGGGTGTAGGCATAACGTGGATGCACAAAGGTGATAGTAATTAGGAGTGGTGTAAGGCTAAAGCGATCCAAATAAAGGCCTAAATCATATTATAATCCCAACCTTGCTAGCAACTGCATTAAGATGAGTGAAAGGCAAGTTCAAGGAATCAGGTTATCTTCCTATAAGTGAGTGGATAATCTTACCATATCATAATTCAACACATCAACGACGCGAGTAATACAAATACTATAAAGCTAGAATTAAACTATTGAATTCAAATACTTGCTCAGAGAAGGATGCATTTCAAACAACCGAAACTACATAAAAGTTTTTCAAAATTATCATGCTACCCATAAGAAATTGAATTTACTTAAAATCAATACAGTCATAGAGAACTTTGAATAAAAATATCCTAATGAAGGAATATAGTGTGGCTTGAGACATGCAGTCAGACCATAAAAAAATTTGGGTACTTGAAACAATAGCACAATGTCACACAATTGCATACAAATAAGAAGTGTTATCACAAAATATACAGATTTAGGGAAAACAAATATCAAACATTCACCCCCCACACTTTATGCTCCTTAATGCAATAAAAAGAAATAAATAGAGACAAGGGTAAAAGGAAAGAGGTTACCCAGTTGGAAGCTTGCATCCACATACCAACCAAAAAGTAAGGGATCCATCTTCACACCAAACCGAGTATTAACAATTCAATCGGAAAACGTCACAAAAGAAAACACAACATATTTAAATAGATAAAAGTAAGTGATAAAGATGCTCAAAAATTAAGATAATACTGAGTTTATTGTTTCCCAGCAACACTTATTTAATTTGGTCGGTGTTCTAACTAATGGGAGTGGGAAAATAAAAGTGCAAATGCGTTCTTTTCAATTTGCGGGTTGGTAAGTGATACCAACCTCAGTATAGTCTCCTCGTTCTCTGCAAAGGTGGTCTTTTGCGTAAAGACAAGGGGATAGAGGAAAAAATCAAAGGAGCTCATGACACTCCTGGTCAGAAAAGAAATTAGGGCATTCTTCATTTCCCTAGCTTGATTATATTGCAAGTCGGAGTCGGCGACACGCTCAATAAAGGGGTCAGACACAAACTCGTCTTCCAGAGAATCAATCATGCCAATGGATTCAGGAATAAAATCAAAATCAAAATGAGAGGAAGAGATACTCACGGAGGGAGTGATCCCAGAATCACTCCCATCAGGCTCAGTGCACTGATCACTATCGGTGCATGTAGAATCAGTGCATGAGGTAGATGAGCTGCAAGGGGCTCCAGTGTCAGTTGGACTTCCTCCACCAGTAGTAAGATAGAAACCTCCTCACTAGGAAGGACATCCACTTCAGAACAACTCGACTCAGCTTCGGCTCCTTGATCTCAACCTACAAAATAACAACTTCGACAGAATCAATAAATAGATGTGTAGACGAATCAACAAAAGTAGGAGAAATAATATTAACAGATTCAGAGAAATTATCTAAACAATCCTCCAAGTTTGAATCCAAAAGAAGAGATGATGCATGTACTAGGGGAAGGATTAGGCATCTCTAAATCATTTTCTGGATCAACGACAATGTTAACCTAGGGATATGCAGCATTCCCGATGTAAGGTTGACACACTCCTTTCGCATTTGAAATTAGTGATAGAATTTGTGTGCTTTTAGGCAAGTGCACCTATCGTTGAGTATGCGAGTTTTTATTATATCAAGTTCACATTTAGATTTTGTCAGGGGGCGCTCCTTACGTAACCTACTTCTATTCTCTCTCGTTATCTCACTAAGTTTATCTTTGGAAAATAGTTTTTATAATAATTTAAATTACTTTATAATGAATTGCTAACTAATATAGTATAACCAATATTCTTAATATTTGGAAAGTAAGTGGCTATGTAGAATCATTACAAAATAAAGGTTCTTCTTAAGAAGGAGAAATAATGTTTGATTTAGATCTACTCCGCAGGATTCCATACCACTTCGGTCTCCCTGGGCAAGACGGCACCGAAGCTCTGATTTTAGAGAGGTCTACCTGATATTTATACTTTGGGTAAGGAACCCTAAAGATCGCTTTATCGTTCCTTGAATCCCAACAACGCTGGAAGAATCATGGTTCTCTATTCTTTCAGGGAGCAATCGACTCTCTTTATATTATGCTTGACTTTATCCATTTACTACCATAATCATATGGAGATCACGGATTTCATAGATCACGATAAAGTTGTGCTAACAATAATTCAGCGAGCGTTAAAAGACATAGTATACAAGAAGATTAATCAAATCATTAAAGATAGTGATAAAGTATTTCTCAAATTCATAAAAGAAACCATAGAGATTATAATGATTACATGATGAATATTGATACAAGGGAATAGGAGAGGAGAATCCTTAGACTAGGGAGATCTAAGAGGATAAAGAAATTAACATGAATACATGCCTCTTAAACTCTCCTTTGCCCTTGAATTTCCTTCCTTCCATGAGAAGTTCGGCCACAAACCTCTCAAATACAAGAATACCCTCCATTTAATATCTCCAACCTCTGTGTCCTCTGTCTATTTATAGATTCGGCGAAATAGAGTACACATGGCCAGGGACACACGGGTGTGTGCCTCATGCATGTGCCCTAATAGTGGCGGCTCTACCCTCCAGTAGCGCCTATGAACAATTTCCTGAAGTTATAATGACACACGGTTTGCGCACATGGTCGTGTGCCTCTGTGCGTGTGCACCATCCGTCTCCTCCCCAGGTTCTAAATGTATCCCCCCCCCCCCCCGTCCTTATCCAGCAGTTAATTGCGCACATGATCAGCATACACGGTTGTGTGCCTCTGGGCGCGTACCTTAAAAGTCACACTGTTTTGTGGGCAAACTGTCCTAAAATTGTCTCCGACCGAGACACGGGCAAAACACATGGTCATGTGTCGAGGTTTGTGTGCCAAAATAAAGAAATTTTGTCATCTTCAAGGATTTTTTGTGTTGATTACTTTCTTCTACTGCTCTGACACCTGATTCTCGCCACATAGTCCTGAAAATGAGAAAACAAGTCAATAACGCATGAAAACTATATTTTTATAATGAAAGGTGATGATGAAACTTAATAAATTTTTACTATAATTATATGTTCATCAAAGGTCCCCCCCCCCCCCCCCCCCCAAAAAAAAAAAAATACAACCAAGTCGAGGGGGACCTTATGCCCATGACGACCGCTCTACGCTATCCAAGCGGGTAAACATGCCCTCTTCAAGCGCGGGACGGCCGCCTTGTAAGGATAAAGAACATCATCACAACCAAATTCATTCTCAGGTGGAAGCAAAACTCAGAAGAGTAAAATGCATAAAATATGACCGTAGCCACATAACGGCTCGGGGTCGTGCATACGATTCTAATTGGGCGAAAGAAAAAGTACAAAATATCACGCGACTAGCCACTATCTAGTATCTCACATCTCTAAAGACCGACGACGGCGTGGTAGTAGCTACACTAGCTGGAGCTGGCTCTAATGCTGGTACATCCTCAATCTCTAACATGGCCTCGGGTTGTGGCGTCTCCTAAAATGGTGTTCAATAACAAAATTAGTCAACGACTAGTGGAATTCTCAACCCTCCCCCAAAACCTAAGCCTTGGGGACGAGAGAGAGCCTCTGCAAGAGTATAAAATAGCAGAAACATACAAGATTTAAGCAACTATTAGCAACAAGAATCTAGGCAGGAAATAAGTATAGGTAATAAATACAGGAATCTAAGCAAGTAGTAAATGCTGAAAAATCTAAGCAATTATGCATTTAATTCGATAATTATTCGCAGCTGGGTATATCGTGCATTTAGCTTGCAAGTATTTAATATGATGACTCATATCCCATTACAACTCTCAATGTCGACAAAGTTTGACATTTGCTTCTGGCAAGGTAGATAACCCTACTGGCCTCACTGTCGTAGCAGGATAGTGATAGTGGTCGGTCCCTCCACTTCTAAGTATGTTCGTACCTCAATACCCAGGCCCTAGCGTACATCATCGTGTACTCGGGGATGTAAGCGACATCATACGAAGATATTAACCAGCTAATTAACCAGCGGGGAAATATCTAAACATAATTAGTTCCCCATGGTTCTCACTCCATAGTGTCAAAGAGTCGTCAACCTTCCCACGTTAGTACAAATGGATGATGGGCATGCATGACCTGTAACATCCCGACTTTATTGGGTCACTAGACCCTAGTGGACCCAATAAAAGTAACCCAAGGGATAGAAAATAACCTAATTTTAGGGGAACCCTGATTTGACTTTTGTCAGTTCCGTTTTACTCGTATAATCAATACGAGTGTGATGGATCTCGTTCCATTCCAATCCGAGGTCGTTTAGAGAAAATGACCATTTTGAGTATCGTAGTGCGTCACAATAACGTCGTTGGGGTATAGTGACCATACGTACTCCAAATTGATTTCTGTCAGTTCCGTTAGACTCGTATAATCAATACGGGTGCAATGGAACTCGTTGCGTTTCAATCGGAGGTCGTATGAGAAATATATCCGTTTTAGGTTTTGTAGGCCACCACAGTACAGTTTTTAAAATATTAAGCGAATGAACTCGGAATCATTCTCAATCTTTCTCAGTGGACTCCTAAAGTCAAAACAAGACCAACAAAGTTCATTGTAACCAATTACGATGTCAGAAAGTCAACCCGCGGTCAAATCAAGCTTTATGTCACACCGAAAAGCACGCGCACACCCATATTGATTTAATATCCGGATCCCAACATTGACCATCCACCCGACGAGTTGGACCCACTCGGACTTTGACCGACGGGAGGGACCCACCCTAGGGTTGACTTTGGTCAAACCCTTAAAAAATTCCTATTTTTGGAGTTATTTTCCCCCTTAAGAAGTGGCATCTTCCCCTCTTTATGCCATTAGGAAGGGTTGCCCACTAAGCCAAAAGATGGCAGCTGGTCATAGGTAGTGGAAGAGGGGGGAGTGGAGAAATATCTTTCCCCACCCCCTCCCTTTAATCCCACATCAGGAGAAAGGAACGGAGGCCCCCTCCCTCACTATAAAAATAGCTCACCCCCCTTGCTGAAGCATCTCTCCCAACCACCCTCTTCCCCCTGCCCGAGCCCCTTCTCGCAGGAAAACCTCTCCCAAGCCCACCACCGCCACCACATACCATGGCATCTCAACCCAACGCCTCCCGAACACCCCCACGCCAGGTGGACACCTCCTCCTCCCCCTTCCCCACTCCCCCGATGTGCTGCATGCACCCCCTCCACCGCCGGAGCGCCGCCAGCACCACGCGAGCCATGCCCCAGGCTCGGGTGGTGGCCAGGCGGAGAGAGAGTCCCACCCCAATGCCGGTGGTGGAGTTGGGGGAGCAGTACCCCACCAGGGGACTACCTCCCGGCAACGCCGCCGGAAAATCGCATCTCCGGCGGCACCTGCATACTCCCCCTTCCTCTGTTATTCCCACCCTTCTATCAAGCATTTCCGGCGACGGCCAGCGGCGCCAGGCCTCCGGACCACCGCCGAAGACAAGGCCGACCCCCGATGAGCCGGCCGGGGGCAGTAGACCCGGGCACAACCGAGGGAGGGGCGGCGCGACACCAGCGGTAATGACGCAGGCCGCGCCACCCGCTCTCAGGTTGAGGATTTCCGACTGTGGCCGACGGCGGCAGGCCCCCGGACCACCGCCAGATAGATCATCGGATTCCGACGAGTCGACCGGGGCGGCGCCTGGCGGCCGCTGCCCGACGGTAGCAGCGGCTGCCACCTCTCGTATCACCGGCGGATGGCGGTGGCCGTCCGATCTCCACGATAAGATCGGACGGCCCCAACTTTCTTAATTCCCCCTGCATAAAATTACGCGCCCCCACAATGGATCGACTCCAGATCCGCTGTGGGGACCCAAGTACGCGCGTCGTTCGACGCCCTCCTCTCTCCCAGAACCGGCTATCCGCTGACCACCCCTTAACCATTTCTTCCTGATTTTTCTGAGGGAAATGTAGGCTCCTAGGCAAAATGGTTTGAGCATGAGAAATGTTCCTTACTAGAAGGGCTATCTCCAGTAATTTTTTGAGATTTTTCTAAAGTGTTTTGTTATTTTAAAGGCCTTTACAAGATCTATTTGGACAAAATAAATGCCTCAAACATCTTGGAAACTTCTTGGAAAAATTCTGGACTCATATTTGGGCCTCTGTAATTTTCTTGGGATTTTATAAAGTGAATTAATATTTTTAAAGGCCTTTAAAAATTTTATTTGGACAAAATAAATGCCTTAAAGGTTGGAAAATTTTGGAAAAATTTATAGACTCTTAAATGACTATTTTGAAGGTACTATCAAAACAAGGGGAACATATGGATGAAAGTTTTGTAAACATCAAATTTTCAGGTCAAAACGATCGCGTTTTATTTTAAATTATCGAATTCTCAAAGCTTGGAAGAAGGGATCGTAGCACGCAATCGAGTGATAATCGGTGGATAATATCACCAATAAATAATGACCCGATAAATGAAAATGCAAACTCAAGCTCGAAGCAAGGTAGGATTTTTGTGAATCGTCGAGCTGCGTTTAGAATAGTTTCCGGATGTTGGTAGTCGTCTTCTCGTAGAAATTAATGGACTCATAATAACGTTCATCCAAGCTATGTTTAAAAGGCGCAAATAAAATCTATGATCAGACTATAATTAAAGAGGCATAATTTGGAAGAGACTCCTATGAACTGAGATAGAACATGACTTCCCTCCTATGAACGGAAACAGAACCAAAGTCCCCTAAAAATGGAGTGAAGGACTACTAACCCCTTTTTATTTTGTTACAATTTCTTTTACTCTAGCCTCGTACTAGTCCGGTTATTGCATCTCTTTATTTAGTTTTCCTTTCAGTACTACTCCAGTCTCGTACTGGTCAGAGGATTACTGCTCTTTATTTAGTTTCTTTTCGATATTCCACTCCCGTACTGGTAAGATGATTGCTGCTCTTTATTTAGTTCTTTTCACTACTTCAGTCTCGTACTAGTCAAAGGATTACTGCTCTTTATTCAATTTCTGTTCGATATTCAAGTCCCATACTGGTCAGATAATTACTGCTCTTTATTTAGTCTCTTTTCGATATTCCAGTCCCGTACTGGTCAAATGATATATGCTCTTTATTTAGTTTTCCTTCCAGTACTATTCCAGCCTGGCACTGGTCCGGTTATCTTAACTCTTACTTCAGCCCCTTTCTTTCAGTACTGTTATAATTCAGTTTTTCATTTCCGCAGCGTACTCTGCTCTACTTTTTACCACGCTCATATACTATAACTTATCATATATACAGTGCTAGCCCGGGTCCTGCTCTGACGAGCGGTCATTCCCGTTTAGCAGAGCCTTAGTTGGGGATAACCGTGAGTGAGTATCTCCTTCAAGGGTTAGCCCCAAATAATGTGCCCTCATGGAATAGCTGGTCAATATAATAAGGTCGTGGCAGGCCCGAGGTGCATTTTTATTGTTTAACTAACTGTTTGTGCAGTACTTGCCGTAAAAGTGGCGGGTTGGTCATGCCCGTAGACCATTCGTACTGGTGCGGGAGGGTTGAAGACTCATGGCGACAGGGAGATGTGTACTACGTACGGGAAATCACTGTTGGATCTTACGGCGCCCTTAGAGGGGGGGGGGGGGTGAATAAGGGAATAAAATTCTTTGTAAATTTTTACTAAATTGTTTAGAGAAACTTAGAACAAAATAACAATTTATGTTAAAGAAGGAAACAATTGTAATTTGCAATTCTAAAAATTATGTCAAATGATAGAAATCAAGTAAACACAAAAGAGACATGATTATATTATAAGAAAAAAATATTTACATAAATTTGATTTCCATATCGCTAGAAATCGGAGGCGTACAAATGTAAATTTCTTTTCCTTTTCTATACCGACTTGTATCCCCACAAACCGGTTGGCTTTAGCCTATCCTTCCCCGGATAAGGCCTCAAGCCGCTCTAGCCAATCCTTCCCCAGATATGGCCTCGAGCTCCCTAGATCTAATCACCTAGAACTAGTCGCCAACACAAGGCGAATTTCCCCCTAAGTCCTACCCAGACCTAGTCGCCAACACAAGGCGAATTAACTAAACGATTACAAAAAAATATGGAATGAAAATAAATATAACAATAATGAAACTCCCTATATGAGATCTCTGAAGATGAGGATGAAGGATCGCTGTAGCATAAGCGAGGTTGAAGCTATCGTTCTTCGGATGCAGCGTGATGACTTCCTTCTCCAGAAATCCTCGTTGAATTTGAGTGGGAGATGAACTTTCGGCAGAGTAGCAGCTCTGGAAATATGACACAAGTAATCTCTCTGGAAGCCCTCACACAAAACGAGAAAGAGCCCATCATTTTATAGAACTTGACGATAGCGCCTGCGTTAGCTCCTAGCGCCTGCGGTAGCGTTCGTGTGGAGCGGTTGCGGAACCGTCGGCGGCATGGCGCTGTGCACGAACTTGAGATAGCGCCTGGCGGTAGCGCTAGCGCTGGCGGTAGTGGTTGCGAAACCGTCGGTGGCGTGGCAGAACAAACTTTCATCGAACGAAATTTTCGTCAAACTGAGCTTCAAGTTCGTCGAACGGAATTTTCGTCGAACGAAAATTTTTGTCGAACGGAGCTTCAAGTTCGTCGAATGAGCTAGCGCCTGGCGGTAGCGCTAGCGCTGGCGGTAGCGCATTCTTCCAGATTTTTGAATTCTGCTGCTTTCTACCTGTGGAGTATTGCACCTATACTACCCGCACACTATAAACTCACGACAAGCAAGATCAAATACAATTTGGGATTTGTTATTCTCAAATAAAGGGATGTGACACACATGTCCAACAATCACCACTCTGTACCCGTGGATTTGCATCCGCTGGTCGGCCTAATTTTCGAGATCGCCGGATGTCGTTCACATCCAAGTAGTATACTGAGTTGTACGGGAGTGTCTGGGTGATGCGGTACGACCACACCCATAAGTAGCAGGACTGGTCACTATCATCGACGACCACATCGGTGACGCCCGCGAGGTTCGCTACCCTGCTAGAAGAAAAGCAATCCAAACTGTGTCGACACAGGGTTTTGTGAGCGGGTTTGAACACCCGCGACTTGTTTTGCGAACCACGGTTACTGATACTATTCCTACGATTCGCTGGGCTGCCCTTTTAATATAATTGATGATATTATTAGGGTTTCTGTATATTTACATGTTGCTAACCTCATGCGCTTCGACTATCTATTTACTGTTTGGGCACTGAGCTCGTCCCCAAGATCCGGATCCGGGGAGGAGATGTGTTTTCCACTTAGCTCTGTGACTAATGGTTGTTTGTATAACCATTCACAGGAGATGGGACAACGCGAAACCCCCGCCCCACATGACAACATACCAGCTTTGGAGATTGCCCAATCGAATACACCAGCCTCACCTCCTTCCTTCCGTGATGTGAGTCCTAGAGTATATGGCTATGTAAGGAATATATGAGGAAATGTAGTAGTTATCCTTAGCCCACAGGGCCACTCATGTAAACAGTAGGCTACGACCTTTGCTTATGTATATACGTATGCCTTGTTGGTTTTCCTTATGATTTTTCCGCATTGTGTTTCTGATGTGATGTGTTGATTCTCTTGCCTGACAAGGCGACCACTTAGTGCTTGAGAGGGTGGGTCGTTGCCACCCGGGAAGCACTAAGTGGCCATCTTGGGCAGTAAGACCTCTTTCTCCTGACCTGGGTTTCAGTTCTGTTGGTGGTGGTGGTGGGGGGGGGGGGGGGTCTTACAAATGGATCAGAGCGATCACAATCCGACAACATGGGGTAGTCTTTGGATCCTTCCTTCCCATGTTCCGTTTCTTGGTTCGGGACGAACCACGCAGCGGAAGCTTGGTGGATCCATAGGTTAGATGTTTAAGGATTCTAGACTGCACAGTAGCACACCCACACACATTTCGCTTTTATTTCAGTCAATTTTTGCAAAATCCCCTTACTTTTGTAAGTACTGATTTTCATCTGTTGCTTCTCCAGATACCGGAGTCCAGTAACGGCAGATCATCCTCTAGGACCAGTACCACCCTACTACCCCACCACCAGACCTGGTTGCTTCAGCTGCAGTCCCATTCACCGAGACCGACCTGGGTCAGACCTTGACAGCACTGCTAGCTACTTTCCAGACTGCCATCCTACGACCACCCCAGCAGCCTATCATGCCCACAGACCTGCTGACGACTTTCCGGGGGCTAAGACCTCCTATCTTTCGAGGCACCGAATCCGTCATGCAGACGGAAGAGTGGGTGGAAAGGGTTGAGAAACTACTAGTCGCCATGATGTGCCACGCCATTGCCGCAGTGTCCCTAGTGGTGACGTTATTAGAGGGCTACGCTCGAGATTGGTGGAGGGCAGCTAGACGCTCCACATTCAGAGGGCGACCACTTAGCACGTTCTCTGGGGAGAATTTTCCGAGGCTTTCCTGGAGCACTTCATCTCAGACGCCGACCGAGTCGCACTCCAGGAGTGATTCCTTCACATCCAACAGGGAGAGAGAACCGTGCCAGAGTACCAGCGTGAGTTCATTCACTTAGCCCGCTTCGCGGGGACATTGGCTACCACAGATAGAGACGGAACCGCCAGGTTCTACCGAGGACTGCGTGACTGTAACATCCCAACTTTTATTGGGCCACTAGACCCTAGTGAGCCCAATAAAAGTAGGCCCGAGTAGTAGAAAACTACCATCTTAAGTAACGTTGCGTGCCACAACTAAATCATTGGGGTACAGTGATCAAAAATCCCGATTGGACTTTCGTCAGTTCCATTAGACTTGTATGGACAATACAAGCGCAACGGAATTCGTTGCACTTTGATCCGAGGTCGTTTGGAGAAAACGACCATTTCGGGTGTCGTAGCGCGCCACTACCTCATTATTATGAATAGTGACCATACGAACCCCGATTGGACTTCCGTCAGTTCCATTAGACTTGTATGGACAATACAAGCGCAACGGAATTCGTTGCACTTCGATCCGAGGTCGTTTGGAGAAAACAACCATTTCGGGTGTCGTAGCGCGCCACTACCTCATTATTATGAATAGTGACCATACGAACCCCGATTGGACTTCCGTCAGTTCCGTTAGACTCGTATGGACAATACAAGTGCAACGGAATTCGTTGCACTTCGATCCGAGGTCGTTTGAAGAAAACGACCATTTCGGGTGTCGTAGCGCGCCACTACCTCATTATTATGAATAGTGACCATACGAACCCCGATTGGACTTCTGTCAGTTCTGGTAAACTCGTGCGAACAATACAAGCGCAACGGAATTCGTTGGGCCTCAATTCAAGGTCGTATGGGGAGTATGCCATTTTACGACTATGCAGATCGCCTCAGTGCAACGCATGAGATATAAAGCATATGAACCCGGCATCGGCCCCGACAACTCTTTTTGGACCCCGGGGACCAAGGAGGACCCCGCCCTAAGTTGACTCGGTCAACCCCCCCCCCCCCCCCCCACCCCCACCCCCCCGCCTTGAAATTTATTGGGAAATGTAAAGGAAATGGGGGGGAAGGAGAGAGAAAGCCCCCCAAGAAAAGGGGCCGCCCATGAATAGGCAGCCCCTATTTGGGCAAAGGGGGCAAGAGAGAGAGAAGGGAGGGGAGGGGGAGAAAATATCTCCCCCTCCCTTATCCCCACGTGGGGGATAAGGAGGAGAGCTCCCCCTTCCTATAATAGGAAGGGGCAGCCCCTCTCAAACCCCCCACCCACTCCCTCTCAGCCTCACCCTGCCGACCAGCCCAGCCCAGCCCTCCTCCTCCTCCACCTTGCCGGAGCAAGCCAACCCCAAGCCGCCACCTCCTCCTCCTTCCTCATGGCCGGCCACCGCCCCTCCACCTCTCGAGCCCCACCTCACCTCCAGGTAGAACCTCCCCCCTCCTCCTTCCTACCTCCCGGAGAAGGCCACCCCTCTCCCCGTCGCCTGTGCGTCGCCGGCCGCCGCCCCGAGCCTTGCAAGGCTCGGGGAAGAAGCTGGCCGTGGAGGCCTTCTTCCCCAGCGCCGGTGGTTGCGCTGGGGGAGGTAGGTCCCCTCTCGGGGACCTCGGCGCCGGCACAGGGGAGGCGGCCGGGCCGTCGGAGCACGCAGCCGGCGGGACCCGTGGCCTCCCCCTCCTCCTCTTTTCTTTCCTATAGGGGGATAATCCCCTCCCCCGGCCGCGGCCGACGGCTCCAGGCCGCCGGACCACCGCCGGAGTGGGCGCCGACCCCCGGCGCACCGACCGGGGGCGGCACCGGTGCCCTCTCAGCGGAGGCGGCGGCGCAGCGGGCCTGCATGGCCCATGCAGGCCGCGCCTCCGCCTCCCGCCTGCTTCTTCACCCTCCCCCGGCGGTGGCCGGCGGCACCAGGCCGCCGGACCATCACCGGAGGAGTCGCCGGCCCCCGGCGCACCGACCGGGGGCGTTTCCCGCACCCCCTGGCAGAGGAGGTGGCGCGGCGAGCATGCACGATGCATGCAGGCCTGCCACCGTCCCCGTTCCCCTTCTCGCAGCACCACCGGCGGTGGCCGGCGGCGCCAGGCTGCCGGACCACCACCGGAGTGTTCGCCGGCCCCCGACGTATCGTCCGGGGGCAGCGCCGGCCCCAGCCGGCCGCTGCCCGGCGGCGGCTGCGGCAGCCACCCGAGATCAATCGGGGGCCGCACGATCTCCCCCAGGAGATCAAGCGGCCCCCGTTTTCTTAACTCCCGCCTCCCGCCTCCACTTGTGTGCCCCCACAGCGGATCCGCCGCAGATTCGCTGTGGGAGCCGTGGGAAGGCGCAGGGTGCAAGACCCCTGCGCCCCCTCCCATTCCCTAATCGCACCCCAATTCCCCCCCCCCCCCCTTCCTTTTCCTAATCGCACCCCAATCTCCCTTTCCCCTTCCCCATTTGTTTGAGAAAAAATGGGGCAGATTAGGGAAACGTTTTCTAAATGAAAAATGTGCCCCACCCTAAGGGGCACCTACTGTAATTTTTTGGGATTTTTAGGAGAAGTTTTACTATTTTTAAAACCCTTTATAGAGTTTATTTTGAGAAAATAAACGTCCAAATAAGTTCGCAAAAATCACCAAAAATTAAGGGCTCTAATTAAAGGTATTTTACAACTACTATTAAAATTGGGAGGTGTGGTTTCTTATTTTGGTCCTCCAAAAGCTTTTACAAGCGAAAATAAACGCCCAAAAAGAACGAAATTCATCAAAATGAATCGGCGTCTCCTCGACGCATATTTTTAAATGCCTATTAAAAATTATGCGTATCTATCCAAGGAATCGACTAAGCTCGGAATATCGACGCGAAAATCGGAACGAAATCGCGGCGCGACGCCGAAATTTAACCCCGCCGCGACAATAATAAAAGAGCGATTGGACTACTAACCCTTTCCTTATGCTGTTACTGCTTTCCGTACTTTCCTTTAAATCCAGTCTCGCAGTTGTCCCCCGCATTTACTTTCTGTACTTCCCTTTAAATCCAGTCTCGCACTGGTCCCCCGCATTTACTTTCTGTACTTCCCTTTAAATCCAGTCTCGCATTGGTCCCCCGCATTTACTTTCTGTACTTTCATTTAAATCCAGTCTCGCACTGGTCCTGTCATTATGGCCTCTGCTTTCGGCCTACTTTTCTGTTTATTACCATGGCCTCTGCTTTCGGCCTACTTTTCAGCTTATTATTATGGCCTCTGCTTTCGGCCTATACTTCTGCTTAGTGTTATGGCCTCTGCTTTCGGCCTACTTTTCTGTTTATTACCATGGCCTCTGCTTTCGGCCTACTTTTCAGCTTATTATTATGGCCTCTGCTTTCGGCCTATACTTCTGCTTAGTGTTATGGCCCCTGCTTTCGGCCTAATTTATTTGCTATTGCAGAACTGTCATGGCAACCATGCGGTGCTTATCCTCCCTTCTGCGAGGCCTTAGTTGGGGAAAACCCGGAGTTGAGTCCCTCCTCCCAGGTTAGTCCCAAGCAAGGAGCCCTCATACCGCTAATCCTCCCGGGCAGAGGTTGTGTGACCGGTCGAGTAGAATTGCCACGACACTTATGTGCTTGTTTTATATAAAGCGGGTGAAGATTGTTTGGGAGTGGCGGGTTGGTCACGCTCGCAGACCGTTCGTACCGGTGCGGGTGGGTTGACGACTCATGGCGACAGAGAGATGTGCACAACGGGTTATCACCCTCCGAGCCTGCAGTTTTACCTCCTCTGGTCGGCCTACAAATCGGCTCGTCGGATGTCGCTCACATCCAGTTAGTACACCAAGTTGTACAGGGGGCCTGAATGATACGGTACGACTACATTCAGAAGTGGCAAGACTGGCCACTGTCACCGACGGCCACATCGGTGAGGCCCGCGGGGTTAGCTCCCCTGCTTGAAATAAAGCGGTCTAAACTGTGTCGACACAGGGTCTTTTGTGTGCGTACAGGTTTGAATACCTGGGTGTGCGTGTCTGCGCGTTATAAGGTTGTGTACTTACTATACAACACGATTACGAGCTTTAGGGTGGGAAGCCCTATATAAATATATATACGGAGATATATATGTGTACCTGCTGCTAACCCTCTACCTTGCTTCGGCTATTTCATTTCTGTTCTTTAGCCGCCCCCTGGATATGGATCCGGGGAGGGGATGTATTTTCTACTTAGCTCTGTGACTAACGGTTATTTCTTATAACCAATCACAGGAGATGGGACAGCAAGGAGCCCCCGCACCGCAGGATGAGTTATGAGCCTTGGAGATGGCCCGTTCGATTACTCCAGCCTCGCCCCCTATCTTCAGAGACGTGAGTTCGAGAGTATAAGGACTAGCCTAGGGCTCCCTTTTATTTTAGACTATGTAGCCTTCGAGGCAATATTTTGTAAAACGATAGGCCCCGACCATATTTAAATATGTAAAATAATCAGCATGCTTAGCTTTTCTTATTTCGATTGCTTCCGCTGTGCGTTCTGATGTGTTGTGATGGTTCTTGTGCCTGACAAAGAGACCGCTCAGCGCTTGAGAGGGTGGGACGTCGCCACCCGAAAAGCACTGGGTAGTCTTCTTTGGGCAGTAAGATCCCCCTCCCTGAACCAGGTTCAGTTTAGGGAGGGGGGGGGGGGGGTCTTACAAATGGATCAGAGCCACCACGATCCGACCACATGGGGCAGTCTTTCGATCCTCCCTTCCCCCGGTTCCGTTTCTTGGTTCGGGACGAACCACGCAGCGGAAGCCTGGTGGACCTTTTAGGTTTAAGGTTAAGGATTCGAGACTGCACGGTAGTACACCCACACGCTTTCCACTTCCTTTTCTTTCAGTCCTGCAAAATTCCCTTATTTTTGCAAGTTCTGATACCCGTTTGTTACTTCTCCAGATACCGGAGTCGAGTAACGGAAGGTCCTCCTCTCGGGACCAGTACCACCCTACCACTCCACCACCAGCCCCGACCGCTCCAGCCACAGTTCTGTTCGGAGAGACAGAGCTCGGACAGACCCTGGTAGCCCTGTTAGCCGCCTTCCAGACAGCCACCTTACGGCCACCACAGCAGACCACCGTACCCACCGATCTGCTGACGACATTCCGGGGGCTAAGGCCCCCCACCTTCCGAGGTACGCAGAGGGTGGAGAGGGTAGAGGAGTGGGTGGAGAGGGTAGAGGAGCTTCTAGTAGGGATGATGTGCCCCGCAGTAGCCGCAGTATCCCTGGTGGTGACCATGCTGGAGGGTTATGCCCGGTACTGGTGGAGGGCCGCTAGCCGCTCTACCTTCAGAGGATGACCACTCATCACGATCTTCTGGGGGGAGTTCTCATAGGCCTTCTTAGAGCATTTCATTTCGGATGCAGACCAGATGGCACTGCAGGAGCGGTTCCTGCAGATCAGGCAGGGAGATAGGACGGTTCCAGACTACCAGAGAGAGTTTATCCACCTGGCCCGCTTCGCCGGGACCTTAGCAGGTACGGATAAGGACAGGGCAGCCAGATTTTACCGGGGATTACGAGACGACCTCCGTCAGGCCCTGATCATGATTTCCCAGGCATCCTTCCACACGATCGCCTCACATGCCACCGCTCTAGAGATGGACCAGCGGATGGTAGCCCAGCAGCGGAGGGGACACGTAGGTGTTCCCTGGACTCAGGGCCGAGAGAGAGGAGTAGGTCCTCGCAGGCAGGGCCGAGATGGGAGACAGCGTCAGCGTCACCAGCCATATAGGCAGGCACCCCAGCCCCGACCAACACCCCAGCCCCGACCAGCACCCCCAGCCCCAGCACCTCAGGTCATCCCAGCCGCACGATGAGATGTTCCCTTCGCAGGGAACTGCTACCTATGCCAGCAGCCTGGGCATATATGAGCCTTCTGCCCACAAGCTACCGGGAGACCCAGTTTAGGAGCAGTACAGAGAGCGGCGGAGAGAGGATGAGGTGGACGCAAAGGACGTCCCACAGGCAGGAGGGAGCCGGCTAGGCAGGGCAGAGCAGCACCGCTCGAGGCATACGCGTTGGATCTTCAGCACGGTCCTGCTCCTGACGTAGTGATAGGTATCTACTTCCGATAGTACGATATCCTAGGAGATGTTATAGCTTTATATATTGGGATTTTTGTATATGTCATCCCTACTCCTGTATATTTGTGAAAAGCTTATGATTATGATATATATATATATGTTATCAGGTTTACTTATGGTAGAAGGTCATCCCGCAAAAACACTGTTCGATACCGGCGCCACACATTCTTTCGTTGCACAAAACTTCATCGCTGACAAGGAGAACACGGTGCGATCATCCGGGATGTCAATCCGAATACGACTACCGGATGGATCAGATATGACTTCCACCGAAAAGTGTTCCTTCCAGGCAATGCTAGGAGGCATAGAATTCGAAGTCAACGCAACCGTTTTGGCAATAACCCGATTCGACATCATTCTGGGGATGGATTGGTTGGCCGAGCACAACGCCCAAATCAATTGTTCAACTCGAGAAATCCGCCTCCAGAATCCGAATGGGCAATTTATCACGCTAGCAGGTATACCCTCTGTCACCCGCATTATCTTAACATCTGCACAAACCGTCAAGGCAGTTCGACGGAAGGACGAGGTATACCTAATCTACTTTGAGATGGAAGACACGACACAAGTACTCGCTAAAGTGCCTGTAATCAGGGACTTCCCAGATATCTTCCCAGAGTCCCTTCCCGGGTTGCCCCCGCAACGGGAAGTGGACTTCCGAATCGAACTTACTCAAGGAGCCCGACCAGTATCCCGAGCACTGTACCGGATGGCCCCGAGGGAACTGGCCGAGCTCAAGATTCAACTACAAGAGTTAGTCGACGCAGGATTCGTACGTCCTAGTACTTCGCCCTGGGGAGCCCCAGTACTGTTTGTTAAGAAGAAGGATGGATCTCTGCGTCTCTGCATTGACTACAGAGAATTGAATAAACTCACTGTCCGGAATACCTATCCCCTACCCCGGATAGATGAATTGTTCGATCAGCTGCAAGGCGCGTCCGTCTTTTCCAAGATGGATTTAAGATCCGGCTACTATCAACTCAGAGTGCGAGAAGAGGACATTCCCAAGACCGCCTTCAGCTCCCGCTACGGACTGTACAAGTTCATGGTAATGCCATTTGGGTTAACCAATGCCCCGTCCGCCTTCATGGCTTTAATGAATACCGTATTTAAACCCTTCCTGAATCTTTTCGTAATAGTCTTCATAGATAATATCCTCATCTACTCGAGGAACAAAACCGATCACTCCCGGCACCTCCAAATGGTTCTGCTTAAGCTAAGAGAGCACTCGCTGTTCGCCAAGTTTAGCAAATGCGAGTTCTGGATGGAAGAAGTCGGTTTTCTGGGACACACAGTTAACAAGAACGGGGTAGCAGTGGATCAAGCCAAAGTATAAGCGGTACGAGATTGGCCGCCACTTAAGACAGCGGCAGACATCCGAAGTTTCCTTGGCCTCGCCAGCTACTACCGTAAGTTCATCGAAGGATTCTCCAAGATTGCGTTACCGCTTACCTCCCTCACCAAAAAGGATGTGACATTCCATTGGTCTCCCGAGTGCGAAGCAGCGTTCATCGAACTGAAGAATCGGCTGATATCAGCCCCGATCCTGACTCTTCCCTCAGGAACTGAGGGCTTCCAGATCTATGCTGATACCTCTCTGAAAGGATTGGGAGCCGTGCTTATGAAACATGGCAAGGTAATTGCCTACGCCTCACGTCAGCTCAAGACGCACGAACTAAACTACGCCACCCACGATCTAGAATTGGGGGCGGTAGTTTTCGCATTAAAGGTTTGGAGACACTACCTCTACGGGGTACAATGCGAGATCTTCTCCGATCATAAGAGCCTCAAGTATGTCTTCACCCAGAAGGAGCTGAACCTCCGACAACGCCGGTGGTTGGAAATTCTCTGCGATTACGACTTCGCCCTTCAGTACCACCCCGGCAAGGCTAATAAGGTTGTAGACGCCCTGAGTCGGCAGCCTCCAAGGACCGGGAATTGGTTAGAAATGGTACCGGAGGAATTAGTCGAATCTTTGGCAGAACTGGATATTATCCTCATCACCCGCAGGAACCCGATGGAGTATCAGGCCCACCTCTATTGGATGGAGATACAGTGTGACATCAGGGATAGAATACGAGAAGCCCAGAAGACCGACGTTGAAGCAGCACCGATCATTCAGGCCTTGCAACACGGTGCACAAGAAGACTACAACTTGTACGATGGCATCCTGCAATACAGACACCGCATATTCATTCCCGCTGCAGAGGGGATCCGGGAGGATATACTCCGTGAAGCACATCAAACAAGGTATTCAATACACACAGGGGTAGTGAAGATGTATACAGACCTACGAAGGACTTTATACTGGCCAGGAATGAAGAGGGACGTAACCAACTATGTTGCGCACTGCCAGACCTGTCAACTGGTCAAGGCAGAGTGTCGAAGCCCAGGGGGCCTACTACAACCCCTGCCCATACCAGAATGGAAGTTCGAGGATATCTCCATGGACTTTGTCCATGGCTTACCCCGATCTCGTGCAGGTAACGACTCCATATGGGTCGTAGTAGACCGCCTTACCAAGGTAGCCCGATTCATCCCGAACCGGCAAGGCGACGGTGTCGACATTTTAGCCCGACTATTTATTGAGCAGGTAGTCCGATTTCATGGAATACCCAAATCAATCGTCTCGGACCGCGACGGGCGCTTTACATCGAAGGAATGGAGAAGAGTGCAAGCTTATCTAGGAACCAGATTGGCATTTAGCACCGCCTTCCACCCCCAGACCGATGGGCAGACGGAAAGAGCAAACCGGACGATGGAAGATCTTCTCCGATTATGCATAGTGGAACACAACGAGCCATGGGAGCAGTTACTACCTCTGGTGGAATTTTCATATAACAACAGCTTCCAGGCAAGCATCAAGATGGCACCTTACGAAGCCCTCTACGGAAGACGCTGTCGGACCCCACTATCTTGGGCACAGGATGAGGACCACGAAGCCTTAGGGGTCACCTACATAGACGATACCACTGCCGCAGTAAGGTTAATCCGGGAACATATGCTAGAAGCGCAGAGCCGGCAAGCCAAATATTATGATGCGCGTCATCAGATGGTGGAATTCAACGTGGGAGATATGGTTTTCTTGAAAATTAAGCCGATGCACGGGATATCCCGAATAAAGAAGCAGAAAAAGCTGGACCCCCGCTACTTAGGCCCATATCAAGTCATCGAAAGAGTTGGCCCGGTGGCTTATAGGTTAGCTTTGCCAGCCGAGCTGGGAAACCTCCACGACGTGTTTCACGTCTCCTCGCTGAGACGCGTTCTCCGCCAACCCGAGCAACATCTCCCCGTGTCACCAACATCAGTACAATCCGACCGATCCGTCCAACTCGAACCAGTGAAGATAGTGGACTCCAAGATCAAAGAACTGCGGAACAAAACCATCACGATGGTCAAGATCTTGTGGTCAAACTGTGGACGCGAAGAGTTTACTTGGGAACCAGAAACGCTCGTCCGAGAAAAATACCCGACACTCTTTCCCCCAGGTATATCCTTTAAACCCCTACTTTAGCCAATTTTCAGGGACGAAAATCTCTTTATTTTTATTGGATTGTAACATCCCAACTTTTATTGGGCCACTAGACCCTAGTGAGCCCAATAAAAGTAGGCCCGAGCAGTAGAAAACTACCATCATAAGTAACGTTGCGTGCCGCAACTAAATCATTGGGGTACAGTGACCAAACAAACGCCGATTGGACTTCCGTCAGTTCCGTTAGACTTGTATGGACAATACAAGCGCAACGGAATTCGTTGCACTTCGATCCGAGGTCGTTTAGAGAAAACGACCATTTTGGGTGTCGTAGCGCGCCACTACCTCATTATTATGAATAGTGACCATACGAACCCCGATTGGACTTCCGTCAGTTCCGTTAGACTTGTATGGACAATACAAGCGCAACGGAATTCGTTGCACTTCGATCCGAGGTCGTTTGGAGAAAACAACCATTTCGGGTGTCGTAGCGCGCCACTACCTCATTATTATGAATAGTGACCATACGAACCCCGATTGGACTTCCGTCAGTTCCGTTAGACTCGTATGGACAATACAAGTGCAACGGAATTCGTTGCACTTCGATCCGAGGTCGTTTGGAGAAAACGACCATTTCGGGTGTCGTAGCGCGCCACTACCTCATTATTATGAATAGTGACCATACGAACCCCGATTGGACTTCTGTCAGTTCTGGTAAACTCGTGCGAACAATACAAGCGCAACGGAATTCGTTGGGCCTCGATTCAAGGTCGTATGGGGAGTATGCCATTTTACGACTATGTAGATCGCCTTAGTGCAATGCATGAGATATAAAGCATACGAACCCGGCATCGGCCCCGGCAACTCTTGTTGGACCCCGGGGACCAAGGAGGACCCCGCCCTAAGTTGACTCGGTCATCCCCCCCCCCCCCCCCCCCCCCCCGCCTTGAAATTTATTGGGAAATGAAAAGGAAATGGGGGGGAAGGAGAGAGAAAGCCCCCCAAGAAAAGGGGCTGCCCATGAATAGGCAGCCCCTATTTGGGCAAAGGGGGCAAGAGAGAGAGAGAAGGGAGGGGAGGGGGAGAAAATATCTCCCCCTCCCTTATCCCCACGTGGGGGATAAGGAGGAGAGCTCCCCCTTCCTATAAAAGGAAGGGGCAGCCCCTCTCAAACCCCCCACCCCACTCCCTCTCAGCCTCACCCTGCCGACCAGCCCAGCCCTCCTCCTCCTCCACCTTGCCGGAGCAAGCCAACCCCAAGCCGCCATCTCCTCTTCCTTCCTCATGGCCAGCTACCGCCCCTCCACCACTCAAGCCCCACCTCACCTCCAGGTAGAACCTCCCCCTCCTCCTTCCTACCTCCCGGAGAAGGCCACCCCTCTCCCCGTTGCCTGTGCGTCGCCGGCCGCCGCCCCGAGCCTTGCAAGGCTCGGGGAAGAAGCTGGCCGTGGAGGCCTTCTTCCCCAGCGCCGGTGGTGGCGCTGGGGGAGGTAGGTCCCCTCTCGGGGACCTCGGCGCCGGCACAGGGGAGGCGGCCGGGCCGCCGGAGGACGCAGCCGGCGGCACCCGTGGCCTCCCCCTCCTCCTCTTTTCTTTCCTATAGGGGGGATAATCCCCTCCCTCGGTGGCGGCCGGCGGCGGCCGGCGGCTCCAGGCCGCCGGACCACCGCCGGAGTGGGCGCCGACCCCCGGCGCACCGACCGGGGGCGGCACCGGCGCCCTCTCAGCGGAGGCGGCGGCGCAACGGGCCTGCATGGCCCATGCAGGCCGCGCCTCTGCCTCCCGCCTGCTTCTTCGCCCACCCCGGCGCACCGACCGGGGGCGTTTCCCGCACCCCCTGGCAGAGGAGGTGGCGTGGCGAGCATGCACGATGCATGCAGGCCTGCCACCGTCCCCGTTCCCCTTCTCGCAGCACCCCCGGCGGTGGCCGGCGGCGCCAGGCCGCCGGACCACCACCGGAGTGTTCGCCGGCCCCCGGCGTATCGTCCGGGGGCGGCGCCGGCCCCAGCCGGCCGCTGCCCGGCGACGGCTGCGGCAGCCACCCGAGATCAATCGGGGGCCGCACGATCTCCCCCAGGAGATCAAGCGGCCCCCGTTTTCTTAACTCCCGCCTCCCGCCTCCACTTGTGTGCCCCCACAGCGGATCCGCCGCAGATCCGCTGTGGGAGCCGCGGGAAGGCGCAGGGTGCAAGACCCCTGCGCCCCCTCCCTTTCCCTAATCGCACCCCAATTCCCCCCCCCATTCCTTTTCCTAACCGCACCCCAATCTCCCTTTCCCCTTCCCCATTTTTTTGAGAAAAAATGGGGCAGATTAGGGAAAAGTTTTCTAAATGAAAAATGTGCCCCACCCTAAGGGGCACCTACTGTAATTTTTTGGGATTTTTAGGAGAAGTTTTACTATTTTTAAAACCCTTTATAGAGTTTATTTTGAGAAAATAAACGTCCAAATAAGTTCGCAAAAATCACCAAAAATTAAAGGCTCTAATTAAAGGTATTTTACAACTACTATTAAAATTGGGAGGTGTGGTTTCTTATTTTGGTTCTCCAAAAGCTTTTACAAGCGAAAATAAACGCCCAAAAAGAACGAAATTCATCAAAATGAATCGGCGTCCCCTCGACGCATATTTTTAAATGCCTATTAAAAATTATGCGTATCTATCCAAGGAATCGACTAAGCTCGGAATATCGACGCAAAAATCGGAACGAAATCGCGGCGCGGCGCCGAAATTTAACCCCGCCGCGACAATAATAAAAGAGCGATTGGACTACTAACCCTTTCCTTATGCTGTTACTGCTTTCCGTACTTTCCTTTAAATCCAGTCTCGCACTGGTCCCCCGCATTTACTTTCTGTACTTCCCTTTAAATCCAGTCTCGCACTGGTCCCCCGCATTTACTTTCTGTACTTCCCTTTAAATCCAGTCTCGCACTGGTCCCCCGCATTTACTTTCTGTACTTTCATTTAAATCCAGTCTCGCACTGGTCCTGTCATTATGGCCTCTGCTTTCGGCCTACTTTTCTATTTATTACCATGGCCTCTGCTTTCGGCCTACTTTTCAGCTTATTATTATGGCCTCTGCTTTCGGCTTATACTTCTGCTTAGTGTTATGGCCTCTGCTTTCGGCCTACTTTTCTGTTTATTACCATGGCCTCTGCTTTCGGCCTACTTTTCAGCTTATTATTATGGCCACTGCTTTCGGCCTATACTTCTGCTTAGTGTTATGGCCCCTGCTTTCAGCCTAATTTATTTGCTAATGCAGAACTGTCATGGCAACCATGCGGTGCTTATCCTCCCTTCTGCGAGGCCTTAGTTGGGGAAAACTCGGAGTTGAGTCCCTCCTCCCAGGTTAGTCCCAAGCAAGGAGCCCTCATACCGCTAATCCTCCCGGACAGAGGTTGTGTGACCGGTCGAGTAGAATTGCCACGACACTTATGTGTTTGTTTTATATAAAGCGGGTGAAGATTGTTTGGGAGTGGCGGGTTGGTCACGCTCGCAGACCGTTCGTACCGGTGCGGGTGGGTTGACGACTCATGGCGACAGGGAGATGTGCACAACGGGTTATCACCCTCCAAGCCTGCAGTTTTACCTCCTCTGGTCGGCCTACAAATCGGCTCGTCGGATGTCGCTCACATCCAGTTAGTACACCAAGTTGTACAGGGGGGCCTGAATGATACGGTACGACTACATTCAGAAGTGGCAAGACTGGCCACTGTCACCGACGGCCACATCGGTGAGGCCCGCGGGGTTAGCTCCCCTGCTTGAAATAAAGCGGTCTAAACTGTGTCGACACAGGGTCTTTTGTGTGCGTACAGATTTGAATACCTGGGTGTGCGTGTCTGCGCGTTATAGGGTTGTGTACTTACTATACGACACGATTACGAGCTTTAGGGTGGGAAGCCCTATATAAATATATATACGGAGATATATATGTGTACCTGCTGCTAACCCTCTACCTTGCTTCGGCTATTTCATTTCTGTTCTTTAGCCGCCCTCTGGATATGGATCCGGGGAGGGGATGTATTTTCTACTTAGCTCTGTGACTAACGGTTATTTTTTATAACCAATCACAGGAGATGGGACAGCAAGGAGCCCCCGCACTGCAGGATGAGTTACGAGCCTTGGAGATGGCCCATTCGATTACTCCAGCCTCGCCCCCTATCTTCAGAGACGTGAGTTCGAGAGTATAAGGACTAGCCTAGGGCTCCCTTTTATTTTAGACTATGTAGCCTTCGAGGCAATATTTTGTAAAACGATAGGCCCTGGCCATATTTAAATATGTAAAATAATCAGCATGCTTAGCTTCTCTTATTTCGATTGCTTCCGCTGTGCGTTCTGATGTGTTGTGATGATTCTTATGCCTGACAAAGAGACCGCTCAGCGCTTGAGAGGGTGGGACGTCGCCACCCGAAAAGCACTGGGTAGTCTTCTTTGGGCAGTAAGATCCCCCTCCCTGAACCAGGTTCAGTTTAGGGAGGGGGGGTCTTACAGTGACGACCTACGACAGGCCTTGAACATGATTTTACAGTCGACCTTCCACACGATTGCCACGCATGCCGCCACATTATAGATGGACCATCGGATGGTGGCCCAACAATGGAGAGGATATGTGGAGGTTCCCCGAGCCCAGGGACGAGAGAGAGGGATTGCCCCTCGAAGGCAGGACCGAGACAAGAGGCAACGTCATCGCCACCAGCCCTACAGACAGGCATCTAAGCCCCGACATGCACTTCCAGCCCCAGCACCCCGCCCAGCTCCAGCACCCTGACCAGCTCCAGCACCCCAACCCGCACAAGCTGCACGATGAGATGTTCCCTTTGCAGGGAATTACTTCCTTTGCCAGCAGCCAGGGCACATTAGAGCTTTCTGCCCTCAGGCTATAGGTAGGCTGGGACTAGGAGTAGTACACAGGGCATCAGAGAGAGGGAGATGGCGAGGAGGTTGTAGAGGACGACCTACATGTAGGAGGGACCAACCCAGGCAGGGCAGAGCAGCACCACTTGAGGCGTACGCACTAGACCTCCAACATGGACATGTACCGGACGTAGTTATAGGTATATATTTTCAGTATTAGTGGTATTATACCTAGATGATGTGATCTGGTAGGAGACATGTGATATAGCTTTTGTTTTAACATATATGTATCCTAGCGGTATATCCTTAAAAGCCCTGTGATCGTAGTATATATTTAAATGTTACTAGGTTTACTTTTGGTAGAAGGCCACCCGGCTAAAACATTATTCGATACCAGAGCCACACATTCCTTCGTCTCCCGAGATTTCATCACAACCAAAGGGAACACCGTCCGATCGTTCGGAATGTCAATACGAATCCGACTTCCGGACGGGTCGGACATGACATCCACAGAAAAGTGCTCATTCCAGGCTATGTTAGGAGGCATGGAGTTCGAAATCTTCGCAACTATTCTAGCAATAATCGGGTTCGACATCATCATGGGGATGGACTGGCTGGCCGAGCACAATGCCCAAATAGATTGCTCGACTAGAGAAGTCAACCTTCAGAACCCAAATGGACAGTCTATCACCTTAGCAGGTATACCGTCCATCACTCGCATCATTCTAATGTCCGCACAAACTGTCAAATCAATCCGACGAAAGGATGAAATGTACCTGATCTACTTCGAAATGGAGGACAAGACTCAAGATCTCACCAAGGTAGTTGTAGTCCGAGACTTTCTAGATGTTTTCCTGAATCCCTTCCAGGGTTACCCCCGCAACGAGAAGTAGACTTCCAAATCGAGCTTGCACATGGAGCTCGACCAGTGTCCCGGGCACCTTACCGAATGGCCCCAAAGGAGCTGGCTGAACTCAAGATACAACTGCAAGAATTAATCGTTGAAGATTTTGTCCGTCATAGTACCTCACCCTGCGGAGCCCCCTTACTTTTCATCAGGAAGAAGGACGAGTCACTGCGTTTGTGCATCGATTATAAGGAACTAAATAAACTTACCATCCGAAATACCTATCCCCTACCAAGGATAGATGAATTATTCGATCAGCTGGAAGGTGCATCCGTATTCTCCAAAATGGATTTAAGGTTTGGGTACTACCAACTTCGAGTGCGAAAGAAAGACATCCCCAAAACAGCCTTTAGCTCCCGCTATGGTCTTTATGAGTTTATGGTAATGCCTTTTGGGCTGACCAACGCCCCGTCCGCTTTCACGGCATTAATGAATAAAGTATTTGAGCCATTTATGGACCATTTCGTAATCGTCTTCATAGATGATGTACTCATCTACTCGAGAAACAAGGCAGACCATTCCAGGCATCTTTATATGGTACTACTCAAACTAAGAGAACATCCACTCTTCGCAAAATTCAGTAAGTGCAAGTTTTGGATGGAGGAAGTCGGGTTCTTAGGACACGCCATCAATAAGAATGGGGTGGCAGTGGATCAGGCCAAAGTACAAGCAATACAAAATTGGCTGCCACTTAAGTCAGCGACAGATATCAGAAGCTTCCTTGGCCTCGCCGGATATTACCGCAAGTTCGTGGAAAGATTTTCAAGGATCGTCTTACCCCTCACTACCCTCAACAAAAAGGATACTGTGTTCCGATGGACCCCCGAATGCGAAGCAGCGTTTGTCGAGCTAAAGAACCACTTAACCTCTGCCCCAATTCTTACCCTCCTCTCAGGCACTGAGGGCGTTCAGATCTACACATATACATCTCTGAAGGGGTTAGGAGCCATACTAATGATGCATGGCAGAGTAGTCGCCTACGCATCACGATAGTTGAAGCCTCACGATCTTAACTACGCAACCCATGACTTAAAGTTGGGTGCCATGGTTTTTGCACTAAAATCTGGAGGCATTACCTGTACGGAGTACGATGTGAAATCTTCTCCGACCACAAAAGCCTCAAATATATTTTCACCCAGAAGGAGCTAAACCTCCGACAACGCCGGTGGCTAGAATTTCTGTGCGATTACGACTTCTCCCTCCAATATCACACCGGCAAGGCCAACAAAGTTGCGGATGCCTTAAGTCGCCAACCCCCAGCAGTCGGGAGATGTTTAGAGATAATACCGGGGGAGTTAACCCAATCCTTGGCAGACTTAGGCATCACCCTTATCACCCGCAGGGATCCTATGGATTACCAAGCCCAACTATATTGGATGGAAATATAGTGTGGCATCCGGGACAGAATACGGGAGGCCCAGAAGATCGATCCGGAAATAGCTCCAATCATCCAAACCCTGCAAAATGGCACTCAAGACGACTACAACATGTATGATGGTATTCTGCAGTACAAGCACCGTGTGTTCATCCCCTCTATCGAGGGGACCCGAGAAGAGATACTACGCAAAGCACACCAGTTAAGATATTCTATCCACCCAGGGGTAGTAAAGATGTATACAGATTTACGGAGGACGCTATACTGGCCAGGTCTGAAAAGGGATGCCACCGATTACGTAGAACACTGCCAGACCTGTCAGATGGTCAAGGCAGAATGTCACAGCCCAGGAGGTTTACTGCAGCCCCTGCCCATACCAGAATGGAAGTTTGAGGACATCTCTATGGATTTTGTCCACGGCCTGCCCCGATCTCGTGCAGGGAACGACTTCATATGGGTCATGGTGGATCGCCTTATGTTGTAACAACCCTATTACTGATTTGGGCTAGGATCACTATATGTTGACCTAGGATCAAGTTGACCCCATTGTATAGTTTAAGGGTCAAGTCTTTAGGCTGATAGATTACCTAGAACTTAGGGAAAAATCTAAGTTCCCAGCGTTCGACATTTGGCTATCGGCGCTCGACAGATGGCTGCCATGGCTTGACGAATTCTTGCCAGCGCTCGATAGTTTCCAGCCAGCGCTCGACAGTTCTCCAGCCAGCGCTCGACAGTTTTTCAGCCAGTGTTCAACATTCTTTGAGCAGCGCTCGACGAATTCCAGCCAGCGCTCGACAAATTTCTTATTGAAGCTCAGATCGACAAATATTGATTCCAGATCAATTAATTCTTTAATATCAGTTATTTGTCAGTCCTCTGAACACAGATCGACGACTCTAACGGATCTATTCAAATATCTTTGGATGTATTCAAAGACAGATAAGTAAGGATATTATACTCAGTTATTATATTCCTTTCTCTCCTTTTTCCAAGACAGGAATAGCCGTTGTCAATTAATGTAAAGGAATTTTACACGGCTAAGGAATTAAAGGACCTGCAAGAGTCGTTTGGTTTTTGTTGTTATTCCAAGAAAATTTTAAAGACTGATTATTCAATTCCAAATATAGAATATATCAAGACAGACTTTATTGTCTCAGCAGTCAACAGAATTCAAATTTATTCTTACAGAATACAGAGAGAACAACAAGAACAGAAAAAGAAGAAGAAGAACACTCAGCAAAATATTCTCAGTCTTCTTCTTCCTCCTCAAGCAGCAATCTCTACTCCTCTGAGAACATCTTCTTCAAGCTCCATCTCTCAGGTATCTGCTGCAAGTTCAAGTCTTCTAAAAGAGCAACAAGGAATCCTTCTTCCAGATCAATCTGCTACAGAAGATTTGTGTCTTCAAGAGAAAGCTTCTCCATCATATGTCAAATACTTCAATCAGACAGGGGGAGCTTTATAACAAGTCCACTAGAGTCTTCTCTCAACATCTTGACAGAGAAGAACACTATAACCTTTTTCTCACCTCTACTATACAGGGTTAATACTCCCTTCAAAAGTGTACCTCCTTGGTGGCAAGACACCTGATCAAAAAATCTAGTTGGTTTTGAGCACCTGATCAGAAGCTCTGTGGTGTGTGGACACCTGATCAAAATCACCTTGGTGTTAGGGCACCTGATCAACCCTCCTAGTGGACTCCTACCAAGGGTGGTAGAAGAGTGGACTACCCAGATTTATTGGGGAACCACTATAAATTCCTTGTGTCCTCTGTGATTGTTTATTTTCTCTGTGATGTGCTGTGTGCTTTTATTTATTCAGTTTTTCTTTTTATATTTATCTCACACTGCTTACACATATATATAACACGATTTTAATTCCGCTATAAAAACTAAGGAAAAGTTTTTAATACTCTATTCACCCCCCTCTAGAGTAACTTAAGATCTAACCTCCACTTTCAATTGGTATCAGAGGAAGTTGATTCTTTACAGGCTAACACCTGAATCACAAAGATCAATTAGATCTTAATTTCTCTTAGAGTCCTTTTTCATTTTATTTCTATTAAAAATTCATGACACAAAACAAAGAGTATTCAAGCACAAGACCTCCTATGTGCAATCTTAGCAAGTTTGCACTGTGGAAAGCAAGGATTAGGCTTTATATGAACTCTATTGATGAAGAGATTTTCAATGTTATTCTGACAGGGCCTCCAGCACCTACAGCAGCAGCAGGCACTGGAACCACAGCAGACAACATTGCTATCCCACCTCCTGAGTGGACTGAAGCTCAGAAAAAGCAGAGAAGTGCAGATGCTAAAGCCATGAACATTCTGGCTCAAACTATGTCTGATGACATATTTCAAAAAGTGGTTGAATGTACTTCAGCCAGAGAAATTTGGATCTCACTAAATAATATGGTTGCAGGTTATGCAGATGAAAGGAAAGACAGAAGATCACACTTGATCTCTATGTATGAAAATTTCAAGAAAGGAGAAACAGAGACAGTTGCTGATATGTACAATAGGCTCAGTCTTATAATAAATGAGCTGAAGACCTTGGATAAAGTGATCACCATTACTGAGGTCAATGACAAGATCTTAATGTGCTTCCCCAGCACATGGGATTCAAGAATCTGGCCAATCAAGGATGCCAGAAGCCTAAATGAGATTACCACTGAAGCATTGTTGAGCAAGCTCAAATCCTATGAGCAGCTCATCAAATCTAGGGAAGCTGAAGCATCCACTTCATCTCCAGCAACAAAGAAAGAAAAGAGCATAGCTTTCAAAGCAGCTGATGCAGAAGAAGAAAAGACTCCAAAGGATGAGGAGTTCATGGGTCTCATAGCCAAAAGATTTTACAAACTGGCTAAGAAGAAACTCAGAGAGAAAGAGTCCAGAACAAAAGAAAAGCAAAGGTATGACAAATCAACTCCTAAAGAGGCTATTTGTTTTGGATGCAGGAAACCTGGACACTACCTGACAGAATGTCCGGAAAATCAAAAGAAAGAGAAGAAAAAGGATAAAGAAGAAAAGAAAAGCTCCAGCAAGTCTTCCTCACACAAGCACAAAAAGAAGGGAAGAGGATTTATAGCAGAATCCTGGAGTGACACTGAATCTGAATCATCATCCAGCTCATCTGATGATGATGAAGAAAATTCAAAAGAAAGTGACCAATGTCTGATGGCAGTATATGACTCAGCCAGTGAGTTAGAAGATGCCTTCTCATCCAGCTCCAATGATGATAAAGATGAAAGAACTTTCTGCATGATGGCTATCAATGCCTCAGGACATAACTCTGAAGAAAAATTAGAATCTGAAGCAGAAGATGAGGATGATCAGGTATTATCTAAATTTGATTTTACTTCAGTTGAATTCAAAGCTAAATTCAAAGTGCTTTGCTTAGACTTACTGAAATCTGAGAAAGAAATAATCTCACTCAGAAGTAAGCTAGCTGAAATGAATAATATAAGTGAAGAAAATAAAAATCTTAAGAAAGATTTGGCTGCCTCCAGGAAACATATTATTCTCATTGAGAGCAAGTTGTCTGAAGCCAAAAAGTTTGAAGAATCCCTAAATGGGAGAAGCATCAAACTGATGGACATAACAAACACAGTAAATGCTAGACTTAATAGCAAACTGGGCTTGGGTGCCTCATCAAGTGAGCCACATCTAATTAAGAAGAATATATTATCTACACCCATAAAGTTCATATCTGCTAAAAGCAAAGAGGTTGTGGAAGTAAATAAAGATATTTCAAGCAAGTTTGTTAAGAACAAAAGAATTCAGAAGAATTCGTCGAACGAAGCTCGACAAAAAGATTTCAATCTGTCGAACGGAGATCGACGAAAACTGAAAACAGATTTTCAGTATAGTAATTACATGGACAACGTTCGACGAAATCATGCACATTCGTCGAACGGCGATCGACGAATTTACCCAAATTTGTCGAACAGATACTATACACAAAATTTCAGGAATTCTAATTCTAAACACACTAAAAATCCTTTTACTGAGTGGACAATACCTCCAAGGAGACATCATCCACAAGGCTACAAGGATCGGCCTGAAATGTCCTTTATTTCTGAGTATTGTGGTAAGACAAAAGGACCCAAGGTAGTCTAGGTCAAAAATAACTAGTTTATGTTTATGTCTTTGCAGGTACACAACTGTCCAAGAACTAGTGAAAATGGTATTTGGACAGTGGCTGTTCAAAACATATGACAGGGAACAAGACAAATCTGAACAATTACAAGGCAAAGCTTGGACCAAAAGTCATATTTGGAGACTCCAACTGTGGACATACCAAAGGCTATGGAAATGTCAAGGTTGGAGAAGTCACCTTCAAAGAGGTAGCTTATGTAAAGGGACTGAAGCATAATCTTATCAGCATAAGTCAATTATGTGATGAAGGGTATCAGGTAACATTCAATAAATTGAATTGCCTTATTAAATCCACTGATGGTATTACTGTTTTATCTGGTATTAGGCAGGGTAACATATATTTAGTGAATTTTAATTCATCTACTTCAGAAGTTTGTTTATTTAGTGATGTAAGCAAATCTAGTGAACTATGACATAAGAGAATAGGACATGTAAACCTTAGGACCATTGCTAAATTATCTAAGGACAATCTTGTTAGAGGTTTACCCTTAGGTTCATATAAGAAAGAAGGTCTTTGTAGGGCATGTCAACTAGGCAAGCAATCTAAAAATAGCTTTAAATCATTATCTAATAGTGATTCACCTAGAATCTTATATTTGCTACATATGGACCTTTTTGGACCTATAACAACAAAGAGTTTAGGGGGGAAGTCTTACACTCTAGTTATTGTAGATGACTTCTCTAGATTCACTTGGGTGTTCTTTTTGAGAGAAAAGTCAGATAACTTTAAAGTTCTTACAGACTTTCTTAAGAGCATACAGATTGAGTACTCTACTGTAGTTGCATTGATCAGAAGTGATCATGGTACTGAGTTTGAGTCTCTTCTTATGCAAGAATTCTGTGAGATGGAAGGTATCAGGCATTGTTTCTCAACTCCTAGAACTCCTCAACAAAATAGGGTAGTTGAAAGGAAAAATAGAACTCTAATTGAATCAGCAAGAACATTGCTTGCATATGCTAATTTGCCCCTATCCTTTTGGGCAGAGGCTGTTAGCACAGCAAATTATGTTCTGAATAGAAGTTTGATACACAAACTTAAGGGAAAGACTCCTTATGAATTACTTAAAGGGAAGAAACCTAAAGTTAACTATTTTATAGCATTTGGCTGTAGATGTTTCATTCACAATAATGATAAGAAATACCTTAGAAAATTTGAACCAAAATCAGATGAAGGAATTTTCTTAGGTTATTCACTTGTCAGTAAAGCATATAGGATCTATAATAAATCTACTCTCAAAATAGAAGAATCTATGCATGTCACTTTTGATGAAACTAACATGTTTTACAAGGAGAAGATTCCTTCTACCATAGAAAATCTGCAGGTACCTATATTATGTGAGCAACTAGATCAATTAGCTCTACATAAAGAAAGAATTCTGAATCCTGAACAGTAGAATGATGAAGAGAGTGAAGAAGAAAATCTTCCAGATTTTGCTGAAAGTTCAGAACAGATAACAGCAGATCATTCTTCACAAAATATAGTAGCTGAACAAATTCCCCAAGTGGAAATTATTGCTGAACCAGCTCCAACTGTTGACCACATCACAGTTAGAGATCATCCAATATCACAAGTGATTGGTGATATTTCAGCAGGTGTGCAAACAAGGAATCAAGTAAATCAGAACATGATGCACACATGTTTTCTCTCTCCGATTGAACCTCAATCTCTACAAGATGCAGAACAAGATCCCAACTGGATCATTGCTATGCAAGAGGAACTCAATCAGTTTGAGACAAACAAAGTATGGGATTTGGTTCCTAGACCAAAAGACCATCCAGTGATTGGCACCAAATGGGTCATTAGGAACAAGCTAGATGAACAAGGCAACATTGTGAGAAATAAAGCAAGACTGGTAGCCCAAGGATATTCACAGGAAGAAGGGATTGATTATGATCAAACCTTTGCTCCTGTTGCAATACTTGAAGCAATCAGAATCTTTCTTGCATATGATGTATATAAACAGTTCAAGGTATATCAAATGGATGTAAAGAGTGCTTTCTTAAATGGAGAAATCAAAGAAGAAGTATTTGTGGAACAACCACTAGGTTTCATCTCTCCAACTCAACCCCCTTTTGTATTTAAGCTTAAGAAAGCTCTTTATGGTCTCAAACAAGCTCCTAGAGCATGGTATGAGACTTTAGCTAGTTTTCTTTTGGAAAACAATTTCTGTAGGGGCATAGTAGATAAAACCTTGTTTTTCAGGATACATAAAAATAAAACTTTGCTAGTTCAAATATATGTAGATGATATTATTTTTGGCTCTACTGATACAAATTTGTGCAAAAGATTCTCTAATCTAATGCAATCTAAATTTGAAATGAGTAGTATGGGTGAGTTATCATACTTCCTTGGTCTTCAAGTGAAGCAAACTCCAAATGGAATCTTCATATCCCAATCTAAGTATGCTAAGGAATTAGTGAAAAGATTTGGTATGTCTGATTCTTCCACCATGAAAACACTCATGCCCTCAAATGTTGTTGTTGATAATGATGAATCGGGGAAACCTGTTGATTCAAAAGTATATAGAGCAATTGTTGGCTCACTACTTTATTTAACAACAAGTAGACCTGACATAATGTTAGCTACCTATATTTGTGCTAGGTTTCAAGTTAACCCCAAAGAATCTCATCTAATTTAATTAAAAAGGATTTTGAGATATATAAAGGGTTGCCCTAATCTAGGACTTTGGTATCCAACATCATCTGAATTTGAATTAACTGGATTCACAGATTCAGATTATGCAGGATGCAGAGTAGACAGGAAAAGCACATCAGGAACTTGTCAGTTCCTTGGTGATAGACTTGTGTCTTGGTTTTGTAAGAAACAAACATCTGTGTCAACATCAACAGCTGAAGCTGAATACATTGCTGCTGGCAGTTGCTGCTCACAGATGTTGTGGATACAAAATCAACTCCTAGACTATGGTGTCAACTTAAATAATTCAATAATATTTTATGACAATACTAGTCCAATATCTATAGCACAAAATCCAGTTCTCCATAGTAGGACTAAACACATAGAAATTAGGCACCACTTCCTTAGGGATAATGTGGATAAAAATAAAATTTTTCTATAATTTATTTCTACCGATTTACAAAGAGCTGACATTTTCACCAAGCCATTGGATGAAAAGAAGCATATCTTCTTTATAAATCAAATAGGAATGATAGATGGAGACTCAATCTGTTAAAAATTATATTTTCTAATTATCCCCCAAAATTCGTCGAACGGAGGACAACGAATTGGTATCATTTGTCGAACGGTGGTCGACGAAACCTTTTATCCTCAGAATCGATAAAGAAAATTTCATCTGTCGAACGATGATTGACGGAAAAGATATTTTTGTCGAACGCCGTCTGACAGAGACAAAGTCTTTTCGACTTCTGCTTTTATTAGGTTTTTGCCGAACGCCGGTCCACAAATGCGCCTCCTTCTCCGATCTATATAATCTTTATTTTTATTTCTTAATAGATCGCGCCTACAGAAATCGTTTCCCTCCAGTTCCCCTCTGCACTGATCTTTTTCTCTCTATTGCAGGTTTCCATGGCGATTTCTCAAGCCGCGCTCTACTCCATGAAGTTCGACGCCGGATTTGACATTGATATGGCATCTTTCGAACAGTCCGACCAAGTATTCAAGGATATTCTTCAACTTTTGGAAGAACAACAGCTGAAGAAATTCATGAGCACCAGGATTAAGCTACATGTCGCAGAAATCAAAGAATGGGCTTACACGGCTAAGCAGGAAGATGAAAGATTAACTGGAACAATCTCGGGACATCAGGTCTCTCTTTCCCCAACTATCTTATCTGAAATTTTGGGTTTTGTGAATGGTGATGATGATATAGAGATAAGTTCTGATGAATATGGTGAAGCTTTGATTAAAATGGGTCATTCCTCTGGAAACCTTAATCATCTGCTCAAGAAAAACTTGTCTTTGGAATACAAGTTTTTATCAGATATTGTTGGAAAGGTGTTGTTAGGCAAAGCAAGTGGTCATGATTATATCAAAAGGCACCAATTTCTGTTGATGGTGGCCTTGATGGAAAAGAAGAAAGTGAAGTGGGGACCAATACTGTTTGAGTTGATTAAGAAGAAGATATCTAAGGAAAGTGTTTGTTTTGGAAGAATTTTAGGTATTGTGTTGCAGGAAAGGCACCAAGACCTTCTGGTCTCTCCCAAAGTAACCATAAATGCTAGCAAGAAGCTGACCTCAGCTCTCTTTGCAAAATGGGAAAGGGTGTTTCCAAAGAAGAACCCAGGAGCAGTTGCACAAAAGAAAGCTTCTGAAGACACCAGGACTGAACAAGTCACTCCCTCAACCCTTCCAGAAGCTCCTCCTCTTGTTTCTTCTCCTCCTCTCCCATCTCCACCTCAGCATTTTTCTCCTGCACAATCTCCACCTCCAAATTCTCCTACACCCATTGATCACACTCCACCTCCTTCTTTCAACCTTCTACCTCCTCATACTTCTCCTCCTCCATCTCCAATTCATGAGGACCAACAGTCACCCATCCACCACTCTTGTCCTATTCATTCAAACATCCCTCAAAAACATGCCAATGTTGCAAACATCTTTGTACCCACTTCCATTCCATCTACTTCTCAATCATCCTCATCTCATCCACCTGAAATGTTATTTCTACATTTCCAATCTGTTGCTGATCAAATTCTTGATTACACTCTTCCTAAACTAGATCAGGTCCTGGATGCAAAACTTGCTCCAGTTCATCATTTTCTTTCTAATTTTGACTCCATATTGGATGCAAAACTTGCTCCAATTCTTGTAGCTATTTCTCAATTATCTTCTAAGATATCTTCAACTTCTTCCTTTCCTTCTGTCCCTTCTTCTAGGGGACTAGATTCAAGTCTCCCTGAAGCTAGGCAGGGGGAGATGTCTCATGAAGAAGCTCCAGAAGCTCATGTTTCAGAAGGGTTGGTATTTGAAGAGGATCAAGAAGCTCCAGTTTCAGAAATTTCAGCATTTGATTCAGTATTTGATTCAGAAATGATTGACTTTTCTACAGTTTCAGCAGTACCAGCTATAGAAGAAATCAATAATATCTATATTCATCCCTCTTTAGATATTATTCATTTGCTGTCTAAGTTTAATTCTATTTACTCAGTTTTGCCAAAATCTTATGAGTATTCTAGAGCAATTGTTCCATACACTGCTCCCTTAGATAAAGTTCTGTTGAAAAAGATCATCAAAAGTTTTAAAGTTCAGACTACAGAGCCAGCTCCTATCTCAGTTCAAGTTCAAAATCAAGCTGCTGTTCAAGCAGAAGAATCAGCTGTAGTTGCAGAAGAAATTCGCAATAGTTGTGATTTCCCAGTTTTTGTTCTTGATGATTCCCCCATTCCAGACTTTGATGAAATTTGGAAAGCAGAAGATGAAGCTTATGAAGCTGAAGAGAAAAGAGTTAAAGCTCTTAAATTGATCAATGACTTATATGATGATCCAATTCAGTCTTCTGATTCTAATGTGGATGATAATGAGAGTGATTCTGATGATACATTATCAAAGAAGAGGAAGAAAAGAAAAGCAAAGTCAAAAGCTGTCTCCAAGCCTCCCAGCCTTGATAGTGATATCCCTTATTATATTCTTCACAACATTACTCTTGACAAAGACACTCCTCAATGGATGAAGTTCTCTAGGAATGAGAATAAAAGAAGAAAGAAGATGAGGAAGACTGGTTATTATTCTGACAAACCTGTCAAATATAATCATCCTCCTCCTCCTCCTCCAGCAGCAGGCTCAGCAGCACCATTCTCCTCCTCTCAGAAGTCCACCCCTCAACAATCAAGGAAACCAGCTAGCACTAGTGGTTATCAGAGTTATTGGTCTTCAGGACTCCCTTCAGAATCTTCTAGAAATGTTTCCACAAAATACATATATCATATATCTGATGGATCCATGCACATGAAAAGAAACATTCCTTTTGACAAACCTTCAGTGCAGGACACTGATCTTGATGAAATGCCTTATTTCCCAATTGATACAGAAGCTGAGGAAATAGCCCAGATGGCTAGATTCAGGGAAAGTGTTGCCACAGCTCAAATCAATAAAGCTAAGGCTGAAGGAAAGGACTATTCTCAGTATTCAACTATGTCAGAATATAGAAGAAAAGAATTTGAAAAATATAAATCAAAGAATCATTTCAATGCTGAAGAATTCTTGATCCAGCACCCTCAAGCAGTTGTCATTCAAAGCAAATCTCAAACCATTCTGGGAGCTCAGGATCTTTAGTAAGACCCCCCCCCCCCTCCCTAAACTGAACCTGGTTCAGGGAGGGGGATCTTACTGCCCAAAGAAGACTACCCAGTGCTTTTCGGGTGGCGACATCCCACCCTCTCAAGCGCTGAGCGGTCTCTTTGTCAGGCACAAGAATCATCACAACACATCAGAACGCACAGCGGAAGCAATCGAAATAAGAGAAGCTAAGCATGTTGATTATTTTACATATTTAAATATGGTCGGGGCCTATCGTTTTACAAAATATTGCCTCGAAGGCTACATAGTCTAAAATAAAAGGGAGCCCTAGGCTAGTCCTTATACTCTCGAACTCACGTCTCTGAAGATAGGGGCGAGGCTGGAGTAATCGAACGGGCCATCTCCAAGACTCGTAACTCATCTCGCGGTGCGGGGCTCCTTGCTGTCCCATCTCCTGTGATTGGTTATAAGAAATAACCGTTAGTCACAGAGCTAAGTAGAAAATACATCCCCTCCCCGGATCCATATCCAGGGGGCGGCTAAAGAACAGAAATGAAATAGCCGAAGCATGGTAGAGGGTTAGCAGCAGGTACACATATATATCTCCGTATATATATTTATATAGGGCTTCCCACCCTAAAGCTCGTAATCGTGTCGTATAGTAAGTACACAACCCTATAACGCGCAGACACGCACACCCAGGTATTCAAACCTGTACGCACACAAAAGACCCTGTGTCGACACAGTTTAGACCGCTTTATTTCAAGCAGGGGAGCTAACCCCGCGAGCCTCACCGATGTGGCCGTCGGTGACAGTGGCCAGTCTTGCCACTTCTGAATGTAGTCGTACTGTATCATTCAGGCCCCCCTGTACAACTTGGTGTACTAACTGGATGTGAGCGACATCCGACGAGCCGATTTGTAGGCCGACCAGAGGAGGTAAAACTGCAGGCTCGGAGGGTGATAACCCGTTGTGCACATCTCCCTGTCGCCATGAGTCGTCAACCCACCCGCACCGGTACGAACGGTCTGCGAGCGTGACCAACCCGCCACTCCCAAACAATCTTCACCCGCTTTATATAAAACAAGCACATAAGTGTCGTGACAATTCTACTCGACCGGTCACACAACCTCTGCCCGGGAGGATTAGCGGTATGAGGGCTCCTTGCTTGGGACTAACCTGGGAGGAGGGACTCAACTCCGGGTTTTCCCCAACTAAGGCCTCGCAGAAGGGAGGATAAGCACCGCATGGTTGCCATGACAGTTCTGCATTAGCAAATAAATTAGGCCGAAAGCAGGGGCCATAACACTAAGCAGAAGTATAGGCCGAAAGCAGAGGCCATAATAATAAGCTAAAAAGTAGGCCGAAAGCAGAGGCCATGGTAATAAACAGAAAAGTAGGCCGAAAGCAGAGGCCATAACACTAAGCAGAAGTATAGGCCGAAAGCAGAGGCCATAATAATAAGCTGAAAAGTAGGCCGAAAGCAGAGGCCATGGTAATAAACAGAAAAGTAGGCCGAAAGCAGAGGCCATAATGACAGGACCAGTGCGAGACTGGATTTAAATGAAAGTACAGAAAGTAAATGCGGGGGACCAGTGCGAGACTGGATTTAAAGGGAAGTACAGAAAGTAAATGCGGGGGACCAGTGCGAGACTGGATTTAAAGGGAAGTACAGAAAGTAAATGCGGGGGACCAGTGCGAGACTGGATTTAAAGGAAAGTACGGAAAGCAGTAACAACATAAGGAAAGGGTTAGTAGTCCAATCGCTCTTTTATTATTGTCGCGGCGGGGTTAAATTTCGGCGCCGCGCCGCGATTTCGTTCCGATTTTCGCGTCGATATTCCGAGCTTAGTCGATTCCTTGGATAGATACGCATAATTTTTAATAGGCATTTAAAAATATGCGTCGAGGGGACGCCGATTCATTTTGATGAATTTCGTTCTTTTGGGGCGTTTATTTTCGCTTGTAAAAGCATTTGGAGGACAAAAATAAGAAACCACACCTCCCAATTTTAATATTAGTTGTAAAATACCTATAATTAGAGCCCTTAATTTTTGGTGATTTTTGCGAACTTATTTGGACGTTTATTTTCTCAAAATAAACTCTATAAAGGGTTTTAAAAATAGTAAAACTTCTCCTAAAAATCCCAAAAAATTACAGTAGGTGCCCCTTAGGGTGGGGCACATTTTTCATTTAGAAAACTTTTCCCTAATCTGCCCCATTTTTTCTCAAAAAAATGGGGAAGGGGAAAGGGAGATTGGGGTGCGGTTAGGAAAAGGAAGGGGGAATTGGGGTGCGATTAGGGAAAGGGAGGGGGCCGCTGGGGTCTTGCACCCTGCGCCTTCCCGCGGCTCCCACAGCGGATCTGCGGCGGATCCGCTGTGGGGGCACACAAGTGGAGGCGGGAGGCGGGAGTTAAGAAAACGGGGGCCGCTTGATCTCCTGGGGGAGATCGTGCGGCCCCCGATTGATCTCGAGTGGCTGCCGCAGCCGCCGCCGGGCAGCGGCCGGCTGGGGCCGGCGCCGCCCCCGGACGATACGCCGGGGGCCGGCGAACACTCCGGGGGTGGTCCGGCGGCCTGGCGCCGCCGGCCACCGCCGGGGGTGCTGCGAGAAGGGGAACGGGGACGGTGGCAGGCCTGCATGCATCGTGCATGCTCGCCACGCCACCTCCTCTTCCAGGGGGTGCGGGAAACGCCCCCGGTCGGTGCGCCGGGGGCCGGCGACTCCTCCGGTGATGGTCCGGCGGCCTGGTGCCGCCGGCCACCGCCGGGGGGAGGGCGAAGAAGCAGGCGGGAGGCGGAGGCGCGGCCTGCATGGGCCATGCAGGCCCGCTGCGCCGCCGCCTCCGTTGAGAGGGCGCCGTTGCCGCCCCCGGTCGGTGCGCCGGGGGTCGGCGCCCACTCCGGCGGTGGTCCGGCGGCCTGGAGCCGCCGGCCACCGCCGGGGGAGGGGATTATCCCCCCTGCAGGAATGAAAAGAGGAGTAGGGGGAGGCCACGGGTGCCGTCGGCTGCGTCCTCCGGCGGCCCGGCCGCCTCCCCTGTGCCGACGCCGAGGTCCCCGAGAGGGGACCTACCTCCCCCAGCGCCACCACCGGCGCTGGGGAAGAAGGCCTCCACGGCCAGCTTCTTCCCCGAGCTTTGCAAGGCTCGGGGCGGCGGCCGGCGACGCACAGGCGACGGGGAGAGGGGTGGCCTTCTCCGGGAGGTAGGAAGGAGGAGGGGAGAGGTTCTACCTGGAGGTGAGGTGGGGCTCGAGAGGTGGAGGGGCGGTGGCCGGCCATGAGGAAGGAGGAGGAGGTGGCGGCTTGGGGTTGGCTTGCTCCGGCAAGGTGGAGGAGGAGGAGGGCAGGGCTGTGCTGGTCGGCAGGGTGAGGCTGAGAGGGAGTGGGGTGGGGGGGTTGAGAGGGGCTGCCCCTTCCTTTTATAGGAAGGGGGAGCTCTCCTCCTTATCCCCCACGTGGGGATAAAGGACGGGGAGATATTTTCTCCCCCTCCCCTCCCTTCTCTCTCTCTTGCCCCCTTTGCCCAAATAGGGGCTGCCTATTCATGGGCAACCCCTTTTCTTGGGGGGCTTTCTCTCTCCTTCCCCCCCCCCCCCATTTCCTTTTCATTTCCCAATAAATTTCAAGCCGGGGGGGGGGGGGGGGGGGGGGGGTTTGACCGAGTCAACTTAGGGCGGGGTCCTCCTTGGTCCCCGGGGTCCAACAAGAGTTGTCGGGGCCGATGCCGGGTTCGTATGCTTTATATCTCATGCGTTGCACTGAGGCGATCTGCATAGTCTTAAAATGGCATACTCCCCATACGACCTTGAATCGAGGCCCAACGAATTCCGTTGCGCTTGTATTGTTCGCACGAGTTTACCAGAACTGACAGAAGTACAATCAGGGTTCGTATGGTCACTATTCATAATAATGAGGTAGTGGCGCGCTACGACACCCGAATTAGTCGTTTTCTCCAAATGACCTCGGATCGAAGTGCAATGAATTCCGTTGCACTTGTATTGTCCATACGAGTCTAACGGAACTGACGGAAGTCCAATCGGGGTTCGTATGGTCACTATTCATAATAATGAGGTAGTGGCGCTACGACACCCGAAATGGTCGTTTTCTCCAAACGACCTCGGATCAAAGTGCAACGAATTCCGTTGCGCTTGTATTGTCCATACAAGTCTAACGGAACTGACGGAAGTCCAATCGGGGTTCGTATGGTCACTATTCATAATAATGAGGTAGTGGCGCGCTACGACCGGTCGTTTTCTCCAAACGACCTCGGATCGAAGTGCAACGAATTCCGTTGCGCTTGTATTGTCCATACAAGTCTAACGGAACTGACGGAAGTCCAATCGGGGTTTGTTTGGTCACTGTACCCCAATGATTTAGTTGTGGCACGCAACGTTACTTAAGATGGTAGTTTTCTACTGCTCGGGCCTACTTTTATTGGGCTCACTAGGGTCTAGTGGCCCAATAAAAGTTGGGATGTTACACTTTACTTGAGTAAGAAGAAATCAGAAGATCCAAACAGAAAAATCATTTTCAAGCCTTCCTCAGCAAATCAATGAAAAGGTTCAGACTTTATTATGTCTTTTTTACTTTTTGTTGTAATATGTCTAAACTCAAAGCACTATGATTTTTTTTTATCTGCTGAAATGGATTTACATTCTGTCAGATATATATATATATATATATTTTTGCTCTGCTATTTACTTTTTTGTTGTATTTATTTGATTGATTGTCAAATAGTATCCTAACTCAAATAGGGGGAGATTGTTGGAACAATCCTATTACTGTTTTGGGCTAGGATCACTATATGTTGACCTAGGATCAAGTTGACCCCATTGTATAGTTTAAGGGTCAAGTCTTTAGGCTGATAGATTAGCTAGAACTTAGGGAAAAATCTAAGTTCCCAGCGTTCGACATTTGGCTATCGGCCCTCGACAGATGGCTGCCAGCGCTCGACGAATTCTTGCCAGCGCTCGACAGTTTTCCAGCCAGCGCTCAACAGTTCTCCAGCCAGCGCTCGACAGTTTTTCAGCCAGTGTTCAACATTCTCTGAGCAGCGCTCGACGAATTCCAGCCAGCGCTCGACAAATTCCTTATTGAAGCTCAGATCGACAAATATTGATTCCAGATCAATTAATTCTTTAATATCAGTTATTTGTCAGTCCTCTGAACACAGATCGACGACTCTAACGGATCTATTCAAATATCTTTGGACGTATTCAAAGACAGATAAGTAAGGATATTATACTCAGTTATTATATTCCTTTCTCTCCTTTTTCCAAGACAGAAATAGCCGTTGTCAATTAATGCAAAGGAATTTTACATGGCTAAGGAATTAAAGGACCTGCAAGAGTCGTTTGGTTTTTGTTGTTATTCCAAGAAAGTTTTAAAGACTGATTATTCTATTCCAAATATAGAATATATCAAGACAGACTTTATTGTCTCAGCAGTCGACAAAATTCAAATTTATTCTTACAGAATACAGAGAGAACAACAAGAACAGAAAAAGAAGAAGAAGAACACTCAGCAAAATATTCTCAGTGTTCTTCTTCCTCCTCAAGCAACGATCTCTACTCCTCTGAGAACATCTTCTTCAAGCTCCATCTCTCAGATATCTGCTGCAAGTTCAAGTCTTCTAAGAGAGCAACAAGGAATCTGAAGAATCCTTCTTCCAGATCAATCTGCTACAGAAGATTTGTGTCTTCAAGAGAAAACTTCTCCATCATCTGTCAAATACTTCAATCAGATAGGGGGAGCTTTATAACAAGTCCACTAGAGTCTTCTCTCAGCATCTTGACAGAGAAGAACACTATAACCTTTTTCTCACCTCTACTGTACAGGGTTAATACTCCCTTCAAAAGTGTACCTCCTTGGTGGCAAGACACCTGATCAAAAAATCTAGTTGGTTTTGAGAACCTGATCAAAAGCTCTGTGGTGTGTGGACACCTGATCAAAATCACCTTGGTGTTAGGGCACCTGATCAACCCTCCTAGTGGACTCCTACCAAGGGTGGTAGAAAAGTGGACTACCCAGATTTATTGGGGAACCACTATAAATTCCTTGTGTCCTCTGTGATTGTTTATTTTCTCTGTGTTGTGCTGTGTGCTTTTATTTATTCAGTTTTTCTGTTTATATTTATCTCACACTGCTTACACATATATATAACACTATTTTAATTCCGCTATAAAAACTAAGGAAACGTTTTTAATACTCTATTCACCCCCCTCTAGAGTAACTTAAGATCTAACCTCCACTTTCACCTTACAATGGCAGCTCGTTTTATCCTAAACCAACAAAGTGACAGTGTCGATGTTCTAGCCAGGCTTTTCAAACTTGTAGTCCGATTCCATGGAGTACCTAATTCAATCGTATCCGACCGCGACAGTCATTTCACTTCGAAGGAATGGAGGGTGCAAGCGTATCTGGGGACCAAATTAGCTTTCAGCACCGCTTTTCGTCCTCAAACGGACGGGCAGACGGAAAGAACAAATCGGACGATGGAGGACCTCCTCCGACTGTGCATAGTGGAACACAACGAACCTTGGGAGCAGGTGCTACCCTTGGTGGAATTTTCCTATAACAACAGCTTCCAGGCAAGTATTAAGATGACACCATACGAGTCTCTGTATGGAATACATTGTTGAACTCCGTTGTCATGGGCACAAGATGAGGACCCAAAAGCTTTTGGTGTCACGTACATAAATGACACCACGACAGCAATATGGCTAATCCGAGATCGAATGCTGGAAGAGCAGAGCCAGCAAGCAAAATATTATGATGCGTGCCTGATGACGCATATTTTGACTTAAATATGCTTACTATTATTATTATATTTTTAATATAAACTATATATATTTCTCTAAATTATATTATAATTATCTAATTATTAATATTTTATAATTATTCGCACTAATGCTGTTTTATTTTATTTTATGACAGGCTTGGGGGAATTTCGGCACGTCTCGACGTAAATGCCCGCTGTCAACTTTTGTACGAGAAATAATTCTCATGCAAATAATTTTTGCATGCATGTTATTCCACCATCTTTTCTCTCTCCTCACCATGCATGAAATTATCCTTAATTTATTATATTTAATTTTTCATGCATGGTCACCTTTATTATGCATAAAATATTTTATAAATTTCAAAACATGTGCACTCTTTCTCTCTCTTATATTATTTCTCCATTTAAATCTTCTTCCACCCCTTCATCTCCTTTCCCTTCATTTTAATTCATGCATTATTTAACCCTTCATCTTCTCATCCACCTCTTCATGTCCCCACTTTATTTCTCCAATTTATTCCTCCACATGCATGGCCGGCTCTCCCTCATCTCCCTCTTTATTTCATTTCACTTTATTTTTATTTCCAAGCATGTGTCCGATCATTCTCCTCCTCCCCTCATTATTTCTTTTTATTTTCATCAAATCCTTTCATCCTCCCTTCTTTATTTCTCTAAATTAAATTCATCTTCCACCCCTTCATATTCCACTCAATTAATTCTCTCATTTCATGCATGGGCGGCCACATCATTTCATTTCTTCTCCTCTCCACCAATCAAAATCAAAGGATTGTTATTATTGATAATTTATTTTCATGCAACCTCTCATCTTCATTTCTTTATTTCTCTTGGAGTCCAAATGCCACAATTTATTGTAATGGATGATTCTAGATGGTTTTTGCATCTATATAAGGAGCACAAATTCAAGGCTTTGAGGAGGTTGGAAAAATTCAAGAGTTGGAGAAGAGAGAGAGTTCAAGAGAGTTCTACCTTGTATGAGAGTTTAATTTCATGTTGTTTCTTATATGCTTTTGTTTCCATTTTGCTTAATATAGTTGTGTACTCTTATTATTTCCTCTTAATGAAAATGCAATCTTTCTCTTTTATTGTTGTTTCTTTCCTTCCTATGAGTAGCTAAATTTTCTCTTAGTGCTTGATTGGTTAGTATTGGGATGAAGATTATATTATAATCTATCGTCTCTAATTCTTATATTTCTCGTTTCGATTTATTTCCGATTAAATTTTGGTTGCAAGTTTATATTGCTAGTATATAAATTTCGCCATCTGATTGGTATTCTAGTTGGCCGAGAGGCTCGTAAATGCTTTAGATCTCTCGGAAATAAAGAGATTTGGATATTCTTCTTTGAGAATTGAAGATATCGAGTCTTTTGGATTTGGGATTAATCGTTCATGCAATTTTAATTTTATTTTAAATTTTAAGAGATTATGTTTGAAGTATTATTAAAATTAGGCGATAGTTGTCTCTAGCGAGTTTTTATCGTAATTTTTCAATCCTCCAATCGAAACGGAATTTTTAAGAATTAGAGCGCTTCTTTTATAATCGGATTCCCAAGAACACCCAATCAAGTGCTAAGTCTTTTTAAAATCGTGAATTTCTCTTTCGTAAATTCTTTGTACTTGCAATTTTTAATTTCAAAAACCAAAATCAACTTTCGTTCGGTAGGATAATAGTAACAGCGTGAGTAGTAGTAATTGACAGCCCCGGTCTAGTACGACATTTCTTTATACTACGATTCGATAGGTGCACTTGCCTTTTCGAGTTGTTAGTAAAATAACCAATCAAGTTTTTGGCGCCGTTGTCGGGACATTTGTCAATATTAAGAAAATGTCGTCGCTATTATTTCTACAAAAATTCAAAAAAAAATTAATTATTATATAATCAACCCACATCATCGTTTTCTACCCCACCTAAATTCCTAGAAAGGACGCTTTGGGCTTGAATTCCCATCACAGCCTCTAGTACCGCTGCAAACCCCTCACAGGGTAGATCTCGGGAAGTCCAGGACTAATATAATCCGCCTAAAAAGAAAAAAAATCATTATCATTTTTAATTTTGGTTTCCTTCACTTTCGATTATTCTCCCTCTTTCTCCTTTCTCTTTCTAGTGCATGACCCGTAGTAGCTCTTCGAGTAATCCTGATATTCATTTTGATCCAGAGATCGAGCGTACCTTTCGGCAGCGCCTCCGAACTAGTGATCAAGATTTACATATAGACCTCGAAGAGTCGATCGGAGACACTAACACAGAAAATATGGGTGTGCCCAATCCAGATGAAGTCCAGCAACGGACCATGTCCTATTATGCTCGGCCTAACCTGGATGGTACAGAATCAAGTATTGTTCGCCCTGCTGTAGCGAATAATAATTTTGAACTTAAGCCTAGCATAATTCAAATGGTGCAACAATATGTGCAGTTCGACGGATTACAAGACGAAGATCCGAACTTGCATATTGCGAGCTTTATCGAAATCTGCGATACTTTTAAGATAAATGGCGTGAGTGATGATGCGATTAGATTAAGACTTTTTCCGTTTTCCTTAAGGACTAAAGCTAAACAGTGGTTGAGTTCTCTTCCTAGAGGTTCCATCACCACATGGGCTCAATTAACTGAAAAGTTCTTATCCAAATATTTTCCGCCCGGCAAAACTGCAAAATTAAGAACTGATATTTGTTCTTTTAGTCAAATCGATTCTGAGACCCTCTATGACACTTGGGAGAGGTTCAAGGAACTTTTGAGACGTTGCCCTCATCATGCTTTGCCTGTATGGTTACAGGTCCAGACATTTTATAACGGGCTAAATCAAGCAACCCAACAAATGATAGACGCCGCATCCGGTGGTTCTTTGAACCGAAAAACTCCGGAGGGCGCTCTTGAGCTTATCGAGGATGTGGCGATGAACACCTATCAATGGAATACGCCTAGGTCTCGCCCAAATAAACCTGCAGGTATGTACGAAGTGGACTCCGTGTCCCAACTGGCGCTTCAAGTAGAGATGCTAAACAAGAAAGTAACGGAGATGACTGCTGCCTCCGCCATTCAGGTACATGAACATGCAAATGCTGCTGCTGCCGAGCAGGTGGATTATCTGGGGAACATACCCAGGCCTGCTCAAAATAATTTTGCTAATTTTTCTAATTTTTCTTCTCCGCCTGGTTTTAATTTACCTTCGAACTCGTATCATCCCGGATGGCGTAACCATCCTAATTTTTCGTGGAGTAATCCCGCAAACGCCGCACGTCCACCATCCGATTTTACACCACCACCTCCTCCTGCGCAAAATTTTCAAAAACCTCCCACCATGGAGGAAATGTTTTCAAAATATATTAATGTGAATGAGGCGACGATTCGTAACTTAACAGGAACGGTTAAAAATCTTGAAAATTAAATCGGGCAGCTCGCCAAAATCATATCCGAGCGACCGCCTGGGACTCTTCCCGCTAATACCGAGCCCAATCCGAGAGAGCAAGCGAAAGCTATAACTCTTCGGAGTGGGAAAGAATTATCCGGTCCATCCGTTAGCCAAGAGCCCGAGGTGCCTATCGCCCCTATTTTAAATGAACCGCCTCTTTCAAATGAAGTTATTGTTTCGCCTCCCATTTTTAAAAATTCTCCCGCTCCGCCGTACCCATCTCAATTAAATAAAGAAAAGTTAGATGATCATTATCATCGTTTTTTAGAAATATTCAAACAAATCCAAAATAATCTACCCCGCCCTTTTCTTGCCACCTCTCGTGCAGTAATCGATGTAAGTAACGGAAAACTCTTTCTACGAGTAGGCGATGATGAAGTTTCATTTTCCATTACTCCATCCATGAAAAATACTTTATCAAATGATGATTCATGTTTTTTCTTAGACGTTTCTCATGACGAACAAAATTTTGCTTTTAAAAATTTTTCTGAAAATTTTTTTTCTTCTTTTTCTGAACTCCCGCATAATTTTCCACATAATACAGTTATTGCTATTAGCAATATTTCTAAAAATCAAATAAAATCCAAATCTTTTGAAGAAATTATTTTAGATAAGGACAAGGTTTTAAAATCTTCGTACGAGCAGCCACCTACTTTGGAACTTAAGCAATTGCCCGATCACCTTAAATATATTTTTTTGGAGAAAAATTCTAATCTACCAGTTATAGTCTCGACATTTTTGACTGAATCGGAAAATGAAAAATTATTAACGGTTTTACAAAAGCACCGTCGAGCTATAGCTTGGCAAATTTCAGATATCAAGGGTATAAGTCCATCTTTTTGCACACATAAAATCCTTTTAGAAGATAACTCACGCAATGTCATTCAACCCCAACGTCGATTAAATCCAAATATGAAAGACGTAGTAAAAGGCGAAGTTCTTAAATTATTAGATGCGGGGATTATCTATCCGATTTCGGATAGCAAGTGGGTGAGCCCGGTTCAAGTAGTTCCTAAGAAAGGTGGCATAACGGTAGTGGTAAATGAGAAAAATGATTTAATTCCAACACGAACAGTAACGGGATGGCGAATGTGCATAGACTATCGTAAATTAAACGATGCCACTCGCAAGGATCACTTTCCCCTCCCCTTTATCGATCAAATTCTAGAACGCTTATCACGACATAGCTTCTATTGTTTTCTTGATGGTCTCTCGGGCTATTTCCAAATCCCCATTGCGCCCGAGGACCAGGAGAAGACAACGTTTACTTGTCCCTTTGGCACCTTCGCCTATCGAAGAATGTCATTTGGTCTATGTAATGCGCCGGCTACATTTCAAAGGTGTATGTTGGCTATCTTTGACAAGTATGTTGAAGACATTATGGAAGTATTCATGGACGATTTTTCGGTTTATGGTGACTCTTTTGATTTATGTCTAGAAAATCTTGAGAAAGTTTTAAAAAGATGCGAAGAAACAAATCTTGTTTTGAACTGGGAGAAGTGCCATTTTATGGTACGAGAGGGACTAGTTCTAGGTCATAAGATTTCTTCTAAAGGCATCGAGGTAGATAGAGCGAAAATCGAAGTAATCGAAAAATTACCTCCACCTACAAGCGTAAAAGCAATGAGAAGTTTTCTAGGACATGCTGAATTTTATCGCCGTTTCATTAAAGATTTTTCAAAAATCACTAAGCCTCTCACTCATCTCCTCGAAAAAGATGCTCCGTTTTTGTTCGACGACGCTTGTTTAAATGCTTTTAATTTAATTAAGGAAAAACTCATTAACGCACCGATCATGATCGCCCCGGTCTGGGATCTTCCATTTGAGATTATGTGCGATGCGAGTAGTTTCGCCGTTGGTGCAGTTTTAGGACAACGTATTTCTAAAAAATTTCATCCTATTTACTATGCTAGTAAAACTCTCACTTCGGCGCAACAAAATTACACCACAACGGAAAAAGAGCTTTTGGCCGTTATTTTTGCGTTCGATAAGTTTTGCCCTTATCTAACCCTCTCCAAAATCATCATTTTTACGGATCACTCGGCCCTTAAATACTTACTTTCAAAACCGGATGCCAAGCCGCGCTTAATTCGTTGGATTCTACTACTTCAAGAGTTCGACTTGGAAATCCGGGTTAAGAAAGGAGCCGAAAATTTGGCGGCGGATCACTTATCTCGTTTAGAAAATCCTTGTATCGAAGAATTAAACGAAAAATCTTTTAACGACTCTTTTCCGGATGAAAAACTTTTGAAAATTAACATTTCTTCTTCTTCTACTCCTTGGTTTGCCAATTTTGCCAATTATCTAGTGGCCCGTGTTCTCCCAAAAGATTTTTCTTTTCAGCAAAAGAAAAAATTCTTTTTTGATTTGAAGAATTACTTTTGGGAGGACCCCTTTCTCTTTAGAGTATGTGCAGACCAAGTAATAAGAAGATGTGTCTCGTTTGAAGAAGGTCAAAATATTTTGAAACATTTACATGAAGGACCGACCGGTGGCCATTATCAAGCCAATCGAATCGCTCACAAAGTTCTTAGTGCAGGCTTTTATTGGCCTAGCCTTTTCAAAGATGCTCAATCTTTGGTGAGTCGGTGCGATAGTTGCCAACGGACCGAAAATATTTCTAGTAAAAATGAAATGACGCAAAATTATTTTCTTGAATGCGAAGTTTTTGATCTTTGGGGCATAGATTTTGTTGGTCCCCTCCCTTCTAGTTGCGGAAATAAGTATATTTTAGTTGCGGTTGATTACGTTTCCCGATGGGTGGAAGCCCAAGCACTTCCTACGAATGATTCTCGTGTTGTTATTTCTTTTCTCAAAAAATTATTTTCTCGATTTGGTACGCCTAGGGCGATCGTTAGTGATAGGGGTGCGCATTTTTGTAATGCCCAGCTCGCCAAAATTTTATCAAAATATGGCGTTACACACAAGCTCTCCACTGCATACCACCCCCAAACTAATGGCCAAGTTGAAGTTGTCAATCGAGAAATCAAACGTATGTTAGAAACAACCGTTTCATCCTCTAGAAAAGATTGGTCTTTAAAACTCGACGATGCTCTTTGGGCTTATCAGACGGCTTACAAAACCGCCATAGGTTGTACTCCGTACCGCCTAGTCTATGGAAAGTCGTGTCACTTACCGGTAGAACTAGAACACCGCGCGTTTTGGGCCTTAAAATCCTTAAATTTTGATCCGCACTCGGTCGCCGATCTTAGAAAATTTCAGCTCAATGAACTCGACGAGTGGCGCTCCAACGCTTATGAAAATAATAAAATTTATAAAGAGCAAACAAAACATTTTCACGAAAAAAATTTAAGGCATCCAAAAACTTTTAAACCGTGCGATCAAGTCTTGCTTTATAATTCTCGTTTGCGCTTATTTCCTGGCAAATTAAAATCGCGTTGGTCTGGTCCTTTTATGGTGAAAGAAGCGCACCCGGATAAAGGTGATTTTAAAGTTAATGGTCAGCGTCTCAAACTTTATTTTTCTGGTGATACTATTGTTGCGAACAATGAATCTATGCTCTTACCAAACACTTAATTATTTTTGTCGTTCTTTTTATTTCTTTTTGTACTTTTCTTTTTGCATTTCCTTTTCTTTTTATTTTTGTTTCGGCGGCTCCTGCGAATTGGACTCCTTGTTCGCCTGCTTCAACATTGTTGTTTTCATGATGATTCGCGCTGGTACTAAAGATGGTCTAATTCACAAGCATGGGGGAGCGGCATCACCCTTCGGACTCGCCAATTCGGGGAAGTACCTGTTTTTTTTCGTTTCAATTCCTGTCTTTTTTTTTTGAACATCGAGGACGATGTTTCCCTCTAGTCTGGGGGAATTACATGTCCTCTTTATTAGAAAAATTTCAAAAAAAAAACTTTTCTTTTTCTTGTTGTTATAAAAAAAATGAAAATCTAAAAAAATATTAAAAAAATGAGAAAACCCAAAAATCTATAGTATTTTGAGTTAATTTTGCTTCGTCTTTAGTACCCCACGACTTGGTGTTTTCTTGTTTTTAATCATTCGTGTATTTGTTAGCTAGAATAAATTTGTCTAACTTTCATTTTGACTATGTTTCGCGGGTAATATGTTGACTCGTGTAGTGTTTCTAATTAGGGTAGCATGCTATGTCTGAAAAATCTTTTGATAATTTGCACTTTTTCATGATTTTCTTTTTATGTTTTTCACTTATATAAAATCTATCATCCCTTGTTTTCTCTTTTACAAAATCTTTGCAATGTTGACTTATGTTTAGTGTAGTAGATGCGAACCAGTCTAGATGCTTATTATTTTCACTTTCATGATAGGTCAAGTTTCTTTATTTTTCTACCTAGTCTTGCACCTTTTGAATTTTTCAAGACTTTGTTTTAGATAGATTTAGGAGCATGAAGATGATTTAGGCCACCTCTTGATTCGTTTGAGCCTTTGCATTCCAAGCCATAAAATCTTAACCGTTGCTAGCCACTTTGTGCTTTCCCCGTTTCTTTTATAGCCCCACTTATTTTCCTCAAAGCCAAATAGCCTACCTATGGTGCACGCTTGAAATTTGAGCTTTATTTGTTGCTAGTTTGTGCCTCCTTTTTGTGAAAATGGTGAAGTTTTAATTTTGTTATCCTTTTGCTACAAAAGAAGAAAAAAAATGATGAAATGAGTATGAAAAAAAATGATAAAAAAATATTGAGAAAAAAATTAAAGAATGCATTTTTGACCCCTACCTTTATATTTCAAAATTATTTGGGGTGTCAAAATTTATTTTTGCTAACATACAAGTTTTTGCAAAGCTTTTTTTTTTAAGTGTGTCTTAACCCTTCACGTTTATCTTTTGATATCCGCACCTTAAACCCAAGCCTTAAATGTTATACCTAATGAAGTCCTTTTGATTCATGGTCCTAAGTTTATTTTTAGTCAAGAAAGTGAAAAAGTAGATTGGGTAAGCCTTTTGGTAGGAGTTTAGACTCTTGATTTAGATTGAGATGGTTATAAAATGTCCCTTAGATTTTAGTAGCAACTCAATGCCCTTTTCATTTGTCTCATTACTTAGTTTTTAATTTTGTTAAAACTTGGGATGATTTATTATTATTTTAGTGAAATCTATAAAAATTCATGTCATGGTTAAGTAAGAATTTTCAGTTTATTTTTCATAATTTCTCTACTTCTAATTTCGCATCGTACTCGTTCACGACATAGCCAATTTGATTATTTAGTCCTTTTTTATTTTGCTAGCTCGTATGTTTTTGCTTGGGGACAAGCAAAATGCTAAGTCTGGGAGAATTTGATGACGCATATTTTGACTTAAATATGCTTACTATTATTATTATATTTTTAATATAAACTATATATATTTCTCTAAATTATATTATAATTATCTAATTATTAATATTTTATAATTATTCGCACTAATGTTGTTTTATTTTATTTTATGACAGGCTTGGGGGAATTTCGGCACGTCTCGACATAAATGCCCGCTGTCAACTTTTGTACGAGAAATAATTCTCATGCAAATAATTTTTGCATGCATGTTATTCCACCATCTTTTCTCTCTCCTCACCATGCATGAAATTATCCTTAATTTATTATATTTAATTTTTCATGCATGGTCACCTTTATTATGCATAAAATATTTTATAAATTTCAAAACATGTGCACTCTTTCTCTCTCTTATATTATTTCTCCATTTAAATCTTCTTCCACCCCTTCATCTCCTTTCCCTTCATTTTAATTCATGCATTATTTAACCCTTCATCTTCTCATCCACCTCTTCATGTCCCCACTTTATTTCTCCAATTTATTCCTCCACATGCATGGCCGGCTCTCCCTCATCTCCCTCTTTATTTCATTTCATTTTATTTTTATTTCCAAGCATGTGTCCGATCATTCTCCTCCTCCCCTCATTATTTCTTTTTATTTTCATCAAATCCTTTCATCCTCCCTTCTTTATTTCTCTAAATTAAATTCATCTTCCACCCCTTCATATTCCACTCAATTAATTCTCTCATTCCATGCATGGCCGGCCACATCATTTCATTTCTTCCCCTCTCCACTCAAAGGATTGTTATTATTGATAATTTATTTTCATGCAACCTCTCATCTTCATTTATTTATTTCTCTTGGAGTCCAAATGCCACAATTTATTGTAATGTATGATTCTAGATGGTTTTTGCATCTATATAAGGAGCACAAATTCAAGGCTTTGAGGAGGTTGGAAAAATTCAAGAGTTGGAGAAGAGAGAGAGTTCAAGAGAGTTCTACCTTGTATGAGAGTTTAATTTCATGTTGTTTCTTATATGCTTTTGTTTCCATTTTGCTTAATATAGTTGTGTACTCTTATTATTTCCTCTTAATGAAAATGCAATCTTTCTCTTTTATTGTTGTTTCTTTCCTTCCTATGAGTAGCTAAATTTTCTCTTAGTGCTTGATTGGTTAGTATTGGGATGAAGATTATATTATAATCTATCGTCTCTAATTCTTATATTTCTCGTTTCGATTTATTTCCGATTAAATTTTGGTTGCAAGTTTATATTGCTAGTATATAAATTTCGCCATCTGATTGGTATTCTAGTTGGCCGAGAGGCTCGTGAATGCTTTAGATCTCTCGGAAATAAAGAGATTTGGATATTCTTCTTTGAGAATTGAAGATATCGAGTCTTTTGGATTTGGGATTAATCGTTCATGCAATTTTAATTTTATTTTAAATTTTAAGAGATTATGTTTGAAGTATTATTAAAATTAGGTGATAGTTGTCTCTAGCGAGTTTTTATCGTAATTTTTCAATCCTCCAATCGAAACGGAATTTTTAAGAATTAGAGCGCTTCTTTTATAATCGGATTCCCAAGAACACCCAATCAAGTGCTAAGTTTTTTTAAAATCGTGAATTTCTCTTTCGTAAATTCTTTGTACTTGCAATTTTTAATTTCAAAAACCAAAATCAACTTTCGTTCGGTAGGATAATAGTAACAGCGTGAGTAGTAGTAATTGACAGCCCCGGTCTAGTACGACATTTCTCTATACTACGATTCGATAGGTGCACTTGCCTTTTCGAGTTGTTAGTAAAATTACCTATCAGTGCCATCCACCGGTAGAGTTTAGAGTGAGAGATAGGTGTTCCTAAAGATCAAACCTATGCACGGGATCTCCCGAATAAAGAAACTGAAAAAGTTGGATCCTCTCTATTTGGGCCTGCATCAGGTCGTAGAACAAATTGTCCCCATTGCATACCGATTAGCTTTGCCCGCTGAATTCGGAAATCTTCACGACGTTTTTCACGTTTCATCATTGCGATGTGTTCTCCGACAACCGTATCAACATCTTTCCACACCACCGATACCGATATAGTTCGACCCATCCGTTCAGCTCGAACCAGCAAGGATAGTGGACTCCAAGGTCAAGAACCTACGAAACAAAACCATCACGATGGTCAAGATCTTATGGTCAAACTGCGTGCGCGAAGAGTTTATATGGGAACCAGAAACTCTCGTCCTAGAAAGATACCCGACACTCTTCTCGCAGGTATGTCACCCCCTACCTTAAGCAATTTTTGAGAACGAAAATCCTTTTATTTTTATTGGATTGTAACATCCCGACTTTTATTTGGTCACTAGACCCTAGTGTACCCAATAAAAGTTACCCAAGGGATAGAAAATAACCCAATTTTAGGAGAACCCTGATTTGCCTCCGTCAGTTCCGTTAGACTCGTATAATCAATGTGAGTATGATGGATCTCGTTCCATTCCAATTCGAGGTCGCTTAGAGAAAACGACCATTTTAAGTATCTTAGTGCGTCACAACAACGTCGTTGGGGTATAGTGACCTTACATTCTCCAAATTGACTTCCGTCAGTTCCGTTAGACTCATATAATCAATTCGAGTGTGATGGATCTCGTTTCATTCCAATCTGAGGTCGTTTAGAGAAAACGGCCATTTTGAGTATCGTAGTGCGCCACAACAACGTCGTTGGGGTACAATGACCATACTTAATCCAAATTGACTTCAGTCAATTCCATTAGACTCGTATAATCAATATGAGTGCAATGGAACTCGTTCCATTCCAATCTGAGGTTGTTTAGAGAAAACGACTATTTTGAGTATCGTAATGCGTCACAACAACGTCATTGGGGTACATTAACCATACGTACTCAAAATTGACTTCCGTCAGTTCCGTTAGACTCGTATAATCAATATGGGTGCAATGGAACTCGTTGCGTTTTAATCGGAGGTCGTATGAGAAATATGTCTGCTTTAGGTTTTGTAGGCCGCCACGGTACAATTTTTAAAATATTAAGCGAATGAACTCGGAATCATTCTCAGTCAGTCTCAGTGGAAACAAGACCAACAAAGTTCGTTGTAACCAATTACGACGTCGAAAAGTCAACCCGCGAACAAATCAAGTTTTATGTCACACCAAAAAACGTGCGCGCACCCATATTGATTTAATATCCCAGCATTGACCATCCATACGACGAGTTGGACACACTTGGACTTTGACCGACAGGAGGGACCCACCCTAGGGTTGACTTTGGTCAAACCCTCAAAAAATTCCTATTTTTGGAGTTATTTCTCCCCTTAAGAAGTGGCCTCTTCCCCTCCTTATGCCATTAGGAAGGGTTGCCCACTAACCCAAAAGTTGGCCAGCTGTCCATAGCTAGTGGAGGAGGGGGGGGGGGAGGGGAGAAATATCTTTCCCCATGTAAGACCCTCTTTTTTTTTGCTATAAAAACCGGGTCTTACCGCCCAGAACCGCCATCTTGCGGTGAGACCATTACACCCAATGGTCCCCGCCACAATACGCCGATCCTGCCGGCTAATCAACATCATCCAGGCCAACCACAATTCATAGTAACATAAGCAACAAGTCCACAAATCACATTAAATATATAAATTACATGTTTACAATGTCCATGATGAGAATTTAAAGTAAAAGAGAACAAAGCGAATAAGGGATTATGCCCGGTACATGTTCAAGTATAGTGCAACAACACTCTCTCTCTACATCTATGCGGAAACTGTCAAACACTGTCTTCATGCATCTGAAGATGCTGCGGCGGCGACGTGTAGTGACTACTCTGCTTCATCCCGTCCTCCTGTCCTGTCTCCTGAATGGGGCCCTGTTGTTCCGCCGCATCATCCCTAAAATGATGAGGTCCACCGACCGTCAGTCTATAAGACTCAGCATATTCCTCACCGCCTCCACCCGCGACTCCTAGGCACCGTGCGGGAGGAGGAAGCGGAGGTCATCAAGGGGTAAATCAAAAGCAGGTGACAGCGGAGAGACTAGCAGGGTTTATAATTACTGAACATTAAATAATAACAATTCTATGCTAGCAGGTATAAGAAATAAGAGCATCTACGAAAGTAACCTTAACTTATATGCACACACACAAGCACATAAGCTAAGGAATCTGGCAAGAAGTAAACTCATCGTATAAAAGAGGCCACACTAATTTATACGATGAGGTCTCTGTTTGTGCAGAAATGTTATGCTATGATGTGCAATGCAATGATGCAATGTTAGTATTATTATTTCATACACATGCAACTCACCCACACGACTCTGTACGTACAGACCTTTAATTCCCACTTTTCGGAGGTAGCTAACCTCTCGGGCACCTCCCGTCGTGGTCAAACGGTGGCAGAGGAGCGGGCGTCTCCTCACCTAGGTAGGTAAGTCACACTACCAGACCTAGGCCCAAACGTACGCTGTGATACCAGTATCGGTACTCACGAGCTCCTGCGTACTCTTGCTGGATCCGAAGAAACCAGACCTTTATTTGGCCAGGCAGGGTTTAGGGGAAACTGTCCCATCGGACGCGCAGTGAAACAACCTGGCCCCCACAAAACCACTAGTACTGCCGAGTCAACGAACTGTTGTCGGTGTGACGACTAAGACAGAACCAAAGACCCACCACATCTTACACACAAGCAACAAATATTCACCATTTATTACCGAGCCTCCAGCTCACAACTCTACATCAACATTTATAAAGTAGAGCCTACCGCTCGCCAGACTATACCAGTCCTTCCTTATAACCCGAGCCTACCGCTTGCAGGACTAACTCAGTCCTTCCTTATAACCCGAGCCTACCGCTCGCAGGACTAACTCAGTCCTTCCTCATAACCCGAGCCTACCGCTCGCAGGACTAACTCAGTCCTTCCTTATAACCCGAGCATACCGCTCGCAGGACTAACCCAGTCCTTCCTTATAACCCGAGCCTACCGCTCGCAGGACTAACTCAGTCCTTCCTCATAACCTGAGCCTACCGCTCGCAGGACTAACCCAGTCCTTCCTTATAACCCGAGTCTACCGCTCGCAGGACTACCCCAGTCCTTCCTTATAACCCGAGCCTACCGCTCACAGGACTAACTCAGTCCTTCCTCATAACCCGAGCCTACCGCTCGCAGGACTATCCCAGTCCTTCCTTATAACCCGAGTCTACCGCTCGCAGGACTACCCCAGTCCTTCCTTATAACCCGAGCCTACCGCTCGCAGGACTATCCCAGTCCTTCCTTATAACCCGAGTCTACCGCTCGCAGGACTACCCCAGTCCTTCCTTATAACCCGAGCCTACCGCTCGCAGGACTAACTCAGTCCTTCCTCATAACCCGAGCCTACCGCTCGCAGGACTATCCCAGTCCTTCCTTATAACCCAAGCCTACCGCTCGCAGGACTAACTCAGTCCTTCCTCATAACCCGAGCCTACCGCTCGCAGGACTATCCCAGTCCTTCCTTATAACCCGAGTCTACCGCTCGCAGGACTACCCCAGTCCTTCCTTATAACCTGAGCCTACCGCTCGCAGGACTATCCCAGTCCTTCCTTATAACCCGAGTCTACCGCTCGCAGGACTACCCCAGTCCTTCCTTATAACCCGAGCCTACCGCTCGCAGGACTAACTCAGTCCTTCCTCATAACCTGAGCCTACCGCTCGCAGGACTATCCCAGTCCTTCCTTATAACCCGAGTCTACCGCTCGCAGGACTACCCCAGTCCTTCCTTATAACCCGAGACTACCGCTCGCAGGACTAACTCAGTCCTTCCTCATAACCCGAGCCTACCGCTCGCAGGACTATCCCAGTCCTTCCTTATAACCCGAGTCTACCGCTCGCAGGACTACCCCAGTCCTTCCTTATAACCCGAGCCTACCGCTCGCAGGACTATCCCAGTCCTTCCTCATAACCCGAGCCTACCGCTCGCAAGACTATCCCAGTCCTTCCTTATAACCCGAGTCTACCGCTCGCAGGGCTACCCCAGTCCTTCCTTATAACCCGAGCCTACCGCTCGCAGGACTATCCCAGTCCTTCCTTATAAAATGTTCCGGTTTGGGATGGAAGTTAACTTGTCGTGTTCTCCTACTTAACTAGTCTTGTCTATAATTTAGTTAATCTTAGAAGCTTTAGGGTTAGCCTTGGACTTCCGGAGGGTTACCCGGTGAGGGGCTCGCAGCGGTACTGGGAAGTGTGGCGGGCTGACACCCCGAATTTCCTCTTCCCAATGCGCTTAATCTTGTGGGTATCTACCCCTTTTTACTTGATCCTCATTATCCTCTCCAATTACATTAAATCTATAAGATGAGTTAAACTCGACTCCTAGGAGTGGGGGAGTTCTTTTGAACTCCAACACCACCAATTGTGACCGGGTGCTGACTCTCCCGTCGTCACATTCTAAGCCCGAGTTCCCTTCTTCACAGAGGAACTGCACACATTCAATTAGCATTCTCAACCTTACTTGGACCCACATTCCTATTCTTCGTCATCCTTAAACCAGGGTTTGCCTTAGATATTTCTCGACTTCTCCCTTGAGTATTTACCTTAAAATGGCTCACCCGGCTAAGGGTAGTTTTACTTCCATACAATCGTTTAACACTGATGAGTTGTGTGTGGGGCCCTTGATGAGGTCTAACCTCCTTTTCATAACACTGTAAACTCTTACACTTATGGCTTGCTAAACGCACCCCAATCCTTATTTCCCAAGATGCCCTTAGAGATGCTCTTCCAAATAATCTGAGCCTTCATAATTAATAAAGAGTTAACAGTTCTATGTGTGAAGGTCAGTGGTGGTCTAATTCATGTAAATCAGTTTCACTATTCGCAGACCGAAATAAGTTTGATCTAGATTTGACTCCTATGGTGCGATCTTGATCACATCATATCCAAACGAGTTCCAATTATTACCATAGGTTCGCAATGAGTGGTGATCTAACAACCTCAAATCCTAATTTCATAAATTCTCTAGGGAATCTTAAAACATAGTTTCTATTAAAATAGGAGGTGTGCAAATAGAGATTTCTACATCGAGTGCCAACTAACGATCTCCATAAATTCTGGTAAATTCACTGTAACATAATGTTGGTCTAAAAAATCTCAAACCTCAAGTTTCACATTTTTACAGGGATAATTAACCATAATTTCTACTTAACATAAATGGGGTGCAAATAGGGATTTACATATCAAGTATTAGATTATGATCTCAATAAACTCTGGGAAAATTACCATGACATAACACTGGTCTAAAAACATCAAATCCTGAATTTCACATTTTTAGCAGGAATATTTGACCATAATTATCATTTACTACCTTTTGTGTGCGTATAAGGGTTTACACTACAAGTGCTATGTAAAGACTTCAATAAATTCTGGGAAAATTATTATAGCACCATATTGGTCTAAAAACACCATATCCTAAGTCTCATATTATTCCAAGGAATATTTACCCTTAATTATCATTTATTACATTTGGTGTGCGTATAAGGGTTTACACTACAAGTGCTATGTAAAGACTTCAATAAATTTTGGGAAAATTACCATAGGCTTATATTAGAATCATGACTTACTGTGATTTATCTCAAATTTATCAGACACATAAAAACTCAATATTTGCACAAAATTCATAAAGGGTATATTTGTAAATTCATCTATTTATATCATGAAATATTTCCCAAAAATTCTCAGAAAATTCCTGCTGCCAAAATAATGAAATCAAAGACTAAATACTAAGTTTCACATCATTCCAAGTTCATATGACCCCCTTTTCATTTTATAACCTAAATTAGGGGTAATTTAGTAAATTCCATATCTTGGGATTTTTGTACCCAAAAATCCCCAAATAACTTTTGGGAAGGCATATTGCTGCCAAGGACCCATGTCCAACATTTCAAGCCATTGGGTTAACCCCCAAGGCTTGGGGCTCACTCCACCCCAAAATTGTTAAGGGCACACATTTAAGGTCCTTAGCCTAGCTCTTGCATGGATCATAACTCCACATGCACAAGGGCAAATGGTCTCAAATTTTTACCAGTGATATAGATATATATAAAGAGCTTACCACCCAAATTTGGGGGTGTTTGGAGTTATACAACTCCATAAATACCAAATATTTACTTTTCCTAATAAATGGAATACCTCAATGGATATACATCCAAAAATTCTCAAATTAAAACCCTAGGTGTGTCTTCATACCCTGCATGCATGGTAGAAAAATCAAGGGATTTGGTTAAGCCAATTGAAAGATATAGCCTTTTTAATGTCTGCCCTACACAAGGAGCAGTCCTAGGAAAGAGGGTGCCCTGATGTCCACAGTGCACAAAATCAGATGATTAAGGTGGCAAATGAAAGTGAACCCATAGGGCTACAAAAGTTGTCTCTGCCTCTTTTTGCAAATATGGCCTCTAAGGACTTCAAAAATTGCATGCAAACTACTTAAAAATCCTAGGCAGAATTATTATGGTTTGCCAATAGACATAAAGAGCAGTCCTAGGAAAATGGCTCTACAAGGAGCTGTAGTGCTCCAAATCACTTGATCTTAAATCCTGCAGAAAGTAGACATCAAGAGCTACAAAAGTTGTCTCAGCCAACCTTTCAAGATCTGGCCTCTAAGGGCCTCAAATCTGGCATTCAAGGTCTGTATATTCTTAGGTCATTTCTAAGTGGCCTGCATATAACCTGATCTTGATCAGATCAACGGCTGTGATTACATCTTCTTCCTCCAGCCTAAGGGCGTGATTTGACCGACCTGGAGCAATCTCCAACTCCATTTCCCGGCCATCTAACCACCTCCCCGGCCGGCCACCACCACCACCACCTCCGTTGAGGTGGGGGCTAACGTTTGGCGGCGATCCGGCCGCTGGAGATGGTGTTTTCCGGCGAACCCAACACCACTCAAAATCCGAAATTCTCCATTTTTCTCACATGGGATCGGGCTCAATTGAGCTCGATTTCTCTCCTAAATTCATCTAGATGCTAGCACAAGTGGAGAGGGGAAGGAAACTTGCCTCGATTTTGAGCTGCATGCACAAGCATTCCAGATTTCTCCATGTCCGAACTTGTGGAGCTCCAATGGTGATCCAAGCCTTCTGAGCCCGATTTCTTCTCCAATGTTAGGGGTTTTTCTCCTCTCCATTCCAGGAAGCTAATGGTGGGGTAAAATCGAGCTGGGGGAGGTTATATGCATGACAACCATTATTAGCGATTTCAACAAGGTTGCACCTCCTCATTCACCCACTCCCAGAGCTCCAAGTGGGCATGAAAGCTGCAGGAAATTAACCTCTGAGCTCGGCTACAGTCTTTGGGAGGTGAATTAATCTCAATGGTGGGCTTTTCCATGAAAATGCCATTAAAGTGGTCGGCCTCTTCCTAAAATTCACCCTCTACCCAACTGCCACATCATCAATTCCTGTTGGGATTGCTTGGGTGGGCTGAGAGAAGACCAGGTTTCATGGAATTAAGACCATGTGGAGCTTAATCCATGAATTCATGGTTTTCCTATGTGGATTTTAAGAAACATTCCAATTCTACCCTTAGGCATGCCTTTCTCTTTCAATTTCTGAATTCACATCTGTCCAAGGGAATTGTGGGCCTTCTATGGGCTTCATTAGATGGGCCTAAGCCCACTTGAATTGATTCTTGGGATTATTTGACTTATTTGAGCCGAATTGGGTTAAGCGGGCATCATGGTGATTTTGACCTAATTCGTGGGATTGGCTTGATTTATTGGGATAATTGTGGTTCAATGGGCTCCCCAAGGGGTTAGGGAGAGTTGGTTCTAATCAATTTGATCATTTGAATCTTAATTGACCCTTAATATGGATGGTTGACTTACTTTGAGCTAGACTTGACTTTGGTTAAGGTGACCAATTGGGTTAACCCCAATGGGTTCTAAATGACCCAGGGGACTCCCTAACGGGTTTAGGGGGGAGTTGGTGTGGTCCACTTGTCATTTTGAAGCTTAAATATCAAGCCCTAAGCCTTGGACTCAATTTAACTATTTGCACACCAAAGTGATTTTTACCTATTCACCTTGGTTCTTAAGGTCGTTTTGGCCTCTTAGAGAATTATCGTGACCTTGTCATGACGAAATGCACCTTAGGGGTCTAGTCGTTCTGGGGATGTTACACCCCACCCCCTCCCTTTAATCCCACATCGGGAGAAAGGAAGGGAGACCCCCTTCCCTCCCTATAAAAATAACTCACCCCCTGCTGAAGCATCTCTCCCAGCCACCCTCTTTCCCCTACCCGAGCCCCTTCTCGCCGGAAAACCTCTCCCAAGCCCACCACCACCACCTCCCATGGCAGCTCAACCCAATGCCGCCCGAGCACCCCCACGCCAGGTGGACACCTCTTCCTCCCCCTTCCCCACTCCCCCGACGTGTTGCATGCACCCCTCCACTATTGGAGCACCGCCCTCACCACCCTAGCCATGCCCCAGGCTCGGGCGGTGGCCAGGCGGAGATAGAGACCCACCCCAGCGCCGGTAGTGGCGCTGGGGGAGCAGTACCCCACCAGGGGACTACCTCCCGGTGGTGGAAGGCGGCGGTGCCGCCGGAAAATCGCGTCTCCGGCGGTACCCGCATGCTCCCCCTTCCTCTGTTATCCCCCCTATCACTACAACAAACTGCATCTGTTGTAAGGACTGAAATATAACTAAAACACAGTTTGTTACTAATAGTTATATTTAGTAACAAAAAATTTTTGTTGTTACAAAAAAGTATTTTTTGTAACGAATATTTTAAATTTTGTTACAATAATAATTAATTCGTTACTATAACTGTAAGTATTGGTAACAGCACTAATGTTACGTTACAAATATAAAACTTTTCTCACAATAAGTATCAATTGTAACCACATCATAAAAGTTTTTTGTGACAAAGACATTGTCCTTACTAATAGTAATATTTTATTATTAAAGTTTTGTTACAAAAAATATATCATATTTTATTTTCAATTTTTGTACTATTTTATTATCAAAGTTTTGAATTATTTTATTTTAAAAAAAAAATTTGTATGCGCGCGACAGTACCCCGCCTCGATAGTGCTCTAACGCGACGACGGTACTCCTACAGCTCGCAAACATCCGTGCGTGGCTGTCACAGATATGTGGTACTATTGCGACATGTATTTTTACGCGTACGGGATTTTTTATAAATCTTTAACTTTTTATAAAAGTTTTTCTGCCTCTCCCATGCAGCTCTATCTCTCTCTCTCTCACATGAATGAATGAAATATACTGATGAAAATTTTCCTCCATAAAATTTTGAACAAAACAAAAAAAAAATTAAAAATATATTAAATGTAAAAAATGAATGCAAATTAATATGACATTAATTTTTTAATATAATTTTGGAATTAAAATAAAATCACGCACGAACCCGCGTGCACGCAAATGCACTCTCGCGCGCACGCAAATGCACTATCACGCACACGCAAATGCACTCTCGCGCGCACGCAAATGCACTCTCGCGCGCACACAAATGCACTCTCGTGCGTGTAGTTTCCTTTTTTTGCTTGAGAACTAGCGCGTATTGCATGTGTCGGGGCTCAAACACAGACACATGCACACACACAGACACGGACAACCAAACACACAAACATCCATTTGCGAGTTGTAGCAATGTCTTTCACGTACGGCCGCCGCCGTTGTCTCCCCACTCTGCGACGGTCGCCGCCGCCGTCGCCTCTCTCTTCCACGGCTGCCGCCATCGTCGTTTTCTTTCTCGGCCGTCGCCGCGCGCCGTTCTCTTCCTCTACTTTATTATCATCATTGCTGATTGGTTGTGTAGGCTCTGGACTACAATTGATGGGGATCGCGTTTGATGATTACATTGTTAACCCCAAGCACAGTGCATATCAGGTAGCATTTGCTTTGAGCTTATTGATTTCATCATAACTTGGTGGTTAATATCTTTTCAAGAGATTTTTCTTGCCTCTCTCGTTACTTTGTCAAGGATATGATTCAAAACTATTTCATCCATTTCTTTTAGTGAAAGTTATAAACTTGTTTGTTCTATCTCAAAAAATGAAAATAAGTACCTGATTGATTACTTAAATTCTTACTATGATATTTGATAATTGTGTCCTTCCATCTTTAGTTTTGGCAAGATGCAGTCGGCTTCGTCTTCTCCGTCAACATAGCAGCCCAGATTATTGGATCTATTTTTCAAGGCTAGGTTTGAAGCGTATATTTCAGATCTACAGTGGGAATGTGTTAGTACTTGCATTTCTCATATTTTCATGTATGGTTGTATGCATATGAGAAGTTTGTAGTAAACCTTGTTTATTTCTATTCAAAGCATTTCTTGCAATTCATATCTTGGTGTTCAATTCCAACGTATTTGGTTATGGGCCAAGAGACAAAACCATGCATTCTAGCCCAATAGGCCATTGACCACTCCATAAGAAACATAGTCTATAAGTATTTGATGCATAAAAGTTTAGTTGAATAGTTGTTACCTTTTTTGGAGTGAACTATTACTGCAGAACATGCACTTAAACTAGTACTTCTAGGGAAAAAATGCAGTACATATCATAATTGCTCTACTTTGTTTAATCTAGAATTGTTAGATGTAATGTGCTTATATCTTGTTTTTCTATCAGCATTCTAGTCCTGTGTAGTAGACAAATTTTTATCTATGGGTGCATATTAGATTGATTATGTGCATTTTAAGTTTATCGAGGTAATTCTAGATACTAAAGCTTGAGTTGCTTTTAACCTTCCAGTTAGTAGTGGTATTAGTAATGTGTTTGGGGCGCATGCTTTTTGTATGTGTTTGTTTATCTAAGTTTATTCTATATATTATTTTGTTTTTATTCAGGATTCAGGTCTTATTCCTCCCCATGACAGGACTAAGGAAGACATTACTTTTTCAAGTTTTTCGATCATGTGAAGGAAGAGCTAAGGTAATTCTATATTTATTTATTTTCCATTCGAGGTCTCAGTAAGATTTTTCAGTGTATGTATGATCATCCACATTTTTTAATAAACATAGGTATGTGGGAAGGATCTTTGTCAGAGCACTTGGAAAGCCCGTTGAAATTCTTACGAAACTTAATAAAATGACTGGCTTTTCACCAAATGAAGATCTTGAACTATATGAGGTCAACCTATCATTTAATATTCACCACAATAATGTCTGTCATTATCATTCATATTTATTCATTTGATTGTTGTTCCTATTATACACATTTTCTCTTGAACCTGTAGACGCAATACTTATGACATTGCTGGAAGCAGTTCATTGAGTTCATTGAATTGCTGGAAGCATTTCACTGAATCATTCAGTGAACTGCATTCTAGCAGTTCACTGAATTCAGCGAACTACTCCAACAATTCACTGAATTCAGTGAACTGCTCCAGCAGTTCACTAATTTTCAGTGAACTGCTGTAAGTAGTTTACTAATGAATTTTATTAATGCATGTGTGATTTTGTGAACTACTGGATGGTGTGTGTGTGTGTGTTTGCGCGTTCTATGGGGTGTGTGTGTATGGATGTTTATGTATAGATGGTGTGTTTGTGTGTTTTACTGTATGTTTATTTTTATGTAGTGTGTGTATGGATTGTGTATGTATGGATGTGAGTGTGTATATGGTTGGTTCTGCTCTCATGTTTTTTAAACATTAACTAAATTTCTATATTTCATCAATGTGTGAGTGTGTGTGTGTTGTTTTTAAGAGCTGTGTAGTAAAGGGAGTGAAATGTTAAGTGCAGTGAAGTGCGTGTGTGTGGTGTTTTTAAGAGTTGTGTAGTGAAGTGTGTGTGATGTTAAGTGAATTGAAATGTCTGTGTGTATGTGTGTGCTATTTTTAAGAGTTGTGTATGTGCGTGTGATGTTAAGTGCAGTGTGTGCTGTTTTTATGAGTTTTGTATGTGCGCGTGTGATGTTAAGTGCAGTGAAATGTGTGCATGTGTGTGCTGTTTTAAGAGTTGTGCAGTGAAGTGTGTGCGATCAATGTTAAGTGCAGTAAACTGTGTGCGTGATGTACGTTTTAAAGAGTTGTGTAGTGAATTGTGTGATTTTAAGTGCAGCGAAGCGCCATTAATACGTGATCTTAATTTCAGAACATTACAATTAAACAGTGAACTCCCTCATGACCTTAATTTCAGTGTGAACTAAACAACGGGTGGCAAGTGTGTGTTTTATTGTGCGCTTGTTTAATGGGGTGTGTATGGATTATGTATGTATGGATGTGAGTTTGTATGGATGTTTCTGCTCTAATTTATTTGTAGGGTGATCTTAATTGCTCTCTTTTATTTGTAGGGTGCCCGAGCATTGACCGACTAGTGACAAAAGATTCATTAGTCAGAAAGTGATGGACGATTCATTTTTCGAAAAATGACTAAAGATTTATTAGAAACATGTTGATATTGTAATGTAATATTGTATTATTTTAGAAGAGATGATAATAACTTATACTTTATGTAATACTTTTTGGTGTGAATAAATACATGTTGATCTTGTTACTAAATATTATATATATGTGTGCTTTCAAGATTATTATTTGTAATAAAATCTCAGGTACACAAAAAATAGAAATGGAATATTTTTGATATATAAATGAATTGACTGTAGTAAGAAGAATGGAAAACAAATGTAACGATTTTTTCGTTACTATTGTTTAATCTATTGTAACGAAATAATGTTTATTACTTTATTATAACGAAGTTAGTTTATTTTTAGTGAGGAAAAAATAAAACATTTGTAACGAAATCGTTTTAATCGTAACTGCTTTTTTGTGAGGAAAAAAAAACATTCGTAACGAAATAATATTTATTGTGACCAATTTATTGTGAGTAAGAATCTCTTTTTGGTGAGAAAGTATTGTTTGTTACAATTAATTTATTTGTAACGACATGCATACATTCGTTACAAGAACCTTTAGCGTCGAGCTTTAGAGGAGGACTGTTACTTAAAGTTTTTTCGTTACCAAAGAGTTTTTGTAACGATTTTTGGCACTTACTATAACGATTTAGGTCCTTACTATAAGTGCAGTTTGTTATAGTGTATAGATTTTCTGGCGGCGGCCGGCGGAGTCAGGCCGCCGGACCACCGCCGGACACAAGGCCGACCCCCGGCGAGCCGGCCGGGGGTAGTATACCCAGCCACCACCGAGGGAGGGGCGGCGCGACACCAGCAGTAATGGCGCAGGCCGCACCACCCGCCCTCGGGTTGAGGATTTCCGGCGGTGGACGGCGGCGGCAGGCCGTTGGACCATCACCAAATAGATTGTCGGCCCTCAGCGAGTCGACCGGGGGCGGCGTTGGCACCTGGCGGCCGTTGCCGGGTGGTAGCAGCGACTGCCACCTCTCGTATCGCCAGCGGATGGCGGTGGTCGTCCGATCTCCACGATGACATCGGACGGCCCCAACTTTCTTAATTCCCCCTGTATTAAATTACGCGCCCCCATAGCGGATCGACTCCAGATCCGCTATGGGGACCGAAGTACTCGCGCCGTCCGTCGCCCCCTCTCTCCCAGAACCCGCTATCCGCAGACCACCCCTTAACTGTTTCTTCCTGATTTTTCCGAGGGAAATGTAGGCTCCTAGGCAAAATGGGTTGAACATGAAAAATGTTCCATCTCCAATAATTTTTTGGAATTTCTATAAAGTGTTTTGTTATTTTAAAGGTCTTTACAAGATCTATTTGGACAAAATAAATGCCCCAAACATCTTGGAAACTTCTTGAAAAAATTCTGGACTCATATTTGGCTCTTGGGGGCTCTGTAATTTCCTTGGGATTTTATAAAGTGAATTAATATTTTTGAAGGCCTTCACAAAGTGTATTTGGACAAAATAAATGCCTAAAAAGGTTGGAAAATTTTGGAAAAATTTATAGGCGCTTAAATGATTATTTTGAAGGTGTTATCAAGACAAGGGGAACATCTGGATGAAAGTTTTGTAAACATCAAATTTTTAGGTTAAAACGATCGCGTTTTATTTTAAATTATTGAATTCTCAAAGCTTAGAAGAAGGGATCGTAGCACACAATCGAGTGATAATCGGTGGATAATATCACCAATAAATGAAGACCCGATAAATGAAAATGCAAACTCAAGCTCGAAGCAAGGTGGGATTTTTGTGAATCGTCGAGCTGCGTTTAAAATAATTCCCGGATTTTGGAAGTCGTCTTCTCGGAGAAATTAAGGGACTCATAATAACGTTCCTCCAAGCTATGTTTAAAAGGCGCAATTAAAATCTATGATCGGACTATAATTAAAGAGGCAGAATTTGGAAGAGACTCCTATGAACGGAGATAGAACATGACTTCCCTCCTATGAACGGAGACAGAACATGACTTCCCTCCTATGAACGGAGACAGAACCAAAGCCCCCTAAAAATGGAGTGAAGGACTACTAACCCCTTTTTATTTTGTTACAATTTCTTTTACTCAAGTCTCATACTGGTCCGGTTATTGCAGCTCTTTATTTAATTTTCCTTTCAGTAATACTCCAGTCTCATACTGGTCAGAGGATTGCTGCTCTTTATTTAGTTTCTTTTCGATATTCCTGTCCCATACTGGTCAGATGATTGCTGCTCTTTATTTAGTTCTTTTCACTACTCCAGTCTCGTACTGGTCAAATGATTACTACTCTTTATTCAATTTCTTTTCGATTTTCCAGTCCCGTACTGGTCAGATAATTACTGCTCGTTATTTAGTTTCTTTTCGATATTCCAGTCCCGTACTGGTCAAATGATATCTGCTCTTTATTTAGTTTTCCTTTCAGTACTATTCCAGTTTGGTACTGGTCCGGTTATCTTAACTTTTACTTTAGCCTCTTTCTTTCAGTACTGTTATAATTCAGTTTTTCGTTTCCGCATCGTACTCTGCTCTACTTTTTACCGCGCTCATATACTGTAACTTATCATATCTACAGTTCTAGCCCGGGTCCTGCTCTGACTAGCGGTCGTTCCTGTTTCGTAGAGCCTTAGTTGGGGATAACCGCGAGTGAGTATCTCCTCCAAGAGTTAGCCCTAAATAATGTGCCCTCATGGAACAGTCGGTCAATATAAGAAGGTCGTGGCAGGCCCGAGGTGCGTTTTTATTGTTTAACTAACTGTTTGTGCAGTACTTGTGGTAAAAGTGGCGGGTTGGTCATGCCCGTAAACGGTTTGTACCGGTGTGAGAGGTTGACGACTCATGGCGACATGGAGATGTGTACCTGGGGAAATCACCACTCCGTACCCGCGGATTTGCCTCCGCTGGTCGGCCTAAATTTCTGGATCGCCGGATATTGCTCACATCCAAGTAGTACACTGAGTTGTACGGGAGGGCCTGGGTGATGCGGTACGACCACACCCAGAAGTGGCAGGACTGGTCACTGTCACCGACGACCACATCCGTGAGGCCCGCGGGGTTTGCTACCCTGCTGGAAGAAAAGCGGTCAAACTGTGTCGGCAAAGGGTTTTGTGAGCGAGTTTGAACACCCGCAGCTTGTTTTGCGAACCACGGTTACTGATATTATTCCTACGATTCACTGGGCTGTCCTTTTAATACAATTGATGATATTATTAGGGTTTTTATATATTTACATGTTGCTAACCTCTTGTGCTTCAGTTATCTATTTACTGTTTGGGCACTGAGCTCGTCCGCAGGATACAGATCCAGGGAGGAGATGTGTTTTCCACTTAGCTCTGCGACTAATGGTTGTTTGTATAACCATTCACAGGAGATGGGACAGCGCAAAGTCCCCGCCCCACATGATAACATACCAGCTTTGGAGATCGCCCGATCGAATACACCAGCCTCACGGCATGTCTTCTGTGATGTGAGTCCTAGAGTATAGGGCTATGTAAGAAATATATGAGGAAATGTAGTAGTTATCCTTAGCCCACAGGGCCACTCATGTAAACAGTCGGCTACGGCCTTTGCTTATGTATATATGTATGCCTTGTTGGTTTTCCTTATGATTGCTTCTGCATTGTGTTTCTGATGTGATGTGTTGATTCTCTTGCCTGACAAGGCGACCACTCAGTGCTTGAGAGGGTGGGTCGTTGCCACCCGGGAAGTGCTAAGTGGCCATCTTGGGCATTAAGACCCCTCTCTCCCGACCTGGGTTTCAGTTCGGGGTGGGGGGAGGTCTTACATGACCAACCTGCCACAACAATCAAATCCCAAGACATATAAACGAAGCATTATATAGAAGAAATGAATCTGATTCAAAGCCCTTGATTAAAACTTGTGGTCGCTTGCCCTACTAAACATTATAATAATTCGTGCAAGTAACTAAGACATCGAACTCGATTGTACTACTTTAATAATAAATGAGTTGATCGAGTTCGGGTATTATTAGGGTTATCCTCGGAGGAATGTCTCATCTCCACGTTAACTCAAAATATGGCTAATATAAGAGCAGTAGTGCAAAATAGAACAATAACAAATAATCAAGAGCTGCAAGTAAATAATGAGCAAGGAAATAAAAGAAGCAAAGAGACATTTTGGTATAAGATCGATTTCAACAGTTCTAAAGGTCCCCTACATCTGTTGCATCTCAAGCCTAAATCTACCTCCTCATGGGCATACAATTCTCATCCTTAGAAGTAGGGTGAGCAAGTTTTTCATCTCCATTTTGAGGAGGTATTTACAGTATTCTTCTCCGTTCCGAGTAGATATTTACAGTTTTCTTCTCCATTCTGAGGAGGTATTAATTTAAGTATTACAGTTGTTAGGTCAACAAATCCTTATTTGTGATCCTCATTTTATTGGTATTCGAGTTCAGAGATTGTTGGGTTTTACGCCGATCAAACCCAATAATTATTTAAGGCGACCTCATTATGTTAAATAACTTTTAATCTAGGCGATTGGAATATTATTAAGTGACTATAGATATATCGAGCTATTTTGGAGGGAAAGACCAATTATCGTCGCCCCGAGGGGGTTCAAGTTGTGCAAACTGAGCTCGATATTTTTTAAATAATTTATATGGACTTGACATAAGATTTTAAGCATTTCCCCCTTGGGGGTCAATGGATGAAATTACACTATATAATATTTATAATTATTTTAAGGTGAAATGTCAAATACTTGAACTAAAGATCACTACTTGGGCTATTATAAATAACAAATAATTTAATAAAAATTTGTTAAAATTTTATTTAAAATTTTGGTGAAATTCTACACAACTTTCATATTAAACGCCTCAGGAGCTGAGGACATTAAGACCTTCCTAATATTTCTTAAAATTTTCAGTTCAAAATTTAACAACATGAATCTTAGAGCAATCAAGCCGACTGAGATTAAGCCAGACTGGAATTAAACAGCGGTTCCAGAGCTGATGCGTTGTGCGGCCAATGATTAGTTAGCATTTGTTAAGGTCATTAGGGCCATTGGATCTCTGGAATGAGATCCAACTGTTCATGTACACCGTGGTGGCAGATGGCTTACATGCCTTTTCCACCGTCGGTCGGCCAACCATTGGCTGCGCCACCACCTGTGGTGGGTTTGCCAAAGGCAGGTGCTTCCCTCGGTGGTGCTCCAGTGATCTTGTATCGCCGGTGATTGTCGGGGAGAACTTAACAGAGCCCATACTAAAAAGGGGCACCGTCGGAGCTCTGCTCTCTAGCCGTGTCGCCGCCTCTAGGCTTGCCATATAGGGGTAGCCGCAGGCCGTATGCAGCTCGTTCATGAGCCATAGAAGAATGCGAGGAGGAAGAATTCCACCTCTACAGTGGTTCCATGGGCTGTCTAGGTTGGGTCGACATGTTTGGGGATGGGATGTGGGGTGGCGGCGCGCTGCTCTTCATTCTCCGGTGCCGGAAGAGGTTCAATTTGGCGGGGGAGCTTTCGTTTGGGATCGGAAGTAAGGTGTGACCTCAATGCATGTGTGTGGGGGGGGGGGGGGGGGGGGGTAAATAGAGTAGTCGAGGCCACCACCCCCTTTCTCATTTTTATCGGTTAGGTTGGGGTTGCGGCAACCATGGTGATGTTGAGAGGCGAATTTGGCATCACATGAGGGGAGGTTTGTAATTTATGTTCAGAGGTTAGAGGGAATCAGGGTTAGGTTATGGTTAATTGAGTGGAATGGGTTTGGGTTAGGGGAGGGTTTGGCTTAGGATGGTGGAGAAGTAAACTTTAGGTTAGGCTTGGTTTTATTTAGGTTAAAAAAACCATTAACCATGTTGTCTTGGGAGGTGAGGTGTGAGACTGAGGCCGGGGAGCTTCATATAGAGAAGTCGAGGCCACCCCCACCCCTCTCCTTCTTCACCCGGGTGGAGGTCAGGTTGAGTCGCTTGTTGATGCCAAAATTGTCACCAATTTCCACACTCAGCGACGGGTCAAGCGGATATTGGAGAAATCATGAACCACAAGCAATCAGTTACTAGCCCTTGGGGACTAGGCGAACAGAGCACAAAAAGAGATTGTTGATAGCAGCAGCGAACACCAGATTTACCCACAGCGGCAAATACCACTTGATATGAGCAGTAATATTCCACGAGATGTTATTATAAGGCGCAAGAAGGCACAGAAAACTAGAGGCACCTGAAGACTCAAAAATTGTAATCGCACCTACGATAAGGCAAATTCTGGATCTAGTTGTGTCCCTTCTAAGCACACATGGCCTCTTATTTATACTGGGGGGATGCCAAGACGGTTGGGAGCAATTAATATTGTCTTAATACTGTAATTAATGTCAAAGGGTTCGTGTGGTTACAACAGGCTGTAACTGTACAATCCACCACTAACTAAAGGGAGAGGAGGGTTCGTGCGGTTACAACAGGTTGTAACTGTACAAGCCACTTCTAGCCGAGGAGGGGAGCTCAGGCGGATACCTAGGGTGCTCGTCCAGAACCCCTCTGGACTGGATGTTGAGGGCTAACTGGAGGGATGCGAGGCTACCCAACACGTAACCTCCCGCTGCCCAGAGGCTGAGGATGGCGACTACCAGGAGGGTAACCGCCCATGCTGTCAGATGTATGAATCTTGCCTTGGCATAATCCCTGCACTTTTTTAAGTCTGCGCGGACGTCAATAAAGTATACCGGTAACCGTGAAGACTGCGACCCAATTCTTGCGATGCTGGTGTTGGGAATTTAATACCCAAGATTCCTGATTTGAAGAAGAACATTTACATAATAATAAACTTATTATGCTTAATGAAATCTTGATGAAGCTTGAGACAGGTACTCTTAGTAAATATCTGAATATTGCTTAAGGTCACTAAGACCAAGCATTTATTTGTATTATTTGACCTCAAGTATTTATTTGAAGACATATTAACATCTATCTTGAAGACTCTACCAAAAAGATTCAAAGAAAACTACTGAATTCAGAAGGCTGTGAAAGTCAGAAATTAGTTCAAGTAAAAATCGACGGGACGGTCTGTCGATTGAACTCAAAACATCAACGGAAAGATAAGTCGACAGAATCGATCGACGGGACAGACTATCTATTCTGACAATCGACTGGACAAAGGATTGACGGGATGATCTCAACATCGACGGGACAGACTTCAATTCATTCAGAATTATTCCAAGTGCTTGAATAGCACGTGACAACATTAATTCTCCGACCTCCTTCACGCCAATCAAGGAGCATTTCAATGGTACATCTATGGAAGATCTTAATGGAATAAATTCGTTGAAGAATTGTTTATGGAATAGTATAATCAATTTTTATAACAGGAATATTAGACCGAGTTATCAATTCCATTATGATTCATACTTACCATATGCGGAATATTCATATTTAAGTCAAATTTGAAATATTCCCTTTTCTGATTCAATTTAAAGATTCAAATTCAAAGATAATTATATCTTCTCATATACTTCTCTAATTCCTTTTTAATCAGAGCATCATTATAAAAGGAGAAGATTTGGACCTGTTGAGACTAATGATATACAACATACATAAGATTCGACAGAAAGGAATTTTAATTCTCTCTGCTATCATGAGCAAGATCCTTCTAAGTTCTCAAGTGTCCTGAAGAAAAAATTTGCTGAATATAAGAAGAGGGATTTCGGTTGCTGATAATTCTCTTGATATAGATCTCTGTTTATAAGTTTCATTCTATTATCTATCATGGAAGAAGAAGTCTACTGCTAGACCTATACTAAGACTCAAGATCTAAATCTTATTTTCTATTGAGTCTATTATTGTAAACCACTGTAAATCTATAAATAGTGTGTAAGATCATTATGATCTGAGTGTAGGATTCTTGTGGAATCTTAGTGTAGGATTCTTGTGAGAATCTGAGGTAGGATCATTGTGATCTGAGTGTAGGATTCCTGTGGAATCTGAGTGTAGGATTCTTGTGAGAATCTAAGGTAGGATCTTGGTAATCTGAGTGTAAGATCTAAGTGATCCAAGTGTAGGATCTATTTGTAGAGATCTGAGAGAAAGTCTGATATTATAAAGACAGAGGTAGGGACTCAGTTTGAGTTTTGAGTTTTGGAGGAGATTGCCTAGGATAGCACATTGCTAGATAGGTGAAGGGGGAAAGTGAATTACTCAACTCTTGGAGAACCCTTATAAATCCTTGTGTCTTCTGTGATTGATTGCTTTGTGTTTTTAATTTGAAAAAGATATCATAAATCACCCATCACACTATTCACCCCCCCCCCTCTAGGTGTGATCCTTGTCATTCCTTAAGAAAAACACCTGGGATCTATAAATGGCTCAGGGCTGGTCCTGTCAAGTCCATTCTAAATTGCTCTCCTTTGTTGTTGTGAATTCATTCTTGAAGCGATGGTTGGCCGTAACAAGATGCCTTTGGAGGAGTTGCTGGCCAAGACACCGGCCGACCAAAACTCACTTAGGGTGGTGCTCAATCCACTAGTGGGACCGGTGGTGCTGGACGCCATCGGACAAATGGTGGAGACCAAAGTGAGACTGCCCTGAGAACTATCCGCGGTGAGGACTCTTGGGGATGATGCGACTACCCTGGTGATCCTACCCGAGAGTTTGGGGATTAGAGCGAGTGAGAATCCATCCTCCAACGCTGTCATACGTGCTGATAAGAATGTCGAGAAGACCCCAAAAGGGGGGATGTCGATGGATATTGAGGCGGCAAGGTTGGTTGAGGATGCAATGAATGCTGAGGCGCAGCTTTGGATGGATAAGTACGAGTAGTTGGTTGCGCAAAAAACTGCAGGGAAAAAAGGAAAAGGGAGACACATACTTGCGGTCGCGGAAGGCAGCTAGGAGAGAAGCCACTGAGCGGAGAGTCGTTGTGGAGGACGTGTTGTGTTCACCGAAAGCAAGTTCATCCCTACCTTGGGGGCCGAAGAGGCGTTGGCATAGATGAGTGACTATGTCACTGAGGTCTTTGGCAAGCGCAGGGGATTAACGCGGACTGGGATAGAAGTCAGGGAGGCTGCGAGCACAACAGGTTGTTTGTCGTGACCTTCTGGTCGGTTCTTCGCCCCCTATGCGGGAGTCATTCGTTATTCTGCCTATGGTGGGTGCAATTTCGGGCAAGTGCCCGTTGATCAAGGATCAACTGCATAAGCAACGAAGGCTGGGCGAGTCGTCGCAAAGAACTTATCTCCAGTGGAATGACCTTGAGTTGTCTCGACGCTACTTGCGGGATCCGGGAGCAGGATCCGTTGCCCACGTGATCAACTTTAGCAAGTTCGGACCTGCCCGGGAGGACGCATGTGTACCGAACAAGGCAGACACATCCGCCATTCTAGTGGATGTCTTTGAGGAGGATGATTCAGTTCCTGAGAAAATGGTAATTGCGGACACTGAGGGTATACCCACCCCTCCTTGCCTTGGTTAGTATTAGATTAAGGAACTTATGAACTTACATCTAACATTGCACATTTTTTCTGCAGAGACAGCAATGACCACCCCAGAGGAGCTGCGGGTGGAGCTGGAGGACATGTGGGAAGAGATACAAGTTTTGCAAATGCGGATAGGCGGGCTTGAGAGGGAAGTGGATGCCTTGAAAAAATGGAGCGTGGTGCCCGCCGCCGGAGCTACCCGACCAACCACCTTGTGAATAGGTATGACTCCAGAGTGGCAGTCGTCACACACTTCTAAGAATGTTGTTGTTAGGCGAGCACCCCCTGGGGTAGTTAGGGAGTGAGACTTTTTCAGGACATTTATAGTTGGTTTGTAACAATTTGATAACTATGTGCATCGCGCAGCTTCTTGCTTGAACTTCCTTATTTAATCGCATTTCCGCTTTATAATTCTAACTTTGCTTGATGTTGTGTTGTGGAGAATACATCCACTTTGTGTGAATACCTGTGCTGCCTTTTCTTTTGTAGGGGAAAAATTTGCTAAGAAAGGGCGGTTACCGATAAGTGCCAGCTCGGGCCTTTTGACTGTTGACGTTTCAGTTCTCGAGGCGGTGTACCACGCCCCTCTATAAAATAAGGATGATCCCTCCTTCCCTTTCTGCTTTACTTGGAGTGAGAGAGCTTGCACAAGATGGTGTGACCACTCCCTCCCACCAGGCGAGCTGACTGCTCAATCACCTTCTTGAGCTATGAACTGTCCCTTCCCTCGGTGTCAGAGATGAATCTCGTGACGCTCATGTTGCGGCATCTACAGGACGATTGCTATGTTGTGCGGTTACCACAAAGGGAGGAGCGGTTCTCCACCATCTTCGATGACGAGCTCATAATCCACTTCGATCACTTCGAGGCTGGCTGGACGCTCCTCATCTTGCCGGAGATGGTGGAGATTCCAAATTTCTGTAGGGCGGTGCCCGCACAGCTCCCTCCCAATGCCATCGTTGTGATCACTTCATTCATTGTCTATATGCGAACACAAAGTATCCGATTTTGCATGGAGGTGTTCCGCTTCATGTTCCGAATACACGCGCAAAAACACGGACAACTGTACTTCAAGTCAGATGTTCCGCATCTTGAACCTTGCAAACAAAGAGCACTGCCATGTGCGGTTCGCCATATTCAGGGGGGACTTCGGCGGACTTCACCTGACCTTTGATCCTTGTGATGAAGATACATTCAGACTGCCTAAGCTGTCCACTATTTGGGTGCGGATAACGAACTTCCTTAACAACACTTCGTTGAACGTTGCTCATTATGCTCGCTGCGTGAAGGAAGTCCACGACTTGTCTATAGATGGTGTAAGTTTGTGCAGTTAGAGATATATTTGTATGAGCGTACCATTGGAGGTTATTGATCCTTCTATTTATCTTGGCAGTTGTCCTGATGGTGTCGACTTTCAAGCTGTATGAGCCCCCTGGGAACGTCCTGACCGCCACTGAGAGGAGGCGTGCTCAGGAGGGGAAAAGGGATGCTGAGCTCGCCCAGACCAGGGCGAGCACCTCTTCGAGGAAGATACAGAGGTCTTTGCAGCCTGATGCGGACATCGACGTCGCGCCCGCCTCATTGAATTTGAAGGAAGGCCTACTTGACCTCGGAGGAAGTCCGTTGTTGTAGCGGGATGTCAGAGCCATCCGAGCCGCATGCACTTGCGGTATCTTCTGTGTTGTTCAGCCAAGAGGACTTGGCGAAGATGAGGAGGATCCCGATGGGCGACCTCTCCAAGAAGACTGCCGCCGCGAACCTGAGGGTGGCCACATTTAATTATGTCGCACTGAGCGCTCTTGAAGATGCCTTGGTGGTGAAATTGTGCCTGCGAGAGAAGCTAAATGTAATATTAAATTCATTTGTTAGTAGTGGTTTAATACATGTATGTGGTTACTAATCTGAGATTGTTTCTTCCTTCAGGCGAGCCTAACTTCATGAAGAGTTGTGGAGCTCTGAAGGACGAGTTTGCGAATATTGACTACTCAACTCTATATGAAGAGTATGAGGATATCGAGGTCTCTGACTCGAAAGAGGCCCCTGAGGAAGGCACGAACACCGTATTAAGAAGTTGTGGGCTCTGAAGCTGAAGAGGGAGAACAATGTTGGGTCCAGCGTTCCTTCACTTAACACGTAGTGCCTTTCCTACTTCCTTAAAGAAAAAGTAGCACCCTTCCCATCAGTTCGGGCTTTGGGGATAGTTGATTGCGCTTGATCCTACAAGTGGTATCAGAGGGAAGTTGATCATTAAAAGGTTAACACATTGATTAAAAGATCTTCTCACTCTCATTTCCTTATTTTAAAATTAATTAAAACTATTTTTAAAGAAAATAAGTTCTAAGGATTATGCATCAACAAGACCACCAGTGTGTAACATAAATATGTTTACACTCTGGAAGGCCGGAATAAAGTTGTACACGAACTCTATTGATAAAGACATTTTTAATGTCATTCTTACAGGTCCCCCAGTCCCAGTGAGAAAAGATGTTAGTGGGACAATAACACAAACTACAGTCCCCAGAGTAGAGTGGACTGATGCTAAGAAGAAGGTGAAGGTATGTGATGCCAAAACCATGAATATTCTAGTGTCAACCATGTCAGATGACATACTTCAAAAAGTTGCTGATTGCAACTCTGCCAAAAAATATGGGAATCTCTTTCTAGATTAGTTGAAGGCAGCTCTGATGAAAGAAAGGACAAGAAGTCCCTTCTCATATCTCAATATGAGAACTTTAAGTAGAAGGATGATGAAAGCATAACTGAAATGTATGACAGGTTCAGCCTTATCATAAATGAGCTGAGAGGGCTTGATAAAGAAATTTCTCTGACAGAAATTACTGACAAGCTTCTCTTGTGCTTCCCAAGCAAATGAGACTCAAGAATCCGGGCTATCAGAGATTCTAGATGCCTCATAGCTCTGCTAGGGAAGCTCAAGTCCTATGAGCTCATACTAAAAAGCAGGGCTGAGTCAGAGGCCCATAAGAGAATCTCAACTCCTAAAGAAAGGACACTTTCACTAAAGACTGTTGAAGCAGAACCCTCCACCTCTGAAGAAGAGATGTTCAATCTCTTGGCTAACAGATTCAAGAGATGGGTCAGGACAGGGGACTCCAGAAGTAAAGAGAGGATTTCAAGCATGCCAAGGTGAAAGAATCTAGTTGCGGCCTAAATCACCTAGAGGGGGGTGAATAGGTGGATTCTATGTCTTTAAGCGGAATTAAAAAAAATAAACACAGAAAAGCAAACAACCAACCACAGCACAGACACAAGGATTTTATAGAGGTTCCCCTATGTGGGTAGTCCTCTTTCCCGCCTCGCCTATCTAGCACTTCGAGGCTAGACTCGGCTACTTCACCAATCTCAGATTATAACAAATCTTACACCTCGGAGTCAAAACTCCTACAACTCGGAGTATAACAACTCCTACACCTCGGAGTAAACAACTCCTACAAATAATCTCGGAGTGAAACACTCCTACAAAAGAAGAGAAATGGAAACAAAATACTTCTTCTTAACCTCTAAAGAGATTAACTTCAGATCTTGAAAACTGAGTCTTCTTCTCAACCTTGAAGGAAAGCTTGGCACTAGAGAGAAGTGGAAGAGAGAAGACTAGGCTAACCAGATCTGAATAGGCCCTTTGACTTGCTTGAGAAAAACTTCAATAAGGAGAGCAGCAAAGAGATCAAAGGCCTTCTTCTGAGAACTCTCTAATCACAAATAGAGAAAGATTCTTGAGCAGAGAGAGTTCAATCTCAGAATTCTTGTTCAGACAAAGAGAAGGAGAAGATAGACTTTTGTTGCTTTTTCTTTTCTGAACTGGCGGCTGAAGAAAGTCTTAGATCGATTCTTGAGAGTTTTTGTTTTTTTTTTTTGCCCTAAAATAATGATCTATATATAGGGAGGACTTCAACGGCTCTTGCGACAAAGAAGGGAGATGCGACACGTGTACTGTTCATGTCGGCTAACCCTAAATTTCAAAAACGAAACGAGAAATTGAAATCCGTCTGTCCGTCATTCGTCGGGATAACACGAGAGCATCCGACGAATTGACTTAGCTGAGAGATTTCTTCAGAACCTAGACAGGATTGACCTCTGTCAGCATTCGTCGGGATTCGTCGGAATGATCCGAGTCATCTCGACGAATGGACTTGGCTTCAGAAACTTCTTCACAACCCAGCCAAAATGACCTCTGTCAGCATTCGTCGGAATTCGTCGGAATGATCCGAGTCATCTCGACGAATGGACTTGGCTTCAGAAAATTCTGCATGACTCGGCCAAAATGACCTCTGTCAGCATTCGTCGGGATTCGTCGGAATGATCCGAGTCATCTCGACGAATGGACTTGGCTTCAGAAAATTTTGCATAACTCAGCCAGAAAGTCTTCTGTCAGGATTCGTCGGGATTCGTCGGAAGGACCCGAGTTATCTCGACGAATTGACTCAGCAGAAATTTTCTTTTCTTCTGAAAGCCTGCTCCACACCTCAACCTTGAACACCTTCAGTTATGAGAATATGAAGTGTACTCCAAAAGAGAGATTACACATGGACCAACACATTGTTCTATACAATGAGGGATTACATTGTCTAGAACTGTGTTTGGTGATCCATTGCAACCTGACTTTGGTGTGCACTTAGCATTACTACCTGTCATAACACATCTAAACAAAAGTCATCAAATACACATACAATTCATTTTAGTTTACTAGGGGACATCTTCAAATCAAGGTGATTGTGGACACAATACTCAACAATCTCCCCCTATTTGAAGATGTCATAACCCTAGGCACTAACTTGAATTGCACAGAAAGAATATTAAATAAGAAGACAGAACCCAGGCAGTAATATATATAATGAAGAGCTGAAAGGACTAAATGTTTAAGAAAAGTGTATATATATATAAGCAAAGAAAACATCATGATTCCAGAAAAGCCCAGCTTAATCATGACCTTTGCCTTTCATCTTTGCAGCCATTCTGACCACTGCCTCAGTTTTCTTCTTCAGTTCTGAATCCATTCTTTCAAAAAATGCCTTTGGCTTAGGCCAGTATTTGTCAGGAGCAGACTCTTTAGATCCGCCATTCTTGAAGTGAATTCTTCTTTCAGTTGTTCTTTTCTCAAACTTGCTCCATTCTTCTGAACTATAATGGTCACTGACCTTTTCATTCTGATTGCTGACTTTATCAAAGGCAGAGAGAATAATACCTTTGGAGATAGGGCTCCAGCTTTCTTGGAAGTTTCTAGGAGGAGGCCTAGCATAGAACTCTCTGGCCTTCTTAAATGGATTAGACTTCTTAGCAGGAGGCTTATCATCAAAAAGCTTCCTTTTTAAAGACTTCTCAGAGGGATCAGCAAAATGGGGGCTGTCAGGATCTTGAACAAGAGCTGGATCATCCCACATATCCTGATAAGATGAAGCCGGGAAGACTTCATCAGCAAACACAGAGTCCTCAGCAGAATGTGGAGAGAAACTAGGAGCCCTGGGACCTGGAGCACTAGAGGAGGGAACACTTGACCCTTTGTCAACAACAGTAAACCCCAGCATTTCAGCCACTTGCTTGAACAGCCAGCTTTGGGCTTCATGAGTATACCAATTTACATCCTTGACATTCTGTAAGATGTTTTCCTTGAGATCTTTCATTTGAGAAGCTACATTTTCATTCAACTCATCCAATTTGCTTGCAGAGTCTTCTAACTTGGAGACCACACTTTCCTCCCCCTTTATGACATCTTCATGAAGGAGGGTATATAACCTTTTCAGCTGAGTTTCAACTTGATCATCCAAGTAAGAAATTCCTTGATCATGAGCAGAGCTGAGAGAAGAAATAGCAGAAGTCAGGTGCAACACATCTTCACTGACCTGATGCAGATTTTGGAGAGCATGCCCAACAGCCTTATTTGTGTGATCCAAAGCTTTCCCAGCAGATAGCATCCAGGCTTCTTGATCAGTCTTGAATCTGCCCATATCATGCTTGATCTCAGCCATGTCTTGCCTCAAAGAACTATCAACGGAGTCAATCTTCTTATATACTTGCTTTATAGATTGATCAAAGTGATCAGTCTGACCCTGTAGCATCCCAGCAATGGACTTCAGCAAAGAAGAGTGAGAGCTATCACCAGTCTCACCCTCTTCAGGAGAAAGCTTTTCAGCTACAAAGCTTGAGGACTGTGCTAAGCTGTCAAGCACAGTTGCTCTTGGAGAGGTGCTCCTAGCCACAACAATCTCTGGAGGAGGCAAAAGCAGCAGAGGAGGAAGGACCTCAGAAGGAACAGATTCAGCCATGAAGGGATCTTCCTGGTCTTTCTCCCCCTCAAGAAGAGACATCTCCTTAGCCAACCTCAGCATGGCACCAAGGCTGCCCTGCTCCCCAGAATCAGATTGCTCAGGAGGAGTGGCTGGCAATATATCATGATCTTCAGACTGAGAATCAACCAAGGCAGGTGATCTCCTTGAATCTTCCAGCTGAGGAGCCTCAACAACCACAGCAGCAACCTCTTGATCCTCCAAGACAAGATCAGCAACACTAGGAGGAGCAACCTCTGCAGCACCACTGCATGCACCAATGTCTCTTGGGGTTGGAAACTCCCCCTCAACATGTGTATCTCTGTCCTGTGCAGGAGCTGGATCCAGTCCACTCCCCCTGGAGGATTGCCCTGCTTCAGTGGACCTAAGTACATCAGGGAGAGGGGCCTCATCATCACTCAAAGGAGCCCTTACAGCAGCATTCCCTAATCCTTTGGGAATTACCCTTTCCCATTTGGTGAAAATGGAGGAATTGATTTTCTTTGTGTGGTGGATGGGGGTACCTCTTCCAGTATTGAAAAACTCTGGATTACCACTATGCAGAAGCAGGCTGAGAATCCTTCCAAAATTTGGAGCAAGAAAACTTTCTTTAATCTTCTCAAAGATGACTTCTCCAAAATTGAGATTTTTTCGACAAATTATAGCGGTGTGAATTTTGAAATCCTCTTCAGATATGTAGTCGTGAGAACCTACCTTGCATAAAAAAACTTTGCCAATAATATCACACAGAAGCTTACCTCCTTCATTCATGAATTTTCTTCTGATTTTGGCGCTCTGATCAAGAATACCACAAAATCTTCTGGCTCTGAAAGTATCTTCAACAGACAGCTCTTCAGATTTGACATCTGGCATCTTCAACGATCGATTGAGACCTCTAGCCTTTAAAATTACTTTGCACGATCGAATAGAGCTTTTGATCTTCTTGCCTTGACCAGAGATTTTAGCATTTTGATAAAACTCTAGAACATCCTGTTCCAGGACTTTGGTCGGCTCTTCCAAGATGAAACTTAGCCCGGCGACATCAAGCATCATGATGACATTTCGAAACTCATCAGAAGCAGAGCGGAAGGCGCCTCTCACCAACTCTCCCCCTGAGTTCAAGCCACCGGAAGCTTTGGGCGCCATTGATGTCGTCGACGTCGAGGAAGAGAAACAGGGAATCGCGAGGGAGAAGACGAACGGACGGGAAGGGTTTCACGGAAGAGGAATTTGAGAAGACGAATCCTTCCGTGAAATCGTGATGTTTTCTTTTGATTTATATATATATATATATATAAAATTTTAAGTAGGGCGCGCACCTGTAGAGAATTTATCCACGGAAGAGGAATTTTGAGAGGAATAAATATCCAAAAAAAAAAACTGTCCCGTGAACACCCGTGAAATGTCATGAACTTTTCTGAGTTAATACGTGAAATTTCAACAGTCCCGACTTCAAGATTCCTTGTTGAGCATTCCAAGTTCCATTTTGAAGAAATTGAATTTGGTTTCGTCCAGAGGCTTCGTAAAAATATCTGCAATTTGTTTGTCAGTATTAACATATAATAAATTTATGTCCTTACTTTCGACATGTTCTCGGATGAAGTGATAGCGAAGCTCAATATGCTTCGTTCTGCTGTGAGAGACGGGATTATTTGCTATGGCAATAGCACTTGAGGAGTCACAGAACATGGGGATTTCTGAGAGCTTTACATTATAGTCCTCAAGCTGATTTTTCATCCACAAAAGTTGTGCGCAGCAACTGCCTGCAGAGATATACTCCGATTCAGCAGTTGAGATTGCAACGCAATTTTGCTTCTTGCTACTCCATGAAACGAGCCTTTTTCCCAAGAACTGGCAAGTTCCCGAAGTGCTCTTTCTATCATCTTTGCTACCTGCAAAATCAGCGTCTGAAAATCCAATTAGTTCAAAATCATTGCTTCTTGGGTACCATAAGCCGAGATTTGGTGTACCCTTAAGGTATCTCAATATCCTCTTTGCAGCGGCATAATGAGATTCCTTGCAGTTCACTTGATACCTGGCACACACACATGTTGAGAACATTATATCAGGTCTAGTAGCAGTGAGATAGAGCAAGGATCCAATTATGCTTCTGTACTTGGTTTCATCAAAAGGTTTCCCTTTCTCATCCTTGTCCAGAGACATACTTGAGCCCATTGGAGTCCTCATTGAGGTTGCACTCTCCATTCCAAATTTCTTAAGAAGCTCTTTAGTGAACTTCGTCTGAGAGATGAAGATTCCATCTTCAGATTGGTTCACCTGGAGTCCTAAGAAATATTTCAGCTCTCCCATACTGCTCATTTCAAACTTACCTTGCATCAAGTTAGAGAACTTTTTGCAAAGTTTGTCGTCAGTAGAGCCAAAGATAATGTCGTCGACATAGATTTGCACCAGCAAAATCTCGCCTTTAACTTCCCTAAGAAACAATGTCTTGTCTATTGTTCCTCTTGTAAATTTGTTCTCAAGAAGAAACTTAGACAATGTCTCATACCAGGCTCGGGGTGCCTGTTTAAGACCATACAAGGCTTTTTGTAAATGAAATACATGATCAGGAAAGTTAGGATCGACAAAACCTGGAGGCTGAGCTACATACACTTCCTCTTTAAGGTCTCCATTCAGAAAAGCGGACTTTACGTCCATCTGAAAAACCTTAAAACCCTTATATGCAGCATAAGCCAGAAATAATCTGATGGCTTCGAGTCTTGCTACGGGTGCGAAGGTCTGATCAAAGTCAATCCCTTCTTCTTGCCTGTATCCTTGAGCAACCAGTCTTGATTTGTTCTTGGTGATGATGCCCTTTTCATCAAGCTTGTTCCGGAAAATCCATTTGGTTCCAATCACATTCTGTCCTTTGGGTCTAGGTACCAACTTCCAAACTTTACATCTTTTGAATTGGTTGAGCTCCTCTTGCATAGCAAGGATCCAAGAGGGATCGGAGTTTGCTTCTTCAAACTTCTTTGGCTCAATCTGTGAAAGAAAACTTAAATGTAAAACTTCGTTAGTTGTACCTCTTCTTGTTCTTACACCAGCATGGGTATCTCCAATAATTTGCTCTGCAGGATGGTCCCTTAAGTGTCGGATCATTCCAGCATTTGGATTTCCACGGGGTTCCTGCACTTCCGGTACATCTTCATCTTCTTGAGGTTCATCTTCCTCAGGTGCGGATGGAATGTTGACTTCAATAGACTTTGGAGCATCTTCCTTTACAGCTTCTTCCAAGTTTATGTCCTTGAACCTTGCATCTGCATCTTCAACAAAAACACTAGAAGAACTGCTTTGAAGCATACTAGTTTCATCAAATATAACATTAAAAGTTTCTTCTACAACCAGGGTTTTCTTGTTGAAAATCCTATATGCCTTACTATGGCTACTATATCCTACGAAAATACCTTCAAAACATTTTTCACTAAACTTAGTTTTGTAATATTTCCCGTTATTAAGCACGAAGCATTTACTGCCAAAAATTCTAAAATAAGACAAGGTTGGCTTCTTGCCCTTCAGGAGTTCATAAGGAGTCTTATGATGGTTCTTGTTGATTAGTGCTCTGTTTTGCACGTGGCAGGCAGTGTTGATGCCTTCAGCCCAGAAGTATTCTGGGAGAGAAGAGTCACTCAACATTGTTCTGCAAGCCTCTATGAGTGTTCTATTCTTTCTCTCAGCTACTCCATTTTGTTGTGGAGTACGAGGAGAGGAAAACTCATGAAAGATACCTAGGCTTTCACAAAATTCGGTCATAGCCCCAGACTTGAATTCTGTACCATGGTCACTTCTGATTTTGACCACAGAACATTCCAGTTCATTCTGAATTTGCTTGACGAATGTGGTGAACGAGTCAAAGGTGTCTGACTTGTGTTTCAGAAAGAAAACCCAAGCAAAGCGTGAGTAATCATCAACAATAACCAGCGTATAAGACTTGCCTCCTAAACTTCGGATTTGCATGGGACCAAACAAGTCCATATGGAGCAGATATAAGCATCTGGTAGAATCTTTGCCAATAATGCTCTTAAAGGTAGCCCGAGTCTGCTTGCCCATTTGGCAGGCATGACAAGGTCTCTTTTTAATGCACTTGACATCTGGAGCATCACGAACTAAGTTGTGAGAAAATAACAAGCTTATTGTTTTGAAATTAATATGTGCTAGTCTCTTGTGCCACTGGTCACAGAGAGATGCACTATCTTTTGCTAAAAGACATACTGGTGTAGAAGAGTCTAAGCAAAGAAAATTTAAACAAAAGATATTTCTACTCTGAGTGCCTGTTAAAATAGTTTCTGACGTATCAGACGACTTTATCAAGCACTTGTCCTTGTAGAATTCTACCATATAGCCTTTGTCACAAAGTTGACTTATGCTAATGAGATTATGTTGTAATCCTTTAACATAAGCCACGTCTGTGAAAGAGACTGTACCATTAGTGATCATACCGTAGCCTTTTGTGATTCCCCGATCAGATCCGCCAAAAATAACTTTTGGACCATCTTTCACGGGTGTATACTCTTGTAACAAACTTCTTGTTCCGGTCATGTGCCGTGAACATCCACTGTCCAAGTACCATATTGGATTTGAATTGGCCTTTGGACATACCTGCAATCAATAATCAATTGCCCTTAGGAACCCAAACCGATTTGGGTCCTTGGCTTTTTGTTAGATGACCACCACTTGGAATGTTAACATTGCGAGAGGTCATTCTTGCATTGTTAATCCGTGGAGTCGAGACATTTCTCGGATTAAACCAACAGTCTATGGCAAAATGACCAATCTTGCCACAACACCAACAATCGAATCGATTGTACCTTCTCTTTGTCTCCTGTTTTGCCTTTTGAACGGGAGGTGCAACAGGAGTGACTTTCATAGAGGAAGTCTTCTTAGAAGTGGGAGCCTCATGGTGACAGCACACACATGGCTCCAACTTCTTCTCAACAGGTTTGGGTGCAATCGTTCTAATTTTCGGTGCTTTCTTGTGAGCTGATCCGTGGACAAATGGACCATGATCTTTGAGGGTTATTTCTTCATGAGGAGCTTTGAAGGGAGAGTTGTCAAAGTTTCGGGGAAAGCTCCATCCTTGATATCTATTACTAGGTTCAACATGTGTTGGCCTAGCAAAATGACCGTAGGATGAATCAAAGTCAAAAGGATTTGATGGAAAAATGACCTTCCTAAATGAAGGTTGACTTTGATTAGCATTTCCCTTTCCCTTCACAGCTCTCTTCTCAGCAGCCTTACTACTTTCAGCCTTATGACCAATTCCGCTACCCTTCGCAGGAGCAGAAAACGTATCAATGAATGGAAGAATAGTCTTAGGCTTGGAGAAGCTTTCTACGAGCTTCCTTTCCGCCTTCAACTTATTTTCTAGTTCACTTATGGTGTTCTCCTTTAATTTTAACAACTCAGTAGAGCTTTTCAGTTTGTCTTTCAAGAGTTGGATTTCATCTTTGAGGGGAGTTAATTGTTCAACTTCCTCCCTCAAGGCTAATTCCACTGTCTTGAGAGATTCAATTTCTTTTGACTTGGATTTGACAACCTTGCGGCACTTGTCAAATCCTTTCACAAGGGCTTCATACTGAGTTATTAACTTTGAATCCTCCTCCGAGGAGTAGCCTTCATTTGCTACGGATGCAGTCTCATCTTCAGAAGCAGATAGAGGGGTATGAGAGTTTACCTTCCCCTTATAAGAGGAGTCGCCTACTTCTTCATCTAGATGAGCCATAAGCCCAAAGTAGGCTTCTTCATCTGAGCTTGACGCATCAGAGTCGCTGTCGCTCAGAGTCTTGGCCTTTTTGGCAAGGAGACTCTTTTCTTTCTTCCTTCCTTTAAATGATCTCTTTTCTTCCTTCCTTGATCCTTCTTTCTTTTTATACGGGCACTCGGCTATTACATGCCCTGGCTTATTGCAGCAATAACAAATAATGTCAGCAGAATCAAATTTGTTCGGTTTAGATTTATACCTTTCATTGTTGTAGTCCTTTTTGTGATGATCACCATCACGTTTTGATCTTCTGTGATCAAATGTAGTGGATTGCCCTCTCTTCTGCTTTCTTTTATTCAGAAGTCTTTTGAATTGTTTGGAGAGAAGAGAAAATTCTCCATCAGACATATCTGAACCTGATGGGCTGGCATCAGACTCATCCTCATCAGAAGATGGTCTCCTTACAGGTGGGAGAGCTTTGCACTTTCTTGAGCTTTCAGCTTTTAGGGCAGAGGACTTCTCCCTTCCAGAGGCTCTGACCCCTTCTTCTTCAGCTTTGCGGGAATTCAGCTTCAACTCATGAGACAGGAGCTTACCAAACAACATTTGGGGCTCCGTGGTTCCGAGCTTTCCAAATTCTCTGATGGCTATGACCTTTGTATCCCATTCTTTCGTCAGGGATCTCAGAAATTTGTCATTTAGTTCACCAGTCGTGAATTCTCTATCATAGTTTCTAAGACCATTTACGATCTTGAAGAACTTCTCGTAGGTGTCAGAAATGGAGTCTCTTGGATCTTGCTTGAATGCTTCATATTCTTGGTTCAGCAACGATCTTCGGTCATCCCTCACTTCTTCGGTCCCTTCCATCAGAACGACTAGTGAGTCCCACATCTCTTTAGCAGATTTGCAGTGAAGCAGATTTTGCAACATTGAATCATCAACTGCACCTGCTATGATATTTTTTGCTTTCTTGTCTAGGGCCACTAGAGCGATCTCATCTTTATTCAGTTCCAACATCTTCTTTGGGATCATGATGGTGGAGTTTATTGAAGATGGTTTCATCGGAACATGGGGACCTTCTTCCACGATCTGAAATATTCTTGGGTCAGCAGCTTCCATATAGAATCTTACTCTTTCCTTCCACATAGGAAAGTTCTCTTTGGTGCAGACTGGCAACTTGACGGAGTCCTTGGTCTTATCCATTCCAGACATGATTGCTTTAGCAACTAGATGAGGAGATCTTGTTCAAGGTGTTAGCCTTATAGCGAACAACCTGCCTCTGATACCAATTGAAAGAATCTAGTTGCGGCCTAAATCACCTAGAGGGGGGTGAATAGGTGGATTCTATGTCTTTAAGCGGAATTAAAAAAAATAAACACAGAAAAGCAAACAACCAACCACAGCACAGACACAAGGATTTTATAGAGGTTCCCCTATGTGGGTAGTCCTCTTTCCCGCCTCGCCTATCTAGCACTTCGAGGCTAGACTCGGCTACTTCACCAATCTCAGATTATAACAAATCTTACACCTCGGAGTCAAAACTCCTACAACTCGGAGTATAACAACTCCTACACCTCGGAGTAAACAACTCCTACAAATAATCTCGGAGTGAAACACTCCTACAAAAGAAGAGAAATGGAAACAAAATACTTCTTCTTAACCTCTAAAGAGATTAACTTCAGATCTTGAAAACTGAGTCTTCTTCTCAACCTTGAAGGAAAGCTTGGCACTAGAGAGAAGTGGAAGAGAGAAGACTAGGCTAACCAGATCTGAATAGGCCCTTTGACTTGCTTGAGAAAAACTTCAATAAGGAGAGCAGCAAAGAGATCAAAGGCCTTCTTCTGAGAACTCTCTAATCACAAATAGAGAAAGATTCTTGAGCAGAGAGAGTTCAATCTCAGAATTCTTGTTCAGACAAAGAGAAGGAGAAGATAGACTTTTGTTGCTTTTTCTTTTCTGAACTGGCGGCTGAAGAAAGTCTTAGATCGATTCTTGAGAGTTTTTGTTTTTTTTTTTGCCCTAAAATAATGATCTATATATAGGGAGGACTTCAACGGCTCTTGCGACAAAGAAGGGAGATGCGACACGTGTACTGTTCATGTCGGCTAACCCTAAATTTCAAAAACGAAACGAGAAATTGAAATCCGTCTGTCCGTCATTCGTCGGGATAACACGAGAGCATCCGACGAATTGACTTAGCTGAGAGATTTCTTCAGAACCTAGACAGGATTGACCTCTGTCAGCATTCGTCGGGATTCGTCGGAATGATCCGAGTCATCTCGACGAATGGACTTGGCTTCAGAAACTTCTTCACAACCCAGCCAAAATGACCTCTGTCAGCATTCGTCGGAATTCGTCGGAATGATCCGAGTCATCTCGACGAATGGACTTGGCTTCAGAAAATTCTGCATGACTCGGCCAAAATGACCTCTGTCAGCATTCGTCGGGATTCGTCGGAATGATCCGAGTCATCTCGACGAATGGACTTGGCTTCAGAAAATTTTGCATAACTCAGCCAGAAAGTCTTCTGTCAGGATTCGTCGGGATTCGTCGGAAGGACCCGAGTTATCTCGACGAATTGACTCAGCAGAAATTTTCTTTTCTTCTGAAAGCCTGCTCCACACCTCAACCTTGAACACCTTCAGTTATGAGAATATGAAGTGTACTCCAAAAGAGAGATTACACATGGACCAACACATTGTTCTATACAATGAGGGATTACATTGTCTAGAACTGTGTTTGGTGATCCATTGCAACCTGACTTTGGTGTGCACTTAGCATTACTACCTGTCATAACACATCTAAACAAAAGTCATCAAATACACATACAATTCATTTTAGTTTACTAGGGGACATCTTCAAATCAAGGTGATTGTGGACACAATACTCAACACAAGGTATGACAAAACTCCTAAACAATAAGTTATATGCTTCTCATGTAGAAAACCTGGGCACTTTGCCACTGAATGTCCTGAAGAAGAAAAGAACAAAAGCAACAAGCAGAAGAAAGAGCACAAGAAGAAATCCCCCATGAGGAAGGATAAGAGAAGAGGAAAAGGTTTCATTGCTGAAAACTGGAGTGATTCAGAGTCTGAGTCAAGCTCCTCCTCATCTGATAGTGATGAAGAGTGTGGAACTTAAGAAGCCTGCTTAATGGCTTTGGAAGACTCCACTGCTGAAAATCAGAAAGGAGATTGTTCAACCACAAACCAGCAGTGGTATCTGGAAAGTGGTTGCTCCATGCATATGACAGGAGCAAAAGAACTGCTGGAAAACTTCAAGGCGAAGGAAGGGCCTAAGGTAGTCTTTGGGAATTCCCACTCTGGTCAAACCAAAGGATATGGTTTGCTCAGGATTGGGGAAGTCTCCTTCTCTAAGGTAGCTTATGTTGAAGGACTTCAACATAATCTAATTAGTATTAGTCAGCTGTATGATGGTGAATACACAGTTGTATTCACTAAGTCTTTTTTAGTATTGACTGGTCTTAGGAAAGGTAAGATCTATGTTGTAGACTTTGAATATACTAAGTCAGAGATCTGCTTATTTAACACCCAGTTAGAAAACAATGAGTTGTGGCATAGGAGACTTAGTCACCTTAATCTTAAGACCATTGCCAAACTGTCTAAGCTTAACCTAGTAAGAGGCTTACCAACAGGTAAGTTTAAAAAAGACCATCCCTGTAGAGCCTGCCAACTAGGAAAGCAGATCAAGTCATCATTCAAACCAATTGGTAAGAATGATTCCCCCAAAATCCTATACATGTTGCATATGGACCTATTTGGTCATATCTCCACTCAGAGCTTAGCAGGTAAGTCCTATACTGTGAGGACCCTGACCACATCCTAGCGCACCAGCGCTGCCTTTCATCTCAGGCCCTCATATGGGCCGCAGCCCATGACACCCCAACCCCTCTCCGCGCCTATTCGGCCACAGCGGGTTGCTGGAGACCGCAACCTCCCTTTGACGAGAAGTGATCCAGTTAAGCGCCTCTACGGGGACTTCCCAGGAGGTCACCCATCCCAGAATTGCTCCCATCTGAGCACGCTTAACTATAGAGTTCTTTCACTTCTCATCACCAATTGAGCTGCATGGTTAAGCGTGCTCGGATGGGAGCAATTCTGGGATGGGTGACCTCCTGGGAAGTCCCCATAGAGGCGCTTAACTGGATCACTTCTCGTCAAAGGGAGGCTGCGGTCTCCAACAACCCGCCGTGGCCGAATAGGCGTGGAGAGGGTTTGGGGTGGCATGGGTTGCGGCCCATGTGAGGGCCTGGGACGAAAGGCAGCACTGGTACGCCAGGTTGTGGTCAGGGTCCTCACATAAAAAGACTTCCCATGAGGTCACCCATCCCAGAATTGCTCCCATCCGAGCACGCTTAACTATAGAGTTCTTTCACTTCTCATCACCAATTGAGCTGCAGCTCAAAGCTCAATTGGTGATGAGAAGTGAAAGAACTCTATAGTTAAGCGTGCTTCGATGGGAGCAATTTTGGGATGGGTCACCTCCTGAGAAGTCCCTGTAGAGGCGCTTAACTGGATCACTTCTCATCACAGGGAGGTTGCGGTCTCCAACAACCTGCCGTGACCGAATAGGCGCGGAGAGGGTTGGGGTGGCATGAGTTGCGGCCCATGTGAGGGCATGGGATGAAAGGCAGCGCTGGTGCGCCAGCCTGTGGTCAGGGTCCTCACATATACTCTAGTCATTGTTGATGATTTTTCTAGATTCAGCCGGGTGTTCTTTCTAAAAGCTAAGTCAGACACCTTCAAGATCCTCTCAAGATTCATTAGACAGATTCAATCTGAATTCAACACTCAGGTTGTTGTGATCAGAAGTGATCATGGTATTGAGTTTGAAAATCAGTTAATGTGTAGATTTTGTGAGGATGAAGGGATAAGACAACATTTTTCAGCTCATAGACCCCCCCCCCCCCACACACACACACAACAAAAATGTGGTGGCTGAAAGAAAAAATATAACCTTAATTGAATCAGGAAGGACATTATTGGCTGAGTCCAATTTGCCAAAGTCTTTTTGGGCTGAGGCGGTGAATACTGCCAACTATGTTCTGAATAGAAGTCTCATTCACAAGACAAAGTTGAAGACTCCCTATGAGTTATTGAAGGGAAAGGCACCTATAGTCACTTACTTTAGGATCTTTGGTTGTACTTGCTTTATCCTCAACAATGGGAAAAGTCATCTTTCCAAATTTGACAAGAAGGCTGATGATGGAATATTTTTGGGATATTCCTCATCAAGCAAGGCCTATAGGCGCTATAATAAAAGCTCTCTCTAGATTGAAGAGTCTGTGCATGTGGTCTTTGATGAAGCTAACATGTTTTATAAGAGGAAGGGAACTTCCACCAACACTGTTCTGCAGGAAGAAGACCAACTAGCAGAGCAAGTTGAAAGACTCAGCATCATGGATCATTCATCAGTGTGTCAAGATAAAGGAAAATAGACAGTGGACACTGATTCAGATGAAGAGGAACTTATAGCACCTGAAAAACCAGCCACTGAGATCATTCTAGAGATTGAAGATGGTGCTCTCACTGTCAATGAGTAAGTGGATCTTCAGGAAGAAAAGAATCTCCTTAATAATTCAACAAGAACCAGGATTACCCTAAAGGATCATCCTCCAACACAAGTTATAGGAGATTTGACAATTGGAGTAAAGACAAGGAATCAACTTACCAATGAAACAATGCTGCAATGTTTTCTCTCTCAATATGAACCCAAGAAGTTTGAAGAAGCAGACAATGATCCTCACTGGATATTTGCAATGCAAGAAGAGCTAACCCAATTTGAGAGAAACAAGGTCTGGACGCTGGTTGAGAGACCAAGGAATTACCCAGTCATTGGAACAAAATGGGTATTCAAAAATAAGATGGATTCAACAGGAGTCATAGTCGGGAACAAGTCCAGACTTAAGGCTCAAGGATATAGGCAAGAGGAGGGGATTGACTTCAACCAGACATTTGCTCCAGTAGCCAGAGTGGAGGCCATTACAATGTTCCTTGCATATGTTGCACACATGAAGATTAAGGTTTATCAGATGGATGTGAAGATTGCATTCCTAAATGGAACTCTTCAGGAAAAAGTGTATGTGGAGCAGCCTCCAGGTTTTGTCAATCCATCTTTTCCCTCTTTTGTATATAGGTTAGATAAAACAATGTATGACCTCAAGCAAGCTCCAAGAGCTTGGTATGAGACCTTATCCACTTTCCTTCTAGAACACTCCTTTGAAAGATGGAAAGTGGATAGAACACTTCACACGAGCACATAAGAATCAACTTTTACTAGTACAAATATATGTAGATGACATTATATTTGGGTCAACAGATCAATCACTATGCAAAAGGTTTGCATACCTAATGCAGTCAAGATTTGAAATGAGTAGCATGGGGGAGCTATCATATTTCCTAGGCCTCCAAGTAAGGCAGAATGCAAATGACACTTCCATATCCCAATCCAAGTATACTAGAGAACTCATCAAGAGGTTTGGGATGGAAAATGCCTCTGTCATGAAAACCCCCATGTCTACTAATGTTGTTTTAGATAGAGATGAAAAGGGTAAGTCCTTTGATCAGAAGACTTACAGAGCAGCCATTGGCTCTCTTCTCTACCTGATAGCTAGCAGACCAGATATAATATTTGCTACCTGTATATGTGCTAGGTTTCAGTTTAACCCCAAGGAATCCCACATGAGTTCTGTAAAAAGGATACTCAGATATCTAAAGGGTACACTTGATCTTGGCATGCGGTATCCAGTAGAATCTGGATTCGAATTAGTTGGCTATTCAGATGCAGACTATGTTGGATGCATGCTGGATAGAAAAAACACCTCAGGAATATGTCAATTCCTAGGTGCTAAACAGATCTCATGGTTTAGCAAGAAGCAAACCACAGTCTCCAGTTTTATAGCTGAAGCTGAGTATATAGATGCAGGAAGCTGCTGCTCACAAATACTGTGGATGCAAAATCAGTTGTTAGACTACAACTTTTCTCTTGTCAATTCCACAATATTTTGTGACAGCTCTAGTGCTATTTCTATAGCTTCCAATCATGTTCTCCACAACAGAACTAAGCACATAGAGATAAGGCGCCACTTTCTCAGTGACAATGTTTAAGCGGCATATATATATGTGTGTGTGTGTGTGTGTGTGTGTGTGTGTGTGTAATTTTGTAATTATTATCGTTAGAAGCATATTTAATGTGATATAGTGTCGCTTAACTATTCGTTTACGTATTAGTAATTATGTCATTGTCAATGCTATTGTGTATATAAGCTTCTAAGATAATATATTGTAAATAGTCTTCCGCTAAATTTATATTTCGTTGATTAAGTCTATCAATTTATAGCTGTTAACTTACTCAATTAATGTGTGAACATTATTCGCTCAGCATCACCGTCGATGCATGACATCAGAGTGACCAACGAGAGGGATTGGAGATGGGCGTACCTCCTTTCTTCTATTAGTCACTTCAGCATCGGGTATTGACAGTCGTGTGCAACAAGATCTCCCGGCTGGTGACGCTTTCTGAGGAGGTCTTACATAAATTTTAGGGGAGCCTCTGTAAAGTTTTGTATGTCATTGGATGTTCTATTTTATAGAGTATATTTATATTTACTATTTTTACATACTATTATGATATATTCTGTGAACTGTGTGTTGGATTTGTAATCGTTTCTAGTTAATTTTTTTATTATTTTATTCACCCCCTCAAAAGTAATTAGACTAGGATTCTCATATCTTTTTATGCACTTTCAGTTTACATGGACATTTCTTTCTAACTTATCTCTAATACAAAAAAATATAACACTTCACCTATATCCATAATATAATATGGGTCCAATCAGGCTCATAAGATATAATCTCAATAAATAAAATATTATAACGTGATATAAGAAACATACTCATCATTTAAACGATCTCACGGTACTCAAAGTACGAAAAATCATCATAATAAAAGAGACCCCATACACTAAATGTTACAATAAGATAAACATGACAATGTACCAAAAGCGCATTATGTCCATTATATTCATACACAAGTGTAAAATAGTCTATCCCAAGCACCTAATATATCAAAAGAAATAAAGTAGAAAACTCTTTATGAGATAATTACTATAATCACAATGTTAGTTTCTACAGTTATTTATTTCTTTTGAGGTGCTTATGCTCATTTGAAATATGTTACAATATCATTCAATGTTGAAATATTAATGTTTAACATCTATGTTTATTGCAGAGTTAAGATGACATCATCAGATATCACAAATAATTCTAGTGACGAGACTCAACAAAGAGTAGCTTACTGGGTCATTCGTAATAAAGTTATTTGTGGTCAACAATATCTAACATTGGTCGGGTGTCAGTTGCATGAGGCTAGTTCATCATCAGCAGAAGCAATACTTGCATGAGATCACACCAAATTGGAGCTAAGTGGGATGTAGAACTTCTCAACGGTCACCATGAGGGATTTTTCATCTCTTTTAGGATGACGAAGATCGTATTTGTTGATTTTTTTAATTACTCGGACAACATCATGGTCTATACAAATCTAGGAGGACTGTTTCACGAGAAATACTTGCAATAACATTGCAAGTTTTAACTCATAACCAATCAATTACACTTGCAGGCGGGCGATTCCAGCACTCAATGAAAACAATAAGCAAATATTTTTCGAAGGGTACAACTGTCATTAAGAAACTATCTTCAGATGTCAAAATGCCTACAGATGAACATTTCATCGAGATTATACAAATAAATATTAAATGATGCTCGATATATGCCATACTTACAAGATTTTATTGGAGTGATTGATGGAATACATATGGATGTGTAACATCCCAAAAATCGTAGTTCAGCGAGTTAGGCGGAGAGGTGGTGCTGCGCTCGGAATAGGCTGGAATTTCATAGCAGCTCTTCGCGCACGACCATTGTTTCTCTTCGCGCACGACCGGTGATCGTGCGCCAGCGATCGTGCGTTAATTCACAAGAAAACAGAGTGCTGTTGCGGTAAGCGCGCACGATCAGTGGAGGTGCTTCGCGCACGACCACTGACCGTGCACCGATGCTCGTGCGCCCTGTTTACTCTGCTCCGCAAATTTGAGCGGAGAAGGAGATCGGGCCGATCGAATCATTAATGGGGTACGGTTAGGAGCACTGCGGATAGCAGGGATGGGCTAGGGTTTTGATAAAACCCCTAATACCCCCTCTCCCTCTCATTCACGATCTCGCTCCTCTCGTTTTCCCCCTCCCGATCTCTCTCGCTCTCGGTACGTGGAGCAGCCGCCAGGAGGAGCCCGAGCCCTCTTCTTCTCCCTCTCTCTCTCTCGATTTCCTGGAGCTAGGGCAGCCGCAAGCTAAGAGGAAGAAGCTTCCTCCCTCCTCTCTCTCGTCGGCCTGGCCTCTCTCTCGTCGGCCTGGAGGGACCCAAGCCCCCTTCTCTCTTTCTCGTTTTGCTGCTGGAAGGAGAAGCCCGAGTCGAGCCCCTTGTCGACTAGGGATAGAGCTCTTGCACTGGTTGGAGGTGGCCGATTGGAAGCACTGGCGGGGAGCAGCAAGGGTTTCCGCCTTCATCGTGCGTAGCCGTGGTGCTTGAGCTTGGCCGGCGAAGTGCGAGGAAGAACTCACGTGGTCATTTCGGAGCTCGGACCGGTGTGCGGAAACCAAATCCGTGGCGTTCAACCTATGGCTCCGAAGCGGCTCGCAAGGGTAACGATTCTCTTTACCCTCATTTGGACATGTTCTAGTCCGTTCCGTGCATCGTTGAGGCCCCTACCCCAAAGGGTGAGGTCGTGGCCTCCGACAAGTCGATTTGTGTTATCCCCGTCAAATCTTGCATTCATGTAGAGTCCATGCGTGAAATGGACTTATGCGCGTTGTGTGAAGCCCATCCGAGACGGTTCGTCCGGATTGGTGATGCTTTTTGATATTGTGCATGCCGGGGGAAAACTCCGTGTTGATATCCTGTTTCGTAGGACTAGAGTGTGTTACTGCATGCGCAACAACGCCTGGGGGTGTGCCCCGGGAAGCACCCGATGTTAGAAGCGGAAAAGGAGTTCTGTTTACTGTCGTTGGCGATATTGAATATCACCAGGCGACAGCTCCCAGACTTGGTTCTGGTGATTTTGTTGTGCCCACCTGTTGAGAGGACCTGAGGCCTGTGTGCCCGACCTGTGAAAGTGTCCTGGTGGATGACTTAGCGGCCCGTAGGGCCGGCTAATTTAGAATACCTGGGCTGAGGGGATGCCATACCCGCTCTTCGTGTTGTACAACGAGAGCTGTGAACAACGGGCATTTGGCGAACCTGAAACCGCACCATTGCAGCACCTGACTAGTAAGGCTCGTACAGCACGTCGGGAGGCAATGGGAAAGAGTCTTCGGACTACGGATTGTTCACAATTAAAGTACGGGAGCGCCCTGGTATTCGGGCCACCGACTTTAGCCTCGAAGGGCAAAGCCATCAAGAGTGGATGGTGGTGGAAGGCGGAGTACACCAAAGAGTGCCTGAGAGCACGGGACGTGGGGGCCATTCCCACGTTTGTGATGTTGCATATGTATGAACCACTGTGGACTTTGCTAGTCGCACTCTTATATATATATATATATATATATATGCTGCTGAGACTATTTTGCAGGGATGGTTAGAACTGCCACCCCCTCGAAGGGGTGGGGTCGTTATAATTTGGTCAGCTTTAGCTGACCGTTGCCCTATTTTGCCACCATTTTTGGTGGGCTTGTTGTACAGGTGCTGGACCGAGCGGGAACATAGCGGGCTCTTAGCGGGCTGAAGCCCTTGTGATGCTGCGGCCCTTAAAGTCCTTTTGATGTCCTTTGCTTTCCATGTATGGCCGGCCTGCGCGCCGATGTTGGTAAACTATAAGGCCGTCATGCCTCTTTTGTTGTGTAAAACCTTTTATTCCTATTATTAGAAGTGGACATACCCGGGTACGGGTTTTGGGGTTTATCCGGTCTCTCTCTCTTTTGCTTCCGCATAGAATGCTCTGAGTTAGGTTCGTTGTTTAGTGTCATTTGGTATTTCAATTAAGTGACGTTCCCGTATGTTTGGTAGTATATGGCGTAGGGCCCCGGCCGGACCTTCTGTCATATGCTTCTTAACGGATGGGGGTGTTACAAATTGGTATCAGCTTCTAAGGTTTCCGTATCCTTCTAAGGAATTCGTGGACGAATTCTTTTAAGGGGTGGTGAGCACGTGTGTGCGCTACCGTCGAGACGTAAAATAAACCCAAAAATGTCCACTTAGGAATAAAATGTAACAACAAACCAACAATTATTGCACGATTTTGGAACCTGAGTGTTCCTTTTGTTGTTAGTTGCGACTGTGTTGTCGCCTAACTATGTGTTGCACTTGTGTAGGGCACTCGAAGTGCAGCGGGACCGTCGCGTTCTAGCTACAGAAGCCGTTCTAGCTGTGTTGAATGGCCAGCCTGGAAGGCAAGGTCAACCGCTGGTGCAGGAAGTGGCCCCAGAGCCACTAAGAGCGGAGCAGGTCCCCGTGAGGCGTGCTGCTGACCAACAACTGAAGCACTTCCTGGGATTTCGACCTCCTCTGTTTACCGAGGTTGAATCCCCATCTGAGGTCGAGGACTGGCTGTCACATGTTGAGCGAATTCTGACAGCGACACAGTCGGATGAAGCGCAGAAAGTGACCTTCGCTACTTTCTTGTTGGAAAAGGAAGCCAGGCGGTGGTGGGATGAGGTTGAGAGGCGCCAGTTTGCGGGAAGGCGACTGGTTGATGTGCCGATGGAAGAGTTCTCGGGAATCTTTCTGGCAAGGTATGTGCCTCCATCGCAGCAGATCGCGATGGAGAACCAGTTCTTGGCTCTGACGCAGGATGATAGACTGGTTGACGACTACCTGTACGAGTTCACCCGCCTCGGGCGTTACGCGGGGACTTCTTTCGATGACGAGGGGAGAAGGGTGAACAGGTTCTACGGTGGCTTGCGTTGTGAGTTGCGGTACCTTCTGACAGGGCCGTTGACACAGGGTTTCACGACCCTCGTTGGTTCAGCCCGAGCGCTTGAGCAGGACATGCTCAGGGAGAAGGGCAAGGTGGCTGTGGCTGAGACAGTGCCGGAGAGCAAGGCGCCGAGTGCGGTGAAGTTGCGGAAGTTGAATCGCTGGAAGAAGGCTCGATTATCTGGGCCAGCTCCCTCTGCTTCGGGCGCGTCGTCTGGACGTGGCCCTCTTACTTGTTTTACTTGTGGCAAGCCTGGCCATTTCTCTCGAGATTGACGCAGTGAACTTCCAAGGTCAGAGAAGAAGACTGGGTCATCTTATTCTGAGAAGGGGAAGGCGGCTGAGTCCACTGCCTCCCGTATGGCTCCCCCGCAGCCCAGAGTCTTCAATCTTGGTCAGCAGGAGGCTATCAAAGCCAAAGACGTCGTGACAGGAATAATTTAAGATACAGTCCTTACTGTTTTATATACCTATTTTAGTATTTATGCTAACCTTGTTTAGCGGCGTAGGCTTTGTAAATGTTTTAGGCGTTCCGGCAAGAGCGCTTTTCGATACTGGAGCTTCGCACTCCTTCTTATCGTCGGACTTTGTCCAACGTATTGGTGCGCCGTCGATTGCTTCTGCAGATGGACTGGAGGTCCTACTGCCGAATGGATATTCGATACGTGTGGAGAGGAGTTGCCGCGTGAAGATTCTAGTTGGAAGTCAGGAGTATGACCTGAAAGCATCGTTACTCCCCCTGGTTGAGTTCGATGTAATCTTTGGCATGGACTGGCTGTCGGAACAGCGTGCGTGCATCGATTGCACCACCAAGGAGGTGAGGTTTGGGCAGTGTGCCGATCGTGAGACGGTCTTTGCGGGCATGCGTGGATCGAGCAAGATGCTGATATCTGCTCTCCAGGTGTCCAAGGCAGTGCGACAGGGAGCAGAGTTATTCTTTGCTCTAGTGGAGGCTCCAACGCCGAGGCCCAGCCTAGCGGATGTTCCGGTAGTTTCAGAGTTCCCCGATGTGTTCCCGAGCGATCTCCCCGGTGCTCCACCGCAGCGGGAGATAGATTTCACGATTGAGTTGGTGTCGGGCGCTAAGCCTGTGTCCCGCTCGCCGTATCGTATGGCTCCGAAGGAGTTGGCGGAGTTGAAGATGCAGTTGCAGGAGCTGCTTGAGCAGGGCTACGTGCGTCCGAGTTCCTCACCTTGGAGTGCATCGGTCCTCTTTGTCAAAAAGAAGGACGGTAGCCTGCGGCTTTGCATCGATTATCGGGAGCTGAACAAGCTGACCGAGAAAAACAAGTACCCTCTTCCGAGGATAGACGACTTGTTCGACCAGCTCGTTGGTTCGACAGTATACTCGAAGCTGGACTTGAGGTCCGGCTATTATCAGGTGCGGATCAGGGAGTGCGACATCCCGAAGACTGCCTTCAGTACAAGGTACGGGCAGTATGAGTTCACCGTAATGCCGTTTGGGCTGTCTAATGCGCCTTCGGTGTTTATGGACTTGATGCACCGGACTTTCCGAGAGTACCTCGACCGGTTCGTGGTCATCTTCCTTGACGACATACTGGTCTAATCTCAGTCCGAGGAGGAGCACGGTGAGCACCTGCGAGTAGTCTTGGAGGTTCTGAGGAGGAACCAGCTGTATGCCAAGTTCTCGAAGCGCGAGTTCTGGCTACCTTCCGTTGCGTTCTTAGGCCATGTGGTTAGTGGAGCGGGTGTGGCGGTAGATCCGGTGAAGGTTGCGGCCATCAGGGAGTGGCCTGTTCTTTCTACTGTAGCGGAGGTCCGTAGCTTTCTCGGGCTGGCCGGCTATTACAGGCGCTTTGTGGAGAACTTCTCACGGATCGCGCTGCCTCTTACGACACTGACACGGAAGATGCAAGAGTTTATTTGGACGCCCGCGTGTGCGCAGGCTTTCGAGGAGTTGAAGCGGCGGCTTACCACGACGCCGATCTTATGTTTGCCTTGCGGCACAGAGGGCTACGAGATCTACACCGACGCTTCTGGGAGCGGCCTTGGCTGTGTTCTGCAGCAGCATGGCAAGGTAATAGCGTACGACTCTCGCCAGCTGAAGGTGCACGAGCGGAACTATCCGGTCCACAACTTGGAGTTGGCGGCCATGATATTTGCCCTGAAGCTTTGGCGGCATTATGTGTATGGCCTGAAGATCGACATCTTCACGGACCATAAGAGCCTGAAGTACCTTCTGACGCAGAAGGGGCTGAATATGCGGCAGCAGAGGTGGATGGAGTTCCTTGGGGACTACACCTTCGAGATCCACTACACTCCCGGGAAGGGTAATGTTGTCGCAGATGCACTCAGTCGCAGGGCTCCAGCGCAGGCCAACTGGATTCAGATGCATGATGAGCACCTGATACGTGACCTGGAGGCCTTGGGTATTTCTTGCGTAGAGAAGAGGAGCAGTGTCGGTGCTTGTTTGAGTTGGACTGAGGTACAGTACGACCTCGCAGATAGAGTCCGCCAGGCTTTAGAACTCGATCTGAGTTTAAAGCGCTACGCGGAGGAGGTTGGTGGTGGGCCGGATGCCCAGTTTCAGGTGCGTGACGGGTTGCTGTGGAGAGGCGACCGTTTGTGCGTCCCCAAGGTGGGTGAGCTGCGCGATGAGTTGATGTACGAGGCGCATCGTACCAGGTATTCAGTTCATCCGGGGAGCACGAAGATGTACAAGGACATGAAGGTCCTTTTCTGGTGGCCGGGTATGAAGAGGGACATCGCTCACTACGTGGCCAAGTGCCACACTTGTGCGCTAGTTAAGGCGGAATGTCAGAAGCCCGATGGCCTTTTGAAGTCATTACCAGTTCCAGAGTGGAAATTCGATGATGTTTCCATGGATTTCGTGCATGGGCTGCCGAGATCGCAGAGCGGGAACGATGCCATCTGGGTAGTCGTAGACCGGCTGACGAAGGTGGCGCACTTTATCCCCAACCGGAGGGACGACTCAGTGGAAAAGTTGGCGAAGCTGTATGTTGATACGATAGTACGACTGCACGGTGTGCCCCGTAGCATCGTCAGCGATCGAGATGGACGCTTTACTTCGAGCGACTGGAGGCTAGTCAACCGTCTATTGGGTACGAAGCTGTAGTTTAGCACGGCCTTTCATCCTCAGACGGATGGCCAAACCGAGCGTACCAACATGACGATGGAGGACATGCTCCGGATGTGCGTCCTGGATTTTGGCAAGGGGTGGGAAGATCACCTCTTTCTTGTTGAGTTCGCGTACAACAACAGCTACCAGGCGAGTATTCAGATGGCGCCTTTCGAGGCCCTCTATGGCAGGAAGTGCCGCACTCCCTTAGCTTGGGCGGAAACGGGCGAGACGAAGCTCTTCAAGAGGAAAGACGTCGAAGAGGCGACTTCGACGGTGCGTATGATCCAGGAGAGGCTTTTGGTTGCGCAGGATAGGCAGGCGAAGTACTATAATGCGAACCACCGCGACGTCCAGTTCGCCATTGGCGATTGGGTTTACTTGAAGATCAGGTCGTTCAAGGGTGTATCCAGGATTCGACGCTTGAAAAAGCTGAGTCCGAGATACCTTGGACCGTTTGAGATCATCGAGCGCGTCGGCGGGGCGGCTTATAGGCTTGCACTATCGGCGGAACTGAGCGGGCTACAAGATGTTTTCCACATCTCCGTGTTGCGGAAGGCGGTGCAAGAGCCTAAGCATGTGGTCGCAGCGGATCAGGTACCCGTGGATAGTGAGCTAAAGACGGCGGTCAGGCCTGTTAGCATCGAGGATGCTGAGGTGCGTCAGTTGCGGAACAGGGCGATCCGTATGGTAAAGGTCTGTTGGGACAACTGCGGTCGCGAGGAACTCTCATGGGAGCGTGAGCAGACCATGATGGAGGAGTTCCTCGAGCTGTTTCGGTGACGTTTATCTCTCTTTTTTTCCTTTATGTAAAGTCCTTTTTGGATATACATGTATATGCCTGTTTTTACAAATTTCGGGACGAAATTCTTTTAAGGGGGGTGGAGTTGTAACACCCCAAAAATCGTAGTTCAGCGAGTTAGGCGGAGAGGTGGTGCTGCGCTCGGAATAGGCTGGAATTTCATAGCAGCTCTTCGCGCACGACCATTGTTTCTCTTCGCGCACGACCGGTGATCGTGCGCCAGCGATCGTGCGTTAATCCGCAAGAAAACAGAGTGCTATTGCGGTAAGCGCGCACGATCAGTGGAGGTGCTTCGCGCACGACCACTGACTGTGCGCCGATGCTCGTGCGCCCTGTTTACTCTGCTCCTCGAATTTGAGCGGAGAAGGAGATCGGGCCGATCGAATCATTAGTGGGGTGCTGTTAGGAGCACTGCGGATAGCAGGGATGGGCTAGGGTTTTGATAAAACCCCTAATACCCCCTCTCCCTCTCATTCACGATCTCGCTCCTCTCGTTTTCCCCCCTCCTGATCTCTCTCGCTCTCGGTACGTGGAACAACCGCTAGGAGGAGCCCGAGCCCTCTTCTTCTCCCTCTCTCTCTCTCTCTCGATTTCCTGGAGCTAGGGCAGCCGCAAGCTAAGAGGAAGAAGCTTCCTCCCTCCTCTCTCTCGTCGGCCTGGCCTCTCTCTTGTCGGCCTGGAGGGACCCGAGCCCCCTTCTCTCTTTCTTGTTTTGCTGCTGGAAGGAGAAGCCCGAACCGAGCCCCTTGTCGACTAGGGATAGAGCTCTTGCACTGGTTGGAGGTGGCCGATTGGAAGCACTGGCGGGGAGCAGCAAGGGTTTCCGCCTTCATCGTGCGTAGCCGTGGTGCTTGAGCTTGGCCGACGAAGTGCGAGGAAGAACTCACGTGGTCATTTAGGAGCTCGGACCGGTGTCCGGAAACCAAATCCGTGGCGTTCAACCTATGGCTCCGAAGCGGCTCGCAAGGGTAACGATTCTCTTTACCCTCATTTGGACATGTTCTAGTCCGTTCCGTGCATCGTTGAGGCCCCTACCCAAAAGGGTGAGGTCGTGGCCTCCGACGGGTCGATTTGTGTTATCCCCGTCAAATCTTGCATTCATGTAGAGTCCATGCGTGAAATGGACGTAGGCGCGCTGTGTGAAGCCCATCCGAGACGGTTCGTCCGGATTGGTGATGCTTTTTGATATTGTGCGTGCCGGGGGGAAACTCCGTGTTGATATCCTGTTTCGTAGGACTAGAGAGTGCTACTGCATGCGCAGCAACGCCTGGGGGTGTGCCCCGGGAAGCACCCGATGTTAGAAGCGGAAAAGGAGTTCTGTTTACTGTCACTGGCGATATTGAATATCACCAGGCGACAGCTCCCAGACTTGGTTCTGGTGATTTTGTTGTGCCCACCTGTTGAGAGGACCTGAGGCCTGTGTGCCCGACCTGTGAGGGTGTCCTGGTGGATGACTTAGCGGCCCGTAGGGCCGGCTAATTTAGAATACCTGGGCTAAGGAGACGCCATACCCGCTCTTCGTGTTGTACAACGAGAGCTGTGAACAACGGGCATTTGACGAACCTGAAACCGCACCATTGCAGCACCTGACTAGTAAGGCTCGTACAACACGTCGGGAGGCAATGAGAAAGAGTCTTCGGACTACGGATTGTTCACAATTAAAGTACGGGAGCGCCCTGGTATTTGGGCCACCGACTTTAGCCTCGAAGGGCAAAGCCATCAAGAGTGGATGGTGGTGGAAGGCGGAGTACACCAAAGAGTGCCTGAAAGCACGGGACATGGGGTCCATTCCCACGTTTGTGATGTTGCATATGTATGAACCGCTGTGGACTTTGCTAGTCGCACTCTTATATATATATGCTGCTGAGACTGTTTTGCAGGGATGGTTAGAACTACCACCCCCTCGAAGGGGTGGGGTCGTTATAATTTGGTCAGCTTTAGCTGACCGTTGCCCTGTTTTGCCACCGTTTTTGATGGGCTTGTTGTACATGTGCTGGACCGAGCGGGAACATAGCGGGCTCTTAGCGGGCTGAAGCCCTTGTGATGCTGCGGCCCTTGAAGGCCTTTTGATGTCCTTTGCTTTTCATGTATGGCCGGCCTGCGCGCCGATGTTGGTAAACTGTAAGGTCGTCATGCCTCTTTTATTGTGTAAAACATTTTATTCATATTATTAGAAGTGGACATACCCGGGTACGGGTTTTGGGGTTTATCCGGTCTCTCTCTCTTTTGCTTCCGCATAGAATGCTCTGAGTTAGGTTCGTTGTTTAGTGTCATTTGGTATTTCAATTAAGTGACGTTCCCGTTTGTTTGGTAGTATATGGCGTGGGGCCCCGGCCGGACCTTCTGTCATATGCTTCTTAACGGATGTGGGTGTTACAGGATGCACGAGTTCTTGCTGAACAACAAGTTTTTTATATTGGATAACATGGTACAACAACATAAAATGTTATGGTAGTTTGCGACTCAATATGTGATTCACATTTGTGTGGGGTTCAACTCATGATAGTCTTGTTTTTCAGCGTGCCCTTATGAACGCAAGTTACAATTTCCCATATCCACATCCTGATAATTTTAAATATTTCGATTTGCATAACTTTGTTCTTCCGCTTGCATTATACTAACTACAGGTAAATATTTTACAGGAAAAAAATATTTGGTTGATGTTGGATATTCACAACAGTGCGACTTTCTAAAACCGTATTCAGATACAAAGTATCATTTACCAGATTTTGCAAGAGGAAGTCGGTTTGTGCAGGGAAGGCATGAAATATTCAACCTGGCCCATTCTTCATTGTGTAGCGTCATAGAATGAGCACTTGATGTTTGGAAGAAGAAGTGAGTTATACTTAGGGATATGCCTCAACATAGTTTAACAAAATAAAGTGACATTGTGAATGCAACAATGACTTTGCATAACTATATTTGTAGACATCCACCCCGCTCAGATGTTATTTCCAGGGATTGAGATAATGACAAACATTTGATTTACCTAGGGGCACATCAGAGAAGATGATGCCAAAGTCAAACCCTTACTAATGCCAGATCAAATGTAGATCAAAGTAGAGCATTTCTGGTAAGGATTGGGGTTGTTCTTTTTTATTTTTTATTTTTATGGGATTGTATGTGTAGTTCTATGCAATAATAAGGATTATGGGGTTTTATGTAGTCTATGCAGTAATATATATGAGATTGTTTCTTATTGTGATTGTATTTCTATGGGATTTTTTCTTGTTGTGATTGTTATGTGTTTGTGTGTGGTATGTTGCGTGTGTGTGTTAAGTGTTTGTGTGTGTGTATGTGTTAAGTGTTGTATGGATGGTTGTATGTGTGTGTTAAGTGTTGTGGGTGTGCATGTTAAGTGTTTGTGTGTGTGTTAAGTGTTTGTGTGTGTGTAACACCCTCATCCGTTAAGAAGCATATGACAGAAGGTCCGGCTGGGGCCCCACGTCATATACAACAAAACGAACGGGAACGTCACAATAAGGGATATCATTCAACTCTAAACAACGAAGCCTAACTCAGAGCATTCTATGCGGAAGCAAAAGAGAGAGACAAGAAATATAAACCACAAAACCCGAACCCGGGTATGTCCACTTCTATTACTTGGAATGAAATGTTTTATACAACAAAATTTAGGCACGACGGCCTTACAATTTACCAACATCGGCACGCAGGCCGGCCATACATGAAAAGCAAAAGAACATTAAAAGGCCTTCAAGGGCCGTAGCAGCACAAGGGCTTCAGCCCGCTATGAGCCCGATATGTTCCCGCTCGGTCCAACACCTGTACAACAAGCCCACCAAAAACGGTGGCAAAACAGGGCAACGGTCAGCTAAAGCTGACCAAATTATAACGACCTCACCCCTTCGAGGGGGCGGCAGTTCTAACCATCCCTGCAAAACAACCCCAGCAGCATATATATATAAGAGTGCGACTAGCAAAGCCCACAATAGTTCATACATATGCAACATTCACAAACGTGGGAATGGCCTCCACGTCTCTTGCTCTCAGGCACTCTTTGGTGTACTCCGCCTTCCACCACCATCCATTCTCGATGGCTTTGCCCTTCGAGGCTAAAGTCGGTGGCCCGAATACCAGGGCTCTCCCGTACTTTAATTGTGAACATCCCGTAGTCCGAAGACTCTTTCCCATTGCTTCCCGACATGCTGTACGAGACTCACTAATCAGGTGCTGCAATGGTGCGGTTTCAGGTTCGCCAAATGCCCGTTGTTCACAGCTCTCGTTGTACAACATGAAGAGCGGGTATGGCGTCCCCTCAGCCCAGGTATTCTCAATTAGCCGGCTCTACGGGCCGCTAAGTCATCCACCAGGACACCCTCACAGGTCGGGCACACAGGCCTCAGGTCCTCTCAACAGGTGGGCACAACAACATCACCAGAACTCAGTCTGGGAGCTATTGCCGGCGTTAATGCTAACGCCTGACGGTAGCGCACAGAAACCCTATTTTGGCTTCTAGCTGTGGGTGCTTCCCAGGGCACACCCCCAAGCATTGTTGTACATGCAGTAGCACTCCCACTGCCTCAGAACACACAAATTCACCAGAACCAAGTCTGGGAGCTACCGCCCAGCGATAACGCTAACGCCGGCGATAGTGAACAGAAACTCCATTTCTGTTTCTAACTTCGGGTGCTCCCCGGGGCACACCCCAGGCGTTGCTGCGCATGCAGTAGCACCCTCTAGTCCTACGAAGCAGGATATCAACACGGAGTTTTCCCCCGACACGCATAATATCAAAAAGCATCACCAATCCGGACGAACCGTCTCAGATGGGCTTCACACAGCGCGCCTACGCCCATTTTATGCATGGAATCTACATGTATGCAAGATTTGACGGGGATAACACGAATCGACCCGTCGGAGGCCACGACCTCACCCTTTTGGGTAGGGGCCTCAACGATGCACGGAAAAGGACTAGGACACGTCCAAATGAGGGTAGAAGAGATCGTTACCCTTAGACGTCACTTCTGAACCATAGGTTGAACACCACGGATTTGGTTTCCGCACACCGGTCCGAGCTCCGAAATGACCACGTGAGTTCTTCCTCGCACTTCGCCGGCCAAGCTCAAGCACCACGGCTACGCACACAGCAACACCCAACCCAAAGGGGTCGGCCTTCTCCTAACCGGCGGCGGCCGGGACAAAGAGAGGAGGAGAGGACTCGGCTCGGGATTCTCCTTCCAACAACAAAACGAGAGAGAGGAGAGGGGCTCGACTCCTCCTTGTCGACGGGAGAAAAGGAGAGGAAGGGGGAGCTGGGTCCTCCTTGCCCTAGGCGGCGACGGGAAGGGGAGAAGAGGGACTCGGGTGAGGGAGTTCCTCCAGGCGACTTCTCCACACGAGAGGAGCTCGGCTCCTTGCCGTCGGGAGAGAGGAAATGAGAGGAGGGAGATCGGGAGGGCTGCGCCGTTTCACGCGATCTGAGAAGGAGGGAGATCGGGGAGAGGGCTGCTCGGGAAATGGGGAGGAGGCTAGGTTTGGGTTTTTATTTAAAGCCCTTGCACAAATGGCTATCCTCACACCACCCCCTATCCGCACCCCAAACCCTCTAAACGCACCCCATAAGCAATTTTAAATAAATTGAGGTGTTACAGTGTGTGTGTGTGTGTGTGTGTGTGTGTGTGTGTGTGTGTGTGTGTGTTAAGTGTTGGATGGATGGTTGTATGTGTGTGTGTGTTAAGTGTTGTATGGATGGCTGTATGTGTGTATGTGTGTTAAGTGTTGTGTGTGTGTGTGTTAAGTGTTTGTATGTGTGTGTGTGTTTGGATGGATGGTTGTATGTGTGTGTGTTAAGTGTTGGTTGGATGGTTGTATGTGTGTGTGTTAAGTGTTGTGTGGATGGTTGTATGTGTGTGTGTGTGTTAAGTGTTGTGTGTGTGCGTGTTAAGTGTTTGTGTGTGCGTGTGTGTGTTAAGTGTTTTGTATGGATGGTGGGTTTGTGTGTTATGCGTTGTGTTGTATGTGTGTGTGTGCTATATGTGTGTGTATGTGTAAAGTGTTGATGTACATGTGTTGTGTGTTTTGTATGTATGGTGTTTGTATGTACGGTGTCTGTATTAATAGTTTTTCTATTATTCTTCCATCCAGTTGAGTAAGTATGGGTAAACATCGAGAATACGGTGTTTGTGCAAATTGGGAGGTCAAAGATGTTATGATATTTTGTGATCTTTGTCTGAAAGAAATAGAGTTGGGTAATCGCCCCACAACACACTTTTAGCAGGGATGGGTGGATCAACCTGATAAATAATTTCCTTGTACGCACAGGGAAGACATATGATCGAACTCAAATGAAGAATAAGTGAGATCAGTTAAAGAAAGAGTGGAAGTTATGGCGAGAGCTAAAGGGACGTGAGACAGACTTAGGCTGGGATCCGATTCGCAAAACTATTGTTGCTTCTGAAGAATGGTGGAAAGAACGACTCAATGTAATTATATATATATATATTTCATTCTTATAGTGTACAATCATTGTGGATAATTAATCAAATATGTATTTATATCTGGTATTTCCAGGTGCTAGAGAGTTTCAGTATGCTAGTATATCCCCCGAATTAGAAGAGAAACTAGATATGATGTTTAGTGAGGTCGTAGCAACTGAGGATATTGCATGGGCACCAAATTCTAGAAAGGTTGGGAACGAATCCATTGATGAACATGACTTATCTTAAGAAGATGGCACACAGAAACGTAGAGGAGTTACCAAGATCTGCAGAAGGAAGCAAAAAAGGAAGGATATAGGAAAAAATAAGGCGACAACCAAGAAGCCAATGAGTGCCACTATGTATGAGATAACAGAAACATCGCACATAATTGGGCGTTGCATGATAGATCATCCTAGCATCAAAATAACTCCGTCCTTATACACAATCCCTGAAGCTACAGAACTCGAAACATATCCAGAGGTTATGGAGGAGTCCAACTTTGACTTCCACAACTACTGCACCATGTTTCTAAGAGAGAAACAATACAGAGAAACTTTCATGAGCATTCGAGCGGATCGAAGACTTAAATGGCTACAGATTCGCTATGAAAAAAAATTGAAGTAGTTGTACTTTATGTTTTCTTCTGTGATGCACTATATTAAGCGAACAATATGTTGGACTTTATGTTTCTTCTTTAGTAGTTGTATTTTATGTTTCTTCTATGATGTACTTTATGTCTTCTTCGTTCTAGAAATGTTTCTTCTGTTTGACAATATGTTGGACATGATGGATCCTCCTAGCATCAAGTAATGTTTTGTAATTCGTAATGTTTTATTAATATGTCCAAAATTTGGCAATGTAATATTTTATTAATATGTGCAGATTTATCATGTCTTCATCGAATCGCAGTGACAGTTCTAATGAGGAGACTCAGCAGGTAGTAGTTGGCTGGGTTAATCGTAATAAAGCAATCTGTGGTCAACAATATTTAACATCAGTTGGTTATTAGTTATTCGAGGCCTCATCGTCCGCAAATAGACCTTGCATGACATCAACACAAACAGGGTCTAGATGGGTTGGTGAACTTCTCGATGGGCACCCTAGTAGATTTTTCAGTTCTTTTAGAATGTCGAAGCTCATATTTGGAGATTTGTTATTACTCCTCACACAACAATATGAATTGCAAGGATCCAGGAGAACTCTGCCAAGAGAAGTGCTTGCAATGACACTGCACATTTTAGGTCATAATGTATCTATGAAACTTGCAAGCGAATGATTTCAACACTCTACAAAAACTATAAGTGGATATTTTGCAAAGAGTATCACTGCTATTAAGAGATTATCTTATGATGTCATCATTCCTGTAGATCATCTTTTCATTGATATTCCCCCACAAATTCTAAATGATGCTCGATACATGCCGTTCTTTAAAGACTGTATAAGAGCTATTGATGGAACACATGTGAATGCTCGAGTTCCAGCTGATCAACAAATTTCCTACATTGGTCGGCATGGTACAACAATGCAGAATGTTATGGCGGTTTGTGATTTCAATATGTGTTTCACATTTGTAATAGCTGGTTGGGAGAGTTATACTCATGACAGTCGCATATTTCAACGTGCTCTTATGGATCCGAGTTATAATTTTTCGTATCCACCACCAGGTAAGACTTTAATATTTTAAGATTTCATTAGTTTTTAATCCTACTATTTAGTTATTGTCATTAGACTCACTTATTAAATAATTTTGTAGGTAAATATTATTTGGTTGATGCCGGAAATCCACTGCAACGTGGTTTTTTAAAACCATATTCAAGTACACGGTATCATTTACCTGATTTCAGAAGGGGTAGTAAGCCTATACAAGGACGACGTGAAGTATTCAACCAAGCTCACTCTTCCTTACGTAGTATTATAGAACGGTCATTTGGAGTATGGAAAAGAAGTGAAAGATATTTAGGGATATGCCGCCATATACTTTAGCAAAGCAACGAGACATTGTAATTGCAACAATGACTTTGCATAATTATATTCGTAGACATCATCCCGCTCAAACGCTCATTTTCGAGCTTGTGATGAAGACGATCATTTCATTTACCCCGCGGGCCTTCAAAGAAGAACAAACTCAAGTGAAGATCATGTCAGAGGGATTCGAGTTGGTGTTGATGAGATGTCGGCGCTGCGTGACTCCATTGTCGAACAACTACACAGAGCTTGAATGTATTTGAAGTTTTTGCATACGTTGATTTATGTGTTTTTCTACGCTGATGATTACACGTATTTCGAGTTTATGCAACGTTGATGTATATAAGTTTTTCGATTTTATGTATGTGTGTGTTTTTCGAGCTAATAAATTTTGTATTGGTAGCATGAACATAAATTAATAACAAGAATATCACACTACTGTTTTGCCAAACGGTTCTCCATTCTGAACAGCTCTGCAAACGCAGACTACCCAAACAAATCACCATTTCCAGCAATAATTTTCTAAAAGTTTCATTTACAAATCTGCATTTACAACAACTCCTTTTAAAATCGCAGTCGCTCTCCCAAATGAAGCCTTACTCTCACCTAAGATCATGGTGAGAGGAGCACATCTAAGTCGTTGATTTTCCATGATTGATCAAAATACTACCGTTTTCTGAATTAAAAATACTGTTAGTATTCTTAGATAACAGATCCGCCGTAAAATCTGTGAACATATAACTGTATTTATGCCCCAGCTAGAACTATGTGAAAGAATGCACCTAAAAATCTCTTTAAGGACAAACCCTAACGGCAAGTCATTAGCTGTATTTGAATGTCGTTTGGAGTCCGCTCCGGAGTGCGTGCCTCCGCGCTAAATAAAACATGGTACCAGTTATATGCGCGGATATTAAACTTTCAATCGTCGTCCCTTTCACTCTCCGCCTCCGCTGACGCTCTTGCGCCGCCATCGCATCGACGGCGGCATTGCACAACTCTTCGTGTTCTACCTTTCTGGTTGGCTCTCTCATTTCCTTCTACTCTTCTACTCTCATTGCGTATGGGTATGCTAAATTTATCTTAGACGTTTTTTAACTTAGGGTGGTAGTGATATATAATACATTTTAAAAGCAAGGAGATAGTACTATAAAGCCATGCAATTGGATTCATTTGCTAAGAATGTCTCCACATTTGATGTCATCCGCTCTTTTTCTTGCTTTCACTTTTGTGCTGTGGATAAATGTTGAAAACTTGAAATTAGGGTAAAAAATATCATAATTTTAACCCTCGTCCTCAAGTTGGTGCATAAATATCACATATGCGCAGCTTATAAAAAAGAAATTTTTACTAGACTGCCTTCTAAAGGGTTGGTAAATTTTCTACTTATAGTTTTCACATGGACTGTATCAGTGATCCCATCTTCAACCTTTTTTCAAACAGAAGGATAGTCAACTTCAACGAGCTTTGTTTGTTTGCTGGTGTGGATTCATTTTGCTAATATAAATGGTAGTCTTGTTATCATAATAAAGTTTTTACTAGTTGATGCATCCTGAGGTGCATCGTTACTTTTCTTTATCGTATTTTATTTAAATATTTTGTAGCGCATGTCGTCGCGCAAGTATGTCTTTTATTTCCCGTGTATTTGTGTGTTGTGCCGCGTTTGCGCCATCGTTCGTACGACTTATTGGTGTGACCGGCCAATAAGATATTAAATAAATTGGTCCGTCAAATTAGGAGTAGGATTAATTTGGGCAAGCAAGTAATGAAATTATTAAATATTTTTATTTTCACATTTAAATCACCTACTCTTTTCAACTCCTCTCATTACTTCTTTGAATCCTACAGCCGGCCCATTGATTCCAATTTCCAAAGTCTGAAACTCCATCCTTTAAATACTATTAAATTGCCATTTAATATTGCAGCCCCATTTAATATTGCCGCTGATGACTCTTTGTTTTTTCCATTGAATATTATTAAACTGCTGCCCTGTTGCCTTTATATACCCCCACGTGAAAAGAAGAAGCAGACGGGAAAGAATCGAGAAACGGAGAAAAACTTCTCTGTTTCTCGGTATTGCCCGCAGAAGCCGCCGACTCCACCTTTCCGCCGCCCGTCGACTGTCCTCCACCCTCCATCGACGCCACCTGCCGTTTACGTCAATCCCGACGACTTCGTCAAGACCCGCCGCTGGACTCGCCGACGAGGCCAGAACCGCCCCCTCTCAGCTTACTGGTGCTCCTGTCGCAGGAAGAGCGCCACCCAGCCCTGTTCCCGTCGCTGAAGCCTTCCACAGCCGATTCCCGGCCACCTGTCACCTCCACAGGCTGCCGCCAGTTTTGCTTTTCCCTCTGTTCCAGTTTACGGGACAGGGAAAGTTTTAACCCTCAGCTTTGCTTTTGATGAAGGTATGACCCTCACCCCATCTCGCGTCTCGATTTCTGTTAGTCCAAAATTTATGAATGCTTGCAAAAGTTTAGTAATTTCAGAGCTTGTTTGCCCAACTTAACCTTACTTCTATTTTGTCGTTAACTTGTTTCCATTTATTGTCGATTCCTCTCTCATTGTGACGCCTGTGGATGGTTTGATTTTATTGTTGAAGGCGGACAAGTGATAGTCGCTTTACGCGGGTTTACAAACTTTTGATTAAATTAACTCATGACAATACTCTTGAGATTCCGCTAGCGCTACATAGTTTTAAAACTGAAATCAAGTCTTATCTTCTAAAATCAATTCTCGGATTTTAGTTTACATCAGTTTGGTATTAGAGGGGTTCGATTCACTTCTATTGTGAATCGACGATCTTGATTTGAAGTATTTTGAAAATTCTACTTAGCTTTTGTTAAAAAAAAAAAATTCTGTTTTACAAAAAAAGGGTTCTCTGTTTAAAAAAAAAAAAACATTTCCTGTTTTGAACAAAAAAACAACAAAAAAAACTTACTTTTTTTAAAAAAAATCTGTTATCTAAAAAAAAAAATCAGTAAGATTTTGTTTTGTTTTCTTTTAAAAAAAAAACCAAAACATTTAAAACAAATTTTCTATTAAAAATTATGGAGAATCGTTTTGATCAAATAGAAACCACCTTAGGCGACCTAGCCAAGCAAATGAGTGAGTTGATGAAGTCGGTCGGCACGCTTAATGCTAGCATGAGAGATAATCACCACGTCGTGACCGGGTTGAGGGCCTCCGTTAATGCGTTAGAAGCCGAACGTCACCTAGGTTTGAATCAAACTCCACAACAAAATCCTAGGCACGAGGAGCACAACCCTAGGCCAGCAGATCCTGCACAACCTGAACCAGGACTCCGTCGCCAACCCCGTTGGGACGATGGAGTTAAGCTTGATGTAGGTGATTTTGAGGGTCACGTGGAGCCCGAAAAATGCCTTGATTGGTGTGAGCGTGTTGAAAGGTTCATGGCGTGGAAACAAATGCCTATGAACCGTCAGGTTGAGTATGCCGTCCTTCGCCTTAAAGGACCAGCACTAGTCTGGTGGGGTCAGCTAGAGCGCACTCGTTTCACATTAGGCCTAGCCCCTATCACCACGTGGGTAGAGTTTAAGTTGCAACTGCGGAAGCGATATGTCCCCCCGGACTATTTGCAAACTCTTTATCGAAGGTTCCACAACCTTCGTCAGGATAAGCTTTCCGTGGATGATTACACCAACGAATTCTTGATATTGCAGTCTAGGCTTGATCTTCATGAGGAAGACGATATGACCGTGTCCCGTTATCTGAACGGGCTTCGTTATGCTATTAGGGACGAGCTAGAGTTACACGACTTTAGAGATTTGGGTGAAGTTTCTAGTAGAGCCCGTAGAGTAGAGGCCTCACTTCAGAAGAGGACATCTGGGCATAGGTCTACTGAAAAGGCTACCTCGAGCACCACCGCCACTGTGTCCACCTCTAGGATTTCTGATCCCCCTCCTCATGTCACTACTGGGACCCCAGCTCCTCCCCCTGGCCTCACCCGAGGTAAGGAGCACATGGGATCCAAGCCCAACACTGGAGTATTTCGATGCTTCAAGTGTATGGAGCCCGGGCACAAATCTTCCGAGTGCCCGCGACGCCACTTCGTCGCAATTGCTGATTCTTCTGAGGGTCATGAACCAGAATATGGAGCCTTCCTTAGTGACTCCAAGCCTGAGCCCGAGTCTGATGACGTTATCGAGGTCGAAGGAGAGCAAGCTGAGCATTTAGTCTGTGTCTTGCGCTATAGCGTGGTTTCCCCTAGCGAGACCACTGAGCATGATTTACGGAGGAATGAAATTTTCCGCACTACTGCGCGCATTCAGGGACACTTTTGTTCCATTATCATTGATAGCGGTAGCATGGAAAACTTCGTTTCCCAACGCATGGTTGAGACGCTAGGACTCGAGACACACCCCTTGGAGCAGCCCTATCACTTATCTGTGGTTAATAGTCACCTGACTATGCCCGTTACTCATCGATGTCTTGTGGAGTTCTCTATAGGGGACGCGTATCAGGATTCTGTTCTATGTGATGTCGCTCCGATCGATGTCTGCCACATTTTATTAGGACGATCATGGCAGTTTGACCGACGTGTCATGCATGATGGTGTGAGGAACTCCCACTCCTTTGATCACCATGGACGCAAGATTGTTCTTCTTCCCCAGAAGCATAGTCTTGTTCCTAGGACTCCAGGGAGGACCTCACCAGCTTCTGCCTCGACTTCCTTAGTTACCACTGCACCCCTGTTATTTAGTGCTGCACTTCTGCCTGGACCCCTACTCCAGGAAGTCGCACTTGACTCCGGTGAGTCACCCATTTTGGATGTTCTGCCAACACCACCGCACGTTGATTTTATATTCGGCGATCATGTGTTTAGTCCGCACCGCTATCCCGTGAGTGTACGTGAGCATTTAGGGCTTGGTCAAATTAATTATGAGTTTTTTGGGATTAGCCTTATTAGAAAAATTGAGACATTTCAAAGAATTTTTACTCCTAATAGGGACACGCGATTTAAGGGATTTCTGTGGTTGATTTTGAATGAAAAATTTGTGCTCGGTTTAAAAATTTGTGGTGCTAGTCTGATCTCAGTGGGTGACGTCATGTCGATAGTTGATCTTGGTTTCGTTAACTCTCGTGGGTGTCTAGCGCGTGTGCGTATAACGCAATATAATCTAATGAATCCACAGGTTGATCAGGTTTCTTTTTGGTCTCGCCTCTTTCTTTGCTTTGTTGACAATTTCTCTTTCCCACTTTGTCGAACTCACCTCCTTGCAGCTCTGATTTTTATTAAACAATTACATGTCATGCATGGATTTTTGACTAACTGTTTTCGAGAAACTTTGGAAAACTATAACTCTGCGGTTGATTTCATCGCCTGGAGTTATATTTTTCCAATGGAGATGAGTTTTCTGTTTCCTTCAGGGAAGAGGGCTTGCCAACAGTTCTTGTGCTGCGATGTTGGGTTCTACTATGGTGAGGCAGAGGCAGTGCATGGTCCGGTTCATTGTTTGAAAGTTTCAGTGACAGGTTTCATCACAGTCTCGACGGGGTCGAGCTCCTTCAACCCCGGGAGAATTGATGCATCCTGAGGTGCATCGTTACTTTTCTTTATCGTATTTTATTTAAATATTTTGTAGCGCATGTCGTCGCGCAAGTATGTCTTTTATTTCCCGTGTATTTGTGTGTTGTGCCTCGTTTGCGCCATCGTTCGTACGACTTATTGGTGTGACCGGCCAATAAGATCTTAAATAAATTGGTCCGTCAAATTAGGAGTAGGATTAATTTGGGCAAGCAAGTAATGAAATTATTAAATATTTTTATTTTCACATTTAAATCACCTACTCTTTTCAACTCCTCTCATTACTTCTTTGAATCCTACAGCCGGCCCATTGATTCCAATTTCCAAAGTCTGAAACTCCATCCTTTAAATACTATTAAATTGCCATTTAATATTGCAGCCCCATTTAATATTGCCGCTGATGACTCTTTGTTTTTTCCATTGAATATTATTAAACCGCTGCCCTGCTGCCTTTATATACCCCCACGTGAAAAGAAGAAGCAGACGGGAAAGAATCGAGAAACGGAGAAAAACTTCTCTGTTTCTCGGTATTGCCCGCAGAAGCCGCCGACTCCACCTTTCCGCCGCCCGTCGATTGTCCTCTACCCTCCATCGACGCCACCTGCCGTTTACGTCGATCCCGACGACTTCGTCAAGACCCGCCGCTGGACTCGCTGACGAGGCCAGAACCGACCCCTCTCAGCTTACTGGTGCTCCTGTCGCAGGAAGAGCGCCACCCAGCCCTGTTCCCGTCGCTGAAGCCTTCCACAGCCGATTCCCGGCCACCCGTCACCTCCACAGGCCGCCGCCAGTTTTGCTTTTCCCTCTGTTCCAGTTTACGGGACAGGGAAAGTTTTAACCCTCAGCTTTGCTTTTGATGAAGGTATGACCCCCACCCCATCTCGCGTCTCGATTTCTGTTAGTCCAAAATTTATGAATGCTTGCAAAAGTTTAGTAATTTCAGAGCTTGTTTGCCCAACTTAACCTTACTTCTATTTTGTCGTTAACTTGTTTCCATTTATTGTCGATTCCTCTCTCATTGTGACACCTGTGGATGATTTGATTTTATTGTTGAAGGCGGACAAGTGATAGTCGCTTTACGCGGGTTTACAAACTTTTGATTAAATTAACTCATGACAATACTCTTGAGATTCCGCTAGCGCTACATAGTTTTAAAACTGAAATCAAGTCTTATCTTCTAAAATCAATTCTCGGATTTTAGTTTACATCACTAGTTCTTTTAGTTGATAACAAATTTCTCAATGGAGAGAACCAATCCACCCCAGATCACTTATAGTATTGGCCATGAATCTATATTCTGATTTAAATGAGAGAACTCTCTGTTCTTGCTCTAAAAAAATTGTTCCCAACATACAAAAAACCCGTGGCTGATCCTAAACCAATCTACACTTGTTTAGAATACACAAAGTTCTCATACATAATGCCTTTCTGGGTTATAGTCTTCCAATAGCAAAGAATATGTATCATAACATTCGAATGTTAATTCCTAGTGTTCTCCATAAACTGTCTAACCATACTCACGTGAAAAAAGTCAGGCTTTATCATAGTGAATAGTAAACCTTACCGACCAATATATGATATAATCCTAGATTCTTAGATGAATCAACATGCCAACAAATAACACCGGAAGATTGCACTAGAATTGGGAACACATATAAATCGCGAGACAAGAATGTAATGAATAAACCCACCATATTAATGGTATTGTCTGCTTTGGTTTAGCCCACCATCAACTTAGCTGAACTACATTGTTTTATCCTTATTCATAGGTGACGTACAAGTACTTCCCAGGAGGTCATCCATCCTAAAACTACTCCCACAAGAACATGCTCAATTATGTAGTTCCTAGCACAACTCCAACAATTGCTTTGAAAACGCCATTGATATTTGAGGATTCAAATTGTTACTTAGCCTAGTAATTTTTCTCTAATGTCAATATAAGATCCAGTCTATTCCCTCACCCCCCTTCATTTAGAATCTTGTAATCCTAGAAGCCTTATGGGAGTTGCCTTTCTCTGAACTTCACAGCTCCAAAGACACTCCCCACCTTCATCAGCTTCAGGATGTTATAGACCCAACAAATTCTGCTTGGTTTGCCCTCAAACCACACATCGCGCTGTAGGAGGCCTGGTTCTGATACCATTTGTATCGAACCAACCCACAATGTCAGAGATATCATACTAAGCTGAACCACACAGTTTTATCAGTTTCCATAAGTGACCTACGAGTACTTCCCTAGAGGTCACCCATTCGAGAATTACTCCCACTAGAGCACGCTCAACTATGAAGTTTCTAACACAACACCACTTGCTCTAAAAAAGTTTATGATATTTAAGTGTCCAATTTATTACTTAAACACAATAACTTTTCCTTCAATTTCAATATGATATTCGGTTCATTTTTGCACCTCTTTTCATCTAAAAGCATGTCATCTTAGAAGCCTGTCAGGAGCTGTCTTTCTTTGAGCTTCAGTTCCCCAAAGACACTCCATGCTCACATCGGATTCAGGATGTTACGAAGCACGCACCTTCATACTTGTGTGCTAGTTCCCTTGTAGAATGCTTCTCCAAATGAGGCATACGAAGACTCCAAAGATAATCCTTAACAAACATAAACCCTCTTTATATAAATTGTGGTCAATTCTATGAAACAAAAAATGTCCTAGGATCAAAAGACAAATTATTATTATAATATTTATAAAAGATAAGCTTGAAGAGACCGTTCTGAATCGTGTGATGCGGTGCGAGCGCGCATATACGTAGTTTCCATCCGAGGGAAGTGTATATTATCAATTTATCTGTCATGAAATCGAACCTTCCCCCAATACCGAGCTTCTTAGAAAAGAAGTTTACCCGACTTAATATTCCGGGGCGTTTCAAGAAAAAGTAAAGTTTTTGGTGTTATTCTTACTCCTATTTCGTCTTCTAGCATGATTTATAATTAATTGAAGGATGCAACAACGATTCACATGATCAAAGGCTGGTGTGGTGCCACACATGCAGTTAGGGTTTGCACTATGAGGAGATGATGCTTTTGGGGTTGTGGCTTACCGCGGTTTAACATCCATGGGAGCGCAAATGCCACACCAAGAGATTGCATGCAATTGATCCCAGTAGCAGGATGAAGAATAATGCGTGCGAGAAAGATTATGCCGCCTAAGCATCAATTATGGATTTGTGTTAGGTACCGAGGAGACGAGAGGAAGAAATTGCACAAAGAAGACAATATAACATTAACCAATAAGAGACACTATCGCCAAAATATAATCAAGGATTGGTTCCCTTACCTAGCTCTAAGCCGAAGCCAAAATACACTCACTCCATATTTAGACTAAATAAGAAAAAGCAATTGATTTAATATTGAAATTTGCAATGACAGCATTAGGTTCTTCATTTGCTATTTGGGTGGGGGGGGGGGTGTCCAGTCTGTATATATAATATTACAATGTCCTTGAAAATGACATTTTCCCCAAGATTGAGTTAATAAATCTAAGCTTGAAGCAATACTTTAATGCTATAAAGGGACAATGTTGAATGTGATTCAACATAAGCATGTACGAATGAGTTTTTCAGTGTCCTTAAAATTTTTGGTGTATATACTCAATACCGTAAATAATGGTCGTTGTTGGGGTGAGATCTTGGCGTCAGTAGCAAAGTGGGGATGCCATGGTACAACTTTGTGGTGGATAGTTAGTCGTCTTGAAATGGAATTGTATATCGATGTGGGCGTTGAGGTGATGTAGGAATTAAGTGGGTCAAATCATGTATGATGGGTTTTGGTTGTACATTTTATATAAAGTTGGGGTGCACAAATTTGTAGGTTTGATTGGGTAAGCTTGTGTGTGTTGGGATAGGATAATTGAGGTGAGCAAACTTGGGTGCATGGACATTTTGTGTGAGAATCTATTTTAGGTGGAGGGAGGCGAAGGGGGGTTATTTGGGTGATAATTGGTAGTGATTTATGGCGAGTTTAGTTGGATGCAATTTGAAAAGCATTATTTGGCGTGGAGTGTACTGGGCAATGGTAAGGCTGGTGTGAGGCGGGTGTTTGCATGGCCCGCATGGAGCGACAATAAGCGCGGCGGAGGTGCTAGCGTGGACGCGTGTTTACATGTGTTTGAGGATGGCTATGTGTGAAACAATGTTTGACGAGCGAGGAAATGGGCTGAGTTGCTTTAGGGGATACTGTGTTGTGGAGTGGAGGAGCATGCGACAAGTTTGGTCGGAGTCGAGGAGCATGCAACAAGGCCCGCATGGAGCGACAATAAGCGCGGCGGAGGTGCTAGCGTGGACGCGTGTTTACATGTGTTTGAGGATGGCTATGTGTGAAACAATGTTTGACGAGCGAGGAAATGGGCTGAGTTGCTTTAGGGGATACTGTGTTGTGGAGTGGAGGAGCATGCGACAAGTTTGGTCGGAGTCGAGGAGCATGCAACAAGTTTGGTCGGAGTCGAGGAGCATGCGACAAGTTTGGTCGGAGTCGAGGAGCATGCGACAAGTTTGGTCTGAGTTGAGTAAGAAAAAGGATCTTGATTTTCGTTAGGTGTCTATCTGAATGCATGTGGATTTGAAGGAGGCCATTTGTGTCCATTTCAATGAACGGAGTCAGGATACTAATTCTAGGCGTTCGACAAATATGGCGGGGAAGGAGCGGCATGCCAGATCAATTGTTAGCTACTTAGGAGAGAGAAAATTTTGCATGAAGGAGACAAGATAAAATTAACCAATGAGATACACATACTATCTAAGATACAACCTTGGTTCCCTTGCCCAGCTCTATGCTGAAGCCACAACAGCAGATATGCCCTAACCCTTACAACCCACTCCTTATTTAAACTCCTAGGCATACTAAACATGAAAACCAACTAATTAATTATTACACAAAGAAACTAATTTAATTTTAAAATTTTTTGGCGGTGACTTCCGGTTGTACTCTTGCCCTTAGGGGGAGTCCATACAAGGCATTTAAATAACATTAGGCTATGTTCTTCTCTTGCCATTAGGGAGAGTCCATCCAGTGCGTTTAAGTAACATTAGGCTATGGGAGGCGAAGGCTTATCGATTGGTTCTTGTTGGCTCATGGCTGGTGTTCGCAGAATGAATTGTTGTAGAAGAGCCAATCATGCAGATGAGCAGATCAAACTGTTGATATGAGGGAATTCACCAAAGAAACGTGATCTTTTGGCTTAGAAACAAATGGCACAGGACATGTCAGTAGACGCGAACAATTTAGGATAAGAAGTACATGTCCAAACTATATAATTAAGCGCAATTATTACTCTTTGCTGTCTAATGTCAATTCCTAACTCCAAATAAACACCAGCGTTATAATTAGTTTGAATGGAGGCCATTTCAAATCTTACAAATTTCTATTTTTAAAATTTGAATGTTGTTGGATCAAACAAGAAAGTTACTTTCTGTTTACTTGCTGACCTGTTTGTAGTGTTCATGAGGTACTTATTTTAATTTTTTAAGCCCTGCATTCTTGACAATGACGCAGTTGGAAATTTCACTGTTAACTTAAATGAATCTCACAACGGTTGGAAATGAGTCCACCATTACTTCAGCAGATGCTGGTGGCAGGCAATCAGTAAAAGGAAAAAGTTATGAAGAACCTACTGGCCAAGAGAGAGATGTTGTCCGCTTGATCCATGAAATTGAAAATGTTGAAATAAAATCTAATCAGGATGGTGAAAGGGGATTGACTGGCGATCATTCGATTAGTCAACCCGGCGTTACTGATGCCGGAAGAACTTCTCACGACAATTGGTCTCAATTCATTAATTTTGAAGAGACATTCGTAGGAGGAAACGTTGAACCCCAAAAATCAAATAGCAGTAGGGGCTCTTGGGAGCCTTCTTGCAATGCACCATTTTCTACTCTACCTCCGCCACTACAAAATGGGTGGCAACGGTCAGAAAGAGCTTGTAAGCCTGGTCTACAGACAAATGTTCAAGTTAAAATCTCCAATGTCCACCCCCATGATGAGGCGATTGCTATTTATGATTCTGAATTTGATAAACCTTCTCAAGATCATGATGCTAGTGTACGCGATGATGAGAATCAGTCATTAGATGATTGTGAGGTTAACATTAGTGATGGATTTGACTCTGATGATAGTCAAAAGAGCCATGAGAAACGAAAGAAGAATAAATGGTTGAGGCCATTTTTTGAATCTTTGGATAATCTGAGTTCGGAACAGATAACTGAACAAGTTAGACAATGGCACTGCCCAGCATGTCAGGATGGTCCTGGAGCCATTAACTGGTTCATCGGTCTGCAAACGCTAATGTCACATGCAAAGACAAAAGGAACGATAAGGTTGAGGCTTCATAGGGAATTCGCTGAACTTTTGGTGGAGGAACTACGACGAAGGGGTACTTCGTTCATTCGATCTGGTGAATCAATTGGAAAATGGAAGGGTCTATGTGAGACAACAGCTGATCATGAGATCGTTTGGCCTCCAATGGTGATTGTACTGAACACAATGCTAGAAAAAGATGAGAATGATAAGGTAATCTGGTTTATACTTGCCTAATTTTTCTTGCATTTTTTGTTTTTTCCAAATTATTGTGTAATCATGTCATTTTAATGGTGAACTTTAACTTGTAAATCTTTGTTACCTTCTGTGATGATTATGTAATATTCATCAATCATTTAGTAGTTGGAAAATGTGGATTTATGATGGTTGCAATGTCTAATTAAAAGTTGTCTGTGATTTACCTCTTTTGTACATGTGTTTATGTTAGATTTGCGAGAAGTTTTATGGTGAGACAATTTTACATTATCTACATGCCACTATTGGGTGTGCAGTTGATACTGGACAGTTGTTACACCTCTTAAGTTTGTGGACTTGGGCATTAGGTGATTGCCCGCGCATTCTTTGCTAGTCCATATGATCCATATCCAACCTCTCATTGTTGCTCTAGTTCTATAATCAAAATACTGGTTAACACTTTTATGGACATCAACTGTATAGCTTCCTCTTTCTTTTAGTACGCAATTGGTCTATTTTGTGTAGAATGAAAAAGGTGAAGGAGAGAATACCTAATTGAATGAATCTGTCAACCAGCACCCTGCCTCAGCCGCAATTTTGGTTATATCTGCTAGATTGCTTTTCGCCCCAATTCCTCTCCATATATATAAATGAAACTCTAATAGGGGTCCCACTTAGCTGAAGTAACCTTATTCTCAACACCCCATCTCAAGCTAATATTATAGATACCCAAAAGCCCCAACTTAGAACCATTATTTTGCATTCCTTTTCCGGATAAGGTTTTAATAAACATGTCAACGAGTTGATTTTCAGAAGTAACAAAATGAATAGATATGATCTCAACCCGAACTTTTTCCCAAATAAGTGACAATCCACCTCAATATGTTTTGTTCTTTCGTAGAATACCAGATTGGAGTCAATATGGATAGCAGATTGATTGTCACAATGCACTAGCATAGCTCCCTGGATCTCAAAATCCAAGTCCTTAGTAATAGATTTAAGCCACATTAGTTCATAGGTAGCAGTGGCCATAGCCCTGTATTTAACTTTAGCTGATGATCGAGCCACCATGTTTAATTTTTTACTCTTCCAAGATACCAAATTTTCACCCAAAAATATACAGTTTCCACTAGTAGATCTTCTATCACTAGATGACCCAGAGTCCCAGACCAGTCGAAGTCACAATAATTGGATATATTTGAGTGCCCTTGTTTTTGTATAAGATTCCCTTTCGTGGAGATTCTTTCTAGTATTTAGTGATTCTGAGAACAACTTCGTGATGATGCATTCTCGATTGCATAAGTTGACTTAGATGCAACAAAAGCAGTATTAGGTCTCGTAATCGTCAAGTAAATCAGTTTACCAACCGGTCTATGGAATGTTAATTTTTGCTCCAGAATTAGAGATTCTTGTTTCTGAATATCATATTTTAGATCATTAACTCTAGAACATACTTACGTTGAGCAGTAAATATTCTCCTCGTATACCTAGACACTTCAATTCCCAATAAGTAACAAAGATCCCCAAGTTCTTCAATATCGAAGACACGCAAGCCATCTTTTCCGATAACGGTATGGTGATCACTGGAACTCGTGAGAATGATGCCATCCACATTGACGACATGAGCAATGGTATGAGAATAGGTCTTGTGGATGAAGACATAATGATTATAGACACTTCTTGAAAAATCAATTTGTAGCAATTTGCCCCTAAGTTTCTCAAACCTAGCTCGAGGGGACTGTTTGAGACCATAAATAACTTTTCAATTTGCAAACATGTCCAGATGTAGGTGAAGAAAAGCCTTCTGGAAGAGCCATGTAGAATTCTTCTTGTAGATCTTCATTCAAGAAGACATTTTTAACATCAATTTGGTGGAGAGGCTGTGATTGATGGGTATTAATGTATAGAAGAATGCAGATAAAATCCAGTTTAACAATAGGGGCGTATGTTTTTTGATAGTGAGCCATGTAGACTTCTTCTTGTAGAGCTTCATGCAAGAAGACATTTTTAACATCAATTTGGTGGAGGCTGTGATTGATGGATAGCAATGTATAGAAGAATGCAGATAAAATTTAGTTTAACAATAGGGCGAAGGTTTTTTGATAGTCTATCTGATCAACCTGGGTAAAGCCTTTGACCACCAGTCTTGCCTTTTACCACTCGATAATTCCATCTTGGTGATGTTTAACAGTAATCGCATAGCGACAACCAACAACATGCTTGTCATATGGAAGTTCACGAGTGTTTTCCCGGAAAGCCCGCGATCTAGTCTTTACAGTGCAAAATAGCGGTCTCAGCGGTCTCCAACATTTGTGATCGCCAAGATCGCCAGCCTTCATCCTGGTCTAAATTTCTAAGTTCCAGGCAACCGAAGCCGCTCGAGATCGCCAGTCTTAGCGGTCTGGGAATTTTCCTTTATTTTTACTATTTGTACCCCATTTCCCTGTCCCGGCTCTCCTGTACCCCGGGCAGCCCGTAGTTTTTCAGTTCTGCCCGTTTGGGCAGCTCCCTCGTCTATAAATAGAGGGGTAGGGGTACCAGAAAAGGACTTTTGCTCCGAGGCTTCAGCTTACGACTTGTGTAAGCGGTCTCATTTTTTCGTGATCGCCATTTTACGATCGTTTTCTCTTTTTTCCAGCATCTCCTGTCTTAGTAACCTGCACTTCGCAGTTTTCTCCCATCCCTCTTAGTGTGAATTTTGGAGGTGCCATTTTTGGTACCAACAGAACGAACACGCGACCTTCAGATTCGAAGTGTCAGGTGAAATTCGTAGACTTTCAAGATGGCTGATCGCCGTTGAGGTCGTCCCCTGCGATCTCCTAGCGTTCCCCCTTCTGATCACAACCCGTTAGAAGCGCTTGAGCGCCGCTTCGAGCTTCGAGTTGAGCAGGCTCTCCGCGAGGCCGCCCGAGCTAGGCAGGACGCCGCCGCTGTTCAGCAGGAGATCGCGCGGTCTCAGCAAGAGGCCGCCCGAGATCGGCAAGAAGTCGTCCGGACTCAGCAGGAGTCCGCGAAGCAGATTGAGGCCATGAACCAGGTTCTGGCCGCGATCTCCCAGAAGATCCTTCCCCAAACCTCTCAGGTCGCCACCCCTGACCGCATGGCAAGCGGTCACCCGAGCGATCATCCCGTCTTCCAGCCCGCAGCTCCTCAGCGATCTCAGCATGAGGAGTTCGCCGCCCGTCGTAATTCTTTTCGAGCCGCATCCCAGGGGCCTCCGGCTCAGGCCCTGAATTTTGAAGAAGGGTTTGCTTACCCTCAAGCTCCTCCTGCTTCCTTTCTCCCTCCTCCGGGACCTTCTGAATTAGGGGAGCCTTCCCCCTTTACTGATGAGATTCGTCGGGATCCGATTCCTCATGGATTCAGAGAGCCCCGCCTCCCTGTGTATACAGGAGAGACCGACCCAATGTGTCATCTTCAAGCCTTCGAGTCTGCTGTTGCTCTCAGGACCATTTCGGATGGAGTGAGGTGCAAGCTGATGGTCACCTCCTTCGATGGGTCGGCCATGGAATGGTTCTATAAGCTGCCCTGTCAATCTATCTCGAGCTTTGCTGCCCTGAGGCAAGAGCTCCTCCTAAGGTTTGCCACCGCGAAGAAAAGGAAGAGTGGTCCTGCGACCCTCTTCAAGATTAAGCAAGGCGACAACGAAACTGCAGCGCATTTTGTTGACCGCTTTCAAAAAGAGATCTTGGGAGTCAGGGATATGGATCCTGAACTTTATATGGTAGCTCTGATTAGCGGCCTGCAGGAGGGCCCTCTGAAGTTTAAAGTCACCACCAAGGAGCCTGGCTCCTATCAGGAGTTGATTAGCATTGCCAATCACTACATAGAAGGGGAGATCAACAACCCCACCTATGTGAGCAATCTAACCAACAGAGCCACTCAGAAAGGCTCTGCGGGATTCTATCCTGCTCCATCTTCCTCAAAGCCTCGACAAGAGCTCCCACCTCCAGCTCCGAGAGGTAAGAATTATCGCAACAACCGCTTCAATCGAGGTAATCAATCTTTCCTACCTCAAAGTTCATTTCTCCAAACCCCTGCTACACCTGCTCCGCAAGCTACCCCAGTCCACCAGATTCAGTACATCCAACCTCCACTTCTGGCCTTCCCGTCTCCTTACGATGAATCCCAAGAGTCTTTTACAGACTTTGGGGTTCCAATGAGTGAGGTACTCCAAACCGTTCAGAAGCAACCTTTTTTCAAAAGGCCGGTTCCGCTGAACTCTGATCCAAGAACAAGAAATCCAACCCTCTACTGTGAGTATCATAGAGAAAAGGGTCACTTGACGGAGGACTGCAGAGCCCTCCGCTTGTTCTTGGAAAAGCTTCTGAAAGAGGGTAAAATCCCTGATCTCATTCAGAAGAGCGATCCTGCTAAAGCCTCAACCTCCAAGGCCAAGGAGGTAGCTGAGGTTCAATGGGCATGTGAGGAAGTAGATGATGTTGGCCATCTGGGCAACATCGGTTTTCCCAGCGAATGCGTGGACGCTAATGATGAGGGTGCCTTGGGCAACCTTTTCTGCATCCATGGGGGTGCAGGTCCGGAGTCCTCGAGAAAGGCAAGTCTGAAAAGAGTTTATCAATCAGAGGTCGCTGCTACCTCTTCAGCTCCGGTCCGAGGGACGGTCACTTTTGGAGATGAAGATCTTCCTCAGACCGCGAATCCCTTTGACGACGCGGTCGTCATTAAAGCGGTGATAGAAAATTATACGGTGGAGAAAATTCTAATAGATACGGGAAGCTCGGTCAACGTGCTCTTCAAGCCTGCCTTTGAGGCATTGAAGACAGGTAAACCCCTCCTATCAACTGAAGGACCTCTTTATGGTTTTTCAAGAGAAAAGAAGGAAGTTGAAGGGCTCGCCACTCTCTCCGTGATTCTGGGAGGGAGAGTAAGGTTGGTCAAATTTATAGTCGTTGACGCTCCTAGCAGCTACAACGCAATTTTTGGGAGACCCTTTCTGAACGGGTATCAAGCCATTGTCTCCACCTATCATCAAGCGGTGAAATTCGCCTTGAATGGCAAACAACACCGAATCAGGAGCGACCCAAAGAAAGCTAGGGAATGCTACGTAAAGACGGTCAACATGATCGTGTCTTCTTCTCCCCAAGAAGTCATGATGGCTGAATCGATTGAAGTTCCTGAACAAGTCCAAGCTGCAGAAGAAGTTGAGGAGGATGCAAGAGATGAAGTTCGCCTGGAACCTGCCCAAGCAACTCAAGATGTTCGGATCAGCGAGGAAGATGAGAGCAAGAGCCTCTCCATCAACGCTGAATTATCTGAAACTGACAAGAGTCAGCTCATCTCTTGCCTTCTGCAAAATCTAGATATCTTTGCTTGGTCGGCAGATGACATGCCTGGAGTGGACCCGGATGTTGCTTGCCACCATCTCAATATTGACCCAAACTTCATCCCGATCCAGCAAAAGAAGAGGTCCGTTGCAACTACTCTAGCACAACCTATCTGTGAAGAGGTAGAGAAGCTCCTGAAGGCAAAGTTCATCCAACCAATCCAATACCCTGAGTGGGTATCAAATGTTGTAATGGTAACAAAGCCAGGTGGAAAATGGAGGATGTGTGTCGATTTTACCAAACTCAATAAAGCTTGCCCCAAGGATTGCTATCCCTTGCCTCAGATAGATTCTTTAGTGGATTCTGCGGTAGGTTATTCTTTTATGAGTTTTTTAGATGCTTTTTCAGGTTATCATCAAATCAGGATGCACAAACCGGATATACCTCATACTTCGTTTATCACAAATGATGGTTGCTTCTGTTATCTCGTGATGCCTTTTGGGCTGAAAAATGCTGGAGCAACTTACCAAAAAATGATGGATACAGTTTTCAAGAGTCAAAAGGGAAGAGACCTTGAGGTATATGTCGATGACCTCTTGGTAAAAAGCAAATCCTTCTCCTCTCATCTTAAAGACCTCTCGGAAACTTTTGCAACCCTACGAACCTTCAATATGAGGTTGAATCCGTTGAAGTGCGTTTTCGGAGCCAATAAAGGTAAATTTTTGGGTCATCTCCTCACTCCAGAAGGGTTGGAACCCAATCCAGATAAAGTGAAAGCTATTTTGGAGATGCCACCTCCCAAGACCCCCAAAGAAGTTCAGCAGTTGGGAGGGAGAATGGCAGACTTGAGTCGCTTCATCTCCCGATCAGGGGATAAAAGTGCACCTTTCTTTAAGACCCTCCGGGGAGGGGCTAGGTTTGAATGGACTAAAGAGTGTGACGATGCTTTCGATCAGCTTAAAAAGCAGTTGACTTCAATTCCTCTACTCCAAAGCCCGCGAGAAGGAGAGGATCTTTTTCTATATACGGGAGTCGGAGCCGATGCTATAAGTTCTGTTTTGGTCCGAGAGGAGAAAAAGAAGCAATTTCCAGTTTACTATGTGAGTCGAATTCTGAAGAATGCGGAGATTCGCTATCCAATCCTAGAGAAGCTAGCCTTGATGCTCATAATTTCAGCAAGAAGATTAAGACCATACTTTCAAGCTCATTCGATTCTAGTCGTCACTGACCTTCCATTGAAGAATGTCTTGGAAAAACCAGAACATTCAGGAAGGCTGGCAAAGTGGGCAATAGAGCTCAGTGAATTTGATATATCCTATGTTCCAAGGGTGGCGATCAAAGCTCAAGTTTTAGCAGACTTCATGGTGGATGCCAAAGAAGTTGAGTCACAGAAGGGGGTCAGAGTACCCCTTGCTTGGACAATCTTCGTGGATGGAGCCTCAGGAAAAAATTCTTCCGGAGCCGGAGTTGTCTTAATCAACCCTAATGGAGTAAGATTGGATCAGGCGCCGAAGTTCTACTTTCAAGTAACGAATAATCAGGCGGAATATGAAGCTTTGCTAGCCGGTCTTAAGTTTGCAAGAGAGCTGGGGATCGATGATGTCAAAGTTCTCACAGATTCTTTGGTGATGACTTCTCAAGTGAATGGAACTTTCGAAACCAGAGATAGTATTTTAAAGCGATATCTAACTCTGGTAAAAATCGAGGTAGGAAAATTCAAAAGCTTTGCTATTAAACATATTCCAAGGGGTGAGAACATGGAAGCAGATGGATTGACAAAGTTTGGACTTCTCTCAGGAGGAACAACTTTAGAATTGTTTCGACCAGCAATTGAAGAAGGAGAAGTTATGGAGATTGATCAGCATCCGTCTTGGATGGATCCATTCGTTCTGTATCTTTCGACGGGAAAGTTCCATTCAGCGGTAAAAGATAAGAGAAGGTTTAAACAAAAAGCAGCTAACTACTATCTTGTTGCAGGAGTGCTTTATAGGAGAACTTTCTTTTCTCCACTAGCACGATGTGTCTCGGAAGAAGAAGTTCCAGTAATTCTTCAAGAAGTTCATGCAGGAGCTTGCGGAAGTCACTCAGGAGCAAGGACTTTAGAGAAAAGAATCCTGAGGCAAGGGTATTTTTGGCCTCAAATGAGGAAGAATGTAGAGAAGTTTGCTAAGAAATGCGTCAAGTGCCAGAAATTCGCTCCTCTCCAAAATCAGCCGGCTCAGCAGCTTAAATCGATAGCAACCCCATGGCCATTTGCAGTTTGGGGGATGGATTTGATTGGGGGCCTTTTCCTATAGCAAGTGGGCAGCGCCGATATATTATAGTCATGATTGACTACTTCAGCAAATGGATAGAGACAAAGACACTGGCCAAAATTACTACCCAAGCTGTGAAGAATTTTATTTGGGCGGAGATAGTATGTCGGCACGGAATTCCAATGGCAATCATCACGGATAACGGTTCTCAGTTCAATAATTCAACTCTTATTAATTTCTGTGATCAAATTGGCATTGAGCTACGTTTTGCTTCTGTGCATCATCCCAGAAGTAATGGGCAGGTAGAAGCTGCCAACAAGCTCATCATAAATCTTCTGAAAAAGAAAGTGGAAAATCTCAGAGGCAACTGGGCAGAACAACTACCTTCAGTTCTCTGGGCCTTAAGAACAACTCCAAGTTCTGCCACTGGAGAGACTCCTTTCAAGTTATCGCATGGTTCCGAAGCTCTTATTCCGGTAGAATTTGAGGTAAAAAGTCCGAGGGTATTGTTAGCACAACAAAATCAGATTGATTGGATGGAAGAAAATGATGAGGAGTTGAAATGTAGCCTCGACTTAATTGAAGAATTAAGGGATACAGCAACCATCAGGCAAGAGGAGGTGAAAAGAAGAATGACAAGATTATTCGATAAAAACGTAAGAACCAAGGAATTTGTTGTTGGGGACTTGGTTTTGAAAAAAGTAGATGCAGCAGCAAGAGCCGGCTCAGTTGGGAAGCTTAACCCAAATTGGGCAGGGCCATTCGTGGTAAAAAAAGGTGCTGAGAAATGGTGCCTATCATCTCCAAACCCATGAGGGAGAGGAGTTGCCTCACTCTTGGAGTGGAGATGATCTCAAACTTTTCTTCTCTTAAAAAGTTCGTATTCAAAATTTTCCCATTCTATCTCTCTTTTCTCTTCTTTTGAGTATTGTACAGATACGACCAAGACATTCATGATATACATAATGAATGACAAGTTTTAAAACAAGTTGTTCATAAAAACCAAAAACCTGTCTAGTAAGACATCGACGGGTCCTACTTCATTCTCCCTCGGTTTGTTAGCTTGACGTGTAATTCTGCCAGGACCACAGATGTCGGGGAGATTTCGAATCTGTGTAGCAGTGGCTCGCCAAGCTCGAGCGGTGAAAGTTTAGGATGCCGGGTCCTAGCTGACATCTGGCACACCTTAGCAAGGAGGTCTGGGTGGCTGGCTCAGCTCTGTCATGCATTAAAAAGGACATTGTTATGGTCTTGATGATCTTCGGGGAAAGCAATGTCGGTATAAGCCTCATCGGCATGACCACACCTGCCCTACCGATCATTTTGATCTATAACTCTCGAATATTCATTAAAACATGGTTAGGTAAGGGGCGGTCGGAAACATCTATGACCGTCACCTGAACCTCGAAATATAATCTATCAGGGAAAGCAATGTCGGTGTAGCCTCATCGGCATGACCACACCTGCCCTGCGGATCATTTAGAAATTCTCCTTCTCTCCTCTTCCCTCTTCTCTTTTCTACAAGGTCCCATTTATCTCTTAATACTGAGATCGAGCGGTCAGAGTTTTTGAGACCGCACGTTTCCTCTCTTCAAAGGATGATCTATATTATTCATGGTTAATAGCTTGATCTTCTCCAAGATCTGGATAAAAGTGATCGCCAATATTGATTTTCTAAAAAAGGAAGTTGGAATCGGTCTTGGTCTTTTGTGATCGCCAGGCATGATCTTCCAAAGAGGCTTGGTTTTCAGAAATTGTATAAAGAGATCTTGGTTATTTGCGATCGCTGGTTCGATCTTCTCCAGGACTTGGATCGAAGTAATTGTCAGCCTTGGTTTTCAGAAAAATTGTTGGAAGAGGTCTGAGTTTTTTGTGATCGCCGACTTCATCCTCTCCAAGACTGGGGTAAAAGTGATCGTCATGCAAGGCTTTCCAAAGATGATTTGAATCACCATTCAGGAATCTCTCGTCTTGATAGTGATCGGTCTGATCATAATGAGATCGCAATCTAGATATCTCTTATTATTCAAAGTTACATAAGAATGCTCATGATCCCTCATTTCCTATCACTTGATAGTTGGGTTTTCTTCAAAATGGCGGTCTGAGTATATTGAGATCGTCGCAATGATATTCATAAAGACTTATTATCAAGAGTTCTAATTTTCTCACAGGCGGTCTGATTATGCTGAGATCGTAGAGTTATCCTTTTTATACAGCTTTGGATTTCTGTCAAGTTTCTAATATCTTCATGAACTAGAGAACGACGGAACCTAAAGCATTGAGATCGAATGCTAAATCTATTAGGTCGTAATCTAGGATCACGCTCGAAAATGAGTGAACGACTCTCAACTAGGGAAGAGTCAACATTAACTAAAGGAGGTTGAACATTAATTGGTGTTCTGTTGACGAATGTGTCGGCTTCATTTGATGACTTGTTGAAAAATGAGCCAATAGTTTTCAATTTTTTTTCATGATTACCTAGAAATTATGAACAAAATCAACATTCAACATTAACTAAAGAATGTTTGAGTTGTGAATGAAACAAACAGGGCTATTAGAAAAATTTATGTAGTGGATTAACTTCAAATAAAAAATTTAACTTCTTTAAAATTTATTTTGTTTAATTGCAACAATGCAGGATCTAACAGAAGTTACAGAACACTGAGCACAGGATGATGAAACAAACAGGGCTAATAAATGAAGAAACAAACAGGGTCTAACAGAACTAATAAAACAAACAGGTCTAATAAAACATTACACAGGATGACAGGATTCTAAAAAATAAATATGCAGCAAGATCACTAGATCAGGAACAATAATGAAACGAAGGATCTAAGTAAAAAATATGCCCGAGCATTAACTGATGAATCATGAAGGAGAAGACCTGAAGGCGAGAAAAAAGCTTTACCGTGGAGGCGTGGAGGAGATGAACTAATGAAGGCGGACCACTGGACCAGGCGGTGGCAGACGAGAGGGCCTAGACGAGAGTCACGACTCACGAGCAGCGGAGCGGCGGTCGGCGGAGCAATCGAGCGGCGGAGCGGAAGAGCAAACGAGCAGAGCGGGATATGAGGGAGTTAAGGCACTGAGCACGGGATCTCCGAACTCAGAAAGTCAGAATGAATACTAATATTTAATGGTTTTTTTTTATTTTTTTTATACATTTAACAGCTTGAGGTTCAAGTTTGTCTCTTGTAGGACCAACAATATGGACGAAAGCTACACATCCAAAAACCGTTGGAGGTAAGGAGAAAGTCCTCGTTGGATTTGCGGATCTGTAGAGCTTTTATCTCCAATGACACGAGCACCATGACTTGGGCACATGCATCTCCTGCATTAAAGACTTGGTGACATTCAATACATTTCTATATATTTTTCTCTGCTATCTCATTCTGCTGAGGGTTGTGGACATGAGCTCTAAAAGATAATCCCATTATCACTCAAATATGTCAGCATGTCCTTGGACACAAATTTCCCTCATAAATCAAATCTTCAGATTTTGATTTTCATTTTAAAGTTAATTTCGGCTAGGGTATAAAAGTTCTAAAACACTACAAAGACGTTATGCTTACATTTCAACAAGTATAGCCACGTAAATCTCGAGGAATCATCAATAAACATAATAAAATATTTAAAACCGTTGGAGGATACTATGTATGTTGTCCAAACATCATAATGAATAACGTGAAAACGTGTGACATCCTGAAAATTTCGTTACACTAATTAAGACTTTTGACCTCCCAAGTGACTATTCTCATATTAATGATCTTATTATTAATGAAAAATTTATTTTGAGTCTTGGCGAATTCATTTCAAATTTATGATTTTTTAAGCAAGAGCCTATTTTAATCTATTATTATAATTATTTATTATGAAAAATCCCACGAAAAATTTAATTGTTGAATGGTAGTATTTATTTTGATTTATCTAGAAATTTTAGATTATGGGATTAATTTTTAAGCAGTATAGTTTCTTATTATTTTTGATTATGAGTAAAGGTTCACCAATTTTAAATAGGATTCAATCATAGCCCTCACAACTCTCCAATTCAAGGGAGAAGGTGAATTATGGATTAAAAGCCCTAAATTCCAATAGCCGGCCACGTGAAAGAGCCAAACTGATGCCCTCCCTTCGGTCCATGCGCGTAAAGAGCCACCCCGACGTTTCTTCCTGCCCGACGCCTGTGTGGAAGAGCTTCCTCAACCTCTTCGCCGCCCGTAGCCGTGTGTATCTCCTCCCTAGTGCGGCGGCCGAACACTCCAAGGCTTCCCCTTGCTTTTTGTTGGAGTTTATGAGTTTTATAGTAATATGTCGGTCTATTAGTGTCTATGTATTAGATCCAGTGTTTAGTGCTACATCGGCTATCGGGTTTATATGTCTCCTTATAATGCTTTATATACTCCCTATGAGGATGAATAATATGCATCAGTTTTATTTCCCTTCTCTTTTCTTTCTTCCAACATGGTATCAGAGCCGAGAATGATTCCTTGCTTTTGAAACCCTAAATCTCTTCCCGTGAGCCATCTCCTCTTCTGCTGGCTTCTGCTTCTCGATTTCGTCAACGACCCCGACCCGTATCCGTCGTACCATTCTGCTCCCGCTCCCGTCGACGGGATCGGCTTTTGTGTTCGTCGACGGGAGCGGCTATGTAGCCCTTATCGAAGCCCATCGAGCCTGTCTCTGCTTCTCTCGCCGTCACCGCTGGCTTCGCTCCATCCCGTCGAGCACTGCTGTTGTCTTCGAAGTCTTCCTCTGCACCTTCCACTTGATTTTGTCAACCCCGACTGCTCCTTCGTCGATGTTGTGTGCTCTAACTTCCCTTGGTATCAACGATGTTTCTCCCGTCTCCAGATCCAGTGCCCGTCGACTCTCTTGTGACCGATCTCGTCTTTTCTTCGACTCTCTTCCATCATCGAAGATGACGATCTCTCACCTTCTTCCTTCCTGCTGATCCAGTGGAGCTGCTACCTGTGTCGATCCTGTTTGACGTTTCATTTTGCGGAGTTCCTGTCGTTGCTCTTTGGAGTTTTTTTTCGTTGTTCCTTTCCAGATCTAGCCGGCATCCTCTCGCTTTCTGTCGCCATTTCTGGTCTCGGACGTCTCCTTTGCATCTTCGGCGATGCCTTCTTCTACTCCAACCACCACTTCCTTCATCGTGCCCGACCGCTGCCCTCATTTTTTTACTGATTCCGGACGACTCCCGCCACAACATCTCGGAGTTCTATCAATTTCAGTTGTTGCCACCCTATCCGGGGCGCTGATATCTCACCAATGATGATTCTTGGTGGTAGTTTTTGTCGTTTGTTATGTGTCTTTATTTTGTTCTTAGTGTTTGCTTTGTGTTAGCTTCTGCCTGCATTCACGTGTGTTCCACGTGAGGGGAGTGTTGGGATGAGGGCGACTCATGATCTTTCCCATTGTTCTTCTTAGTCCCACACGACCTCCAGGCTTATGTCGTATGTTGTTACGCGTCTCCCCATATTTCTTTTGATTGGTCGAATGTTGGTACACGATTGATGTTGGTGTTCTAATCTCAGCGGGTTGTGTCGCGTGGGACCGTATCGTGCGGTGCTGTGTCGTGTGGGACCACCCTTTGTGTGGATTATCCCCGACGGATTATCCCCGGTTGCCCGTTTGTTGATTTGCTCCACATCTTTCGTTCTCTTTCACATGTTGTGTATGTAGGTGCTGTTGGTTGACCTGATTCCAGCTATTTAAAGTCGTGTGTTGGACATGCGTCGTGTGTGGGTCTGCGTCGTGTGTGTCTATGTCGCCGACTTGATTCCCCGGTTTGGATTTTCCCCAGTGGCTCGTCTGATGTTTTGTCCACATCGCCTACCTTCATTGCCTTTATTTGATGTTTCCAAGCTGGAGTTCTCCCCTCCAGCTTGAGGGGGAGTGTTGGAGTTTGAGTTTTATAGTAATATATTGGTCTATTAGTGTCTATGTATTAGATCCAGTGTTTAGTCCCACATCGACTATCAGTGCTATATGTCTCCTTGTAATGCTTTATATAACCCCATATGAGGATGAATAATATGCATCAGTTTTATTTCCCTTCTCTTTTATTTCTTCCAACACTTTTTAATGCCTCTCCCTCTTCATTCATTGGTTTCCTTGGTCCAAAAATCATGAGTACTCTCTTGCCATGGCTCCATTCCATAGACTCTTCATTGTCAGCCGTTGCTAGTTCAAGACGCAACCGTGACCAGGAACACATGCGCGGATGGCGGAATAAGTCGCATGACGAGGCAATAAGGCTTCAAAGAGTTCGAAGATTTGGGCGTGGGAGCCCTTGACACTAAGTATGGTTCCATTCTCAAGATGATCATGCACATGGGAAGCTTGCCAAGAATAAGACTTAAGCGTAACCATGATATCCTATGGCGTAAAAGGATGCATAAGTCTCCAAAATACTGGAGAGAAATCTTGAACATGACGGAAGATTCTAGAATGATATTGAGTCTTCTAGAAGATTTTAGAGTAGTGTAGAATGCTCTAGAATATTGTGGAATTGTGTAGATATTTCAAGAATATTCTAGAAGAGTGTAGAATATTTTAGAATATGCTAGAAGTGTGTGGAACCTTCTAGATTACTCTATGTGTGTGTAGACTGTAGATGTATCTAGAATGGTGTGAAGTTTTGTAGAAGTTGAGAGTAATTTAGAATAATATAGAGTACTCTTGAATGTTGTAGAATAGTGTGGATGCTTGTACATAGCCATGAGAGGAGTGTATAATAGTTTAGAAGAGTATACAGTAGAGAGTTTCTAGAGTCTTCCCTTGGTTGGAGGGAAAAGCCCTTGGAGGCTATAAAAAGGGGATGTGTGTTCATTTGAGTCAACCAATTTTGGAATCAATCCAAGCAATGTATGCAAGCCACCAAAAAGTCAAGAGTTGCATAGCTTCAAAGTTGTGAATATAAGTTTGAGTGTTTTTGAGTGTTCTCTTTTCACCATATACATGTGCTTGTGTGTGCATCTAATTCCGCGTCTAGAGAAGAGGTGAATGCTGACTTAGTTATGCGAAGGGCGCAAAAAGGAGCTAAGGCTGCACGAATCAAGGTTTGAGCGTGGGTCCCGCAGTCCCGCTGTGTCCGTGACATCGTGCTCTCCATGCCTTCAAGAGCTTCTCCATGGATTCCATGAAGTACTCAAAGAAAGGAAAGGCTCCTCTTGCCGATAATGTGAGTCTTTTTCTTGCCCCAATCCTCTAAATGTCTTAAAATTTATTTTCTTAAATTTAAATGTTGAAGTCTCTCTTTTTATGCACTTTAATGACGAGTTTCCTTCTTTCCCTAAGTTTCTATATGTCTTAAAAAGATTCCATTTATCCATTCTATGTCGAAATGTTGTTATGCAAGTTAGGAAAGTTATAATTAAATCTTGTAGTAGTTTTGATTTGGGTGCTAAGGATTTCTTAACATGTTAATTAGTAGCGTTTAAAAAAAAGCCCCAAAATTTGTAGTGATATTGGAAGAATATTTTATCATGCCACCTTTGATTTAAATGACGTATTCTTTGATCTTCTAATTTTTTGAAATTTGCAAGAAACTTAAAAAAGAAAAAAGAAAACTAAAGTGAAATGAACTTATGAGTTCTTCCTTGACTTAAATCGCAAGATATTTTTACATGCGTGGTATAATTTCAAATGAACACCTAGTTAACTTATTTCTAATTATTAGTATATATGCTAGGTTGTAATGCGTACTTTTCTGAAATTTCCTAGAGTTTTTTTGTCACTTTCCCCGATAACTCTTAACATGCATGCATAATCTAAATGTGAAAAATTATTTTGGAAGAGTTTGTAATGTTTGTTGTCTTGCTAATCTCTAGTATCCGTGAAGAATTTAATTAAATAATTTTATGAATTTACAGAAGACTTTGCTAGTTCTCATGCACTTTTTTTAGCCCTCATTCCAAATTTAAAATAGATATAATCATTCTCTTTATGATGCTATGCAATATTATCATAGTCTTATGAGTTATGATGCCAAAATAAATTGCACGCCTCTTATTGTGCGTTATCCATAATTTCCTTAGTCAAACATTTTTACTACGTAATACGAAGCCTAATTAACTTAGTTCATAATGTTAGATAATTAAAGCTAGGAACTCATTAATTTCACACAATTCATATGAAATAATTGACCAAACAACAATCCTAAATTGTTGTTTGGAAAATCCAAAACCTTAAACTCACCTTAAAGTAGTATTTTACATAAAATTTACCATTTCAAAGACCAACCAGACTCTTGTTGCTGTTTGAAGATTTCCCAAGCCTCGTGAGCTTATTAAATTTTATATTTGAGGCAAATGCATAAATTAAAAGGCCAACCAACAACCCTTATTGCTGTTTAAAGATTTTTCAAGTCTCCGTGTGCTTATTAAGCTTCATATTTGAGGCAAATACATACATTAAAAGGCCAACCAACAACCCTTATTGTTGTTTGAAGATTTCTTAAGCCTCGGAGCTTATTAAACTTCATTCTTGAGACAAATACATAAGTTAAAAGACTAACCAGCAATGTATAAGTTTGGAATTTATTTGTCCTCTTGGAGTTCCAAAATGCTTAAATAAACTCTTAGGGGTGAGTCCAAATATTGAACTATTAAATTTTCATTTAAAGAAAATTATTTAAGTGATAAAAAGAAAATTTTGCAAGAGTATGAATGAGGAAAAAAGGAAATAACATTATATATAAGCTTGCCAATGAATTTTACTTAGGAGCATACCCTTGAGTGCATGGTTAATTACCTTTGACATAGTTAGGTGGAGCCCCACCATAGTCAGTCTGTCATGATTCGACTGATCAAGGGGTTAAACCCTCGGGCGGCGAGGCTTTATGTTACTAAGAGGAAATTACTTGCAATAAAACTCAAAGAATTTGGATATAATCACGAGAAATATTCGTGCCATACCTCATGAGGCTAGTTCCTCCTAGAAGTCTCTCTCCAAATGAGAGATCACAAAAACCTAATAAAATACATAACTAAAACTCCCAAGCCACCTCCTTTAGAGGGGGGGGGGGAGTGTCTCACATACATTTTATCCTAATGCACTCCAAATTAAAGATACAAAATACGAATAAGAAGCTGCGCGCGCATGCGTAATAATATATCCCACCAGAAAATCAACCTTGTCCCCAAGGTCGAGGTGCTGCCTGCCGTCTAGTAGTGATACACCCGCGGGTTGGTTGTCGCTGAGGTGCTTGAGACTCCGTCTGGCGGTACCTCTGTGATCGCAAGGGTGTCAAAGTCAGCTATGCCAATCTCCTCCCAGTCATCACCGATGCGTACGCTAAACTCCTTAACATGACAATCATGAGTAGGAGAGTATGATTGCTTGCAACGGAAACACATATCCTTATTCCGCAAGTCATGATATTCTTGGTTAGAATGACAACGAGTAGGGATAAGACGGTTGTTGTGTGGAGGCATAATGGTTGGGCTGGTAGGGAGGTTTAGAAGGAGGCGATGTAGAATGTGGGCCCCGGACGTCGCAAGGAATTCAACCTCCACGTGTAGGGAGAGGTCCATGGCTTGGTCGACGGTAGACGAATGGAGGGTGTGGGGAGAGCGCGGATATGGGGCTGTAAACCATGCATGAACTAACCCAATTAGTGGTCTGGTGGAAGACTCGGGACGTGGGTGACCAACTCGATAAATTCATCCACGTACGAATCGATGGAGCCGGTCTGATGAACCCCGCAATGGCGTTCGATCACGTTGTCGGAGTAGCGGTGATCATACTGTTGAATGTGTGTCTCAGTGAGAGCTGTCCTGGTGAGTCCGGGCGAGGACTGGCAGAGCCAACAAATCCAATGAAGGGAGGACCCTTCCATGCCGATAAGAGCCGTTGAGACGTTTTGCGCCTGATGAGTCTGAAATACTGCTCGGCGCGGGCAATCCAACCCAGGGGGTCAGTTCTGTTGAATGCAGGAAAAATGCAGAGGAGACAATGCCGCCAAAGTGGGTTCTTCGAGGAATAATGTGCTGGGGGATCCCAAGGCAAAGGCGGCGTTAGGCCCGGAGTACTGGCTGGGTTGCAAGTTGTGGAGTAGGTCCATAATCAAAGCGAACTGCTTGGCTTGGGTCTCGTGGAGAGAGTTGATGGTGGTGAGGGCTTGTTTGAGGGCCTCCACACAGGATTCCATCGAGTGACGAGCCTTTGACATAGAGAAGGTACGGGAAGAAGGGCGTAGCAGTGAGAGAAGCCCACTCGTTGGAAGGGCATGCGCAGGAGCCGCCGGAGCCGCCAGAGCTGAAGTTGCGATGACCCATGGGCTGGAGGTTGGCGATGCGGAAGAGGCAGAAGAGGGCGCATGAACTGGAGGGTCGAGAGTGCATAACAGGCGGAAACAGATGATGGAGCAGCCTGGAATGCTGGAAGTAGTCGATGCTGGATGCTTGGAAGGCTACTAACGAGCGAGCCTGGAATGCTGAAAGAGGCGTGAGAGGTGTTCATTTGTTAGGAGGTGCTACTGGATACGCACGCGAGAGACACTGCTGGCCACGATCAGTGAGAGGCGTTCACTTGCTGGGAGGCGCTGGATACGCAGGCGGCTGACGCTGCTAGCCGCGAGCAGGGGGAGGTGTTCATGCGCTGGGAGGCGCCGCTGGATACACGTGCAGGAGACGTTGCTGGCCGCGAGCAGGGAGACGCTGCTGGACGCGCGCAGGGAGGATGCGAGGATCTGTGCGCTGGTCCCAGGAGGCCTGACGGCTAATGTTATATCAGTCGGGGTTGACAGGTCGGACCAATGTTACCAAGAGGAAAATACTTGTAATAAAACTCAAAGAACTTGGATACAAACACGAGGAATACTCATGCCAAATCTCAGGAGTCTGGTTCCTCCTAGAAGTCCCTCACCAAATGAGAGATCACAAAAACCTAATAAAAAACATAACTAAAACTCCCTAGCCACCTCCTTATATACATATGAGGGGGTGGGGTGGGGTGGGGGGGGATCACATACATTTTACCCTAATGTCCTCCAAATTAAAGATACAGAATACAAATAAGAAGCTGCGTGCGCAACACTTAATGCATCACCGTAGTTATTGCCCTAAAGGGGTGAGGTTATCCTCGCCGTAGTTTTCTCTTAAGGGGGCAAGATTACCTTACCATAGTTATAGATCATGCATGATCTAAAGAAATCTTAACTAACCGCAAAGGTTAGTCTTGGGTTTTGCTTCTAAGGGAATTCACATATAACGAACTAAAGCGAAAGTTTCAAGAAGAATTTTCAAAATCAAGTCACTAATATTCAAGAACCTAGTGTGAGAACGGGAAAATCCTAAAGGGAATTATTGGAAAGCATAAGATCAATAATGAAGTGAGATTTTAAGGCATTATGAAATTTTAGAGTAAAGGAAACACTTATTGAGTATTTTTCTCACCTTTTATTTTAACATTTTCACCTGTAGGATTTAAAAGGTATTTCAGAGCTTCTTGATTAACAGGAACCAGGACAAATAAATCATGATTGTGCATTGCGATGGCTTGGTGGGAGAGAATGAAATAATCGTATGTCGATAACCCTTTTGTTTTAAACCCATTTGAAAGTATTGCCTAAAATGCCCATACAACAAAGTTGTCTTCTTAATAATCAGGCCATATAAAGCAGCTGAATGAATTCCACCTAGGGCAGGGAGGTCATTTTCCCCCTTTTCTAGAAATTTCCAAACCTTTCATGAACCAGCAACAGAAATGAATCAATAATCAGTAGCTTACTTAGTAAGCCAAATAATTTAATAAGATTATGTTGAATGGTTACAAGCCAAATTGAATTCATTCAATAAGAGGCTCCTCTATATATAGAGGAGGAATAAAAGGTACATACATGCTAATAGCACACCAGAAATAAAAAAGGATAAAAAACTCGCTAATAATGCTTACACTCCCCCTCAAGTTGGGCGAGTGATATTAAACATGCCCAACTTGTTCACAATCTGGTCAAAGGAATTCACACACAACCCTTTGGTGAGAATGTCGGCAAGTTGCCCGTTGGAGGGCACAAAAGGAGTACAAATGATTCCCCTTTCAATATTCTCCTTGATAAAGTGTCGATCCACCTCAATGTGTTTTGTCCGGTCATGTTGAACCGGGTTGTGAGCGATACTAATGGCAGACTTATTGTCACAATATAGACGGATGGGTCCTTCTTCAACAAGACCAAGGTCGCTCAATAAGGCCCGAAGCCATAAGCCTTCACAGACCCCATGAGCCATAGCTCTAAACTCAGCCTCGGCACTAGACCGTGCCACAACCTGTTGCTTCTTGCTCCTCCAAGTGACAAGGTTACCTCCAACAAAAGAGCAGTATCCAGAAGTGGATCGCCTATCATCCACTGACCCGGCCCAATCAGCATCAGTATAAACTTCAATCTTGAGATCAGTACTCGGGGAAAACAGGATTCCCCTTCCTGGTGAGCACTTGAGGTACCGAAGAATTCTGCGTGCTGCATCCATGTGCCGTGTCTTTGGAGCATGCATGTACTGACTCACAACACTCACTGCATAGGAAATATCCGGACGAGTATGAGAAAGATATATGAGCCTCCCCACTAACCTTTGGAACCCTGAAATATCCTCAATCGCCACTCCATCATCACGCCCCAATCGGTGATTTGCCTCAATCGGAGTATCAGCCGGTCTGCATCCGCTCATCCCCATCTTCTCAAGAAGATCTAACGTGTATTTCTGCTGAGAGAGGAAGATCCCCTGCTTTGATCTAGCAACTTCAATACCCAAGAAGTACTTGAGTTTTCCTAGATCCTTGACCTCAAACTCTTTGGCAAGCTTCAGCTTCAGATTCTGAATTTCTTCATGATCATCACCAGTTATGACAATGTCATCAACATACACAATAAGAACCGTGATTTTCCCAAGCCTACGTTTGATGAACAACGTATAGTCAGCATTGCTCTGAGAGTATCCAAACGACACCATCGCCTTGTGGAACCGGCCAAACCATGCTCTTGGGGACTGCTTCAGTCCGTATAGAGCCTTCAACAATCTACAAACTTTCCCTGAAGAACCAGCCGGAGTGAGACCTGGAGGAATAGACATATAGACCTCCTCCTCCAAGTCACCATGGAGAAAAGCATTCTTCACATCAAACTGCAGAAGATCCCAATTTTTGCAAACAGCAACGGAAACCAATACCCTGATGGTATTCATTTTAGCAACAGGGGCAAATGTCTCCTGATAATCAATGCCCTGGGTTTGGGTATAACCCCTTGCAACCAACCGTGCCTTGCATCTCTCAACAATCCCTTGTGGATTCTGTTTCACAGAAAACACCCACTTGCACCCAACAGGTTTTTTTCCATAGGGAAGAGAGACTAGATCCCATGTATGGTTCTTCTCCAGAGCCTTCATTTCCTCAACCATCGCCTCACGCCATACAGGAACCTCAAGAGCCTGTTGCCATGACACAGGTATAGAAGAAGTAGCAAGAGAGGAGACAAAGACCTTATAGGAGGTAGATAGAGAATCATAAGATACATAATTAGAGAGAGAATGGCGGGTACAAGACCGGATACCTTTACGAAGGGCAATCGGTAAATCAGAAGACCCTGAGTCAGGATCCACTGACTGTTCTGGTAACATAGCAGGCCCTTGTGCGCTTGTCCCTTTTGCACGCCGAGTATAGACCTGCAGAATCGGAGGTGGAGGCATAGCGGAGGAAGGATCCAGAGAGACAGGAGGAGACATAGGAAAAGAGCCCACCTCCACTGGAATAGCAGGACTCACTTCCTTTGGTAAAGTCTCCCCCTGAAGTGAGGGATATGGTGGAGGTATGGGCAGAGAAACGGAGGGAACACCCGATGGTGAGGAAGAGGACAAAGGGTAATATGATTCAGATTCACGGAAAGTGACATCCATGCTAACAAACACCTTTCTTGTAGGTGGATGAAAACACTTGTAACCCTTTTGCGTAGGAGAGTACCCAATAAAGACACACTTGAGGGCACGCGGATCAAGTTTGGATGGACGAGGGTGATGGATGTGAACAAAGCAAACACAGCCAAACACTTTAGGAGGAAGGCGGGTGGGAGTCACCCCCAGGGTGTCCAAAGGGGTAGAGTTCCCGAGGACACGTGTAGGCATACGATTGATGAGGTAAGCAACAGTGAGAACCGCATCTCCCCAATAGAATTTTGGGAAATGCATTGTGGACAAGAGGCATCGAGCAACCTCCAACAAATGGCGATTTTTCCGCTCAGCAATGCCATTTTGAGCAGGGGAATACGCACAGGTAGTCTGGTGTAAGATACCGTGGTCAGCCAGGTAGCGCTCAAATTGAGAGTCCATGTATTCCCGGCCATTGTCACTGCGAAGAATTTGAATTTTGGACTGAAATTGGGTGGCGATCATGGCATGGAATTGTCGAAAAATGGAGAACGCATCACTTTTGCGACGTATCAAATATAACCATGTGGTGCGCGAGAAGCAATCAATGAAAGTAATAAACCACGTACAACCAGAAATTGAAGGGAGCAAGCATGGGCCCCAAATATCAGTATGAATAACAGCAAATGGAATAGAACTTGGCAAAGATACTTGTTTAAATGAAGTACGATGATGTTTGTTGACACTACAGACATCACACACAAAAGACTCCAAAATAGTAGCAGAAAGAGCAGGAAATAACAGTTTCATAACAGAAAGAGATGGGTGTCCCAGGCGACAATGCCAGGAGTACAGAGGGTGAACAGTGCTGGAATGAAGAGCTAGGGGGGAAGAATCAGCGCCGCCAGAGTCAAACACATAGAGACCATTCACCATGCTACCAGAGCCAATCACCTTCCCCGTCGTCAGGTCCTGAAACACACAAGAAGACGGAAGAAAGGTCACAGAGCAATGCATGTAGTTGGTCAAATGACTAATGGAAAGTAGATTACGAGTAAAGGTAGGCACGTGAAGGAGAGAGGACAAGGTGAGGGAGGAGCAGGGTATGGTTCCCTTTCCAACAATGGAGGAAAGAGAACCATCTGCAATACTCACCTTATCACGCCCAGAAAGAGGAGTATAGGAAACAAAACCTGTAGAGGACCCGGTCATATGATCCGTGGCCCCAGAGTCAATGACCCATTGGGTGGATGAAGAAGAAACAGCAGAATGAGCACCTGGCAGTCCTGTATGAGCGTAGGAGGAAGAGGCAGAAGGCTCCGTAGAAAGACCCTGCATCATGCGTCTCATAGCTAGCATCTCATCCGCCGTGAAGCCACCAGGTGTAGCACAGGCATCAGTACCAGAGTATCCATGAGAAGCATCAGCAGTAGCATCAGTAAGATGGGCCGCACGGGGAGCAACATGACGACTCGAGGAGCGTCCAGAACCACGACCGCCACGAAGCGAAGCACCCCCTCTTGGGGTAGGGAACCCATGAAGCTTGAAGCAAGTATCCCGTGTATGGCGATTCTTGCCACAATAATCACATACAAGATGATCCTTATCTGAGCTCCTCAACTTGAGATCACGGAATGGACGAGTGCCAAGAAGAGAGGGGGTAGAAGCAGCCATAGCCGAGCTCTCTGGCACAGGGTCAGGTAGGAGAGTCTGACGACGATCAAACTCCTGCTGCACTATGCTGTAGACCTCAGAAAGGGAAGGAATCAACGGTCGCCCGAGAATCTGAACACTGATCTGATCGAAGTCGCGATGCAATCCATGAAGAAACTCAAATATGCGATTGCGATCATCTCTGGCCCGAACCATCGCCTCGTCAATAGGACTAACGAATACAAGGGGATCAAAGTGATCATACTCCTGGTAAAGTTGCGTGAACTCCAAGTAATACGCTGAAGGAGGTCGGTCACCCTGTCGGAGTAAGCTAATCCGGCGGCGTAGCTGAAAGATCTGAGCCGCATTGCCACGACGGGAGTAGGTTGACTCCGCACGACGCCAAATATCAGCAGCACTATCAAGAAAAAGGTAGTTGCGGGCAATGGACTCTTGCATGGAGTTGGTGAGCCAGGACATAACCAAGGAATTCTCGGACTCCCACTGCTGCCATTCAGGAGAAGTCCTGTCAGATTCCTTCATGTGGCCGGAGACATAGCCAAAGAGACGCCGACTTTTCAGCGCCAGGGTGATGGAACGGGACCATGAGAGGTAATTGGATTCATCGAGTCGGAGAGTAGTGATCTGAAAGGTATTGTGATCGGTGGTTCCACGGTAAAAAACCGATGAAGAAGGACCACTAGAGAGAGCCGGGGCAACACCGGTAGAGAGAGGATCCGGGGTAACACCAGTAGAAAGAGTGGGAGAATCCATTCCAGTAGATGCCATGGCAAGCCGGAATAGAAATCCGGGGAGAAAGATAGAACCAAAATAGAAATCCGGATAGGAGGAAAGCCCCAAAAAAAAATTAGGGCATCAAGGGGTGAATCGTTTCAGCCATTCAAGCATCACGAGAAAGGTGGCGCCGGAAAGAAGAACTTATTCCGGCGCCATGAGGAGAGGATGAAGCACTGTCGAGCGGAGAGGAGCGCTGGCGGAAAGGCGGGGAGGAGCGCTGGTCGCTGGGTCGCTGGCGGAAAGCGGAGAGGGCGCTGGTCGCTGGCGGAAGGCGGAGAGGAGCGCTGGACGCTGAGAGGAGCGCTGGTCGAGACGGCGCTGTCGGGCGAGGCGGAAGCGAGGCGGAAGCGCAGACGCGATAGATTTAGGTCACGGGTTTTCTCAGCTCTGATACCATGTTGAATGGTGACAAGACAAATTGAATTCATTCAATAAGAGGCTCCTCTATATATAGAGGAGGAATAAAAGGTACATACATGCTAATAGCACACCAGAAATAAAAAAGGATAAAAAACTCGCTAATAATGCTAACAGATTATAAGAGCAGCCCAATGCATAGCATCCAAAGCAAAGCAACCTATTATTGAGATATTCTTTTTGTATTTAATTACGAGCGACAGTACACGGGCCCCTTGTGCGTCCACGATAGTGCCACGACGCGACGACATCCTCGTGGTTCGCAACGCCACGCGTGACCCCACCCTCTTTCCTCTCTCTTATTTTTTTCTTCTCATTTCTTCTTTCACCTTTCAAAGTTACGTTTATTTATTTGATTTGATAGTCACGATTAGATTATTTAATAATTATGACAACTTGAGAATTTGATTTTAACAACTTGCTTTTAACAACTTGCTTTTGACAACTTAGTTTCGACAACTTAATTTTGGCAACTAGCTTTTTTACTCTTTTGGATGCATAATTACGTAGATGAACATTATAATTTAAGTTATTTTGAAATGAATAAAAGAGTTTGATGACATTAGATTAAAAAAAGCAGGGGTAGTATTGACATTATGAATGTTTCACCAAATGAGACTTTTCTTTTTTAATATAGACTGCCATCTCGTCGGTTTCATCATTAGTGAATCTTTATTTTATTTAAATTTTCTTCTTATTATTTATATTTTCACTTAATCATAACTCAAAATTAAAGTCGTGCCTTATCATGCTTGTCGAAGTATTTTGCTATAGACGCTGACGACCTCCCCTGCACCCTCACCAGCCCTTCTCCGCCGTCGCACCCCCTCCATATCCCCTCCACAGTCGTCACCGGACTCTCCTCAGCCTTCCTCCGACCATGCGAACCCTCCCTGCACCCTCTACAGCAGATGCCAACCTTCCCACATCCCTCCATCGCCGTTTTATCTCCTCCCCTCACACTCTACAACCACCGGTGAACTTTTCTTAGCCTTCCTTTGCCACCCTGCACCCTAGCCTTCTCCAACCTTCCCACATCTGTCCACCGCTGTCGCACCTTCGCCTCGTACCCTCTACTACTACCCCAGATACAACCGAGCCTTCTCCCCCCATTCCATTCCCTACCAACCTCTTCACCCACCCACCTACCTTACTCCAAACAGTCATTCCATAGCCTCCTCATGCTTCTCCGACATCCACTACACCTTTCGACGACCACCAATTCTTTTTCCATTGATGACACTGATTACTCGATGAGTTTAAATTTTAGCTTCATTTCTCACATTGTGCGAGTATAATATATTGCTAGTAATATTAGACTCATTAATTTTGATTTGACCCTTTGACAGGTTCTATTTATTCGCCCTTCATTTTAATTTTAGTACACTCTCATTTAGTTGCAATTATTACCTGCTTACTTATATTACGATATTTGTGATCAATTGTGATGCATGCGTGACTTTTAAAATTAATATCATTTAATTAATTGCGCGTCAGACATTATTGTATGATTGAATCACTCACGAGCATCACATTAGAGTTTAGGGTTAGCCATCATAAGTTCATCGGATTTGCGTGCGTGTATTCACCCACATCTTCATTTAGGGTTTGTCGTAAATCCATTGCATTCATTGCGTGCTTGCATTGTATTTAAGGTTAGGGTATTCGCCTTTAGTCACCTATAGATTTTTCATCCGTCAGTTGGCATCAGAGGCTCAGATTCAAGCTTTATCTTGATACACAGTAGTAGAGTCTGTAGTCTTCTATGACTAGTTTCCGCCGTCACCTTTCTCCTTTATTTGTGGGACACAAGTCCGATTATACTCAACCATATAGTGTCTCTGCTGGGATGTCTTTGTACTCCTATGATGATCATACTCATCCCCAATCCCTCACACATAGGGACCATGTTTACCTTTCGACACGACGCGATTATTTTAGGGATGACGGCTACTATGATCATCGTTTCGAGAGAAATCTTGATTGTAGGTTTCATGCAGTTACCCCACCGTTTGATGATTTGTTGTGTTTTGAGTCTTTTAGCTATTGGCTCGTGGACATGGAATCTTATCTCGATTATTTTGAATTATTCGGGGAGTGTCACATCGGTTGAGGTGTTGTCGCGTGACCTTGAGGTCACATGTTCGAGTTTTGGAAGCAGCCTCTTGTAAAAATGCAGGCCAAGGTTTGCCTATATTGCACCCTTGTGGTGGTACCCTTCCCCGGATCACCCTCGCTGCGCGGGGATGCGTTGTGCACTGGCCTGCCTTGTTTTTTATTTGGTGAGCGTCACATCAAATTTGCGAAACTTAGACTTGTAGATCAGGCAAGAGCATTTTGCTCTATCATTGAGAGGACCTGTGAGCGGGACTGTCTTCACCACATAACTAGTTAGGTGGAGATGAAGCGTAGGTTGTGTCATATGTATTTGCCAACATTGTATAGGAGTTACTTGTTATCCTTCGACAAGAATCCATATTCGTCGCTGAGTATAGAGATGGTTTGGATGAGCTAGTAGTGAGGAGCGATATCCAAGAGAAGTCAGCTATGACCACTTGCCAATTTCGGTCTGGACTTCGATCCGAGATACGTATTGAGTTGATCTATTACTACTTAGAGTCTCTCGAGTAGACATACCAGCTCGTCCTTCATTATGTGCAGTCATTGAATTCTGCTAGAATTAGTCGAGTGGATTCACACCTTGTCATCTCCGGTATGAGTACTTCCCATTCTGAGGCCACTATCACACATACTCACGTTTCTTTAGATAAGGAAGACATAACATTCGAAGTTGGGTTATCTCACCCCAGTGAGGTACTTTGTCCGATGAGTGCTATGTCATTTGATTTGTACTCATTTTTTGTGGCCCTGACTGAGAATGGGTACGAACGACCCAATGATCATATAGTTACACGTCCTTCCCTTATTCCATTTGTTCATTTAGACATTGCCTTGACCATCAGCTTACCCTTGGCCTTGGGTACTTGTTCATCAGAGATTCACAACATGGTAGTGTCGAGTCACGTTATGAGTGAGATTCATGAGCATAGTATTAACTTTGTGGTAGTTATTTCTTCTGTTCTTGAGGACTTTATCATTGTCGTCGATTCTCATCTGGAGAATCACCTTACTATTTTGGACTCCCGCCATGAGTCCTTCCTCGAGACCTCGGGAAATTCCTTTCATGAGCCTCCCTCCCCGAGAAGCATTTGCCCTAGTATGGATGGCTTGGGTCACCATTCAGGTGATAACCGCATTCACGTCGACTTCTATTATGTATCTTTCAGAGAGCCACCTGACAGGTATTTCCTTTTAGGTGACATTCAATCCACTTCGGCGTTGCATCCTTGTGCCCATTTATCACACGTCCCTTCAAATGATTGTTGCATTCACGATGAATTTACTTATTTATTGCCCGGTGAACCTCCTGGGTTACGTCCTTATGTAACTACCTTCGACATTGCTTCGGGAGGTCGCATCCGTGATCATTTTTTCTATCAACCACCTAGTGAGCTCACTATTGATTCATGTCCCTTGAGAGGCATTTTACATTTTATGATATTGTATCTCAATCAAAGTTGTCAGCATCGAGATCCTAGATGAGATTGTTTCGAGGTTGAATCAGATCAGATTGTAGGATTGAATCGAGGATCACAAGATCCGACAACATTCATAAATTAAATCTTAAAAGATGAAATTGAACTCTGTATCATATGCTCAATTGACACAATTATTTAATTAAACAGCAGGTGAATAATTATATCAAAAGAAAGCAATTGAACAACTGAATCGAAAAGACGTCTAAAAAACATAGGAAAAATGTAGGAAAGCAGATAATGAAATGAGAATAAATCGTATATGTAGTTGTACACACAATTACTTATGTGATTGTAAAGGTACTTCTGAATGTAGATTCATATAACTGCATTTTTGGAAGAATACAATAGCTAAAGTTCTTCTAAACATCAACAAAAGTACATGCCAACTGGTTAGGGCTTGAAAAAAACTAGAAGTGAAGCAGACAGGTCGGATGACTTGGATCACAAATAAGGTTAACGAGAAAAAAATGAGAAGAGAAAGCCCATGTAATACACGAGCCCCTGTATGCTCTTGGACTGGGAAGAACGAGAAGTGTGCAATTATTCCCCCTGCATTTTAATTTTAGTGTGCTCTAATTTAGTTGCAATTATTATCTGCTTACCTATATTTTAATATTTACGATTAATTGTGATGCCTGCCTGCATTTTAAAGTTTGTTGGAAAAGGCCCATAATATGTATAAATGGCCCATTGACCTCTCTCAGGCTCCTTTAGTATTCAATATTGCTCCTCCCTCTATCTATATAGGGAGCCTCTTGTATATGTAATAATTCAATTTTTGAATATATAAAATTGGAGAATATTTTATTTCCTCTTCGTTTATTCTCTAATTTTATGTTTTACACATGGTATCAGAGCTATTTGAATCCTAAAGTTTTTTTTTGGTTGAGCTCTTGCGCCCGGCCCAGGCCTCAGCCCGTCATCTTTTTTGCCTGCTCGCGCGGTCTCGCGACTTCTGACTACTCGCGCGGTCTGTTGGCTTACCTCTCTTGAGCTCGCACCTCTGCGCTTCGCAACTGAACCCCTTTGCTGCTTTTATAGACTTCGTCTGCTGCCTTCTGGGACCCACCACCCCTCCTGTCCGCGCGGACTCTGTTCTCTGTAACTCTGAGCCCGCTTCACTCCGTCTCGCGATCTCCTGTTCGTCTTAGTTATTAAAGGCACAAGACGCAAATGGGTCTTGGAGCCTAGACGCAGACGCGCGCTTGACGAAGGCAAGGCACAACCACATTCATTTAAAATGATCAGTTTCAAACATCAGTTCATCTTCTTGATCAAAATTTTCATTTATTCTACTCATTAATCATTCGTTACTATCATTTATATCTCTTAAAAATAGAATTAATGTGATCACTTGCATCATATCTATGTCTCAACTCTCGATTATATTTCAAAAACACTAAATCATGCAAAAATTATTGAGTTCTAACATTGACTCTGTTTGGTTGGGCTGTTGCTGATGAAAAGTTGATGATGGAAACCTGCTGATAGGAAAAGTGCTGAATCTAGAAAACGTAGTTTTTTAAAAAAACTGTTTGAGTGAAATTGAGTTTGTAAAATGGAGTTCTGAAAAAGTTGTTTGGAGTGAAATTTTTTTTTCTTCCATAATGCATGATTATCCCTAAAATATTCTCCGGTGAATTAAATAATATAAAACCCAACAGAGGCTCAATAGTGATTCACACTCCACTAACAATTATGATAGTGTCCCTAAAGAATTAGACGGTAAAAGATCGTCAATAAACATTTTGAAGGAGACAATTCTTTCTATATGTTATGTGGATGTCTACTCAAAACCAGTAAACTAGAATTCTTTATTATGCCAACAAAGAAAGTCAGTTATAAACACCACAGAGAAGGCAAATTATAATGTTTCTCCAAAGTGTGCAAAATCATCCAAGGGCAAATACTTATCCCAAGTATCCTGTAGTCAATCATAAAAAACAAGCAACAAAACACCCATTTCCCCCATAATCATGCACCAGAAAAGTAATAAACAGAATGCATTTTCTAAACAAGGAAAGTAGAAGATAAGCAACAGATGAACATACCTTAACATCTGTTGGCTGGAAGAAGATGAAGAGGTAATAACCGATCACAACCCCAAGAGAAACTCCAAATCCAAATCCGAAGACACCAAGCAAAGCGCTTTCAAAATCCATCCCTAATCCATGCCGACAGTAAACACAGTACCCATAAATGAAATGGTCGTGAGCTGAAACGAGAAGCAGAGTGTCGGGAACGAGCCCAGAAGACGTGGAGCCGGTGAAAGGTCGAGCATTCGCCGCGACTTGCGATCAGGAGGGCTCGAAACGCTGGGGTTCGTCGAGGAGGAGGGAGCGTGGGGGCTTTCATGCATCAGGAGGAAAGAAACGGCGGCGGAGAAGAGGTAAAAGGTCGAAGAAGACGAGAAGATCCTGCAGCTTCGAGCCTTCCACGGAAAAGGTCGAAGAAGACGAGAAGAAAGACGGAGCTTCGCAGACGCGCGTCTGGACCGTACGAAAAGCACATCTCGTCCACGTCTGTATTACAGGGCATTTTACCGGTGATTAATAAACGGAGTTTGGGGTATAAGCCGTTCCAAACACAGCTTTTAATTACAATAGCGTTTTGGCCTAACCGCACCGGAGCAGATTAGCTCAACCAAACGCCACCATTATTTCTCTTTATTTTGAGAAGAAAGGTTTTTAACAAAAACCGCACTTATGCGCGCCTTTTATGCTCCAAAGGCGCACAAAGGCGCAAACATCTGAGCCTGATGAGCCTTGAGCCTTATGCGCGTCTTTAACAACATAACTGTTCGCCCTGCTCTCGCACGACGTCTACTAGCGCTCTCCTGTGACCGGTTTCTCTCTAAGGTTGCGCTTCCTGCTCTGCTTGTACAACTCGCTGCTTCTCCTGAGCCCGCTGTGACCGCGGTTATCATTGTGACCGTGCACCCCTGTGACCGCCTTCTTCTTCTAGTGACCGCCTGCCTTCTCCTGCTTGTGACCACTGCCTTCTGTTGTGACAACAACAATCACTGTGACTGCCGTCTCCCTAAGGTCGCGATTTGTACTCTGTTCCCACAGCTCGCCGCTCCTCCTGAGCCTGCTGTGACCGCATCCATCACTGTGACCGCGCACCCTTGTAACCCCTGCCTCCTGCTAGTGATCACCCGACCTTGTCTGCCCGCTGGTCTCTGCGACTGCTCCTCATCCCGCCCGATAATGAGAACACATGTTGCTCCTACCTCCTCGACTCTTTCGACCCTTGCTCCGACTCCTTCCTCCTCTGATGCTCGGGATAAACTCCAGATTACTACTATCTCGCTTGTCAGCAATAAGAACTTTGTGGAGTGGGTGCGCTCTGTGCGCCGTGTTCTTCAGACCAAAGGTCTCCTTCACCATCTCACCCGTGCTCCTTCTACTGAGCCAATAGCGCAATGACTTCACGATGATGGTCATGTCCAATCGTGACTCTTGAACTCCATGGATGGTTAACCATATCGAATGACGATGTATCATGAGATTGCCAAAGCCATATGGGATAGGCTCCATTCTCTTTACTCGGACAAGGACAACCTCCAACACTTATTTGATATCTTCCTAGCTCTTCAACATCTCTATCCAGACGCGTATGGGGACCTCACCTCGTTTGTAGCTCAATCTAATACCCTTGTTGAGCCTTGGATTTAACATCAACCCCCACTCTAGATTTAGCCGCTCAACGGACTCAGAAGGAAGCTGTCGGTATTGCCTTAATGATGGCTTGGGTTCCTCCTCATCTCCACAGTGTTCGGGCAAACATACTCTCATCTCCTACTATCCCCATACTGTCCGATGTTTGCTCAATGTTGCTCAAGGTGATGCCGCTACCTGCTCTTCCGCTGCCTTCCCCTCCAGTTCTGCTACATTGGGGCTCAGATCACTGGCCTTCGCCCGCTCCTACTCGTGGTTGCCGCTATGGTTCCCGAGGTGCTGGGCGTGATGGTCGAAATCGCTCTAAGGGCAAGACCTCTCAACCCTGTATTTTTTGTGGTCGGGACAACCATACTGAGGTGGTTTGCTTTAAGAAACATGGTTTTCCTCAGCCGCATGCCTCCCCTGCTGTTGATACCTTTTCCACTTCCCGCTCCGACATTGACACCTTACGAGAGGAACTCCAGCTTCTTTGCGGGCTGATCTCCCGTCCTTCTAACTTTGGTGCCTCCATCTCCAATGAAGGTATCTCCTGCCTCTCCCATAGTCCATCTTGGATTATGGACACTAGTGCCACCCACCACGTCAGTCCTCATCAACCCTCTAAGTAATTGGACTCTCCGTATCCAAAATCCATTACGGTGGCTAATGGCGACGCTACTCCTTTTACTGGTTCTGGAAATTTGTTGCTAACCCCCCTCTCTCGCTACGCTCTGTTCTTCATGTCCCTGACTTTCACTTTAATTTGATTTCTGTTAGTCGTCTCACACACGATCATGACTGCTTAATCACCTTTTCCTCTTCCTCCTTTATTGTGCAGGATCGACAGACGCGGAATATCATTGGTAAATGTCGGCTTTCCAACGGGCTCTACATCTTGGATCTTCCCGCTTCCGTTCTCTCCTCCGTCAACTCTATCGACTGACACCGGCGTTTTGGCCATGCTCCTCACCCGATCCTCCAGACGGCTCTCGCGATTTCTATTTTTCTTCTTTTGATTGTGAATCATGTATCTATGAGAAACATCTCCGCTCTGTTTTCCCTCTTTGTTGTACTCGGAGCGCTGCTTCTTTTGATTTAGTACATTCTGATATTTGGGGTCCCTACAAACCTTCTAGTATATCCGGCTTTCGCTACTTTGTTATGTTTATTGATGATTTTTCACGCATAACTTGGTTATATATGATGCGTGATCGTTATGAGCTTCTGTCTATTTTTCGCTCCTTCACTGCCGAAACCCAAACGCAATTTACCCGCATTATCAAAATTCTTCGTAATGATAATGTGCGCGAATACATTGAGCATACTTTTCAGGAATTCTGAGCATCATTGGGGATCATCCACCAAACATCCTGTGCGTATACGCCACAACAGAATGACGTTCCTGATTGGAAGAACCTCCACCTTCTCGAAGTCACCCGGTCTCTCCTATTCCAGATGCAAGTTCCCAGTCGCTGTCTCCATTGCATGTTAACTCATCAACCGCATGCCCTCGTTCGTCCTCTGTTTTGCGACGCCATTCTCTCTTATTTCCTGACCAACCCCCTTCCCCCTAACCCCACGGGTCTTTGGCTGCGTTTGCTTCATTCATCATCTGGGTCCTCCTGTTGACAAGCTGGCTCCTCGTGCCACGCACTACATGTTCGTTGGATATTCACGCACCCAGAAGGGCTATGCCTGTTACTCTCCCTTCACTCGTAAGGTGATCAGATCTGTTGATGTAACTTTCATGGAAAATCAGTCTTTTCATCAATCCATCCCCACATCAACGCCCCCTCCTGATCTCCTACGACCTCTTGTTCCCACCAATTCTCCTCTACCACCTTTACTACCGACATCTCTGCCTGCCTCGACTTCTCCTCTTCGTGTCCACTCTCGCTGCTATCCTCGATCCGGTGCCTCGCGACAACCCCCGTCTACTACTCTGATACCCAACCGACAGCTGATTTGGCGACACCCTCCACCGCGCATCCTCTCTCAAATTATGTCTCCTTGCACCATCTCGCCCCTGATATGCGTAGGTTTGCTACAAACATTCCATAGTTAGCTGTAAGTGGATCTTCACTGTGAGGCATCATCCTGATGGTACGATCGATCGTCTTAAAGCCCGCCTTGTTGCATGCAGCTTTACTCAACAACACGGCCTTGATTATGAGGAGACCTTCTCTCCTGTTGCCAAGCTCAAAACTGTTAGAGTCTTAATTTCCCTTGCTGTCCATCGACAATGTTCGCTGCATCAGCTCAATATCAAAAATGCCTTTCTTAATGGCGATCTTGTGGAGACTGTGTATATGCAATAACCTCCTGGTTATGCAACCACAGAGGAGTCCATAGTCTATCATCCGAAGAAATCTCTATATGGCCTCAAACAGTCTCCACGGGCGTGGTTTGATAAGTTTTAGCCAAGTGGTTCGTGACTGTGGATTCACATGGAGCTCGACATACTTCTCCCTGTTTTTTTGTCGGCGTCTATCAGGCACCGAGATTCTTCTGGTCTATGTTGATGATATTCTTGTCACATGTGATATTCTTCCTGACATTACTCAAATCAAGAAACACCCAGCCTCTCAATTCCAAACTAAAGATCTGGGTCGGCTCCGAAGCTTCTTGGGGATTGAGGTAGCCTGACGACCTGATGGTCCTGCCCGTCTCAGCGAAAATATTGCCTTGATCTGCTTCATGATGTCGTCTACTCTGGGTATAAGCCAGCGGTCACACCTATGGATGCTAATCACCAGTTTTGTGTTCATGGTTCGGACTCTGATCATCTGCTTCGTAATCCAGAATATTATCGTCGCCTCGTTGGCAAGTTTATTTATCTCACTATCACATGACCCGATATATCCTTTGCGGTCGGTGTGTCACTCGCTTCATGCATGCTCCGCGGACCTCCTATCTTTAGGCAGTCGAACGTATTCTCAGTTACTTGAAGAATGCTCCGGATCAAGGACTGATGCACAAACCGTCCACTTCTCTAACTCTCATTGCATACTGTGATGCCGATTATGCTGGGTCCCTCGATGATCGTCGATCCACTAATGGTTACTGCACGTATTTTGGCGGAAATTTGGTTACCTGGCGAAGCAAGAAGCAGATTGTGGTCGCTCGCTCCTCTGTTGAAGCAGAATATTGTTCCATGGCCGCCGCTGTATCAAAACTCACATGGCTAGAAAGTCTCCTTACTGATTTAGGAGTCAAACTTCCTTCACCGGTCGTTCTCTTTTGTGATAGCCAGACTACTATCCATATTGCTGAAAATCATGTGTTTCATGAGCGCACAAAACACATCGAAGTCGACTGTCATTTTGTCTGAGAAAAGGTTCAACTTCGACCTTGCCTCGCTCACTATACCGACAGTGTCTTTCCAAGCTTGGTGCCTACGACTTGTATGCTCTAACTTACGGAGGAGTGTTGGAAAAAGGCCCATAATATGTATAAATGGCCCATTGGGCCACCTTTCTCTTAGGCTCCTTTAGTCCTACATCTTAGATTCAATCTCGCTCCTTCTCCCTCTATCTATATAAGGAGCCTCTTATATATGTAATAATTCAATTTTTGAATATATAAATGTGGAGAATATTTTATTTCCTCATCATTTTTAATATTGTTTACTTAATTGCATGTTGGAAATTATTGTATGATTGAATCACTCACGAGCATCACATTAGAGTTTAGGGTTAACCGTCATATGTTCATTGAATTGCATGCGTGCACTCGTCCGCATCTTCATTTAAGGTTTATCGTAGGTCCATTGCATTCGTCGCATGCTTGCTTGCATTGCATTTAGGGTTAGGGTATTTGCCTTCGGTCACTTGTAGATTTGTCATGCATCATACCTTCTGTTGAATATTTATATTTCGAGAGCTCCGAGTATGTTTATTATTCATTCTGGGCAGAATTTCAAACATTTTGCTGGGATAAATTTTCAATTGCGGAATAAAACTAGGTCATTTTAATTATGTGACCGGGTCTTCGTACAAAGCCAATGACAAACTACTTTATGGTTGGCTTCTGGCTAATAAAAGGGTTCGCTTTATTCAAACATGTTGAAACCTGCTAATTCACGGCGATGTGAAATTTCTAGTCTTCTTCATATTATGATTTTTCCTTAGTATTGAATTTTATTATTACGGTTGAGGTGTTGCCGTGTAACCTTGAGGTCACGGGTTCTAGTCCTGGAAGCAACCTCTTGCAAAAATGCATGGTAAGGTTTGCCTACATTTCACCCTTGTGGTGGGACCCTTCCCCGGACCCTCGCTGCGCGGGGACGCCTTTGTGCATCGGCTGCCCCTTTATTGAATTTTATTTCTTGAAAGAACTTTATATCCGGCATAATCAAGAAAAGCACTTGAATTGCTGATTATCTGATGGGGATAACATTTCACGCGCGGACCGACCCTTATCAGAACCCTCTCAAGACTACTTACTCGGGAGGCAGAGTTAGGTTCGTCGGATGGACGATCCGAGCCGGTAGTCACGTTTGACGACCACATAATTTTATGTATTTTTATATAATTTTTGTATTTTTATTTCATGTATATTTAGTGATTTTATAGGACGATCATGGTCATCCGTAGTGGATTCTAAGTCTATATATAGGGGTGCATGAGCTGATTTTCAGAGATTGCAGAATTTGGATAGATTTCCGGAACCCAAGGTAACTACCTTTCCCCATCATTCCAATAACCATAATCCCTCCCCCCCCAAATAACTACTAGTAACTATCTATAACCATTATTAACCACCACCATACCACTCATTATTATCATAACCACATAAAACCACTATTTTCCTCCACTAAAACTGCTGGTAACTGCCATCCATATGCAGTTCCTGCTTACCGTCCTGTCTCATGGAGAAGAAATTCAAACTTCCTGCCTTCACCCCTATTAGTTCCGTACACAAACCCCATCAATTCTCAGACCTATACACTCACCCAGCTTCATGTTTCTTCCTCCCAAACATCTCGATTGGAGGAAATTGCTTCTCTAACCTCAGCCCTTGTTTATAAACTTGTCCAACCCATTATTCCACCTACTATCCGTCTTCATCCTGGACTGCCGGCCACAAAATCCACCCAAGTTGCCTATAACTGCTTCTCCCCACTTCAAATCTTGCCTTCCCATAGTCCCAACATTCCTCCCTCACCACCCGTCTGCAGAATTCAATCTTCCTGCACTTAGAAACTGTTCTCAGCAGCCCCGTTTCAGCATCCCTGCTCAGAAATTCCTCAACTGAACTCCCATCTCCCATCCATTGGCCCATATACCTCTCTACACCCTTCCAACAGTCTATTGTCTTTCACCCGAGCCCCTAATCCCCTTTAACACTCCTCTATCCCCATGAAATATACACCGGAAACGCCGCCGCAGTTCCTGAATTCAGCGACCAATCATTTTACCGGCCTCCTATTGCTTATGTAACTTTTTATTTGAAGTCTTTACTATTTAATGTTGAATGTTTGGAGGGTAACCATATTATTTGGGATACTAATTTGTATTACTTTGTCTATCAATTGTGCTGCTTGTTAGGTTTATTTGCCTATCATTTAATTGAAGCAATCTCTCCTCTTAAATTTAACTAGATCTGGTTTGTGTTTAAAAAACTATACAATCCGCTTAGATTAGAGAAATTTAGTTTGAAGAGCTCAGATTCATTTCCTAGTCTCATTTCTGGATACATGACCACCCAAAGTTTTTATTTTTAATATAGTAAAGATGAAAAGTTGTTTCTTTATTTTATCTGCTGTCCATTCAATTCAACTTCACGACATTTGTATTCAGTAGATCTATTCTTTTTACGTATATATAAATTCAGTGGAAAGGCATGGGCAATCAGGAGCTTCTTGAATATTTTAATACTTATGAAGCGGTAAAAGCTCGTCATTCCTATGGCCCAAATGGGCACCGAGGGATGAGTGTACTAATCTTTGAGGCATCTGCGATGGGATACTTTGAAGCAGAACGACTGCACAAGCAATTTTTAGATGAGGGAAGAGATCGGGATTCTTGGGAAAGGCACCCTGTACTGTTCTCTCCAGGGGGTCAGCGCCAGCTGTACGGTTTCTTAGCATCCAAAGAAGATGTGATTATCTTCAACAAACATTCCCATGGTATGTTTGGTTTGATAAGTAGTAGGTTTTTTTGTTTTTGTTTTTTAGCCTGAGTATGGTTGAAAATTAAAGCAATAAAAGTGCCTTTCTGTTTGCATTCATCCATTCAAACTCTGAATAGTACTTAGGATGTTAATTGGAAGTTCAAACAACTTAATGCAAATGGTAACTATTTCATTTTGTATTCTTAATCAGACTTATATGTTCTTTTGTTATCCTTTTATGGGTCCGCTTCCCTTAGTTTTAAAAAAAACTTTTATTTTTGATTTTTGATTCGTGCATGTAGAACCTTTTAAAGCCGACCCCACTATGGTGGGATAAAGGCTTGAGTGTTGTTGTTGTTGTGCATGTAGAACCTTTTGATATATAACCTTGGTTGATCTTTGCCTGGTGTTAGCTTCTAGAAATGTGAAATGATGATGCACAGGACAAAGTTTTTTTTTTCTTTTAGGAGCACAATTTTTTGCAGAGAACAAAAGCATTATTTTATGCCTTGTCAATTTTTGTAACATCTTATTAACTCAACCTTATGACAGATTCAAGCTGGTCCTCACTAGGGCTGATTTTGTAACACCTCCACCGCAACGAACATATAGTATGAGTCCGTCCGGGCCCCACGCCATTTAACCATCACAATTTTAGCCTTATAAAATGATATAAGGACAAACTTTAACAAAACTAAACAACTAGCACATCGGAAACTGGAAACATAACTCAGAAAGTGTTCACATTCTATCATATAATCGAAAGAGTGCTTGGCCTTATGGCCATACAAAATACACTACATCCATGACGTAATTAGTACATCAAAATATCCTAAGCTACCTCGGCTCGTAGAAAAGCAAAGGAAAAGTACATCAAAAGGGAAGAGGGGAAAGAGGCCACTTCACGAGGCTTTGTTGTTTTCGCTGGCTAGCGTGCTCTAGCATGAGAACCTTGCCTGCAACCTTGACAACAGAAGCAGTACTCTGTACACTCTGTGCTACCCCGGGGAACCACATCACTCTGCAAGTCAGCATTTCGAATAAAACATGAAAACATATGAACATGCATATCAATCACTATTCAATATGTCACAAACAATAATCATGTCTCTAAGTTGAGCATCAAAGTAAATGAGGGACTAACATGTAATATGACTGCAACCAGGTAATTCGCACAACACCCTAAGCACGTGTATGAGTCTAATAGACCATCAAAACACAATCATATATGTACAACCCGTATTTGGCGAGTGGGTCCCTCGAGTCAGTTGATGGGACAGGGGTCAGCCAGACCATTCGCCCGTACCGAGACAGGAAAAAGGATCCCCAGATTAGTGGGGGTAGGCTGCAGGCGAGAGGGAGCCTGACGAGTGGTGCCTCCACGGACCATTCGCTCAGGGGCTTGAGCATTCGCCCAGTCAAGCGGGAACTCGGCGAGTGGTTCCCTCACGGACCACTCGCCCAGAAGGCAGTGAGGAGGAAATGACCATAATACCCCTTGTGGTCTGCATATAGCCCTTCAGAACAGCGGAGTTAGGCTATTCGTAGACCAATTTGGGGTGCATTTAGTAAAATTAAAAGGCGGATTCATGCTATTTGCAGACCAGCCTAAGAAAAACTATAAATAGACCCTTAAGGGCACCTTGGAGGAGATCCGATTTTAGAGAATCCTCTCCTCTAGGCTAGTTTTGGTTGGCAGCCAGTGCCCTCCAAGGTGCCCGGTTGAGCTTTGGATTGGGAGGGGAAGCTCTCTAAGATCTTCCGGGTGTGTGGCGGGACCTCCTCGCTTCAGCCTTGGGTCTATTCCGTTTCCAGCATCCACCGTCAAGAGAGTCTAGTGAGGGGGAAATAAGCATCGGCTACACCCCCAGTGGGTCCGAACTCAAGAGACCAGTTGCTGGTTTCAACATTTTTGGTGCGGTGAGCGTGGACCGTAGCCGGTGAAAGAAAATCCCAAGCTGGTTTCGATGACAGGAGATGGAGGAAATGGTTCTGACTCAGGTCACTCGCAGCCACCCGCGGCAGGCGAGTGGCTGGAGATGTTTGAGAAGTTCAAGCGAGAGGTCCTGCAGACGGTTCTCGCAGCAAGGACCGAGTGCGAGACCCCGGTGGTCCCAGTGGTCCCGCCTTTGCAGATTGGCGAGAACGCACCGGGGCAGCGGCCGGGGAAGGAGGTGCCAGCAGAAGGAAGTGCGCGAGACCTCCCCGGACGACAGCTGTTCAGCAGTCCGGCGAGTGCTGAGGTGTGTGAGTTGGTCCCGCGCGAGAGGACCACTCGCCGAGCAGGGGAAGGGAGCCCCTTTTGCGAGATGATCCTCTCGGCCCCAGTGCCAGAAGGGTTTCGTGGGCCGGAGATGTCCTACTACACCGGCAAGGAGGATCCAGTTGTGCACCTGCAGTGGTTCGAGGACATGACTTCAATCCTCCCCATGTCGGATTCTTTCCAATGCCGACTCTTCGCGACCACCCTGAAGGAGAAAGCAAGGGACTGGTTCCACCAACTTCCCACAGGTTCCATCTATGCGTTCGATGATCTGCGCCGAAGCTTCCGATTGCGTTTCTCGACGTCAAAGAAGAGGAAGAAGGATGCAGAGGCTCTCTTCAAGATCAGACAGAGGGAGGGGGAATCCCTGGCTAAGTACGTGGACAGGTTCCAAGAGGAGATACACCTAGTACATGAGGTGCCGGGATTCGCCCTCCAGATGGCATTCATCGTAGGGCTGCGAGAGGGGTTCTTCAAGATGGACCTGAAGAGAAGACCTCCGGTATCCTTCGAGGAGTTGATGGAGAGGGCCGCAGAGGAGATTGAAGGGGAGGCAGCCAATCCCGAATTCTATAAAAGGTTGGCAAAGATGAGCGAGCCCGAGGCGAGGCAGCCAGAAGGAAGAAGGCGAGAGGAGCCCAGGGGCCAGGGGTTTGAAAGACCACCTCGGGTTTGGAGGAACTAAGAACCCAACAACAGGTTGGGCTGGAGGAACCAGGAAGGACCCGCGCGAGGTCAGGATGAGAGGTACCAAGGAAGGGAGGCAGGAGGAGTGAATCAGGGGTGGAGGCAGGGTCCCAGACCCCCTCACCCCCCGAGGGAGCAAGCCATGGCGGTAGGCCGAGGGAGAAGAGGTAGAGGAGCAAGAGGAGGAAGAGGAAGAGCTGGAAGAGAGGACAGGGTGGCGTTGCCTTACTGTGATTTTCATCAGGAAGAAGGTCACGCGATCGCCACCTGCCCAGAGTTCTTGGAAATGAGGGAAAGAGGACAGCCGCGGCGGCCGCATGCCAGAATTGAGGAAGTGCTTCCAGAGGCAGAAGAGGACCGGTGTGAGGATAGGGCAGATACAGGAACCAGGGGGGGAATCGGGGTGATTCACGGTGGGGTTGGGATAGAGGCCTCTCGCAAGAGAAGCTTCCAGGCCATGTTCCGAAGGGACGTCGCGTCGACCTCCCAGACCCCACCCCCCTCCGAGAAGCTCACCTTCTCCTCAGAAGATATGCCAGACTACGAAGACCCATTCTGCGACGCCCTGGTGATCCAGACGGCAATAGAAAACTTCACGGTCTCTCGGATCCTGGTGGACAACGGGAGCTCGGTGAATGTGATCTTCAAAAAAGCTTTCGACGCGATGGAGGTAGAGAAGAAGAGAGTGCAGGCCTCCGACGGACCACTGTTTGGTTTCTCGGGAGAGAGGAAGGAGGTCGAGGGAGGCGTAGGTCTCCAGGTGATGCTAGGAGGAGTCCCAAGAAACTGCCGGTTCGTCATCGTGGACGCTCCGAGCAGCTATAACGCCATCTTCGGAAGACCCCTCATCAGCGCCTTCCGGTGCGTGCCCTCATCGTACCATCAGTGCTTAAAGCTCCATAGTGGAGGAGTCCAGATCCGCGTCCGAGGAGATGCTAAGGTGGCGAGGCAGTGCTACGTGACTGCCGTCAACACCATTTCATGGATGGCGGATGCCGAAAAGATGGATGAAGAGCTGGTGAGGCCGGAGGGGCCAGGAGAGGAAGAGGAGAAGGGAGAAGAAGGGGGAGAGGGCGATGCCCGAGAGGAGTTGATGGAGGTTGCTCGTGAGGAGCAGGAGGTCGAGGTGTTGGAGGTTGCTCGTGAGGAGCAGGAGGTCGAGGTGTTGGAGGTTGCTCGTGAGGAGCAGGAGGTCGAGGTGTTGGAGGTTGCTCGTGAGGAGCAGGAGGTCGAGCCGATGGAGGCGGAAGGAGCTGCAGGGGAAAAGGCCCGGGAGGAGGGGCGAGAAGCAAAGGGCCGGTGGGAAGAGCCAGCCCGGCTCGAGCCGGCAGAAGAGGTAATAGAGATGGAGGTTACCACCCAGGCAGGAAGGGTGGAGAAGGTGCGGATCAGCGGGGGCCTCGGCCCGGAGGACCAGAGAAGGATGCTGGAGTGCATCCAGAAGAACATGGACATCTTCGCGTGGAGCGCAGCGGACATGCCAGGCATCGAGGCGGACGTGGCTTGCCATCGTCTCAACCTCGATCCAGAAGCCCGCCCCATCCGGCAGAAGAGAAGGGCTATAGCTGACAAGCTCGAAGGACCGATCCGCGAGGAGGTGGCGAAACTCCTCGAGGCAGGTTTTGTAACGGAGATCCAGTATCCAGGCTGGGTCTCCAATGTCGTAATGGTAAAAAAGGCCGATGGCCGCTGGCGTATGTGTGTGGACTTTTCATTGTTAAATAAGGCCTGTCCTAAGGATTGTTATCCCTTGCCTCGGATCGACGCGCTGGTTGACTCAGCCGTCGGTTTTTTCTGTGATGAGTTTTTTGGATGCTTTTTCAGGTTATCACCAAATAAGAATGCACCCACCGGACGTCAAAGATGTCTCGTTCATCACCAGGGAGGGATGCTACTGCTATAAGATGATGCCCTTCGGGCTGAAAAATGCAGGAGCAACCTACCAGAAGATGATGGATCGGGTATTTAAGAAGCAAAGGGGAAGGAACCTGGAGGTCTACGTGGATGACCTTATGATAAAGAGCAAGTGTGTGAGCTCTCACATCCAGGACCTCGAGGAGACCTTCGCCACCCTACGCAAGTATAAGATGCGCCTGAACCCCCTGAAGTGTGTGTTCGGGGCCAGCAAAGGGAAGTTCCTCGGGCACCTTCTCACCCCCTGGGGGGTAGAACCTAACCCGGACAAGGTTAGGGCTATAATGGAGCTGGGGTCGCCACGGAACGCCAAGGAAGTTCAGCGCCTGACCGGAAGACTCGCCGGGCTGAACAGGTTTCTATCCCGGGCAGGGGAAAAATGCTCCCCCTTCTTTAAAGCGCTACGAGGCAATCGGAAGTTTGAGTGGACGAGAGAATGCGAGGAGGCCTTTCAGGCCTTGAAGAGCCAACTCACCAAGGCTCCGCTACTGCAAAGTCCCAAAGAGGGGGAGGATCTACATTTATATCTCGGGATCGGGGCGGAGGCCGTAAGCTCCGTCCTGGTTCGAGAGGAAGGAAAGAAGCAGCTGCCAGTCTACTACGTAAGCAGGGTCCTGAGGGAAGCGGAGCTCAGGTATCCAATTTTAGAGAAGTTGGCCTTTGCCCTGGTCATCGCAGCAAGGAAGCTCAGGCCATACTTCCAGGCCCATTCGATCCAAGTAGTGACGGACCATCCACTCCGCCAGATCTTCGAAGGAGTGGAGCACTCGGGAAGACTCGCAAAATGGTCGATCGAGCTAAGTGAATTCAACATTACCTTTGTCCCTCGATTATCTATGAAGGCGCAGGTGGTGGCTGATTTCATGACAGACTTCGTGGCCGAGTTGAGAGAAGACGGAGCCCCTCGTCACGTTCCATGGAAGCTGCTGGTGGACGGGGCTTCGTGCAAGAACTCTCTCGGAGGAGGGGTGGTGATGGAGAGTCCCCACGGAGTGAAGATAGAGCAGACGCTAGTGATACACTTCCCAATCACCAACAACCAGGCGGAGTATGAGGCTGTGATCGCCGGCCTGCGGTTGGCCCGGGAGCTCGGGGTCCATGACGTGGAGGTACTCACGGATTCCATGATAATAGCTTCTCAGATAAGGGGAGAGTTCGAAACGAGGGAACCTGTGCTCATGAAGTATTTAGCAAAAGTCAAAGGTCTCGTGGGGACGTTCAAAACTTTCTCCATCCGGCATGTCCCTCGAGAGGAGAGCACCCCGGCAGATCGGTTGGTAAAATCTGGTCCTCGAGCCGGAGGGACCCTGACGGACCTATTCCGTCCTTCGATTGAAGAGGGAGAACTCATGGAAGTAGAACAGCGGCCCTCCTGGAAGGATCCCTTCGTCACCTTCCTTGCAACGGGAAAATTTCCGGAGGAAGTTCCGGACCAGAGGCGCTTCCGGTATAAGTCTGCCTACTACGTGCTCCATGAGGGTGACTTGTATCGGAAGACCCTCTCGGGTCTCCTGGCCCGATGCATCTCGGAGGAAGAGGTCCCAAGGATCTTGGAAGAAGTCCACTCCGGCGAGTGTGGCAGCCACTCGGGGAGCAGGATGTTGGAGGCAAGAATAGTGAGGCAGGGGTACTTCTGGCCAACCCTAAGCAAAGACGCGGCAGCCTTCGCCAAGAGATGCCAGAAGTGCCAAATGTTCGCCTCGCTTCAGCTCATGCCAGCTCAGAGGCTGAAGAGTATCACGGCGCCCTGGCCATTCGCCATATGGGGAATGGATCTGGTAGGACCCTTCCCCCAGGCTAGCGGGCAGAGGAGATTTCTCCTAGTCATGATTGACTACTTCACAAAGTGGCTGGAGGTCAAGGCGTTGGCTAATGTCACCTCTCAGGTAATCCGCAACTTCGTATGGGGGGAGATCATTTGTCGACATGGGCTTCCGCAGGCCATAGTCACGGATAATGGACCGCAGTTCGCAAGCGAGGAATTCATCAGCTTCTGTGGCCAGCTGGGGATAGACCTTAGGTTTGCGTCCGTCCACCATCCCAGGAGCAACGGGCAGGTAGAGGCAGCGAACAAGGTCATCGTGAACTTGCTCAAGAAAAAGGTGGAAAATCTCAAAGGCAATTGGGTGGAACAGCTCCCCTCGGTCCTATGGGCTTTAAGAACCACCCCCAACACCGCCACGGGAGAGACCCCTTTCAGGCTCTCTCACGGCTGCGAGGCGGTCATCCCCATAGAGTTCGAGATTACAACACCACGGGTCACGGTCGCCACAAATGGAGAGGAGGATTGGAGAGCCGAGAACGAGGAGGAGTTGCGGCTCTCCTTCGACCTCATCGAAGAAGCTCGGGATCGAGCAGCCATCCATCAAGAAGAGGTCAAGCGGCGGATGGCCAAGTATTTTGACAGGCACGTCAGGATCAAGCAGTTCGAGAAGGGAGATCTGGTACTCAAGAAGGTCGACGCGGCTGGGAGATCCGCCGCGGTGGGAAAGCTTAACCCCAACTGGGAAGGCCCCTATGTCGTGGAAGAAGCACTAAAGTCTGGGGGGTATCGCCTTCAGAATGTGGAGGGCCAACTCCTCAGCCATACATGGAGTGGCGACGACCTTAAACGCTTTTATCCTTAGTACCATGTAATAATGATGTTTTTTGAATAAAAGCATTTTGTTTAAACTATGTGAATGAAAATGATGCTGCAGCTCGCAGGAGAGACCCTGGATGTTCAAGAGGTTGGCCCCGAGCAGACCCGCTGTCCAGGCTCTCATCTAGCTGGCAGGTCCGAAGGCTCACTCGGTGGCAGGTTCTATGTTCCAGAGGTTGGCCCCGAGCAGACCCGCTGTCCAGGCTCTCATCTAGCTGGCAGGTCCGAAGGCTCACTCGGTGGCAGGTTATATGTTCCAGAGGTTGGCCCCGAGCAGACCCGCTGTCCAGGCTCTCATCTAGCTGGCAGGTCCGAAGGCTCACTCGGTGGCAGGTTCTATGTTCCAGAGGTTGGCCCCGAGCAGACCCGCTGTCCAGGCTCTCATCTAGCTGGCAGGTCCGAAAGCTCACTCGGTGGCAGGTTCTATGTTCCAGAGGTTGGCCCCGAGCAGACCCGCTGTCCAGGCTCTCATCTAGCTGGCAGGTCCGAAGGCTCACTCGGTGGCAGGTTCTATGTTCCAGAGGTTGGCCCCGAGCAGACCCGCTGTCCAGGCTCTCATCTAGCTGGCAGGTCCGAAGGCTCACTCGGTGGCAGGTTCTATGTTCCAGAGGTTGGCCCCGAGCAGACCCGCTGTCCAGGCTCTCATCTAGCTGGCAGGTCCGAAGGCTCACTCGGTGGCAGGTTCTATGTTCCAGAGGTTGGCCCCGAGCAGACCCGCTGTCCAGGCTCTCATCTAGCTGGCAGGTCCGAAGGCTCACTCAGTGGCAGGTTCTATGTTCCAGAGGTTGGCCCCGAGCAGACCCGCTGTCCAGGCTCTCATCTAGCTGGCAGGTCCGAAGGCTCACTCGGTGGCAGGTTCTATGTTCCAGAGGTTGGCCCCGAGCAGACCCGCTGTCCAGGCTCTCATCTAGCTGGCAGGTCCGAAGGCTCACTCGGTGGCAGGTTCTATGTTCCAGAGGTTGGCCCCGAGCAGACCCGCTGTCCAGGCTCTCATCTAGCTGGCAGGTCCGAAGGCTCACTCGGTGGCAGGTTCTATGTTCCAGAGGTTGGCCCCGAGCAGACCCGCTGTCCAGGCTCTCATCTAGCTGGCAGGTCCGAAGGCTCACTCGGTGGCAGGTTCTATGTTCCAGAGGTTGGCCCCGAGCAGACCCGCTGTCCAGGCTCTCGTCTAGCTGGCAGGTCCGAAGGCTCACTCGGTGGCAGGTTCTATGTTCCAGAGGTTGGCCCCGAGCAGACCCGCTGTCCAGGCTCTCATCTAGCTGGCAGGTCCGAAGGCTCACTCGGTGGCAGGTTCCATGTTCAAGAGGTTGGCCCCGAGCAGACCCGCTGTACAGGCTCTCATCTAGTTGGCAGGTCCGAAGGCTCACTCGGTGGCTGTTTCTCAGTTCTCAGGAGAGGATCTCAAGAGCATTCGCATAAGACCACGCGCCGGAGAGAGGATCACACCCCACTCTCTTAACTACTTAAGCGAAACCCCATGACACGCGAATGATAAGGTCCACTGGGAAGCGAGAAGTCGAAGAGGGGCAACACACCTAAGTCGTCTCCGAACACTCGCTGGGTAGCCGGGACGGTTACTCTACGACCTAACGTCCTGGTAAGCCTAGCGAGACGTTGCAGCGAATGATAATAAAGTTTGAGATGGCATAAAAACTGAGATTACGCAGAAATTGAGATAGCACAAAAATTGTAATCCATAGATATATCTTTCAGGGGCATTCGCCCAATTCGTGGTTACACCAGAAAAAGAAAAGGTAAATACAACAAAAGGAGGAAAATACAGAGGGCCCCCCTCAAGGGTCACCAGACTCCTCCGAAGAACCTTCGCTCTCATCCTGGACGGGGGCATCTTCTCGCGGCGCGACGCCGTCGTCCTCCGGGAAAGGGATCGGAATGTAAAGCTCCGGAACTACTTGGCGAGTGGTGAGGCATTCGGCCTCCGGCTTCAAATACCCAGCCCGCCGCAGCACCTGCAACGCGTGCTTGACGGCGCGTTGCGCATTCTCCTGAAGCAGTTGCTCCAGCTCGTGATGGGGGTAAAAGTGCCCCCCATCACCCGGGGCGAGTGATGTCATTCCGGCTTCTCGCAGCAGCTGGGTCTCGGCTTTGGCGAGACGGACTTCCTCCTCGAGGTCGACCACCCGCGCTCGGAGCATCCCAGCACGTGTTGCATCCTAGAAAAATAAAGTGATCATGATGAGAGGAATATGGGACAGTCAGTAATAACCATTCGCAGGAGTAAAAGTAAATGTACCTCTACAACCGGGCGGTTGGCGAGAAGAGATTCCGCGGTTTTCAGTCTTTCCCTGAGATCGCTCGCCTCCTGGGAAAGAAGAGCCCTGGTCTCCTCGACCTTGGCCAGGTTCCGCGAGACCTCAAGGCTCCGGCGAGAAGACATATGCGAGAGCTCGAGAGCGCGCAGCATAGCCCGGGCGGCTTCGTGGGCGAGAACTTGAGTCTTCTCCAAATCGAAGACCTCGGCGTCCTCCCGACCATAAAGGGCATACGCCAGGGCATAGGCCTCGCCGCTAGCAATGTTGGTCTCCACCCAAGATGGATGGAGAGTGGATAGCGAAACCCTGTTCGCGTTCCTGTCCCACTTCAGCAAAGGAGCCCCGGAGGGGTCCACGTACCTCTCGCCGTTCGCGAAGTTGCTATGGTCCCGGGGCAACGGAGGCGGCGGCAGCGCCGATTTCTCCGGAGGAGCATTCGCACCAGGCGCGTCGGTCCCCAGGGTTGAGGGTGGAGCACTCGCCCCAGAGGATTCGCCCAGAACCCCCTTGCCCTTCACCGCGGGTGGACAGGGCGACTTCGAGGGAGGAGGGGAAGAAGCCTTCGCTGACTTTCGCTTCCGACCACTAGGCTTGGAAGAGGAAGGTTCCTCCCGGCAGGCATCCGCGGCGGCTTGCGCGAGAGGTGGGCAAAACCCAGGAGGACGCGGCGGATGAACGGGAAGATTACGCACACCTGCATGATATTGCGAGTGGTTTAGGCGAATGGTGTAAGAATCACGACCAAGATGAATTCGAAAGTCTTGGAATCTTACCCTCGCCCTGTGGAATGAACGGGAGCGTGTCGACGTTCCGCCGGAGATAGACAAGGTCCATCCCGTACCGCAGAATGTATTGATGGAGTTTCGCCTCATGCCCCCCTAGGGTCGGGGGGCGGAAGGTTGACTCCTCCTCCTGCACCGGGGCGAGAAGGGTGTTACCTAGGCTCCCGCTGACGAAGATGAAGCGGCGAACCCATTCGTGGTTCTTGTTCGGGAGCCCGTAGTGTTTGAGAGGGCTTAGACCCGAGAAGAAGGAGATGCCGCCGGTGCAGCGGAAGGTGTAGAATTTGCGGAAGACGGGCAGCGAGAACTCGATCCCTTCTTCTCGCAAGTAGCTCGCGTACCCGACCAGCATGGCTATGGAGTTGGGGTTGAGCTGGGCGGGCACGACCCCGTAGTACCTGAAAGTCTGGCGCAACTCCGGCCAGATGGGGAGGCGAAAGCCCACCTCGAAGTGCTCTAGCGGGATCGCGAGAGCACAAGGCGAGATGGAGTTCAGGCGCTCTTCAGGCCTGGGCTTTCGCCCCTCGAACCCCCCAGGGACGTAGTCAGCAACTGCCGTCAAGTAGGCCTCTTCGGAGAGGTCGCAGGAATCAAATACATGATTGACGAATGCGCTGGCACACTTGCCCCTTCCTTCGGCATCGGCACCCATCTCGCGAATGAGGGGAAAGAAAGGAGCAGCAAAGAAGGGAGAGGTGCGAATGCTAGAAGCAAGGAAAGAGAGGGAGCGAATGGTGATGTATTTATTACGGTAGTTGAAGGGCCTATTTATAGAGGCATTAAACGGCGTTTGGGCTTTCGAGGCAACGGGGGGTGCGGATAGCAATCTGCGGCAGTCCGGCGCCTCGAAACCCGGTCCAAATCTCTCTCGCCCATTAATGGCGAGTGACCTATAACTATTCGCTCAACGGCTTTGCGAAAAGGGTTAGGAAAGCATTCGCAAAGCATATCATTCGGCAGTACCTAGGCAGGTTATGAAAGAAGCAAAAATGGTCAGGTAAGCATTCGCAAAACATATCATTCGGCGACAATCAGATAGGCTGAGGAAAGTAAATAGCGATAAATAGAGCATTCTCAGAATCATAATATACAAAGTTATTACGGACAAATATTAATGTTCGACACTCGCGGCGAGGCGGGTAGGAAAAGAAAGAGATTATGGCATCTGGGTCAGTACTCCACCCAAACCCATCGACCTCGCTTTCGCGACCCGGCTTCTGGGGGCATTCGCTGACGATAGTATGTCATCATGTTGGTGATCTCGTGCGAAGCCAGTTGGAGCTGGTCCCGGGCTCTCGCCGCGTGCCTTTCAGGCGACAGCTCCCCACCTTCGCCCCCCAGTCGCTCCACCGTCGCGAGAAGCCGCGAGTAGTCCCTCCGGAGTTCCTTCAGCTCGCGCTTGATCTCCAGCTTCTCCTCGTCCACCTGGCCGGCAACATTTCGCTGGAGGTGGATAAGCTTCCCAAAGATCTCCGTGATTCGCTCCTTCAGGGTCACGTGGTCAGATGAGTCACCCAAGAAGTCAGCGAGATCACCTGGGGAGGGAAGGGGCGAGAGCACCCCGTCTTCCCCCTCATAGTAGGACTCAGGGGGGGAGACCTCCCGATACCCTATGAGATTATAAAAGGATCAGTACGATGAAGTTAGCGAATGCGGCAAGGACAAGATAGAGGCCTGACCTGGGGCGGGTACCCTGTGGCCTGAGGGGCGAGAAGTATGGGGGTGTACTCCGGGCAACCCGGCGAAAGGGGGGAAAACCTTCCCTTTTCCGGGGCGGAAAGGCGGTGGAGGAGGAGCCTGATCATCCGCCGGGGGATTCGCGTTATCTTCAGCACGGAGGTGCTGACCCGGCTCCCGCTCGGGGTAGACCCTCTGTTCATTCGCTGTAACAGAGGGGTTCCGCTGGGTTGGGGAAGGTGGAAGAATAGTGTCCCGTAGCGAGACGTCAGGGTTGAGGGCTGCAAAAAGTTGAGGGTCAGAAACAAGCCGTCTCAAAGGTAAATCGGAAGGATTCCAAAACTTACTGGACTGAAGTACGGTCTCGCCCGGAGGAGGGGGAGGAGCCAGGTCCGGGTTAGGGGGAGGGGCCAGGTCCAGATCTGGAGGAGGCCCCTCAGACTCGGGGGGTGGCGCCGCGACACTATTCAAGACGACCACGTGGTCGTCCTCTGGCACCGAGGTCCCCTGCGAGTGGTCAAAGCAATTTTGGAATAAGGGTCCGAACTAAAAGGTGAGGCGGGAGGAATTCCCATACCTGGGTCCCGAGGTCAACAGGAGTGCGCGCCGGAGATTCAACCACGGTCTCGCCTTTTTGACGATTCAGCCGAATCGTCTTGGCTCGCCGCGAGACGTAGGGGGCGCTCGGGTCTCGCTTAGATGTCAGCCAGGGAGCGAATCTGGCAGTTTTCGGGGCGGTTGCAACCTGGGCCGCGGCCAGGCGCTCGATCATCTCTTGCGAGAGGGGTTTCGCGGAAGGCTTATGAGAAGACATTGGAAGTGGCGAAAGGTCAAGAGAGAGAAGAAATCTTGAGCCGAAATGTGGAAGTGGTCCAGAAAAACCTGACACGGGATGTATATATATAGGATAACGGTGGGACCCACAGAATCTTGCGGGGTCCACTCAACAAGCACTCACCAAATAAGGGGTTGGACTGTTCTTTCCGAGTGGACGAGCCACTCGCAAAGAGCGGGGATTGTGTACAACCCGTATTTGGCGAGTGGGTCCCTCGAGTCAGTTGATGGGACAGGGGTCAGCCAGACCATTCGCCCGTACCGAGACAGGAAAAAGGATCCCCAGATTAGTGGGGGTAGGCTGCAGGCGAGAGGGAGCCTGACGAGTGGTGCCTCCACGGACCATTCGCTCAGGGGCTTGAGCATTCGCCCAGTCAAGCGGGAACTCGGCGAGTGGTTCCCTCACGGACCACTCGCCCAGAAGGCAGTGAGGAGGAAATGACCATAATACCCCTTGTGGTCTGCATATAGCCCTTCAGAACAGCGGAGTTAGGCTATTCGTAGACCAATTTGGGGTGCATTTAGTAAAATTAAAAGGCGGATTCATGCTATTTGCAGACCAGCCTAAGAAAAACTATAAATAGACCCTTAAGGGCACCTTGGAGGAGATCCGATTTTAGAGAATCCTCTCCTCTAGGCTAGTTTTGGTTGGCAGCCAGTGCCCTCCAAGGTGCCCGGTTGAGCTTTGGATTGGGAGGGGAAGCTCTCTAAGATCTTCCGGGTGTGTGGCGGGACCTCCTCGCTTCAGCCTTGGGTCTATTCCGTTTCCAGCATCCACCGTCAAGAGAGTCTAGTGAGGGGGAAATAAGCATCGGCTACACCCCCAGTGGGTCCGAACTCAAGAGACCAGTTGCTGGTTTCAACAATATATCGATCGGCCACTACCTCTCTATCATATTATTCAAGCAAACTCGTAGATATCAATGGTAAAGGCTCTTGTCCATCATGGCGGCAGCACCCATGAATTCTCCTTCTACACTATTATTAAAATAATGTCTGGCGACATCATGTGCAAAGAGTCCTGACCTTATTGGCGGCATTTACACATGAATTCTCTCTCGCCTATGGTACTCTATCCAATTTGCACATACGGTAGTATTGTGAGTAAAGGCTCCTGACCTATACGGCGACATTACTCACAAATCTCCCTCACCCTTGTATTTCCAATTTAAACAGTTTATAGTGTTATCTGGGTGCTATCAACGACCATGGTAGCACTACCGCATGACGGTACCTCCCCAGATCCAAGAACTCACATCTTAGCACTTCAATCAATTCCCTATTATGGAATACAAGCGTGAACATATTCCATATTAACGTTTACACTGCCTGGGAGTGCCCAACATAGGAAATTTGGGAGCTATCTTTGGCGGTAGCACTACCGCCAGATGGTATCTCCCAAAAACCGTGAAATTTCAGTTTCAAGCCAACTCAAGGTCTTCCTACCCTATATCCATGCAACCTAATGTCACTAGAGTATCACATGTATCCACAACGAACTCCATCACAAATGATTTCTTATAAACATCACCAAAATGGGTCACACACCGCGGTCTTGTCTTCATACACAAAATCAATCTAATGGAAAATGCAAAGGAAGAATCAAAGAAAATAAATACGCATACTATTGGCCGGAAGGAAGGGGTTGTTACCTTTGGAGCGCGCTTTGGACGCATGATCCACGGAGAAAGTGGGATGAAGACCATCACAATGATCCGAGAAAGCTTTCTCCTGCAACGGTTTGTCGATCCTCGCGGCGGAGCTCCGACAACCTCACCTTCTTCCTCACGCACGGTTACCGCTCCCTTCAAGCTCTCGACCGTGACCTAGCCGAAGGATGGGAGGAAAAATGAAATGAGTTATGGTTTCAACCTATTTACCCTAAGACACACCTCTCGTGTCTGCCCGATCGTCTTTTAATAGATTTTAACAGTCGTGATCGTAAGATTAAAACCGGTCGGCCCGCTTGGGAGTTATCGCGCGGCGGTAACACTACCGCGCGGTTGTATCTCCCAGGCCACCCAGACCACTCAAAACGATTGTTACCGACATCGATAACACTACCGCGGGGTGCGGTAAGTAACAAAGAACCTTTTAAAAATGGGCCAACTTGACCAGGCGATCCACAATCACCCAAATTGCATCATTCCCATGTTGGGATCGTGGAAAACCATGAACGAAGTCCATAGAGATATCGCCGAACTTCCATTCAACAATTGGAAGTGGTTGTAGAAACCCACCAAGCCTTGACATTCTGCATTCACTAAAGTACACATCTGACACCTACTCAGTACTCACAAACAAAGTTTCATCCCTCTTCTTACCAGGCCACCAGAAGGATTTCTTCAAATCCATATACATCTTCGTACTGCCTGAATGAATTGAGTACTTCGTGAATTGTGCCTCAAATATCAACTCCCCGCAGAGCTAAGCTAAAGCGCGGAACACACACTCTTTTTTTTTCAAGAGTCCTCCGACTATCTCCAAATCTGATGTATTCTAAATTCGACGGATTAATTTTAAAAGATAAAATTTGAGATCAAATTAAATTAAGCGGCGCTCCTCAAATTTTCACGAGCAATATCTAGTGACAACCGATCTAGTGTTCGCAAGCGCGCATAGATGTCTAAGGTTCGTTAGCATTTAGCAATATGACAACTTCATCCACATGCATGCATGCTAAAGAAATAAAGAACAATGAACAAGTGATCAAAATAAACATTAAGCATGAAATGTAACTAGCAAGATATGAGCATAAAGAGGAGTATAAGTTATAACTCAAGCCATAGAAGCAGTGCCGAATGATTGGTTCTCTGGAAAGGAAAACAGTGCGGGAATGACCCGTTCTGGGCAGGGAACAAAACGCAGGCTGGCTGCGAGCGCTGAAAGAAAAACGGAGGGGAAGGTGATGAAGGGAGGGGCTTTGTGTTGCTGGACGGCAGGGAGAAGGAGTTACCGGAGACCTGGGAGGTTGTGGAAGTCGATGACAAGTCCAGGTGAAACTTCTTCCAGCGACAGGAAGAGGGAAGAAGAGCGTCGAACTCGTCGAAGCCCCTGACAGTAGGCGGGGAAAGGTTCGCCGGGATCGGAGAGGATCATCGACGGCGGCGGCGAGGAGGGAGGGGGAGGAGTCGGGCGACGGGAGCCACAACAGAGTCGTGCTGAAGGGGAACCGAACAAGACAGAAAAATCTCGTTCAGTTCTCTTTCCAGGCTCCCTCTGTCACGTGGGACTGGGAGTTTTATAAAGATGGAGGTAGTTTTAATAAGGAGAAATAATTCTGGATATTAAAGAATAATCAAAGGGGTGGGTTTCAAAGTTGGCTGCTTATGGATATTAAAGAATAATCAAAGGGGGGGGGGGGGGTTAAAGTTGGCAGTTGTCTTTGATGGGTGTAATAAATATTAAAGTGTATTAATCGGCTAACTTAATAAAGATGGGAGTTTTTCAAATAGGATTTTAATTAGGGTGTTAAATATGGGGAAAATCAAAGGGTAAGAACTTTGAACTTCGAATTTTGTCTTTCTCACAATACAATTTTTGAAATTAATTAAATTACTTAATATTAATTTCAAAAAATTAACAAACTTAATTATATTTAAAATATTATTTTTAAGCTTGCCCAATTACCACTTAGCCTAATTTGACGGACCTTTTCATTCATGGTCTTATTGGGCAGTCACTCTAATAAGTCATACAAACAAACACTACTACAAACGAGCGCGAGTAACAAGAGCGATTCAAATGCACTAACACACATACACAAATAAAACAACATGCATGAAAATAATTTAAAACAACATACGCGAAGACGTGTGCGACACTAATAAAAATGCGGGAAATAAAATATGACGCGACTCAGGTTGCATCAAAATCACTGTTCTCACCCTCCTATGCTTCCAACACTAAGAGTTGTATCTCTTCATCAACACTGGCTGCCTCCTGAATCCTGTCTGCTATATCACAATGTAGCTCTATCCAGTTCACACAAGCTACTTTAGCATCGCCTTTCACAACACAAGTAGTTTCCAGCAACTCAAAGTCCCGCACCAACTGTTCGTTGTGCGCTTCAATCCAGCTGCCCTGCCTTGAGTACTTCCTGCACAACGCGTCGGCCACAACATTCGCCTTTCCCGGTGTATACTGAATTTTTACGTTGTAGTCCCCAGGGAACTAGACCCACCCGCGCATTCTCATCTTTAGCTCTTTTTGACTCAAAAGATACTTCAGAATTTTATGGTCTGTAAAAATCTCAACCTTTGCACCATAGACATAGTATAGTGCCTCCACAGTTTCAAAGAAAAATCACCGCCGCAAACTCCATGTCGTGAACGAGGTAATTTTTCTCATGCGGCTTAAGCTGTCTCGAACCAAAAGATATCACACTACAATGCTGCACTAGAACACATCCCAAATCGCAACCAGACGCGCCACTAAAGATCTGAAATCCTTCAGTCCCACTTGGAAGACTTAGAATTGGAGCAGACGTCAACTTTTACTTCAGAGTTTTAAAAGCTTGGTCGCACTCACGCGTCCACACGAACTTATGATCCTTGCGAGTGAGAGAGGTGAGGGGCAATCCTATCCACAAGAAGTTCTCCACGAACCTTTTGTCGTAACTGACTAGTCCAAGGAAACTCCCGACTTCTGCAACGGTCTTCAACACATGCCAATCTCTAATGGCCTCAACCTTCATCAGATCCACCGCCACCTCATTACCACTAATTATGTGGCCTAAGAACATGACTTCCTCAATCCAAAAGTCGCATTTGGAGAACTTGAAGTTTACCTCAAAGTTTCCAGTACTAGCCTCAAGTGAGCTTCATGCTCAACCTCCGATCTCGAGTACACTTGTGCCCTAAATAAATACCACTACGAACATATCCAAGTACTTACTGAACACGCGGTTCATAATAGAAAACTCAAAGTGCCCATACCTCATCCCAAAACAGTCTTCGGGATATACTCTTCTTGGATCCTCAACTGGTAGTACCCCGACTTCAAGTCTAACTTTGAATATACCGTCGACCCAATCGACTGATTAAAGAGGTCGTCGATGCGCGAATCAGGTACTTATTCTTGATAGTCAGCTTGTTCAACTCACGGTAGTCTATTCACAGACGCGTACTACCATCCTTTTTCTTCACAAACAACACCGATGCACTCCATGGTGAAGAGCTCAGTCGAGTGTTCCCTTGCTCTAAAAGTTCTTGCTCAACCAACTCTTTAGGCGCCATCCTATACGGAGCATGTGACACAGACCTCACATCGGGTGCTAACTCTATCGCGATGTCAATCTCTCGTTGAGGAGGTGCTCCAGGGAGCTCGTTAGGAAACACATCCTTAAACTCTGCCACCACTAACACATCACCAAATGATAACTTCGTGGAGCCATGAACGCTTCGCCTCCTTGATTCACCGCACACATCACTTCCATGGGGGAAATTAAGGATCAAGCAACTCCGGTCAAACCTTGAAACTGAACTTCCTCTCGTCCTCCACTCCGCAAAGTCACCATCCTTTGATTGCAGTCAATATTAGCTCTTTGCTCTGCTAGCCTATCCATTCACAGAATAATGTCAAACTCCACTAACGACAAGATTGTCGCTTCCAAGTTGAAGTCTTGCTGCTCTATCTTTGTGATAACTCGACCCCTCCTGCTCGTGCACATGAACGAACCAGTTGGTATCCGCACCCTCAGCTCCAAACCCGCCTCAAGTAGTTACACACCAATACTCCACATAAAATTATCCGCGAGGAAAGAATGTGACGACCCTATATCGAATAAAACTTAGCAGGCACGTTGAAGACTAGAACGATGTCTGTTCAAACATACAACAAATATTGGAGGTCGCAATCTAACAACATATAATATGAAATACTAAAACATAAAACATATTCTAAATTTTCATACCTATCACCACGTCAGGTTGACAAATAGCCTCTTTTTGCCCAGGGCTGTAAGCTCTAGGCTGCACTGGTGGGAATCGTGAAGCACTTGATTCCACCACCTTTCCTTTCTCAAAGTAGCTAGGACCCGCTCACACAGTGGGCTCCTGCCTTCGTTCTTCCTCGAGCACTCCATCGGGACAGTTCCGTGCTATGTGACCTAGCTTGTTACACTTGAAACAAGTTTGAGGTCCCTTCGAACAGACATCACCAGAAACAACTCCGCCCTCCTCGCCCGATTTCTGAGGGCGGAATCTCTTCTTCTATTTGCTCCCATCAGATTTCCACTGAGATTGAGAAAGTTTCCCTTCTCCTTGCTTTGTTGCATATCCCTTGCGGTGCTGGGTCTGCTCAAAATCCATCTCTAATGCCCTGACAGATTCAACCAACTCATTGAAGTCTGCCGTCCTCAAAGCAATAAGCAGGTGCCATAGATTGTCTTGCAACCCTTCATAGAAATGATTATACCTCTCCTCTTTGCCATAGTTGTCCCTGCATAACGACCCAAACAAGTAAACTCCTGCAGGTATTCATCCACGGATATGTCCCGCTGAACTAGTCTCAGAAATTGCCTCTGAAGGACTAGCCTCGTCGTAGGTGTAATGTAACGCTTCAGAAAAGCGCATGTGAACTCTCCCATAGTAATTTGAGTGGGGAGACGTCTGGGGAACTATCTACCGCGCTCTTCCAACCACCACAACTTTGCGTCGCCCTCCAACATGATGGTCGCAAAAGACACCTTTCTCTCTTCGGAGGTCTTCGACGCCTCAAACAACTCCTTAATCCTCGCTAACCAGTCCTCTGCATCGGCCGGTGTGCTGACTCCCTTGAATGTAGGAGGATGGAAGCTCAAAAAATATTTCAGCTAGTGGCCTCTCTGCCCACCCGAATGTTTTGCCAACGACTCTGCACGCCCTACAACCCCTTATGGTGTGACAGGTGTCCCACTAGGTAGCACTCTCGTGGCTTGAGCAGTTGAGCTTCCACCACTGCATCTTCTATGATACTCCAAAAGTCTGCAGGTGACATGTTCACATTCATGAAACCCAGAGCAGTATCATTACTAGTTGTAAGGTCCTCACGCGCTCTGGAAGTCTCCACATTGTCATTAATACCCTATCATAGATAACATATTATGTCAGATTATATTCAATAATCAAATATCAATCACATGGACACTAACGGTCCCAACAATTAATCCTATGTGGATAACTCTTTTTAACTTTTTAGATACACTAAACCGCTCCCTATCGGTCTAGAACCCTTTAACCTATCTCTGATACCAAATTGTAACACCTACACCGCAGGTCTGCAACGACCATATAGTATGGGTCCGCTCAGGCCTCACAACATATAACCATCACAATTTTAGCATTATAAAATAATGTAAGTACAAACTTTAATAAAACTAAACAACTAGCACAGTGGAAACTGAAAACATAACCCAGAGAGTGTCCACATTATATATTATAATCAAAAAAGTACTTGGCCTTATGGCCATACAAAATACATATCATCTATGACGTAATCAATACATCAAAATATCCTAAGTTATTTCGGCCCGGACCAAAAGCAAAAAAAAAGTACATCAAAAGAGAAGAGGGGAAATAGGACACTTCATGAAGCTTTGGCTTTTTAGCTGGCTAGCGTGCTCCAACACGAGAGCCTTGCCTTGCAATCAAGTCAACAGAAGCGGTGCACGAGGGTCACCCTGCAAGTTAGCATTTCGCATAAAATATGAAAACATATGAACATGTATATCAAGCACTATTTTATGTCACAAACAACTACCACATCTCAAGTTGAGCATCAAAGTAAAGGGGGCTTAATATGCAATATGAATGCAACTAGGTAATTCCCATAACACCTTAAGCACGTGTATGGGTCTACAAACCATCAAAACACAATCACATTACAAATCCAACGACAACTACCTCTCTATCATGTTATTTAAGCAAACACGTAAGCATCAAGGGTAAAGGCTCCTGGCTATCATGGCGGCAGTACACAAGAATTCTCCCTCTACGCTATTATTAAATTAATGTTCTGTGGCGTCATGTGCAAAGACTCTTGACCTTATTGCTAGCATATACACATGAATTCTCCCTCGCCTATGGAGCTCTATCTAATTTGCACATATGGTGACATTGTGAGTAATGGCTCCTGGCCTATACGACGACATTACTCACAAATTCTCCCTCACGTTTCATTTCCAATTTAAACGGTTTATAGTGTTGTCTGAGAGATTTCGCCGGCCGCGGTAGCACTACCGCTCGGGGTTACCTCCCAAAATCCAAGAACTCACATCTTAGCTCTTCAATCAATTCCCTATTTTGGCATACAAGCGTGAACATATTCCTCATGACGTTTACACTGCCTGGAAGTGCCCAACATAATCAATCTGGGAGCTATCGCCGACGGTAACACCTATGTTGCACCGACACTTCAAATTGCCCAGCGTGTCAGTGTCGGACTCTCCGACACTCTTCGGACTCTCCGACACTCTCTGACACTTCAGAACACTATAAAGGCCACTATGTGTGATGTTTTATTTTTAAAATTTAGGTACTATATTGAACAATGACTCGATAAAGATTCTTCTAGAATTTCTCCATACAAGGATAGTGAAATCATTCAAGAAACCAAAAAATGCTTTAGGAAGTACTTTTCTAACATTGAGGATCGCACCAAGGTGAATTTAGAGTACGCAAATTTTGCTTATATAAATGGAGAATTTAGATAATTTGATTCAGTTCACAGTCGATCTTCAATGGATCATAAGGTTTGGTGGGTTATTCATGGTGCAAGTGCACCTATGCTACAAAGTTTAGCCATAAAGCTTCTTGCACAACCATCTTCTTCATTATGTGTCGAGAGGAATTGGAGAACGTACTCCTTCATAATTATAAAAAATAAATATTTAATACACGTGTCACAGCATGTCGGAATATGGTATTTTTTGAGAATTAACGAGTCGCGTGTCGTGTCGTGTCGCGTCGCGTGTCGGTGTCGGTGCAACATAGGGTAACACTACCACCCGACAGTATCTCCCAGAAACAGTGTAATTTCAGTTTCAAATGGCAATAGAGTATCACAAGTCTTCCTAACGAACTTCTTCGCCAACGATTTCGTATAAAACCACCAAAACGGATCACGCACCGCGATTTTTACTTCACACACAAAATCAATCTAAGGGAAAATGCAAAGGAAGAATCAAGGAAAATAATACGCATCCTATTGACCGGAAGGAAGAGGTTGTTACCTAGGAAGCACCGGTACGATGGTACGACAAAATTTAAAAAACAAGGATACGGGTACGGCAGGATACATTGTATTAAATATAATAAATATTTATGTATATATTAAAAATGCAATTATAAATTATCAAAACAGTAAAACATGAAGCTTAAATAATCAATTAAAGTACAAGTCCATAACTAATGCAATATAACATGATGTTCTTAGACATGAAATATTCATAATCATTTCAAATTTAACGATGTTCATCACTCATTTTCTTCATCTTCCTTCGTATTGTTGGAGATCAAGACATCTTCAATTTCTGGCTCATCTAAAGACAAGTTGGCAATTGTAAGCATGCCAACTCCATCAAAAGAATTTGCCCATGCATCTCCTCCTATATCCCACATTCTGCTCCTTGATTGTAGATTTCGTTTCTCCTCAATAATAGGCGTAGATTACTATGCACATACACTAAATCATCAGCTCGTTGTGGTAGAATTTTGTTTCTTCTCAATGAGTGAATGAATGAGTATGTGCTCCAATTTCTCTCACAGCAGGACGATGAAGAAGGATGACCTAAAAGCTTCAAAGCAATTTTTTGCAATTTAGGTGCTGAAGTTCCATAGTAACTCCACCAATCTTTGGGCAATAATGAAGCTCTGCTCTCCAAACTATCTGGCTCACTAAAAGCTTCACCAAGCCCCGTGAACCTAGAGAACTCATTGATTACTATATTCCTCTCCATCACATCATGAAAGTATCTTCTTAAGCATTTATTCCTCTCCAAAGAAATCTCCTCATTCGTATTTGGAGCAACTCTATTTGGCCCTCCATCAAGCCATTCTCGACTATAATACCTACAAATAAAAGCATATAGTAAATAGATAATCATTGTAAATGTTAAATATCAAATAAGCAAAAAAAAACCTTGAATTAAGAAAATGAGCCATGCAATGTAGTGGTGTGCAACTTTTGGTCCATCGATCAACGAGGACATCATAAATTGCCTCATAAAGAGGGCAATGAGCTTCCAAGTCCGTTAACTTTTCGTGTCTATATATTTCAATCTTCACATTTTCTATCATTGAATCCCACATGTCATATACCAAATGACAGTTAGGTTTGTCGGTATCACAAACCCTAAGCATATCATATATGGGGATCTTGTCCACGTCATCCCACCATTTGTCATTATAGATGATGTTTTTAATCTCCAAAGCTTTCTCAACATCATCTGCTCTATACATAGTCCATTCGGGACATCCAACCATATTAAGCAAACCCATCTTTACAAGTTTAAACCTCTTCAACATCCTTATAGTGGAAGCAAATCGTGTTTCAGCAACTGCAAGTAACTTCAACGAAACAAAAGAGTTATACATGTTCAACCTGTATTGATGATTCATTATGAAAGTCCTGATTGATTGAGCTTCATTAGCCACTTGAGTTATCCATCCACATTGTTCTCTATCTGTTGCACAACGATCAGTATTATTGGCTGCGCAATTATTTTTTAATGCTAGATTTAAGGTGTGCACAACACAAGGTGTCCAAAAAAATATGTGGGAATCATGCCTCCACAATTGCTCCTGCTGCCTTACACACTGGTGCATTATCAGTGATAACCTGTATAACATTTTCGGCTTCAACTTCATTAATAACTTCAACCATCAAATTTGCAATATAATGTCTATCCTTGTACTCTCCTGATTCTTCAACTGCCTTTACAAAAATAGGACCATCCTCAGATGCTGCCATAAAATTAATCAAAGGTCTCCTTTGAGTATCTGTCCAACCATCACTAACTAAGCTGATTCCCTTTTGGGGCCAAGTATCTTTAAATGGCTGAAGCATTCTAGTGATATTGGATTTTTCTTTTTGCAAAAGAGTAGTTCTTAGAGCATTATATCCAGGAGGAACAAATTCATCAAGATTATGATTAACAACAAATTTATATGAACTAATATAATACGAATTTCTAGCGAGATGAAATGACAAACCACCAGAATAGAACATCCTAGCTATGTGGCTCCTCAACTCATCTCTAGCTTTATTTTGGAAAGCCATATCAATAGGTCCACTTCTTTTTTTGGTTTCCCCAACTAATTGAGAAGTTTGACTTGCATTAGGAAACGATAATACCTTGAGAGCTGGTTTGCATTTTTCTTCTGAAGTAGAAACCACTCTTTGAAGCCCTTTTAAATACTCCTGGGTAACCTTTGGACATACCCTAATACCATTCCCAGATATTTTTAGCAAGTGACTCTTGACCCTAGAATAAGAGCAACTGAAATCAATCTCACAAAAATTATATTTCCATTTTTTGTTTCCGCCACCAACTTCTCTACTATGGATAAGAGACATAATCCCAGAGTGGCGCATTATCATCATTGTTTGCGTCATGAGAAATAAATCTACTTGTTGCTGAAGTAGAAGTTGAACAAGTGACACTAATCAGAGATTGTGATTGAGACATAATTGCTGTAATAAGAACAAGACGAAAAAAACAATAATACATAAATTACAACAGTGAACAGTTCCACAAAAAAGAAGAAGAAGAAGAAGAAGACGACAAAATTTCCAGATAAGACCACAAAATTTCCATGCCTGGCATGGCTTAATACAGGAAAATGTAAAATGCAAAGCAGGAAAGCAATGAGACTAATCAGCCTAGTTATGCACAACCTCATGTTTTATAAAACTAATTTGTTTAGCAATGTGTAGCCAACGATACAATCACATAGATCATAAATAAAATTTAAAAATCTTGAGGCATACAATGACCTTTGGTGTAGAAGAAGAATAAAAATTGACGACCCTTGGTGTTTTTGAAGGTCCTTAACTTTGGATACTTATGAAGATTTGAACCTTCCTGAAGAAAATCTCGTCCACCTTTTTTGTGACAACACGACAAGCAATAACATTGTTCACATCCCTGCCCAACACGACAGAAGCAAACACATTGAAGCTGCCAGAAATAAAGGAGAAGATAAAATATGTGATCATTTGTACTTTTGTTTAGTCAAACGACTAATTAACATGTGTTCTTAAGGGGTTAACCGAATCGTCCTTTATAAGTAATATTATTAAGGTAAATATGATCAAATTCCATACCCAATAATAGTGTGTTACGGAGCTGCGCGACGCCTAGCCTCCATGGCGAGTCTGCACGAGCCGGGCGCGTATACTGGACGGCCCCACCGATGCCGCGGAGCAGATTGCGGCTTAGCCACTATCGTACCTTTTATTTTCAGCATTTACGTTTATTCCAGCTTTTATTTTGGGGCGGTTTATTAGCGCCGCTATTTGCACCCCACTACTATATGGGGCAACGCTTGTACTCATTTTGGACATCTTGGATGAATATGTATTTTTCCTCCCCTTTTCCCTAACCCTAATGCTCCCTCTTTCCCTCCTCTCTCTCCCCGTAACCGGCCGACCCCCCTCCTCCACTGCCGGGTTCGCCGTTCGCATCAACTGGTCCGACCTGCCATTTCCGCCCGCCGACGCCCGCCGGAGAACCCCTTTCGCGCTGCACCAGCCCCCCTCCCCCCCTAAATAATTGTAAAATAATTATATACTAAATAAATACTTAATATTTTAATTAATTCGAGCGGGTTCAAATCATATTTCGTACGATTCGTGTACGCTTGAAATCAACTTGGGGCACGCTCGAAATCGACTCGAAATGTGATTTGAGTCAAAATGAATCAACTCAAATTGGGTCGAATGAATTGTAACCTATTTTGATTCGGCTCAATATCCGGACGATTTTCGAGCGACTTTCGAATTTCGAATAATACTCTCAGCCCGAGTCCCCACTCCATAAAATAGTGTTTTATGTAAAGCATACAAGAATGGTATACAATGCAACTTAACATTTCCCATCATCAAAATTTACGTCATACATAAACATCGAAAAACATAACATTTTATTCAAATGTACTAGGAGCCCCATCATACAACCTGCGAAATGTCCAAATAAGACCACAAAATTTCCATGCCTTGCAAGGCTTAATACATGAAAATATAAAATGCAAAGCAGGACAGCAATGAGACTAATCAGCCAAGTAATGCACAGCCTCATGTTTTATAAAACTAAATTGTTTAGCAATGTGTAGCCAACGATACAATCACATAGATCATAAATAAAATTTAAAAATCTTGCGAGGCATACAATGTTTCTTCGTGGGTGTAATTCTTGTTACACTAAATAATATGTAGTGACCAAAATTTGTGTAGAAGCAGAGTAAAAATCGACGATCCTTGGTGTTTTTGAAGGCCCTTAACTTTGGATACTTATGAAAGATTTGAACCTTCCTGAAGAAAACCTCGTCCACCTTTTTTGTGACAACACGACAAGAAATAGCATTGTTCACATCCCTGCCCAACACGACAGAAACAAACACATTGAAGCTGCCAGAAATAAAGGAGAAGATAAAATATGTGATCATTTGTACTTTTGTTTATTCAAACGACTAATTAACATGTGTTCTTAAGGGGTTAACTGAAGCGTCCTTTATAAGTAATATTATTAAGGTAAATACGATCAAATTCCATACCCAATTTGACACATAGTTTTAGATAATATTGTGTTACGGAGCTGCACGACGCCTAGCCTCCATGGCGAGTCTACACGCGCCGACGCGTATACCGGACGGCCCCACCGAGCCCGCGGAGCAGATTGCGGCTTAGCCGCTATCTTTTTTTAGTTTCAGCATTTACGTTTATTCCAGCTTTTATTTTGGGGTGGCTTATTCGCGCCGCTATTCGCACCCCACCACTATAAGGGGCAACGCTTGTACTCATTTTGGACATCTTGGATGAATATGTATTTTTCCTCCCCGTTTCCCTAACCATAATGCTCCCTCTTTCCCTCCTCTCTCCCTCCCTCTCTTTCCCCGTAACCGGCCGATCCCCCGCCCCCCTCCACCGCCGGGTTTGCATCAACCGGTCCGACCTGCCATTTCCGCCCGCCGCGGCCCGCCAGAGAACCCCTCCCCCCCCGCGAGTCAGCCTGCGCGCCGCATCTGCCGCCGCTGCATCCCGATCCGCCGCCGCTGCATCCCGATCCGCCACCGCTTCATCCCGATCGACATGCCATTTCCGCCCGCTGCTGCATCCAGACCACGCCGCACCTGCCGCTACATCCAACACCGCACCTCCGCCGCATCTAGCCGCCTCGGCTAGCCAACGCCGCGACCTTTCTCTCCGTCAACCATGGCTCCGACGACTCGCACGCACCCCGACGTGTCCGACGCCGATAGCTCCGACGACATCATCCAACGTCACCTCGACGCCCAAGAGTCCCTCGTGACCTCCATGCATGCCTCCCATGTTGCCCTTCATGCCAACATCGATGCCCTCCAAACCACCGCCGCCTTCTCCGCCACCGGATCCGCGGGCCCGTTCACCGGCGTGTGCATCCTCGGCGCGGCACCCCTCCCGCACAACGGAGAGTCCGCGACTCCGTTTCCTCCGGGCCGTCCAATCCTCGCCTGGACCTTCCCACTTACGCCGGTGTGGACCCGATGGGGTGGATTGCCAAGGCAGAGCAGTACTTCGACCTCCACCATACTCCCGAGTAGGACAAGGTATTTACCGCTGTCATGGGACTCGACAGCTCTGCCCTTCATTGGGCCCGGTGGCTCCGACAGTCCAACCCGGCGATCTCTTGGCTGGAGATCAAACAAGAGATGATCCGCCGCTATGACAGCCGCAATTTCGTATCCTCCATCGAACGACTGTGTGAGGTATGCCAAACCGGCGCATTGGGCGATTACATCGATGAGTTCGTGGCACTCGTCACCGACGTTCCTGGCTTACCACCGGATCATTATCTCGGCTTCTTCATGCAGGGCCTAAAGCCCAACATCTGTTCCCGGCTCCGTACCCATCACCCCCGGACGGTTTTCAAGGCCCTCGACATGGGCCTCTTCGTGGAGGCGGATCTGTCTCCTCGACCACCGTCGACTCTAGGCGAGCCTCCGTCGGGAGTTCGGCCATGGCGACCCACTACTCCGGAACCACAGGCCCCTCAACCCCCTCCCGGCGGCTGTCCTGGCCCGCCGCAACGCTTCTCCAACCGCGAGCTCGACGACCTCCGCCGCAAAGGACTGTTTCCGGTGCCGTCAGCCCTACTCCTCTACCCACCTCTGCGCGGTCCAGGAATTCTACGCCATCATCGGCGACTTCGAACCGGAGGTTACTTTGGCGGATTTTGAGGACCTCAAAATCACTGCGGAGGACACCACCAAGGCCGTCGCCGACGCCGGCCTTCACCGTTTGGAGCTCACATGTTTTTCCGTGGGCGGCATTTCAGGGCCCCAAACCATGAAGTTGGCAGTCAAGTTGGACGACCGCCACATCGTTATCATGGTGGACAGCGGGGCAAGCCATAATTTTCTCTCCACTCAACTGGCCCAGCAGCTCCATCTCCCGATGGAACCTTCTCTGGACTTCACGGTCAGTTTGGGCGATGGTCGTCGCCCCTCAATCCAGGGCCGTTGTCCGTCCGTCTCGCTTTCACTGGGCCCTTACTCGGTGACGACGAACTTCTACGTCTTCGGCCTTGGCGGGATTGACGCCATCTTGGGCGTTGCTTGGATATGCACGCTGGGCGACGTGCGAGTCAACTGGGAGAATATGACGATGCGTTTCCTCCAGGACGATCAAGAGTGCTGCCTTGTGGGGGATGCCGCACTACTTCGTTCCCCCGTCTCCTTCCGCACCCTTCAGAGGTCTTCAGACGTCGATTTTTCGGCTTGGCTCTGGTCCATCTCGGACGCCGCGCCGCCGACCTCATCACCACCTCCGGTCCTTCAGGCCCTCCTATCTGAGTTTGCGGACCTCTTTACTGCACCATCCGGGTTACCGCCGGCTCGGCCGCACGATCATGCCATTCCTCTTCAACCAGGCGTGGGAGCCGTACTTATGCAGGCCGACCTCCCTGTGGCCTATTTCAGCCGCGCTTTTTCTGCACAATCCGCAGCCGCTCCGCTTACGAGAACGAGCTCATGGGCCTCGTCCTCGCAGTTCAGGACTGGCGACCATACCTCCTTGGCCGATAGTTCGTGGTCCGCACCGACCCCCATACTTGCAGCCATCTCCTGCTCGGTCTGGGAGGACGCGGAAACCCTCAAACGGGAAGTAGAAGCTGACCCGGTGCTCAACGGGATTCAGATAGCACTCCTCGCGGACGCCACAGCCCGCCCACTTTGCTCCTTGGTTGACGGCTACCTCCTCTTCAAGGGCCGTATCGTACTCGCCCCTTCCTCCCCGAGCTTTTCTCGGTTGTTGGCCGAGTTCCATGCTTCTCCGACGGGGGGACACGCCGGTGCTTACCGGACGTACTGACGGCTAGCAGCCTCACTCCATTGGCCTAACATGTTCCGACAGGTCAAGGCCTTAGTTGCCGTCTGCCTCATCTGCCAGAAGGCCAAGTACGAAGCCATTTTTCAGGTGGCCTTCTTCAGCCTCTCCCGATTCCCGACCACGTTTGGGACGACGTCGCCATGGATTTCATCATACGACTGCCCCGATCACATGGATACGACTGCATCCTAGTCCTGGTGGATCGGCTCTTGAAGTATGCTCATTTCATTCCCCTCCGCCACCCATACACTCTAGCCACAGTCGCCGACAGCTTCATCCAGAGGGTCATGCGCCTCCACGGGTTCCCTCGGTCGATCATGAGCGACGACGACCCGCTCTTCCTGAGTACCTTTTGGACTACACTGTTTCGCTTACAGGGCACCCGTCTCCGCATGAGCACGACGTACCACCCGCAGACCGATGGCCAGTCGAGGTCCTCAACCAGTGTCTGGAGACGTACCTCCGCTGCTTCGTGGGGGAGCAACCTCGCAGCTGGGCCAAGTAGCTCGGGTGGGCCGAGTACTCTTACAACACGACCTACCACCAGGCGACCGACACTACCCCATTCGAGGCCGTTTATGGCCGCCCTCCTCCGTCTATTGTCCGCCACCTTCCAGGGGAATGCCAGGTGGAGAGTCTGGCCACTGCTCTCCGCGACAGGGACACCATTCTGGATCATTTGAAGCACCACCTACGACGAGCCCAACAGAAGATGGTTTCCTTCGCCAACAGGAAACGCCGGGACCTCGCCTTCGAGGTAGGAGAGAAGGTTTCCATCAAACTCCACCACTACCGACATCTTTCGGTGGCCCGCCGACCATGTTCGAAACTGGCACCTCGATTCTTTGGGCCTTTCGAGATCCTCGCCCGCATAGGGGCGGTTGCCTACCGCCTTCGCCTCCCACCCAGGAGCCGCATTCATCTGATCTTCCATGTTTCGTAGCTACGACGCGTGGTGGGCGAGCACACCACCACAAATCACATTCCGGCCGACGTCAACCTTGCAGGAGAGGCACCCTACTATCTCACCTCGATCATCTATCATAGATGCCGCACCCCGGGGGACCATACATCGGAGGAGGTCCTTGTGGCTTGGACCGGCCGACCCGACTCATACGCGACATGGCTGCCCCGTGATGACTTCCTCCGCCAGTTCGCCGACTACTGACTTGAGGACTAGGCAGATCTCCCAGACAGAGGCATTGTTACGGAGCTGCACGACGCCGAGCCTCCATGACGAGTCTACATGCGCTGGGCGCGTGTACCAGACGGCCCCACCGAGCCTGCGGAGCAGATTGCGTCTTAGCCGCCATCGTATCTTTTATTTTCAGCATTTACGTTTATTCCAACTTTTATTTTGTGGTGGTTTATTCGCGCCACTCTTCGCACCCCACTACTATAAGGGGCAACGCTTGTACTCATTTTGGACATCTTGGATGAATATGTATTTTTCCTCCCCTTTAGCCTAATCCTAATGCTCCCTCTCTGTCCCCCCCTCTCTTTCCTGTAACCGTCCGATCCCCCCCCTCCTCCACCGCCTGGTTCGCATCATATTGGCAAGGGGCATTTTTATGCTAAAGCTAGTTAACTCTAGATCAATCTATTGTTTAAAGCCCAGAAGGACTCACATACAACAATTATGTGCCTCGCCGTATGACGTCAGTAGCTTGCCGAAGAGGTGACCGGGGATAGAGATGGCGGTGGTGGAGATACTACGAAGCAGAATCTGCGACTTCCTAAGTAGGGCGTGCTTGGGAGAGAGAGATACCACACTCTAATCATAGAGGACAATGACAGACTCAATACATGTTTTCATTCCAACACTTCATGCCTTTAAGTAGGCGCGCATGACACCATCAACTCTTAATGGCTCACTAGTAACTCCTAACGACCACTAATACATTAATTAATACATAAATAAAAAAAATAAAATACCTACAATGATAAATAATTGTGAGTACCACAATTATTCCTAACGAAGGACCTATGGTAACAGAGAGATGCCATAACATCACTTTCGCCTTCCAAAATGAGTTTGTCCTTAGGCTCAAACAAAAATCAAAATTTTGTGCCAACTTTATACAATTCAGTCTTCATCAGGTCCTTCAATTTTAACCAGAAAACCTTTTGCAACGATGTCCTCGAATATAGTCCTCACCACAACTATAGCTTAATCCTTTTCCGCGACGTTCAGCCATTTCTGACATGTGATAGATGTCGGATTTTTTAGGGTTGGGTACTCTCAGGTCTTTCGGCCTGATTCGCCATGACTGCGTCCGTGGTTATATAGTCGCCTCAATGCATATGTAGTTGACATTCGCACAGCCTAAACAAACTCATAACATTAACTAAGTCTTGTGTATCTTCAAACTCGACGTCTAGTCGCAGTCGTTCGCAAAGCCCCTCCTTAAATATTGCGGCCCGCCTCTCTAGTTGTGGCGGCGTAACGTGAGCTAGGAAAACATGAACTTGTTCCAAATAAGCATCTACATATCCTATTTTTTTTACCGAGGTTAGTGGACCAAGAGGATTGCTTCAGAGGGGGATCAAATCGCATGTTGCAGAACCCTTTAAATTCTTCAAAACTCATCCCCGATTTTTCGATTTGCAAACAAGCAAACCAAAGTTGGCCGAACCGACAAGGTGGAAGGATGCCAGACTGATCCATTCTGCTGTCAGTGTTTGTTGATGGCCAAAAAATTGCTCGTACCTGGTTAGCTATTCCAATGGATGTCTTCCCATCATAGGTTGGGAATTCCAACTTGGTGTAGCGGAGAACGATATTAGCATCATGTTGTACATATGTTAGGGGATTGGTGTGTATAAGGGTATCAATGCGTATAAGGGGTAGTGGAGACCTCTGATTGCTATTGGCTTGTTTGTGTGCTGGAACGGTGAGGACTTTTACAGCTAGTGTGAGACTATCATTTTTGTTGGAGATTGCAACAAGAGCTACCAAGAATCATGCTTAAGCTTCTTGTTATAGTACTACATTGACGACTTGAGTCATCATGAAAGGTTGCATCATTTCCATAAGCTGCATCATTTGGTATATGGAATCCCCCCATATTGTTGATAATTGTAGGAAGAAAGGTGATTGGAGCACGAGAGGTGGATTGAGTTACTTCGACGACTCAACTCCCCCGTAAGCGGATGTTGACAAGGTACTCAGGGTTCCACACAATCCGTTGCGATTCCCAATGATGACACAAAATAATATGATGACACACTTTATGTATTTATAATAAATTAATTAATATTGACATAATCAATTAATTAAAAAAAAATACTTTTATTACTAAAGGTAATTATTTAATTAATCAGAGAGGTAGTTAATTAAATAAGGTAAACGAAAGAAGCACTGTCCGGATTAAGTAAGTCTGGGTATGGGTGATTGGCGCATGGATCGATGTGCTTGAAATTAGAAGATGAGTTGGGATCAAGACCTGCTCTAGGATCGAAATGGACAGTCATTCTACTCGATGGTAGAAGGTGTGCAGAAAGGAGAAGCGTTGATTCACGGCCTTGAAAGATGGGAGAAGGTTAAATAAGTTTCGAAAAGTCGTCGAGCTGGAATGAAGGAGATGAATGCCATTCAGAGGAACGCTTGTAAAAGAGAATCGATTAGCCCAACAACGCAACCCCTGGAGAGCGTTCATGCGCACTGGGAGGACTGCTCGCGCTCGCTGGTGGATATGGTTGTTGGTCAACCATGAAGGCTTCACGCCTATCTCTTTTGGAAGAGGCTGAGCGCACAAAGGATTGGGTGGAAATCATAAATGAATCTGGGCCCAGTCGTCAACCTGGGGGTATCACCGTCTCTTGGAAGCAGTTGCGTCGAAGGGTTGGGTGCCGCTAGTCGCAAACTTCCCGAAATAGAGCAAATAAACTCCGTAATGGTGCTATATAGGTTGTGCGATAGGGCCACACCATAGTAAATGCGGAATAATGCGGTGCAAGATTGGTGAAATTGGTCTTACCCATTTCTATGAGTGCTCGATCAAAAACGAAGGTTGGAATTGTTGAGGTATTCATCAGTTAATGCATAATGAAAAATATAAAAGAACAAAAGGGCAGTCCGGTGCACGAAGGCATCCCCGCAGAGCGAGGGTTCGGGGAAGGGTCCCACCACAAGGGTGAAGTGTAGGCAAACCTTACCATCCATTTTTGCATGAGGCTGCTTCCAGGACTCGAACCCGTGACCTCAAGGTCACACAAAAACACCTCAACTGGTGCGCCAAGGCTCCCCTTCGAGAAATATAAAAGAACAATGATGATAAATAATTGCGACAACCACCACGACTTGTAACATAAAGGACCTAAAATGATAACAACACGATGCCCATAACAAGTCTTCGAGTCCTTACGAGGTTTCTCCGCAACTTCCTTGTAATGCTGGCATCCTTCAACTTTTACAATATTTATATAGGACTAAATCATGTGCTTTGTATATCCCTTTATACGGTAATTTTCACTTCAATTTATTTTTTTTGTCATTACTGGTTAAGTCAAGATTAGAAAAGTATTGGTGACTGGGATGTGTAGTGGATTCCCACGTGTCGAGTGGAACAACAATTGTTGGATTATCCCGGCTTCGGATCTCTGTCACATTAGTCCCACATTGCCTAACGCGTTCACCTGCCCATGCCTATAGGTCTCAGGCCTCTGCTCATTTCATCATGGGGTTTTAAGATGGAAGCCACGAGTTTTGGTTTGTATCTGAGCTTGGTTTGCTTAATTGTGGGGGCATGTTGGAGATTGGGATGCCAACAAGTTCCCATGTGTCGTGTGGGGCCACAGTTGTTGGATTATCCCAGGGGTCAGGCTCGTTAGCATATTTGAACCACTTTGCTACTCGCAGTCACCCGTCTGTGCTTATAGGTCTCATACCCATCCTTTCACCTCGGGCTTTTGGGATGGAAGTTGTGAGTTTCGACTTGGTATCAAAGCTTGATTTATTCTGCTGTGAGGGCATATTGGAGACTGGATGTGCAGCGGTTTTCCACGTATCTAACGGGTCCACAATTGTTGGATTTTCCCCGGTATCGGGCCTGTCTGTCACATTAGTCCCACATTGTTACCCGCATTCACCCACCTGTGTTTATAGGTCTTAAGTCACTCCTCCTTCACCTCAGGATTTTGGGATGAAAGCCACGAATTTTGACTTTGTATCATGGCTTCATTTGTTTTGCTGTGTGGCCGTGTTGGAGATTGGGATGTGCAGCGGATTCCTGTGTCATGTGAGTCCACATTTGTTGGATTATCTCCGATGTATGGCTATCACATTAGTCTCACAATGCCTAAGAGTTTCGACTTGGTATCAGAGCTTGGTTTGTTTCGCTGTGAGGATTTGTTGGAGACTGGGATGTGCAACTGGTATCCATGTGTCCAGTGGGACCACAAATGTTGGATTAGCCCCTACGTCGGTCTCGTCTGTCACATTAGTCCCATTATGCAGTCATGTTCACCTGTCTGTCCTTATAAGTTCACTCTTCTCCTTTCACTTCAAGGTTTCAGGATGGAAGCTGCGGGTTTTGACTTGGCATTAGAGCTTTGATTTTTTGCTATGGGGTCGTGTTGGGGACTATGATGTGCAACGGATTCCCACGTGTCGCGTGGGACCTCATTTGTTGGATTATCCCCGACATCGGGCCCGTCTGTTCTCATATTTCCTATCCATGTTCACCCTTCTTTTCTTATAGGTCCCATGGCCCTTCCTTTCACCTCCGAGTTTGTGAATGGAAACCATGCGTTTCAACTAAAAGTTGATGATGCTATTAGGCTGGCAACCATTTATAAGTTGCGCCATAATTGAAATGAATCACCTTCAATTTGATGAATTTTTATTTTCACTTTTTTAACTAAGCAGTATTATAAAATTATTCTCGTGAACAACTAAGCAACCTCAATGTAGTGGTTGAATTGGCATATAAGCTAGAATGAAATGTTTGGTTTTAAAAAAGATGATGTCGGTAAGCGACGTTCTTCTAAACCCTTTATACACGCTGCATCACCTACACATGGACAAAATTGAATTCAAGCGTATATCTAATAGTTAATACTAATTAGGACATCATCGGTTAGTTAGTTCATGGAAGTTAATTATTAGTGTTTGTTCATTTGGACAAAATTAGACGTCTAGAATTAGAAGTGGAGATCCATTTTCATTGGAATTGGACCAGCCCTAATTCCATCCAACTGAATGAACCCTTAAAGAATATAATATTTCAACTGCTCTATGAACTTTGTTTGATTATCTGTTGCAGTTCTGATTTTGTAAGATATGCAGGGAAAACAGCCTTGAAGTTTGACAGAAGATCATACCAAGAAATGGTTGTCGGCCCAATGAAGCAGATGCGTGAACATAACCAGGAGCTGATTTGGCTTAAGAACAAAGTTATAGAACATGAGCAGCGGTCAAAGGCTCTTGAGGAGGCATATGGGAAGGTGAGCCAGAAACTGCGTGATACCATTGAAGAAAACCGAATTTTAAGGCTCAGAACGAAGATTCAACAAGAAGAAAATAATGAAGAGGTAATACTTGTATTCTATATTATATTTTTGACAACTTGATTGAATATTTTCTTCACAAGCAGAATGGGGTGAGGAAAATAAGAATGAAAAAGACTTTCTTACATTTTTATTCAGCTTCATCATCAGATCCAAAGTTTGAAGGAGTAAGAAAGTGTAATTTGCTTTCCATTCTAAAATCATAAGTACACTTTATTCAGCCAAAAATAATGAAGAGAAAATTTCACGAGGACAAGATTTTTATTTTTATTCTAGTAATTGGAAACTGCTAGTGGAAACTTTGTGTTGTAGTCCTTTTTGGCTCTTTTTTGGGACGTCTTCTCGGGCGGGAGTGTACAACAACAAGGCATATTCGTCACCACCGCGGAACTAGCACATAAACTGTGATTTGAATCGATATAAATTTGGCATGTTCGCTCCTAAAATACTTCGGAACATAGAATGCTCTACCACTCTCAGCCAAACGAACGCCGCACCGATCACTGTCCAGTTGAGAAAATAATAAAATATTAATTCCAATTTAAATATAAACATTACATGACACCTCTATATATACATAAAAGAGGGGAGCCCAAACCAATATTTGAGTTGTGTGACTAAAAATAATCAAGGGAAACATGAGCTTTTATAGTGGGCCTTTAAAATGGACTTTTCAACTGTCCCCCTCAAGATGAGAGTTTATGTCGATCATTCTCAGCTTGGAGATATTATCAGTGATTGTGTCACAACACAGGCTCTTGGTAAAGATATCTGACAACTGATATAGAGATTGAACGAACGAAGCACAAATTTTGCCTTTCTCTAGGTGGTCCTTGATGAAGTGTCTATCAATTTCAACATATTTCGTTCGGTCATGTTGAACGAGATTATGAGCAATGATGATAGCCACTTTATTGTCCCAATATAGTCGTATGCATTTTCTATCTTGTAGCCCCAAATCCTACATTATAGATTGAAGCCATAATCCCTCTCATATCCCTTGTGGCATTGCTCTGTATTCTGCTTCTGCACTGGATCTTGATAACACATTTTGTTTCTTACTTCTCCAGGTCACAAGATTTCCTCCAACAAAAGAGTAATATTCAGTGGTGGATTTTTGATCATCTTGACTTCCAGCCCAATCAACATCTATGTATACTTCATTCAAATATTTGTTTCGAGAGAATAAGATTCCATGTCCAGGAGACTTCTTCAGGTACCGTAGCACTTGTATTGCAACTTCTTGATGTCTTAACCTGTGAGAATGCATGTCTCTGCTCAGGATTCCAACTGCATATGTGATATTAAGATGATTGTTTGTGAGGTAGATTAGCCTTCCCCACTGTTTTAAATGTCCTCTGACATGTCTGCCGACATGTCATTTTTGCTGAGGAAACACTATTATTTTCTAAAAAATAGATTCTCCTTTTGTAAAATATAGACCGACATATACGATTTTTTCTGATATATCGTTAGACACGACTTTTGAACATATCTTCTGATACATTATTTTGTTATGCTAGTTCATTATCAGTATTCAAAATCATCCATATGTATTATATCATAAATGCTTAAATTAATTAGCCTTATTGTTTCGTTCTCTTTAATACATGTTATTCTTACAATCAATTTTATATAATTATTCACACCATATTTTTCTCATTTCATAAAATTCTAAAGTATTCACACATTTATTAGTTGATTATTTTTATGTATTTATCATAAATTTATTAACCTTAAAAACCTATAATAACTAAGGATATTTAGTTTTTAATTTTTCTTTATTTCCTATAAAACTTTATGTTATCAAAATTAAATTATTGGATAATATTAAATGTATTTTATAATGTATATATTTGTACTTGTTAATAATATTTTAGTTTTGATACTCTTTGAATTTATTTGTACTTGTTAATAATATTTTATTTTTGATACTCTTTGAAGAAGATGAAAAATGCAATGGCGGTTGAGCCAGACAATAAAGAATTTTATGACTTACAAGTTTCTTCAATAAGATACTGAAGACAAAGAGGATGTCAGACCAATGGAGAGAAAGTATTTTGATACAACAAATGAGATATACAACAACATTGTGTCAATTACAGAGGAATTAAATTAATGAGTCATACTATGAAACTATGAGAACGAGTAATAGAGAGAAGAGTAAGACGAGAGACTAGTATCTCAGAGAATCAATTTGGATTCATGCTAGGTAGGTCAACCATGCAAGCTATACATCTCTTGAGGAGACTCATTGACAATTATCAAAAAGATTTGCATATGCTGTTTATCGATCTGGAGAAGGCTTATGATAGGGTTCCAAGAGGACTTGTGTAGAGTTGTAGAAAAGAAAGATGTAAATGTATCATACATTGACGTAATCAAAGATATGTATACAAATTCAGTGACCAGGGTGAGGACATCTGGAAAATTAACACAGAAATTCCATATTGCTGTTGGCTTACATCAAGGGTCAGCTTTAAGCCCTTATCTCGTTACCCTTATCTTAGATGAGCTCACCGGACATATCCAACATGCAATACCTTGATGTTTATTATTTGCAGATATTGTTTTGGTCGTTGAGACGCGCGAGGGTGTAAACGCGGAACTTGAATCTTAGCGAGACACTTTAGAAAAGAAGGGTTTTAACTAGGACAAAGACTGAGTATATAAAGCTTAAATTTAGTAGTGAAAGAAGGTTGGATGACTCCGTCATTAAATTGGGTGACCAAAGATATTTTCCGCAGTGAGTGCTTTAAATATCTGTGATCGATAATTCAAAAAGATGGAGGTGTAGATAAAGATGTGATACATAGAATCCAAGCAGGTTGGTTGAAGTGGAGAGGCGCGTCTGGGATCTTATGTGTTCATAAAGTACCATTAAAACTTAAAGGCAAGTTTTACCGTACCGCAATTAGGCCAGCAATGCTCTACGGTTCTGAGTGTTGGGCAGTGAATGGTTTACATGAGCAAAAATGGGAGTTGCGGAGATGAAAATGCTTAGGTGGATGTGTGGTCACACGAGACTGGATAAAATTAAGAATGAATCAATTCGACATGAAGCCGACATCCGTATTTACAAACTTGGCCTTCCCACCAATCTTTGGTAACTCTCAGGGGTCACTTTCTCATTATCCTTGTCTTCAACAATTTTTTTCCTATGAGGCTATCTTCCATTGCCAATCAAACATCTTTGTTTCTTCTAGAAGGTTCAGGACATATTTCCTCTTAGAAATGAAGATTTCACGGTCTTACCACGTAACTTGAATTCTTAAGAAATATTTCAACTTTCCTAAGTCTGACTTCAAACTCCTTGAACAAACGTGTTTTAAGTAACGTGATTTCTTCCAAATCATTTTCAGGGATAATACCACTTTCTTCATTTTGTTCTTAATAAAGAAGGTATGATTGGAGTGACCTTATTTGTATCCCAACAGAGTCTTGGCTTTTAGAAACTTTTCAAACCAAGCTCTGGGAGACCGCTTCAAACCGTAGAGAGATTTCTCAAGTAGGCAGGCTTTCCATTCTGATTCTGTTTTTAAGAATTTCGGTAAAAATTTCATGTACACCTCTTCGAGATCCCCATGTAAAAAATTGAAAGTGCACAGTAACTCCCCTGAGAATTCTCTTGAGGGGGGGGGGGTGAATAGAGATTTAAAAACTTTTACCAGGAGTGCACATAAATTTAAGTCTAATTCCTAAGCATCCAAGATTCCTACCAGAATTAAATCAATCACAGAATAATTAAAGTAGACAAGAGACAATCACAGAAAATTCACAACACAGAAGACACAAAAGCTATAGTGGTTCACTAAAATCTGGGTAGTCACTCTTCTACCACCTTGGTAGGAATACACTATCACAGTGCCTGAGTCTTTTGATAAGAAGACTTTTAGAACTCTTGAGTCTTTTGATAAGGAGACTCTTAGAACCAGGAACTAAGTCTTTTGATAAGGATATTATTAGAATAAAACCAGATCTTTTGATAAAGAGATCTTGAACCAAGACTGAATCCTTCGAAGAGGGTTTTTTAAAATTCTTTACTCAGTTTACAGAAATGAAAATTAGAGTAAGAAGAAGAAGATGAAGTGTAACCTTTTGATTTGAATCCTCTTTCAGCAGTCACTGAGGATTCAAGACACTAAGTATTCTGGATCCTTTGTAAGATGATTAATCCTTGCTTAGAAGAAAATGCAAGAATTATAAGCACTGATCCAGCCTTTTCGGATTGATCTCTTTATCTTTAGGTATCTTCTTTCAGAGAGAGAGGAAGAAGAAGCTTTCTGCAGCTTGAGAAAGAAGAACGCCTGTACATAGATCTGTCAGGTAGTCAGAGAGAGAGAGAGAGAGAGAGAGAGAGAGAGAGAGAGAGAGAGAGAGAGAGAGAGAGAGAGAGAGAGAGAGAAAGAGACCAGCAGATCAGAGAACCCGAGCTGTCTTTTGAATTCTTTGTGTATATAATTTTCTGTTGAATTACTTTCCCTTCTGATCGACTATTCAATTGGAAAGTATAGAATGAGAATTGTATCTTTCCATCCATGTCTGCTGACAATCCGCCAATATCTTTAATATATCTCCTCTGAGTCTCTAATGCATTTCTTTTTTTAAATCATGCTGCGACCCGCTAGGATTCAAATAATTTCTATATATATATATGGTCTGTTATAATCTTGTGAATCAATTCCAAGGAGTATCCATTCTTGGACAGTATTCGACGTTGCGTCGAATGCCTTATGACCTCATATCGACGCACCTTCGAATTCCATTAGAAGCTACGCTGAGATCTGCTCCAGAAAAACTCAGCTTTGAATTGAACTTTGTTATCGACGTTGCGTCGATTCATTATCGATGTATCTGTCTAGATAAAGAATGTAGACTTCAAATTCGACTTCTACGTCGAATACTATTCGATGTTGCGTGGACTGCCAGTCTGAGTTATCTTTACTTATATTCGAAGTTACTTCGACTTTCAATCAAAGCTGCATCGACTTCTTTCGACGCAGATTTAACTGAACTGGTTTTTGATCTCTTTTCGACTATGCTTTGACACCCTAAGGTGAATATGACATCCTAGGACATCTAAAGATCATATTATCCTCAATATACAACATGAGTAATGAATCCTAAAGAATGAAATCATTTTTGCAAAATTTGCAGAATTTGTAAGGTAAATCAAGAGGGTATTTTTCCCAACAATCTCTTCCTATTTATGTTAACAAATTTTACAGACTCTTAAATGAATTCATTATATTGAAAAATGAAAGAATATACATAAAAACATATGTTAAAAGACAGCAACATAAACTGAGAATCTTCTGAGATGAAATTGAGAAACTTCTGAATAAAGAAAATGATTGTCCACCATAAATGTTTCTCAAGTATATGCACTGAAGAGTATAAGAGTCGTTTTACAATTCCTTCCCACCTAACTGTACTTGATCTTTGTATTTAGGAGAAGCTTTTTTTCTAGAAAAGAAATGTATTGACACATTTCTTTATGAAAATTGGAGTGTCTCATTCTCCTCCTCCTCAGCAGTCTTGTCAGCATCCTTTTGAAGCTCCTTCTGAGTTGATGTAACATTTTCAATAGTGAGGACAGCTTCATGAGCAATTGTAGTAATTTTCTTTTGAATTTGTTCATCAACTGTGAGAGGCTCCCTCTAAGTTTGTGCAGACAGCTCCCCCTGGATCTGTGCAGGCAGCTCCCCCTGGATCTGTGCAGGCACTGAAACATCTGGGGCAGGAACTGAAACATCTGGGGCAGGAACTGAAACATCTGGGGCAGGAACTTCCTTCTCTTGAATAATCTCCCACTTCTGAACCTTACTGACTAGTGAGGTTAAGAAAGATCTTGTTATTGTGGAGGAAGATATCAGTGTTGTGATTGCCTGCATTGACTTTTTTGTTTCTTTTATTTCAGTTTCCATTTGAGAATATTTTCTTTGAAATTTCCTGAAATGCATCTGTATCAGCTCAGAGAATGTTCAAGTGTCCAGATCCACTGCTCTAGCTATTGCCTGTTCAATATCAATGAATGGGGCTGCATGAGAGGAAGAAGGTGGAGAAGCTTGTTCTCTAGAATTAGAAAGGGTTGCTGCAAGAGTTGGTTGGATAGGAATGTCTGACAGTGGTTGTTGATGAGGAGTCTGGTTTGGTTGAACATCAGCTGGCGTATCAGGTATGGATGCTCCTTGGTCTCAACAACTGGAGAAGAAGGAGGAGACGAAGGAACTTGACCCGACTTCAGAATTTGCCGAGTCTACTTTGAGAAAATTCCTATATTTTTTCCTTTTTCCAGGAGGAATGAGCACTCCTTTGGATCTGCACACCACTGGATAATGATGATATAACACCTGACTCATAATTCGCATATAAGCATTCTCTTTATGAGCATACTTATGTCCAATTAGTTTTAGAAGACATTTTCCCCAGTTGATTCTTTTGTTAAGAACCAGAATCCCCATTATTTGAAACTGTTGTTTTGGGATGACATTATGCTCAGATATTTTGCACAGTAAAACTTTGCTTGCTATGTCTGCCAGAAATCTATATTCTTCCGAAAAGTCATTCTTCTTCAGATTGATTGCCTTTACTTTGTTGAAGTTCATGATTTGCAGGGCTTGTTGGGTTTCTTGCGCTGAAAGGTCAGATTCCTCCTCGCTTATTGGTAAATCAAATGTGAGGTTCAGTAATTCCTCAGTGATGTGGATGTCGGTATCAGAAATTTTCCCTCGTACAGACCCATCCTGTCGATGTTGATATTGTCTATCATATATTTTGCTCCTTGTAGAAATCAGTTTTGTGAGTCCTGCAGTTTGGAAGAGACCAAAGATTCCTTTGAAATTTTCTGCAGCATTGAACGATTTGATGTCAACATCGAACCCTGAATTCACCTTTGGAGGAGCCATTGGATCTTACAAGAGTACCTGCAAAAACAATAGAAGAAAAAAGAGGGGGAGCAAGAAAGCAAGAGAGCGAGAGAGAAAGAAAATTCGAAAGCATGAAAAGGTCTAACGACTGTGTTGCTTTAAGAAGGCGATTCGTCGTAACATAGAGTTTTACTCAAAGCAACGTCGAAAAGAAACAGATGCAGCGCGCCAAAATAAGTTAAGTAGCTTCTAGAAGAAAAGTTTGCGCGCGCTCGGCATGTCGACGTTGCGTCGAGTGAATCGATGTGACTTCGAATAAATACATCAACTATTGAGTCGACACATACGTTGATATGAATTCGACGTTGCGTCGAGTGCTATTCGAATTAAGTATCCCGGACAGCTCTCAAAGCTGGCCTCCAGTAGAAATCAACGGTGCGTTGAATTCTATTTGACGCAGCTCTGAATAAACATTTGAATTTTCTTCAAACAATTTTGCTGTTTTTCCCAACAATAGATTTTTATTGAAAATAAGATTTACTAGATAATATGTGTGAACTAGAAAGCTCCATCAAGAGGCTTAGAAAAGATATCACCCTTTTGATTATCAATAGTTACACATTGAAGTGTTAATTTCCCTTTTTCTATATTGTCTCTGAGAAAGGGACCCTAAGTTTACTTGCACATGAAATTTAAACATTAGAGGGGACCCAAGTTACCTTGGGTCATTTGCTTTTACCATTGTAGGGTTATATGAAGGAGTAGAGTGGTCTTTCATTATACCCTTTTGAATGAAAGAGAATTGATCTATTAAACCAAGACATGTTAGCTTGGTACTGAAAATTTGCATAAAGTTTATTTTTGTACAATAAATCAGCAGAATGCATGATGATCTTTTTTTTTATTGTTGTTTATTGGTTTTTCTAAAGGATGTTTGCCTAGAATTTTTTTCCTGATTATTAGAGTTCACCCTATTAAATATAGTAACTTTATCAGGATGATTATTTAATTCTTCACAAATTTCACTGATTTCATTTACTTGATTCTCACTAAGATCTAACAAATACTACTGGATTCTCTCATACAGGTTTGCTGGAAGATCCATTATTGATTGATGAATCTGCTCATAATCTAAGATATTTGAATCTCCTAGAGAGATTCTCTGAGATATCTTTTAGCTTTTGACTCCTCCCATTGAGTGAATCTTCAAAGGCCTTTGCCTCTGTAAGCTTTTCCTTTAATGTTAAATTTTCAGCAGTTAATTTATCTATATGTCTGTTTGCATCTGAGATATTTCAGTTCTTAATTCAGTGTTATCAGAATATCTATCTTCTTCCTTAAGATCTTCTAATTCTTTTCTGAGCTTCTAGTTGATCATTACAAAATTCTTTAAAACATTCTTTAAATTCATCTGAAGAGAAATCAATATCATCAAAATATGATACCTAATCTTCCTCATTATCCGAGGAGGCCTTCAAATCATCAGGCAGGCTTCTTCAGCATTAACTTCTTCCTCACTTTCAGATGAGGAAATTGACTCAGATTCCGAGTCACTCTAGGTTTCAGCTATGCAACCTTTTCCTTTCTTCTTGTCCTTCTTTCTGAAGGACTGCCTTTTGTACTCCTTACTGGTTTTGTCCTTCTGTTTTTCAGGACATTCAGGAGCAATGTGCCCTGACTTTTTGTAGGTAAAACAGATGACCTCTTGTTTGGGAGTCTTATCAAACCTGGGCTTACTTGGGCTCCTGTCCTCCTTCTTGAGTCTTCAGTTTTGACCCACCTTCTGAACCTTCTGGCCAAAAGATTAAACATCTCTTCTTTAGAGGCAGAAGACTCTCCTTCAGCTGCCTTTAATGCAATGTTCTTTCTTTAGTAGTTGAGACTTTCTCCTTTGCTTCTATCTCAGCTCTACTTTTTAGCAGCAGCTCATAGGACTTAAGCTTACCTAGTAGGGCATCTATGTAGATCTCCCTTTAACATCTGGACTCTCTGATAGCCCAGATCCTTGAATCCCATGTGCTAGGAAAACACATGGGGAGCTTATCATTAATCTCAGTAAATGAGATCTCCTTGTCCAGTCCTTTGAGCTCATTGATTATGATGTTGAACCTTTCATACATTTCAACAACATTTTCTTCAGACTTCTTCTAAAAGTTCTCATATTGGGATATGAGAAAGGACTTCCTGTCTTTCCTTTCATCAGAACTTCCTTCAACTAATATAGATAGTGAATCCCAGATTTCTTTTGCGACATTCAACCACTTTCTGAAATATGTCATCTGATATAGTGGATACCAGGATATTCATTGCCTTGGCTTCCCAGTGTTTTATTTTCTTTTCTCCCTCTGTCCATTCTGCCTTGAGAACAAGTTCTAGTGTTGAGTTCCCATTAACATCTTTTTTGTAACATTGGTGGTCCTGTCAAAATAGAATTGAAAATGCCTTTATCAATAGAATTCATGTATAGTTTTATTCTGGCCTTCCAGAGTGTAAACTTGTTCAGATTACACACTTGGTCTAGTGGATGAATAGTCCTTAGAACTCATTTTCTTAAAATACTTTTGAAATACAAAATATGTGTGAGAGGATCTTTTTATCAAGGTGTTAACCTTTTTCTGATCAACCTACCTCTGATACCAATTCAAAGTGCACAGTAACTCCCCTGAGAATTCTCTAGGGGGGATGGTGAATAGATATTTAAAAAACTTTTATTAGTAGTGCACGGAAAATTAAGTCTAATTCCTAAGTATCCAAGATTCCTACCAGAATTAAATCAATCACAGAATAATAAAAGTAGACAAGTCAATCATTGAAAATTCACAACACAGAAGACACAAAAGCTATTGTGGTTCCCCAAAATCTGGGTAGTCAACTCTTCTACCACCTTGGTAGGAATACACTATCACAGTGCCTGCGTTTTTTGATAAGAAGACTCTTAGAACCACTGAGTCTTTTGATAAGGAGACTCTTAGAACCAGGAACTGAGTCTTTTGATAAGGAGACTCTTAGAACCAAACCAGATCTTTTGATAAGGAGATCTTGAACCAAGACTAAATACTTTGAAGAAGGATTTATAAAACTTTTTACTCAGCTTACATAAATGAGAATTAGAGTAAGAAGAAGAAAATGAAGTTTAATCTTCTGATTTGAATCCTCTTTCAACAATCATTGAGGATTCAAGACATTAAGTGTTCTGCATCCTTTGTAAGATGATTAATCCTTGCTTAGAAGAAAATGCAAGGATTATAAGCCATGATCCAGCCTTTTCAGATTGATCTCTGTATCTTTAGTTAGCTTCTTTCAGAGAGAGAGAGAGCAAGAAAAAACATTCTGCAACTTGAGGAAGAAGAACTGCTGTACAGAGATTGTCGGGTAGAATCAGAGAGCGAGAGAAACTAGCAGATCAGAGAACCCGAGTTGTCTTTTGAATTCTTTGTGTATATAATCTTCTGTCGAATTACTTTCCCTTCTGATCGGCTATTCAATTGGAAAGTATAGAATGAGAATTATATCTTTCCATCTATCTTTAAGGATCCGTTTGTTTCACAGATATTGATATTGAAGTATTGGATTTGAAAATATGAAAGTAATTTATGTTGTTCGTACCAACAATTGTAGAGTGGAATTGGCTTTCTGGTGGAATGTCGACGATATTCACCATAACCTAAAAACCTATCAATCCAATGTTTATCTCCAGGGGTGGATATTGAGATCGCCAACTCCAACTTATCAAAAGGATATCAAATTTTTTTTTGGCCCGAATGCGCATTTTTTGCCCGTACGTGATTTTTTCGCCCGTACGTTATTTTTTAGCTCCATACGTGATTTTTTTGCGAGGACGCAGAAATTTCGCCCGAACACAGTTTTTTCGCCGGACACAATTTTTCCGTCCGGATGCGATTTTTTCGGCCGAACACGATTTTTCACCCCTTACGCGATTTTTTTGCCCGGGCGCGATATTTTCGCACGGGCGCGTTTTTTTCGCCCGGACGCAATTTTTTCGCCCAGGCGCATTTTTTTTGCCCGGACGCGGTTTTTCGCCCACGCGCGTTTTTTTCGCCAGGGCGCTTTTTTTTCGCCCGGGCGTGATTGTTTTGACTGGGCGTGATTTTTTCGCGAAAAAATTTCGCTTTTTTCGCCCGGGCGTGTTTTTTTTCGCCCGAAAGCGATTTTTCGCGAAAAAACCGCGCCTTTTTCGCCCGGGCGAAAAACCGTGTCTGGGCAAAAAATACGCGCCTGGGTAAAAAAAAAGCGCCCGAGCGAAAAAAACGCGCCCGTGCGAAAAAATCGCGCCCGGTCGAAAAACCGCGCTTGGGAGAAAAAAACGCGCCTGGGCAAAAAGTCACGCGCCGGGCTAAAAAAATGCGTGTCGGGCTAAAAAATACGCTATTGCTTATGCTAATTTGCAGGAAGAAGCTTAGAAGCTCAACATTGATCAATGTCAATTCCTATGAAAGAGTCTTTCTGCAAACGAACAGTAAAAAATAATGAATATCAATTCCTGTGACAGAAAATCATGATACAGACGAACAAACGAATTGGATTTAAACTCAATGTCATTTCCCGTGTGTATTGATATTGGATTGAAAGCCAATACTTCAATATCAATGTCTGTGAAACGAATGGACCCTAATATATCTTCCAATTATATCACCTCTGAGTCTCTAATGTTTTTCTTTCTCTATATCCTGGTGCTACCCGTTAGGATTCAAATAATTTCTATATATATATAGTCTGTTATAATCTTCTGAATCAATTCCAAGGAGTATCCATTCTTGGATTGTATTCGACGTTGCGTCAAATGCTTTCTGACCTCATATCGACGCACCTTCGAATTCCATTAGAAGCTACGTCGAGATCTGCTCTATAAAAACTCAGCTTTGAATTGAACTCTGTTATCGCCGTTGCGTCGATTCATTATCGACGTATCCGTCGAGATAATGAACGTAGACTTCAAATTCGACTTCTGCGACGATTACCATTCGATGTTGCGTCGACTTCCAATGAAGCGTCGACTGCCAGTCTGAGTTATCTTTACTTCTATTCGAAGTTACTTCGAATTTCAATCAAAGCTGCTTTGATTTTCAATCGAAGTTGCTTCGACTTCTTTTTGACGCAGATTTAACTCAACTGGTTTTTGATCTCCTTTTGACTAGGCCTTGACACCCTAAGGTGAATATGACATCCTAGGGTATCTAAAAATTATATTAACATCACTATACAACATGAGTAATGAATCCTAGAGAATGAAATTATTTTTACAGAATTTGTAAGGTAAATCAAGAGGGTATTTTTCTAAAAAAAAATATTTTTTACTTCTAGTTGTTGCAGGTCCTTTTCCAGGCATGTACTGCTAGATAAACAATGCGGATGGCAGTCCATTTTGGCAACCAACACAAAAGTTTCATGATAGTATATACCCGGGGTTTGAGTATATCACTGTGTGACTAACCACACTTTGTCTTTCTCTATGACCCATTCTGGATTTTGTTTGACAGAGAACACCAATTTGAAATTAACATGTTTTTTCCTGTCGGGAGATAACATAGTTCCCAAATTTGGTTCTTTTCAAATGCAAGCATTTTTCTCCCATTGCTTTTCTCCATTTTGATATTTCTATCGCTTCCTGTCAAGTGTTAGGAATACAAATAGAAGACAGAGGAGATGACAGTTGTGTCTTTGTCAGATTGTGATATGAGATATAATATGTAATAGAGTATTTTGCTGAGGTTGTCTTACTTTTTAGATGTATGAGAGGTCGATGGAGGTCTTCGTCAGAACTTGGTTCGGAAGAGCGTATATGCTGTGGAGGAATGACAGAGGTTTGTGCCATCTCAACATTAGCGGTGTCGTTGATAAATTAGAGGAAGATGATGATTAAGCCCTCGGTAATAGGGAACGAGGTGAGGGCATGAGTAGATGTGGTGGTAGGAATTGTGGAAGGAGGAATATATGAGGCCACGCCGGGAAGTGAAATAGTGGGAGCGTCAACGTCAGTGTCCCTCTCCCACTGATGAAGGCCAAAGAACTGTTCCCCTTCACGGGAAGTAACCACCAGGGTACAGAAGAAACACCGAGAGGACCGGTGATATCAATGATGCCCATTCGTAGTAGAGTAGCCAACAAAAATGCATTTGTCGAACGGGCTTCCAGTTTGTCGTGATTGTTTTGATGCATGGTCAAAGAAGACACATCCGAACACACGAGGAGGGAGATGCAATCCGTGGATGACGCATTTGGTGGACAAATGAGAGATCCGAGAGACATTGCAGGGTACTAGAAGGGTAGTGGTTAATGAGGTAAGCCACAATGAGTACGACTTCACCCCAATAGGATTTTGGGAGATTCATTGTATGAAGAAGACATCGTGTGACCTCGATGAGGTGTTTGTTCTTGCGTTCAACAACACCATTTTGGGTGGAGGTATGGATGCTCGTGGTTTGATGAAGTATATTATGATCAACAAGATATATGTCGAAAACACCACGATCATCGTACTCCCTCTGATTGTCACTTTGAAGGACGCCAATAGTACTGCCAAATTGAGTGGACACCATCTCATGGAAGAGTTTAAAGTTACTCTTTCGTTTTAATAAGTGCGCCCAAGTAGAGCGAGAAAAACAATCAATAATGCCATAAACCAACGGTGATCGGAGAAAGATTACAAGAGAAGGTCCCCAAACATTTGTATGAATAACATCAAAATGAATCAAACTAAGAGATGATAAAATGGGCAGAATATTTCGTACATGTTTAGAAAGTTCGCAAACATCACAAAAAAGTGCTCATAGAGCTAGAAAACATAGAAAATTCTTGAGTAGATAGCTTGTGGAGGGATGTCCAGGACGTTGATGCCACTATCGCACATCCGCATGAGAGGAATTAAGATAACTGGACAGAGTTTGAGGTGTTGGATGGTCCAAGATGTACAACCCCACAGTTCCCATACCACTGTCAATTCACTGCTTTGTTATCGGATCCTGAAAAGCACAACCATCAAGGAGAAAAATTACATAGCAGTTTAGGGATGTGGTCAAGCTCGCAGGACTCGCAATCGTTGCGGGAAGAAGCTCGTGATTGTTCCGAGAAATTGCAGAACTTGCAATCATGCCTGGAAACAGCATGACTCGCGGTAAATGGAGTTTGCGCTGGAAGAGGATAATGACCTGGGTTCCGCAGCTAGCTGAGCTTGCAACAACTGGAAATAGAAGTCATGCTTTTTTCCTTCTCGACGAGCTCGCAGATCGAGCGTAGAGAGCTCGCCGAAGGAGTTACAGGTTGCAGCGCAGAGAGCAGATTGCAGCAAATGCAAGGAGATCGCAATTGCTTCACACCAGGAACCCACTGCATGCGGTAGAGCGGTAATGGTTATAAATAGATCACTAGAGGACCAAAAACAAGAAACACGCACGAATGCATAAGGGGCGCGAGAGGCACGTATTAACTTGCGTAGCGGTTTGGAGAAAAATGCCTTACTTTGATACCAAATTGAGAAAAGGAATAAACTATTATTTCCAATCTAAATATATACATTACATAGCATCTCTATATATACGCAAAGGAGGGGAACCCAAACTAAAATTAGAGCCGTGTGACTAAAAACAATCAAGAGAAGCATCCGCCTTTATGGTGAACCTTTACAATGAGCTTTAATTCAACTCGTCCCAAATCCGAATGGACAACGCTCCATCCCTCCACTAAACAAACCTTACTCCTCTCACCATGTGCATGTTATGCGGTAACAAGCTGGAGAGAGCATTTGTGTTCTATGGACCTTAAGCGTTTACACATGCCATTTGACTTTTTGGTTTATTCTTCAGTAGATTTGATTTTGTTCAGTTTTTACTTATTCTGCTTAATTTTTGAATTATAATCCCTATGCTTTTGTTCTGAAGATTTTTTGTCTGTATTTTGCACAGAATTAATTTTTTTCTATGCTTCTCATTGCTATAATTTAGATGGGCTATCAAGAGAATTTTTTCAAAGATCAACTGGACAAAATACATAATGTTACCGAAGAAAAAGAAAGGGCATTTGAGAAATTGTTACAGGTGGGCCAAAGGAAGGACAAACTGTGTGATGAAACCTCTGGAACCATTATAGACTGCAGTTGGAGGTAATACCCAAATGTCTTATCATTACCATTAGATCATGTAATTAATGTTAATTGGACATTGTTGTTAATAGGAGAGAAAAATAATAGAAATGAGCAACTTTATTCATCCCTTTAAGGGGTATTCGGTATATAAAGGAATAAAAGTACATTGTTATGAATACAAATGAGGGCGAGAGGCTCCTTCCTGTGTGGTGAGTTTATCGACTCAGGGCCGAGGAGGCGAGGACACAAATCCCGACGTGACGGCGGATGCTGGCTAGTAGTGCGCACAAGCATCGCGCACATGCATCGCACAACCAACATCTTTATGTTATATTATTGCATATGTATTTCGGGCTGTGTGATTATTTACCGTTTGCCCCTTTGTGCGTTTCTAAGCTAAGCACTATAAAAGTGTACGTGGGACTCTTCAACAACAACACTCAAGCCTTTATCCCACCATAGTGGGGTCGGCTATATGGATCCTTTGTCTCTATTGCGCCCTATCTTTAATCATAGCCTCACTAATGCCTAAGTACATCATATCTTTCCTTATAGTTTCATTCCAAGTATGTGGGACTCTTATTTTGGAAGTAAGATCAAATTAGAGGAGCCCTAGGGGATAAAATCTCTCTGTTCTCTTCTTCCTTGAAACTAACATTTGGTCCAACTTGCCCTCTTTGGTCCAACCGTGCCTCTCCCTTTACCTCGTCTGTCCACAACCATTGTTCGCGCTCGCTTCTCTGCACTGATTGCATTTCCTCTTCCTGACTACCGTTCTTTCACCTCATCACATCCCATCTGCTCGTCAGCTCGCTATCTGCTGTCCTGCTCGTTGTTCGCGTGCCGTCTGTGCAATGTTTGGTGCCGCCTTTCTAGTTCCATCTATCCATCAGTGCAGTGTCAGACACAGCCCTTCCAGTTCCGCCTGCCGTCTGCATAGTTTCCCTTCCAGTTTCGCCGACCGATACTCCTCGTGATCTGTTTGCCACGGTCGGACGCTTCATCGATTGTATGCCCCGACTACACTCCGGGGAACAATCGGAAGCTCCCGCAACCAACCCCCTACTGATCCGACCGTCTCTTGCCGCCTCGACGCTCATGAGGAGTTCATTAGCTCTCTCCAGGTCCTCCTACGTTTGGATGCCAAGTTTGATCACTTAATCGCCGGCTGACCGGGTACCTCGTCAACTACCAATGCCGTTTCTCCCTTCGGTCCTTGGTGCCCCTCCTGTACTTACCATCGAGCCTCCACTGCCGCCTCCTGTCGGTTTTCCACCGTCCTGCTCCTTCGCGTCCCAACCTTCAGAATCACATGGTTTTGATTGTGTGTGCGGAGCAATTCTTTGACATCCATCACACCTCTGAGGCCCAAAAGATTTCCACAATTCTCGTCAACATGGAAGGGTCGTCTCTACATTGGGTCTATTGGCTCCGCCAGAACAACCCTTCCCTTTCTTGGTCAGAATTCCAACAGTACCTCATCCTCCGCTATTACTCACTATTCTGGGATGGCGATGTAATGTGTATGGGCGCCCGACAATCGGGTCACCTAGACGATTACATCGACGAGTTCATTGCCTTGGCAACCCACATTCCGGGTTTACCGCAAGATCATTACTTGTGTGGAAGTTGACTTCTTCACATCCGGTCCGCCTTCGCACATGGATCTCACCCTCTTAGTGGAAGTTGACTTCAATGTCAAATCCGTCGACACTTGCCTCTTCTCGAGGGGTTCCCTCTCGCCAGGTTGGCCTCCCTCCAACACCTCTCCGACCGCCACCCCCGAACCATGCCTGATGCAAACAGGTGCTCGCAACGCCAATGTTTACTTTACACATGCATTTCATTTTTTTTAGTTAAGTCGAACATTTTCTTTTATGTTGCGCACTTGTTTCACGCATTTATTTTCTTGCATTTGTTTATGTATTAGAGAAGTTGTAGTGGTTTATTCTCTATGACGTGATTAACCAGGTAGTACATTTTGTTGCTCTAGATTAGTCTTGTCCAAAAAGCCTGCCTGGGCCGGGCTGGTACCGGGCCTGACGGGCCCAGGCTTTTGTCACCCTGACCTTGCTTTAGCCGGGCTCGGGCACCATCCCCGGCATGGGGCCTGCCAAGGCCCCCAAGGCCGGGCCGGGCCCAGACCGGGCTCGGTTAATAAATCCCGCCTATAGGCGAGATTTAATAAAATAGGCGGGATTTTATTAAAATCCGGCCTAAATAGGCGGGATTTTAATTAAATCCGGCCAAATAGGCGGTATTTAATTAAAATCCCGCCTGGTGCTTGGCCTCGGTGCCAGGCCCATGTAAGGCCCGGTGCCCGAGCTTAGGCGGGCTTGGCCCGGGCCGTGCTTTCAGTATATATGGGGGCTCTGTTGGGTCCCCATAGCCGGCCTGGGCCCGGGGCGGGCTAGCCCGGGCCCGGGCATTTTCCGGGCTGGGCCTGGGCCGCCCCCCGGACCCGGGCCCGGTTTTTTTGAACACGTCTACTCGGAGGCATAATCCTTTCATTTGGTCAGGTCAAACCTTGTTCTCTCTCATCTCATGTTGAGCATTAAATCTAATTTTGAGCATACCTCAACGTTATTCTCATTAGAAGCCTTGGGTTGCTAAAAGGAAAGTAAAAAACAAAACAAAAAAGAATCCTGTTAAAAAAACACGACTTCCTGTTGAAAAAAAAACCGTCGTGAATCCACTTCCCTCTACTTTCGACCGTGAGTTCCCTCTCTCTTTCTCATCTCCTCCGAGTTCTTCTAAGTGATTTCTTCCTCCTTCGTCACATATTTCGACGCCATCGTACTTCTACCTCGCAACCGCGTTGTCCTCCTTGTAAGCTGCCGCCGCCTCTAGATCGTTTGCGTGAGGAGTCTCTCGTCTTCTACCAGACCTTCCACCGACCATCCCACCCTACCTTTTCATTCCCCGTGAGATCTTTCCTAATCTTTGGATCGTCTCCGTCTAGTTTAAAGTAATTAACCTAGTTTCTGAGAGATTTATTTTTCCTTTTCTTTTCCCTTTGCTTTTCTTTGCTTTCTTTCTTCTCTATGTTTGGCTTTTCTCGATGAATATTTTGTTACTTCAGGTTATATTGATTGATGCAGTATTGTCATTCATCAGATCATTTTGCGCCGCGAACTGAAATTAAATTGCTAATATTGTGCAAATTGCGCTCCAAATTTGCTCGTTAATCATAACATCACTTTCTTTATATTAAATTGCATCTAAAATTTTATTTGCATTACATTCATCATATCTGTTGTAACTACAAGTGCATCAAACACCGCGACTCCCCCGTGTCCCGGGCCATCACCACAACCTTTCAGACTACAGAGGACCCCCGTATGACCAACCAGGAGTACCCCAATCTTCACACCAAGGGTCTTTTATCCGTTGTAAGCTACCTAAAACCCTTTATGACTGTGATCCACCCATGCAGCGCCTGGCGCTTCCCTTCCAGTTCCGCTTGCCGTCAAAATATTTGCCCTTTTGTTTCATCCGATCCTCACTCCCCACGATTTGTCCCCACAGCCACCCGCCTTATCAATTGTATGCCCCGACTACACTCCATGGGACCATCGGACGCTCCCGCAGCCCATCCGACATCCCCCTACCGATCTAACCGTCTGTCGCCTCCTCGACGCTCATGTGGAGTCCATCACCTCCCTCCAGGCCCTCCTCCTACGTTTGATGCGAAATTGCGAAGTTTGATCTCTTCATCGCCGACCGACCAGGTACCTCGTCAACTACAAATGCCTCTCCCTTTGGTCCTTCGACGTGTGACATCTTCAAATTTTTATGATGTATTAAAAATTTCTAATTGGATAATAAGCTCTTAAGATATTAATTCACCTTAATGATAATGCCGCACATCTTATAATTGATATAACTTCGTGACAAATTTTAAAATTATTTTAAAATTTGGAGAATGTTTGCTAATTTTATGAATTTTAATTCATGAATAATCCTAATTTTATCGATTAAGATGAGATAAAAAGAATTATTTTAATGAGAACTTATGAAATATTTTTCTTAGACAAAAAATATTTTTCTAAGATTTATTTGGATTTCTCACAAATCTTTAGTAATGTATTTAGCCCTGCTGGCTAATTATTGTATTCCACTAGCTTTCTTTTCTCTTCATTCTAATGGTAGGTCCCATCTTTTATTAAGAATGGATCCTAGCCATCAAAATCGCTCCAAATCAATGGATGAGATGAGATAGTGCTTAAAACCCCATCCCAAACCATTTTAGGAGCAAACGACCCACATTTAACTCCAAAACGAGCCCTTCCCCTTCGTATTACGCATGTAATAGCATCTGCAACTCCCCGGCTCCTGTGTGGAGCGATTTCTTCGTTCCTTCTGCCGCTTGAAGCCTCGTGGATCTCTTCCCGCGTGAAGACCGACATCTCTTGCCGCGTGGAGTCCCTCTCATGAAAGATAGCTGGCCTTCACAAGTAATCCCCTCTTTTTAAGCTTCCTTTCATTTTTCCCCATGAGTTTGTTTGGCTCAAACCGTGAGAGATCTTCCAACCCTAGCTTCCACCCGACGATTTTGTGTTTCCCCTCAACTCTACGGAAGATTTCATGGATCCCAAGAGTTATTCAAGGAAGGGGAAGGCTCCTCTTAGCAACAAAATGAGATTTTCCTCTTGACCTAATTTTCTATGTGCCTTGAATGTTTTTGTATTTTTCCAATAAAGGTGTAAAATGTCTAGAATGTACTTAATGGTTCCAAAGATTTCATTTCTATGAGTTTTCTCTCTTTCCCTAAATTTTTTTGATGCTTAGAATGTTACCAATCACTTGTTAAGGCCAAGGAAAGCGAAATTGATGCTTGAAATATTCTTACGTGTTTTGATTTATGAGATACAAGGCTTCACCTTCAATTTTGGGAATGAAATAATGAAGTCAAGAGAGTTATTCTTTTGGAATTTTATGTAGGAATACAAGAAATCGTCCTCTATGAAATTAATTGTCTCTAAAATATCTACCATGAAAAATGATGATGTGATTTCTGAAAAGCCCTAATTTTTAGAATAGTGAAAGTGGACTCCGTGAGGATACCTTGATTATGAGTTAAATATGAACTCTAGCTTTACCTCTTTGATGAGATATAACCTTTTTTTTTGGAGATACACAAGATTTCTATATGCAAAATTTATGAATGACATGAAATAATTCAGAGAATTGTCAAAGAACGTTGCATGCAAATGATTTTACTTCATATTTTTGATCAATGCAAATGCGTGAAAGTTGTAACATGATTAGAGAATTTCAGAAAGATTAAGTATTTTGCATATGAAATACCTTTAGACTGATTTCAATGAAGATATATACCGCATGCTATATTCTTTTGATATAAGAAATTTCATTCATTATTTTAGTGACTTGTGGATCTATCTTTTTATTCATAACATGCAAGTAGTTAATGGCTAATTTCTATGAGCTCACATGTTCTAAGAAAAAGCGTGATTAGGGCCTAAACAATGTTGATTATCTTTTCTCATGTGAGTCATTTGATGAGATTTAAGTTTATGATGCAAGAATGATTTCAACCACCTCATTGGATTTGGTGAAGATCAAAATCTTATGGTGAATATTTAGTTGTACTATCATGTGTTTATTTCTAGCGATTTAGATACATATATTGATGATAGCTTTTGATAGTCTTGAAGATTTCTTACATATATATATTCTCCAGGACTTGGGAAGGACCGCTACATCTCCAGGACTTGGGTGTAGTGTTAAATAGGCAAGAGTCCTCGTCATATGGTCTGAATGCGGCGTCTTGGCAAGCACCGCTGCACTTCCAAGAGGACTTGGGTGTAATGTTAAATATGCAAGAACCCTTACATATTAGGCGTCCTAGAAAAACAGATCTTAGGATTTGTGATCGACTTAAGTTTGGAAGTTGGAATATAGGTACGCTAACGGGAAAATCGATGGAAGTAGTGGATACAATGATCAGGAGAAAGATAAATATTTTATGCAAGAGACTAAATGAGTGGGTGAGAAAGCTAAATTTCTAGATAATTCAGGTTTTAAATTATGGTCAATGAAGTAGGTATTATTGTAGATACTACTTGGAGGGATGAAGTTGTTGGGTAAGCAGAAAAGGTGATAGAATTTTAGCTCTTAAATTAATCGTAGGAAAGGAAACTATTAATGTAATTAGTGCTTATGCGTCATAAGTAAGATTAAGTTAAGCTATTAAAGTACAATTTTGGGAAGATCTAGATGATCTGGTAAGAGCAATCCTACAAAGCGAGAAAATTTTCATTAGGGGAGACTTAAATGGACATGGGGCGACCACACCTTAGTTTTAAATTGAGCCGCACGATATCTATTACAGAAGATCTATGTCGTTCATTCCGTATCCTCGAAACAAAGCACGACCCATAATTCCCCGCTATGTTAAAAATCTAGGTCTCGGCCGCGCCTATCCCGATCTCCCCAGTATTAGTTCGCACGGCTAAGGCAATCTGCTCCTGTCCCTCGCCGACTCTTTCCCCAAATCCTTCGCCGAATCCCTCGCCCTGTTCCGACGAACTCCTCACCCGAAACCGTCGATCGCCTGCTTCGTCCAACCTCGCGCATCAACGCCTTCTCCGACAGCTGTTGTATTTTGTAAGCTTCAAAAAATTTCTTTGGTTTGAGTAACACATTATTTAGAGCATCCATTGGATCACCACAGTTGCATGCTTCACACAAGATCATGATATCGCCTTTTCCGACAGCTGTTGTATTTTTTAGGCTTCAAAAAATTTCTTTGGTTTGAGTAACACATTATTTAGAGCATCCATTAGATCACCACAGTTGCATGCTTCACACAAGATCATGATGTCTTAAACTTTTAGGAAGTTTTGTAATCTAGATTTTGTTTTCTTTTAGAACAAGTTGAACAGTTTTAATTTGTCAGCAGGTGTTATTTGATTTAAATCAAGTCATAATAAATCATATAAAAATAAATAAATCATTGGGTAAAGTAGCCCCCTTGTAGCTTTAAAAGAATAACTGGAACCCTTATTCCATTAACTTTAATCAATCCAGAAATTTTGTATATAATTGTTTTACTAATGTTTTTCATTAAAAGTTGATATATTTCTTTAATATCCATACTATAAGATAATGCAAGAGTTCACTAATTTACTTTAATAGTATTTTCCTCCTACCTTTCAGTATATAATTGTTTACTAATGTTTTTCATTAAAAGTTGATACTTTTCTTTAATATCTATAATATAGATAATGCAAGAGTTCACTAATTTACTTCAATCCTCTTGATTTACTGCAGGAAAGAGGAAATAGAGAGTTTGATCACCACACAATTGAAGAGCGTCGAAGAGTTTGAAGCTGAGAGGGAAAAACTAATGCTCTTGCATGAAGAAAATAAGACCGAACTCAAGCAAAAGCATCTGACAGAGGAGACTGAGTTAGAAAAGAAATTTGATTTCCATCTTACAAATTTGATGGAGAAGTATTCTCCTCCTACCTTTCATGTTATTTCTAGTAGCCCATGAGTATTTCACTCCACTTTAATGCTGCATGGAGTTTTTGTTGTAATATGTTGCGGTAGCGTGCAATGGATTATGACTAAAAAAAGTATGGCAGAGCCTAGAATTAGATCTCTATTATGTAACTGAACTTGATCATATAATGGGGAAGTGATGTTGTAGTTAATGGTTGCAGTATCTAGCACCATATACCATTTTGGCTCAGTTTGGCTCAGCTGCATCGACTGGAAAAGCAGTGGTGGGAACCAATGATGAAATAATCAGTTGTTTTGTAGAATGACGACATAATCTGTGAAATTATTTGGAAGAACAACGTTTGCAATGCTGTTTCAACCTATGAGGCACAATTACATGACTTATATATCTTATGATAATATAATAATATTAAGTTATATATAATATACGTACATTGTTTGTTCTTCCAAATAATTTCACAGATTCTGTCATCATTCTACAAAACAACTGATTATTTCATCATTGCTTCATGTAATATGATAATAACGCTATAATAATATGATATATAATATAATTTATATATAATATATTATATATCATATTATTTTTACATGTGTTACTATATCTTAATATAATTTTTTTTAAGAAAAGGCAGCAGTGCAGTAGCTAAGGCTGCAGCTCTGCAGTGTTTTTGAGTGGGCGTGATTCTAATTGCTGTCAATGGTTTCTAGCGTTTGACGCGACTTCTTCAAAAATGGCCGGTCCCCCACTTTTAAAAGCTCCGCCAAACAGTGCCTTTGTCTGCTTCAGTTTCAGCTGTTTGCTTGTGTCCTTATGAGTGCTTCTGTGTGCATGCTGGCGTGTGTGCTAAGGAGTGTGTTTAAATATAAGTTCTATTATGGCGACTGTATGTGGTGCATAATCTAGAATTTTGTGGGGTGGCTTTAATTTGGGTCTTGTGGTACTGGAGGGATGGAAGGGAATTGCTCGGTCTGTTTACGAACAATGCATTTCTAATAATTTGAAGAGTCAATTAGGTTTCAAGTTCACTGTGGTGCTTGTTTGTGTGGTGGGCATGTGTATAACCCGTAATTTGTCGAGATCATTAGTGCATAAGGAAGCCACCTCGATGGGCCTCTTGAATTCATCTCAGTGGGTCTCCTGCATTCAGCTTGGCGACTCGACATAATTCATCTTTGCGGGCCTCCTGAATTCAGTTCGTCAAGCATTCTGCACGATAGAATTCAGCTTGACAGGCGTCCTGAATTTAACTCATCAATTATTTAGCTCGGGTGGCCTTCAGCTTGACAGCTTTCCGGTCGACAGCCTTCAGCTTGGCAGAGTTCAGCTCGGTGGGCCTCCTGAATTCAGCTCGTCGAGCATTCAACTCGACAAAATTCAGCTCGGCAACCTTCAGCTCGGCAACCTTCAGCTCGACAGACTTCACCATGCGGGGCTTCAGAGACCTCCTAAAGACCTTGTCGGAGGGGGACCCCTATCTTTTCCTATAAATAGGACTTCATTGTAACGGGTGGAAGACAGTTCACATTCTGCAAAGAGTCGCCCATTTGAAGATTTGACGACCTCTCCTGCCTTTCCCCGAACTCACACAACACTTGGTTCGGAATGGGAAGTTCCTATACACTCCTGCGTATGCGGCGGGACCTCAATAATATAACACGACCACCACGTTTTGTAATAAAATATTTGCGACCTCTCTCCTGTTTGTTTCATGCATATGCCTGCTAATTATGGCGCCAATAACCTCTGATAATCTCTTTGTTCCAAACTTTGAGAATCATTTTCTTGATTCCAATAATATGGGAAGGAAGTCACTGCAATTGTAAAGTATCAGACATGGACATGAATAAATAAAGTTTAGATAGTTTACATTGTGCTTTTACAAGATAAACATAGATCAAATAAAATCATTGGTGTTTGAAGCTGTTGCAGTTGTATTTATAAGATCGCCACGAAGATTTTGTTCTTGGATGCAAGAATTATGCTGGTAATTGTTTTTAGAACGAGGTGCATTTATGACAATGTCAATGCTTATTATATACATTTGCTAATTCTTCATACATGGGCTCAGTTGGAGCTGATTTTGTATCTCCATGGTTGTTTGGAAGAGAGGGACTAAATGAAGAATTCTGCACAAGGGGGCGTGATCGTGCGCCTTAGGATCGCTCCCCTGACCTTCCAATTTTAGACCTTGTGCTATCAGTCGCTGCAAGTCATCTGGGCATGCATCAATTGGTCAGGCGCACGCTCGTGTGCCTATGTGCGCACGGTCGTGTGTGAGTATTTCTAAAAAAATGACCTAAGAATCCGAGTTTTGGAATTCACACGTGCATGTCCTTCACACACGACCGTATGCGCACAGGCGGACAACTGTGTTATCCCTAAATTTCGGCACGACTGTGGACCTCTCTGAGCACGATTGTCTTGAGCAAACTAAAAATCAGGCATAATTGGGGAGTTTTGGATTTCTCCGGTGTCGTGTGTTGGTGCATGAGCCAGTTGTATTTAATAATATCCCAGAGTCGGGTTGGTGTGCGAATTGCGGCACAATCGTGTCTCTACTGGAGCGTGGTCGTGCCATATCTTTTGACACCGCTATCACATTGACTTTCACCCCCACTAGTTTTCCCGCCAAAATGGGTAATGACCGCGCAAGATCGGATGCATAATTGTGCGCCCAGCTGCGTGCGACCAATTTTCTAAGAGTATAGATAGGTTTCATTCTCCAATTTTCAAGACTTTTGGTTGAACTTTTTTTCTTTTCTTTTTCCTTCTTCCTCAAGCCATCCTAGAGTTCCTAGAGCTCCATGGAGAAGATCCCAAGGATTTATAGAACCGATAGAGAGTACAAAGACGAAGGCGTGAAGGAGAGCATTTGGGAAGAAGACGGGTAAACTGGGAGATCGGTGACAACGACTCTTCTACCACAAACGCACCCAAGAATCGAAGGACTTAGATTAACGATCTGCAGTCCACTCTAGTCTCAAAAGCTTAGTCTCTCCCTTTGTATCTGTACCTCCTTTCGTCCCAAACTCTCATAATATGGTTCTTGTTGCGGAACGCTTAGGGCTCTTGGTAGACCGGTTCACTTGAACCACCTTAAACCCGGAAAGGGTAAAAAACCACGTGGTCGGAGCTGTGCCAACCAAATTCCACTATCTTCTGGGGGGTTACAACTTGGAAACTAGAACTCGAGCGCGACAGACCGCTGCTCGTTACAATACTTGGAGAGCGAGAGAGCTCCGAGAGTAACAGGCCACCTCTCGGAAAAACTAAGTCATTTTCCCTTCTGAGAATGCTGGTCGTCTTTCGGAAGTGAGAAGGCCAGTCGCCTTTCCCTTCTGAGAATGCTGGTCGCCTTTCGGAAGTGAGAAGACCAGTCGCCTTTCCCTTCTGAGAACGCTGGTCGCCTTTCGGAAGTGAGAAGGCCAGTCGCCTTTCCCTTCTGAGAACGCTGGTCGCCTTTCGGAAGTGAGAAGGCCAGTCGTCTTTCCCTTCTGAGAACGCGGGTCGCCTTTCTGGATGATGAAGATCTTCAAGTCCCGAAGGAGATCTTCAAGCGCTGAAGGAGAATTCCGCAAAAGTCTGCAAGGAGCTCTCCCGGGTCCAGAAGTCAAGGTCCCTTCAAATGAAGCCCCATGCCCCTTTTTATAGCTTTGGCCGGGGGTAGTCCGGTAATCTCGCCGTTTGCCGTTTCCATAAATGCTCGGTGGACGAATCATATTCTCCGGTTCGGGGCCCTCGGATTGCCATCTTTCGTAAATGACCACCTTGCCCCTCGGGCAGCTTGGGCAGCTTGGGCAGTTCGGGCAGTTCCGTTGGAGGTGAAAAAGGCGACTGACCGTTCCTGAAAAGTGAGAAGCCTGAAAGACAAAAAGTGAGAAGCCGGAAACCCAGAGAGTGAGAAGCCGGAAAGACAAAAAGTGAGAAGCCGGAAACCCAGAGAGTGAGAAGCCGGAAAGATAGAATGTGAGAAGGTTTCCTGATCGCGCTCAGAAACGCTCTGAGCGCGTGCTAGCGCTGAAGTGTTTCAAGTGCGCGACGAAATGCGAGGGCGTTCTGGTTACGCCTCGAGGTGTTCCGTGTGAATAGTGGAACGGCAAGCCGCACCCTTAAGGAGAAAATAAGGGCGTGATGTTCCTGATGAAGGAGAGGCGGGCGACCGTACCTCGCGCGGGGAGAGGAGGGCGACGCGGTCGAACTCCAAGGGAGTGCGGCGCGCCCGCATCCCGAGGGGGTGCAGCATGGGCGCACCCAAGAGGGGGCGACTTTGACCGCACCCCGAGGGGGTGCGGCTTGGCCGCACCCCGTATGGGGTGCGGCTTGGCCGCACCCCGTATAGGGTGCGCCAAGGCCGCACCCCAAAGGGGGCGCGGCCAAGGCCGCACCCCAAAGGGGGCGCGGCCAAGGCCGCACCCCAAAGGGGGCGCGGCCAAGGCCGCACCCCAAAGGGGGCGCGGCCAAGGCCGCACCCCAAAGGGGGCGCGGCCAAGGCCGCACCCCAAAGGGGGCGCGGCCAAGGCCGCACCCCAAAGGGGGCGCGGCCAAGGCCGCACCCCAAAGGGGGCGCGGCCAAGGCCGCACCCTAAGGGGGTGCGGCCAAGGCCGCACCCCGCGTGGGGTGCGGCTTGGCCGCACCCCTCGCGGGGTGCGGCTTGGCCGCACCCCCAGGGGGCGTGGCGTGGGGGCGAGGATCCCTCCCACGACGGGAGGGAGAAACTCCGTCGTGTCCGCGGCGGTTTTGCGCGCCTTGCTTTTCCTGTCAATTTCGGAGGGGGAGAGTTTTTTGGAAATAATCCGCCGTTGGAAACGATCCGTCTTTAGAAACGACCCGTCTTTGGAAATATTTGTTGTCTTTTATGAACATTTCCGTCAGACACCTTTATAAATATGAGACTCTTATCATGAGTACCCATCATAAGCCCCCCAAAACCGTCAGAGTCCAGAACTTGTGAAGGAGTGCGAGGGTTTTTTGAACGTTTGTGTGGCGGATCCGGTCGTTATCTCGGCAGGACGCGCCGAACGATGGCTGGGGTAAGTTGATTTTGCTTTCTGTTTTTTTGAAATAGGAGCGGAGGGAACAAACGGCCAGCGGCGGACGGGAGGGCGCGCGGGCAGAGCGGTCGAAAGGGCGGTGCCCGGGCGCGCTTGCGTCCGGCCGGAGCCGGCAGCGGGGCGCCTGGCGAACGCGCCCCCGCGGGCGGGCGCGGCCCCTGTGCGCGCGGGTGGCACGCTGCGCGCTCCCGCGCGCGCGGGCGGCCTCTGCGCGCGCGGGCGGCGCGCGGCGCGCGCCTGCGCGCGCGGGCGGCCTCTGCGCGCGGGACGCGCGGGTGCTGTTCCCGCGCGCCCGCGCGCGCGGGTGCCGTGCTGCAAGCGGGGCGCGCGGGCGCTGTTCCCGCGCGCGGGACGCGCGGGTGCTGTTCCCGCGCGTCAGCGCGCGCGGGTGCCGTGCTGCGCGCTCCCGTGCGCGGGTGCCGCGCTGCGCGCTCCCGTGCGCGGATGCCGCGCCGCGCGTTCCTGCGCGTGGGCGCCTGCGCGCGAACGGTGCGCGCGGGCTTCTGCGCGCATACTGCACCTTTGCGCGGGACTGTTTCACGCTCGCGTGCTTGGTGCGCGGGGAGGTAGCTTGCAATATTTCAGATTTTTTGATACGGTCGCCTTTTAGCGCTCGTTCTTATGCGCGTTTGCTTTTCCTTGCAGGCTTCGAAGCGGGGCGGCCAATCGAGGCCGATGCGTCTACGCTCTTCTCTAGACGGTGCGCGAATCGAGGTGTGGCGCAAGCGGTTCGGATTGCCTCCGAATGTCGAGGTTAAGATTCCAGGGGCGGAGGAGCGCGTTCAGAATCCGCCCACGGGTTACATGACACTCTCTGAGAGTTGCCTGAAGTCTGGATTCCGTATTCCTCCACCGGAGGAGGCTATTGAAATATTCCGGTTCTGCGGCGTCCCGATCACTCAGTTTACGCCCGCTGGGATGTCGAATATCATGGGGCTGGTGGTGCTCTTCCGGGAGCACAGTACGTGCTTTTCACTCGAACTCTTCAAGGATTGGTGCGAGGCTACCACTGACTTGGGCGGACGGATTGAGGTGCGGAGCAACAAAAGTTGGTTTCATTTTCGCGAGAAGACGGATTATCGCCACGGGCTTTGGAGGTCACTTCCTGGACGCTGCCGCCGACTGACCGGTCGGGAGGACGAGTTCCTTCCCCTCCCCGGCTTTCCTGGCCGAGAGGGGCTGTCGAAGGCTTTGTTTAGCGTGTACAACTGTGTGGAGGAGAGTCGGCTGGTTTAGTTAGATAGAGACGATGTAGTTGTCGATACTACCTGTAACATCTCAACTCTAAAATAGGGTCTAGCTGGTTTAGTTGAACCCTTGGAGGAACTTAGGCCGGGTCATAGGACAACCACGATCCGACCTTCACCACATAGTGGTGGTTATTTAGAGAAATAACTGTTTTGGGTAATATTGTGCTTCGCCACAACACCGAAGTAATTTATGGAGTATACGTGCTCCGAATCGACTTTCGTCAGTTGAGTTAGACTCGTATAGTTGATACGAGTGCAACGGAATTCGTTTCATTTCGATCCGAGGTCATATGTAGAATATGACTATTTTGAGTATCGTAGCGCGTCGCGACGACGCAATTTTAGAATATGGAGCATACGTGCTCCGAATCGACTTCCGTCAGTTGTGTTAGACTCATATAGTTGATATGAGTGCCACGGAACTCGTTTCGTTTCGATCCGAGGTCATATGTAGAATATGACTATTTTGAGTATCATAGCGCGTCACGACGACGCAATTTTAGAATATGGAGCATACGTGCTCCGTATCAACTTCCGTCTGTTGTGTTAGACTTGTATAGTTTATACGAGTGCAACGGAACTCGTTTCATTTCGATCTGAGGTCATGTAGAATATGACTATTTTGAGTATCGTAACGCGTCACGCCGACAGAATTTTAGAATATGGAGCATACGTGCTCCGACTCGACTTCCGTCAGCTACGTTAGACTCGTATGATCAATATAATTTCAACGGAATTCGTTTCGTTCCGATCCGAGGTCGTTTGGAGAAAACGACCATTTTGAGTATCGTAGTGCGTCACAATAAAATCATTGGGGTACAGTGACCATACTCACTCTGAATTGACTTCTGTCAGTTCCGTTAGACTCGTATGATCAATACGAGTGCCCCGAAATTTATTTCGTTGTAATCCGAGGTCGTTTCGAGAAAACAACTATTTTGAGTAATTTTGAGCGTCGCAACAACGCCATTTTTCAAATAGTGAGCTAACATGCCCCGAATTGAATTCCGTCAATTGCGTCGGACTCGCATGATCAATAAGAGTGCAACAAAATCCGTTTCGCTAATTCCAACGTCGTTTAGTCAAGTAAATAAAAATAAACATTATTAAAATTATACGAAGCTTTGAGATAAGTAAACGCCGGATTTCAACTCTGCCACATCCATGGTGACCCGACACTTGACGACTCAGACTCATATTGATCTTGACCACACGGGGGACCCACTTGTAGTTGACTTTGGTCAACCCTGCTCAAAAGAAGGGTTTTTATAATCTTTAAACCCTCTCCACCCCAAGCCATCCACCCACCAAAGTCATCCTCCTCCTATGATTATAAGCATTAATCCCAAAGCACCCATAAAAGTGGGATGAGATATTTTCTAACCATAGGGGTAAAAATCTAAGGTTAGACCAAACCTAACTCTAACCCTCCCCACTCATCTACTCAAACCAAAAAACACATGATCCAAGGGCTGGTTGCTGATTGGCCAACCCCAAGCAAAGTACGACCCACCCCTCATGCATGGACAGCTGCCCCTTTCAACCCAACCATGGTTGGATGAATCCAAACCCGAGCGAGATGGAAGGAGAAGGGCGGGGGGGGGGGGGGGGGGGGGGGGGGGGGGGGGGTGCTCCAGGTTGCCTATATGAGGCCTCCCATGGCTTCACTTGAAGGGGGACCTGCAGGAGCTCCTCCCAAGATTTCTGAAACCAGCCCCACCACCCACCCCTGCCGGCGCCGAGGAAGACAACCGAGTTCCACCTTTCCCCCTCAGTCACCCCTCCCTTACAACCTTGCATGGAGGACTCCCGAACCTACGAAGCCCTCAGGGGAGCCATACTTCGCCGTAGAGGGGTTGGAAACCCTCACCGGGAATGTTTCAGGCGGTGTCACCGCCGGAAAGCCGAGCTCCAGCGGCGCCCGAGAGCCCCTACTCTGTAATCGCTCCTCCCGACGGACGGCGGCATCGCCAGGCCGCTGGACCACCTCCGGGAGAAATGCCTTCCCCCGGTGAGCCGGTCGGAGGCGGTGGTACGGCGACCCGCCGGCCGGACGGCGGTGAAGGAAGCCCGCAACCTTCCAGCCTCCGCGCGTTACACCCGCCGTTGGATCTCCTCCTCGAGATCCAACGGCGCAGACAATCTAGGTAATCATTAGCCCCACATCGGATCAGAGGCGGATCCGCTGTGGAGCCCATAGTGTATCTCCGGTGCGGCTCTATCTCAGCCGCCCGATCACTGTCAAGATCCGTGCATGATCAGTTTGCATAAAGCAGATTTGAACCTTATTTTTCTAAGCCCAAATCACCAGTCAAATAAGAAAACTTCAAACATGAAAGTTGTAGATACTGACAAGGGCTGCCTCCAAAAAAAATTTGAGAATTTTTTGAAATCATTAGGTATTTTTGGTAATTAAAAAATAGGTAAAATTCCTGTGTTTCAATTAACAGAGGGTTTGAAAGTGGATAGAAAATTTTGAGAAAATTATGGGGCCTTCCTATTACTGTTCCACACTTACCATAATTATTTAAGAATTTTTGGAAGAGATTTAATATTTTTAGAGGGTAAAAATCTTTGTTTTTAATTTTTTAAGAAATAGCCACTCTTCCGAAATGTCTCCAAAATTTATTGGAAGTGTGAAGGGTTGAAACACACCATCTGAAAAGGTTTGGGGATTTTAAAACATCTCTTGCTATGTTTGGGAATTTATTTGTCGGTTATTGGAGCCTAAATAAATTAGCAAATGATATTCATACCTCAAGAGGCCTTGGAAAATTTATGATAGTTCATTATGGATGTTATCAGCCCAGAATAAAAGTCGGACGATTGTCGGATATGGCTACTATTTTAATAATCTTAAAATAGAATAATAACTCAACGAGCTGCGATTAGAATAATGCTCGGACATTGGGAGCCGCCTCTTTGGAGGATTTAAGGAACTCATAATATCATTCCTCAAGTCCGCTTAAGTCATGATTAAAGGTCGCAATTAAAACTCATGATCGGACTATAACAAAAGGCAGAAGTTGGAAGAAGCTCCTATGAACGGAGCTAGAACAGAACTTTCCTCCTATGAACGGAGATGGAACTGAAGCCTCCTGATATGGAGTGATTGGACTACTATCCCGCTTATTCATTTATGTGCTCCAGTCTCGTACTGGTCTTGCATTTACTTTCTGCAATTATTCTATTGCTCCGTCTCGTACTGGTCCTGCATTTACTTTCTGCAATTATTCCTTTACTCCAGTCTCGTACTGGTCCCGCTCCTTTCAATTCCAGTACCTTTCGTTCAGTTTCTTTTCAGTACCATTCCAGTCTCGTACTGGTCCAATTCATTCTGCACTTTATTTCTTTATTGCCCATAAATTTAGAGTTGACGTGAGATGAGATATTCTTTCAGGGTCAACCCTAAATAGTACCGAACTGGCCGCCACTTGTAGAGCAGAGCGGACAGGTCGATGTTTTGGCTTTTCCTTCTTTATTGTCTATAAATTTAGAGATGGCGTGAAGATGAGACATTCCTTCAGCGTCAACCCTAAATAGTGCCGAACTAGCCGCCGCTTGTAGAGCAGTGCAGACAAATCGATGTTTTGGCTTTTCCTTCTTTATTGCCTATAATTTAGAGTTAACGTGAAGATGGGACAGTCCTTCAGCGTCAACCCTAAATAGTGCCGAACTGGCCGCCGCTTGTAGAGCAGAGCAGACAGATCAATGTTTTGACTTTTCCTTCTTTATTGCCTATAATTTAGAGTTGACGTGAAGATGAGACATTCCTTCAGCGTCAACCCTAAATAGTGCTGAACTGGCCGCTGCTTGTAGAGCAGAGCGGACAGATCGATGTTTTGGCTTTTCCTTTTTTATTGCCTATAATTTAGAGTTGACATGAAGATGGGACAGTCCTTCAGCGTCAACCCTAAATAGTGCCGAACTGGCCGTCGCTTGTAGAGCAGTGCAGACAGATCGATGTTTTGGCTTTTCATTCTTTATTGCCTATAATTTAGAGTTGACGTGAAGATGAGATAGTCCTTCAGCGTCAACTCTAAATAGTGCCGAACTGGACGCCACTTGTAAAGCAGTGCAGACAGATTGATGTTTTGGCTTTTCCTTCTTTATTGCCTATAATTTAGAGATGACGTGAAGATGGGACATTCCTTCAGCGTCAACCCTAAATAGTGCCGAACTGGCCGCCGCTTGTAGAGCAGTGCGGACAGATCGATTTTTTGGCTTTTCTTTCTTTATTGCCTATAATTTAGAGTTGATGTGAAGATGGGACATTCCTTCAGCGTCAACCCTAAATGGTGCCGAACTGGCCGCCGCTTGCAGAGCAGAGCAGACAGATCGATGTTTTGGCTTTACCTTCTTTATTGCCTATAATTTAGAGTTGACGTGGAGATGAGACATTCCTTCAGAGTCAACGCTAAATTGTGCCGAACTGGCCGCCGCTTGTAGAGTAGAGCGGACAGATCGATGTTTTGGCTCTTCTTTCTTTATTGCCTATAATTTAGAGTTGACGTGGAGATGGGGCATTCCTTCAGAGTCAACCCTAAATGGTGCCGAACTGGCCGCCGCTTGCAGAGCAGAGCGGACAGATCGATGTTTTGGATTTTCCTTCTTTATTGCCTATAATTTAGAGTTGACGTGGAGATGGGGCATTCCTTCAGAGTCAACCGTAAATGGTGCCGAACTGGCCACCGCTGGTAGAGCAGAGCGGACAGATCGATGTTTTGGCTTTTTCCTCTTTATTGCCTATAATTTAGAGTTGACGTGGAGATGAGGCATTCCTTCAGAGTCAACCCTAAATGGTGTCGAACTTGCTGCCGCTTGTAGAGCAGAGCGGACAGATCGATGTTTTAGTTTTTCCTTCATTATTCCCCATAATTTAGAGTTGACGTGGAGATGGGGCATCCCTTCAGAGTCAACCCTAAATAGTGCCGAACTGGCCGTCGCTTGTAGAGCAGCGCAGACGAATCAATGTTTTGAGATTTTGTTCTTGTATTGACCGTGATTTAGATTCCTACAGGAATATATTGTGCCTTCAAGAAATATTCCTACGGGAATTATATTGTGCCTCCGAAATATATTCCTACGGAAATATATTGTGTCTTCGAGAAATATTTCTACGGGAATATATCGTGCCTTCGAGAAATATTCCTACGGGAATTAAATGTGCAAAATGTGCCTTGGGAGGATGTCGGATGGCCGATGAGTTTTACTCTAAGGCAACCCGTACGACGGACGGTCTGGGAGGGCAGCCCGTGCGAAACTAATAGAACTACGTGGGTCTGATACTGTATGCAGGATGATACGGAGTACGTAGGCGGTGGTCGTGGGAAGACTGCCTCGGCCCAATAAGAGTCCAGATATCCCCTCCCTTATAAATGTTATATTATGTTTGTTTGTAGTATGGGTTGGATTCTGTTCGTGGTTCTAATAACTTGTCTTTAGCACATATGACAGGTGCGGGTGAGAGAGATCACCCATGTGTGGATGAATCCATAGAGCAGGCTACGTCAGGTACAAGTTGTTAAGCCGCATCCATTTTTGTTGTGCCCCACCTCACGGTATCTATATATTGGCAATGAATCCTTGATGAACAGGATTTAATGCGGCTGAGATATGAAAATTATTCATACAGGTCTTGAGTTTAAGATTTCTGTGATAGTTAATCTTCCGCTATAGTACCACGTCTTCCACTAAGTGTTATAAAGTGCACTCTTTGATGATGTCTTCCGCTAGAATATTGCTTCCCTACTCTGTTGATGTGTAGTGACTTTCGCTTAACACCACCCCTAGGCGTGACGACGGAGTGCTCAAGGAAGGGGGTTGGAGAAGCTAGTAACTTCACCCCCCAAGATCGCTTCGGCGTCGTGCTAAAAGGGTGGTGTGCGATAAGATCCCTCGGTCGGACCGCCGATTTGGGAGGGGGGATCTTACACTACCGGTCCGTATTCTCTGTGGATTCGACAAACTCGTTCACTTACTTTACTACTTTAACTAGTACATTGTCGTTGCACTTTCTTTGGGATTTGCACCGCTCATCTGACTGCGATCAAGTTTTTGGTGTCGTTACCAGGGAATACAGATTATTCCTAAAGAGGTACTTCAACAACGATTTTGAGACTAGTTTAAGCATCTCTTTTGTTTCTTGTAATTTCTCTTTTCCCTTTCTTTGATTTTTGCCTTTTCAGTTCACTCATAGTTAGGGAAGTTTTCTTTAGATTTTCTCATTATTTATGCAAAGGATGCGTCAGAAGGTACCTCTACCTTACGACATTGAGATCGAACGCACACTACGACTACTATGAAGCGAAGCTCAAGTGATGGAGGGTCAGAATGATGAAGTTAATCCTCATTTCAACCCGGAGGTTCAGCAACAGCCAAGGTAGATAACGATGAGGGAGTATTATATTTCCACCGTTGGAAGCGCCTCGCCAATCCTCCGGTCGGTAATACAAACTCTCACATTTGAAATTAAGCTGGCCATTATACAAATGATTCAAAATACGATTTAGTTTTCGGTTCTCCTATGGAGGAACACAACCTGCATATCTCCAAATTTCTAGAAATTTGCAATACTTTTCGATATACCAGTATTTCCAATGAAGTTATCAGGATGCAACTGATCTCATTCTCTCTACGCGATCGAGCAAAGGCATGACTTCAATCATTACCAGCTAGATCAATTGATTCCTGAGAGATGATAGAGAAATGTCTAGGAAGTACTTTCCACCGGGGAAGACAATTCAGCTTCACAATGAAATTACAACCTTCTGACAGCAAGACCAAGAATTGTTGGCAGAAGCTTGGGATCGGTTCAATGATCTATTAAGGAAGTGTCCACGTCATGCAATCAACCTTGGTTGCAGGTGCGAACTTTTTATTATAGATTGGACCCAACCATCAAAACCACAATTGATGTCGCTACCGGAGGCTCACAAAACTCCAGAGGAATCATTGGAGATACTAGAAGAGAGTGCATCTAATAGTCAGCAATGGGGAGATGGAATAAATTTAGTGAAGAAGGTTGCAGAGTATTGGAAGTAGACAACTTCACAACGCTTAGTGCACAACTTAATATGGTTAACAAGAAGCTTGACAACTTAAGAATTTTAGTAGAGAACTCATCTGCACCTTTACCTGTGATGGCAGTCTCGTGCGATAATTGCAGAACCTAGGGCACCACACTTTGAATGTAGCATAAGTAATCCTTCTATCTCTTCTCCTTTTATTTCTAATGAATCTGTTCAATATGTAGGGAACCAACAACGCAACAACCCCTACTCCATTACATATAATCTCATCCGGAGGAACTATCCCAACTTTTCATGGAGCCACGAACAAGGTTACGGAGGACAGTGAGGAGTAAGCACCCAACATAATCAAGGACCACCTCCACAGGAAAGGAAGAGCAACCACGAAATTCTAATGGAAAATTTTCATGGCTAGAACTAATCCGGCCCTTCAAAACCAGGAGGCATCAATAATGAACTTGGATAATCAAATAGGCATGCTCGCCAATTTAGTTGTTGAACGAAAACATGGAAAACTACCAAGTACTACTGAAACAAACCCAAAGGAGCAAGCCCGAGTGGTTGTGAAACCCACACCTACTTAACAAGGGATTATTGTGGTCCAATGTTTAATAAACAATTCTCCTACAACAACTCTCCGTGACATGGGTGCTTCTATAAATCTAATATCAATTAGTGATGTGAAAACATTTTAATTAGGAGACCCATTACGTGTGGGTGTTCCTACCAAATTGGTGAATGGTGATATAACTTGCATGGAGGGAGGAATGAAGAATGTAGACATTTAATTCGAAGAGGACATCTATAAGACAAGCTTTCAAGTGATGGGCCCTAAGGAAAACACTTCATTGCCTATCTTAGGGGCCCTTTTCTTGAGTTCTATTGGTGCCACTCTCCAGCCTTCTAGCGGTTGTATCACCGTCCTTGAGTTGAATGATTGTATTTATCTTAAATTAGTAAATGTTGAAGTATTATCTCCTTGCACTATGCACTTGCGTATTGTTGAGTGTGTAGGAAATGAGAAAAGTTGTTGAGGTGCATATTCCAGAAGCTGAAGAGGTGTCGAGATGGTGATCACCAAGTGTAGATTTTTAGAAAAGTTCTAAACAAAAATGGATTTGGGTAGCTCAGGTGACTGAATTGAAGATGGAGGGGCACGTGGACGAAGGGTTAACCACCCATCCGCTCTGTCCAGTAGCTTGGTCCCTGTGCCTTCATCGTTTATTTTTAAACTGTATTGCAAGATAGTGTATGCCTGACTTTTTAATAAGCATACATAATTAGTCGCCTTAGGATTGTGTGTTCGCGTAGACTACTGCATTTTATTTTTTGCATTACGAACTGTTTTATTTGAACTATGTTTAATACAAGCATTTGGTCCAGCTTAAATATTTTAAACAAAGTGCTTCTTGAGAGGAAACCCAAGCTATTTTGTGCTAATCTTCTATTATGTTTGTCCCTCTCTTTTCCGTTTTCTGTTTTCATTGCAGGTTTTGATCAAGCATACATGATTTTGTTGTTAGAAATTATGTAAATAAAACATTTATTTTATAATGTTTTATTGGAGTCTTTAAGGTGTTTGTTGTATGGCTATTCATACTTGATGAAAAGCTCCAAAACCAAATTGGAGGGAATCCAAATTTTTGGAGGGAACCTTTCATATATGAAAGGATGAACCCATTAGTCCCACCATGCTCCTATGTTTTCTAGTTTACAAGTATATATATGTATTCACTCTTTCTTACTTGTTCAAAAGAACATAAGGAGAAACTATGAACCACACGCGCGCGCGCGCACCGCACCGGACCGGATTTAGATTTGGATTTGGATTTGGATTTGGATTTGGATTTGGATTTGGATTTGGATTTGGATTTGGGGAAGAATTGAATTGTATTTTTTGTTCAAAATAGTTTCAAAGCTTTTATTCGGAGTTGCGTCGATAAGAATTCGAAGCAACTTTCTTGCGTCGATAAGTTGTCGACGCATACGTCGACCAATTTTCCGTCGTTTAAGTCTGCGTTGATAAGAACTCGACGTTGCGTCGAGTTCCTCCGTTCAGATTTCGACGTTGCGTCGATATGTACTCGACGTAACCTTTTCCGTTCGCGTTTTCTCTTGTAATTATTACGCGTGTTTTCTAACCGCTCATATATGCGTGTTTCTTGCCTTTATTTACGTTGGAAATATGCATCGTTTCTCTTCCCGATTACGTGCCTTCCAATTATAACCGTTGATATTTATTATGGTTTTAATATTGCCATTTTCGAGATCCTTTTTTTCGGCGATTTACTGCCTTCGTTTTATATATTCTCGTTCTTCTCAGAAATAGTCGCCCTGCTGCTCTCTCTGTTTTGTGACGTTCTTCTACGTGCTTTCTTTTCTTTACATTTGCTTCATCAAGTGGGAGTTCGGGTGCTCTGTGCTTCTTCGGTGTCCGCGCACATCGGAGCTTTCGGAATCTAGCCGGGAGTTATACCTTGGAGGAGTGAGCATCGGTGAAAGCCCTGCCGGAGGGTGGTGCAACTTCTTTAGGGCAGTGATCACACGCCTTACCCAGGCTCGATTCTAAACTATAGATTACTCTCTTATTTATTTCTCACCCCTTCATGCAATCTTATTAATATTGCAATATTGCTGCTCTGGAAAAGTTTTAATACCGAAAAATTATATTATTTTGTATATTAATATAGGAATATAGAATAATATTCCAACATTTGTAAACCAAGTGGACACACATTTTGGACAAGGCCTTGGATGAAGAACTGAAATATAGTACATTCGTTCATTTCCCCGCTTCTATTATGAATTTATATTACATTAGGACAATGCTTAGTTTAAGTTTGAGTGGATAGTTTTAGTAGTTATTCCATGTTCACAAATTAATCAACTCCTAATCCAATGCTTCACGTTTTAAAAATTTAATTGTAGTACCAATTTTTTTTTTCATTTGCTTTCTCTTCAAGTTTAACATGCTCATCCATAGTGAGATACTGTTTAAGCCTTTTCAATGTATTATCACATAGTTCTAAACACAAGTTCTTACTCTTGCTTTGTGAATAACTGTAATAAGTCCTGGTTAATTTGTGCAACATGTATTAGGCGAGTAGGCCAAGTACTCGCCCAACCAGAGGGAAATAGGTCTAGACCCTGGTCGTACTCGCCTACCCCTTCAGATGGTGTAGAGCGAGTCCAGACGACAAAACTGTACTCGCCCATCTACGAGTTCAAACTACCCTTACCCGCGAGCTCTCCTTCACATCTAGTGGCCCGGTCACAGGAGAAGGCTATCTGCAAACCACCAGGGGCGCGAATAGTATCATCGAAATGGAGGAAACAGCTGTCCGTAGACCATTTGGGTCTGCGGATAATAATATCGTTAAGGCGGAGGCAGATAATAATATCGTTACATTCGTATCGACTATACGAGTCTATTGCAATTGACTGAAGTTGATTCGGAACATGTATGCTCAATATACGATTTTGAGTCATTTCCTAGATTCTCTGGTACCTTTTAGGTGTTCGGGTAACTTTCTTTGGGTCATCTAGGGTCCTGGTGGTTCAATACAAGTCGGGATGTTACAATTTACTCCTTGATTGATGATGTCCTAAGAAAATTCTTTAACTTATCTCAAGACATTGAGACTTGTCCTCTCAGAGTTACCCCTATAATTACTGAAGGTGTAAATCTGCTTCAAAAAAAGCTGATTTCCGCACTCACCTTCTATCTTGACAAGCACTGAAACATGTTTCTTCTTTTTGTTGTATTTCTACTTTTCTCTCTTTTGTAAAGGTTCAGGATGACATATAATATAAAGAAATGAGTTGGAGTTTTGCACAAATGTTTGTCTATTTTTCTCTATGTTTATTCACGTCTGTGTCTATCCAGAACCCCATGTTTTTCTTTCTTAAAATCACTTAGCCTTTTGTAAAATATGTTATATCAAATAAGAGGAGATTGCTAGGAAAACCCCTTATGATTTGATATAACGGATTAAGTGATCTAGGAAGATGCCAAAATATGTAAAGAAAGGCAATATATTGTATAAGTATGAGTTGTAATTAGGTACATGATGCCAAAGAATCAGAATGCACTCAAGAATAAGAATTAACTAAGTTAAACTTTTGTGCGTCGAGAAGTATTCGACGCACGTCGACTAAGACTAAGTTTATACGCCATGTAACACCTCCCATGCAATGACTATATAATATAGGTCCGGCCGGGACCCCACAACATATAATCGCCACAACTTTAGTATTAAAAAGTGCTATAGAAACAACCCAACTCAAAACTCAGAACAAACACAGCGGAAACATTAAATAAACCACAGAAGTTGTCCACATCTACATAAGAGTACTACGGCCTTAAGGCCTTACAAAACCCATACTCAAGTCATCAAACAAGGCATAGAATGAGCCCAAAAGATTATAACAATCCTATGCTACCTCGGCGTACAAGCCGGAACAAGTAAAGATAACATAGTCAAACAGGAAAACAGGAAAAGTGCACTTCATGAAGCTTAAGACTTTTTGGCTGGCGAACTGGTTCCAGCCTGCGATCCTTGCCCTGCATCCAAATCACAAAGAGCGGTATAACGAGGGTCAGCTTTGGCTGACCAACAACGGTGTAACAACACCCCTCCTCCCGGCCGTCCTAACGGACCCCGGGAAACTACATCACCCTGCAAGTCAGCACTTTGTATGCAAATGTAATAAACAATAATAACATAAAAACGACAGGCATGAGTGTCACAAGCATCATCCACGTTTCTATGTTGAGCAATAAAAGTAAGGGGCCTAACAATGCAACATGTATGCAAACCTGAGTTTCACCCAAGGTACCCTATGACGTATGCTTCTAACATAACAACACACATCATCATTTCACAACAAACCAAGGGTACTTATCATTTCCCCACGGGCGAGCAAGCCCAAGGCCAAGAACTCCACTGAGACCTCACCCTTACATGGCCCATCTTGCCAACGGGCGCATCAACATACTTATTCTCGCCACAATCACTAAGCCAAAAGCCAAGAACTCCACTGAGACCTCACCCCTTACATGGCTCATCTTGCCAACAGGCGTATCATTATACTTGTTCTCGTCAGTTAGCACAAAATGGGACTCATCTTGCCGGGACAGTCTCCCCACATGAATCCAAGCATTCACGGGCTAGCCAGCTGACCACAAAGACAAAGTCACGCCCTTACATACAAGCGGCTTTACAAGCCAATCATTACGCACAAAATTACCCTTTCCAAACCAACGTTTGTTCTCACACGAAACATAAGGGCAACACATACGATGTTTTTGACGCCATCAGATTTCTAGCAAAACAAGGCGACCGGTCGCGATTTCGGCTTCACCCACAATGCCTAATCCACTAATAGAGCGGATCTCTAGTGCAAAACATGTCGGGAATGAACTCAATCAACCCGATGGTTCTTCTTAAACCAAGGCGACCCAAACCCCTCTCATTTGAGAGATCTGGTGCCATAAATTTCAGAAAAGAGAAGGTAAAAGCAAAGATGCCATGCACACATCCTAAAATCGGGAGGAGAGATGTCGTTACCCTAAGAGTTCTCTTCCTCACCATGGATCGGTTGAAAGGCACGGATAGAAACGAGCAACTTCGAGTCCTCTCCACGGATCTGGTCTCGGATCGGTGAACGGAGCTCCGGTGCTCCAAAAATGGCTGATCTAACCTTCTTCTTCCTCCAAACCCTCCTCCTTTCCTTAGCCTCCAAAAGCACCAAAAGACTTGAAAGAAAAGGAAAGGAACTCCTCTTCCCTATTTAGGACATTAGGACGAACTTATCTGAGCCATTGGATCAAAGTTTAAGAAAACCGAACGCCCAAAAAAATGCTACTTACAGATCTGGTTCCGTAAGCTAGCGCCGACGCTAGCGCTACCGCCTGCGCTACCGCCTGCACTACCGCCTGCGCTAACCACTCGACGAAAAACCCCTCGACGAAGAACATCACGATTACCCGACGAATTGCACCACTCGACGAAAACCTATCGCCGGCGCTAGCGTTACCGCCAGCGCTAGCCTTCTGACGAACTCCCTTCGACGAAGCCCTTTTGACGAATCTACCTCGACGATTCCATTGAAACCACAAGTCCATTCGACGGGAAAGCTAACGCCTGCGCTAGCAGCTAGCGTCGGCGCTAGCTCCCATACAGAAAAGTCTGTACAAGCCTTATGCACTCCAGTCCCCGCGCTCAGCGACACTTGGGGTGTTACAAATCCACCCCCCTTAAAATAATTTCATCCTCGAAATTTAAGACGTTACTGAAAGCACAAATAACATACATACCTGGAACGAACAGTTCCGGAAAGTCATCTCGCATCGTTTGCTCGCGTTCCCACGAGAACTCGTCTCGTCCGCAATTATCCCAACGCACTTTCACTAGCTTGACCTCTTTATTCCGCAACCGTCAGACTTCAGAATCCTCCATGCAAATCGGATGAACTATCGTCCTCAAATCTTCGGCTACGGGAACTGTCGAAGACTCAACAATATCTTTCGGCTCCACCAATGCTTTGCTCAGCACCGAAACATGAAATACACCATGTAATCCGCTTAGCTCTGTGGACAATGCTAACCGATAGGCCACTTCACCTATGCGCTCCGTAACCTCAAACAGACCCAAATATCTCGGACTCAACTTCTTGAGACGTCGAATTCGCGAAACGCCTTTGAATAGCTTGATCTTCAAGTAGACCATGTCGCCCACCGCAAACTCCACACTTCTATGGCTCGCATTAAAATACTTTGCCTACCGATCCTGAGCAACCTTCATGCGCTCCTGGATCATTCGTACCAACTCACAAGCGTCTGCCACTGCTCCTTTTCCTAACGGCTGGGTGTCTCCCGCCTCTATCCAAGACATCGACGTTCGACACCGCCTTCCATAGAAAGCCTCGTATAGCGCCATTTTGATACTCGCCTGGAAACTATTATTATAGGAAAACTCCACCATGAAGAGGTGGTCTTCCCAACTCTTACTGAAATCGAGAGCACACATCCTCAACACGTCCTCCAACGTATGATTCGTTCTATCCGTTTGACCATCAGTCTGCGGATGAAACGCGTACTAAACTTTCAACTTTGTGCCCAAACTTCTCTGCAATAACCTCCAGTCCTTGGACGTGAACCGCCCATCGCGATCACTAACGATGCTCTTGGGAATCCCATGCAACCGCACGATATTACGAATATAAAGCTCCACGAGCTTCTCCACGCTACCGTCCTTCTGATTTGGAATGAAGTGGGCTACCTTGGTCAGGCAGTCCACAATCACCCAAATCGCATCGTTACCCTGCTGCGATCGAGGCAAACCATGCACAAAATCCATGGAGATATTGTCGAATTTCCACTCGGGGATAGGAAGAGGTTTCAAGAATCCACCCGACCTTTGGCATTCAGCCTTCACTAAGGCGCACGTCTGACACCGACTTACATACGAAGCTACATCCCGCTTCATCCCAGGCCACCAAAAGGATTTCTTCAAATCCAAGTACATCTTTGTACTTCCTGGATGAAGAGAGTACTTTGTGAAGTGAGCCTCAAACATCAACTTGAAAGTGAGGTTAGATCTTAAAGTCACTCTAGAGGGGGGGGGGGGGGGGGGGGTGAATAGAGTATTAAAAAGTTTTTCACTTATTTTTATAGCGAAATTAAAATAGTGATATATATATATGTGTACTGAGTGAGTAATAAAAACAAACACAAAGAGAGCAGACAACACAATACAAAAAATCACACAAACACAGAGGACACAAGAAATTTATAGTAGTTCCCCAATAAACCTGGGTACGTCTACACTTCTACCACCCTTGATAGGATTCCACTAGGTTTTTGTTCATGTGCCCTATCACCAATGGGGTTTTGATCAGGTGCCCAAAACACCACTTGAGCTTTTGATCAGGTGCTCAAACCAAATTATAGGTTTTTGTTCAGGTGCCCTGCCACCAAGGGGTTAACTTTTGAAGGGAGTTATAACCATGTACAAGATGGGATAAAGAGGGTTAAGATGTTCTTCTCTATCAATAATCTGAGAGAAGACTAGTGGAATGTGATGTTGTAAGGCTCCCCCTGTCTGATTGAAATTCTTGACAGTTTGAGGATGAAACTTTCACTTGAAATAGATATCTTCCTTGATAGCTGATGAATCTGAGAGACCAAGATTTCTCAGATTTGTTGTTGCTCTTGAAGATCTGATTTAGCATCAAGAACTGAGAGAAGGTGTTAATGTTCTCAGAGAATGAAAAGTGCTGCTTGAGGAAGATGAAGATGATCTGTGAATGCTTTCTTTCTTTCTTTTCTTCCTGTTACTTTTCTCTCGACTGTATTCTTCCTCTCTTTTTCCTGTCTTGATATGCTGCAATAATGTCCTGTAAATCTTCTTCCTTATTCCTTTTTGAAATCTCTGACTGATTTGAAATTCAAATCCCTTAGTTTAAGGAATAAAATATTCAGAAGATATATATTTGGTACTGCAAATCTGATATGCTTTATATCTTTTTCCTTTTCCATGAAAGTGTCCTTTTCAGCTATATGTCAACGACTATATTCTCGAAATAATAAAAGGAAAGATACAATCCTTACTTATCTGATATAATAGATCCGTTGCTGGAAGATAATCTGAGTTCAGAGAATAGAATATAATTGATCCTTCTGAAATAAACAAGCTGAAGAGAAACTTTCGTCGACCTGAGAGAACTGAGTTCGTCGAACTGAATGTTGATTTTCGTCGACCTGAACTTCTGTTGCTGATTCGTCGAACGCAAACTGGAATTTGTCGAACTCAAGTTGGAGTTCGTTGAACTGAAAGATAAGCTGCTAACTCTGGCTGGAAGAATTGAATTAGTCGAGCTGTGAATGAATTTCGCCCACCACTGAGACTGGGTAAATTCGCCGACCGCTGAGACTTGACAAAATCATCGACCGCTGAGATTGAATAAAATCGTCGACCGCTGAGACTGGACAAAATCGTCGACCGCTGAGACTGAATAAAATCGTCGACCGCTGAGACTGGACAATTTCATCGACCGCTGAGACTGGACAATTTTGTCGACCGCTGAGACTGAGCAATTTCGTTGACCGCTGAGACTGAGCAATTTTGTCGACCGCTGAGACTGAGCAATTTCGTCGACTGCTGAGACTGAGCAATTTCATTGACCGCTGAGACTTAGCTTTTCCTTAAGTTCTAGCTAACTTAACAACCTAAAACCTTGACCCTTTAGACTATACATTGGGGTCAACTTAGTCATAGTCAACAAATAGTGATCCTAGCCCAAATCAGTAATAGGGTTGTTCCAACACAACTCCTCACGGAGCTTGCCAAAGCGCGGAACACACACCCTTCCGCTCCTCTTTAGCAGTCCACCAACCATCTCCAAAGCACTGCCTTCGCTTTGCTGAGCTTCCAACGCCCACTGCTGACACTCCTTGTCTGCACTGATTGCCTCCCGAATTCGATCTGCTAGATCACACTACATCTCGATCCAGTTCAGTCGAGTTGCGCTGGACTCACCGTTAGCCACACACACAATGCCAAGAGACTCGAACTCTCACACCAAATGCTCGTCATGCGCTTCCATCCAATTTCCCCGCCTGGAATACTTTCTACTCAAGGCGTCAGCCACCACATTGGCCTTGCCTGGCGTATACTGAATCGCTACGTGATAGTCCCCAAGGAACTCGACCCACCTACGCTGCCTCATATTAAGATCCTTCTGGTCTAGAAGATACTTCAAGCTTTTATGGTCCGTGAGGATTTCCACCTTCGCACCATACACGTAGTGCCGCCACAATTTCAACGCAAAAGTTACCGCCGCAAACTCCAAGTCGTGGATGGGGTAATTTCTCCCATGAGGCTTTAGCTGCCTTGACCCATAAGCTATCACGTTACCATGCTGCACCAGCACGCAAACCAAACCGCAACCTGACGCGTCGCTGAAAATCTGAAATCCTTCAGTCCCACTAGGAAGACTTAGGATTGGAGCAAATATCAATCTTTCCTTCAAGGTCTTGAACGCACGGGCACACTCCGACGTCCACACAAACTTCTGGTCCTTTCGGGTAAGAGTGGTGAGGGGCAAAGCCATCCGCAAAAAGTTCTCAACGAACCTTCTGTAATAACCGGCTAGTCTAAGGAAACTCCGGACTTCTGGCACAGTTCTCAGTACATGCCAATCTCTAATGGCTTCAATCTTCGCAGTATCCACTGCCACCCCATCTCCACTTATCACGTGACCCAAAAATGCCACCTTCCCGGTCCAGAACTCGCACTTTGAGAACTTAGCATAAAGCTTGTTCTCCCTGGGAATCTACAATACTAATCTCAAATGAGACTCATGCTCTGCCTTGGACTTTGAATACACTAAGATGTCGTCGATGAACACCACCAAAAATGAATCTAGGTATTGCTGAAACACATTTTTCATCAAATACATGAACACTGATGGCGCGTTCGTCAAACCGAACGGTATCACCGAGAACTCAAAATGACCATATCTCGTCCCAAAAGCTGTCTTGGGAATATCCTCTTCTCGAATCCTCATCTGATAGTAACCCGACTTCAAGAGTACACCGTCGACCCCTCCAGCTGATCGAACAAATCATCGATTCGTGAAATCGGATATTTATTCTTGATAGTCAATTTGTTCAACTCACGATAGTCTATGCACAGCAGCATACTACCATCCTTTTTCTTAACGAACAACACCGGCGCACTCCACGGCGAGGAGCTGAGCCTAATGTACCCCTGCTCGAGCAACTCTTGCAACTGCACCTTTAGCTCGGCCAGTTCCTTCGGTGCCATCCTAAACGGAGGATGCGACACCGACCTCGCACCCGACAACAAATCTATTGAAAAGTCGATTTCACGCTGAGGAGGTGCTCCCGGAAGCTCCTCGGGGAACACATCCTCAAATTCTTCCACCACTAGCACTTCTATGATTGCCAACTTTGTGGAGCGAGTCTCCAACAAAGCTACAAATGCTTATCCTCCTTGATTCACCGCACGCACCATTTGCACGGCAGAAATCAGGGAGCAAGCCACTCCGCATAGGCCCTCGAACTTGACCTCCACTCTACCTTCACTCCTTAGGGTCACCACCGTCAATAGACAGTCAATATTAGCTCGTTGCTCTGCAAGCCAGTCCATCCCCAGGATGATGTCAAATTCGGCTAGTGGTAGAATCGCTGCTGCCAACTCGAAGTCACACTCACCAATTCTCAACACAATGCGTCCTTTCCTTCTAGTGGTCATGAAAGACCCATTCGGCATGCGCACGCTAAGCTCCACCTCTGCCTCGATAGTCTCAACACTCATTCTATGGATAAAGCTTTCTGCGATAAAATAGTGTGACGCTCCCGTGTCGAACAACACTCTAGAGGGGTAGCCAGAAACTAGCATGAAGCCTAACATGCATATAACAAATATGAAAGGTCACAAATAGTTTTAAGCTATCGAACGAAACTCTACACTTTTTGTACATGTCACCACATCGGGTTGAAGAATCGCTTCCCACTGCCCGAGGTTGTACGATCTAGGCTGCACAGGAGGGAAATGAGAAGCACTCGACTTCGCCGCTTTCCCTTTCTCCCCAACACTAGGACCGGAACGCACCGACTGCTTCTTTCCTCTGCTCTGGCTCACCTCCACCCTCGAAACAGAACCGAGTTATGTGGCCCACCTTGCCACACTTGTAGCGCATCACAGGTCCCTTGGAATGGAACTCTCCAGAAGTTGCACCGCTCCTCTCGCCAGTCCTAAAAGAACGGGGCTTTTTCTTCCACCAACTTCCCTCGGACTTCCCGTGAGACTGAGAAGGTTTACTTTCTCCCTGCTTTGCCACAAAGCCCTTACGACGCTGGGTTCGCTCTAAATCATTCTCCAAAGTTCGAGCAGCTTCAACTAGCTCATTGAACCCCACATTCTTTAAGGCTATCATAGGTTTCCTTAGATTCTCTCTCAGACCCTGATAGAAGAGATTATCCCTCTCCTCATCGTCTGTCATGGTCGTCCCAGCGTAACGACCCAACCGAGTAAACTCCTGCAAGTACTCGTCTACCATCTTCTCATGCTGCACCAAGTGCAAGAACTGCCGCTGAAGGGCTAACCTCGTCGAAGAGGGGATATAGCGCTTCAGGAAGGCATTCCCAAACTCTTCCATGGACGGGGCACGTCCAGGGAAATGACGACCGCTATGGTTCACCCACCACAGCTTGGCGTCGCATCGACGTCCCCACATCGTCGGCACCATCCTAGCATAAGCAAGGAAACAACGAATCAAATTCTATTCGCAAGACTCGAACACAAAGACACTCATGGTCCCGCAAGGTACTCATATGTGGACAACCTCTTAACGCGGTCCGAACAAGTTACACCTCAACAAGAACGCTAACCTCCCTCTGATACCAAATTATAACACCTCCCATGCAATGACTATATAATATAGGTCCGGTCGGGACCCCACATCATATAATCGCCACAGCTTCAGTATTAAAAAGTGATATAGAAATTACCCAACTCAAACTCAGAACAAACACATTGGAAATATTAAATAAACTACAGAAGTTGTCAACATCTACATAAGAGTACTACAGCCTTAAGGCCTTACAAAACCCATACTCAAGTCATCAAACAAGGCATAGAATGTGCCCAAAAGATTATAACAATCATATGCTACCTCGGCGTGCAAGCCAGAACAAGTAAAGATAACATAGTCAAACAGGAAAACAGGAAAAGTGCACTTCATGAAGCTTAGGCCTTTTTGGCCAGTGAACTGGTTCCATCCTAAGATCCTTGCCCTGCATCCAAATCACAAAGAGCGGTATAACGAGGGTTAGCTTTGGCTGACCAACAACGGTGTAACAACACCCCTCCTCCCGGCCATCCTAGCGGACCCCATAGAGCTACATCACCTTGCAAGTCAGCACTTCGTATGCAAATGTAATAAACAATAATAACATAAAAATGACAGACATGAGTGTCATAAGCATCATCCACGTTTTTATGTTGAGCAATAAAAGTAAGGGGTCTAACAATACAGCATGTATGCAAACCTGAGTTTCACCCAAGGCACCCTATGGCGTGTATGCTTCTAACATAACAACACACATCATCATTTCACAACAAACCAAGGGTACTTATCATTTCCCCACGGGAGAGCAAGCCCAAGGCCAAGAACTCCACTGAGACCTCACCTCTTACAACGCCCATCTTGCCAACGGGCGCATCAACATACTTGTTCTAGCCACAATCACTAAGCCAAAAGCCAAGAACTCCATTGAGACCTCACCCCTTACATGGCTCATTTTGCCAACGGGCGCATCAGCATACTTGTTCTCGTCAATTAGCACAAAAGGGAACTCATCTTGCCGGGACACTCTCCCCACATGAATCCAAGCATTCACGGGCTAGCCAGCCGACCACAAAGACAAAGTCACGCCCTTACATACAAGCGGCTTCACAAGCTAATCATTACGCACAAAATTACCCTTTCTAAACCAATGTTCGTTATCACACGAAACATAAGGGCAACAAATACGATGTTTTGCCGCCATCAGATTTCTAGCAAAACCCTAAAATGCACGTTAAGCAACATCAACGAATCGGACAACCGGTCGCGATTTCGGATTCACCCACAATGCCTAATCCACTAACGGAGCGGATCTCTAGTGCAAAACATATCGGGGATGGACTCAATCAACCTGATGGTTCTTCTTGAACCAAGGCGACCCAAACCCCTCTCATTTGAGAGATCTGGTGTCATAACTTTCAGAAAATAGAAGGTAAAAGCAAAGATGACATGCACGCATCCGAAAACCGGGAGGAGAGATGTCGTTACCCTAAGAGTTCTCTTCCTCGCCATGGATCGGTTGAAAGACACGGATAGAAATGAGCGCCTTCAAGTCCTCTCCACAGATCTGGTCTCGGATCGGCGAATGGAGCTCTGATGCTCCAACAATGGCGGATCTAACCTTCTTCTTCCTCCAAACCCTCCTCATTTCCTTAACCTCCAAAAGCATCAAAAGACTTGAAAGAAAAGGAAAGGAACTCCTCTGCCCTATTTAGGACATTATGACGAACTTATCTGAGCCATTGGATCAAAGTTTAAGAAGATCAGACGCCCAGAAAAATGCCACTTACGGATCTGGTTCCGTAAGCTAGCGTCGGCGATAGCGCTACCGCCTGCGCTAGCCATCACGATTCCCCGACGAACTGCACCACTCGACGAAAACCTATCGCCGGCGCTAGCGCTACCGCCAGCGCTAGCCTTCCGACAATCTCCCTTCGACGAAGCCCTTTCGACGAATCCACCTCGACGACTCCATCGAAACCACAAGTCCATTCGACAGGAAAGCTAACGTCTGCGCTAGCACCTAGCGCCGACGCTATCTCCCAGGTACAGAAAAGTCTGTACAAGCCTTAGACACTCCAATCCCTTGCTCAACGACACTTGGGGTGTTACACGCCTATAAGTTGACTTCATGAGTAAAGAAGTAATCGACGCACGCCAATAACAATGTTCCTTCCTTACATCGAGTCTAGCATACAAGAAAAGACTACTCATAGCATAATTATTCGGCTTACACCGAGTTTTCTCTACCCAACAATTTGACGTATGTCGGCAAGTATTTGACGCATCAGTAACATAATGTCGAATTCCCTCTAGACTTATATATAATTTCAGTGTAGTTTAAGGCCTTGATTGAGATTCAATTCCAGTCGTTATTGATTCAATTCAATAAGGTGTCTATGCTGATTGAAACTAAAAAGGAAGACATCAATTCTACAGTAGTCATATATATATACACTAGAAGATTTTGAATATAAGATAGTCAGGAACTCATTCTGAATTTTGCCACTCTTCTCTCCAAGATTCAGACTTCTCCTTCCTCCAGAAGATCTCTCCAAGAACCCTAACCGACAAAGTCTCTTCTCTTTGATCTAAGACTCTCCTTCTCTCAAGGCATCTTCATCTTCTTCCTCAGGATTTGTCACCGGATAGGATTCATCTTTCTGATTGAATCCAGTCTTGACTGCCTAGAGGAATTGTCGACTATTGTTTCTAAAACAATCAGAGTCCACACAATGCTTTAAATTTAAAAAAACTTCAGAGATTTGTTGAAGAATTATCATATTATGGAAAAGCAGAGACATCTACCAATCTTGAAAAGAGTCTTTAGAATCTCTCTTAAAAAATTCAGATTGGTTATAAGAGTTTCCTTACCAAAAGACTCAGTTGTTCCTAAGAATCTCATTATTAAAGAATTCAGTTGGTTGTGTGGATCACCTTATTAAAAGATTTATTGTATTGGTTTTGTGAATCTCCTTATCAAAAGATTCAGTAAATTGGTTCTAAGAGTCTCTTTATCAAAAAAACTCGGCACTGTTTAGTAAATTCCTATCAAGGGGTAGAAGTGGATGTAACCAAAATTTTAGGAGAAACTCTATAAACTTTGCATCTTTTGGTTGCATATCTCTCTATAATTTTCTTATATCATTTTTATATAGTTTTCATAAATAACTATTCATTTCTGTGATTGATTGTGGCTGGAAATCTTTAAATCTGTATTCACCCCCCCCCCCCCCCCTCTAGAGTAATTCTCAACACCTTACCGTCACTTTCAGACCTCCTTAATGCATTTTTTAGTTGAGGCTAGCTCAACAATTTCTACACCTCCAACAATATTATTCTCATCCATAAATCCTCGAATCCTACAACTCCACATCACTTTCTACCTATTACCCTTTCCAATGTCACTTTTAAATTTTCTCCAAGATAATTGCTAATTGCCTTAATCCTATTTTGGGTAGAATTATCTCTCCCGAGTAAAGTGCTTATATAAAGGGTAGAGATATTCACGAAAATATTTCCCTTACTAAGGAGTTGGCGTATGATATTAACAAAAAAGTTTGGGGAGGAAACTTCATATATAAAATTAGGCCTTGAAAAGGCCTTTAATAGGGTTAAATGGAACTACCCTTTGGGGGTGATGGAAGCATTAGGCTTTGGAAAAATCTTCATCGCATTAATTAAAATGTTATAATGCCGCAACATGTTCTCCCTCATAATTAATAGTAATAAATGTTGTTTTTCCTCCTTCCGTGGAGTTAAGCAGGGCGGCCCTTTATCTCCGTTAATCTTCCTTATCTCCAAGGAATTGTTTAGCAGACTCATAAACAATTGCTTCCTTAAGTTTAAAGCGATATGGTTTAGTGGCTGTCATAGGAGTCCTCAGATATCTTATTGTCTTTATGTTGATAACACTATTATCTTTGCTACGAGCAATTTAACAACTGTAAACTCTATTAGTAAAATCATTAAATCTTTTGAAAAAGAATCTGGGAAAAAAATAAACTGACAAAAAAGCAATATATTCATATCTAACACAATTCCTCTAAATCGTAAAAGACTTATACTAGAGAAACTACATGTCTCCTTGGGGTACTTTCCCTTCTCCTATCTTGGAATTCCTATCTTCTTTGGTAAGGGAACCCCTATCTTTTATGAGCCAATTATTTCAAAGATTCATTCCTTTATTGATGGATGTCCTCTTAAAATGTTGCACATGGGAGGGAATCCACTATTCTGGCTTCATGCACACATCTTCTATTCTGCTCCCGTATTCGTAAGTCCACACTTTGGCTCTGTTTGGCGGGACTTATTTTCACCGGTCAAGCGGTTACGACCGCATGAATCAGACCTTAATTAAGATCCGGTTCATGCGGTCGTAACTGCTTGACCGGTGAAAATAAGTCCACCCAAACGGAGCCTTAATCTTATAGATACATATATCTTGAAATTTCTTTGGAATAATGTTAATGATCAATACAAACGCCATCTAGTTTCCTACAAATCTTGTAGCGATAGTATCGCACAGGGTGGGCTAGGTTTCTATAACGTAAAATTTCTTCATTTATGTTTCAGACTTAAGGATATTTGGAAAATATATAACAAATATTCCTTTTTATCGTGCAACATTAAAAAGAAATATCTCGAGCTCTCCAACAATAATATCAATATCGTATCTACCGCAAAAGGGCCGTGGAAACACAATTTAAAATATTTATACATGTTTTCAAATTTCATCACCTTTTCTAACGAATCTATGCTTTGGAAACCATCCCTCAACGGATCTTTTTCTATTGCCTCGCTTAAGGTGGCTCTTTGTGCTCCCTCTTCCCTTACAGACTCCAGGTCCTGGATGTGGTCCAATCTCACCCCGCCCCCCCGGATGAGCATCATAATGTGGTTAGCTAGTAGGAAAAGACTGACTTGCGACACAAATGTCCAAAATATTGGAATCATGTTAGCTTCAAAATGCTTTTGTTGCCCCTCTCCGCATATTGAGAGTTGGGATCATCTCTTTTGCCCCAGTTCTCTTGCTTCTGATGTCTGTGGGCACTTTGAGGTCTTGCTTTTATCTAATCGCACAACCACATTAACTATTCAATATAAAGTTCATATCTGGCTATCACACTCAATGAATTTCAGTAAACACATAAAGCATATGTTTTTTTTACAGTTTTCATTAATTCTGTCCTAATGCTCCATGGGTATGAAGCTTTCCCTAGATGCATGGCCATCCACTAGAAACAATATGGATGGAGAGATCTTCTTACACTCTGATGCGATGTGGAACCCATACCACCCTTATGGAGCTTTTATTGTAAGAAATATTCGTGGGGAACTAATTTATACTTCTTCTTTTCCGCTTTCATCTGACTCTCCTCTTCTCTCATAATTTTTAGCCTTACACAATGGTCTCTCTTTTGTAAAGCTAAGGGATGGCAGCATGTTAGGCTTTTTACAGACTCTAGTCTTGTTTGCTCATCTATTTTGAAAAATCCTTTTGCCGGTATACATATTTCTGGGGCAATTAGATTGCTGAGCTTATTGCTATATCAAAACATAGTTTAAACCATATTTTTAGAGAAGGTAATCTAGTGGCTGATAAACTTGCTAACTGTCAAAGCAATTCACCTCTTCTAAAACAATATTATGAACATTGTGATTTTCCGTCTTCTGTTCGTGCCCCTTTTTCCCACAATCAACATGGAACGACAACATTTCTACGTCGGTTTTAGTAGTTTCTGATAATGAGATTGACTCAATGGTTTTCTAATAATTTGTGTGATCCTTGGATTTGCTCTTGCCCATTCAGTTGTATTGTATGTACTTGTCGTTGTTTGTGGTGGTGCAAGTTGTTATGGTGTTTCATGTCGTTATTTATGGTGCTATATTCTGTTTGTGTTGATGCAGTTGGGTGGTCGTACCTTAAGTAATATTTTGGTATTTGGGTTGGTCGCCTAATTAGCTTCTACTTTTCTTTTATTATGTTGTGGGTTTGGGTAGGACTTTGTGACTGTGTAGTTAATGAGAAATGTATTTTGGGTAGTATTCTTGTTAGGTAGTTGGGTGACCAACATGTGTGTGTTGTATCTTTTCCATTAAATTAATAAAAAAAAACCAACTTCTATAATATATATATATACACACACACATACATACGAGTGACAGTGCACGAGGGGCCCGCCGTGCGGACAACATTTGTCGTAGGGGGGCGACATTTATCGTGGAGCTCTATGTGAGTGCATATGAGCGGGCTGCGCCTGCCTATGAGCCGACTGACTTTTATTCAAAATATTTACATATGAGTACTTAAAATGACCGTAAAAAATATAAATACTATTCCTATTTTTATTTTGTAAAAAAATGTAAATTTTTACCTAAAAAAATCAATTTCTCTCTACCTCTCTCTCCGTCTCTCCCCCCGCCCCCCCCCCCCCCCCCCCTTTCTCTCCCTCTCATGTGCGTGTAGGACCCTATAAAGATTCATTCTCCCTCTCTCTCCTCTCTCCTCTCTTTCCTTCTCTCTCTTCATTTGTAAGGCTGAGATGTAAAGTGTCTTATTTTGTGGATAACTAATATTTATTGTACCACTTAAAATTACTTTCATATATTAGTTAAGATATATGTGTATATATGTGTGCGCGCGCCCATGCCTGACTGCTCTTAGTTGCAAAACGGACTTCGTCTTTCATGAGTGACTTTGAGTGTGCAAAAACTATTCCATAAATTATCAATAAGCCTTCCTGAAAGTCTTCCTCATAATGGCACATGGGCTTAATATTACAAAATAAATAATTCAATTTTTTTCCTAGCTCTCAATCATTGAAGCTTCTTATTTCTTGGGCCTTGACTCCTAATTGTTGCCAACTTATCCTACTACCCATCACTGTATTCCATCCCGACCTACTCTCACAATCAGGAGCGGATCTAGGGGGGCCGGCGGGGGCCCGGGCCCCCCCCAAAATTTTTGCAAAAATATTAGTAGATTTGGATTCCTCTAGTCGAGCCAATGAATTGTGATTACTTACACGTCAAAAACGGTGTCCGGATGAGGAAGAAATGTCTCCGAGAAGATGGAGATTTTCATTTTTTTTACGAGAGGAAAACGATGCTTAGCCCCCCCCCCCCCCCCCCCCCCCCCCCCCCCCCTTCTATGAAGCCACTGTCATTTTGGTCCGCCTGATTCGATTCCCGCAAGCGTGCAACGGTCTCTACGCCAGTAGATGAGCACAAAAACATTTACGTCGTTTACAGCAAGAACGCCGACGCCTCCAAGTCTTTATTGGTCTACCCCATCCTCGTTTAACATGCATAGTGACTAGACTCTCACAACGACTAACAGGTGCCTCTAATGGTCTCCTTGTACGTGTCCAAACCATCTTAGTCGAGCTTCTCGCATCTTCTCTGCAATTGGTGCTACTCTTGTCTTATCTCTGATACATTCATTCCGAATTTTATCCAGTCCCGTGTGTCCACACATCTACCTAAGCATTCTCATCTCCTCAACTCCCATTTTTTGCTCATGTACACAATTCACTGCTCAACACTCAAAACCATAGAGCATCGCTCGTCTAATTGCAGTACGGTAAAACTTGCCTTTAAGTTTTAATGGTACTTTACGATCACATATATTTATTTGATTTGACAATCACTGTTAGATAAAATATAATAATTACAACAATTTAAAAACATATTTTGTCAATTTAATTATAATAATACGTAGAAAAGTACATTATATGCATGTAAGTCCAAACATCATAAATAAAAAAAACTTTTCGATCAACACTTATGCATAAACTGTCTGCAGCTATTCAATCAGAGCTATATAATCAACAACTTTATCATCAGTATAAGCTGTCCCAAATAGAGCCTAAAGTCATGCTCTCGCATGCAACAATTAACTTCCCCACAAGTGAGAGTTTTCCATATCGATCATCGCTTTCCCTCAAATAGAAAGCATTTGAACATAATCAAATATCATGCGCGGAAAGTACGCTCGCCCACATGAAACCATCACGACATTTTAACCTACTTTTCAACCTCGTTCAAACTCGGTGCTACGGAGTATCAAAACTTGGACGAGGTACATCAATGCTAAAGCACATATTCAATGCAAAAGCTTAAGCCTAAAGATGAGAGCATCCACATTATTTGTACAACAATATAGAATTGGAAATAAACAAAAAATGGAAATAAAGCCTAAAGTTAAAATTGGAAATAAACAAAACGCATAATTATAATTAGGATTTAAGTTATCCATTCAGAGTACAGGCTAAACAAAAAAAGGGATTTAGACCCTTCAAGGAACCAGATTCTTTTCCCTACACATTACCCATCAGAACTAAGCCAAAAGATTGAAACTGCAAAAATAGACCCTACAAAAATAGCAGTTTTATCTACAAATCCTCGTGATAAAGATGAAGGCCCAAGCCAAGACGCGCGCAAGCACGCCGGAACGCCATTGATTCGGCCTTCTGCACTGGATCTCCATAGTCCGTGTCATCCATCGAAGCGGTTCCGCTGGATTCCCTGTAGATCTGGATGCATTTTGTAAAGAAGTTTCAATCAGCTGATTCCAGAGGGTAAATTATTCTCTCTTTTTACACACATAATGCACTTTTTCAGTAAAACAATTAATCTGGGAAGTGTGAATGCAAAAAAAAAATTTATGGCACAAAAGAAATTGGGTTAAATTTTCCTATGGTGGAACTCTATGGATTCCTAGAAAAACCATGCATGCAAGAATACAATGAGGAAGAAGAACTACAGAGTAAGACATGAACTGTACCTTCATAAACCAGTGCTAGGATTTCTACCCATGTGAGGTAAATTTCAGCCCAGAGGGACTGAATTAGCTTTCATGGGATTCCTAATATTGACATGAGTTGTCCATACTGTGAATAAACTCAAAGTTAGGGTGATCGGTCAGCGATCGCTGATTGGATAGGGTAGCCGACCGGGGATCGCCGATCAGAGGGTTGGGCTAGTGTGCCGATAAGCGAAAGCCGATGGGGTAGTGTACCGATCGGCGATCCATGAGCGTGGTTGTCTGTTTGAGTTATGCAGAAAATGGTTCGAAAATGGCAGAAAACGAGGATTCCTGCCATGGTGGCAATTGTGGTACCTGTAAGTTAGTTTTGTAACCGTGAGACTTGTGACTTTTAAATGCCCTGTGATTGTTTGTATTTGATTGGAGAAGAAGTGACAAGAAATCGAGAGTAAAAAAAGTGTCGAATTATTTTTTTTAAAAAGGAAATTAAAATTTGTGTCTCTATTTATCTTCTTCTCCTTCGAATTAAGTTTCAGTTTCGAGATTTCTTCTTTCCACCACCCCTTAAAATCTGTAGCGGGTTTTGGAAGTCATTTTTTGATCGTTCAGCTCCATAAGGTTTTTCTTCCTGGGTGCAGAATTCAGACCCGACTATCTGAGTTTTTAACAAAGTGGTTTCAGAGCGTTAATAAATTGATCAGAGCTAGGTTGTCAGAGTCGGAGGAAAGCTACAGTAGATGCGTGCGTGAAGGAGGACCGTTGATGTTGCAGTTGGAGTTTACGGCTATTGGAGTTGCCGGTCACTGAGAAGAAGCATTAGGATTAGTCGATTCTGTCCCGGACAAGGAACAGATCAATGGTGAGTTTTGGAAATTTCTCGTTGGGGCAAATACAACTGCCACGACTTACGAAGTTGAACTATGACAATTGGAGTATTCAGATGCGGGCATTGTTGGGCGCACAAGGTGTGTGGAAAGTCATTGAGATTGGCTTCATCGAGGCGGCAGACTACGAAGCACGGAAACTTAAAAATGCTTCGCGTATCGGCTCGAATGCGTATCGGATACGGGAAGCGCCCGGAAACGCGCGGAAACGCGTTTCTGAAACGTTTCCTAACGTAGGAAACACAATATTTAAATTAAATAAAAAATTTAATTGGGAAACGCGTATCCCCCTTGCGGGATACGCGTTCCCCGCAATTTTATTCACGGCGTCAGGCGCGCAGTCACGCCTCATATTAAATGGTGGCTAACTCTTAGAAATAATTTCTTCTCCTTACAAAATCATTTTATTAATTCAATGTCAAAGAAGATCTTGTTTATGTGAAGAGTTTGATGATCATCATTACATATTATGATATTAGTTCTCAATGTGTACTTGTAGGCCCAATCTTGACTCTTGAGTAATCTGTATTGATAATAAATAAATCAAACTAAAATGTGTACTTGTAGGCACTATAAATAATGTTTGTGCTTTTGGATACCTTAAGGAATAGATTGCATGAGCTATTCTTCATATTTTCTCTTCCTGTGATATCCAATACCTTCTCCTAGCCTAATCTTTTCCATTGTGCCTAAACAACATGATTGTGCGCCAATTATTCGGTATTGAATGTAGTGACTAGGATGGTACCTTAGTTTGTTAATTGTATTTTTTATATTAATTAATACTTATATTAAAATAATTAAAAAAATTAAAAACGTTTCCCGTATCCGTGTTTTTTTAAAAATCACGTTTCCCGTATCCGTTTCGTATCGTATACCGTATCCCGTTTTCGTCCCCGTGTTACATAGGCGGCAGACACCACGGGCATGATGGCGAACCAACTGAAGGTGTTGAGAGAGTAGCGAGTAAAGGATAAATCCCTACCTGTTATACCAGCAGCAGACGAGTCGGGCTTTGAAAAAATTGTTTGCACGACAACTTCAAAAGAAGTGTGGGACACTTTAGAGAAAATGTCCAAAGGAGCCCATCGTGTCAAGCAAGTGCGTCTCCAAACTCCGAGAGGCGAGTTCGAAGGGAAGAAGATGAAGGAGTCAGAATGTGTAATTGATTACATCACGTGTGTGCAACCCGTGGTGAATCAACTCAAGCGAAATGGTGAGACGTTGAATGATGCGCGAGTTGTTCAAAAGATACTGCGGTCGTTAACCAACTATTTCGAGAACGTTGTGTGCGCGATCAAAGAGTGAAAGGACCTAGGCACACTAACAATTGATGAGCTTGCTATTTCTCTCGAGGCACGTGAGCAACAAAAGAAGGAGGAGACGCTCGAAGAAGCTCAAGCGACGATAGAAAATGAAAAGGTACTATATTCTCAAAACGCTCGAAGAAGCACAAGCCCTTGCTTCGTAAGTCGTTGTACTCCTGGTTGGAGAGGCGGTGGGTAGGGATAAACCGGTTGTTGCGAGGACCCATCATTGGTGGCCGGGGAAGAGGAGGTGGCGGAGGTGTAGGTTTCGAATGGGTCGAGAAATATGTGTAGGAAGGATGCCGAGAGGGAGGTGACGGGGAAGGAATGTCGTCGGACGTTGCGAGAAACTCTGCCTCCACCAGGGAGCGAGGTCAATGGCGTGGTGAACCGTTAACGGTTGGAGAGTGCGGAGACGGGAGCGGAAGTGGGGTTGCAAGCCGTTCATGAAGAATCCCAAGTAATGGTCTGGGGGAAGACCGGGGACATGGGTGACCAATTCCACGAAGGCATCAATGTACGAGTCAATGGAGCCGGTGTGACGGACCCCGCAAAGTCGCTCGATCCTGGGGCCGGAGTAGCGGGCGTCATACCGCTGAATGAGGGCCTCAGAGAGAGCTGGCTAGGTGAGGTCGGGAGAGGTCTGGCGGAGCCAACGGACCCAATGGAGGGCCGACCCTTCCATGCCGATGATTGCGGTGGAGACCCGTTGTGTCGGCGCGGTCTGGTGAATGTCGAAGAACTGCTCGGCGCGGGCAATCCACCCGAGGGGGTCAGACCCGTTGAAGGTAGGCATGTCAGGTCCACGGTACGGTGGAGTAGACACTTCCACCGCTGCGGAAGCATCGGGAAGCACGGTGCTGGGGGATCCCACAACAGAGGTGGTAGAGGGCCCGAAGTGCTGGGTGGGCTACAATTTCTGGAGCATGGTCAGAATCGAGGTGAACTGCTCGTTCTGTGCCTCGAGACGAGAGTTGATGGTGGCGAGGGAGTGTTCGAGGGCTTCCACGCGGGCTTCCATTCGGCTCTTTGGCATAGGAGGACGATTGCACTGAGCTGGAGGTTGGCCGGATAGTGTCGGAGCCGGGGAAGGGGCGGACGATCGCTGTGGAAGACGCGGCTGCGACGGGCTGGAACGGGGCTGGCGGTGACTGGCGCTGGTGTTGGCGCTGTGGACGGCGGAGAGAGGGGCGTCGGAGATGGCGGATCTGGGCCGGACGAGCAGACGGGTGTTATCGTCGTCGGGTTTGCCGATCGCGGCGCGCGAGAAATTGGCAGACGACGGAAGTCACAGATGACTCGAGCGGGGATCGCTGCGGCGGCTGCTTTGGCGGACGACGGAAGTGGCTAGGGCACAGCAGCGGGCGTCGGTGTGGCGGAACGCAGATGTCGAGCGCTAATGCCGACGCAGTAATTACTCACGGACGAAACCGGCGGCACTGTGCAGGCGGAACGGCAAGGTCGGACCAATGTTACGAACAAGAAGGAAGTTGCATTAAACGAAGAAGAAACGTGGATACAATCCGGATCGAAGTCCGGCCAAGATCAAGGAGGCTGGGTCCTCCAATGATCCCTCTCTCAAATGAGAGCCCAAATCCCTAATGATCAAAAAAGATAAGACTAACACTCCCATACCTCCTCCTTATATAGGGAGGAGGGGGCTCACATCAACCCTAATACATTTAAAGAAAAACAGTAATAATAAAAGAGATGGCGCGTGCGCGTAACAGTTTACTTCTTGAAGGAAAAGTCTGAGGCGCTCAAAGGGTTTAGAAAATTCAAAAACATGGTAGAGAAGGCGACTGACAAGTTCATTAGAGCCCTACGATCTGACAGAGGCGGGCGAATACAACTTGGCAGATTTTGCAAGTTATTGTGAAGAGCAAGGAGATTCAAAACTGCATTGTAATCTCCTCAACAAAATGGTGTGGCAGAGAGGAAGAATCAGATCATTCTCAACATGATTCGATCAATGCTGAAAAGTAAGAAGATGCCAAAAGAATTTTGGGTGGAAGCTGTGCAGCGTGCAATTTACGTACAAAACAAATGTCCACATGCAAAGTTAGAAGATAAAACTCCACAAGATGCATGAAGGGGTCAAAAATTGAGAATCTCATATCTAAAAGAATTTGGCAGTGTGATCTATGCACACGTGTCGGATCAACAAAGAACTAAGCTAGAGGACAAGAGTAAGAAATTCGTATTCATTGGTTATGATGATAAAACTAAAGGCTTCAAACTGCTCAACCCAATAAACAAGAAGGTGATTGTGAGTCGAGATGTTTGGTGAATGTAGCAAGCGAGTGAGGTTGGAACAACTCGTCAGAAGTAACAATGGAAAGAAAAGAATCGTCGACCAATTCACTAAAAAGTTCTCTGGGGCTGAAACGCTCTCAGAAAGTGAGAAGTCCTCAAACAACTGATGACAAGGAAGAACCAAAACAACCAAGGATGTGAAGTCTACGAGATCTATATGAATCTACAATCAAGGCACAAATCGTATGTCTTCTAGCGGATGCTGAGAACATAAATGTTGAAGTAGTGGATAAGACGAGAAATGGCAAGCAACCATGGATGAGGAGATCAAGTCGATCGAGTGAAACAAGACATGAGAGCTCACAGAACTGCTCGAAAAATGCAAAGTGGCAATGGGATGAAGGATGGAAGATATTTGAGTTTAAGGAAGGAATTTGTGAATAAACTCAAAGTTGGGGTGACCAATCAGCGATCGCTGATCCGATGGAATAGCCGATCACCGATTGGGCAGTGAAGTTGATCGGCGAATGACAATTAGGTAATGTACTGATCGTGTAATGTTGATCAACGAACGTTCATCAAGTAATACCGATCAACGAACGCTGATCGGGTTGTGTAACCGATCGTCGATCGGTGAGCAAGTTTGTCTGTTTGAATTATGCAGCAAGTGGTTCAAAAATGACGGAAATTGTGGATTCCTTCCATGGTGGCAATCGTGGTACCTGTAAGTTAGTTTTGTAGCCGTGAGTCTTGTGACTTTTAAATGCCCTGTGATTGTTTGTATTGATTGGAAAAGTGAGAAGAAATCGAGAGAAAAAAGTGTCAAATTATTTTGAATTTTTTTTTTAATTTTTGTCTCTGAAACATCTTCTTCTCCCTAGGGTTGAGTTTCAATTTGGAGATTTCATTTTTCCTCCAACCCTAGAAATCTACAGGAGGTTTTCGGAAGTCATTTTTTGATCATTTGGTCCTACAACGTTTTTTTGTTATCTTCCTGGGTGCAAAATTCAGCCCCGGTTATCTAAGTTCTTAACAAAGTGGTTTTAGAGCGTTAACACAAACGCCTTGGAGGTATGTCCAAGCCGTTACCTTAAAAGAGATAGGGGGTCTTAAAGGTATGAGGACTACCCCGAAAAGAATAGGAGAGGGAGGGGACCATTTGGAGGGGTGAGTAGAAGCCTAGAAGGTTAAGTTGGCCTTGATGGGAGAAGAAGACTTGCCTAAAGCTAATTCAAGGTCATCAACTTGCTCACCTTGAGGTCTTTCATGGAGGATATTGCTGAATTTGGGGTGATCATAGCAGTCGCAGAAAAGAGCAGGATGGTGTTTGACACTGAAGCACCCGAGGAAGGTCTTCCATTGATGGAGGATTACGATGACATATTCCCAGGTGATTTCCTCCTCGGTTGCCACCAATAAGGGACATGCAGCACTACATAAACCTTATTCATAAGGGACATGCAGCACTACATAAACCTTATTCATGAATCCCACCGAGTACAAGGATTTGAGGAGACAAGCAGGAACTGCTTGACAACTGATACATTCGATCAAGTATAACTATATGAGCCCTCATGTCGAGACGGCTCAGCTCACCCCAAAGAAGGATGAATCTTGGAGGATGGGTATGGACAATAGGCAACCAATCGAATCACTATCAAGTAATTATTTCCTATTGCCAGTTTAGATGACATATTGAACCAGCTTGTAGGAGCAAAGTCCATTTCCAAGATTGGCTTAAAGGCTGGATATCAATAGTTGCACCTCGAGTCTAGAGATGAGAGGAAGAGTCTTACTATCGGAGAAATTGCTAAGGTTCAGTAAAGAACCTGAGTGACATTGTTCAACTGATAGAGAAGTTGCTAAGGTTCCGGAGAGAAATAGAGGGATATTGTTCAATAAGGACATTGCATTATGCGTTAAATACGACAAGGTACAATCGGGAGATGAGCTCCCGCCAACTCTCGGAGGCTAGATCTTTCAAAGAGCTTCTCTCCAATAAAAGACAAAAACACAAGGGATCCAAAGATACCCATCAACTCCTATCCCTCCCCTTATATATAAATGAGGGAGGGCATGCCTAATAAGATACTCATAAATATTTTAATTCTTGCTATAAATATTTAACACTTGACATTTGTATAAATAGGTCATGCACCACCCACCCATGCCCTATGCCCAACCCAACCTAATGCGGAGTTGTGTGTGAACGTGTTACGCCAGGCGTCATTACCAGATTCTCCGAAGATTACTGTGCACGTCGACCAAAGGAGAAGGCGGAGGAAGACCGGGCTGAACCATCCGGTTCAGCCCGCCAATATTAAATAAGGAGCAATGGGGCTGAACCGCGCCGGTTCAGCCCCTATGGGGGCCGGCCGGCCCTAGGGGTTGGGTGGGAGCATAAATACCCAACCCCTCCTCCTTGGTTCATTATGAAAGCTATTATCAAGGTATTCCCTCTCTTCCCCCTCAAACCCTAACCCTAATCTCTAGGTCCTCTCTAGTTTCCTATAGTTCTTCCCTTTCTCTAGTTAGTTCATAACATTTGGTATCAGAGGATCTTTCCTCCAACCATGGTGACACGCACCGAAGCCGAGAATGCACGCTTGGCCACCATCGAAGAGAACTACGTAGGGTTGTCGGACACGATGGCGGCGCTCGAAGAACAAGTGAAATCCTCCCAAAAAATCTAGAGGATCGCTTGGACGCGCGCATGGAGGAGATCAAGACCCTACTCGTGCAAAATCTGAAGGGAAAAACTCACGCGGCGGAGGGATCCGAAACCGAAGCATCCTACCATCCTCCGGCGCAGAACGGCACGGGAATCGGAAGTGGAACGCAGCAGGGGGCCGGATCCGGGTCTAGTCTACAGGAGGCGGAATCCCCGTATCGGGATCGGCACCTACGCCGTCCGCACGAGCGGATCGGCGCAGGAGGGGTGCGGGGCCACTGGAGCGGCCACCGGCGGCTCGATGGAGGCTGGCTACCGCCGGCCAGGTGGCTGGAGGCCGCCGGAAGGCCTGGCGGCACCGAATGGGCCGTTCGGCGCCCAGTCCGCCTGGAACGGACCGGGAATGCAGCCGGGTCCCTCGTGGCGGGGTCCAGGGCAGGGAGCAGCCCCTTTTCGACCTACTGGAGCGAATGCGGTCCCAATTGGGGGTGTGGCGGGCATCCTACCGCTACCACCGCCATATGGAGGACCGGCGGACTATGGAAATGGCAACCCATGGGGTGGAGGGCAACAAGGAGGCTACGGTCTAGACCGGGGACGGCCCGGGCCCGCAGTGGCTCCAGCGCAACCTTACCGACCAGCACATGCAGAACCACGGCCGTACATGCAGCCCAAACTGACACGTATGAACTTCCCTAAGTTCAAAGGCGGCGACGCCTTAGAGTGGGTCCAGAAGGCTGAACTTTTCTTCAAGTACCAGGAGATTCTGGAGGGGCAGTGGGTCCAGTTGGCGTCTTTTCACCTGGAAGATGACGCTTTCCAGTGGACAAAGTGGTTTCTGAGGGGACGCAATTACGCACCCTGGGAGGAGTTTATGGAGTCCTTCTTGGCTCGCTTCGGGCCTCTGGAGTACGAAGACGTAGAGGCTATGTTACAGAAGCTGCGACAAAAAGGATCAGTCACAGAGTACCGGACAGAGTTCGAACGGCTGGCCAACCGGGTCAATTGGGAGGAGAGGACGATGCTGAGCTGTTTCGTATCCGGATTGAAGGACCATTTGAGAGACGAGGTCCACGCCTAAATGCCACGCAGTTTGAGTCATGTCATCAGCCTGGCCAGGATACAGGAGGAGCGGTACAATCGGCAGAGGACTCGGACGACAGGTCGGGCACCTACGGTTGCAGATGAACCCAAGAAGGAACCACCGACCAGGGGCCGTCCTACTGTGACGAGGTTGACGTGGCAGGAGCTTCAGGCCAGAAAGGACAAGGGGTTATGCTTCAACTGTGATGAGAAGTACACCCGAGGGCACGCATGCCAGAAAGTCCAGGTATTCATACTGCAGGAGGAAGCGGAAGATGTTCCTCGCACTGAAGAGGAGGGAGAGTTGGCTATTGAAGACTTTGGAGTATCCATCGAGGCCCTGGAGGGGGGTACCCCATCTCCGACCTTACATCTAGCCGGGAGGATCGACAGGGAGACGGTGACGATCTTGATGGACAGCGGGAGCACTCACAACTTCATCCAACCCGGTGCGGCCCAGAAGACGGGGTGTGACATAGATTGCAGCGCAGCTTTCCACGTCAGGGTAGCGGATGGACGTACACTGCAGTGCGAGGAGTGATGAAGGGGGTGGAGCTCCAGATACAGGGTTACACTGGACATATTGATGTTTACTTACTGCCAATCCGGGGTTCTGACATGATGTTGGGCGTACCGCGGCTGCGGCAACTTCGGCGGGTGACTTTTGATTGGGACCAGATGGCTATGGAGTTCAGCCAGCACGGGAAGGGGTATTGCTTGGAAGGCCTCAAGTCGTCTCAGGTAAAGGAGATCTCACTCCGCAGCGTGGAACGACGAGGGGCACCGGATAGTACGATGACCATCGTTACGGCGAGTAGAGCAGAGCCTACGGCTCCAACAGAGGTCTCGTCTCAGATGCAAGCCAGAGCCGCCTTGCTCCAGGAGCCGCACGCTCTCCGCCTCCAGCTTGAGGACAAGCTGGTCCTTGATGGGGGAGGGAATGTTACGCCAGACGTCATTACCAGATTTTCCGAAGATTACTGTGCACGTCGACCAAAGGAGAAGGCGGAGGAAGACCGGGCTGAACCATCCGGTTCAGCCCGCCAATATTAAATAAGGAGCAATGGGGCTGAACCGCGCCGGTTCAGCCCCTATGGGGGCCGGCCGGCCCTAGGGGTTGGGTGGGAGCATAAATACCCAACCCCTCCTCCTTGGTTCATTATGAAAGCTATTATCAAGGTATTCCCTCTCTTCCCCCTCAAACCCTAACCCTAATCTCTAGTTCCTCTCTAGTTTCCTCTAGTTCTTCCCTTTCTCTAGTTAGTTCATAACAGAACGCATGTAGTGTAACACCCTAAATATGACTTATTATAAATTAAATTAGCTTCCCTATGATGAAAATAAAGTCAGTGTCGTAATTTTCAAAAATTTTACGGAAATTTTATGACGATCATTTTTGCGACGATTATTTTTGCGACGATATTTTGTTTCCAATATTTATTTTATATAAAAATATGGGCTGGCTCGCTAAGATTGGGGCTGGGTTATCTATTATGGCATCTATTTGTGTAAGCGGACGGATGGATTATGTAAGGGCTGGATTAAATTAATTATGTGACTGGGTATATTCTTTGTAAATGTGGCTCCGCATAGGTCTTGATTAAATATGGATTAAGGGCCTAATGGACGCACACCGCACAAATCCTCTCGCTCTCGCCCGGGCAATCTATCGACATCTCTCTCTCTCAGTGGGATAGCTCTAGCGATGGCTCTTCTCTCTCTCTGACGATCCCTTCCCTACTATCGACGCGACGAGGTGTTGCCGATTCTGTGCGATTGGATTGGACTGAGCCCTATTTCTTCTTCTTTCTCTCGTAAGCTCCATCTTCTCCTCTCTTCTTATTAAATATCTTAAGAATGTTTTAAGGATGAAAAAGGAGTTTTCTTTTCTGGGTTTTCATGGTTTCCGTTAGCTGGAATGAAATTAAATTGTGTTAATCCTTCCAATTGCTGGCACTTGGGGGTTTGTTGTATGGCTGGTTTTTACATGAATTAAATGATATTTCTTAACTTGGGGGTTTGTTTGATGGCTGGTTTTCACTTGGATTAAAGAGCATATATTAACTTGGGGGTTTGTTGGATGGGTGGTGTTAGCGGATTTGGTCCAGCGGGACTCATGTTGTGTGGAACCGACTTCGGTGGGACCCGACTTGACTTGATGTCCTTGAACTTTCCCCCTTCGGATTATCCCTGCGGTCCCGTGGTTGGTTGGTAGGTTGGTTGGATGGATTAGTCTCACGCCACCTATAGCATGCGATCCTTTGTTCTTATGTACCCCCACCCCCTTCATCTCAACCAGCGGGGCTCATGTTGTGTGGGACCACCGACTTCGGTGGGACCCGACTTGACTTGATGTCCTCGGACTTTCCCCCTTCGGATTATCCCACCGGTCCCATGGTTCGTTGGTTGGATGGATTAGTCTCACACTGCCTGTAGCGGACGATCCTTTGTGCTTATGTACCCCCACTCCCTTCATCTCAACACCGAGGTTTTGAGATGATAATGGGACGTGGGTGGTTTCAACAACTGGAATGAAACTTTATAGCATACATTATGGCTGAAATTCTATGGCAGAAAGTGGATATAGATTTCTTCGTTATTGTTGGAATCGTTATCAGGTAGTGGCATGTCATCGCGCCATAGAATTTGTCTCACACCGCCAAAGAAAATCTGCCATAAAAACAATAACGAAGATTTAGTCACCATAGAAAATTTGGCCATAGACAATTCTATGGCGCGATTTAGTCATCATAGACAATTCTATGGCGCGATGACATGAAAATCTGCCATAGAAAATCTGCCATAAAAAATAATAACGAAGATTTGGCGCGATGACATGCGCTACAATAACGAAGATTTAGTCCCACACCGCCTGTAGTGGCAGATTTGGTCCAGCGGGACTCATGTTTTATCGGATTTTTATTGGTATTCGTTTTAACGCAAAGCCACCATAAATTTTCTTTCTCCTTAGAAAACCCCTTAAAAAGTCGTAATCGTCTAATGAAATCAACGCCGTTCGCTATTTAAGACGCAACTCATATTAATATATATACCTAATTACAGATGCTACAGAGGAACGATAAGGGAAAAGAAATGATGACTGTGAGTCTTTACATCTTTAATTTATGCTTAATTTTCGAATATTTTCAATTATTACATGTCGGCTTCTTATTTTCATACTGATGCTATTTTTTGCATGTGCATACACATCATTTTATTTTAATTGAATAAGTTCGTTGTTTTAAATCACTGACAAGTAATTAACATTAAAAAATTATTAAATGGGATTCACAAGCAATTAGTATCTAAAGAGAAATTTATGTAATTAACATCTTATATATAAATAAGAACCAATCACGTAAATAAAGAAAGAAAATAGAACTGAATGCATCGATGCATAGATAGTGTTAAGGGTTGTTCGTGTACTATTTTTCCAATTCAGTTGGGTCGAAAGGCCTTAAGCGTGTGGGTGCGTGCTGGAGCAAATAATATGTCTAATTCAGTTGGGCTGAAAGGCCATAAGCATGTGGATGCACATTGGATTAGACTTGTCGACCAATTCAAAGGGCCAAAAGGCCTGAAGCGTGTGGGTGCGATCGGACTCAAAAACGCCGACCACTTTCCTCCTTTTCAGCATCAGTCCCAGAATCCTCCTTACAGCTATGAAAATTTAGATTTGTGGTCGTCTTCGCCGACCGAGGCCTCCGTGATCGCCGACTGAGTCGTCCCATCAGCGCTCACCGAAAGAAGAATCCTCCTAGCCGAACAGAGATCCTCGATCACCGTTCACCGACCGAGCGATCAACGATCGCCAACCGAGTTTGAAGATTTGTATATATTAAAAAAAAGTCATTGCGGAGCAAGAAAAAGGAAAGTGTCTCTTTCTGTCGCCCATCCTTGTTGTACTTGAAGATAAGTTGAAAAGGACTATTAGTCTCTCAAAAACAACATATATGCAGATATCTATCTCTCTTCTCCACTATATATGCGACTCGACAAAAAAATCCTATTTTTTCCCTGATAGCTTTGTATTCTCACTAACTGCAAATTAAGTCTCTCGTTATTCCTTAGACTCAGCAAGAATCACAAGTTCTCTATGGTGATAATTGTTTTCTACTAAAAGCATTCAAAACAAACTGTAAAGGGTTACTGGATCTCTGATGCAACCTGAATTGCATCTATATTTATTTTACTGCATTTATTTAAATATTTTGTAGCGCATATCATTGCGTCAGTTTGTCTTTTATTTCCCGTGTTTTTTGTTTGTTTTGTACCGCTCTTGCACAAATGTTCGTACGAATTATTGGTGTGACCGCCCAATAAATCCTGAATAAATTCGTCCGTCAAATTAGGACTAGGGTTACTTTGGGCAAGCAAGAAATGAAATTTTAAATATTATTAAATTTGAAATTAATATTTTAAAGTAATTTAATTATTGAACTTTAATTTCAGATTTAATACCAAGACATTTAGATTCCAAATCATATTCAAGTATCATTTTGTAACCCACAGCCAGCCCTTGAAGCCTTCTCTGTTTTATCGGCCATTTTGAAACCCCCACTGCCATTAAGATCCTTTAAAAACCCTAATTAAATGATGGCTAAAAGTAACCTCCCTTCCCTGTTATCTTTTAAAAGATCATCTGCCGGTTCAGGATGGGGGAGACGGGAATAGAAATAGAGCAGAGAAATTTTCTCCTCTACTCGGTAATGCTCGCTCACCTCCGCCCAGTTCGCCTCCCTGACGCCTGACGAACGAGTTCCCCACAAGCCGCCGCTGCCAGAGGGCTCCTCCAGCCCCAGCGGCCTATCCTCCGTCTGTCGCTGGACCTTTCGACGAGATCATGGTCGTCCCACGTCGGTCTGATCGCCAACTGTAGCTGGAAGCTCGCTCCCTGCACAGCGACTGTTTTCCCGAGCTCCCTCCTATTTTTTTCTCCCCACCAGAGTGCTTCTCCTGGTTGCCGACATCCATTCCCTTGACATCCCTTCCACAACAGAAGTTCTGCCAGGTCGGGACCTCCCTTTCAGAGTCTTCCTCATTACTCTGAACCATCCAAGGTATCCATGCCCCTCATTTCCACTCCTGCACAGTTGGGGCCAGTTGTTTGCACACAAAAATGGTATGCCTCTCCCTCATTTTGCAACTCGATTACTGTTGGTCCTTTTTTCATGACTGCATGCAAAAGTTTAATATTTTCAGAGCTTGTTTGTCCAACCTAACCTAACTTCCTTTTTAGGTTTATTTGTTATTTTCTATTGTCGCTCTCTCTTTGTGACACATGTATTGAGTAGTTATTATATTTGTGTTTATTTTTTAGTCCCACATTGCGGGTTCTATGTTTGTATATTTGTATCTCCCTATTTATATCTCCCCATTGTGGATGAATAAAATAAGCTCTTCTTTCCAAAATTAATTTGGTATCAGAGCGAGCCCGGTCCCGCGCCTCCCGTGCGCGTTCCGCCAATTCCACAGTTTCGCGGGCTGTTCCGGCGTTCCGCGAGTCGTTCCGCGAGTTCTTGACGGCGCGTCTCTTCCTCGACCTAAAATCCTGATCTTCCTCTCATTCTCGACGTCTTCCAGTCGCTGCTTCCACTCGCTGCTTCCAATCGACCCATTCTAACACATCGTCGATCTTCTCCCCGATTCCAGTCGATCACGCTCAGCGCGTCTTCCTCGCTGCTTCCAGTCAATCGACGATTCCTGTCGATCACGCTCAGCAACAATTCCAGTCGATCGACGTTTCCGTCTCTTCCAGTCGATCGACAATTCGAGTTGTTGACGGGATTTCTTCTGCCGACGACAACAGAGACCGGTTCTGCGTTGAGATAGGGTTCTGGAAGCGTTTTTGTGCATCGTTCTGTGCTCTTGGTTTCCCATGAATAGTCTTGGTTCGAATGATGGTTTTGCTCGTCGCATCACTACCGCCCTTCTAAATGAAAAGAACTTTATCGCTTGGTCAAACTCCGTGCGAGTCCATCTTGCCGGACATGACAAGCTCGACTGGCTTGATCCTAAAGGGGTTCCCCAGCCTACCGACAAAAAGGCTATCCGTCAATGGAGCATGGAAAATTTCAAGATTCTCGGGTGGCTTCAATGCTCTATGGAGCCCCGCATTTACGAGCAGTTTATGCGTTTTGATTCTATGTCGTCTCTTTGTGCTGCCTTGACGCGTACCTACGGTCACACCCGCGTTAATACGCGAATTTATTCTGTCTTCCAAGAGATTTCTACTGCCCATCAGGGAGACCGTTCTGTGCATGAGTACTTTACCTTTCTCTCTGGGCAATTCCAGAAGCTTTCTGACCTCGAGCCGCTTAGTGCTTTTCCTCATCCTGAGGATCTGCTTGTTGCCAAGCGGAGGCAAGAGAAGAGAGAGACCTACCAGTTTTTGATGGGATTGCGGCCCGAGTTTGAGCAGATTCGGGTTCAGATTGTCAGCATGAATCCTCTTCCTGATATATTGGATGCTTATTCCATGGTGGAGGAGCATGAGCGTTGTGCCCGCCTAACCGTTGTTCCTCCTGTTCCAGCTTTTGTTCCTCTTCCAGACCAAATGGCACTAGCTTCGGGCCGTACTTCTTCTGTGTGAGGAGGGCGTCCTTCTAAAAGGTCGCGGGGGTGGCCGCGGGAGCCCGTTTGCTTCTGTTCAGTGCCAGCACTGCCTCCGGACTGGTCATGAGAAGGCCCGGTGCTGGCTGCTTCTTCCTCATCTTCGCTCGCAGTCCTCCACCACGCGTACCGCCACTGCTACTTCTTCAGACTTTGGGGGTCAGCCTGCTTACAATGCCTCTTCTGGGGCCCCTTCCGCCGACTGGAGTCAGCTTATGGCTCAAGTGCAGCAGCTTCAGTCTCAGCTTCAGCAGCAGTCCCAGACTGGTCATGAGAAGGCCCGGTGCTGGCTGCTTCTTCCTCATCTTTGCTCGCAGTCCTCCACCACGCGTACCGCCACTGCTACTTCTTCAGACTTTGGGGGTCAGCCTGCTTACAATGCCTCTTCTGGGGCCCCTTCCGCCGACTGGAGTCAGCTTATGGCTCAAGTGCAGCAGCTTCAGTCTCAGCTTCAGCAGCAGTCCCAGTTTCAGGCTCAACACCAGCCTCTTCCTGCTCAGTCATTGCATGCCTCCTTGTCGCCCTCGTCGACTTCAGCGTCTGCGTCAGGTACCCTGATGGCCTTTCACGTCACTCAAGAGGGGTCTTCCTCTCCTAGGGTGATTGATTCTGGGGCCACTGATCACATGACTAGTGAGACACACTTGTTTTCTTTCCTTGAATCTTCAAGCGTCCACCGGCAGGTTCGCCTTGCTGATGGATCTGTGACCCCCATCCTTCACCGGGGCACAGTTCCTCTGTCACCCTCCTTCGCGTTGGGATCAGTTCTTCATGTTCCCAAGCTTGCTTTAAATCTTCTCTCTGTTAGTCAATTGACTCGTTCGATGCACTGCTCGGTGACATTTTTTCCTTCTGGCTGTGTTTTTCAGGACCTGAACACGAGGAGGACTTTTGGCTACGGCCGTGAGAGCGACGGGCTTTACCAGTTGGAGCTCCCACCTCTCTCGCCACGTCTCTCACCACCGTCCATCGCTGCTGCTACTACTTCACCTACTCTTTGGAATGCCAGACTAGGGCATGCGAGTCCTCAGATTGTGTCGTCTTTTTTTCCTAGTGTCTCATTTGAGCACTCTTTTCAGTGTGATGTGTGTCAGCTTAGTAAACATACACGCACTTCTTATCCTGTATCTGCTTCTCGTAGTTTTGCACCGTTTGATGTTGTTCACTATGATGTTTGGGGACCTGCCACGGTTATTTCTTATGATGGATTTCGGTATTTTGTTACTTTTATAGATGATTTTACTCGTTGTTGTTGGGTTTATCTTATGCGTGCCAAATCTGATGTCTTTGATTTGTATACCCAATTTACTAATATGATTAGAACTCAGTTTCCTCACAAATCCGGGTCCTTCGCTCCGATAACGGGGGGGGGGGGGGGAGTATACCTCTTCCACTTTTACTGCTTTCCTTGCTAGCCAAGGAACCATTCATCAATTCTCCTGTCCGTATACACCGGAACAGAACGGAGTGGCGGAACGCAAGAATTGTCATCTTCTGAATGTGACCCAGTGTCTTCTTCGTGGGTCTCACGTCCCCAAGTTGTTTTGAGTGCTGCCCTCCTTACGGGGACCTTCTTGGTCAACCGTCTGCCTTGTCAGCCTTTAGCGGGTCGGGTTCCCCTCAGTCTTTTATCTCCCCTCCGTCCTCTGTTTCCCGTTCCCCTACGGGTGTTCGGATGTATGTGTTTTGTCCAGGACCAAAGTTCGACTCGGACAAAACTTGATGACAAACTTATCCGATGCTTATTTTTGGGATATTCCTCCTCTTCCACGGGATATCAGTGTTTTGACCCCTCTTCTCGCAGGACTTTTCACTCTATGGATGTTACGTTCTTTGAGGATGTCCCTTTCTTTGGTGCCTCTCATGTTCCCGTTGCTCCTTCTCCTTTGCCACAATCGGCTTCGGTTGCCTTAGCTCCGCTGCACGACTCGCTTCCGTTGCGGACATACACCCGTGGCCCACGTGGGCCTTCACATGTCCACTCCTTACTTCGGGATCCACCGGTAGTGCCCAGCTCACAGGACCTTGTGCCACTCCTCTGGCAGGTGATGTTCTTCCCTCCTCTGACTTACCCATTGCCCTTCGCAAGGGTCAACACTCTTGTATTACTAATCATCCTGTGGTAAGCTTTGTGTCCTACCAGCGCCTTTCCCAGAGTTACCAAGCTTACCTGACCACTACCGACCAGATCAGAGTTCCGAGTTCGACGACTGAGTCCCTCCAGCACCCAGAGTGGGTCGCGGCCATGCAGGATGAGATGTCCTCTTTACAGAAGACTGGCACTTGGCGTTTGGTTCCTCTTCCCGCGGGACAGAAGACGGTTGGTTGTCGTTTGGTCTACACCGTCAAGTATAATGTTGACGGTTCTCTTGATCGCTACAAGGCCCGCCTTGTCGCAAAGGGCTTCACCCAGACTCCAGAGGATTACGGCGCGACTTTTGCCGCTGTGGCCAAGCTCTCTAATGTGCGTCTTCTTGTTTCCCTTGCTGCCTGCCATGGGTGGCCTCTTCATCAGCTGGACGTAAAGAATGTCTTCCTCAATGACGATCTTGCAGAGGAAATTTATATGGACCCCCCCCCCCCCCCCGGTTAACAAGCTTCAGGGGGAGTATTTGGGGCGTGTTTGCCTTTTACAGAAGTCCTTGTATGGGCTGAAGCAGTCCCCTCGAGCGTGGTTTGAGCGGTTTTGTACCGTTGTGCTTCAGAGTTGGTTCACCAGATGTCATGCCGATCACACGTGCTTTGTTCGGACTGCTGTGGATGGTCATATGGTCATTATTCTTGTTTATGTAGATAACATCATCCTTACCGGTGACGACAGCTCAGGGATACTTCAAATCAAGGTGGTGCTTCAGAAGGCATTTGAGGTAAAAGATTTGGGGCCTCTGAAGTACTTTCTCGGGATTGAGGTGGCTAGATCTCGCCAGGGGATCTCTTTGTCTCAGCGCAAGTATACACTCGATCTCTTGAGTGATACTGGTCTTCTTGGGTGCTCTCTTGTGTCTACACCCATGGATCCGAACCACCGCTTACATGCAGAGTCTAGTGATCCTCTCCCTGAGCCTGGCCGATACCAACGTCTTGTTGGCAGGCTTATTTACTTGACCAACACTCGCCCCGACATTAGCTTTGTTGTGATTGTGGTCAGTCAGTTCATGCATGCTCCCCAAACTTCTCACTTGGATGCAGCATTTCAGATCCTCCACTACTTGAAGGGATCTCCTGGCCTCGGGCTCTTCTATCGTTCGTCTCCATCGGTGGTCTCACCTGTTACACGGATTCTGACTATGTTGGTTCCCTCACCGATCGGTGTTCTACTTTGGGGATGTGCACCTTCTATGGTGACAATCTTATCTCCTGGAAAAGCAAGAAGCAGAGTGTTTTCTCCCGCTCGTCTACTGAGGCTGACTACCGGGCTATGGCTCATGGTGCTACTGAGCTTCTCTGGTCGCATACTCTCTTGACTGAGCTTGATTTCCCTCCTTCTGGTTCCTCGACACTTGTTTGCATAACCAGTCCGCTCTCATGCTAGCCTCCGACTCTGTTCTGCACTTGCGGACTAAACATATTGAGGTTGATATTCACTTTCTCAGGGAACACATCCGTTCAGGGACTCTTGAAGTGTCCTATGTTCCCTCCGCAGAGCAAATTGCCGATGCCTTCACCAAGGTGGTTGGACCTTCCAGTCTCATCTCTACTTGTGGCAAGCTGGGCTTGCTTGATCTCTTCGCACTAGCTTGAGGGGAAGTATTGAGTAGTTATTATATTTGAATTTATGTTTTAGTCCCACATTGCGGGTTCTATGTTTGTATATTTTTATCTCCCTATTTTATATCTCCCATTCTGGATGAATAGAATAAGTCTTTCCAAAATTAATTACATGTGGATGAATTGGTTATATTGTTGAATGCGGACAAGCGTTAGTCACTTATGCGGGTTTACAAAACTTTTGATTAAATTATCACATGTCAAAGCTAGTGAGTCTTGATTTCACCACCAAATTTTAAGGTGAACACAAAATTATCTTTTTAAAATCAATTTTAGATTTTAATTTAAATCAATTTGGTATCAGAGCGGTGCGATTCACTTCTATCTTAAATCTCCGATCTTGATCGTATTTTGTTTCAAAAAAATTTTTATAAAACAAACTTTTAGTTTTTGTTTCAAAAAAAAAGTTAAAGATTATTTTCTTTTTTGTTTTTGTTTTTACAAAAAAACAACATTTAACACAATTTTTTCTTTAAAAAAAATATGGAGAGTCGTTTGATCAAATAGAAACCACCTTAGGTGACTTAGCCAAACAAATGCGTGAACGGGTGAAGTCGGTCGATACGCTCAATACCAACATGAGAGATAATCACCGCGTCGTGACCGGGTTAAGGGCCTCCGTTAATGCTTTGGAAGTCGAACGTCACCTAGGTTTGAATCAAGCACCACCACAAAACCCTAGACACGAGGAGCACAACCCTAGACCAGCAGAGCCTGCACAACCTGAACCTGGACTCCGTCGCAAACCTTGTAGGGCTGATGGAGTTAAGCTAGATGTAGGTGATTTTGAGGGTCACGTGGAGCCCAAAAAAATGCTTAGATTGGTGTGAGCGTGTTGAGAGGTTCATGGCATGGAAACAAATGCCTATGAATCGTTAGGTTGAGTATATCATCCTTAGGCTTAAAGGACCAGCACTAGTCTAGTGGGTTCAGCTAAAGCGCACTCGATTCAAATTAGGCCTAGCCCCTATCACTACGTGGGTAGACTTTAAGGCGCAACTACGGAAGCGATATATCCCCCGAAACTATTTGCAAACGCTTTATTGAAGGTTCCACAACCTTCGTCAGGACAAGCTTTTTGTGGATGACTACACCCACGAATTCTTGATATTGCAGTCTAGGCTTGAACTTCATGAGGAGGACGATATGACAGCCGTTATTTGAATGGGCTTCGTTATGCTATTAGGGACGAGCTAGAGTTGCATGACTTTAGGGATTTGGGTGAAGTGTCTAGTAGAACCCGTAGAGTAGAGGCCTCACTTCTGAAGAGGACATCTGGGCATAAATCTACTAAAAGAGCTTCCTCGAGCACCACCACCACTGCACCCACCCCTAGGATTTCAGATCCACCTCACGCTCCTGTCCCAACTCGGACCCCGGCTCCTCCCACTGGCCCCACCCAAGGTAAGGAGCCTATGGGATCCAAGCCCAACACTGGAGTATTTCGATGCTTCAAGTGTATGGAGCCTGGGCACAAATCTTCTGAGTGCCCGCGACGCCACTTCGTCGCAATTACTGATTCCACTGATGGGCATGAGCCCGAGTCTGATAGCGTTATCGAGATCGAAGGAGAGCAAGCTGAGCATTTAGTTTGTCTTCATTATAGCTTGGTTTCCCCTAGTGAGACAACTGAGCGTGATTTTCAGAGGAATGAGATTTTCCGTACTACTGCGCGCATTCAGGGACACTTTTGTTTCATCATTATCGATAGCGGTAGTATGGAGAACTTCGTTTCTCAACGTATGGTGGAGACACTTGGACTCGAGACTCACCCCTTGGAGCAGTCCTACCATCTATTTGGGGTTAATAGTCATTTGACTATGCTCGTTACTCATCGTTGTCTTGTTGAATTCTCTATAGGCGACGTATATCAGGATTCCGTCTTATATGATGTCGCCCCATCGATGTTTGCCACATTCTATTAGGACGATCATGGCAGTTTGACCGACGTGTCATACATGATGGTGTGAGGAATTCTCATTCTTTCGATCACCGTGGGCGCAAGATTGTTCTTCTTCCCCAGAAGAATAGTCTTGTTCCTAGGGCACCTGGGAGGACCTCATCATCATCTGCTTCGCCTACTTTAGTCTCAACCACACCACTATTATTCAGTGCCACACTTTTGGCTGGACCCCTGCTCTGGACCCCTGCTCCAGAAAGAAGCACTTGACTCTGGTGAGTCATCCATTTTAGAAGTTCTGCAAGCACCACCTTACGTTGATTTTATATTCGGCGATCACGTGTTTCGTTCGCATCACTTTCCTGTGAGTATAGGTGAGCACTTTGGGCTGCGTCATCTGAATTTTGATTTTTTAGGCTTAGCCTTATTATGGAAATTGAGTCATTTCATCGACTTTTTACCCCTAATAGGGACACGAGATTTAAGGGATTTATGTGGTTGATTTTAAATGGAAATTGTTTGCTTGGTTTTAAAATTTGTAGTGCTAGTCAGATATCAGTGGGTGACGACATGTCGATGGTTGATCTTGGTTTAGTGCACTCTCGTGGGTGTCTAGCACAAGTACGTATAATGCAATATGTTCTAACGACTCCACAGGTTGACCATGCTTACTTTCGGCCTTATTTCTTACTTTGCTATTTTGACCCACTTTTTGGAACTCTCCTCCTTAGAGCTCTGATTTTTATAACATCATTGCATGTCATGCATGAATTTTTGACTAACAGATTTCAAGGATCTTTGGAAAACTATAACTCCCCGGTTGGTTTCATAGCCTGGGGTTATATTTTTCCAATAGAGATGAGTTTCATGTACCTTTTAGGGACGAGGGTTGGCCTACAGATCTTTTGCTCAATGATGAGTCTTTCTTGTATTTCACTATCAACCTTGGCAAGGCGGAGGAAATCCATGATTCAGATCGTTGTTTGAATGTTTCAGTGGCGGGGTTCCATCTCAGTCTCGACGGGGTCGAGTTCCTTCAACCCCGGGAGAATTGATGCGACCTGAATTGCATCTATATTTATTTTACTGGATTTATTTAAATATTTTGTAGCGCATGTCATCGCGCCAGTTTGTCTTTTATTTTCTGTGTTTTTTATTTATTTTGTACAGCGCTTGGCGCAAATGTTCGTACAATTTATTGGTGTGACCGCCCAATAAAATCCTGAATAAATTGCTCCATCAAATTAGGACTAGGGTTACTTTGAGCATGCAAGAAATAAATTTTTTAAATATTATTAAATTTGAAATTAATATTTTAAAGTAATTTAATTATTGAACTTTAATTTCAGAATTAATACCAAGACATTTAGATTCCAAATCACATTCAAGTATCATTCTGTAACCCACAGCCGGCCCTTGAAGCCTTCTCTGTTTTATCAGCCATTTGAAACCCCCCTGCAATTAAGATCCTTTAAAAACCCTAATTAAATGATGGCTAAAAGTAACCTCCCTTCCATGTTATTTTTTAAAAAGCCATCTGCCGGTTCAGGATGGGGGAGACGGGAATAGAAATCGAGCAGAGAAATTTTCTCCTTTGCTCGGTAATGCCCGCTCGCCTCCGCCCAGTTCGCCTCCCCGACGCCCAACGAACGAGTTCCACGCCAGCCGTTGCCGCCAGAGGGCTCCTCCGGCCCCGGCGCCCCATCCTCCGCCTGTCGCTGGACCTTTCGACGAGATCAGGGTCGTCCCACCTCGGTCTGCTCGCCAACTGCCGTTGGAAGCTCGCTCCCTACCCAGCGACTGTTTTCCCGAGCTCCCTCCTGTTTTTTTCTCCCCGCCAGAGTGCTTCTCCTGGCTGCCGACATCCATTCCCTTGACATCCCTTCCGCAACATAAGTTCTGCCAGGTCGGGACTTCCCTTTCAGAGTCTTCCTCACTACTCTGAACCAGCCAAGGTGTCCCTGCCCCTCATCTCCACTCCTGCACAGTTGGGACCAGTTGTTTGCACACGAAAATGGTATGCCTCTCCCAAATTTTGCAACTCGATTACTGTTAGTCCTTTTTTAATGACTGCATGCAAAAGTTTAATATTTTCAGAGCTTGTTTGACCAACCTAACCTAACTTCTTTTTTATGTTAATTTGTTATTTTCTATTGTCGCTCTCTCTTTGTGACACCTATGGATGAATTAGTTATATTGTTGAATGCGGACAAGCGCTAGTCACTTGTGCGGGTTTACAAAACTTTTGATTAAATTATCACATGTGAAAGCCCATGACGTCTTCATTTCGGCACCAAATTTTAAGGTGAACACAAAATTATCTTTTTAAAATCAATTTCAGATTTTAGTTTACATCAATTTCCCTCAAAAAGATCTTTACTGCGGTTGAATCTCCATAACAAAAGATTGGTTGGTTTCTTGAGCCTCCAGGAGGAAAAGGTTATGAGGCCTTGGAAAGGCAGTATTATCTCATAGCTGTGGAAGAGAGAACTACCCAGACTTTATTGGGGAGCCTCTATAAAAACCTGTGTCATTTGTGCTAGATGCACTCTATAACCTAGATTTTGTTTCTGCTTTTCCTTTACATTTGTCTGTAATTTTCTTCTTTAATGTTTTACTGTGGTTTGAGAAGAAATTTTTATTCTCTATTCACCCCTCCCCCATTTAGAGAAATATTCAGATCTGCTTCCCCATCTCACACTCTTTCATTAGCCTAACGGAATTTCCACACTTGCAAAGCACTTTAGAGGGCATGAGCTGTACAAAATAAAATTCCAACTTTTGAAAAGAGAAATTGACTATGTGACGGCACCAGACTGCCACTAGATAGGTAGAATTCCTCTATCATAACATGACCTTGAAAGTGGCCACCCTGAGCCTCTAAGCTCAGGATTTTGGACACCTCTTGAGTTGCATACACCAAGTTCGCCTGCACCAAGTGTAACCCCCTAACCCCCCCCCCCCCCCCCCCCCCCCCCCCCCACCACCACCACCACACACACACACTATTTTTGGGTTAGTATGACTATTTTCAGGCACACAACAGCTAGAACAAAAACAGTGAGAACAAAGAGATTGTCATGTTGTGCAAGCCTTGTAGTAAGTTACATGGCATTTAATTGGAAAATAACATAGAACGATAAATTGAACGGTGTCAACATCCATTATTATGCTTAATATATTTCTAACCTATCTTGGTAATTGCTAAATGTTTACAAAATAACATGGTGATTATCGTTAGAAGACCTTCATTCTTGGATATCCATTTAAGTCCAACTTAATGGTTATCCAGAAATTAAACTAAAAAACAAACTAACGATGCACTCCTATGTAGTCCATATGACAATCCAATTATCTAACCTCGAGAATAATAATATGAAATAAAATAAAAATAAGCTTCTCGATGAAGGAATAAAAAATGGATTATCGCTGCTATTGTTGATTCCATATGACAATCCAATTATCTAACCTCGAGAATAATAATATGAAATAAAATAAAAATAAGCTTCTCGATGAAGGAATAAAAAATGGATTATCGCTGCTATTGTTGATTCTTCTATGACAGGATGGCTATAAGTAAGAAGATGTACAAAGAAGGTACCACAACCAACTAATGGGAAGGTTCTTTGTCTTGGTTATTTACCCATAAACTATCTAGAAAAATTCAAACATACACAGTGCCCAGACTAGTATTAGATTTGAACAAAAATATACCTCTGCATCAGTCCCATGAAGAGTTACACGGTAAATGACGGTCACAGATTTTCCATCAGCCGAATAAACAATGTTTCGAAGCTCCCCAGACCACTCTAATGGTACAACAACAAGGTTAATAGAATTCCATCTCAGCAGCAATTCATGATCCATTACTTAAGTAGAAAAGAAACTACACCTACCTGGGGCATGGAGATTCAAAATCCGGTTAACAATATGCCTGCAAGAATAAAACAATATATTGCAATATATATCAACTAGTTCTTTATATTCTATATATCAACATAATATGTTTATAAATGAGAGAGAAAATGTGGGAGATGGGAGAGAGACATGAGTCTACTCTGATACCATATTAGAACCCAAGAATCCAACCTAAAACATCTTAGTATTAGGTAGAGAGGTCTAAGAACTATGAAGACATAAGAAAATATGAGATCCCTAATATAGCACTACATAACTTGCATATATTTTATATGCGAGTAATCTAGCATGGGGCCCGTGCCCCACACGACAGTACCCTCGCTCGATGCATGGAAAATATCGGCATTATCTTTCATTGATTTTTCATGTGATTGGGAATTGAGCAAAGCTGGGGTCCTGTCGCTGCTTGGTGTTGCGTATGGGGGAGACGAGCGGCAAGGGCACTGTCGCGCAGGGCACAGGGGTTCCCCCATGCCAGACTGCTTGTATAAATTATACATCAAGCATGGGTGATATGACTCTAATGTAATGTAACTTTGAGTCAAAGTATATAAGTTGCAAGAGAAAATTATTTGTGTTTTGCAATTAAATGTGTCTTTTAGTTGGTAATAGGGAGAAGAAAAGCTCGAGAATTTTTTTGTTTGTAAAAGCAGTTGGAATGAAGTTCTCTCTCTTTGTCGGAACAAAGAGAGACCATGTTCGAAAGTTGTTTTTATATTACTATATTCTAGTAATGACGTGATCTTAGAAGCCTAAAAGAGCATTGTTATTCAAATTTAGTGTGTAGAAATGAGAGTGTCAATTATGATATATTTGAAACTGATTACATGTAGATCGATAAGATGAAGGTGCGAGGAATATCTCTTGCGAATTCATGTAGTCCGTTAACTTTCTGTTAGATTTGGCGTCAATAAGTGAAAATAGAGAAGAGGAATACCAAACCTTATGCCTAAAGAGTTGCAGTCAACTCTGGTATAGTGCATGGATGGTAAGAACTCTGCTAGTAGAAGTAACACAGACAAAATTTCATGTCGAAAAGAACTCCAAATTCAGAACCATGAATAACATTTTTTATGTTCAATATTTATGGTAAAAATCTGAATATATATTCAGATATTTTTAATTGTACACTCAAGTGTTCATTGGCTACAAGCCTACAACCAATAACATTCAATTCAATTCATGTCCAAATTTTAGTATCAGAAGACCTTAAATAAAAAGAAAACACAAAAAAATAACTGCTGGAGTAAAATAAAAAATGAGAAGTGTTTGCAAGGGAGACTGAAAATTTAAATATCAGAAATCTAAGATGCAATTTTGTGTTTATCCCCAAGAACAATAAGTAATTCTAAGATAAATGTTGGAAAAATAAATTTGATCTTGTCAAGAAATCCAAGCAACGCTGCAGCTTGAAAGAGAAAGGCCTGGGAATCGGTGCTTGAGAAACAAACTCTACAACTAAAAGGAGGAAGGCCTGGGAACGGTCCTTGAGGAAGCAAATCTGCATGTTGAAGGAGTAATGCCTGGAAATCGGTGCGGAGGAAGAACTTTGGAATGACTGCTTCAAAGACTTATCAGCGTTTGAAGGAGGAATCCCACGGGAGCCCCGATCCAAAAAAAAAGAATGAAATACTACGTACTTTGCCGAAGAAGCCCCAAATGCTCGGTTGCGCACTCGCCGAAGGAACACAGCATTAAGCGCGCTCTTTATCATCGATGCTTGATCCCGAGAGGAGGAAGGGGAACCGCACTCTTTTCCCTAGACGGTTGAAGGAGGAACATTATAATGCCAATAGCAAAGCAGAACAAGCAAGGGAACACGAGGAACAAGTGAAGAAGAAGCAAATTTTTGGTTGGTCGGTGGTTCTCAGGGTATATTGTGGTTCTCAGGGTATAGGAAAGGGATGGCAAAGGGTTGTGGGGAAAAGAATGATTTCTATGTTTTTGCGGAGGTAGGGGGAATCAAGTAGGCTCAACAGTTTTTTTGGAGGTGGTGGGACTGGACTTAGGACGGTTGTTGGAGATTGGAAGGCTCGGGTGGGGTTCTTGCGGACAGCGAATGGGAAGTGGGTTATGAGGGGAGCGTATGGGACGAAGAGAGAAGAGATGTGTTGTTGTGGATCCAGCCGTCAATTATCTTGTCATATTATTATTATAGTATTATATATGTATTGAGCCGAGTCGAGCGTAGTATTAGCGTTGTATGAGTCAAGTCTAGTCGCATCGTAGGTTTATCTTTAATATTTTAATGTTCAATGTAATTACGTGTTTGCCACCCGGGGGTCCTATAAATAGACCCTTAAGAGTCTTGTATTGGTATGAATGAAAGAATTCTAATTCATGTCCCCTTGTTGTGAGATATTTGGTGGCTCTCTCCTCAAACGAGCAACTCCGCTTAGGCAGTCGCGGTCAAGGCTCCATTGTATCTCCGTCATCTTCCCCGCCTCCGACCACTCCTCCGGCGACCCCTCGAGTAGGCCCATAACATCTTAGTATCAGAGCTCTCCTTCCTCGGATCGATACTTCCACCGCTCGACACTCCGATGTCCTAATGAATTAACCAAGCCAAGGTTCCTCCCACGCAGCTGAACGTCAACGTCAGCCATAGCAGCAACCAGTTCTGCTTCTCCGACACCAGCAGTCGTTCAAACCCACCGCACGACAGTCTCGTCGTCTTGCATCCCGTCACACAACCTTTCTGAAGAACCCATTAGCCGATGTTCTTCTTCCAGCCGAGTTGTCGACCCTTGTCTTCTTCCCTGGCCGGAGCGTTCCCCTTCCAAAGCTCGACGCTGACCCACGACGGCTCATGTTTAGTGTTCCTCACTGTGACGCGCTTTCGCCCGCTCAAATCGACAACGACCTGTGCGCCCTCCGCGCTTCTTCCTGCTTCCAAGTGTTTCGTCATTCCTCTCAGTCCCTTTTCCGGACAACAATCACTTCACCCATCCGCAGTTTCGAGCCCCACGCTCTCGAACCCTGTGCAACCCGCATGAAAAGAAACTGGTTCAGACCAGTCTGAATTCCTGAAACTGCGCGCATCCTTTCTCGACCTAATTTCTTCAAGACCCTCTGCAACCACTGTACTCACAGCCCGTGATCATCTCAAGCCCAGCGTCGCCTTACCCTACAGCAGGCGCTCCTTTTCTCTCGAGCCCATAACAGTAGAGCAAGCTTATTTAAAACTTTCAATGGCAGACGACAACAATTTTCACATATTATTTGACTTGTTAATTAATTCTTATAAGAATTAATTACTTAGTCAATTAATTATCATGTGATGCAATCTTAGTGCTGTGGAGTTAGCTGCCTTCCATTCGCTTGAGGAAATGTTGACCTCCTGGGACGCACGCCTTCGGGACACCGAAGCACGTAGTCAGGAAGCCATGACCACGCTCCTCCACAAGCTTGATAATTTGATAGTTGCCTTACCGCCGAAGCTGCCACCCTTGCCGCCACCGCCTCTTCTTGTGAAATTGCCATCTTCGTCGGCCGCTGGCGGCCACCGCTCTTAGTGGGGATTGCCCTTTAGTCGTCACCTTCCGCAGTGGTGCCTCCCCACCTTGGGCCACCTTCGTCAGACACCGTAGTCGCCTTCCCACCGGCCCTTGCTCCGCCGGCCCCGACGGACCCGTTCCTGCTGTCGGTCGTCATTCCTCCGGAAGCCTTGACACTGCTGCTCACCGCCACTCTGTCGGATCCATTCCTGCTGCCAGCCCTGGCCCCTCCGGTCGTCTTACCACTGTTGTCTACCACCGCTCCGCCAGCCCCGCCGGACTAAGTCCTTCCACCGCCAACATTGTCGTCAGCGCCGCAACTTCTCTCTGATACCCCAGCCACCGCAACCCGATACTGGGAGCTGTTCTGGCGCGAAATCAAGAAGCCAGATGATCTGGTCGCCACGTGGAGTTCGAGCTTGAGGGAGCTTGAGGGAGAGCTCGATTTCAAGGACGAAAGAAATGTTGTGGATCCAACCGTCAATTATCCTGTCATATTATTATATACTATTGTATATGTATTGAGTCGAGTCGAGCATATATTATTAGCGTTGCATGAGTCAACTCTAGTCACATCGTAGGCTTATCTTTAATATTTTAATGTTCGATGTAATTACATGTTTGCCACCCGGGCGTCCCTATAAATAGACACTTAAGAGTCATGTATTGGTATGAATGAAAGAATTCTAATTCGTGTCCCCTTGTTGTGAGATATTTGGTGGCTCTCTCCTCTAACGAGCAACCCTGCTTAGGCAGTCGCGGTCAAGGCTCTATTGTATCTCCGCCATCTTCCCCGCCTCCGACCACTCCTCTGGCTACCCCTCGAGTAGGCCCATAACCTGTGCCTGGCGGGGTATACCAGGGATCGACGGAGCAAGGCTAACTGGCGGCGGCTCTTGAACATAGAGCATTCGGCCTGAATTTCGGTGGGAGAGAACTGGTCGTGTGCGACAGGGATCATCGGAGGAGAGTTTGTTGGGGCTCAAGGAAGTTGTGGGTGGCAACGGCGGGCTCTGTTGGCGGCAACTCTACTAGGGGAGTTCGATCGGATGGAGGTATCGCTGGTAGGAACAAAAAATAGTTTCGTTCTTTATTCCAAGAGGGGATGAGGATATAAAGGTTTTTTTCATATTCGGTATTTAACTGAAAGAAAGGGAAGATATCAATTTCAGATTTTAAGGCTCCTTCATTTGGTATTCCTAATGTTTTTAAAATAATTCTAAAGAGGGCGAGAAATTAATGTTTACTTAATTTACATTTCAATTTTAACTAGTTTGAATATGTTTTATTTATATTTTAAAATCTCTCTCTTAATATAGATATTTTTACCGAGTTTGCCATAATTAACATGTTATCTAATTTGACGGATCTTTTTATTCAGGGTCTTACTGGACGATCACCTATTATGGATCCACATTATCCGCAGTGATTATGTTACGTATATTTTATTACAAGTCTTTAAGTATGTTATTTCGAGTTGTATGAGTCTAGTTTTATCAAGGCAGAGTCATTACGAGTCTTTAGGATGGTTTTTAATATTTCACGCGTCTCTTTTATTTTGGGTTTATTTACATCCATGTCACTTCTAATGTTTTAAATAGACTCCCTGGGTTATTGTTTGAGTTATGAATGAAAGTAACCAGGTTTCTATCCCTCTCTCCTGTTCTCTCTTCTTCCTCAATTTCTAGGGTTAGGGTTAAGCAAGGCTCCCTCTCTTCCTCTCCCCACGCACTCCGCGGGTAGAACTCGACTCCTCTTATATCTCTGCCACCTCCGACGAAGCCCCTAATTAGGCCCATAACATCTTGGTATCAGAGCTACGTTTCTCTATTTCATGTGCTTCCATGGCAAGCAGCCTGCGCACGTCACCCTCTCCAGAAGCCCCTGTATCAGAGCCAAAACCTTTCCGCCTCACCATTCCCGTAAGCGCATCACTGTCGACAGTCAAAACGATAACACTCTGATACGATTCCGGAGAGGAATCTGGCAAGGGGAAGGGCCGGCGGAGGTGAGGAAGAGGAAGGAGGGAAAGAGAAGAAAAGCTAGGGAGCAACCCTAATTTCCATACATCCAAGCATAACGAAAAAGAGTACAACGCAATCCCTTATAGGTGCGGAGTGCGGATAACGAAAAGCAGTGCGAATAATAATAAAACATACACATAATGAAATTAACATAACAATGCAAATAAAATGATCACGTCGGTGGCGCATCTTCGGTCTCTACTCCTTTAGACGGACCCATCATCGTCACCCCCCGCGTGCGGACTCGCCGCGGCGTCTCGTCGACGTGTGCGTGTCCCGTCGGCATGCGCAACATTAACAATGCCACCGTCTGGAAAATATGTCTTGTCCCCATGGCAATAATCGGAGAAGTGGCGGCAGAAGTGATCCTGGGGCAGCCACGTAGCATAGGACTCCAGACGGTAAGACCCAGTAACGGGGACCTCCTACGGGCCAGAGTCCCCCTGAAGGTGGTAGCAGTGATCAAGTAGCTTGGCTGGGTAGTACGGCGCCAACTTCTGTCTTTCTTCCGGACCAGAGAAAGCTGGGCTGGTGGCAATCCTGTCGGAGGTTGGATGACGTCGGCGAGCGCAGTAGAAAGCTCCTGGTGGTCCGTCGGGGAAGGGAAAGACACGTCGGCCGGGCCCGAGAGGGCCCACAGACCCGCGGAGAGGCCGACGTCCGTGGACCGCTGGATCGTGCAGAGGGAGACCGGAGAGCGGAGGAGAGGAAAATCACCGCCGAGGCAACATGGCTGGCCCCCGTGGAGGAATTGCATGGTCATAGTCGCCCAATTAACGCATACATTGTTGAGCGTGCGAAGCCAAGCCACCCCTAAAATGGCATCGATACCGCCTAGGTCGAATGCGTAGAAGACCGCGGTCACGGAACAGGACCCCACGGAAATAGGCACGATCGTGCAACGACCCTGAGTCGGTCGGCGACGTCCATCACCCAGGCGGACCGCGACATATGGAGAGGGAACTGAGGGGAGGCGGAGCTGCTGCACCAGACGCTCAGAGAAGAGGTTGTGGCTTGCGCCGCTGTCCACCATGATGATGATCGGACGATCCCGCAGCGTGCCCGAGAGCTGCATGGTCTGCTGGTCGGAGATCCCGCCCGTCGAGGCGCAAGATAACTCCAATCGGTGGAACGTAGTTGTGGTGGAGTCGAGAGGTAAATCCCCCGCTGAGAGCTCCAAGGCCTCAAAGTCGGCCAGAGTAACCTCAGGGTCGACGTATCCAAAGATGGTGTGGAACTCCTTGTCTCCTTCACAGAGCAATCATGGTTGAGGACTACGGTTGGCGGCACCGAAACAGAGACCCTTGCTGCGAAGCTCATTGTAATCACTGCTCGAGAGGCGATGAGGGGCTGGTGGGCGGCCCGGCCGGTTTCCCTAAGGCGGCGGCCGCGGTGGAGTCGTAGCTAGCGGTCGCCAAGGCAGTCGAGGCTGGTGGTGGTCAGTCGTAGGGGCAGGTGGCCGGGGGGAGAGATCGGCTTCCACCAGACGTGCTAAGTCTATGGCGTCGGAGACTGTGAGGGTGGTGCATGTGGAGATGAGAGCGGATATGTGGCAGTAGACCCTGCATGAAGAAGCTCAGGTAATGATCAGGCGGTAGCCCGGGAACGTGGGAGGGCAGGGCGATGAACTCATCAACATAGACGTCCAAGCCAGCTGTCTAGCGGACGCCGCAAAGACGCTCGATAGCGGAGGAGCTGAAGTAGCGGGTGTCATACCGCCGGATCATCTCCTGCTTGAGATCGGGACAGGAGAGGCACGGGTTAGATAGGCGGAGCCACCGCGCCCAGTGGAGGGCTAAGCCGTTCAGGCCAACCACAACCATAGACACCTTTCCGTGCTCCGGTGTGTAGTTGAGGTCGAAATATTGCCCCGCTTTGGCGTTCCAACCCATCGGGTCAATGCCGACAAAGGAGGGAATGTCGAGGCAGAGGACGGACCGGCCCGGAATGGGCGGAGGAGTGGTCCCGGAGGGAATAGGCGGCGGCCCGACGCCAAGGACAAAGCCGCCGTCCGTGGGCGAGCCGGACCCGAAGGCGGCGGGCGACGCTTGGAGGGAGTCGATCTTGGAGTGGAGGGCAAGGAGGGAGGCATGCATCGAGGCGACGAGTTGCTCTTGATCCTCCAAGCGGCGGCTAAGGGCTTTGGAGGTGGTATCTGGAGCGGGGTCACAGGAGGAGCGAGTGTTGGGAGCCATGGGGCTGGAGATGCCGAATTCCAACCGAGAATGGGCGGATCAGACTGGGATTCGTGGAACCCGAGGGCGAGCAGCCTTCCTGCATCAAAACGGCTCGAAATCAGCGGATCGGGTGGACGGTTACGTGCTGGGAGCGAAGAACGCACGTTTGCAGACGGCAGAACGGTAGCCCCGACGTCAGAAAAGGTGGATCGGCGGGTAGGAGTCCGCTAGGGGGCGGATCGGTGGCTGGGGTCCCGATCGGTGGAAGCAGAACCTGTGCGGAATCGGCGGAAAGGCGAAGCAGAAGTCGTGGTTTGCTGCAGGCGCTGACGGGGTCGTGGGTCCAGCGAAGTGGAAGTCGGGATTTTCTGTAAAAGTCACTGATTTTTGCGGAAGCGGAAGTTCAACCGTAGCACAATCTTGAGCACCGGCGGCCAAACGGCGGGCGGTGAGGCAGGTCGGACCAAATTGATACGATTCCTGAGAGGAATCCGGCAAGGGGAAGGGCCGACGGAGGTGAGGAAGAGGAATGAGGGAAAGAGAAGAAAAACTAGAGAGCAACCCTAATTTCCATACATCCAAGCATAATGAAAAAGAGTACAACGCAACCCATTATAGGTGCGGAGTGCGGATAACGAAAAGCAGTGCGGATAATAATAAAGCGTACACATAATGAAAATAACATAACAATGCAAATAAAATGATCACGTCGGCGGCGCGTCTTTGGTCTCTCCTCCTCCAGACGGACCTGTTATCGTCTCCCCCCGTGTGCGGAATCGCCACGGCGTCTCGTCAGTGTGTGCGTGTCCCGTCGGCATGCGCAACCATAACACACTCCTCGTCCTGCAAACTCGGGAGCGTCTTCGTCTTCGTCCAGCATCGGCAATCTCCATTCGCGTCGACCTGGAACTCCATTCTCGTCAACCTGCAATTCCCTTTTTGTCGACCTGCAAGCTTTCTTCGTCCCACATCGCCAATCTCCATTTTCGTCGACCTACAACTCCATTGTCGTTGACCTGCAACTCCATTCTCGTGGACATGCACCTCCATTTTTGTCACCGCTGCATTCGGATCCCGTCAACACACGCTTCCTTCCTCGTTGGACGCACGCAGAGGAGCCAGTCGACGCTCCTTCCATCATCCACAACCACGCACGTTCCGGTTCCTCAGCCTCTTCATCGTCGAGTCCGCAGTCCACCCTTCTAGCTCGACATCTCCTGTCCCCTCCAGCAACCCTTGTCTCTGGATCATAGCAAGCAAGGCTCGACAACCTTTTTCAAGCTTTATCAGTCTCGAGTCGCTACCTTCCCATCACACCGTTTCCTGATGGAGCGGGTTAATCCCTAAATTGTGTCACAAGCTACCTCCATCCCCTTTTTTCTTCTGACATTAATTAATTATTTCAAAATTGGAGTAGTTAATTGATTTAGTTATTTTGACATTGCGATCACCCCGACGAGCAACTTACCTTTGTTCAATGTACCGACAGTTATTGGAGATGCCGGTGTCATATGACGTTGCGCTCTTGCGACTCACCGCCAGTATCGACAGAATCTATTTCGGAGGTCTAATCCCACTACAGCAGTCATTTTTCCCACCGGAGCATGAAGATGCTTTGTCGCCTTAGTTATTAAAGGCTAAACCGCACCAAAGAGTAAAGGGACCTTGGAACCTAGGCGCAAGACTCAAGGCGCAGACGTGCACCTGACAAGGGCAAGGTGCAACCACATCAATTTTAATAAATCAACAACAAACATCAGTTCATCTTCTTGATCAGATTCTTCATCTATTCTACTCATTAATCATTCATTACTATCATTTATATCTTTTAAAAAATAGAATCAATGTGGTCATTTGCATCATACCTAAGTCTCAACGTTGAATTATGTTTCACAAACATTAAATCATGTAAAAATTATCGAGTTCTTACATTATTTTTCTTTAATTTGAAAAAAATTACAGCAAAAATCTCACACAGACACACCTTTTATACTCCAAAGGCGCAAAAAAGTTGCATGAAGGCGCAAACCTCTGAGCCTGGTGAGCTTTAAGCCTTAGGAGCGCCGCTCCCTGAGGCGCACCTTTAACAACATAGTTTGTCGCTCTCCGCAATTCTTGTCACTCCAACATTGCCTCCAATCGTTCCCTCCCCTCCGGTCACACTGTCGGCATCGTCGCCTACAGGCCCCGCGGTGGTGTTGCCACAATTTGTGTTGCCGCCACCACAATTCTCCGCGGACTCCATCATGCAGCCTCCGCTCTGACCACCTGCTCCATCGGCCCCTCTTGAGGCATTACTTCCGACACTCACCCCCAGTTGGCGTTGCCACTTCTGATCGCCGCAACTCATATTCAACACGACCCTTCGTCACCCCAGACTGTGCGTAACCACCGGGCATACTCGCCCTAACTCGAGATATGTCTGGTCGTCAATCCTCAGCAAATGCCTCTGCCATGCCCGCTCCTTGCAAACTCTCGTGTTATCTATAAGCATGACGACGAGTTGCCCTCGAAGCAGCAGCCTCCATAGCTACGCGCTACCGGGAGTTAGTCTGGCGGGAAATTAAAGAACTAGACAATCATGTCATACAATCACCGTTCGAGCTTCAGAACAAGCTCGATTTGAAGGGGAGTAGGATGTTATGGGTCTCCATTATCCGCGATGATTATGTTACGGATATTTTATTACAAGTCTTATGTGTTATTTTGGCGTTTTATCACATCAGAGTCATTACGAGTCTTTAAGATGATTTTTAATATTTCACGCATCTCTTTTATTTTGGGTTTATTTACACCCATGTCACTTGTAATGTTTTAAATTGACCCTCTGGGTCATTGTTTGAGTTATGAATGAAAGTAACCATGTTTCTATTCCTCTCTAGTTCTCTCTTCCTCAATTTCTAGGGCTAGGGTTGAGCAAGGCTTCTCTTCTTCCTCTCCCCTCACATTCTTCGTGAGTAGAGCTCGGCTCCTCTTGTGTCTCCGCCTCCACCGCGACCTCCGACGAAGCCCCGAAGTAGGCCCATAACATCACCCCAATAAGTCGTAACAACGAGCGCGAGTGATATACGTGATACAAAATAAATGAGTACATGCACGATCATAGATAACAAGATGCGCGATTATTAAATAAATATGTGTGAAGACATGCATCCCACAAATAAAAATGCGGGAAGTAAAAATACAATAAAGAAGCGACTCAGCTTGCATCAGAATTGTAGGCATAGAAAGAATAGAGTAGAGGTAGGGGGTAGTAACGAGAAAAAAAGAGATGGGAAGAGTTCAAAGTAGAAAGAAAAAAGGTAAGGAAAGCGAAAATATGTAGATATATAGAGAAAGAATAAGAATCAAAAGATACAATTAGGGAAGGATCGACAGAGAAAAAAGAAGCAACAGAATTAAGAAGCCTTACATAAAACAAGAGATAGATGTTGATAGGAAGAATGACAAAGAGAAGAGGAGGGAAGATATGACTCAAGGCAGAGAGGGGTAAGTAGCACAAAAAAGTTGAATGAAAGGAGGCATGAGCAATGAATGGAGAAGAAGATGAGGTAGCAGGGGGAGCGGAAAGGATGAACCGAGGAAAAGAATCAAACTTTTATCTTCCGTACCGAGGGATCATTGTTAATGCTTGAGGAGCTAGGGGCAATGAGTTTTTCGTAAAGGGATGACAGCATTCATATATACAGATATAATGGTTTAGACATGGAAGAGAAGTGGAGGGAGCTTAAGCATGGACGAGTGAAACTCCTCTAGCTTGGGTGAGTGATTGCCTTGAGTGAGATTCCTCTTATTTAGGCAAATATTCCCTTGGGATAATTGATTCCTTGAATTGTGCTTCCATACCACCACTTTCAAATGATTCCCCTCGGATAATTGATTCCTTGAATTGTGCTTCCATACCACCACTTATGACTTATCAACCACCTAATTCAATTGTCTTCCAATGAATCGTGCTTCCATACCAGCACTTATAACTTATCAACCACCTAATTCAATTGTCTTCCAAAAACCAATCACGACCAACAACTTCATTAATTGACAAGGAATTCACATTTGATGCCACAGCAAGCTTAAACATTAATGATTTTTGGAGTAAGTGTGAGGAGGAGAAAATGAGAGATTACTCTAATTTGAGTAACTGATTCCCAAATGTAACAAGTCATTGAGTCTCTTTAATCATTGCTTATCCAAAAGTTGCGGTGAGGAGGCCACCATAATTTAAATGAGTGCAACCACGCTTATCTCTCATAATTTTCTTTCATAATGAAGACCACCCTCTTCCAATCTATTTTCAAGACAGGTTTTTTTGGCTGCATCAATTCAAATTAGTCAGACATTTATTGAAGGAAGAGCCCAATGCAATGCCTTAACCACCCAATTCAAGGTGATGCCACTTTTTGGGTAATCTTTATTGTGTTTGGGTGCATCTGCTATATTAATATGATGAATTTGAAGTCAACTTTTTTCCATGATTCATGCGCCTCCTGCACTTTCCCTAAACAACTCTATCAAGAAGTGATGCAATCAATTTAGCCTTCCAATTCCTACATCAACTTGATCAAGCCTAAATCAAACTAATTAAATAGAAGCTCATTTACTTCAAATATTCATTATATCATTATATCATTTTATTTTATTTTGGAGAAGTTATTAGCAATTTGTGATTTATGCCCTAGCGTTAATATGCTAAGGGTTATGCACTTAATCAAACTTTTGTTCTATAGAAATTTCAAGTGGATATTTCCTTCTTTGCCTCTGTTGGCCTCCATCATGTGGTATCAGAAAAGGTATCCCTATCAGATCGCTTCAGCTTGATCACAGGAGAAGCTAATGCCCTATCTCGCATTCACCTCCTTATGTTCGACATCGTCTCTCCTTGAGACTTGCAGTGTTCATCTCGCAATGTCTTGCAAGGCTTGAGAGGGCATCCTTTAGCTTGATGTAGGGTCGTCTACCTCGACCTTCTTCAATGCACAGTGCTCAAATATCACTAGTGCAATTCTAGTATAGCACGTCAACTTCCTGAAATTGCAAGAATATTATAATCCTACTTGGCTATCACTTGTCGATGGCCAGACTCCACAGTGGAAAATGCACAGTTTCGAACGTTTCTCTCGCATCATCACTAGTCGACACAAACTGCAAAGCTCATAAGCATCTTCTCTTATCAACTCAGCTCACCGAAGATGCCTACCGTCATCTCTTCTAAACGTACTCCTCTAGCACAAAACCCTTTCCCGGCTCGATGATCTCTTCGCAAAGCTCGACGAACTCCTCTAGCATTATCCCGAGCTTGCTCACTGAAATATCCAAGTATCATCCCACTCGAAGTTGACATTTCTTTTTCTTTTCATGTTTTGACTAGACAATTGCATGGAGTCACCCGCTTGATGGGGTTTGCACGCAGCGACCTGATTGTAGGGGAGTGAATCATCGACAATTGTTTCACCTTTACTCGGTGGGATATCTTCTTTCTCTTCTCACAGTAGGATGCCCTTGAAAATTTGTATGCTTGTAGTCGATTGGCCCTGCAACTGAAAGTTTCTCCCGCTCGATGACAAGATTTATGTATCACTCTCCCTATTCAAATTCCTGCTCGATGAAAATAGTAAATTGGCACATCTATAGAATTTTCTTCCACCAATTTGACATAAGATCATGTCCAATTAGACAATTTCTTCTCCCGGCAATTGGGAAATTTCAATCCTTGTATCATTTCAACATACAGAGAATCTTTCAGAATGAATGTTGAAAATAGTTTTAATTTCTGGCTTCGAAAAACTTGGCAACGTATACATACATCGTCAAGGACACAATACAACGCCATAAGTTGTTATAGATCGTGGGTGCAAGATTTGGGGACATGAAAATGATAATGTGTCGCCTCAAGAAGTGATTTCTACGCGATATGGAGATTAAAGAATTAAACAGACAGTTAAGAACTGTGATGACACTATTGGAGAGTTTGTAGAACTGGGTCTTCAAAGATTTGTTACCAAGGTACGATGAATATGAAGATGATGAAGTCTTACATGAAGAAATTGGAAAAATTGACCATGAAGGTCTTTGCCAGCTTTTGCTGAGCATAATGACGAGTATGATGATGAGTATTACAATTATGAGGATGAAACAATGTGGAATAATGTGAATTGTCTTGGGAATATTTTCGAATCAATTACACGAGAGAATAAAGAGCCGGAGTCAATAAAATTTAACAATATGGTAGACCATTGAAGAGGAAAATAGAAATGACTCAGATGGTGAAGCTGAATTTGGAGTTCAAGTGTGTTTTGAAGACGATTATTTGTTCGCATTTGATGGATCAGATAATGATTATGATGGTGAGAACAAAATTATTTATGATGGTCCATGTTTTGATTTGTTCTATGATATGAATGATTGAACTCATGAGTATAAGTTTGATGATGAAGATTATACACACAACAATTTGGGAGATTGAAAAGAGATGTGAAAATTCAAAAAGTTTTGTAAATGTGGACTCGATATTTTTCTATACCCTGATGCTTGCCATTGATTATGGTGGGAAGCGAATGACTGATATCGTGAAACTCTTATTTATCTGATTGCAGGTTCTATGCTAAACAGAGGATCAAATGGGATGGTGATAAAAATTTGGATGAGCATGTTGTATTTTTTAGCAAATCAACAACCATGCATTCAACAATAACGTGTCAATGCACATGTTTCATCCACATGTAACATTTTTATCTCATTTGGGTTCTATGAGAACTATGGGGAATAAGCGGTATTGATGTCACGTCTTTAACTTGGGGTGTGTTCTCTCCAACATGTAGAGGATGATGCAACCGGTTCAACCTTACAATTCCTAGAGCAACTCGGTCGAGCCTAAATCAAACTAATTAAATGGAAGCTCATTTATTTCAAGTATTTATTATGTCATTTTGTAATTTTACTTTTGTTAGAGGATTTATTTGTTTGTCTGTTTGTGCTTTATGCCCTAGCTATATAATATTAAGGGATGTTTAGCCTATCTTTTGTTCAATAAAAATTTCTAACTGGATATTTCCCTCGTTGCATCAGTCTCTCTCCATTAAAAAGTTTGTCGAACTCTCTTTACCAACATAAAGACACCGGGTACTTGTTACTGATTAAACTTTGTTGAATGCTGACTGCTCACAACAGATTTATTACGGACTATTATTTTGTCGCTTGTGATTCTTTTTGCATCTTCCATAAATGATCGCATATTATTTATTAAAAATTTATTCTTCCCGTAAGGAACATAACTAACAAATATTTAGAACCTTCGTTCCTCATTTTTTTATCCTCATTCTAGGAGCTAACATCTTCCTCAAAAATAATTCCTATCAATTGACCAGGCCTATCACCCATCTCCCACCTACAACGGAAAATGGTACAAGGTTTACAATTTTTGATGATGTCATGGTTCATGTCAATAACAAAGTTGATTAGCCATTAGGTTGGATCTTCAACGCATCTCAATTCTTCTCTTACGACTCGAAGAACAATGCCTATCCATCACTTGTTTTGACATGGGCACCCTCGCCCCAACTTAGTTCCCGTGGAGGCACACATCCAAGTAGTTTCTTGGGATGTGTTCACCGCTCCTTCAAGACCTGTTTTGGCTCTTCCTCATACATTGACCGCCGGGGCATGCTTTCTGAGCTAACACAATCTTCAATAGTGCACTCATAACAAAATTCATTTGAATAGTTAACCAACCATACAACTGGCCTCTCTGACAGCTTTTGCTTAGTTGTTTTATCTTCAGTCTATGCCCTAACGTCCACTGCGATTTACATGCTTTTTAATCCACTATCATGTCTATTGTTGTGTGCCTAGATAAACAATAAGAAGATAAATTTGCTAACCTGCAATCTAGGAAGCACGGGTACGGGTACCGGATACGATACGTATCCGGTATGGCGGTACGAAAAAATTAAAAAAATAAGGATACGGTTACGGCGTTATACGTTGCATTAAATATAATAAATATATATCACAGATGTAATTATAAATTCTCAAAACAATAAAGCATAAATAATCAATTGAAGTACAAATCCACAGCTAATGCAATATAAGATGAAGTTCTTAAACAAAAAAAATCATAATCATTTCAAATTTAAAGATGTTTGTCACTCATTTCCTTCATCTTCCACCGTATTGTTGGAGATCAATGCATCTTCTATTTCTGGTTCATCTAAAGACAAGTTGGCAATCGTAAGCATGTCAACTCCATCAAAAGGATTTGCTCATACATCTCCTCCAATATCCCACATTCTACTCCTTCCTTGATTGTAGATTTCGTTTCTCCTCGATAATAGGCGTAGATTACTATGCACATACACCAAATCATCAACTCTTTGTGGTTGAATTTTGTTTCTTCTCAAAGAGTGAATGAATGAGTATGTGCTCCAATTTCTCTCACAGCCTGACGATGAAGAAGGTTGACCTAAAAGCTTCAAAGCAATTTTTTGCAACTTAGGTGTTGAAGTTCCATAGTAACTCCAATCTTTGGGCAATAATGAGGCACTACTCTCCAAACTATCTAGCTCATTAAAAGTTTGACCAAGCCCCGTGAACCTAGAGAACTCATTGATTACTATGTTCCTCTCCACCACATCAGGAAAATATCTTCTTAAGCATTTATTCCTCTCCAAAGAAATCTCCTCATCCGTATTTGGAGCGACTTTATTTGTCCCTCCATCAAGTCATCCTCGACTATAATACCTACAAATACAAGTATATCTTAAATAAATAAATCATAGTAAATGTTAAATATCAAATATGCAAAAAAAAATAATCTTAGATTAAGGGAATGAGCTATGCAATGTAGTGGTGTGCAACTATTGGTCCATCAATCAACGAGGACATCATAAATTGTCTGATAAAGAGGGCAATGAGCTTCGAAGCCCGTTAACTTTTCGTGTATATATATTTCAATCTTCACATTTTCTATCATTGAATCTCACATGTCATACACCAAATGAAGGTTAGGTGTCTGTATGACAAACCATAAGCATATCATATATGGGTCTTGTTATATCAAGGATCTTGTCCACATCATCCCACCATTTGTCACTATAGATAATGTTTTAAATATCTAGAGCTCTCCCAACGTCATTTGCTCTATTATACATAGTCCATTCGGGACATCCAACCATAGTTAGCAAACTCATCTTCACAAGTTTAAACCTCTTCAACATTACTATAGTGGAAGCAAACTGTGTTTCAGCAACTACAAGTAACTGCAGTGAAATAAAAGATTTATACATATTCAACCTGTATTGATGATTCATAATAAAAGTCCTGATGGACTGAGCTTCATTAGACACTTCAGTTATCCATCCACATTGTTCTCTAACAATGGCACAACAATCGATATTATTGACTGCAAAAATATTTTTTAATGCTAGATTTAAGGTGTGCACAACACAAGGTGTCCAGAAAATGCGTGGAAATCATGCCTCCACAATTGCTCCTGCTGCCTTACACATTGGTGCATTATCAGTGATGACCTGTATAATATTTTCGGCACCAACTTCATTAATAACTTCAATCATCAAATTTGCAATATAATGTCGATCCTTGTACTCTCCTGATGCATAACTGCTTTCAAAAAAATAGGACCATCCTCAGAGGCAGCCATAAAATTAATCAAATGTCTTCTTTGAGCATCTGTCCAATCATCACTAACTAAGTTGATTCCCTTTGGGGGCCAAATATCTTTAATTGGTTGAAGCATTCTGGTGATATTGGATTTTTCTTTTTGCAAAAGTGTAGTTCTAAGAGCATTATATCCAGGAGTAACAAATCCATCAAGATTTTGATTAGCAGCAAATTTATATGAACTAATATAATATGGATATCCATATAGCCGACCCCACTATGGTGGGATAAAGGCTTGAGTGTTGTTGTTGTTGTTGTAATATAATATGGATTTCTAGCCAGATGAAATGGAAAACCACCAGAATAAAACATCCTAGCTATGTGGCTCCTCAACTCATCTCTTGTTTTATTTTGGAAAGTCATATCAATAGGTCCACCTCTTTTCTTTTTTTCTCCAACTAATTGAGAAGTCTGACTTGCATTAGCAAATGATAATACCTTGGGAGCCGGTTTATATTTTTCTTTTGATGAAGAAACCACTATTTGAAGTTCTTTTAAATACTCCTGGGTCATCTTTATGCAAACCTTAATACCATTCTCAGATAATTTAAGCAAGTGTTTTTACCCTATATGAGCCGCTGAAATCAACCTCACAAAAATTGCATTTCCACTTTCGATTTCCACCACCAACTTCTCTACTATGAATAAGAGACACATAAGCCCGGAGCAGAGCATTATCGTCCTTGTTTACGTCATCAGAAATAAATATAGATGTGACTAAGGTAGAAGTTGAACGAGTGACACTAATAGGAGATTGTGATTGAGACATAATTGCTGCAATAAGAAAAAGACGAGAAAAAACAAAACAAAATAATAGTAATAAGAAAATAATACATATACAAAGTGTACAAAAATAACTAATATTAATAAGAAATTTCTTAGAAATGAAATTTGGACCGATTTCTGTCCAGATTTTACTAAGAAATCTGGACAGAAATCTGTCCAAATTACACTAAGAAATCTGGACAGATATCTGTCCAGATTTCACTAAGAAATCTGGAGACAGAAATTTGTAATGCAAGATTTATGTCCAGATTTCTGTGTTAATTCAATGCAATATTTCTGTTCTTAGTTAATTCAATGCAGGATTTTTTGAATAGTGAATACCTGACAAATTTAAGGGAATGCAACAGTGAGCTGAAGGCAGCAGTGAGCAGATTTTCCAAATGCAACAGTGAGTTGAAGGCAGCAGTGTTGAGCTACAGTTTTTAGTGTTGGATCTTACGGCGCCCTTAAAGGGGGATGAATAAGGGAATAAATTTTTTTTTATAATTTTTAAGATAATTACTAAGTTGTTTTTGATTAATAGGAAATAAGATGACAATTTAGTAATAACTATTTTGCAATAATGAAAATTTACGCCAATTGAGAGAAATCAAATAAACACAAATATAATCATGATTGCATTATATAAAAGGGTGTTTACAAAATTTGATTTCAATATCGCTAGAAATCGGAGGCGTACAAAAGTGAATTTCTTTTCCTTTTCTATACCGACTTGTATCCCCACAAACCGGTTGGCTTTAGCCTATCCTTCCCCGGATAAAGCCTCAAGCCGCTCTAGCCAACCCAAACTCGGATATGGCCTCGAGCACCCCCTAGATCTAATCCTCTAGACCTAGTCGTCAACTCACGCGGCGAATTCCCCATAAGCCGCGCAAGGACCTAGTCGCCAAAAATAAGGCGATTTCACTACAATACAAATAAAGAAGTGAAGTAAATAACAAGCAAACTCCCTCTTGAGATTTCTGGAGATGAGGATGAAGGATCGCTGAAGCACAAGCGAGGTCGAAGCGATCGTTCTTCGGATGCAGCGTGATGGCTTCCTTCTCCAGAATTTCTTCTTTGGCTTTGAGTGGGAGATGATGTTTCGGCAGAGTAGCAGCACGAGAGTTTGGGCACAAGTAATGTCTCTGGAAGTTCTCGCCCAAAACGAGAGAGAATACATCGTTTTATAAATCTTGGAGCTAGCGCCTGCGGTAGTTGATAGCGCCTGCGGTAGCGGTCGTGTTGAGCGGTTGCGGAACCGTCGGAGGCGTGGCGCTGTGCACGAACTTGAGATAGCGCCAGGCGGTAGCGCTAGCGCTAGCGGTAGCGCTAAGGAACCGCTGAGACGAGGCTAACCGCTGAGACGGAAGCTGAGATGAAACCGCTGAGACGGAACAACCTGAGCTAGCGCCTGGCGTTAGCGATAGCGCTGGCGGTAGTACTGCTCCTTTCAAAAAATTGTTTCCATGCTGCCTTCTACCTGTGGAGAATTGCACCTATAGTTCCTGCACACTATAAGCAATATCAAATACAATATGAGATTTGTTATTCTCAAACAAAGGGATATGACACACATGTCCAACTATCTCCCCCTTTTGATAATAACAAATCCTCTAAGCAAGAAATCAACAATAGTGTTTATAGTATATGATAAGCAAGATAAAAATGCAACTATAGTAAATGATATGCATGATAATGTGCATACTCCCCCTATCTTAATGTTCCCCTATATAAATGCAATTTATGTGTTACTCCCCATAAATGATAGATTTCATGAATTAGTCTTCCCTTATTTATCCATATTTCTCCTATATATATTTCTTCAATTAATCTCCCCCTTTTGGTATTATCAAAAGGTGGGGTGAGAGTAGTAAGGAGACATTTAAAAAAAAATAAAGCATGATCGAGCTTTTGTAATATAGACAAAGATAAAGAATTTAAGTATAGTATTGAAGAGATTTCAAATAAATAGATAAGAGTTTTAGCATAGCGGAAGATTATAAGAAACATCTTTTTGTAAGCATGAAAATCATAATTATAAATATGAGTTTAAGTTTAAAAATGTAAAGATGTTGTAACCTTTTGGAAATCTCAAAGTTTTTCATAAAGATACCAAGCATGAAATGAACATATCACGAAGAGAATATACTACAATGTTACTTAATTTTAAGTTCAAGAGATACCAAAACATTGTAGAGAATATGCTACGTTATCTAGTGCATTTCTTATATAAAGAGTAGTATAGATAAAACATTAGAATTCAATACTCATGAGAAGAAGTGTTATGAAAGATAATGAAATGCACATAAGTGTATTTTGGGCAATATTAATAATTTATTTAAATCACACAATACAAGACATATGTAGAGTAAAGTGCACAATAAAACACAAGTAAATTTACTTTCACATACTTTAATGCACACTATTTTATAAAAAGTGGTGTATTAATCAAGGGTTGCACAAGACACTTTATTATTCTTTCCAAGGTGCTCAACCTCACAATGCTTATGAAGACTTATCAGGAGATTCAAGTAGTGCTTGGTGGAGTTATAGTTGTCTACATATATAATTTTTTGACATTTGTGAGACAATATTCTCCGAATACACTTGTTTTGCAAACCCAATTTTTTAAACTTAACCACTTTTTAAAATTTCATAAGTGCAATTCAAATGTAGTGTAGGCAATAAACTTATGCAAGCTTTAATTTATTGTACAAATACAATACACAAGCAAGCATTTTTTAAATTTAAACACACATGTTGATTACCAAAATAAGTGAGTGAAAGGTATCATTATTAATCATAATACATTTACTCATACTAAGAGGCATGCTAAGCTTGGTTCTACACATATTTTTCAATATTTGATGCACTTAAATAAATATATCAAAGCATGATAATCAAAACAATGTTCATAGTAATGTCAAGAAATAAATTTCAACATTGTAAAGAATTCTAAATAATAGAATTCATTCATGCTTGATATTAACAATAAAAATCATACAGTTTTTTTTATTGTTTTGAAAATTTCTAGTGAAATAAAAACTGAAAAACACAAAAACATATTTTTGTAATTTTTGAATTTTGAATTTTTGTAGTTGATTTTTCATAATGCAAATAAAACAAAAATAAAATAAATAGAAACACAAAAATAAATTTGTACACATAAACTAACATATTTTTGTTGATTTTTAGAAATTTTAAAAACAGAAAAATCACAAACCCACGCTAGCGCCGGCGCTAACGCTAGCGCTGGAAACAGTACACGATTTTTTAAGAATTTTAAAAATCTGAGTTTTGGTATTGATTAGGGGTCTTAAGAGTAGTCTTATGCAGAAATTATGTATTTATCAGAGATGTCTTGATTGCTCAAATTGCATAAAACATTAGCGTTTTACATGTTATTCAACCTAAGATGTCTAAGACTCCTAATTCCAACCTTAACATTTGAAACCTTGCATCGGGAAGAGGTTTAGTAAATATATCAGCAAGTTGAGAGTCCGTGCAAATGAAACTAATCCTTACATTTTCCTTTTTAATATGATCCCTTATGAAATGATAACGCACATCTATATGTTTGGATCTAGAGTGGTGTACCGGATTATTTGTGAGATCAATAACACTTTTGTTATCACATTTTAATTCAATAAGTTTTAGATGAAAACCAAAGTCCTCTAAAGTTTGGCTCATCCATAGAGCTTGTGTACAACAACTCCCTAATGCAATGTATTCGGCCTCCGTGGTGGAGAGTGCAACCGAATTTTGTTTCCTACTAGACCATGCAACTAATGAAAGTCCTAGAAAATGACAAGTACCACTAGTGCTGTACAACCCTTATTCTCCGAGGATGGGACCCACTCAAGGCCACGTAGGCAGAGGTCAAAGTCAAAGAGGCAGACAAATCAGCCAGCAGGAGCCAAAGAAGGCTTGGCGAGTATTGGCTAAATACTCGCCCGAGGGGCGACTATGGTCGAAGGTACGTGCCGAGTATCCCGTATGTCGCCCCAAGTGTCCGGCAAACCACAGAAGACCTGCGCGAGTATTGGCCCGGCTTGTACGAGCAGCAACTAATACTCGTCAGATGGGCGACTATGGTCGGAGATACATGCCGAGTATCCCGTATGTCGCCAGGTTAGGGCTGGGCTATAAACCCCCTACCCCTTGGTTGCCTATAAATAGGACCCCAGGGGTACTTGGATTGGCATCTGTGCTTGAGCTTCTGGATCCCGATTTCCGAATTCTCGAGCCCGTCACCCCTGCTTGCTAGCCAAGCCGGTGCCTTCCTCGTACCCTGCTCGGCCATTCTTGGTTGTGGAGGGGAAGACTCCTTTGAGCTTCCGGGTACGTGGTGGGACCTCCCTACCGCAGCATCTAGGGTCCTGTTATTGTTGCTCTCCTAGCTTCCTCATAGTCGTCAGCTTGTCCATCTCGTCAGACAGCTGGGCAAGTAGCCTCCGGCTGCAAAGGTCCGAATTTTGAGGTCAGGATTTTCCTGGCGTCAACACTTTGGTGCGGTGAGCGTGGATCGCAGCCAGAGGGAGAAAACCTAGTAGGAAGACAAGATGGTCGTAGAAGGCGACCACGAGGACATGGTCGTCAACTCGTCAGGAACTGGCAGGTTCGTGACGATGGAAGTTTTCGAAGCATTCGCCCAGCGCATGGAAGGGGCTATGCGAGCAGTGCTCCAGCAGGGTGCGGAGGTCACGGCGACCTCACCTAATCGCCCGGTATGGACCGAGGGCGAGGAGCGCACCCAGCGCGCAGGTAAGGAGCACGTCGATCCGGAGCCCGAGCGATCAAGGAGGTCGCAGCCCTTCCCGCAATCCTCGCAAGGAATTCGCTTCCGCGAGGTGGAAGAACAGGCGAGATACCAGGATACTCGGCCTTATGGCGAGTATGGTCATGATACTCGCCAGCTTGAAGACCGTCGTCCAGCGAGTGGGAGGAGCCCATTCTGTGAAGACATCCTTGCCGCGCCCGTGCCGGAAGGATTCAGGGATCCTGTGTTGAAATACTACACCGGTAGGGATGACCCTGTTCGTCACATCCAGTGGTTTGAGGATATTATCTCTATCCGAACCATGTCGGATGCGTTCAAGTGCCGGCTGTTCGCCATCACTTTTATGGGGAAAGCCAGGGACTGGTTCCACCAGTTGCCTCTGGGCTCGATCTACTGCTTCGAAGATCTGTGCCGTGGAGTAACGACCCGATTCGCCACGGCCCAGAAGCTGAAGAAGGAGGCGACAGCTCTGTTCCTTGTGACCAGAGGCCGGATGAGCCGTTGGGGGCCTATATCGAGCGATTCCAGGAGGAGGTGCTGCATATCGAGGAGGTGGATCGCACCATCCTGCAGCTGGCCTTGACGTTCGGGATAGGGCAAGGCCTTTTCAAGCTGGAGCTCGGCAGGAACCCTCCCTACTCCTACGACAACCTCATCGTGAGGGCCAACAAGTTCGTTCAGGAAGAGGCTTCCAACCGGGACTTCTTGACCAAGCTAGCGGAGATGACCAAGGCAGAAGAGGAAGGGAGGGAGAAGGTCCCAGAGAAGAGGAAGAGGGAAGAGCCCCCGAGGGCAGAGAGAAAGAAGCCAGAGCGGCGAGAAGAGAGGAGAAGGGAGGAGCCAAGCAGGAACGATGAGAGGCGACTCGTCGTGGCTCCGGAGCGTCGAGAAGAGGAGAGGCGCTATCAGGTTCCGGACAACCGGCCGCCATGGAGGCCGGCTGGACGACACCAGCGTCAGGATCAGAAAGGGAGATCCCCCGAGAGGAGGCCTTACCACCAGCAGGGAAGACGAGAGAGAAGTAGAGATGAAGCCATGATGGTTGCCAGGCCTGGGTATCATCAGGGCAAGAAGAAGAAGAAGAAGCAGCCAAGGAAGGAACAGATGGAAGAGGTTCCGCTCTACTGCGACTTCCACCAGGCGGAGGGGCATGCCATGATGGCCTGCCCAGCTTTTTGGGAGGCCAGAAGGAAGCTAGCCGCAGGGGAAGCCGGAGGGGAGCAGCGGAGGATTGATGCCCCTGCCGAGCCGCAGGCAGGGCAGGCTGCCGTCGTTCGAAGGAGGAACGAGGATCGCGTCGACCACGGAGGTCGTGGAGAGCTTGGCCAAGGGAGTCGAAGGGGAGGAGGAGTTGGAGTGATCCATGGGGGAGCCGGGCTGGGAGTTTCCCGAAAGGGGAGCCTCCATCAGATCTACCGTCGGAGCGTCGCTTCAACCTCGCAAGCCCCGCCCCCATTGGAGGAGATCACCTTCTCCAAAGAGGACATGCTAGGGAATGAGAATCCCTTCCATGATGCCCTCGTCATCCAGGCCGCAGTGGAAGACTTCACCGTTGATCGAATTCTGGTCGATAACGGTAGCTCCGTGAACGTCATCTTCAAAGAGACGTTCGATGGACTGGGAGTCAGGCCCGACAGAGTTCGAGTAGCAGATGGTCCCCTCTTTGGCTTCTCCGGAGAGAAGAAGGAGGTGGAAGGAGGGGCAGATCTCCTTGTAACCCTCGGTGGCACATCCATCGACTGTCGATGCGTAATCGTCGACGCCCCGAGCTGTTACAAGGCCATCTTCGGGAGGCCACTTCTCAACGCCTTCAAGGCCGTCCCATCCTCCTACCATCAGTGCTTGAAGTATTGCCAGGAGGATGTTCAGGTGAGGATCAGGAGCGATCCAAGAGCCGCCAGAGAGTGCTACCTCAGCGTCGTCAGTACCATCAGCTGGATGGCTGACGCGGAAGAATTCGGAAGGGTGCTGGAGAGCCCAGCTAGGCTGGAGGTAGCCGAGGAAGTCGAGGAGATCGAGGTGCTCTCCGCAGCAGGAGCATTCGGGCTGGTGAAGATCGGCGGGTCCCTGAAGATCGAGGAGAAGATAAGGATGGCGGCGTGTCTTCAAGAGAACGTCGACATCTTTGCTTGGAGCGCAGCAGAGATGCCAGGGATCGATTCTGAGGTCGCTTGTCATCACCTCAATTTGGATCCCGCGGCCCAGCCCGTCCGCCAGAGAAAGAGGAGGAATGCCACTATCCTGGCCGAGCCAATCCGGCAGGAGGTGAAAAAGCTGCTAGACGCAGGCTTTGTGTCAGAGATCCAGTATCCAGGCTGGGTCTCAAATGTTGTAATGGTTAAGAAAGTAGGGGGCAGCTGGCGAATGTGGTAGACTTTTCTTTGATGAATAAAAGCTGCCCAAAGGATTGTTATCCCTTGCCTCGAATCGACGCGCTGGTTGATTCAGCCGTCGGTTTTTCTGTAATGAGCTTTCTTGATGCGTTTTCAGGATACCATCAGATCCGGATGCATCCCCCTGACTGCCGCGATGTTTCCTTCATCACTGATGATGGCTGCTACAGCTACAAAATGATGCCCTTCGGGCTGAAGAATGCCAGAGCCACCTATCAGCGGATGATGGATCACATTTTCAAGGAGCAAAAGGGGAGGAACCTGGAGGTGTATGTGGACGACCTCTTGATTAAAAGCAAGAGTGTCCAGGAACACATTGTGGATCTGGTGGAGACCTTTGCGACGCTAAAGAGGTTCAAAATGAGGTTGAATCCCGCGAAATGCGTCTTTGGAGCGGGAAGAGGCAAGTTCCTGGGGAATCTCCTTACCCCGGAGGGAGTAGAGCCTAACCCTGACAAGGTTAGGGCGATCCTGAAAATGCCTTCCCCGAAGACAATGAAGGAGGTACAGAGGTTGGCTGGAAGGTTGGCGGGTCTTAGCCGCTTCCTGTCAAAGGCCGGGGAGAAGTGCTATCCATTCTTCAGGACACTCCGCAAAACGGAGAATTTTGAGTGGTCCGAAGTATGCGAGAAGGCATTCGTGAAGCTAAAGGAGCAGTTAACTCAGACACCTCTCCTTCAGAGCCCAAAAGAAGGCGAAGACCTGCTCATCTACCTGGGAGTAGGGGCAGAGGCTGTGAGCTCTGTGCTCGTCCGAGAAGAGAGGAAGAAACAGTTACCTATCTACTACGTCAGCCGAGTATTAAAGAAGGCGGAGCTGAAGTATCCAATCCTTGAGAAGCTTGCCTTCGCCTTGGTGGTGTCGGCGCGGAAGCTCCGGCCTTATTTTCAGGCTCACTCCATCCGAGTAGTGACTGATCATCCTCTCCGAAGCATCTTGGAAGGAGTGGAGCATTCAGGGAGATTAGCGAAATGGTCGGTAGAACTCAGCGAGTTCGACATTTCCTTCTTACCCCGGGTATCGATCAAGGCCCAAGCGGTAGCAGACTTCTTGGCAGATTTTTCGGCAGAAGCAGAGTCAGGGGAAGAGATGTTCGACCCAATCCCTTGGAAGATGTTTGTTGACGGAGCTTCGGGAAGGAGCTATGTGGGAGTGGGCATCGTTCTTGTCAGCCCACAGGGAACGAGGATCGAGCAGGCCGTCGAGATCCTCTTTCCCGTCACAAACAATCAGGCAGAGTACGAGGCCATAGTGGCAGGCTTGCGCCTCGGCAAGGAGTTAGGGATCCATGATGTTCGGGCCTTTACGGATTCCATGGTGGTCGCGTCGCAGATCAGAGGAGAGTTCGAAGTACGCGACACCATCCTACAGAAGTACTTGGTGAAGGTCAAGGGATTGATTGGAGGCTTCCAGTCGTTCTTCGTCGAGCACGTCCCGAGAGAGGAAAACTCGGCGGTGGACCGTTTGGCCAAGTATGGGCCAAGAGCTGGAGAAACCATCACCGAGCTGTTCCGGCCGTCTATCGAAGAAGGGGAGATGATGGAACAGCTCTTCTGTGGAGAAGAGGCCGATGAGCGAGCATGGGGCTCCTCTCTCAAGCATCAACCCTCCTCCGCCACCACCTACCTTGCGACCAGAACCGGCGAGCAGCTCGCACCTACCCGGGGTCGTACTGCCGCCTCCTCCTCCTGGACTTCCACCCTCAGTGGCTCCTCCGGGCGATCAGCGCCCTTCTACTTCAACTGCTCTCTCTACCCACCAAGGGGAGTCCTCACGCAGGGGCGGGACTGGAGGGTCTTCTGCCTTCTTCGCTCCCAAGGGTGGAGGGCGCAAAGAGCGGGGATTGTGTGCAACCCTTATTCTCCGAGGATGGGACCCACTCAAGGCCACGTAGGCAGAGGTCAAAGTCAAAGAGGCAGACAAATCAGCCAGCAGGAGCCAAAGAAGGCTTGGCGAGTATTGGCTAAATACTCGCCCGAGGGGCGACTATGGTCGAAGGTACGTGCCGAGTATCCCGTATGTCGCCCCAAGTGTCCGACAAGCCACAGAAGACCTGCGCGAGTATTGGCCCGGTTTGTGCGAGCAGCAACTAATACTCGCCAGATGGGCGACTATGGTCGGAGATACATGCCGAGTATCCCGTATGTCGCCAAGTTAGGGCTGGGCTATAAACCCCCCCCCCCCCCCTACCCCTTGGTTGCCTATAAACAGGACCCCAGGGGTACTTGGATTGGCATCTGTGCTTGAGCTTCTGGATCCCGATTTCCGAATTCTCGAGCCCGTCACCCCTGCTTGCTAGCCAAGCCGGTGCCTTCCTCGTACCCTGCTCGACCATTCTTGGTTGTGGAGGGGAAGACTCCTTTGAGCTTCCGGGTACGTGGTGGGACCTCCCTGCCGCAGCATCTAGGGTCCTGTTATTGTTGCTCTCCTAGCTTCCTCATAGTCGCCAACTTGTCCATCTCGTCAGACAGCTGGGCAAGTAGCCTCCGGCTGCAAAGGTCCGAATTTTGAGGTCAGGATTTTCCTGGCTTCAACACTTTGGTGCGGTGAGTGTGGAGAAAGGTAGTTCCGTCAGAGACCCCCCCCCCCCCTATATATAGAGCCCAGACGTCGGCCGGCAAGATTCCGAGTATCTCCTTATACTCGCCCAGACAGAAGCTCGTCGAATAAAGGTTGGATGTTTCTTTCCGAGCAACTATGTTACTCGCAAAGAGCGGGGATTGTGTACAACCCTTATTCTCCGAGGATGGGACCCACTCAAGGCCACGTAGGCAGAGGTCAAAGTCAAAGAGGCAGACAAATCAGCCAGCAGGAGCCAAAGAAGGCTTGGCGAGTATTGGCTAAATACTCGCCCGATGGGGCGACTATGGTCGAAGGTACGTGCCGAGTATCCCGTATGTCGCCCCAAGTGTCCGGCAAGCCACAGAAGACCTGCGCGAGTATTGGCCCGACTTGTGCGAGCAGCAACTAATACTCGCCAGATGGGCGACTATGGTCGGAGATACATGCCGAGTATCCCGTATGTCGGGAGGTTAGGGCTGGGCTATAAACCCCCCCCCCCTACCCCTTGGTTGCCTATAAATAGGACCCTAGGGGTACTTGGATTGGCATCTGTGCTTGAGCTTCTGGATCCCGATTTCCGAATTCTCGAGCCCGTCACCCCTGCTTGCTAGCTAAGCCGGTGCCTTCCTCGTACCCTGCTCGGCCATTCTTGGTTGTGGAGGGGAAGACTCCTTTGAGCTTCCGGGTGCGTGGTGGGACCTCCCTGCCGCAGCATCTAGGGTCCTGTTATTGTTGCTCTCCTAGCTTCCTCATAGTCGCCAGCTTGTCCATCTCGTCAGACAGCTGGGCAAGTAGCCTCCGGCTGCAAAGGTCCGAATTTTGAGGTCAGGATTTTCCTGGCGTCAACAAGTGCTTTTTCTATCAAGTGAACAACCGGCATAATCTGAATCGGAATATCCATGCAATGTAAATGAATCATTATGTGGGTATCATAATCATAATCTAGATGACCCAATGAGATATCTAAAAATTCGTTTTACCGCTTTTAAATGAGATTCTTTTGGATTGGCTTGAAATCGAGCACATAAGCATACGGCAAACATAATATCGGGTCTAGTTGCACTAAGATAAAGTAGGGATCCTATCATACCTCTATATAAGGTTTGATCAATTGAAATTCCCGATTCATCTTTTCCTAATTTAAGTGACGCACTCATTGGTGTAGAATCATGTTTAAGGTTTTCAAATCCAAAACGTTTAAGCATATCATGGACATATTTTGTTTGACAAACAAAGATACCATCAATTCTTTGAGATATTTGAAAACCAAGGAAATAAAAAAGTTCTCCTACTAGACTCATTTCAAATTCATTTTTCATCACTAGAATAACTTCATTACACATCTCTTTATTAGTAGATCCAAAAATTATATCAACACATATTTGTAAAATAATTATATCATCATTATTGTGCTTAATGAAAAGAGTATTATCCGCACTTCCCATAATATAACCGTGCTTCAATAAAAATGATGTAAGTCTTTCATACCATGCACGGGGCGCTTGTTTTAAACCATAAAGCGTTTTTTCTAGTTTATAAACATGATTTGGAAATTTTTCATTAATAAAACCGGGGGGTGTTCAACATAAACTTCTTCTTTTACAAACCCGTTTAGAAACGCACTTTTCACATCCATTTGAAATAGTTTTATTCTTTTAAAGCTTGCAAATGCTAGAAAAATTCTTATAGACTCCAATCTAGCAACGGGTGCAAAAGATTCATCAAAATCTATCCCCTCGATTTGTGAATATCCTTGTGCTACTAAGCGTGCTTTATTTCTAGATATTTTAGACTCACCATCTAATTTATTTTTGAAAATCCATTTTACGCCTACAACCAGGTGATTAGATGGTCTTTCTACTAATTTCCAAACATTATGTTGCTCAAATTGTTCTAACTCTTCATTCATAGCCAAAAACCAAAATTCATCGTTTAAAGCGGTAGAAACGGTTTTTGGTTCTATTTCGAAAACAAAACAAATATTTGAAAAAGATTCATGAAGAGAAGAGCGAGTTCTTACCCAAATGGTGTGAGATTTAAAGATGGGAAAAGCATGATTCTATTTATAACATAATATGATGTGTTTACGGCTTCGGCCCAAAAGGACTTAGGTAATTTATATTCGCATAACATAGTGCGTGCTAGCTCTTGAAGTGTCCTATTGTTTCTTTCTACAACACCATTTTGTTGTGGTGTGCGTGGTGCGGAGAACTCATGTTTTATGCCTAACATATCACAATAAGATGTAAATTTTTCATTTTCAAATTCTCCTCCATGATCCGAGCGAATGCATTTAATTTTTAAATCACTTTCATTTTGAATACGAGTACATAATTTTGCAAATTCACAAAACGCATCGGATTTGGAAGAGAGAAATAATGTCCAACAATATCTTGAAAAATCATCTATTAAGACATATGTATATAATCTACCACCAAGACTTGGAGTGCTAACGGGACCAAAAAGATCCATATGAATTATTTGCAAAGGTCTTGAAGTAGAAATGAAATTTTTACTTTTGAAAGAGGATCTAGTAATTTTACCTTTTTGACATGGTGAACAAAGTAAAGGTAAATTTCCATTTAATCTAGGCAATCCTCTAATTAATTCTCTTTTGACAAGTTTTACAATAAGCTTTGTGCTAGAATGTCCTAGCCTTCTATGTCAAAGTTCAAGTTCATCATTTTTGGTAATAAAACATTTTAAAGATGATTTTGAAAAATCATGAAATGAAACTATATAAACATTGTGTATTCTTGGTGCAGTTAGTAAAATATTGTTTGTAATAGGATTAGATATTTTGCATAGATTAGTAGAAGATTCAAATAAAACATCTAATCCTTTATCACATAATTGGCTAATTGAAATAAGATTATGTTTTAGCCCTTTTACATAAAGAACATTTGATATAGTGAAGGATTCGTTACCAACTGTACCAATTCTCATGATCCTTCCTTTTCCGTTGTCACCAAACATCACGATCCCTCCATTCTTCCTTTCTAGGCTAAGGAACTTTGCTTTATTGCCCGTCATGTGCTTGGAGCATCCTGAATCCAAGTACCACACGTCTTCATTGTCCTTAGCCTGCCTGCACATCTAGAAAGAAGATGAGAGTAAAGATCCGGATACCCAAGTGGAACCACCCATAAAATAAGTGGAAGTCTTAGGTACCCAGATTTGCTTTAAAGTATTTCGTTTTATTTTCCTGCAAGAACTAGATGTGTGACCTAATTTATAACAGTTTGCACACGAAATAAAGGGGGTTGAGGCCCTTTTCTGGAATATTTTCTTGCTGGAACAAATTGGATTTACTGAATAAAAATCTTTTGCTAAAGAAAATTTAGGTTTCTGGTATGAGGTGCTAGCGCCGGCGTTAGTGGCTAACGCTGGGCGGTAGCCCTCTCCTCGATATCCGAGCCCAAATTTTCCAGATCCATGGCACTGGTACCCTAGAATCATTTCTAGTGATTTTTTGGCCTATACCAAATTTTTTAATGGCCATGGTGAGATCATGAACTTGTGCTTTAAGTGAAGAATTTTCTTTCACAATCATGACACTTATTTTCAAAACTTTTTTTGTTATTTTTGATTTGCAAAAGAGAGGCTTCTAATTTCCTTTCTAATTTCCCCTTCTCTTTTGTAAGAGTTTTGGCATGAGAGAGGGCTTTAGAAAGTGACTCTTCTATATTTTTTGCCAATTTAGTGGAGTGATACACTCTTGGCAAGAAACCTTTCTCTTTTCTAAAACAACTAATTTTTTGGAAAGCTTTTAATTTTCTTTAATAAGAGATTCATTTTCACGGTTCAATAAAATACTATTTTTCATATTTTTATCAAAAACTTTGCAAGTTTCAAGGAATTCATTAAAGAGTTCATCATAAGTGGGAGAAGTTACCTCAGTGTCGCTATGAACACCGGTGTCGTCGCCGTCGTTTCCATGTCCCATGAGGCACATGTTTGCTTCCTCATCTTCTTCGCTTGATGAAGACCCACTTGATTCTTCGGAGGAGGAGTCATCCCATGTTCTAGCTTTTAGCACTTTCTTCTTCTCCTTCCCTTTGTGCCGTTTTTCTTTCTTCTCCTTCAAGAACTTTGGGCACTGGCTCCGAATGTGCCTCGTATTCCTACAATGATAGCATTCCGGTGGAGGTCTCTCTTCTTCATTGTCGCTCTCTTTTTTCTTCTTTGAAGATGACCCTTTCCATCTTTCACCCTTTTGAAAATATTTTCGAAAGGTGTTTCTCCTTTCCGGATTGCGCATGAACTTTCGGAAGTTCTTCACCAAAAGACTTTCTTCATCTTCATCCTCATCCTCTTGGCACTCTTTCTTTGATTTTAGTGTCAACGCCTTCTTCTTTGGCTCCTTGTTGTATTCATCAAATTGGATTTTGAGTTCCACCTCATGGGTTTTGAGATTCCCAATGAGGCTCTCAACTTGGAGCGTTCTTAAGTTGTGCGACTCCGAAATAGCCGTTACCTTCGGGTTGAATTTTGGAGGAAGAGAACGAAGGATCTTACGGACCAAGTCCCCATTCGAGAAGGTCTTTCTAAGAGCTTTTGAGGCATTGACGATCTTGGTGAAGCGCGTGTACATACCATCAACATCTTCGCTTTCATCCATTCGGAATTTTTCATATTCCGACTCCAGTTGGAAAAGCTTGGAATCTTTAACCTGCGATGTACCTTCATGAGTAACTTCCAAATGATTCCAAATTTCATATGCAGTAGTACATGCAGAAATTCTATTAAATTCATTTCTATCTAACGCACAAAATAGAGCATTCATGACTTTTGCGTTATTTTTACATTTGAGTTTATCCCGATCATCCCATTTATCTTTGGGTTTTTCTAACATAACCTCTCCAACTACAAATGTAGGAGGAGTGTATTCTTCTTCTACCATGTTCCAAACCTCAATATCTAGGGTCATTAGAAAACAACGCATCCTATTTTTCCAATAATTATAATCTGACCCAGTAAAGAGTGGAGGTCTACTAATTCCCTGACCCTCGGAAAAAGCGAGATCATAAGACGTCATTATTCCTGGTTTTTAAACCGCTTGGAATAACCTACCTCTGATACCACTTGTTGGATCTTACGGCGCCCTTAGAGGGGGGTGAATAAGGGAATAAAATTCTTTTTATAATTTTTAAGATAATTACTAAGTTGTTTTTGATTAATAGGAAATAAGATGACAATTTAGTAATAACTATTTTGCAATAATGAAAATTTACGTCAATTGAGAGAAATCAAATAAACACAAATATAATCATGATTGCATTATATAAAAGGGTGTTTACAAAATTTGATTTCAATATCGCTAGAAATCGGAGGCGTACAAAAGTGAATTTCTTTTCATTTTCTATACCGACTTGTATCCCCACAAACCGGTTGGCTTTAGCCTATCCTTCCCCGGATAAAGCCTCAAGCCGCTCTAGCCAACCCAAACTCGGATATGGCCTCGAGCACCCCCTAGATTTAATCCCCTAGACTTAGTCGCCAACTCATGCGGCGAATTCCCCCTAAGCCGCGCAAGGACCTAGTCGTCAAAAACAAGGCGATTTCACTACAAGATACAAATAAAGAAGTGAAGTAAATAACAAGCAAACTCCCTCTTGAGATTTCTGGAGATGAGGATGAAGGATCGCTGAAGCACAAGCGAGGTCGAAGCGATCGTTCTTCGGATGCAGCGTGATGACTTCCTTCTCCAGAATTTCTTCTTTGGCTTTGAGTGGGAGATGATGTTTTGGCAGAGTAGCAACACGAGAGTTTGGGCATAAGTAATGTCTCTGGAAGTTCTCGCCCAAAATGAGAGAGAATACATCATTTTATAAATCTTGGAGCTAGCGCCTGCGGTAGCTGATAGCGCCTGCGGTAGCGGTCGTGTTGAGCGGTTGCGGAACCGTCGGAGGCGTGGCGCTGTGCACGAACTTGAGATAGTGTCAGGCGGTAGCGCTAGTGCTGGCGGTAGCGCTAAGGAACCGCTGAGACGAGGCTAACCGCTGAGGCGGAAGCTGAGATGAAACCGCTGAGACGGAACCAACTGAGCTAGCGCCTGGCGTTAGCGATAGCGTTGGCGGTAGTACTGCTCCTTTCAAAAAATTGTTCCCATACTGCCTTCAACCTGTGGAGAATTGCACCTATAGTTCCTGCACACTATAAGCAATATCAAATACAATATGAGATTTGTTATTCTCAAACAAAGGGATGTGACACACATGTCCAACATTTAGAATCAGTAATCAAAATCAGTTTAAAGAAGAAGACTGGCGTGTAAGTCTTCTTCTTGTTCTTCAAATTGATTCTGATTACTGATTCTGAAAATTGCAGCTCAGCGCATTGCTGCCTTCAGCTCACTGCTGCCTTCAGCTCACTGCTGCATTCGAAAAATCTGCTCACTACTGCCTTCAACTCACTGTTGCATTCCTTTATATTTGTCAGCATTCACTAGTCACTATTCAGAAATCCTGGATTGAATTAACTAAGAATAGAAATCCTGCATTACAGATTTCTGTCTATATTTCTTAGTGAAATCTGGACAGATTTCTGTCTAGATTTCAATTTCTTAGTAAAATCTAGACAGAAATATGGACAGATTTCTTAGTGAAATTTGGACAGAAATCTCAACAGATTTCTTAGTGAAATTTGGACATATTTCTTAGTAAATTCTGGATGGATTTCTAAGTGAAATCTGGACAGATTTCTTAGTGAAATATGGACAGAAATCTGGACAGATTTCTTAGTGAAATATGGACAGAAATTTGGACAGATTTTTAGTAAAATCTGGATTTCTGGACATATTTCTCAGTGAAATATGGACAGAAATCTGGACAGATTTCTTAGTGAAATCTGGACAGATTTCTTAGTGAAATCTGGACATAAATGTGGACAGATTTCTTAGTGAAATCTGGACAGAAATTTGAACAGATTTCTTAGTGAAATATGGACAGATTTCACTAAGAAATATGGACAGATTTCACTAAGGCTTCGTTTGGTTGGGCGTTTCGCCTCCTCCGTTTAGAGCAAACGCCACCGAACGGCGGGTAAACAAATGGGCGCCGGCGGCGTTTGCACCCGCCGGATAGAGGAAAAGGAGTCTAAATGGAGCGTTTCCAACCCCGCCTCCCCCCCTCCGGTTCCAATGCTCCGTTTGGACCCGCCGGTTGCATCCGCCACCGCCGAACCAAATGAAGCCTAAGAAATTTGGACAGAAATTTGGACAGATTTCACTAAGAAATCTGGACAGATTTCACTTCTAAGAAATTTCTTATTAGTATTAGTTATTTATGTGCACTTTGTGTAGGTATTATTTTCTTATTACTATTATTTTGTTTTGTTTTTTTCTCGTCTTCTTGTTATTGCAGCAATTATGTCTCAATCACAATCTCCTATTAGTGTCACTGATTCAGCTTCTACCTTAGCCATATCTAGATTTATTTCTGATGACGTAAACAAGGATGATAATGCTCCGCTCTGGGCTTAAGTGTCTCGTATTCATATCATAGTAGAGGAGTTGGTGGCGGAAATAGAAAATGAAAATGCAATTTTTGTGAGGTTGATTTGTCACGACCCGTCTCGACAAGAGTCAGAGTGCGCTTCGGGCGGGCCGTGATGCCACAGGCATGGGCGGAAGGAAAACCATGCCTGCTAAGACGCAAGCAGGGATACTGATAAATAGTTTTAAAAGAGTTACTTTTGAGTAGAAACATGTTGATTTATTGCGGAAGCTTTAAAATATGATAACTTGAAACATGTGCACATGCATTTTAGTAAAAGCTCAAGATACAAGTTTTGAAATAGATTTTTGTGCAGTGTTCATCGCAGATAAATGAGCATGCAAAACATGATAAATTCTAGTACATATAATATTTAGTCTAGCAGTTGTCCATGAAACAAGAGAAAATGACTGATCGTAATTACTACATAACAGAAATATCCGACAGTAAAAGAAATGAAACATAAACATAAAACCTGAAACTTGACGCAGAACGGCCTCAGAGAGCAGGCAGCGCGGGCACGAACACTAAGGCAAATCCAAAACAAGAAGGAAAAGCTTCAGAACATTGATAACATTAGCAAGGTAAATTATAAACTAGCAAGGGAAATAATAATGTATAAGTACCAGTTTTATCAGAAGCAAAGCTAGCAAGGCAGACAGTAAGCAAGACGAGTAGAAATAATTAGAATTATTAAACTACTCTGAAGCATAGTATAGATTCAGTCATGAAATGTCATTAGTTGTAATCATTGAAAAGTGCAAGTGTTTTTATCTGATGCACGAGATTCTAACAGGAGTCTAAATGCAAGACTTATCAAAGTAATTGGGCTTGCTGTGACATTATTGGTTCCCGTTACAAGGTAAGCGGAAACTCGATTCAAGGCGTCACATCAATTTAACACTACATTTCAATGATTGCTTATCACATTAATGAACTGAAGGATTCATGATTCAAAAGGATTCAAATTCAGATTCAAGACTTGTCAGAGATTCAGGAGTAAAGCATACAAAGATGATCATGTAATAACATAAGTTGTAACAAGTGAAAGTGTAGGGTTTTTGTTTGACGCGCAGGATTCATGATTCAGACAGATTCAAGTACGGATTCAGGAGATTCAGAAATTTAAACTCGCTATGACCGGTCCTTTGTTCCCATTAGGGATTCAAGAGGGAACCCAAGTCAACGAGATGCGTCAGTTAAACCCTACCTTTCAATGTTTCCTTGTGTTATTTATGAGATTACAAGATTCATATTTTGGTGATTCCTAGCATATCAAGGCAGGTTACTAATTAATCGTCCTAGATACACGAGAGGAGAGTCCATAGACACGGAAAAAGGGGAATCGAGCTAGGAAGTAGAATATACCCCAATCTTAGAACCAGACAGACGTAAAAGACAAGACTCGATGACACTGAAAACTAGGAAGTAAGTTTTGAACTTTACGGGTTCGAGAGATTAAGATTCCAATAACAAGAAGATACTTTAAGTAAAAAGACGCAGGAGCAAGTTTGACATGCATCGATTCTGGGATAACAAGTACTCATTTACATTAAGCCACTTTATGGCACGATTAACTTCCAAATAAGGAGTGTACGATACAAGCATGATAGAGAGACATCGATCATATATTTGCTAGCCATAAACCATTACTATTATTATCATGATGCTTAATACTCATGTTCAACAATCTATCATTTCTCGAATTATTCATCAAATAAAAAATTTATTCATCTAGGTCTATCCAAATAAAATTATTCATGTTCACAGATTCGTATCATCTCAAATGCGTAAAACCTCAAACTACTAACAAGTCATTTCAACGTTCGAGATCTAAGCTTATATGATGAAACAAACATTCAAAAGTGAAGTCATAAATTCATAAGAGCAGACAAGGTAATCTACGATCAATGTTTGCAAGAGAGGATGATCTCTACTTGCCTTAAATGAGGCTGAAGCTAACGGCGGCGGCGAAGCAGCGCAAGCAAAAGTCAGAAATCATATTTTCGAACCTGTTCAGGGAAAACGAAAGCGATGTAGCATAATTCACTACGCTACAAATGCATCCTACGACACGGAAATTAAGATTACCTCCCTCAAAAGTGAGGGGAGAAGAGGTCACCACGCTGAGACGGAGACTTGGCGGCGCTTGGCTAGGTGAAACCCTAATTCGGAGAGGGGATTTGTGAGGTGACACCAATGGAAACGAGGAGCGGCGCCGGAAATCACAAATAATCCACGGCTTGACGATCGCAAGGGGGGCACAAATCTGAAACACAAGTTGTACAAGATTTGGAGACAAAACCTAATAAATAAATCATAGAAAATTCTGAATAGGGGGAACAGGAGGAATTCCTTACCCAAGGAGGCCAAAATCGAGCCCAAGAAGGAGACATCTCGCAAACACCGGCCCAACCGGAGAGGAAGCGGGCTGCCAGAGGAAGAAAGTTACTGCTGGAGGGAGGAGACAAGGCTGCCGACCCTAGGAGACGCTGCCGGAGGGAGGAAAGGCAACTGTCGACCTCCTTGGAGGAGAAGGAGCCGCTGCCGGAGGGAGGAAAGGGCTTGCTACGGCCTGGAGGTGTGGAGAAACACCGGCCAGAGCAAGGGAGACGCCAACGGGAGAAATAGGCGGAGGCGTCGCCGACCGTTGCAGGAGGAGATGGCGCTGGTTGGAAGCAGAAACGGGAGAAAGAGGCTACTGGCGGCTGGAGGCCTGTCGGCCTTGAGACAGGAGGAGTCGCCGGCTGAAGGAGGAGTAGTGGAAGCGGCGGGCGGCGTCGACTTTGCACGTGGGAGACGGGAGCGGGAGAGAGATCGGGAAACAGGGGGGTGCGGCTGGCTGGCTGGCTCGATTTAGGCTTAAAAGGAGAAAAAAAACCCTAAAAGTCCAAATTACAAAAACGCCATTACTTATTATGATGATTATTATTCTTTTAATTTAGGGTTGTTACATGATTTCACTGATACCATTCCATGATTTTGTCCAGATTTCACTAATACCCTAGAAACTATCATATTCTAGGGTATAAAGTCACTTGCTTAAATTATCCGAGAATGGTATTAGGGTTTGCGCAAAGGTGACCCAGGAGTATTTAAAAAAAACTTCAAATAGTGGTTTCTTCATCAAAAGAAAAATACAAACCGGCTCCCAAGGTACTATCGTTTGCTAATGCAAGTCAGACTTCTCAATTAGTTGGGGAAACAAAAAGGTGGACCTATTGATATGGCTTTTCAAAATAAAGTTAGAGATGAGTTGAGGAGCCACATAGCTAGGATGTTATATTCTGATGTTTTGTCATTTCATCTAGCTAGAAATCCATATTATATTAGTTCATATAAATTTTATGTTAATCAAAATCTTGACCTCCTGGATATAATGCTCTTAGAACTACGCTTTGCGAAAAGAAAAATCCAATATCACTAGGATGCTTCAACCAATTAAAGATACTTGGCCCCAAAAGGGAATCGGTTTAGTTAGTGATGGTTGGACAGATGCTCAAAGATGACCTTTAATTAATTTTATGGCTGCCTCTGAGGATGGTCCTATTTTTTGAAAGCAGTTGATGCATCAGGAGAGTAGAAGGATCGACATTATATTGCAAATTTGATGTTTGAAGTTATTAATGAAGTTGGTGTCGAAAATGTTATACAGGTCATCACTGATAATGCACCAGTATGTAAGGCAGCAGGAGCAATTGTGGAGGCACGATTTCCACACATTTTCTGGACACCTTGTGTTGTGCACACCTTAAATCTAGTATTAAAAAATATTTGTGCAACCAATAATATCAGTCGTTGTGCCACTGTTAGAAAATAATGTGGATGGATAACTTAAGTATTTAATGAAGTTCAATCCATCAGGACTTTCATTATGAATCATCAATACAGGTTGAATATGTATAACTCTTTTGTTTCACTGAAGTTATTTGCAGTTGTTGAAACACGGTTTACTTCCACTATAATGATGTTGAAGAGGTTTAAACTTATAAAGATGGGTTTACTAAATATGGTTGGATGTCCCAAATGGACTATGTATAGAGCAGATGACGTTACGAAAGCTCTAGAAGTTAAAAACGCCATCTATAGTGACAAATGGTGGAATGATGTGGACAAGATCCTTGATATAACAAGACCCATATATGATATGCTTAGGGTTTGTGATACAGACAAACATAACCTTCATTTGGTGTATGACATGTGAGATTCAATGATAGAAAATGTGAAGATTGAAATATATAAACACGAAAAGTTAACGGACTTGGAAGCTCATTGCCCTCTTTGATCGATGGACCAAGAATTGCACACCACTACATTGCATGACTCATTCCCTTAATCCAAGGTAAAAAAATTTTGCATATTTGATATTTAACATTTACTATGATTTATTTATTTAAGATATACTTGTATTTGTAGGTATTATAGTCGAGAATGACTTGATGGAGGGTCAAACAGAGTCGCTCCAAATACGGATGAGGAGATTTCTTTGGAGAGGAATAAAGGCTTAAGAAAATACTTTCCTAATGTGGTGGAGAGGAACATAGTAATCAATGAGTTCTATAAGTTCACGGGGCTTGGTCAAGCTTTTAATGAGCCGGATAGTTTGGAGAGTAGAACCTCATTATTACCCAAAGATTGGTGGAGTTACTATGGAACTTCAACACCTAAATTGCAAAAAATTGTTTTGAAGCTTTTAGGTCAACCTTCTTCATTGTCATGCTGTGAGAGAAATTGGAGCACATACTCATTCATGCACTCTTTGAGAAAAAAACAAAATTCAACTACAAAGAGCTGATGATTTGGTGTATGTGTATAGTAATATACGCCTATTATCGAGGATAAACGAAATCTACACTCAAGGAAGGAGCAGAATGTGGGATATTAGAGGAGATGCATGTGCAAATCTTTTTGATGGAGTTGGCATGCTTACGATTGCCAACTTGTCTTCAGATGAACTAGAAATAGAAGATGCATTGATCTCCAATAATACGGAGGAAGATTGAAGAAAATGAGTGACAAACATCTTTAAATTTGAAATGATTATGATTTTTTTGTTTAAGAATTTCATCTTATATTGTATTAGCCGTGAATTTGTACTTCAATTGATTATTTATGTTTTATTGTTTTGAGAATTTATAATTACATCTGTGATATATACATATATATTTATTATATTTAATGCAACGTATCCCGCCGTACTCGTATTCTTGTTTTTAAATTTTGTCGTATTGTCATACCGGATACGTATCGTACCCGACACCCGTCTTGTACCGATGCTTCCTAGCTCATGACTATGACCACAATATTCCCATTGAAGCCCACCTTAACTTCATTAATAATTTCCTTACAGTAGCTACCACGGTGCCCTAATTCCAAAAATATGACCTAGAACAACTAGTCGCATCCATGCACCATAACGACATCATTACACCTAACACCAATATGTTCTCCTCACTAACATTACTTAATTGAAATAAAGATGGATCTAACACTTCTACATCAACAATCACGTTCAGAATGTCACTGTAATTGTTAAAGCCGAAGATCAAAAGCCCACATATGGGCACATTGTAATTTTCCTCCTTGCATTTAATCTCGCATCTCCAAATGTACATAACTCTTCCTTTACTACATATAAAGAAGGGAGCTCTCATGTAATTATTTAGAAAAAAAATTGGAATAACACGTGGTATCGGAGCGATAGGTCGAAATCTCTCGTTGCTCTCCTCTCGTGTGAATTCTCTCGGACTCGAACATCTTTTCGATTTCTCTTGAACATTCCCGGCCTCACTCGACAGCAATCCCACTCCCCAGACGTACTAGCCTCCTCCTGGGTAGAGCTCTCCATTTTCTTCTCTTCCGGATCAGCATCGACGACCACAATACCCCCCCCCCCCCCCCCCCCCCCCGCGGGATATTTATAGGCCACACTCCAGCAACCTCCTCCCGCGGAACTCCTACAATCCACGAGTCCTCTTTCCAGCGAGTCGACTGCGAGCCTTCTCCCGCGAACTTCACAAGACCATCCGCGCCTTCTCCAGCGGCTCTGTTGTGAACTGACGCGCCGATCCAGCACCGTTCGCGACTTCTCCAATGCTCCCGTCCGCGAATTCTCCTATGTCTCCGCTGCGACAAGACCATGCCTTCTCCATCATGTGGACGTCATCCCAGAATCATCGAACTCTCCAAAAAACCTACCTTCATCCCGCGAGCGACAATACGACTGTCTGCCAGTTTTGCGCGTTCTACCTCCTGTAAGTTGTGTGTACTCCCGTTCTTGAGAATTCTCCCAGCGCGACTTCTATCGTCTCTACGATCTCTTCCAACAGGAACCCGCCGAAACTTCCTACGAGCTCTCACCCGTGTTTTGCGAACTCCAGTGAGTTCCTTCCATACTAGCCACCTCTTCTTGTGAGCTCGCCGAGCTAGCTTCACGAGAACTATGACCAATCCACCGCACCCTCTCACAATCATTTCTAATTCCTCTGGAAATCTCGGCACGGCGTCAAAATTAACTGGACCAAATTATCCAGATTAGAGTGTCTCCTTCACCTTTCTTTTGCGCTCTCAACGCAAAATCGACCATCTCACTGACGCTCCTCCTGACCTCGTGTCTCCTTCCTATACTGATTGGGACGTCGGAGATGCTCCTGTTCGCACATGACTTGCGAACAGCCTTTCGAATGCCATTATCAACTTTGTCAAAATCTATGACGACATTATCAGAACAGTCACTGACTTAGTCTGCAAACATGCTTTTCATCCACTTCCACTGAGCTCACATTTCCCAAACTTAAAACAACCCTGACCCAAACACTCATCGTCCCCTTCTAGATTTCAACTCGTTGCTTAGCCACGATATTGGCGCATCTGGAATCAAGATCAATTACATCCTCCATCAAAATGACCACTCAGTCAGCCTCTACAGATGCAAGCTATCACGTCATATGTAAAATGCCTCAACCTACATTTGTGCAAAACACATATTGCAGATGGTACATTATCATCGATCATGAATGTATCATATGCATTGACCACCAAAGTATTTAACACGTATTACAAAAATCATTCAGCACCTCAAACAATAATTTTGGCTCCACAACTCCTTAACTACACATACTGCATTACATACAAACCGTACTACTAAATTTAATCCTCCGACGCAATATCTCGCCCGCCTATTGCCGACTTCTTAGCCACTTTAACATATCATCAAATCATTTTCAACTATGTCATCAGCCCCCCCCCCCCCCCCCCCCCCTATTGCGCAACAAACGTACCTATCGACAATTTGTTTAATCAACTTACAAGAGAGACCTACAAAATTGTCTTGTCGGACACTTATATGAGTTGATCTCGTTTGAATGTTTTAAGAATCATCCATTTGCTTGAGCCGTAATGAGCAACCTGTCACCTCGGTGACTTTGAGTTGGCATGCATTCAACCTAAGATTATCAACTTAAAAACTAAGCATACGAGTAGAGTATTGACTACCTAAGGGGTTCGATCTGAATCAAGTTCTTTCTTGATAGGCAGTTGGCGGAATGCCGACATTGACCAACCCGTGTGGACTTATGGTTGACACAAACGCCAAAGAAAACACATTTAAACAAAGGAGATTCTGAGTTCTACCATGGAATATATTTGATGGTCTGTCCGTCTATGACCCGTGCCTTGATGATGGAGTCCGGGACCTTCTTACCAAGCTCCCTCAGGATCTCTGAGAGGGGGCGACTTATCCCCTCGGAAGGAACCTCTACGTCCTCCACTGCACTGGCAAACGCCGCCTCCGCCAACGGCCTCACCGGGAAAGCCTTAGAGGCAAAGCATCGAAACAGTGTAGTAGGGTATGAGCTCATCTGCGAGTTAGTGCGGGACAATAGATCGCGGATGACCACGGCTCCGACGGCGGCCGCCATCACCAACGGAACTCCTCTCGTGATCGGAACGGAACTAGTGGTTACAAGGGTTTAAAGCAGGGTTTCCGTCCTCCACACAACCGATGCTCCCGTGTTCTCAAACGGTTTCAAATATACGCGCATTTATATAACCAGCTCACGCTCAACATAGTTATATTCGCACCCCACTGAATATTAACATTCAAAAAAATATTATTATTTTTAAACATTAATAAAAGATTTGCATTTATATATCTCTATCATGAAGATTCATATGTCAAGAAAAATAAATTTTGATGTAAAAAGACATTTAATGAGAATGTAGAGCTAAGTTGGTGCATGCACATATATTTACAGTCATGTAATGTCCTCTAAAGCCTAACATTTCATTCCCACTTCAATAGAATAAAAGAACATAATATTTCAAACCACAAAACTGGGAACATTTCATTTCCAGGACTATCTAAACACTAACATTTCATTTTCAGACAAAGAGAACTTGTAACCTTTGGTGATCTAAAACTAGGTTTTGCACATTTCACTAATAAAATGTAATAATGATTAAAAAAATCATTGCACAGTTCTACACCGCATTGTAGGAATATATGCTACCTCCGGACATGAACAGTTATGAGATTCGGCATGAACTGCTCTAAAATGTAGTATTGAACAACAATATGTAGAGAGTTATAAGCTCGGCATGAAAAACATTTCAATGTTGGGAGTTTCTATTTCCTATTAGATATACTATGAAAAAGTTTCACATCGATAAGAAGACTAATTTTATATGCTCTTGTACTTGTATCTCAAATGACATAATAAACGGAGATGGAAATTTCAGTTTGCCTATTATAATCACCAAACTAAATTTAACATGTCATGAGACGTTTATGGAATGAATAAACTCTTAGTGAGACTAAACTAAAGGTTCCACGCAAGCAACGAAATCGCGGCCAACACCACCCAGAATTGCATCAATCGACCCTGGAAGGAACGGCTTAGTGGCGACATTCAACGGACTGCACCCAGATTTTACTGCGGCATTTCTGCGAACAGGGGAGTTGCAGTCTTTAAAGAATTCTGCCTACATATTAGAAGCCAAATCTGTTGGAGGGTGGAAGCATCTCCATGGACAGAGCTCGAAGAAGACGACCTATGGGAGGAATTGTCGGAGTTTGCTCTTTGTCAATGCTCAGAGGGAGATTCTGAAAAAGACCGAAAATGTACTTGGTATTGGAGATTGAACCGACAGTCAGCAATAAACCAGCTATCAGAAGTTAATGAAATGTGTTACCAATGCATCTTACTGTTGGAACATACTTTTCACATCTCTTGGTTTGAGAATAACAAATCTCATTGTATTTAATCATACTTGTCATGTGTTTATAGTGTGCATGAACTTCTACTTTCAAGCCTCTATAAGTTCAAAAAGGAAAGACAACGATTTCCTATCAGTTCAATACTCTGCAGCTAGCGCGGCGCGCTAACGCTACCGCTAGCAGTAGCTTCTGCAGATTTAGAAATAGCGTCGAGTTGGAAGCATTCGTCGAAAAAGGAAATGTCGTCGGGACTAAATATAGCAACTCTTACCGCGGCGCGTTAAGGCTAACGCCCGATGGTAACTTATGGAAGTCTCGTGATCTCGATGCTGATTGAGGAGTAGAAAAGGAAGGAGATCTGACGGCTAGGAAAGAGATAACGCTAACACGGTGCGCTATCCTTATCGCGGCGCGGTAGGAGGGGATGCCAAATTTGGAGCCAGAATGTTGCCAAAAATGACTCAATCCGCGTGTCAGCTAGTTGCTTAAAGTGGCTACCGCCCGACGGTAGCACTACCGCTGGTGCTAGGATCCGAGTCTATTTAAAGAGCGGTCCTCCTCCATTTTGATTTGCTGATTTGAAAAGATATCGAAGCCACAACTCCTGTATTCGTGAGAGCCACCTCTTTGCAGCCAAGAGAACTCCATCAACTTTCATAAACGCAAGAAATTCGAAGAAGGATCAGTCACGCTTATTCTACACGAAGTTCGTACACATCAACATCAAATATTCAGCACACCTTTGATAAGATCTTCGAGTTCAACCTAAGAGGGAGTTTTTATCTTAAGTTTTTTATTTTATCTTGTAACTCTTAACCTTTGTATCGGTAGAGAAATTCGCCTGTGTTGGCGACTAGGTCGTGAGTGGCTTATGGAAAATTCGCCGCGTGGTTGGCGACTAGGGCCTTGCGAGGACTAGGGAGATTTCGCCACGTGGGTGTGGCGACTAGGTCTAGGGTTAGATCTAGGGGCGGCTCGAGGCCTCATCTGGGGAGAGATAGGCTAGAGCCAACCGGTCCTTGGGAGAAGGGTCAGTATAGAAAACCAAAAAGTGTTTTACGCATTCGCCTCAATCTCAAGCGTTATTGAGATAAGATTTGGTAATTATTTCTAAAAGCAATAATACTATCTGTTTTTCTTTTATATTGTCGTGCAATCTCTGATCTTTGAAATTTAAATGAAAAGGAATTCTCTGTCACTAATGTCGAGCGATAGCACTACCGCTGGCGGTAGTAACAGTGTTCACATCTGTCGTGCTAAATACAACCGACTTTCATAAGAAGCTTAATAAAGTGTTTAATCGGAGATATTTTTATAAATACTGTCAACCTAGTTTAATAAACTCATTTAAGTTTAAAAGTTTTAAATCCCTTATTCACCCCCCATCTAAGGGCGCCTACAAATCCAACAAGTGGTATCAGAGCAAGGTTATTCCAAAATGGCCTAACAACCAGGAATAATGACGCTTCATGATCTCGCATCCACTAAAGGGGATAATTTTTATATAAATGAAAAATCAATATCACCACCTTTATTTGAAGGAAAAATTATAAAGGGTGAAAAATTCTAATGGAAAATTTTCTAAAATTCTTAGATTTTGAAGTTTGGAATATTACTTTTAAAATGTCCCCAAGTACTCTAAATAAAAATGAAATCTTTTTAAATGCCAAATCTATGAATAGTCTATATTATGCACTTGGTCAAAATATTTTCAAACTTATTTATACACTTCCTACTGCTCATGATGTTTGGAAATTTCTTGAGAATTCTTATAGTCTTCCTTCTACATATGATGAACCTGAGCAAGTTCTTATGGATCAAAGAAAAGAAACTTATGAAGACTTGTGCTTGGAAGAAGGCACACATCAAGGGGAAGAGAAGATGGAAACTCATCCAAAAGCGTTGTAAGGAAATCAAAATCCCTTTTTATTTGTAATTTTATTTCTACATTACACTTGCTACAAATTGTTAAAAGGGAAATTAAGAAATTGAAAAATGCTAATTGCAATTTACGTTTAGAAAATAAAAATTTAAAAGAAAAAGTTAATGTAGAATCAAAATTTGATGTGTCTAGTTCTCCACCTTGCTGTTTAGTTGAAAATATTACACCTTGCTTTGATTGTAATATTTTTAAAGAAAAACTCAAGGTATTTGAAAAAGAGCTATCTATTACAAAAGAGCATAGTAAAAATTTAATAAATGAAAACAATGCTCTATTGGATAAACTAAGATCATTAAAATTGTTGGCACAAAAATTTTCAAGCAATAAAATATCTTTTATTTCTAGTTTATCTTCCAAAGTGTGTAAGACATCTACTAGTGTTTCAAACTTCATAAAACATATACCTAGTAGAATACTTAATCATAGAAACATGTTGAGTTCTAATAATGGGAGTGAAAAACACAAATTTTTTGTAAATCAAAATCCTAATCACTATCATTTGCAAAATCTTTTTTCTCCCAACATAAATTTAAATATTCACAAATTTCCAATAAGTACTACTTTTGAAAATTATTATGGAAAGTTGAAATATTAAAATATGAAACCAAAGTATGAATGGAGACCCAAAATTAAAGATGAAACATTAACTCTACTTGAATGAGCCCATTCATACTCGTCTCCCCATAAGCCATCACGTTATATTTGGGTACCCAAAAGAACAGTCACACTTGGTTCCCTTTGGATACATAAATCTCTTATCCATTAGTATCCAAAAATGGCATGAAGTAGAAACAAATTAAAAATGAAATACCAATACTCTACTTCAAGATATGTTTTATTTCCTTTATTTTGTTTTTTGTTTGATTTTGTATTTTTTTTTGAGCCAGCATGTTATGGTCACTTTATATAGCTTGTGATATGACTTTCTCACCTTAATCCTAAATTCTTTAATAAATCAAATCAAATGAAATTGAATAAAAAGTCATATCATTTTCAAGTGACATATCTATTACTTGGTTTCTATGCGTTCTAAATCCATTATCTATAAAAGTCGTATATTATCATTATAAATTGAATACTAAATTTGTTATATGATATTATCAAGACTAATAAAATAATTGTCAAAAATAGACTCAAATGGAGTAATAGGGGTCTTAGGCTTAAGTATAAAGGGCACAAGTTTTTGCTAATTTTATTTAATATCTTTGTGTCATTTGATAGCCCCTATCATGTTTAATCATAAGTCATGAAAAATCGGAATCGAAAAATGCAAAAATCATTGCAAATGACCAATAACATCTCACAATTAATCTTTCACTATAAATAATTAAAATAAATATAAATAATTTATCATATGATAAGTAAAAGATAATTTAGTTATCTCATGTTTAAATCATCATAAGAAATAATGATCTTATAAAAATTCTCATAATAAATACAATTGGAATAGATTCCATTGTTTTCATAACTTGCTCTACGTATGAATTATGTCTTGTGTTTGCATGTATCTCTTTCTTGTCTAAACCTTAGAATCAATATCATACTTATTGAAAATAACTTACAAAGCTTAATCACGTCACTCTAGGTATATGAACATTTAGATTGAAACAAAATGTTGAATACATGAAAATCAATTATATATTTATTCTTTACATAACATTACACCTTGTTACCATAACTCATCATTCTAGCATCATCTCTTACTATAAGTATAAATCAATGTCCATGCTAGTTATATCATGTCATGTTATGTTAAAGGAAAATCGAATAATAAACTAACCTCATTTTGAAAATCATGAAAATTATTTTTGGCTTTAAATCAACTAACCTCATTTAAAAAATCCTAAAAATAAAACCATAATCTATAAACTGGTATTTTTGGTCTAAAAGCTTAGAATGTCCATGATCATTCACCCACATTATGTGTCTCACAATAGTGAGGGCGTAGGATTGTGTGCATTAGAGACCTAACCTCTAAGTCATGTCTTGTCCATAACCGGGGAAGCGTTCTAGTGGGGCTTTGCGAGGCACTGGGGGGGGGGGGGGAGTGCTAGGTTGAGAGTGATTTTTTGTATGCATATGAGATTAACACCCCAACCTACGGCTTTTGTGCATCTCCTCATGCCCATCTGTCACTTAGTATGGAGTTAGAGTGTAGACATGTAATTAGGGTATCTTGATCTTAGACATACTTATATTATATACATTGCATGAAAATTATTTTACTCTTTATGATCATTTCACTCATGCATATTTTGTTCATATATGTTATCTTATTTTTTTCATACTATATACTCTTTGGACTTTCATGATTTTGAAAAACATAAGTATTCAGAAAGAGTATTTTGACACCTTACGCCAAAAAGCTGTTATCTGCGTCTTTCACATTATTATTCAAAACTCTTTGCGGTACTTGGTGTCTCTTATCTTATAAAACAAAATTCATGAAAAATCAGAACAAAAAATTATCAAAAATTATGTTTTCTAAGCAAAATACCAAATCTCTGTTGCTAGCGCCACGCGATATTACTAGTGTCGGCGGTAGCATAAAATTTAGAAAGATCATTATACTGAAATGCTCTTAACATACTTCTAGGTTTTCCAGAAAACTATATTAAAAAAAATCCAATACAAAATTACAAAATAATTTCAAAGAACAAAAATATACTTTTCTTATTGTTTCTTTATGTGTGTTTACTATTTTGTATTTTTTATTAAAAAAATCAAAAAATTATAAAAATGGATTGATATTCATTGAAATGTTTCAAGGATGATTAAGTTTATCTTTTCAAGATTAAAATACAATGTTAAATTCTAATTTCAAGTATCTTAAAATATTCTTTTGTGTCATGCCTTGAACATTATCTTGTAATGTGCAATGAAATGGATTATAGAAAGCATATGTAGGATTGCTTAGCATGCATCTAAGTATGAGTAATATTTTATATTTGATTATGGTTTACTCACTCACATCTTTGATAATCTACATATGACTTTAATCTTACTCTTGCATGATTGTGTAGTGTAACAACTTAACATTATTAGATGTGTGCTTAGTCTACCTACACCTCATAAAAAAATTTCTTTTCATGCACTCATATTTGAAGAAGTGTGTTTTAAAATCAAAAACTCTATGTTTGCAAAAACAAGTGAATTCAGAGAACTTTATCCCAAACTAAAATTCAAATGAATACGCGACAAAGATAACTCCTCCAAGTACTACTCACCCTCCTGATAAGTCTTAATGAGGATTGTGAGGTTGAGCACCTTGGAGAGAATTGCAAAGTGTCTCGTGCAAACGATTTTTATACACTACTTCTTCTTGTACACCGGATCATAATTAAATAAATGAATAATAATAATATATGTGATCCCCCAAACACTACTTTGCACCCTGATAAGTCTTAATTAGCATTGTGTGTGTAGAGCACCTTGGGAGTTATACTGTTTCTATGTGCATTGAAATCAAATATAGCCTTGTGGGTGGAAGTAATTCTAAAAATGCATTTCAATAATGTTGTGTTTATTCCATTATACACGTCATGTGTTTTGATTAAATCATTTGTATACTCTTATCAAAAGCACTACTTGTACACATCATTATCTCTTATAAACCTTCTACTCATGAGTATTGGACTTTAAAGCATATTTACATATCTTTTCTACAATTTTTGGTAAATGCACTAGATAACTTTGCATGATCTCTACAATGTATAATTATACTTAAATTGCGAATATAGAACATTGTAGTTTCCGATCTTGTCTTGATAAAGTAAAATCATGCTTGAATTATTTTTGGCTACCAAAGCATATCTTGTATTTCAAAATCACAAATATCTTATTTCAAAAACTACCACTCTTATTTATTTTTTATGATTACAAATTTCAAGAATGATGTTTATTTTAAGAATGCTTATTACATTTGAATTTATCTTTCCGCTACGCCTTGAAAACTCACTCTTGCTTACTTTCTACACAAATGATATTATATTAACAAATGATATTGTGCTCTTGGCCTTTCATTGCTCAAACATCTATTTTCTACTAAAAACAAAACTCTTCCGCATTTACTATGTTTCAAACTTCTATAAAGATGTTTATTTATCTTGAATCATGCTTTCCACTATCCTTACTACTTGTATGCTCGATCATGAATATTTTCTTACCCAACAAGTGGTATTGGATACTTATCTAATGATACTTCATTCTTGCTCCACACTTCCTACAAAAGGGGGAGAATAACTAAGCAATTCAAACTTCATCCTTTACTCACCCACCATGTAGTATCATGATGAGTCCCAATTATATACACATTTATGGACTCATCTGGGCCGATTTTCTAGTCTTTGCACTTCACTTTAGACACGTTTTCATTCCTATTTAATACTCCATGCTAAGTGCACGTCTAGGCCCGTTTTGGTGTTATTTCTTGTTCATCTTCGTTACTAGTTTTCATGCAGTGTTAAGTGCCACCTTCAGTGGCTAGACTGGTGTTGTATGCTGGATCAGAAGTCGTGCAGGTGTTCCCGGTACAATTCTGTACAGGAACACTGCGCACGATCACTGACTCTATCGCGCACGACCACTGGTCGTGCGCCACTGATCGTGCGCACTTAACGCCCATTTTATGAGTTCTGTCTTGCTTATCGCACGATCACTTACGATAGTGCGCACGACCACTGGTCGTGCGCTACTGGTCGTGCGAACTTGTATTCTATAATTTTCTTATCCTTCAGGCTCCGTTCAGGCAGGCGCACGATCACAGGATGCTAGTGCGCACGACCACTGGTCGTGCGCCAATGACCGTGCGCACTGTTTATTCCAGCGCCTATAAATTGTCCTGCTCGCGATTTAGGTCAGGATCGACGCATTCCTGCCGCCCAGCTCCGCCGTTTTCGCCCCTTCCGCAGTTTCTTCACCCCCCTAGGCCTCCTCCATCATCCTTGAGCTCCAAGGAGAGGTTTCTAGCCCAAAGATCGCCAACATCGAGCAAGGAGATCATGTATCGGAGGAGATTGGATCGTGACACGAAGAAGACGAGCCATTGGGAGGAAGTGACAGCCCTCCTCTACCTCGGACGCAGTTGAAGACCGAACTTGGACGCGGATTGACAACCCAGCGATTCCAACCGTGAATCTTCGGCAAGGCTTCAGATGTGGTCGACTCCTTTACTCTCTTTTTCCTTCCTTATGTTGTTGATTGTATAAACTAGTTTCCTCTATATATTGATGATGTGTGCTATGAACAATATTGCTTAATGTTTATTTCATTTATTTGGAATCATTTAGTTCATATGTGCTTATTGAGGTGCGCCCCCATCTAATTTCCATTCCACCATTGTGTTCGGTGCCGCACTAGCAATTGCTAGTGGCGTGCTTGTCGACGAGGTGCTTGCGACCCTCACTCCGCTAGCCTACTCGCCCATCCGCCCAACGAAGTAGTGCGTTCAAGGCCTACGTAGTTTCCCATTCCGCCAAGCGAAGCATTGCATAGCGGCATTGCATAGGAGTAGTCGATAGCTTTTATTTTACTTTGCAAAACCAATCCACCCACCTTCGTGAACATCGACCTAAGGACTTCAATCTCAAGTCCTTCCTCGATAATAAACTCCACCTTACTGTGTTCCTTTGAGATTCGATACTCGGGGATTACTCCTCGTTTTATATTACTTGAACGATCGGTACACTGCCGTTTCGTGTCGCAGTCGAGCTACCGCCTATAGCGGTGTGTGAGATTCGCGCCATCAAGTTTTTGGCGCCGTTGCCGGGGAACACAGTCGTGTGAGTTTTCTGGAGTGGGAGAACCTGAGAGAGAAGCCCTTCCATTTGTAAATTGCATTTCTTTGTTTTATTTCTTTTTATTCCATTTTCCTGTTTTAATTAGGTTGCTTTAGTAATTTTTGTTAGGTGTAGTATTTTGCACAATAGCATTTTTATTTTGAATCGTATTATCTTCACACTATGTGGGCACATCTTAATTTCCGCTGTCGTTGGTGTGGAGCTACCTCCCACTCTAGTGATGAATGTCCTACGGAGAATAGTAGGCATAAGTCTTATAGCCCAGCATATGGAGCACCGACTTCGTCTGATACTCCATGTGGTGCGCGTAAGTCTTATGGCTACTCTGCTGAGCCTTTACCGTCTTACTTCTTTTCGGCTTCAGCACCCGCTGTGCCAAAGAAGCCCGCTAGGCAGTGCCGGTTTTGTCGGAGCACTAATCATGTCTTGAAGGACTGTGCCGAGTATCTTCGCCAATTGGACGAGGATGACGAGCCGGATATCCGGATCGTCCCAACTCCTAACTCTGGCGGCACACCTTCAACATCCGGTTTTGTGTCTTTGCCACCTTCACATCTTGAAGGGTATGGCGTTGACACAGTCACCAGATGTGTGGCCGATCTGGGCACCGACATTGCTGAGCCTATTCTCCCAGTGCATCCACCACCCCTAGTGGATTCGATTCTTTGTGAGGAATCGGTGCTCGACTTTTATTCGAGCACTACTCCTCCCCCTGTTGTGCATACTACTTTCGTCTCTGACGACATTGTTGAGGATGTGTCGCGGGATGAGGCTGGCGATTTATGTGTTATGCCTGCTCCTATGGAGGAGGACAACCTTCTAGGTGAAGAGGAGCTCTCCTCAACACCGGTGGAGGAAGTCCAAATCTTGGGCATGGCCACTGTCGATCCCGCTGAGCCTTGCGGCATTGATGACAATGCAAACATTATTTTACTTCCCCAACCTGATGGGGGTGAGACCGGGATCACTCCCCCGATTGATGTTTATTTATGTTCTTCGTCTTCTTTATTTCTTGATCCCCTTCCTTCATTTGAGTCTGTGCAGGTTGAATCTTCACAGGTACTTCAGGAGGACTTGGAGCTTTTTGTTCAAGTCAATGATGAGAGCATCCTTTCATGTGAGGAGGATTACTCCCCCTCCGTTGAGGAAGCTCCACTCATTGCCTTCGCCTCCTGCTATCTCCCTGTTGACGACACCTTGCTAGGCAAGGATGTGTTTGGTGAGTTGAGTGAGGATACCCCCCTCTCTTCTTATCTTCTGTTTCCTCTACCTGCGTTAAGTAGGTATTATCATTTGTGTAGAGGAGTAACTGTTCTGTCGCCGTATCGGTACCCGCTACCGACAAGCGTATTAGAACAGTTACCTGTTCATTTTCACTATCATACGCCTATCAGTTAATATACTTCTAAAACTCTTAAATAAATCCCGTTGGGGGGACATGTAGCCCAACAGTTATCTAGGATTAATCTTTTTCTTCGTATTTGCATTGTTCTCCTTTCTACCCTATTTTCTTACTTTAAATTAGTTTTTATTACGGCTGCGTTTGGCCCCTCATGCGCGGTGGACCCTGGAACGCTCATAAGGTGCAGTGGATTCAGTTTTCATGAAGAAGTTGGACGCCAGAAAATTTCCTTCGCGCACGATCGATGGTCGTGCGCATTATTTATCACGCACGATCATTGATCGTGCGATCGGCCCAGTTTCTTTATAAAAACCGGGTCACCCGAGCCCTGTGTGCGCGTCCCAGGTCTTCGCTTCCGTCGTCCTCTCGCTACTGTTCGTGCGCTGTTTCCGCCTGGTGCTCGCCGATCGTGCGTCCTCCCTCCCTCCGGTGAGCCCATTTCGGTTCTTCCTCCTTCCCTTGCCCTAATCCCACCATGAGTTCCAGTACTCGCCATTTCGCCAAGTCCTACCACCGCTCTGGCCGTCCCTCTGCCTCTCCAGCTCAGATCCTTGCTCGAATGGCCACCTTCTCCAAGGATTCGCACACACGGCGATACAACTCACTGAAGGAGAAGCCATTTCTGTCCCAACGTTTAGTCGATTGGAACGAGCTTAATTCTATCGGCGACAATGGCGAGTTGGGGGAGGACGTCTGCCTTCATTATTCATTTGATCACTGGAGCAGGGTGTTTGAGTGTGATGACCTCGGCTACCGGGAGCTCACATTGGAGTTTCTCGCAACATTCGAGTGGGAGTTGCTTTCCTGCGGCCTACGTCCAGGAAAATGTTCTTTCCGAATGATGGGGAGAGTCTTCACTCTTTCTCTGGCGGAGTTGGTGGTGAGCACAGGTTTTTACACTGAGGCGGAGGCTGCGGCGATGTACGAGTATCTCCTTCCCTGACGACGTCACCCCGCGTGCCGCGTGGTGTGCTCTCACAGGTCGTGACGAAGAGTATGTGCCAGGAAAAGCAAATCCACCTGGATTGTCGCGCCTGCTCTCCGATACCTACAGCACGTTCTTAGTCATTCTCTTGTCGCCCGAGCTCTCAGTCAGAACGTCGTGGGGTGGCAAGATTTGACCTGCTTATATAGTATGGAATTCCGGCTGCCCTTGCATCTGGGGTACTTGCTCGCTTTCTTCTTCCATCACGAGGCCACCTACGGTCTCACTGGTGCCATTGGTGGTGCATATTATATCACTCGCATTGCAAAGGGGTTGGGGGTTTGGAGTCAGCTGCCTCCGATGGTGCAGGTAACTGCGCCCTCCTTCATCACCAGGGCCACCATGGTGAGCTTTCATTTACTGCGGGTTGTGGGGAAGAAGAGTAGCAGGCATTTTGTGGTCGTGATGCCAGGTGATGCGCCTAGGGAGAGGCAAGTTGATGAGGAGCACGGAGAGCCGGCTGAGCCGCCGACCACTCATTGAGAGATAGCCCTCCCGCAGCCGCGTCGTCAGTCATCCAAGCAGGAGCGGAAACACAAGGAGGAGGGTAGTTCTTCACGAGCACCGGAGGTCCCAAGCTTCAACCAGCGCCTCTCCGACTTGGAGGCGAATCAGTATTGGCCGACGGACTTCGTGTATCAGCAAGCCTTGCGGGGAGGACTGAATATACCCTCACCTCCTGGCCGTGCCGCACCTTCTTCCAGACCTCCGCCGTCCGTCGTTGTTTTAGATAGTGACAGCGACGACGAGTGATTTTTCCACCCCGTGTGCAGGCCAATCTCAGTCTTATCTTGTTCTTGCTGCTGTTTATTTTTTTTTATGTCTCTTCGAGTCGTATGAACTTACTTTATTTTGTTGTAATAATAACACTTTGATTCTGGATGCTCATCTGGGCATCGTTTTGTGAATTTTGTTTTCATATTTCGTTCCTTCTGTTATGTGCTCATTTGCTTAATCTTATTCGCAGGAACTGGTTCACCTCCATGGGTGACAACCCAGACTTGCTGTTTTTATTTCTCTAACTTGTTTCAATTCAGTTTTTATCTATTTTTGCAGCTTTTAGTTGTACCGTTTGCAGGTGTGCTTTGTACTTCATGTTGGCGGATGCTGCGGATTGTGCACGAAATTATCGCCAATCCTCCGGTATGCTCAATTCTGAGCATTGGGTAACACTTCTCCCTCCTAGCTTTCAGTTTTGTGATGTAAAGTGTACATTAAGTCTGGGGGAGAGCATGTGTTATCCACTATGCGTACGAGTTGCACCGCATGCTAGATGTGCTTATATTTTTCAGTACCATCATCATTATTCCACGCTTCATGCACCACTTCACCCACATGAGCGCGCGCTTTCCTATTTGTGTTGTTTCCAAATAAACTATTTTGGTTAGGAATGTGAATTGGGGTGTTAGCTTAGGAATTACTATTTGGAGTGCGATGTTGACTCGAGCAGTGTTCTAGTCGCACCCGCATGCTGTAGTAGCATTTGAGTAAAACTAGATTATTTCTATGCATTTAATTTATGATTAGTATTTTTTGCGTAGTTTTAGATTTGTTATACTCAAATGGTGAATGTGAACGAAATTGGTGATAACCCGGTGTTGTGTGTGTACGACCACTAGTCGTGTGTTGCTCGAGTCGGGAGGAAGGTTTACCTTTCTCGTGGGCTAAGAACTTGCCCCAAGCGACTCTCGAAGCATGGGCGAGAGCGACTCGTCGAGTTAAACGTGATGTAGGCCACCTTTTGGCTAGTTTGAGCCTTGTCGTCCCATGTCCTCTTCGCTCACCCTTGCAAGCCAAAATTGTGCCTACCACTCTTTTGTTCAGCTCCTCTTCATCCACCAAATCCCGAAGCTTATCCTACGCCCGCAACCAAATTGCTGTTTAACTGCGCTCATAATTCTCAATTTGTTGTGATGTTTGGAACTTGTGCGTGTGAAGAAAAACATGTTTTATTTTGCTGAATTTGAACCAACCGGAGGATAAGTAAAAGAAGAAAAGTATGTTGTAAAAAGAAAAAAAAATCTGAAAAAGAAATATGTCGTAAAGAAATCCTTCCGAGCTAAATAGAAAATCTGTTGGTAATTGTGAAGTAGGCCGCGTTCACACCTAGTTTTCATGATAAGTCTGGGGGTGTGTCACACGAGCATTGTTTTTGGTTTTGTGTGGTGCAGCGTTCCATTAGCTCACTTGGGTTGCGTAGCCATCGTGTTTAAATTTGAATATCATACCGCAACCTAAGCCCCAATATAATCCTAAAAGCCCTATTGATTTGACTGGTGAGTTTGCTAACGCCGTGGAGAGAGTGTGACCGGGCGAGCGTATGGTTCACGACGTTGATGGATTTCAGTGGAGTTATCCCTAAACCCCGACCTTGTGCAACACCCGCCTTAGTGTCTTGTTATTTTCACACCGGGCATGATCGTTCGAATTCTTCATAATTCACCAACTGAGTATAACTAAATCTCTACCTACGCTCTAATACTTTCGTAAATTAGTTAGCATAGTTAGAATCTCTTTTTACTAAATTTCTATTTACATGCTTTTGCTACTTCATATTGTACTCCTTTGTGTAATTTTCTTTGTTAACTACCATTTTCACACTCCGCCGAATTCGTTTGCTCGGGACGCGCAAACAGGTAAGTCTGGGGGTGTGATGAGTCCCAATTATATACACATTTATGGACTCATCTGGGCCGATTTTCTAGTCTTTGCACTTCACTTTAGACATGTTTTCATTCCTATTTAATACTCCATGCTAAGTGCACGTCTATGCCCGTTTTGGTGTTATTTCTTGTTCATCTTCGTTACTAGTTTTCATGCAGTGTTAAGTGCCACCTTCAGTGGCTACACTGGTGTTGTATGCTGGATCAGAAGTCGTGCAGGTGTTCCCGGTACAATTCTGTATAGGAACACTGCGCACGATCATTGGCTCTATCGCGCACGACCACTGGTCGTGCGCCACTGATCGTGCGCACTTAACGCCCATTTTATGAGTTCTGTCTTGGTTATCGCACGACCACTTACGATAGTGCGCACGACCACTGGTCGTGCGCTACTGGTCGTGCAAACTTGTATTCTATAATTTTCTTATCCTTCAGGCTCCGTCCAGGCAGGCGCACGATCACAGGATGCTAGTGCGCACGACCACTGGTCGTGCGCCAATGACCGTGCGCACTGTTTATTCCAGCGCCTATAAATTGTCCTGCTCGCGATTTAGGTCGGGATCGACGCATTCCTGCCGCCCAGCTCCGCCGTTTTCGCCCCTTCCGCAGTTTCTTCACCCCACTAGGCCTCCTCCATCATCCTTGAGCTCCAAGGAGAGGTTTCTAGCCCAAAGATCGCCAACATCGAGCAAGGAGATCGTGTATCGGAGGAGATTGGATCGTGACACGAAGAAGACGAGCCATTGGGAGGAAGTGACAACCCTCCTCTACCTCGAACGCAGTTGAAGACCGAACTTGGACGCGGATTGACAACCCAGCGATTCCAACCGTGAATCTTCGGCAAGGCTTCGGATGTGGTCGACTCCTTTACTCTCTTTTTCCTTCCTTATGTTGTTGATTGTATAAACTAGTTTCCTCTATATATTGATGATGTGTGCTATGAACAATATTGCTTAATGTTTATTTCATTTATTTGGAATCATTTAGTTCATATGTGCTTATTGAGGTGCGCCCCCATCTAATTTCCATTCCACCATTGTGTTCGGTGCCGCACTAGCAATTGCTAGTGGCGTGCTTGTCGACGAGGTGCTTGCGACCCTCACTCCGCTAGCCTAATCGCCCATCCGCCCAACGAAGTAGTGCGTTCAAGGCCTACGTAGTTTCCCATTCCGCCAAGCGAAGCATTGCATAGCGGCATTGCATAGGAGTAGTCGATAGCTTTTATTTTACTTTGCAAAACCAATCCACCCACCTTCGTGAACATCGACCTAAGGACTTCAATCTCAAGTCCTTCCTCGATAATAAACTCCACCTTACTGTGTTCCTTTGAGATTCGATACTCGGGGATTACTCCTCGTTTTATATTACTTGAACGATCGGTACATTGCCGTTTCGTGTCGCAGTCGAGCTACCGCCTATAGCGGTGTGTGAGATTCGCGCCATCATATCACTAAGTCATAAATCATTGTCTTGCTCTTACCCTTCTCTCCACCCTCTTTTGATAATACCAAAAGGGGGAGAATAACTTTGAAAGAAATTGACACTTAAGTGGAGTAACATACATATGATACTTTGATGTAGGGGGAGCACTCAAATAGGGGGAGCATCTATATAGGGGAAGTAAATTCGTATTATCACGCCTATCCTTTACTATAAACACAAGTCTTATATTTGAATGATTTCTTTCTAAGAGGATTTGTTATTATCAAAAGGAGGAGTTTCTTGGAACATGTTTTCCACATCTCTTGGTTTGAGAATAACAAATCTCATTGTATTTAATTATACTTGTCATGTGTTTATAGTGTGCAGGAACTTCTACTTTCAAGCCTCTATAATTTCAAAAAGGAAAGACGATGATTTCCTATCAGTTCAGTACTTTGCGGGTAGCGCGGCGTGCTAACGCTACCGCTACCGCTGGTGGTAGCTTCTGCAGATTTTAGTTTTATCGTCGAGTTGGAAACATTCGTAGAAAAAGGAAACGTCGTCGGGACTAAATATAACAACTCTTACCACGGTGCTTTAAGGCTAACGCCCGACGGTAACTTATAGAAGTCCCGCGATCACGATGCTGATTGAGGAGCAGAAAAGGAAGGAGATCTGACGGCTAGGAAAGAGATAACGCTAACCCGGCGTGCTATCCTTACCGCAATGCGGTAGGAGGGGATGCCAAATTTGGAGCCAGAATGTTGCCAAAGTGACTCAATCTACGTGCCAGCTAGTTGCCTAAAGTGGATACCGCCCGACGGTAGCCCTACCGCTGGCACTAGGACCCGAGTCTATTTAAAGTGCAGTCCACCTCCGTTTTGATTTGCTGATTTGAAAAGATATTGAAGCCACAACTCCTATATTCGTTAGAGCCTCATCTTTGCAGCCAAGAGATCTCCATCAACGTTCATAAATGCAAGGAACTCGAAGAAGGATCAATCACGCTTATTCTACATGAAGGTCGTATGCATCAACATCAAACATTACTTCAACATGCATTCGACAAGATCTTCGAGATCAACCTAAGAAGGAGTTTTTATCTTTAGTTTTTTATTTTATCTTGTAACTCTTAACCTTTGTATCGGTGGAGAAATTCGCCTGTGTTGGAGACTAGGTCGTTAGTGGCTTAGGGAGAATTTGTCGCGTGGTTGGCGACTAGGGCCTTGCGAGTACTAGGGAGAATTTGCCACGTGGGTGTGGCGACTAGGTCCAGGGTTAGATCTAGGGGTGGCTCGAGGCCACATCTGGAGAGAGATAGGCTAGAGCCAACTGGTCCTTGGGAGAAGGGTCGGTATAGAAAACCAAAAAGGGTTTTACGCATTCGCCTCAATCTCAAGGGTTATTGGGATAAGATTTTATAATGATTTCTAAAAGCAATAATAGCTGTTTTTCTCGAATATTGTCATGCAATCTCTGATCTTTGAAATCTAAACGAAAAGGAATTCTCGGTCACTAACGCCGAGCGGTAACACTACCATTGGCGGTAGTAACAATGTTCACATCTTTCGTGCCAAATACAACCCACTTTTATAAGAAACTTAATACAATGTTTAATCTGAGATATTTTTATAAATACTGTCAACCTAGTTAAATAAACTCAATTAAGTTTAAAAGTTTTAAATCCCTTATTCACCCGCCCCCCCCCCCCCCTCTAAGGGCGCCTACAGATCCAACACTTACCTCTCCAAAATGTTTCTATTTTAATGCTTAATGAATTCCATTATGATGTTCTGGATTCCTGCTTAAGATTATAAATGTAAGAGGCATTGCATCAATGAATATAAATGAGAAGAGTTCTTATCTGCCCTTTCCTCTGTGTTCCTCCCATTTCCTGCACTACCAAAATAGTTGGAATGAGTTCAATGTACTAATAGTCGTATCAGAGCTTGTGTATCCTGCATCTCTGAAATTGTGGAAACCATGAGCTCATCATCTATCACTCATATTCCCTACTCATATAAACCCGCCCCCATTTTCAATGGGGAGTTGTATGATCATTGGGCTGTCAAGATGGAGACCCTACTTGACTCTCAAGATCTTTGGGAGATCATTCAAAACGGTGCTAAATCTGACGGCAAGGCAACAGAAGTTGGAGAAGTAAGGATACCCAAGGGAGAAAAATAGAAGAAATCTCTGGCACTGCTGACCATCCAATCAGCCATAACTTCAAATGGTTTTCAGAGGATAATGGAACAAAAAATCGTTAAAGTTGCATGCGATACTCTAAAAGATATCTATCAAGGTGACAAAAAGGTAATATCTATATGTAGGGTGAATGTAAAGAGACATTTTGATTCCATCTCAATGTGAGATGATGAATCAATCATTGATTTCATGCCAAAACTGACAAAATTACTCACCCATCAATTAAGTACACTTGGAGCACCAATCTCAGAACAAGAAGTTGTTCTCAAGATCCTCACAAGTTTTCCAAATACTTACGATCACATGGCTGTAGTGATAGAGGAGAGCAATGATCTCGACACTCTACCTGTTGCAGCTCTCATAGGGAAAATTCAGTCCCATGAGGAACGTCTGAAACGACACTCACCTACTCTTGCTCATGCCTTTCAAACCAAAATGCATCTTGGCAAACAAAATTTCAATGGAAAACGACCAGGAAGCTTCAACAAATCCAGTGAGTGGAAGACATCCAATCCAAATCGACAACATCAAACTCCTACCACACCAACTAAGAATAAACAAACAAATGGGATCTTTTGCACACTTTGTAAAAAATCAAATCATGACACTTCAAAATTTTTTTTTTAAAATTAAACGATGTATGAAACCCACACATTTTGATCGTGATTGTTGGTTCGAGAATAAAGAAGATGCAAAATTTACTGAGAATGAAAAGGAAGAAAATATTGAAAAAGAAAAGTTATTTGTAACCTACCAAAACGAACCATCATGCCCAAAAAAATCTTCAAAATGGTACATTGATTCAGGGTGTTCTAATCATATGGCAAATGATAGAACATATTCACCCAACTTGATGGAACATCAAAATCTGTGGTCAACCTGGGTGATGGAAATTCCAGATCCATTGAACGCAAAGGCGATGTTCTAATCAGAGTCTCGGATGGAAGAAACAAACTTATCACTGATGTCCAGTTCATGTCGTCTCTGGCTCAGAACTTGCCCAGTGTTGGCCAACTAATGACCAAAGGTTATACCATTGATTTTAAATCTAACACTTGCTGCATTTCAGATATCCCTGGCAAATAGGTTGCCTCCACTGAAATGTCAAAGAACAAAGTGTTATCTCTATCTCTGGAGTCACCACATCAGGCGGCTCTCACCTCTATGGGTCACTCTCCATATGAACTTTTCAAGTGGCATCATCGGTTGGGACACCTCAATTTCAAGTCCATGCAGAATCTCATCGACAACAAGCTGGGAAGAGGTCTTCCTGAGCTGCAAGTTCATCACCATCAACGTGAAACATGCGCCAAAGGAAAATCCCACATGCTATCATTTTCTACATCCAACAATCGATCATCAAAGCCCTTGGAACTCCTTCACTGTGATCTGTGGGGGCCATCATCCACTGAGACCTTGGAAGTCAAACGATACTTCTTCCTCAACGTTGATGACTACTCAAGGTATATGTGGTTGTTCCTACTAGAACAAAATCTGAAACACTTTCCTATTTTATTGATTTCAAAAGAGAAATAAAGAAAAAGATGGAGAGAAGTGTTAAAACTATAAGGAGTGATAATGGAGGAGAATTCACATCTCATGTTTTTAAACACTTCTACATGCTTAACGACATAAGGCATGAGTTCCCTACCCCTGGCACTCCACAACAAAATGGGGTAGTAGAACGCAGAAATCACACCATAATAGAAATGGTCTGACCCATGCTCCTACACAACAATATGCCAAAGCATTCCTTGGGTGAAGCAACAAATGCGGCTGTGCATATTTTGAACAGAGTCCCTACCAAGGCAATAAAACTAACAACTGCATATGAGATGCTAAATAGCAATAAACTAGCATTGGGGCATCTCAAGACTTTTGGGTGCATAGCCTTTGCTCATGTCCTCAAAGAAAAAAAGGGATAAGCGTGATCAAACAAGTGTGAAGTGCATTTTTTTGTGCTACAGTTGAAAGAACAAAGCCTATAGACTGTTTGATCCAGTTACCCAAAATCTAATCATTTCTAGAGATGTTTTGTTTCATGAGGAAGAAAGATGGATTTGGGCATCAGACAAGGAGATGAATGGTGATCTAACTCCTGACATCACAGTTGAGCTCTTGATGAACCCCCTCCATGTGACCCAGGCTGCACCAAATCAAGAAGAAGGAGAGCAGTCTTCTATTTTTGTTTCACCAGAGTCATCACCGCCCCAAAGAAATCGATCCCTTCAAGTAATATATGTTAATATATACCAGTATTGTTATGTTCCACTCTACACCATCAAGTTATGAAGAGGAAGCAACTCAGTTCGAGTGGAGGAGGGTTATGGATGAAGAAATAAGTTTAGTAGAGAAGAACCACACTTGGAGTTTGGTATCCGAACCTGCCAACAAGCCAAGCATTGGTTTAAAATGGATTTTCAAACTCAAGTGTGATGAAGAAGGAAAAGTAGTTAAACATAAAGCAAGAATTGTTGACAAGGGGTACTCCCAGCAATTCGACAGAGACTATGAAGAGACATTTGCCCCAGTTGCTCGAATGGACTCCATCAAGCTTTTACTTGCCATAATTGACAACCACAATTATCCAATACATCGGCTCGATATAAAGTTTGCGTTTCTGAATGAGGATCTAACAGAGGAAGTTTATGTCGCTCAGCCTGAAGGGTATCAAAAAGAAGGAAAAGAAAACTATATCTACAGGCTCCACAAGGCGCTCTGTGGGTTGAAACACACTCCACGTACCTGGCACTCTAATATCACAACCTACTTCAACCAAGAAGGACTAAATGCTAGTAAACTGGAACCTTCACTCTTCATCGGGAATGAACCCAACAATCAAAAGCTTATTGTCTATCTTTACATGGATGACCTTCTCATCACTGGCGGATCCGACACAATCATCAACCAGTTCAAATCCAAAATGAAAGAAAGGTATGATATGACATGTTGGAGCATACGTTCCACATCCCTTGGTTTGAGAATAACAAATCCCATAATGTATTTGATCTTGCTTTTCATGTATTAATAGTGTGCAGGAACTACAAGTACAATACCCCTAAGAGTGTGATGCAGAATGAGGACAGAACTCAGAATTTATCGCTAATGCTAGGCGGTATCTCAACCGCCCACGTTAATGTTGGTGTTATCAATAACGCGGTGAGGTAGTGCCACAATCTACCATGACAGCGATGTGACAGTCGCACGATGCAGCTAACGTTGGGCGCTAGCACAACCGTGGGGCGGTAGGTGCCATGACCGACCATGACTCTACGAGCTTGCCCATGATCTCATGATATCGATTATGTGTCATGGCAATACGCTACCGACAGGCGGTATCACTACCACTGGCGTTAGCTCCTGAGCCTATTTAAGGAGCATATCTCTTCGTTTAAGGCTAACACATCTCAAGCTATCATTTATACCTTTCGTGAGAGCCTTCATCCCCAAATTCCGAGAGCACTCCCAACACCATCCTTGAAAATCAAAAGTGAAGGAAATTTCCAAATGGTCAAACTTGAAGAAGGACGCTCTCTTCAACTCCGACGATGTTCCATGTCGATTCTTCCTCATCTCCTTCAGAACTCTTCAATATAGGAATTTTTTTATTTCTAAATTTACTTTGAATTCTTCCATTTTATTTTGTAACAGTAGTGAATTCACTGCCTTGTGGTGGCGACTCATTGCCTTGTGTGTGGAGACTAGGTCTAGGGTAGATCTAGGCTGAGGTTAGAGGTCATATCTGGGGTAAGATAGGCTATAGCCAGCCGGTCCTTGGGAGGACCGGTGAAGGAACAAAAAGTGATTTTTATTACATCCTTGATTTCGAGCTTCATTGAAATCAAATCATTGTATTCTTCCTTTGAATAAAATCATATTTCATCTTCTAAGAATTTTAAGAATTTTATTTCATTCAAGCATTTCTAAGAAAAGTTTCTTTGGCACATTTTTCGAGGACTTTTATTTTTTGGAGAGCTAACATTTGACGTTAACACTAACGTCGACGGTAGCAACAAAAACATAAAGTTTTCTATTTCTGCAATTATCTCAAAAAAATTCTCAGTTTTAATTAAAATTTGTAAACCCCTTATTCACCCTCTCTAAGGGCGCCATAAGATCTAACACTTGGTATCAGAGACAGGTTATTCCAAAATGATATCACAATTAGGAATAATAGCGCACCATGATCATGATTTTCATGAGGGTTAAGGGATTAATAAACCACCTCTATTCACCGGTACTGATTACAATTATTGGAAAACTAAAATGCATTATTTTTTAATTGTCTTAGATAATGATGTTTGGAATATGGTAGAAGAAGGCTACTCTCCACCAACATTTATTGTTGGAGAGGTTTCTATGGAAAAACCAAAGGACAAGTGGGATGATAACGATAAGATGAGATGTAAGAATAACGCTAAAGCTATAAATGCTTTATTTTGTGCTTTGGATAGAACATAATTTAATCGAACTTGTGCTTGTGAAACTGCTTACGATATATGGAATTTATTAGAAATTACTCATGAAGGTGCTTCGCAAGTCAAGGATTCAAAGCTCTGAATCTGAGTACGAGAAATTTCGGATAGAGGCGGACGAAGACATAGATTCAATGTTCACAATGTTAACCAAGCTCGTCAAGGACTCAAAAGTGTTTGGAAAGATGTTCTCCAATGGCGATTTGGTGAGGAAAATTCTTAGATCTATCCACCCTAAGTTCAATCCGAAGGTGACGGTCATCTCGGAGTCGCACGATCTAAAGAAGCTCCAAATTGAGAGTCTCATTGGGAATCTCAAAACCCATGCAGTTGAACTAAAAATTCAACAACAAGAGTACAATATGGAGCCAAAGAAGAAGGCTCTGGTGTTGAAATCAAAGAAGGAGGCTGATAGCGATGTTAATGTTAATGAAGAGGACGAGGAGAGCCTTTTTGTGAAAAAGTTCAAAAGATTTATGAAGAATCCAGAAAGGAGAAACACCTTCCAGAAATATTTCACCAAAAATGAATTCTCATCAAAGAAAGGAAAAGCTAGCGACGACGATGAAGAAGAATGACCACCACCGGAGTGCTATCACTGTAGAAAGACCGAACACATCCAAAGAAAGTCCCAAAGTTTCTAAAAGAACAAAAAGAGAATAGGCACAAGGGAAAAGAAAAGAAGAAGGTGCTGAAGGCGGCTACATGGGATGACTCCTCCGAGGAATCAAGTGGCTCATCCTCTAGCAATGAAGAAGAGACAAACACGTGCGTTATGGGAAAGTGCAACACACCATCAAAAGACGAATGCAGTGTCCAAAGCGACACTGAGATAACTCCTCCCTCTTATGATGATTTATGTTGCGAATATTTATAAACTTGCAAATATTTTGATAAAAGTTTAAAAGATGTTGATCTATTGAAATCTGAAAATAAACTTTTATTAAAAGAGAATAAAAAATAACTAAAGAAATTAAGCTATTAGGGAAAGAGAAGTCGACTTGCCAAGAGTGCAATCACTCCTTGGTAAGGGTGAAAAAACTTGAAGAAACTCTTGCTAAGTCTCATTCCACTATCGAATCTCTTACTAAGGAAAAGGGGGTCTTAGAAATATCTCTTAAATCTTCTCTTTCTCAAATAAAAGAGGGAAAGAAAACCTTTGTGAATCAGTGTATTATGTTAGTAACAGGAAACACCGCACTTAAAGCCCGAATTCATGATTTAAAAATGGCTATTAAAAAATTCGGAGTTGGCCAAAAGAATCTTGATACGATATTGAGCAATCAATGCCATGGAAGTGCAAAATATGGGCTAGGATATGCTTATGGAAGCTATCACCCGACATTAGCTACTAACGCCGGCGGTAACAGTAAATTCAAAAATCAATATTTTTTTAATAAAAAATTAAATCAATCTACTGCTGTTACCTCATCTTCCCACAAGAGTTCACACAGAACTTCGAAAAAGGTCTCAACCCCCATTATAACATGTGTCAAATGCCATATGTTTGGACACACCACAGACTCATGCAAGAAGAAAGGTCGAACTACTTTAAAACAAATCTAGGTACCTAAGGTTTCCACCTACTCTATCGGAGGAACCTCTTGGGTAGCCAGATCTTTACTCTCATCTACCTTTTAGGTATGTTGGCAGGCTAAGGACAAAGAAGATGTGTGGTATTTGGACTCGGGTTGTCTCAAACACATGACAGACAACAAAGCAAAGTTCCTGAGCCTCCGGATGAAGAAAGAAGGGATGGTGACTTTTGGAGATAACAACAAAGGAAAGATCATGAGCATCAGTACCGTGGGTTACAAATCATTTTCTGTTTCTAATGTATTATTTGTAGAAGGTTTAAAGCATAATCTAATTTCACTTAGCCAATTATGGGATAAAGTTTACATATTTCATTTGAATCTTCTACAAATCGTTGCAAAATCATAGATTTTAAAACAAATGTTGTCGTTCTCAAAAAATGTTTTAATGATCTTTCTCATATGATTGCCTTTAATGATCTTTCTCATTCTTATATAAAATGTTTTATTTCAAAAAATGAAGAATTAGAACTTTGGCATAGGCGTCTTGGCCACTCTAGTGCCAAGCTATTTTTAAAATTATCAAAAGATAAATTAATTAAAGGACTACAAATGTTAAATGAAAATTTATCTTCTCTTTGCGCGCCTTGCCAAAAAGAAAAAAATTCAAGATCTTTCTTTAAAAGCAAAAATATTTTTTCTACTACTAGACCACTTCAACTAATTCATATGGATTTATTTGGACCGGTTAACACTTAGGTGGCATTTGGTTGGGCTGATAGGTTCCGGTGTGGATGGCAAAAAAAGTCGTTTACGCTAAAAGCAGCGTTTGGTTCGGCGGATCCATTAAACGTCGGTTATTAATAACCGCGGTTTCCTCCCATACGCTATCCGCGATCTACAGCCCCAGTTCAGACGCGCCTCCATCCCTTGCCTCCTCTCCCGTTACCCTAGCATGAGCGATCGGTGAGCTTCGACTCCTCTGCCCGCCATTTCAGCGACGTCCACCTTCTCCTAGAGCCCATCTCTTATGCGATGCCTTCTCCCGGAGCACATCTTGTAACACCCCCAGTTTTCCCAACTGAAGAAAGCAAAGCAATCTGGTAGCAGGACCTACCGCCAGGCATATATTAGTGTTACTGCTGACGATAGGGATGTCGACGTGATGAATTTACCTTGTCGACATGAAGGTCATGTTATCGTCGAGAGGTCTCGACAATTGTCAAGCTAATGCTAGGCGGTAGTCCTACCAATGGCGTTAGCTAGGATGCTAGCACCACACATTAGAACTAACACTGGCGGTAGCTTTATCGATGGGATGAGCCTCGTATCGTCGAGATGAATTAAGTGGTGAGCGGATAAGCTCCACCGCCTAAGTCACTACCGCCGGGCGGTAGCTGCCGTGATCAGATTTATGGAATTAAATCTTGGTCATTCATTGCATTTGGATGGAGATCTTATGGCTGAATTTAGGCCCAAATCCTATAAGGGATGATAGACTTTTGTGAGAAGTTATTTCTCATATTTTCTCACTCTCTCCCTCTTCAAGAAAAATCTTAAGGAAAAGGAGAAAGGAAGAAGGAAGGAAGAGGAAGGAGAAGGCTGAGTTGCAATCGGCCTTTGGACTTCTGAGAACTCTTGAAGGCTTATGCCATGGTTGGATCTGCGAAGAGGAAGGTGCTTTGAACGCTTCCATTCGATTCAAGTACGATAAGATGACACTGAAAAGAGCTTTAAGGGTAATGACTCTCCTCCGAAATATCTGGACATGCTAGTCCTTGAATTGGCATCATAGTAGGAAGATTTCCACTAAATAGGATTCTTTCGATGGGTCGATATGGAATATCCCCTATAGAAATTGCATATAGAGTCCAGATCATTGTACAATCATAGACATGCTATGTAAAATCCACCCGGACAAGTTGGTCTGGATTGATGATGCTTATATTATTTATTGCGTTCCAGAGAAGACTTCGTGTATATGTGCTGTGTTTTTGGATTCTGGGTACTGTAATGTACTGCTTGGAGTTCTAGAGGTAAACTTCAGAAAATACCTAAATAAGGGGGACAGAAGCGTGGCTCTGTCTTCTACTGCCCAGCGGTAGTGCTACCGCTGGAGGTAGCTCCTGGTCGAAACCAGTGAGCCATTTGTGGTGTGTGTAAAGCCTAGGTTCTGGGGACCGGGTGTGTAACACCATAAAGATATAAGCCTGCAATTACAGAGCATAGTTGAGGGTAGATGTGTGGTCTATCGATAGCGCCAGGCGGTAGTACTACCGCTGGCGGTAGCTTAAGTGAGCAGATTGTGAAGCAGAAGGGCCTAATGTGCCTAGCTTTGTTGGCCTTGTGTGTCAATAGCGGGAACAAAGGGAAGTCGTACCCGCATCGGGCAGAGTTGATCCCGACGATATGAGAACGGGCAAAGCTGAACCGAACCTGTACCATAGCTGGTCAGTGAAGAGGTCGCCCCTCGGTGCACTGAAAGAATTTTGTGAAAGGAACCGTAAGGTATGATGACCTTTACGATAAAGCTCATAGCCATCTACGTTAAGCAGGGCTTAGGATGGTGGTGTAACTCGGGGAGTACACCGAAAGCATGGCACGAAACGTGTGGTCATGAGTGCTTATGTTGATGATGATTGCAGTGCTTAGACACACTTTTGAGATATTTGCTTCTAATGCGTGCTTGCAGGGAAGGAGTACCACCGCCCTAGGAATGGGATGAAGTTGTTATAAATATTGGTCAGCTAAAGCTGACCGGTTACTTGTTTGCCACATTTTGGTGGAATGTGCTTCTACAGGTGCTGACGAGCTGAGCGTAACTCCCTCTCTTGTTCATTTAATATGGCGTGGGGTCCCGGCCGGACCTACTGTTATATTATATGTAACATGGAGGGTGTTATAAGTTGGTATCAACTATGGTTCTCGCTCCCTTTCCATCCAAATTCGTGGTCAAATTCTTTTAAGGGGTGGTGAGCATGTGTGTGCGTCATCCTTAACACATCTAATTAACCAGTAAATATCCACTTTTGAAATGAAATACATGTGTATTTGTAGCAACGTGGTGAAACCCGAGTGTTCCTTTGTGGTTAAATGCTACAATTTAGTCGCTTAATTATGTTCTGTTACATATGTATAGGTGACTAGGAGTGGAGCGGGGCAGTCTTGACCCAAACGCTCTGTTGAGAGTAGTGCACCTACTGATGTGCCTACTCCTCCTACTTCTGCCGAGGCATTTAGGTTGGTTGTCGAGGCAGTGTTTGCGATGTTCAATGCACAACCAGGATAGTTTGTACATCCTCCTACCCTAGGGTTGGCCCCGGTGTCGGTTGCTGTAGTTGAACCCATTGCTGAAAGGCAATTGCCGGCTATGGTAGGACTGGCTTTCGACCAAAAGTTGAAGTAACTTCTGAGCTTCAATCCTCCTATGTTTATGGGAATAGGATCCCCAATGCAAGCTGAAGAATGGCTCTCTAGGGTCAGGAGAAACTTGACGGCTGCTGAGATGGAGGAAGGGCAGAAAGTCACTTTAGCCACCTTTCTTCTGGATGGAGAGGCATGAATTTGGTGGGAGGAATTGGAAGTACATCTGTTAGCAGGAAAGCAACTGACGGAGGTCTCGTTTGATGAGTTCTCGAGACTATTCTTGGCTCGGTATCTCCCTTCGACACATCAGATTGTGATGGAGAACCAATTCACAAGGTTGGGGCGGTATGCAGGCGCTATGTTTGAAGATGAGGAGTGAAAGTCCAACAAATTTTATGAAGGTCTACGAGACGATCTGAGGTTGCTTCTCTCAGGCCCAATGACGCAAGGCTTTATGACCTTGGTCAATATTGCCCTATCCTTGGAGCATGATATAAAATGAGTCCAAAGCAATAAGGACTTAGCGATGAAGAAGCCAGAGTTCAAGGTACCAAACTCTGCTAGATCTGGTCAAGTCAAGTGGAGCAAGAAGGCTAGACATTCTGGGCCAGCTCCATCTTCTGTGTTGGGAACGACTACTGGACGAGGTCCAGTCACCTGTTATAATTGTGACAAAGTGGGCCACTTTGCTCGGGATTGTCGCAGCGGAAAAAAGGCGGTTGTGTCCTATGCGGAGAAAGGGAAAGCGGCAGAGTCAGCTGCATCCCATCATACTCCAGCTCAACCCCGGGTGTACAATCTTGGCCAAAATGAGGCCATCAAACAAAGCAATGTGGCAATAGGTATGAGTTAGTATACAACTTTTGTTGATTTATATACTTCCTACCTTGTGCATTGGTTGTTTAACTTGTTTGTATTATGCTTTGTCATAATCTTTAATTATCCGGCGAGAGCACTGTTTGATACTGAAGCTTCTCATTCCTTTCTATCTGAGGACTTCATACGATGAATTAGAGTGCCTTCGTTCATATCGAATGAGAGATTGGATGTGTTGTTATCAAATGGGTTCTCGATGCATGCGGATAGAGTTTGATGTGTCAAAGTACGAATAGGAAGTCACAAGTTTGATTTGGATGCATCAATGCTATCAATTTCGGAGTTTGGTGTGATCTTTGGCATAGATTGGCTGTCGGAGCAGCAAGCATGCATTGATTGCACTTCGAAAGAAGTCACACTGGGATAGAATACTGAACGCGCGACTACTTTTGCTGGTATGTGTGGATCGAGTAAGATGTTGATATATGCTATCAAAGTACTCAAGGCAGTTCAGAAGGGCACGAAGTTGTGCTTCATGCTAGTGGAGGTTGTAAAGCCTAAGCCCAATTTGATGAATGATGTGTTTATTGTATCGGAGTATCCATATGTGTTTCCAAAAGATCTCCATGGAGCGCCACCTCAGCGAGAGATCGACTTCACAATAGAGTTGGTGTCAGGTGCCAAGCCCGTGTCCCACTCTTCGTACTGTGTAGTGCCAAAAGAGATGGCGGAACTAAAGGTTCAGTTACAGGAGTTACTGGAGCAAGGCTATATACGCCCAAGTTCATCCCCTTGGGGTTCACCAGTCCTCTTTGTGAAGAAGAAGGACGGAAGCTTGCGCCTGTGTATTGACTACCTTGAACTGAACAAACTGACGAAAATGAACAAGTATTCGATTCCTAGAATCGATCACCTGTTAGATCAGCTGGTTGGATCAACTATCTATTCGAAACTAAATTTGACGTCCGGGTATTACCATTTGAGAATTCGAGAATGCGACATTCCCAAGACGTCATTTAGTACCCATTACAAGCACTATGAGTTCACAGTAATGTTGTTTGTCCCGATGAATGCGCCATCGGTGTTCATGGATCTGATGAACATAATGTTCTGAGAGTGTCTTGATCGGTTTGTAATCATCTTTATCGACGATATACTGGTGTACTCTCAGTCTGAAGAAGAACATGCGATTCATTTGTGCATCATTCTGGATACCCTGAGAAAGAACCAGATGTACGCCAAATTCTTAAAGTGCGAGTTTTGGGTAACCTCTGTGGCATTCCTTGGTCATAATGTTAGTGGTGAAGGTATTGCAGTGGATCCGGCGAAGATAGTTGCGATACGAGAGTGGCCTATGTTGACGTCGGTGGAGGAAGTCAGGAGTTTCCTTGGACTTGCCGGCTACTATAAGCGCTTCGTGGAGAACTTTTCGCGGATAGCTCTTCCTCTTACAATTTTGACAAGGAAGGATTAGAAGATTGTTTGGTCGCCGACATGTGCGCGAGCTTTTGAGGAGTTAAATAGTCGTCTGACTACGAAGCCAATTTAATGTTCGCCATGTGGTACGAAAGGATACGAGATATACAACGACGCGTCAGGGAGTGGCTTAGGCTGCGTTTTTCTTCAAAATGGTCAGGTTATTGCTTATGGTTCTCACCAACTAAAAGTGCATGAGAGGATCTATCCGGTTCACAGCTTGGAGTTAGCGGGCGTGATATTCACTCTTAAACTGTGGAGACAATACTTATATGGCATGAAGATTTGATATCTTTACGAACCATAAGGCCTAAAGTATATATTGAATGAGAAGGACTTAAATACGTGACAAAGGAGGTGGATGGAGTTCCTTGGGGACTATACCTTCACGATACATTACACTCCCGAGAAGGGAAATGTAGTCGTGGATGCTGGATTCAGATGCATGATGCACGTTTAATCAGTGACTTGGAGGCCTTGAAGATCTCCTGTGTTGATAGGAGCTTTAGCGTGAATGCATGTTTGAACTGGATGAAAGTGCAATACAACCTCGCAGACAGAATAAGGCAGGCACTGGAGCTTGATTCAAGCATGAAGCGCTATGTGGCAGAGACTGTGGATGGGTATACTATCGAGTTTGAGTTTGACGATGATCTTTTGTGGAAAGACAGTCGATTGTGCATCCCGAATGTTGGTAAACTGAGGGAGGAGTTGATGTATGAAGCACACTTCACAAAGTACTCAATCCACCCAGGGAGCACAAAGATGTACCAGGACATGAAAAAGTTGTTTTGGTGGCCAGGTTTGAAGAAGGACATAGCCCTTTACGCGATAAAATATAAGACTTGCGCACTTGTGAAGGCAGAATGTTAGAAACCTGGTGGGTTCCTGAAGTCGTTACCTATTCCGGAGTGGAAGTTTGATGATATTTCTATGGATTTTGTGCATGGTTTGCCAAGATCGCATCACGGGAATGATGTCGTTTGGGTGATTGTGGATCGTTTAACAAAGGTATCACACTTTGTTTCAAACTGGAGGGACGATTCAGTGGAGAAATTGGCAAAGCAATATGTTGATAATATAGTACGATTGCACGGTGTGCCTCGTAGCATCGTTAGTGACCAAGATGGGCGCTTTAAATATTGGAGGCTAATCCACCAACTATTGGGTACCAAGTTGAAGTTTAGCACTGCCTTTTATCCACAAACAGATGGGCAAACTGAACGAACCAATAGGATAATGGAAGATATGCTTCGAATGTGCGCCTTAGATTTTGGTAAGAGGTGAGAAGATCATTTCTTTATGATTGAGTTTGCTTACAATAACAACTACCAAGCTAGTATTAAAATGGAGCCCTTTGAGGCTCTTTATGGTAGAAGGTGTTGTACTCCTTTAGCTTGGACAGATACGGGCGAGACTAAGCTGTTTAAGCGAAAGGAAGTTGAAGATGCTTCTTCGACTATTCGAATAATCCGAGAGCGGTTGTTTATTGCGCAGGATAGATAAGCGAAGTACTACAACAACAAGCACAGGAATGTCAAGTTCGCCGTGGGCGACTGGGTTTATCTCAAAATCAAATCTTTCAAGGGCATATCAAGGATTCGATGCTTGAAAAAGCTGAGTCCGAGGTACCTTGGACCGTTTGAGATATTGGAGCGTGTTGGTGAAGCTGCCTATCAGCTCGCTCTTTCGACAGAGTTGAGCGGTTTGCATTATGTGTTTCATATCTCCGTGTTGAGGAAGGCTGTGCAAGAGCCTACTAAAGTGCATGTGGATGATAAAGTGCTGGTCGATGATGAGCTAAAGATGAAAGTCAGGCCTATTTTCATCGAGGACACTGAAGTCAAGCAATAGAGGAATAAGTTGATCTGATTGGTCAAAGGTCCGCTGGAATAATTGCGGTCATGAGGAGCTTACATGAGAGCGAGAGCAAACCATGCTATAGGAGTTCCTCGAGCTGTTCCGATAAGGTACCAATTATGTTTTTATATCTTTTCATGCTTTCATAATTCTGGAATTTCGAGAAAAAATTTCTTTAAGGAGAGGTGGTTTGCAACACCCCAGTTTTCCTAACTGATGAGAGCAAAGCAATCTGGTAGCAGAACCTACCGTCAGGCGTTAGTGTTACCACTAGTGGTAGGGATGTCGGCGTAATGACTTTACCTTGTCGACGTGAAGGTCCTATTGTCGCTGAGAGGTCTCGCCGATTGTCAAGCTAACGCCAGGCGGTAGCTAGGATGCTAGCGCCACACATTAGAGCTAACGCTGGCGGTAGCTTTATCGACAAGATGAGCCTCGTATCATCGAGATGAATTAAGCGGTGAGCGGATAAGCTCCACCGCCTAAGTCACTACCGCAGGGCGGTAGTGCTACCTGTTAGTTAATGGGTGTCAACTTATCACCTACAGGGGCGGTGGGGGGGGGGGGGGGAATATGTATTTCAAATTATTTTTATTCCCCTTCTAGTATTCTTGTTTTCTGGTTAATAGATCTATAGATTGAAAAGCACATCATAGAAAACACGCAAAGACTTATAGAGGTTCCTCAAGACAGGATGTCTTGAGTAGTCCTCTTTCCCTCTGCGCCTACCTAGCAGTGTGCTAGGCTCAGCAAACTCCGCCAATGTCTCCGGCCTGCAAGCCTTACAACTCAGACCCGCAAGTCCCTGCAGCCTAGGTCTGCAAGCCCCTTCACTGCACCCGAGCCCGCAAGCTCGACACTCAGGCCCTCAAGCTCTTGCAGCCTACGCCCGCAAGCCCCTTCACTATACCTGAGCCCGCAAGCTTGACACTGAGGCCCTCAAGCCCTTGCATCCTAGGCCCGCAAGACCCTTCACTGCACCCAAGCCCGCAAGCTCAACACTCAGGCCCTCAACCCCTTGCAGCCTAGGCCCAGAATCCCCTTCACTACACCCGAGCCCGCAAGTTCGATACTCAGGCCCTCAAGCCCTTGCAGCCTAGGCCCACAAGCCCCTTCACTGCACCCAAGCCCGCAAGATCGACACTCAGGCCCTCAAGCCCTTGCAGCCTAGGCCCGCAAGCCCCTTCACTGCACCCGAGCCCGCAAGCTCGACACTCAAGCCCTCAAGCCCTTGTAGCCTAAGCCCGCAAGCCCCTTCACTGCACCCAAGCTCACAAGCTCGACATTCAGGCCCTCAAGCCCTTGCAGCCTAGGCCCACAATCCCTTCACTGCACCTGAGCTCGCAAGCTTGACTCATTTGGACCCGCAAGTCCTCTGTCCTAGCCTTCAAGCCTCATAGATATCAAGCCCTCAAGCTTAACGCTTAGATCTGACAACAGATCTTATAGATTTGGCCCGCAAGCCTTACAATGAAAGATATCCAATATGAACTTCTCTCCCTGATGGAGATTGGCTTCTTGTCTTGAGGAAGATGCTTCAGATGTAGGCGTCGGTAGCATAGATCTTCTTCAATCCTTCTCCTTTAGCCTGATGTCGATTGGCTTCTGGACTTGAACGAAACTTAATAGTCGATGTTGCTTGACTGCAACTTGGAGAACACTGGATGAGCATTTTTGATCTCCTCTTCTTATTCTTGATTCTTCTCCACAACTTTGTATTGCTCTGCGGGATACTTTTTTGTTCCTTCGTTCTCTCTTTTCTTTAGGGCATCACTGTTCCCTTTTATAGGACAGAGGAGCCGCTTAACGGTCACCTATGATGTCCATCTCTGACCGATGCCCATACCTTAAGAGCACGCGCTGATTGGACAATCAGGCGGCGACATTAAATGTTGACAGTGCGCCTGGCATTTTTGAATCTGTCTCGATGATGTTTCCATGGTTACGATGACATGGACAATATCTCGATGATTGGACTTGTCATTGTCTTGGACTTGGACAGATCTTCAAGTCTCCTTCCTTCTTCCTCAGATAGAGATATCTCGACGACACAGGACATCCCTTCTACACTTGTATTTTAAGATAACATGAAGTCATCTAACAAATGTCGACGTAATCTTCTTGATTGCTTGATATCGTTGTGACCACCTTATCTTTCCGACGACATAATAGATCTCATGTCGACAGACCATTCTTCAGCAACTGCCCTTCTTCATATGACCTTCTTTAGTCTTCTCGACGTCAAGGCTTCTGTACGACGATATCGTTGACATCAGTCTTACTTAGCCTTTTCAATGACAAGGCTTCTTTACGATGATACCTGTCTTGTTCAGCATTATCGACGACATGCCTCTTTTACGACGATATATGTTCTTCCTTAGCCTTATCAACGTCAAGGCTTCTTTTAGACGATATTCGTTCTGACTTAGCCCTATCGACGTCAATGCTTCTTTACGACGATATCGTCGACATCTTATCTTGTGTTCGTGCTTGAGTCTTCTTCTTCATCTCGACTTTCTGATATCATTGTGAGGTGATGCAGTGTTGATGTCGCAATGATATTATCATATGCATGTTGTCTCGACGATAGCCGATATGATCACTCTGCTTTGCTCTGCATATCATTTCAACGACATGCATATACTTGTCAACGATATGTCCAGTCTTTTTTGACGATATTGTACTTAGACAAGTTATTGAAGTACTGGACATATTGCCTGAACTCTGCAAGCATGAACTAGATATAACATTAAATACACAATGCTTTTATCATTGAGCTGAGTGCTTCTTTAAATCAGGAACATTGCATAGCACATTTCCCAACAATCTCCCCATATTTGAAGAAGTCCTAACTCACCTCAATGATAAATGCCACATACATAAAGATTTAACATTAAGACAATATAATCACATTAAGCAGCAATCACAAAAATAGATTAAATGTTCTTCACATTAAATAACAATCATATAGATAGATTAAATGTTCTTGAATAAAAGTTAGCATTCATTTGCCCCATTCTAATTTTTAACTTGATTCGACGCTCCTCAAGGCCTGCTGCTGCTTGCACCTTTGTCTTTCTTCATTTGCCTCTAATAGTAGTTGATGGGCTTTGGAATCTTCTTGGGAGAGGGAGGAGGACCATGAGGGAACGATAGCTTGTGATTTTTCCTCTTTTCTAACTGCTTTAGATGCTTCTCCCACTCAACCGACTGGTATACTCTTTGATGGCTCTCTTGGGGGTATCCAAATTGTATCCATGACTCTGTGATTATTTCTCTTGAATTTGGACTCCACCTTCCTGATTGTGGATCCAACTCGACCTCCCTAAGCCTCTTTTGCCTATACGTGTTGCTCTGGAGTTTCTTCCTCTTCTTGGAGGTTGCTGATTCTCCAATTTCAATGTCATACTCGGCTGAGTCAGTACTTATTGATGGGTCAGCAACTTCATACACTGATGGGGGTTTTTTGCATTGTCTGCTTCAATTGATTTGCTATCCACATGGCTTGATGGGATCCAACATTTATTATTTCCTTCTCCCCCTTTTGGACTTGTTCAATTATCCGTTATTCAAGACCTTCTCTGACCAGAATCAACTGTTCATCCAGGTGATGTTCAGTCACATCCAAATTGTTCCTTACTTCGAGTAGATGTGCATCTAATGTATGAGCATTCTCATTGACCTTGTTCAAAATTTGATTCCTATTGTTGGTAGCACCTATTTTTATCTGCTCAAAAGCATTGTCCACATTTTCTGAGAATGTTATTTGATTTGTCAGGATCTTGTGGGTTTGATGTCCCACCTTGTTGACTTCCTCACCCATCTTTTCTATTGCCAGAGCTGCCAGAGTGTAGAAGTGGGCACACTGGGTGTTGAGATTGAGTATGTTCCTCTTTACAGCCTTGATCTCAGTCTTCAGCTCCTTAGACCATCCACCGTCTTTACGACAAATGTTTCCAATTGTTTCCTTTGAGCATTCAGTAGGGCTGATACCATGTGATAGAGAGAACCTGATTGAGCCGAAGATGGCTCAACAACTTGTTCTTCTTCATCTCCTCCTTCCTGTGGAGCTGCTTCCGAGATTTCTTCAGACGAGTCTTCACTGATATGGGTTATTGCTTTGGCCTTTCCCTTGAAATCTTCTGGCACTGTCTCACCCAGAGATGTGAGCACTATATTACTTGCTATTATTAATTCTCGGCTAGCTGAGGGGGTGGTGTCTTCCAGTGGCTCGGGCACATTTCCTTCTTCTAGTGGCTCGGGTACATTTCCGTCTTCTAGTGTCTCGGGCATGTTTCCTTGATTTTCTATGGCAGAGTACCCCTGTTGGGTCTCCCCCTTGACTTGAGCATTGCCTTGGGATGAGCTTCCTGCCGGGAGCTCCCCATCAATCATCTCTTCATCTTGGGCTGAGCTCCCAAGTTGGGACTCCCCCTCAACAGGAACACTCCCCAAGTCCGGGTTGCTACCTTCTTCAATAACCTCTTTGGGAGTAGGTTCAGGAATTGGTGCAGGAGCATCTCCTCGTATAGATGTATCTCCCTCAGATGGAGCAGGGTTGTGTGGGGGTGAGGGTCTTGTTGGAGCCTATGTTCCGCATCTCTTGGTTTGAGAATAACAAATACTGTGTTGTATTTGATCTTGTATTTTGTGTGTTTATAGTGTGCAGGTTGTACAAGAACTATAGCTACACATTCCTTGAATAGTATACTGAATGGAGATGACTCTCTGTAAAGAGAGCTAACGCCCTGCGTTAGCTGTTAACGCCCAGCGTTAACCTCTGTTGAGAAGGAATCTGTCGAGAAGAACTGTCGTCGAGAAGAAATCCGTTGAGAAAGTAGAAAGAAGGCAGAGACAACGCCAGGCATTAGTACTTAACGCCGACGAAAGCCGTTCGACGAACTTTGCTCTCCGTTCGACGAAATTCCGCCTGAAGAAACTGCGTTCGACGAACAGGGCCTGCGTTGACGAACTGGACCTGCGTTCGGCGAACAGGACCTGCGTTCGACTAACTGGACCCGCGTTCGACGAACTGGACCTGCGTTCGACGAACTGGACCTGCGTTCGACTAACTGGACCTGCGTTCGACGAAATGAGAAGGGCGATCGATGAATTTGAAGGAGAACGACTCAACACCACCGTTGACTATTAACGCCCATGTTGAATGCACAAACTGCCACGATCCTGACGGTTGCGGTTTTTTTCGTTCGACGAAGGGTGCGTTCGACGAAGGCGCATTCGACGAAATTTATTTTCGTTCGATGACTTTTTGTTCAGCCATGCTCCCGACTTTATGCACGATCTCAGCAACTGCCATACACGTTCACTAACGTCGGCGTTATCCCTTAACGCCACGCGTTAGCTCCCGTTGTTATTTAAAAGTACAGCCCTCTCATTCTAAGAAGAGAGATGATTCCAGAATTCTGATACTTTGGAGAGAGGTTCGTGTACAGCAATTAAGAGATCTCCCTTGGGCTAACATGAAGATCTAAAGAAGATTTTGAAGGAGAAGGTCTACAACGCATATTCCATACGAAGGACGATCGTTTCAAGAATGACAACATCTACATCGACTTCGTCGTCACCTTCAGAATTTTTTGGGGAGTTTCTCTTTACTTATCTTGTAATCTTTTATTTTTCCTTTTTCGTATTTTGTGTGGAGAAATCGTTCGGTGAGAACGTCGGATTCCGGGAAGGATTCCGTGGGTAAATTTGCCTTGTGTTGACGACTAGGTCCTTGTGAGGCTTAGGGGGTAATTCACAGCCTTGTGCGTGGCGACTAGGTCGCGGGTAGATCTAGGGGGTGGCTAGAGGCCTTATCTGGGGATATATAGGCTATAACCAACCGGTCCTTGGGAGAAGGACCGGTGAAACAACAAAAAGTGTTTTTACATATTTTTGCCTTGATTTCTAGCGTTATAGAAATTAAACATTTGTGTATTCAATTTATTATGAAATAAAATCATGTCTTTTAATGTTCTATTCAATAGATTTTATTTCCTCTTCAAGAAATTTTAATTTCTATTTTCATCAAAGTATCAAAATTAACATTTGTATAATTATCTTTGAAATACAATAATTATTCTCATTATCTCTGATTTTCTGGAATTGTGTTTCATTTAAGATTTCATAAGTAAAATCACTGTGACAATCTTTTTGTTCTGAGGAATATTCTCTGGAGAGCTAACGCCCAGCGTTAAGACTTAACGCCAGGCGTTAGCAACAGTCAACAACAAGTTTTGTTTCAATTATTTAAAAAGGAATCTTCATTACAATCCTGTCTGGAATATTTAAATATATTTTTCTATATAATATTCTGAAACTTTAGTCCCAGACTCTGATAAACTTAAATAAGATTTAAATTCCATAAAACCCTTATTCACCCCCCCCCTCTAAAGGCGTCATCAGATCCAACACGTGGTATCAGAGCGTAGGTTATTCCAATACGGCTTCACAACCGGGAATAATGGCGCTTCATTATCTCGCATCTTCTAGAGGGGATAATTTTTATGAAAATGAAAAATCATTATGTCCACCATTATTTATGGGTGAACATTATAATGGATGGAAAACACTTATGGAAATATTTCTTAAAACTTTGGATATTGAAGTTTGGAATATTACAATTAAAATTCCCCCAAGTATTTTAAGTAAGAATGAAATGTTTTTAAATGCCAAATCTATGAATAGTCTATATTGTGCTCTAGATCAAAATATTTTCAAACATATTTATACGCTTCCTACTGCTTTTGAAGTTTGGAAATTTCTTGAGAATACTTATAGTCTTCCTTCCACAGATGATGAACAAGAGGAATTCCTTATGGATCCAAGAGAAGAAATCGACGAGGACCATTCTTGGAGGAAGATCAATCAAAGAGAGAAACCATATTTAACTCAATTGATGGCAAAACATCAAGCAAAAGAGAAGACAGAAACTATAGCAAGGTAAGAAAATCTAAATCTTCTCTTTTAGTAACTAATTCTATTTCTACATTTTGTGTGCTTAAATTTGCTAAATGTAAAATTTCAAAGTTGAAACATGCTAATTCCAAATTACGTTTAGAAAATAAAAATTTAAAAGCAAACGCTAAAGTAGAATCTTATATTGATGTTTCAAATTCTCTTTCATGCTCTTTAATTGAAAATGTTAAACCATGTTTTGATTATAATTCTTTTAAAGAAGAACTCAAGGTTTTAAAAAGGGGTCATTTAAATTCAAAAGAGCATAATGAAAAATTGATAAAAGAAAATGATAATTTAAAGGATAAACTAGAATCATTAAAAATGTTTATTCAAAACTTTTCATATAATAAAACATCCTTTATTTCTAGTTTATCAAATTATTAAAAGTCTAAAAGCTTAACTTCATATTATAAGAGTATGTCTATAAGAAAGAGTGGAAATGAAAATCATCAAAATAAGAACCAATCATTTAAAACATATTGTTACCCACTTTTTCAACATTCAATTCTTAAGAAAGACCATCACTCTTATAAACTCTCAAAGAATCAATATAATAAAATTCATTATGATTATCAACATCAATGTATTTTGAAAGATAATTTGAATAAACATAAATCCCAAATGAATTATTTTTCCAACAACTATCATTCCAAAAAGATGTCAAATAATCAAAATATGAATTTAAAAGATAAACAACCAAAGTATGAATGGAGGCCCAAAATTAAAAACGAAACACTAACTCCACTTGTAAAGGCCCATTCATCACTATCTCTCCAAAAGCCTATAAGATGTATTTGGGTACCCAAAGGAACCATCACACTTGGTCCCCTTTGGATACCTAAATCTCTCATTCACTAGGAATCATTGTATTGCATGAAGTAGAATTAATTAAAAATGAAATATCATTACTCTACTTCATGATATGCTTAATTGCTTTTTCTTTTGTTTATTTTTTATTTTTTTTGAGCCAACTGGTTTATGATCATTTTATGTATAATGAGATATGACTTTCATTTTAAGCCTAATGTTTAACAAATCAAATTGAATTAAATTGAACATAAAGTCATATATTTTTTAAGTGATCTATCTTTTCTTTTTAAATGTTTTATCCTTTTTAAATCCTTTGCATATAAATGTCTTATATTATCATTATAAATTGAATGATAAATTTGCTAAATGATATTATCAAGACTAATGAAATTACTTTCAAAATTGGATTTAAATGGACTTTTAGGGGTCTTAGGCTAAAATATTAAATGCACAACTTATTACATATTTGTCTATTTTTCGTTGGTGCATATAACAGCCCCTATAAATTAAAATAAAAAAATTTACAAAATAAATAAATAAATATGATTTCACAATCACCACCATGATCTATTAATATCCTATGTTAAAAATTCACTATAATCGTATATCATAATTCATGATCTATCAAGACATATCTTAAATCAACTATTTCTATCAACCTTAGGAATTATGAAATATATGGTTGCAATTGGTATTATAGTTTCATATCTTGTTTTGTGTGTGTGATGTGCATCTTTATTGTTTGCATGTATCTCATTATCTTTAGATCTAAGAATTAACTTGATATAAAAAAGATGAAATCAAATAGAATTGTCACTTCATTCTAGGTCTATGAAAATTTAAAACTCTATGTTTGAATACATGTAATTCAATTATATATTTGTCCAAATTTTACTTAGCTTTGCACCTTGTTGTCGTAATTCATCATACTAGCATCATCACTTACCATTGGTAGAAATCAATGTCCATGCTAGTTATATATCTTGCAATGCTAAAGTAAATTATATTACTAAAGTCTAAAAATCATAATTTCCTTTGTAGTTATTTGCATGAATAAATTTTTCTAAATGGATTTAAAATCAACAATCATCGATATAATTGTAAATCCAAAACTAATCATGCAATTATACCATAGTTTATATATTTAAGGCTTACACGCTTAGTATGTCCATAATCATTAAACCTATGACATGTGTCTCACAATAGCGAGGGCGTAGGATTGTGTGCATTAGAGACCTAACCTCTAAGTCATGTCTTGTCCTTAACCAGGGAGGGTTCCAGTGGGGCCTTGAGAGGCACTGGGTGGAAAGAGTGTTAGGTTGAGCGTCGTCTTTTGTATGCATATGGGATTAACACCCCAACCTACGGCATGTGTGCAACTCCTCATGCCCATCCGTCACTTAGTCCGGGGCTAGAGTGTAGTCATGTTGTTGAGGTATTTTGATCTTAGATATACTTATATTATATTCATTGCATGAAAATTATCTCACTCTTCATACATAAATCATGCATATTTGTTTTTGTTCTAACATTATATCTTGTGTTTGCATATTTTATTATTTTGAGCTTTAATGATTTTACAATACACAAGTACTTGAAAAATCACAAAAAACATGCTAAAAGAGCCTTCAAATCTAATCAATATACTCTGAAATTTCAACTGAAGGAAGGCCTCTTTATAATACAAATGAATTTTGAAAAACATTTTTCAAAAATTCAAGAAATGCAGTTCTGTTTTGGCGTTAAGAAGTTAACGCCTGACGTTAGCTCCTTTGCTCCAAAATATTTTTTTTGTTTTTGAATTATTTCTGGTATTATTTTAATATTTTGTGTGTGTTTTATTTTTCTGTTTGTACAAAGTTTACTATCTTTTTTTCCTTTAAAACAAAATTTTATTTTAAAAAAAAATTATTATATGTATTTTCTTATGCATTATTTCTCTGGCATAGAATATCATTTACTGAAAGGGCTATTAAAGACTTCTATGTTTTCCAGAGAATATATATAAAAAACAAATACAAAATTACAAAACAATTTCAAAGAACAAAAATATGTTTTTCTTTATGTGTGTTTATTGTTTTGTGCATATATAAAAAATTCAAAAAATTTATAAAAACTGATTGTTATTCATTGCCATTGTCAAGGATGATTAATTATATCAATTAAAGATGAAATACAATATTTAATTTAACTTTCAAGTTTCTTAAAAGACATTGTTTTGTATTTATCATGCCTTGAATATTATCTTGTTATGTGCAATGAAATTGATTGTAGATAAACATGTGTAGAAACGCTTAGCATGCCTCTAAGTATGAGTAATGTATTATGTTTGATAATGATTCATTCACTTACTTATTTTTGATAACCTACATGTGTTTACAATCTTATACTTGCATGATTGTGTAGTGTAATAACATAAATAATTAAAATGCTTAAATAGATTACCTATACAACATTGAATTGGTTATTACAATTCTTTGTCTTTCATGCACTTATTCTTTAGAGAAATGTGGTTTAAAATGCTATGTTTGCAAAACAAGTGAATTCGGAGTCCTTAGTTACTAAACTAAAAAGCAAATAATCAATGACAAGGAAAACTCCACCAAGCACTACTCACCATCCTGATAAGTCTTAATGAGCATTGTGAGGTTGAGCACCTTGGCTAAAGAATTGTAAATTGTCTTGTAGCATACAATTTATACACTTCTCTTTAGTACACCGGATCACAATAAAATTGAAAATAAAGCTAAAAAGTATAAAAGTGATCCCCAAGCACTACTTTGCACCCTGATAAGTCTTAATAAGCATTGTGTGTACAGAGCACCTTGGTAGTTGTACTATTTATTCATGTGCATTGAAATATTGTGGAAGTAATAGTATTTGTGTATTTTAATGTTGTGTTATTTCATTATATATATGTCATGTTTTTTGATTGATTCACTTGTATATTTTATCAAAACACTATTTTGTACACATCGTTATCTTTCATAAAACTTCTACTCATGAGAATTGGATCCTAATGCTCATCTACTCAAATCTCTACAAACTTAAGTAAATGCACTAGATAACAAAGCATGATCGCTATAATATTTATGTTTACTTGAAATGCAAATTTTATTACATTGTAGTTTGTGTATCTTTTCTTGATATTATGAAAGCATGCATGCAATATTATCTTAATGAAATAGCATCTCTTCAATCTTTAACTCAAACATTTACTTTCAAATTTAAAACTCATTATCCTTTATATGATTTTATCTTCTAAAAATGATGTTTATGTTTAAGAGTGCTTATTATATTCTTTTGCTAAGTTTACCACTTATGCTCATTCATGTCTATTATTTTTAACACCATGGTTTCAACAAGTGGTATCTTAAAATAAGAATGCTTACTTTATCATTTCTGTTATGTTGCTTACTACTTTATGTTACATCATGTTTTTTCTCGACAAGTAGTATTTAACAAACTTTTGATTGCATCTTTTTTTTTTCTCGACATAAAATATATTACTCCTTATTATACATACTCACTCCTAAACCCTCTTTTGATTCTACCAAAAGGGGAGATTAAATTGCATAAATCTAATATTTAGGGGGAGTGCATTATAATAATATTAAACTCAAAAAAGGGGATATTTGTAGGGGGAGTAATCATATATAGGAGGTGCATACACTATCATATGCTCGATCATGAAAATCCTTCAATAAGTGGTTCCTCATCTATCTTAAAAAGATATACACTCATCCCTACCCACTTTTGTTAATAACAAAGGGGGATAAGAAATTGAGAAATCTAGTAAAATAGATATTTAGGGGGAGTAAATTATAAGAGAACACTTATGTAGGGGGAGGACTTCCTATAGAAAGAGTATGCATTATAGCTATCAAATCTATCATGCTTTTAACCTATTATTCATGCATATCTTATTACCGCACTTATCTATAAACACAAATGGTTTTAAGTTCACTAATTTCTCATACATGTATTTGTTATTATCAAAAGGGGGAGATTGTTGGAGCCTATGTTCCGCATCTCTTGGCTTAAGAATAACAAATACCGTGTTGTATTTGATCTTGTATTTTGTGTGTTTATAGTGTGCAGGTTGTACAGGAACTATAGCTACACATTCCTTGAATAGTATACTGAATGGAGATGACTCTGTGGAAAGAGAGCTAACGCCCCGCGTTAGCTATTAACGCCTAGCGTTAACCTCCGTTGAGAAGAAATCCGTTGAGAAGGCAGAAAGAAGGCAGAGACAATGCTAGGCGTTAGTACTTAATGCCGGCGATAGCCGTTCGACGAACTTTGCTCTCCGTTCGACGAAATTCCACCTGAAGAAACTGCGTTCGACGAACAGGGTCTACGTTCGACGAACTGGACCTGCGTTCGACGAACAGGACCTGCGTTCGACGAACAGAACCTGCGTTTGATGAACTGGACCTGCGTTCGATGAACTGGACCTGCGTTCGACGAACTGGACCTGCATTCGACGAAATGAGAAGGGCGGTCGACGAATTTGAAGGAGAACGACTCAACGCCAGCGTTGACTATTAACGCCCGCGTTGAATGCACAAACTGCCACGATCCTGGCGGTTGCGGTTTTTCCGTTCGACGAAGGGTGCGTTCGACGAAGGAACGTTCGATGAAATTTGTTTTTGTTCGATGAATTTTTGTTCAGCCACACTCCCGACTTTATGCACGATCTCAGCAACTACCATACACGTTCACTAACGCCGACGTTATCCCTTAACGCCACGCGTTAGCTCCCGTTGCTAATTAAAAGTATAGCCCTCTCATTCTAAGAAGAGATATGATTCTAGAATTCTGATACTTTAGAGAGAGGTTCGTGCACAGCAATTATGAGATCTCCCTTGGGCTAACATGAAGATCTAAAGAAGATTTTGAAGGAGAAGGTCTACAACGCATATTCCATACGAAGGATGATCGTTTCAAGAACGCCAACATCTACATCGACTTCGTCGTCACCTTCAGAATTTCTTGGGGAGTTTCTCTTTACTTATCTTGTAATCTTTTATTTTTCCTTTTTGTATTTTGTGTGGAGAAATCGTTCGGTGATAATGTCGGATTCCGGGAAGGATTCTGTGGGTAAATTCGCCTTGTGTTGGCGACTAGGCACTTGTGAGGCTTAGGGGGGTAATTTGCCGCCTTGTGCGTGGCGACTAGGTTGAGGGTAGATCTAGGGGTGGCTAGAGGCCTTATTTGGGGATAGATAGGCTATAGCCAATCGGTCCTTGGGAGAAGGACCGGTTAAACAACAAAAAGTGTTTTACATATTTTCGCCTTGATTTCTAGCGTTATAGAAATTAAACATTTGTGTATTCAATTTATTATGAAATAAAATCATGTCTTTTAATGTTCTATTCAATTGATTTTATTTCCTCTTCAAGAATGTTTTAATTTCTATTTTCATCAAAGTATCAAAATTAACATTTGTATTTGAAATACAATAATTATTCTCATTATCTCTGATTTTCTAGAATTGTGTTTCATTTAAGATTTCATAAGTAAAATCACTGTGGCAATCTTTTTGTTCTGAGGAATATTCTCTGGAGAGCTAACGCCCAGCGTTAAGACTTAACGCCAGGCATTAGCAACAGTCGACAAAAAGTTTTGTTTCAATTATTTAAAAAGGAATCTTCATTACAATCTTATCTGGAATATTTAAATATATTTTTCTATATAATATTCTGAAACTTCAGTCCCAGACTCTGATAAACTTAAATAAGATTTAAATTCCATAAAACCCTTATTCACCCCCCTCTAAGGGCGCCATCAGATCCAACAGGCCTGTCATCAGAACTGCTTGATGAATCTTCTTTTTCAGAGAGATATACTGGGACTGCTTGTTTCTTTTGCTTCTTTGGAGCGGATGGGGCATCAGATGATGGTTTAGGGATAGACCTATCACATCGATCAAGAATCTTCGTGTCCAGTCTCTTGGAGTAGTGCAGGGGGACTCCCATTCTTTTATGAAGCACTTCGTCTAGGGTATTCAGAAGGAAGAGGGACAGAATTCTTCCATATGACGGGGTCCTCAGGGTGCTCTTCAATCTCTAGAAGAGAAACTCACTCCAGTCTGTCTTCTTGGTTAGGATTATCCGGGCCATGACAATGAACATCTCCTTGGAGATCCGGTCATGAGAGCCAGGTTTGCATAGCAACGCCTTCCCCATGATTTCTGCTAGCAGTTTCCCTTTCTGATTGAACTCATTTCTCTTGATCGACCCGTAGGTCTTCCCAGTGTGGCCGCACCAGGTATAACTAGCGGAGACATCCTCCGCTGTCAGCTCTTCTTCTTCTCCCCCTTCAATTCTCGGTAGATGGAGCATTTTCCTGAGACTCTTGGCAGATATTTTGACCTTCTTACCGGCTACAATGGATTTTATCTGAGATTCTAAATGGTTGAGCCGGGCTTCACCGAAGAACTCCGCCAGTTCTCAGTGAAGAAGAATTGAAGGCTCACTCAACAGATACACTAGGCTGGTGGATTCCAGGAGCCCTAGAACTGACCTGATTTCTTCAGAGCACGAGTTAAAACCCCCTCGCTGGAGTTCACAATCGGAGATTACTTATTCTCTCTTGGGAGCCATCGATTCAGAGCAAGAGAGGAGGCAGAACATCAGAGATGAACCAATGTTTTGTCGAAGGAATAGCTTAGGGCAAATGATAGCGTAATTTTTATTCTCGAGCATTCACTCTATTTATAGTGTAGGTAGGTGAAGGGCGCGTACCTTTGACTGTGTCGGTGAAAATGATCAGATGGCTCCGATGGATCGATTAATGCCGTGTTAAACAACTGGACTCTATTTCGACGATACTTCTGATTGTCGTCGAAATGGTTCTTGGATACGCATCCTTCCAGCTTGATCCATTTATCATCGCAACATCTGCTATGTCGTCGTAATAACTTATTGTATCGACGATACAAATTTCTTAAGCTTGTCAACCTGGGGCAACTTTCGGCGATTCTTAGGAGACAACTTTTGGCACCACCCCTGCACTAAAAATGCTAGTAAATTAATTTTGCTGTTCCAGCCAATGAGCCAGAACAACCAACTTGTCCAAGGCCCAGATTTGCTTCTGGTGGGCTCTTGGACTTCCTGCACAAATGAGTTTACAAGCCCTTAGGTACCCAAGTAGCTTTGGGTCCTAGGATATTGTTAGCTATAAAGTGCATACTGGATCTAACTGTTAAATATTTTGAAATGGAAGTGGATTTGAGCTGGGCGGTCTGCGGATTGGAGACCGCGCGGTCTGTGTTGGTTCTCTGGTCGGTTTTGTCTCAGCGGGTTGTTCTGAGCGGTCTGATCTGTGAGACCGCCTCTTCTGTCCGGGCGGCTTGCGCAGGTTGGTCTGGCGACTTGTCCTAAGGCAACCAGATGTTCTTGGTCTGTCTTCTTTGGAAGAAGACTGGGCGGTCTGCTTGTTTAGACCGCAGTGACCGGGCGGTTTGGTTGTAACTACAAGGTTTAATAAGGGAGCTGTGAGCTATGCTGAGCTCGGGCGGTCTACTTTGCGAGACCGCTCGCGATCTGATGGGAGGTTATTGTATCCCGGTTTGTGCGGTGACGACATCCATCTGTCCGCCTATAAATAGGGGTGCAGGGCCCGTCATTATTAACGAGAACTGTAAGAACCAAAGTTGGCTTGATTGTGCTGTTCTCACTTTGAGGTCATGCGGTCTGAGATCTTTGTCTGACCGGTTTCTGTGTTCGCAGGTTAGCGGCTTGCAGCTCGCGGTCAGCTTGTCTCCTTCTTCCAGCTTTGAATAAACCAGTCCAGGCGGACTATGTTTAGGTGTTCGCGGTCTGTGCAGCGGACTCAGTTGATCAGGCGGTCTTAAGTGGCCAGGCGGTCCCGAGTTGCGGTCTGTCGCAGATAGCAGTTTCTCTATTCAGAGTTCGCGGGTTCTTCTTTGATCAAGACCGTGCGGTCTGGGCGATCAAGAATTGCGAACAGTTTGTTTTCAGCGGTGGAATAAAGCAGCAAGTTAGCGGTCTGTGGTTGCGGTATGGCAGGTGCGGCTTGTACTCTGTTCGCGCGGTCTCAGTGGCTTCCGTCCATCTTGTCTGTTCGCGCGGCCTGGCGGTCTCAAGAGTCAGATCGCTGAAGCTTGTTTTACCCTTGTGTTGTGTGCTTCTCTCATCTGTCATTCTTATGAATCATGTCTCGCCATGTATACGTGGCATTGTAAAGAGATAGTCAATACCACAGTACTATTTGTTCTTCCCATTGTCATTGTTGTGCTACACTTGTGAAAGGATTTGTGAAGTGTGTTCTGCATTTTTTTACTTCACCTCCGGACCTCAAGTTTTTCAACATGGTATCAGAGGGAGGTTGCTGAGCAGAAATTGCTGGTACTTCTCTCGGGTTTCTCAAGTGGTTAGCAATCAGTGGGATAGCAATGGAAGGAGGATATGCTAGAGGTCTTGGTATTGCGCTCCTTACGCAGACTAACTTCAAGAAGTGGTAGTCTTGCATGGAGAGCTATCTTCTTGGCAAGGATTTGTGGGAAGTTGTAGGAGGAGAAGCAAGACAAGCTGTTGTTACTGCTGAAGGGAATGATGAGCTCGTGAAGGCTTGGAGGAGAACGAATGCTAAGGCGGAGTTCACTCTCAAGAGAGCTATCATTCCGGAGTTGTTTGATCACATCATTGGATGTGGATATGCTGCTGAGATTTGGACAGCTTTGGATGGCTTGTTCACTAAGAAGAATGTAGCGAGGCTACAGTTCTTGGAGAATGAGTTGGCGAAAGCAACTCAAGGAGATTTGTCTATCTCAACGTTCTTTTTGAAGATGAAGAACCCCTGCGCAGAGATATCAGCTTTGGACCCAGATGAGCCTATCTCAGAAGCTAATCTGAAGAGGCACATAATCCACGGCTTGCAGAGGGAGTATGTGGCCTTTGTGACTTCTGTTCAAGGCTGGGACAATCAGCCTTCATTGTTGGAGCTGGAAAACTTACTTGCTTCACAGGAAAGTTTGGCTAAGCAAATGCCTGGGATGTCTGTCTCTGGGGGAGAAGGCGCGGTTCTCTTCTCTGGCAAGAAGAAGAGATGAGACAAGAAGAAGAAGACATATGGAGATGATGGTCCGTCTACTTCATATCAGCAAGAGAGGAGCTATGCTCCTAAGCGCGATGGGAAGAAGCAGGAAGGACCTAGATACTTCAGGTGCAACAAGCTTGGTCATTTCAAAAGGGACTGCAAGGTCAATCTTCAGCCAGGGCATGCTGCAGGGAAGGAGGAAGCTGGTTCCAATTCAGAAGGTAAGGTGGTGGAGGTGCATTCATGACGGGCACGTGTGTTCGGGTCATGGCTTCCATCAACTATCAGGATGATTGGATAGTTGACTCTGGGTGTGGTCATCACCTCACCGGGGATGAGTCGAAGTTCTCCTCGTTGCAGGAATATATAGGTAATGATGCTATCATTACGGATGATGATACTGTTCATGCAGTTGAGAAGGAGGGTGTGGTTTCATTGAACGATGATATATGTACTCTTATGTTGAAGAGAGTCTATCATGTTCCGAGGATGAAGAAAAACCTCTTTTCGGTGACCAATGCGGTGGATGCTGGCTATCACGTTCTGTTTGGTCCAACAGAAGTGAAATTTCTCCAAAACATTTCAGCAGTGAAAGCTGAGGTCACTCATATTGGGAGACGGGTGAAGGACTTGTTTGTTCTTTCAACAAGTTCTGATAAGATGAGGGCTAACGGCAGCGCTGCTATCTAGCACGAAAGGATTGGGCATGTTGTAATGGATAAGCTGAAAGCTATGGAGGGAAGAGGCCTGGTGAAAGGTCTGCCTAGCTTGTCATCTTTCGGGGATGGTCATGTTTGTGCAGGTTGTCAGTTTGGTAAAGCTCAACGCTTTCCATTTGACAAATCACAAAGCAGATGTAAAAGACCATTGAAGTGCATTCATGGTGATCTATTTGGACTTACCAACACTGCCAGTCTTGGAGGTAGCAGGTATATGCTGAGTTTGGTTGATGACTTCACAAGATATACTTGGGTATATTTTCTGAAGGAGAAGTTGGAGGCGTTCGAGAGGTTTGTGGAGTTCAAGGAGCTGGTGGAAGGTCGGTTAAACCTGCAGGTGAAGAAGTTCAGAACTGACAATGGAGGGGAGTTCACCTCCAAGGCGTTCTTTAACTTCTGCATGAAACATGACATCCAAATGGAGCTTTCTTGTGCTCACACTCCACAACAGAATAGAGTTGCAGAGCAGAAGATCCGTCACCTGATGGAGACCTGCAAATGTTGGCTTCATGCCAAGAGTATCCCAAAGTCCTTCTAGGCAGAGGGAATGTCTTGTGCGGCCTATGTTATCAACCAGATGCCTCTCAGTCCCATCAACATGAAGACCCCTCATGAGTTGATGTTCAAGGAGAAGCCAAGCGTGGAACACTTTTGAGTGTTTAGTTCTACCTGCTATGTGCATGTTCCGGATGCCCTTCGAACGAAGCTAGATGTTAAGGCAAGGAAGCTAGTCTTCGTCGGTTATGATGATCGGAAGAAATGGCGGAGATGCATGGATCCCGAGACATGAAGATATGTGGTCTCTAGGAATGTGGTATTCGATGAGCTGACATCATACCAAGGTAGCTCTTCTGTTGAGCTACAAGGAAGCAGGGTAGATGGTGGACCAGAGGAAGCTGCACGGGAAGTTCTGGTGGAGTCACCTGTTTCTCTAGGTGCTCCTGGTATTTCTAGCTCTGGGTCAGGTGCTTCAGGTTCTGGAAGCAGGGGGAGCAACGCTCCATGTTTACCTGAAAGGAGAGCTAGTCCAGAAGCTGCAGTGGAAGAGGTGGTTCAGAGTCAAGCTCTGAGGAGGTCTAAGAGGACCATTATTCCACCTGATTGGTATACGGGCGGGAATTTGGTGAGCTTTGTCTCATGTTTCTTCCCAGGTCTCCTGGATGAGAGAGAGCCATCTTGTTATGAGAATGCTGTTGGAGTCAAGGAGTGGGAAGGAGCCATGGATGAAGAGATGGCTGCCCTCAGGAAGAATGAGACTCGGGACTTGGTGCTTAAGGTTGAGGGTGTTACTCTGGTGACTTGCAAGTGGGTTTTCAAACTGAAGAAGAAGGTTGACGGAAGTATTGAGTGGTACAAGGCTCTCCTTATAGCTCGAGGTTTCTCTCAGAAGTATGGGCAGGATTATGAAGAAACGTTTAGCCCCGTTGCCAAGATGACTTCGGTCCGGGTGGTGATCGCATTGGCAGCTTGCCAAGGGTGGAAGATTTGGCAACTCGACGTGAAGAACACTTTATTATATGGCGAGATTGACAAGGTATCTTCATGGATCAGCCACCTGGTTATGTATCCGAAGAGCACCCAAGATATGTTTGCAAGCTCAAGAAGGCTCTTTATGGATTGAAGCAAGCGCCTCGGGCGTGGTATGGGAAGATCGCAGAATACCTCCAGTTCTGCGGATATTTTGCTTCTGATTCTGATTCAAGCTTATTTGTAAAGAAGACGGGGGAGCTTCAGGTCTTGGTGCTACTGTACGTTGACGATATGATCGTCACGGGGAATTCTGAGATGGAGGTAGCTAGGCTTCATGCTGAGCTAGCTATCAGATTTGAGATGAAGGATTTGGGCGAGCTCCATCATTTCCTTGGGCTCAAAGTCGAGAGGAAAGAGAGCGGTATGCTCGTTTCCCAAAAGGGCTATGCGGATCGAATCGTGAAGAGATTCAGCATGGAAGGGGGAAGAGCATCTCTACTCCACTGGAGGTTGGAGTTCATCTTCGGCGAGATGAAGGGAAGGTTCTTACCGATCCTTTGGTGTTCCGGGCTTTGGTCTAAAGCTTGATATACTTGACGATCACGAGGCCAGATATTGCTTATGCAGTTGGCAGGGTGAGTCGGTTTATGGCAGAGCCTCGGAAGCCTCATCTTGTGGCGGCTAGGAGTATATTGAAGTATGTCAAATCCACCTCGGATTTGGGTCTCTTATACGGGAGAGATTCGGGCTTTTGCTTGCACGGGTACATGGACGCTGATTATGGAGGAGATTCGGATGATCGAAGATCAACGTCTGCATATGCCTTTATGACAGGCTCTACAGCTATATCATGGTGCAGCAAGAAGCAGAATTCTGTGTCTGTCTCTACCACGGAAGCAGAGTACAAAGCTTCAGCTTTGGCGGCTCAGGAAGCCATCTGGCTTAGGAGGCTTGTGGAGGACATTCATAGGGAGGTGCGAGATCCTACTCTGCTACGTGGTGACAATGAGAGTGCTCTCAAACTGGTGAACAATCTAGTTTGTCACGCGCATACGAAGCACATAGAGATTCATCATCATTTCATTCGTGAGAAGGTGTTGGAGGGATCTCTGATTGTGGAGCATGTGCAGAGCAAGGAGAACGTTGCTGACATATTCACTAAGCCGCTGGCTAAGGGACCTTTTGGTCGGTTGCGGAGTTTGCTTGGGCTGACTTCCACTTCCCACTTCAAGGGGGAGTATTAAATTTTTTGAAGTGGAAGTGGATTTGAGCTGGGCGGTCTGCGGATTGGAGACCGCAGAGACCGCGCGGTCTGCGTTGGTTCTCTGGTCGGTTTTGTCTCAGCGGTTTGTTCTGAGCGGTCTGTTCTGGGAGACTGCCTCTTCTGTCCGGGCGGCTTGCGTGGGTTGGTCTGGCAACTTGTCCTAAGTCGGCCAGATGTTCTTGGTCTGTCTTCTTTGTTAGAAGACCGGGCGGTCTGCTTGTTGAGACCATAGTGACCGGGAGGTTTTGTTGTAACCGCAAGGTTTAATAAGGGAGCTGTGAGCTATGCTGAGCTCGGGAGGTCTGCTTTGCGAGATCGCTCGCGATCTGATGGGCGGTTATTGTAACCCGGTTTGTGCGGCAACGACATCCGTCTGTCCGCCTATAAATAGGGGTGCAGGGACCATCATTATTAATGAGAACTATAAGAACCAAAGTTGGCTTGATTGTGCCGGTCTCACTTTGAGGTCATGCGGTCTGAGATCTTTGTCTGATCGGTTTCTGTGTTCGTAGGTTAGCCGCTTGCAGCTCGCGGTCAGCTTGTCTCCTTCTTCCAGCTTTGAATAAACCAGTCCGGGCAGACTGTGTTTAGGTGTTCGCGGTCTGTGCAGCGGACTCAGTTGATCAGGCGGTCTTAAGTGGCTAGGCTGTCTTGAGTTGCGGTCTGTCGCAGATACCAGTTTCTATGTTCAGAGTTCACGGGTTCTTCTTTGTTCAAGACCGTGCGGTCTGGGCGATCAAGAAGTGCGAACTGTTTGTTTTCAGCAGTGGAATAAAGCAGCAAGTTGGCAGTCTGTGGTTGCGGCCTGGAAGGTGCGGCTTGTACTCTATTCGCGCAGTCTCAACGGCTTCCGTCTGGCTTGTCTGTTCGCGCGGTCTGGCGGTCTCAAGAGTCAGATTGTTGAAGCTTGTTTTACCCTTGTGTTGTGTGCTTCTCTCCTCCGTGATTCTTATGAATCATGTCTCGCCATGTATACCTCGTATTGTAAAGAGATAGTCAATACCATAGTATTATTCGTTCTTCCCATTGTCAATGTTGTTCTACACTTATGAAAGGATTTGTGAAGTGTGTTCCACATTTTTTTACTTCACCTCCGGACCTCAAGTTTTTCAACACTAACTGCTCTAGGATATGCATAGCTGTTGGGAAAAACCCTTGATTTAACTTAACAAATTAACCGAAAGTGATTTTATCCTCTAGGAATAAATTACCCATTGTATAGTAAGAGTAATCTGGTCATTAGATGTCTTAGGATGTCATACTTAACATAGGGTATCAGGACCAGATCAAGGGGAGCAAAATTGGGCTAAGTTAATATTTGTGTCAAATAGAATTCGATGCAACATCGAGTCCATATCGACGCTGCTCTGACTAGAAGTCCATGTGTATCAACCCTTCTGTCGAAGTAACTCAAGTCAACGTTACGTCGAATAGATATTGACGTAAAGGGCAGGGACTTGTAGAAGTAACTGGGGAAGTCGACGCAGCTTCTACTTCAACTCGACGCAGAAGTTGTTATCTATCGAAGCCATCTAAAGTCGACGTGACGTCGACTTCATCTCGACGCAGAAGATGAAGCTCAGAGCCAGGCAGATCAACACGATGTACACGTCGATAAGATATCGACGCAACGTCGACTATCAGAGTTCAGTCGGAGCACAGATGAAATCGAAGCAGCTCCTAGAAGAACTCAAAGCTACATCGATAAGAGAGGAAATGAATTCGACGCTACGTCGAATACAATCTGTAAAAGGTAATCTTTTCAGCTGTCTCTCTGATCCTTCTTTCATGGCCCACATCCTTCAAGACTGTTCCCCAACGGCTCAATAATTTCCTGAAATAGAAAGGAGCATTAAAGAAGGACAAAAAAGGTTTCTTGGAACCATATTCCTTGTAGGTGGTCGGGATGAGAATTGAAGAGGAAGGAAAGAGAATGTCGTCAGCAGATTACCTTTTCTTGGCATATCAGAAAGGGAAACAAATTTGAAATTGAATAGAACGAATAAAAGGAGAGGAGAAGAAAGAAATAAACAAGGCATTAATCACAATCAGCCGTCTCCTTCTTACTAGGGCTTCCTCTTCTTCATTCTCTCTCAGAAACTGATATACAGAAAAGAGAAACAAAAACAAAAAGCTTTTGTTGTTCCTCATCTAATAGAACAGAGGATCTGAAAGCTGCTTTTCATCACAATCTTATAGCAGCCAGATCTCAATCAGCAGAAGTAAAAAGGATCTGACATACAAAGCACCTGCAACTCATCACTATCAGAAGTAGGGGCTAATCAAGAGCAGATCCCGTGGAACATAATTGGTTGTTCTTCATACAGCCCTCTCAAGAATTCTGAGAACAGAATTCCTACAACCTTTTTTCTCTTCTTTCTTTCTCATTCTGTAAAAGAGTTTTATTAATCCCTCTTCAAAGGATTCAGTGATTCAAGATCTCCTTATCAAAAGATCTGGTAGATAGTTTTGAGAATCCCTCTTTCAAAGGATTCAGTGGTTCAAGATCTCCTTATCAAAAGATCTGGTGGTTCTGAGAGTCTCCTTATCAAAAAACTCAGGCACGGTTGGTGCATCCCTACTAGGTGGTAGAAGAGGGGAGTACCCACATTTTGGGGAACCTCTATAAAAATCAGTGTGTCTTCTGGTTGGATAAATTTTCTGTTGGGAATCTTGCCCACATGATTCCTTATTTGAAGAAGTCATCATTTCAAGAGTACTTCACTTTGTATTTGATCGTACATCTAGTTCATAATCTCAGGAAAATATAAGTACATATCGTCGAGAAGAACAGGCGATATCGTCGACAAAGAATGTTTGTCGTCATAATGACGGGCAGAACAACAGCCGCTGAGAAGCAAAGTGTTCGTCGATCGCTGAGACATGGCGAGATCGTCGAACGAAGAATGCCAATCATCGAACGCTGAGACGTGGCGAGATCGTCGAACGAAGAATGGCGACCGTCGAACGAAGAATGGCGACCGTCGAACGAAGGATGGCAAGTTCGTCGATCGCAGAATGCTGATCATCGAACGCAGAGAAGACACAAGACATCGTCGTGTGGAACTCATGTCGTCGAGAGAACATATGATTACGACGACATGATGCAAGAAGGAAGCTCACGACGACACTGTCAGAGAAAGAAGATCGTCGTATATGAAGAATCGCCAGGATGTCTCGTATTGTCATGATACCAGCATCAGAGGCAGAAGAAAGAAGACATGAAGGTCTACCAGAGTTCATGGCATCGACAAAGGCCCGTCGTCGAGATATTATCCATGTCGTCACAACAATGGAAATATCGTCGAGATAGATTCAAATCGTGCGGACGTACTGTCAGCAGTTAATGTCGCCGCCTAATTGTCCAATCAGCGCGTGCACTTAATGAATCGAGGTATTAGCGCGTGCTAAAAAGGAATGGAGGTCTGACACATAAAGAAACCTTTTAGAAAACCGTTGGGAGACATCACGGTCTTATAAAAGGATACATGAGGTTGCCCTAAAAGAAAAATCATCAAGAAAGAACTTGCGCAGATAGCGAATCGAAAAACACAAACGCCGAAAGAAAGAAAGAGAAAAAGAAGGAGCAGTCATCTTCATCAACTGCTAAGAAGCCAATCCTCATCTGGCTAAGAAAAGATTTGAAGAAGAACCGTGCGGTCAAGATCTGATTCAGAACAATCTTCTTCAATCTTAAGGAGCCGATCTTCAACAGGCTAAAGGTGCCGATCTTCATCCGGCAGAAGAAACATTTTATTATTGTATTTTCTTGTAAGGCTTGCGGGCCAAATTGTCCAGCTTGAGGGCTGGAGAGCTGTGAGGCTTGAGGGCCAGGGCAGTGCACTTGTGGGTGCGACCTGTCGAGCTTGAGGGCTCAGGTGCAGTAGGGGCTTGCGGGCCTAGGCTGTAGGCACAGGACTTGCGGGGCTGTGTTGTGTTGGGCTTGAGGGCCTGAGTGTTGAGCTTGCAGGCTCGGGGACAGTAATGGCTTGAGGGCTTAGGTTGTTGGGACTTGCGGGTCCGTGTTGTAAGGCTTGAGGGCCTGAAGCTTTTGGTGGAGTTTGCCGAGCCTAGCACACTGTTGGGTAGGCGTAGAGGGAAAGAAGACTACTCAAGACACCCCATCTTGTGTCGTCTGGTGTGACTTATTTGTGTGTTAACTTTGTGCATTGCTTGAATATTGATAACTCGCACTAATAGATCAAAAAGTACCAAGATCACCTAACACCCCCCCCCCCTCTAGGTGAACGTTCCATCCCCAACAAGTGGTATCAAAGCGAGGTTGATCAAAAGGAGACTTAACAGTCCGATCTAGATCAGGAACGACTCACCATGGCCGGTGGAGATCCGAATCGCGAAATGAGAGCCATGAAGCTTCCCATCTACACAAAAGAGAATTTCCCCATTTGGAAGGAAAGAGTAAGACTCTTTATGGAGGCGGCTGACCCAAGAATCTACCTGACAATCAAGCAGGGTCCCTTCATCTCTACCACTGCCTCCACTATTGATCCAACCAGGCAGGTGATAAAGAAATATGAAGACATGACCAAGGATGAGCTGGCCTTGGCAGGTCTAGACAAGAGGGCACAAAATATCATCGTAAGTGCCATAGATGACTCAACCCTCCAAAATCTAATTCACTGCAAAACGGCCAAGGAGATGTGGGACTCCTTGATCGTATACATGGAGGGTACTGAAGAGGTAAGGGATGACAGGAAATCCCTCCTCAACCAGGAATATGAAGCCTTCAAACAAGGAAAGAATGAAACAATCTCCAACTGCTATGAGAGATTTTTCAAGATCGTGAATGGACTGAGAAACTACGACAGAGAGTTCACAAACTCTGATCTAAATGACAAATTTCTCAGATCCCTCACAAAGGAATGGGATATCAAGATATGTGCCATCAGAGAGATGGGCCAACTGGGAAACATGGAGCCCAAGAACCTATACGAGAAGCTGCTGTCTCATGAACTTCAGCTTAATACAAGGAAGGCTGAAGAAGAAGAAAGCTCAAAGGTGAGCTCAAGAGAAAGATCGGTGGATCTAAAGGCTGAGAGCACCAGAAGATTCAAGGGCAAGACCTCTGCTTCTCAGAATAGAACTGAGAACAGTGAGGAATCAGAAGCCAGCTCCTCTGACTTTGGTGATACTTATAGAGAGGTGGCCCTCCTCTCAAAACAATTCAGAAAGCTGCTACACAGAAGGAGGAGGGACAACATCAGAAGCTCCTCCTCAAGTTCCAGAAGATCTGACTATCGGGACAGATCCAGGGCTCCTAGGGAGGACAGGTATAAATCCAACTCCAGTAAATATGATATAAATAATATTGTTTGCTATTCTTGCAGCAAAACAGGTCACATGGCTGCAGACTGCCCCTCCAAGAAAAAGGAGTCAAGGAACCACGAAGAGAGAAGAAGCTCTAGGAGCAAGAGAACCTCTGAAAAGGGGTTCGTGGCAAAGAAGACCAACACATTGAGTGACTCTGACTCAAGCTCCTCTGGGACTGAGGATGAAGCACTTATTGGACTGATGACCATCAATGAAGGTAACCAGGATGACAACTCTGAAAGGTAAAACACAGAACTTCTCTATCTGCCTCTGATTCTGGATCAGTGGCAGATTCTTTGCATGATGATGAGGAGGTGTCTGCTGCCAACATCACAGTCTCAAGATCTCAGTATGAAGTTGAATCTGAACTAATAAGGCATTATAAAGCCTTATGGAAAGCCTTCAAAAACAGTAAGAAACTCCTCAAGGTGCAAACCAAGGAGTTAGAATCCTTGAAGTCTGTCCAATCCACGCTCCAGGAGACAGCTGAGAAGCTAACTTCTATGAGAAAAGAACTGGACAAGCTTAAGGAAGCCATAAGGCATAAAAATGCTGAGTTATGAGAAAAGAACTGGACAAGGTCATTTGGGAGCTTGAGGAAAAGAACTGGACAAGGTCATTCGGGAGCTTGAGGAAATGTTGTTGGCTGAGAAGAAACTTGCTTCCAGCCTCTCAATGCCCAAAACTATCCTGCCAGCAACTAACACCTTCTCTGGACAGTTCAGAGTTGGTATCAGTTTCAATCAGGAGCCAGTCATGGGCAACGATCCTGAAGCTAGACCCTCTTACAAGAAGGTGTTGTTAGCAAGTCCTTCAGCCCACAGACCTGCAGCAACAACAGACAAGAGAATGGGAAAGGCTGTTCCTACAAAGCTTGCTCCCAAGAAGGTGAACCAAAGAGTGGTGAAGTCAATTCCTCCCCTGGCTCACACACATGAGGTTCACCCTAGATCTGTCAGACAAGAAGCCTTCTCTCCTGCTCATCCGCACTGTCATCCTACTCAGATGATGAAGCAGAAGAGAAGATATAATAAATATGAGTGTTGGTGCTGTGGGAAAGTAGACCACTTTGCATTGGACGGTTGGTTCAACCCAACAGGGTTCAATGCAAGGAGAGTGCAGAACCCTCCGAGGTTTGCGATTCCATTCCATCACCCTAACAGAAACCAAGGACCCAATCCCTATTGGGTACCTGAGGGGAAGTGATTTGTTTTGCAGGTAGATCCAAATGCCAACCAATCTCCAATTTGGTATTTGGACAGTGGCTGCTCCAGGCATATGACTGGAGTCAGAAAGTATTTGAAAGAATTCATCCCTGTGGAGAATGGACCGACTGTTATCTTTGGAGGTTCAGAAAAGGGAGTGACCAGGGGCTACGACAACATTACTAATGGGTTAGTAACCATCACAAAGGTAGCTTATGTGGAGGGGTTGAGACACAACCTCATAAGCATAAGCCAGCTTTGTGATCTAGGCTTCGTTATTACTTTCCACAAGGACAAGTGTCTAATTCAGAAGTCCTCAGATTCTGAGACTACCTTAACTGGCACTCAGAGTGGGAATATTTATTGTCTAAATTTCCTTAATATAAATTCTTCCATGCCCATATGTCTTGTAGCTGATGGCAAAGAGGCTCTATGTGTACAATGACACAAGAGACTTGCACACATCAATTATAAGACAATAGGCAAGCTTTTCTCACAAAACCTGGTCAGAAATGGACCTGACATTAAGTGCATCAAAGATGGTCCTTGTCAAGCCTGCCAACTTGGAAAGCAGACTAGGACTAGCTTTAAAAGCATTTCTAACAAAGAGTCCACAAGGTGCTTATTTTTACTGCACATGGATTTATTTGGCCCCATGTCAGTTCATAGCTTAGGAGGGAAGGCCTACACCCTTGTAGTTGTTGATGACTACTCAAGGTTCACTTGGGTATTCTTCCTCAAAAGGAAATCAGATACCCTCGATATCTTGAAGAATTTTGTCAGGCAAATCCAGAATGAGATGAGCTGTACTGTGGTCAAATTCAGAAGTGACCATGGGACAGAATTTCAGTCAGGGGCCATGACAGAATTCTGCCAAGACCTATGTATCTCCCAAGAATTCTCCTCCCCCAGAACTCCTCAACAGAATGGGGTTGCTGAAAGGAAGAACAGAACCTTGATAGAGGCTAGCAGGACAATGCTAAGTGACTCCTTATTACCAGAATACTTCTGGGCAGAGGCTGTCAACACTGCTTGTCATGTGATAAACAGGGCCTCTATCATCAAAAACCACAAGAAAACTCCCTATGAGCTAATGAAGGGCAGAAAACCAACTCTATCCTACTTTAGGATCTTTGGTAGCAAATGCTATGTCCTTAATAATGGGAAATCCAAACTAACTAAGTTTGCTGAGAAAAGCTGTGAAGGTATTTTTGTTGGATACAGCTCCTACAGCCGGGCATACAGAGTATACAACCGCAATACCCAAACAGTGGAAGAATCTGTTCATGTTGTATTGATGAGACTAGCCTTATCCATAAGGGCTGGTCTAGTTCTCTAGTGAATGCAGGTACAGTGGAAAGATTAGAGAAGCTATCTATTAAAGACAATGCTGACACCTCATTCAACAATAAGAATCAGCCAGTGATGGTTGAAATAGAGGTAGAACCTGCAGAAGATACAGAAACGACAGAAGAATTGCGGCCTGCAGAAGTAGCTCCTGCAGAAATACCCAGAACACTTCCAACTGCCTTGAGACAAGTAAGAGATCATCCCCAAGAGCAGATAATAGGAAATGTCAACCAAAGGTGCTGACAAGGAGTAGAGCTGCAAATCAAGCATTGTACCTGAGTTTTCTCTCTCAAATTGAATCCAAGAAATTTGAGGAAGCAAATCAGGATCCATTTTGGATTGCTGCAATGCAGGAGGAACTGAACCAGTTTAAAAGATGCAAAATATGGAAATTGGTTCCAAGACCCCAAGGGCACAACATCATAGGAACCAAATGGGTCTACAGGAACAAGTTGGATGAAAATGGAATCATCACCAAGAATAAAGCAAGACTAGTGGCAAAAGGCTACATACAAGAGGAGGGGATAGCTTTTGATCAGACATTCGCTCCAGTAGCCAGACTGGAAGCAATAAGACTGTTCCTCGCCTATGCAGCATACAAAGGTTTCAAGGTCTACCAAATGGATGTGAAGTCAGCCTTCCTAAATGGTGACCTCAAAGAGGAAGTATATGTAGAGCAGCCTTTAGGTTTTATTGACTCTACTTATCCTGATTAAAGCAGACACCTAGGGCCTGGTATGAGACTCTGTCAAGCTTTCTAATTGAGAACAAGTTCTCAAGGGGAAAGATTGATAAGACATTGTTCCTAAGGGAAGTGAAGGGCAAGATCTTGCTAGTGCAGATCTATGTAGATGACATCATCTTTGGCTCTACAGATAACAATCTCTGCAAAAAGTTTGTCAACTTGATGCAGGGAAAGTTTGAGATGAGCAGTATGGGTGAGCTCAAATACTTCCTACGTCTCCAAGTGAAACAATCTGAAGATGGAATTTTCATCTTTCAGACCAAATTCACTAGGGAGCTAGTCAAGAAATTTGGATTGGAGGGTGCTTCTTCAATGAAAACTCCAATGGGAACCAATGTGTCTCTGGACAAGGATGAGAAGGGCATACCCTTTGATGAAACCAAGTACAGATGCATGATTGGCTCCTTGCTCTATCTAACTGCAAGTAGGTCTGACATAATGTTTGCTACATGTGTCTGTGCTAGATATCAGGTGAATCCTAAGGAATCTCACTATGTATCTGTCAAGATAATCTTAAGATACCTAAAGGGTACATCAAATATTGGCCTATGGTACCCTAGGAACAATGAGTGTGAACTGACTGGTTATTCAGATGCAGATTATGCAGGGTGCAAGGAAAATAGAAAGAGCACCTCAGGGACATGCCAATTCCTTGGTGGAAGACTGATTTCCTGGAGCAGTAAGAAGCAGACCAGTGTGGCAATCTCGACAGCAGAATCAGAGTATATCTCTGCTGGAAGCTGCTGTGCCCAACTGCTATGGATTCAACATCAACTTGAAGACTACAATCTAAAGATGACCAAAACACCCCTGTTTTGTGATTCTTCAAGTGCCATCTCAATTGCTAAGAACCCTGTATCTCACAGCAGGACTAAGCATATTGAGATCAGGTATCACTTCATCAGGGAGCATGTAGAAAATGAAGATATCACCCTTGAATTTGTCCCAACAGACAAACAAGTGGCTGATATATTTACAAAGCCCCTAGATGAAACTAAGTTTAACTTCTTCAAATTCCAATTGGGAATGTTAAACTTAGAGTAACCCTCAACTTTACTAATTACTAATGCCTTTCTAGATGAGTGGTCAGAAAATCTCATAGGACCTTGAAGAATCATGCCTGAGCAAGGGGGAGCTTGTGCTACTCCTTGGTTAGAAAAGCAGAAGGCAAGAAGTCAGAAAGGGGGAGAAATGGTGCTCAAGAAGACCTTAAAGGTAGGGGGAGCAAAGAAGAGGCATCAAATCAAGGGGGAGCTACAATCTTGATGTACTCCAAGAGTTCTGCAAAAGATAAGTTAATTCTTTAAATAGTTCTATCTAAGATTATGATATTTAATGTCAAGTGAAAGTAGGCTTGAATTGAGATTCTGACTTCTTTAAATAGGGGGAGATTGTTGGGAATCTTGCCCACATGATTCTTAATTTGAAGAAGTCATCATTTCAAGAGTACTTCACTTTGTATTTGATCGTACATCTAGTTCATAATCTCAGGAAAATATAAGTACATATCGTCGAGAAGAACAGGCGATATCGTCGACAAAGAATGTTTGTCGTCGTAATGACGGGCAGAACAGCAGCCGCTGAGAAGCAAAGTGTTCGTCGATCGCTGAGACATGGCGAGATCATCAAACGAAGAATGCCGATCGTCGAACGCTGAGACGTGGCGAGATCGTCGAACGAAGAATGGCGACCGTCGAACGAAGAATGGCGACTGTCGAACGAAGAATGGCGACCGTTGAACGAAGGATGGCAAGTTCGTCGATCGCAGAATGCTGATCGTCAAACGCAGAGAAGACACAGGACATCGTCGTGTGGAACTCATGTCGTCGAGAGAACATATGATTACGATGACATGATGCAAGAAGGAAGCTCACAACGACACTGTCAGATAAAGAAGATCGTCGTATATGAAGAATCGCCAGGATGTCTCGTATTGTCGTGATACCAGCATCAGAGGCAGAAGAATGAAGACATGAAGGTCTACCAGAGTTCATGGCATCGACAAAGGCCTGTCGTCGAGATATTATCCATGTCGTCACAACAATGGAAATATCGTCGAGACAGATTCAAATCGTGCGGACGTACTGTCAGCAGTTAATGCCGCCGCCTGATTGTTCAATCAGCGCGTGCACTTAATGAATCGAGGCATTAGCGCGTGCTAAAAAGGAATGGAGGTCTGACACATAAAGAAACCTTTTAGAAGACTGTTGGGAGACATCGCAGTCTTATAAAAGGATACATGAGGTTGCCCTAAAAGAAAAATCATCAAGAAAGAACTTGCGCAGATAGTGAATCGAAAAACACAAGCGCCGCAAGAAAGAAAGAGAAAAAGAAGGAGAAGACATCTTCATCGACTGCTAAGAAGTCAATCCTCATCTGGCTAACAAAAGATTTGAAGAAGAACCGTGCGGTTAAGATCTGATTCAGAACAATCTTCTTCAATTTAAGGAGCCAATCTTCAATAGGCTAAAAGTGTCGATCTTCATCCGGCAGAAGAAACATTTTATTATTGTATTTTCTTGTAAGGCTTGCGCGCCAAATTATCCAGCTTGAGGGCTGGAGAGCTGTGAGGCTTGAGGGCCAGGGCAGTGCACTTGCGGGTGCGACCTATCGAGCTTGAGGGCTCGGGTGTAGTAGGGGCTTGCGGGCCTAGGCTGTAGGCACAGGACTTGCGGGTCTGTGTTGTGTTGGGCTTGAGGGCCTGAGTGTCGAGCTTGCGGGCTCGGGGGCAGTAAGGGCTTGAGGGCTTAGGCTATTGGGACTTGCGGGTCCGTGTTGTAAGGCTTGAGGGCCTGAAGCTTTTGGCGGAGTTTGCCGAGCCTAGCACACTGCTGGGTAGGCGTAGAGGGAAATAGGACTACTCAAGACACCCCGTCTTGAGGAACCTATATAGATCTTGTGTCGTATGGTGTGACTTATTTGTGTGTTAACTTTGTGCATTGCTTGAATATTGATAACTCACACTAATAGATCAAAAAGTACCAAGATCACCTAACACCCCCCCCCCCCCCTCCAGGTGAACATTCCATCCCCGACATTTTCTGTGCTGTCTCTATAGCTAGTTTACCTTACTGCATTTTATTTTATATTTCAGCACAAGTTTATTCTGTCTGAGTTCTTGTTTAAGCATATATCCTTAGATTTGTTTATTGATTACACAGTTAGGATAGAAATATTTTTTAAATCTCTATTCACCCCCCTCTAGAGGATTCTCAGAGGCACACTGTGCACTTTCAATTGGTATCAGAGGTAGGTTGATCAATAAAAGATTAACACCTTGATCAAAAAGACCTCCTACTCTTATTTCTTTTCTATAAATATATTTTATAAAGAAAATGAGTACTAAGGATTATGCTTCCACAAGACCCCCAGTGTGTAACTTAAACAAGTTCACACTCTGGAAGGATAGGATAAGGCTTTATATGAATTCAATTGATGAAGACATATATAATGTTCTTCTCACAGGTCCTCCTGCTCCAGTCAGACAAAAGGACAGAGAAACCTCTACAACTGAGGCTGTCCCAAAAAAGTAGTGGACATAGGCTGAGAAAAAGGTCAAAGCATGTGATGCTAAGGCCATGAACATTCTGGTTTCAATAATGTCAGATGACATTTTCCAGAAGGTTACTGAATGTCAATCAGCAAAAGAAATCCGGGACTCCCTCACCACAATGGTTGAAGGAAGTGCTGATGAAAGAAAGGACAAAAAGTCGCTTCTCATATCCCAGTATGAGAACTTTCAAAAGAAGGCTGAAGAATCTGTTGCTAATATGTATGACAGATTCAGTCTTATCATTAATGAGCTCAGAGGCTTAGACAAGGAAATATCTTTGACTGAAATTAATGATAAGATCCTCATGTGCTTCCCTAGCTCATGGGACTCAAGAATCTGGGCAATCAGAGAATCCAGATGCCACAGAGAGATATCCACTAAAGCTTTGCTGGGAAAGCTTAAGTCATGTGAGATGCTTCTGAAGAATAGGGCTGAGGCAGAAGAAAGGGAGACCTCTCCAGCTCCTGTCCAAAGGTCCCTTGCTCTGAAAACTACTGAGGGAGAGTCCTCCACTCTTGAGGATGAAATGTTCAGTCTACTGGCAAAAAGATTCAAGAAGTGAGTAAAGACTGAGGACTCAAGGAGAAGAGATAGAGACTCAAAGCCTAGATATGATAAGACTCCAAGGAAGTAGATCATCTGCTTCACCCGCAACAAGCCAGGGCACATTGCTCCTGAGTGCCCTCAAGAGCAAAGGAACAGGAGCAGCACTAAAGATGAGAAGAAGAAGTCCTCCAGAGGGAAGGACAAGATGAAACCTCCACTAGCACAGAAACATCTAGGAAACCAGCCTGGAAAAATCCAGTGCCATTTGTTAGACCTAGTGAATATCAACTAAGTGAGAAGAGTGTATCACCCAAGGATAGAGATAACAATCATCCAGATAGGATAGACAAAACTCAAAAGGCAAACCTAAATAAAAGGGAAAACCCCTAGGCAAGAATCAATTAAAGAAGTTAAATAACAACAATCAACAAGCAAAAACAAAACCTAGGATAATCAAACATTCTGCTGATTTATTATATTTTGATACATTTTATACTCACTTCAAGTATCAAGATAAGAGGTTTGGGAAATCCATTCCCCATCATCCCAAAGGTTATCATGAAAGACCCTCCTATTCTTTCATTGAACCCTATAATGGTAAAAGCAAAGGGCCCAAGGTAACTTGGGTTCCTTCTAATGTTTGAATTACTTGTGCAGGGTTAAGAAGGGTCCCACTCAGGAAAAATTTGAGTGGGAAGGAAGATGTAGGTCAAAAATAAGGAACAAAACTTCATCCAAGGGAGTGATTCCTACTTTAATTTGTCCCTGCAATTTATAAAATTAATATTATGATCTATTTTCAATAAATAAAATTGCTGAGAAAAACAGCAAGAACCTCCTAAGAGAAATAGATATGTTTATTAAGAGATGCGTCGAATAGAAGTCGACGTACCATTGACTTCTACTCAAAGCCAGCGTCGAGAAGCACACAGAGCAGACAATTCGAACAGAATTCGACGCATCGTCAAGTTCTTATCAACGTAACGTCTACTTAACAATTATTGATTAAGTTCGAAGTCACGTCGATTGGAATTCGACGTAACATTGGCAGGACTACGTTGACTTAGGGTCTCTGAATAATCTCGAAGCTATGTCTAGTACTAGTCGATGCAACGCCGATATATCAGCGCGCACAGAATTGCTTCTTGAAGCAATCTCGACACAACTTTGCGCGCCAAATAATAAGTAATATCGACGGTGCGTCAATCTAAACCCTAAGTAGCGACGATTCATCTGCTATTAAATGATTACTGCGTCAAAATATATACGCCTTCGAATTCTCTCTTGCTCTCCTTCATTCTTGCTCTCCAGCTCTCCCTTGTTCCCTCTCTCGTTTTCTCTACTTTTGCAGGTACATCCAATCTCAACCAATGGCGCCTCCAAAAGATAACTCTAGATTTGATGTGGACGCCGACTCATTCAATGCTGCGGCAGAAAGCTTCAAAGCCATTCTGGGCTTGTTTCAGTTGGCCAGGCTAATCAAGCTTATCTCAACCAGATGCAAGATACTGGATGTTGAGCTGACAGAGTTCAAAGATAATGCTCAGATAGGAGAGGATGGCTCTCTTAAAGGAAAAATCTCTGACACAGATGTTCAGATAACAGAGGACATATTGAACCAAACCTATGATCTTCTTCCAGGAAATGAGTCAGAAGAATTATCAGGGGACGAGACCAAGAGGGCCCTAGAGATTATGCAGTTCAAGAAGGACAAACCCATAAATCTGAAGAAAATTGACCTTGGGGAGGAATACAGATTCCTTGCAGATATTGTAGGGAAAGTTCTGCTCTGTAAAATATCAGCACATGATGCTATTCCAAAGCAACATCTTCAGATAATGGGTTCTCTAGTTCTAAAGAAATGGATTAATTGGGGAAATGCCTCCTAAGAATGATTGGGCATAAGTATGCTCATAAGGAAAATGCTTTCAGGAGAATCATGAGTTAGATACTGCTTCACCACTATCCCAGTGTGTGTAAGTCAAAGGGTGTGCCAATTCCACCAGGGAAGAGAATAAATATTGGAATATTCTTTAAGTGGACCAGGCAAATTTTAAAGCCTGATCAAGCACCAGCTTCACCTCCTCCATCTCCTCCTCTTCAAGAGCCTGAAAGGCACATACCAGACCCTCCATGGTATGCTATCCCTCCTGCTCACTCTCCACCTCCACTGGACACTGTTCCAGATATCCATCAGGAAGACACTCCAGCACAACAACACATACAACAACAACAGTTCTCATCCACTTTAGCACCTGATCCATCTCCTCAACTAACCTATCAACTACCATTCACCCTCATTCCAGATCATCAGCCTGCTCCACCTCCACCACCATCAATTCATTTCTCACCTGATGTTTACCATCCTCTCACCCCTATCCAAGAAGAGCTACCTCCATCACCCCCTCCCTCTACATCTCATCCACCCACAATTGATCTTGAGCAGATCATTTCCAAAGCTGTGGTCATTGCCTCCTCCATATTTGCAGATCAGGTGGGGGCTCAGGAAAGAAGATTTGACAGAAAACACTCTCAAATGGAGGCTGAACTATTAACTTTTAAAAGAACTCTCCAGAGCCTAAAGGATTTTATAACTTCCTCCATGGTCACAAAGGAATTCTTAACCTCACTGGCCAGCAAGGTCAAGAAGGGGGAGAACATCTCAGAGGAAGAAAGACATGTTCTTGATACGAGTGAACATGGTAAAAGGAATGCTGATAATGAGCCTGCTCCTGACAAAATGACCACATTTCAGGATGTACAGATTCAGGGGGAGCTCCCAGAAAAGTTAAATCTTGATCAATCCAATCAAGAAGACCAGGGGAGCTTCCAGCAGATCAGGGGCAGCTTATAGAGAAGCTGAATAAAGTAGAAAAAGAAACAACAGATCAAGGTGACCTCCTATCAATTCAGGGGGAGATAACTGACAAAGATATGGCAGATGTTCAAAGGGATCTAGATGCAGAAATGGCAGCTGTAAGCACAGTTGTAGCTAAGGATGAGATTTTTTGGATAAAAATCCACTAGATGAAATAGCACAAATAGCCGAGGAAGCTGCCCAGGAAGCTGAAATAAATGCACAAAGTCAGGGGGAGCTTCCCAAAGACACTACTGAAGAAAATGATGAGACCTTGAAGATTTCCTCAAGGAAAGTCTTCTCAAAAGTATTTTCAAGAAAAAGAAAAACCCCTGAGAAGGAGCAATGAGGTACTGTATAAGAAAATATTTCTTCTGAAAAACAGCTCTGGATATCTACATATTACTTGACATTAGAATGATCTGTGAAAAACAATATGTTGTATTCTATATATACCAATGTTTTCTTGTATGTATTTCATTTTTATGTCCAGGATGTCTTGTATGCATTTATGTGTATTTATGCAAAGAATATGTAAAATCACTTTATTCAATCTGTAAAATTTGTTAAGATAAATAGGGGGAGATTGTTGGGAAAAATCCTTGATTTAACTTAACAAATTAACCAAAAGTGATTTTATCCTCTAGGAATAAATTACCCATTATATAGTAAGGGTAATCTGGTCATTAGATGTCTTAGGATGTCATACTCAACATAGGGTATCAGGACCAGATCAAGGGGAGCAAAATTGGGCTAAGTTAACATTTGCGTCGAACAGAATTCGACGCAACATCGATTCCATATCGACGCTGCTCTAACTAGAAGTCCAGGTGGATCAACCCTTCTGTCAAAGTAACTCAAGTCGACGTTACGTCGAATAGATATCGACGTAAAGGGCAGGAACTTGTCGGAGTAACTAGGGAAGTCGACGTAGCTTCTACTTCAACTCGACACAGAAGTGGTTATCTGTCGAAGCCATCTAAAGTCGACGTGACGTCGACTTCATCTTGATGCAAAAGATGAAGCTCAGAGCCAGGCAGATCAACACGACGTACACGTCGATAAGATATCGACGCAACGTCGACTAGCTGAGTTCAGTCGGAGCACAGATGAAATCGAAGCAGCTCCTAGAAGAACTCGAAGCTACGTCGATAAGAGAAGAAATGAATTCGATGCTACGTCGAATACAATCTGTAAAAGGTAATCTTTTCAACTGTCTCTCTAATCCTTCTTTCATGGCCCATATCCTTCAAGACAGTTCCCCAACGACTCAATAATTGCCTAAAATAGAAAGGAGCATTAAAGAAGGACACACAAGGTTTCTTGGAACCATATTCCTTGTAGGTGGTCTGGACGTGAATTAAAGAGGAAAGAAAAAGAATGTCGTCAGCAGATTACTCTTTCAAGGCATACCAGAAAGGGAAACAAATTTGAAATTGAATAGAAAAAATAAAAGGAGAAGAGAAAAAAGAAATAAACAAGGCATTAATCACAATCAGTCGTCTCCTTCTTGCTAGGGCTTCCTCTTCTTCTTTCTCTCTCAGGAACTGATATACAGAAAAGAGAAACAAAAAGAAAAAGCTTTTGTTGTTCCTCATCTAATAGAACAGAGGATCTGAAAGCTGCTTTTCATCACAATCTTATAGCAACCAGATCTCAATCAGCAGAAGTAAAAAGGATCTGACATACAAAGCACATGCAACTCATCACTATCAGAAGCAGGGGCTAATCAAGAGCAGATCTTGTGGAACATAATTGGTTGTTCTTCATACATCCCTCTCAAGAATTCTAAGAACAGAATTCCTACAACCTTCTTTCTCTTCTTTCTTTCTCATTCTGTAAAAGAGTTTTATTAATCCCTCTTCAAAGGATTCAATGGTTCAAGATCTCCTTATCAAAAGATCTGGTAGAGAGTTTTGAGAATCCCTCTTTCAAAGGATTCAGTGGTTCAAGATCTCCTTATCAAAAGATCTGGTGGTTCTGAGAGTCTCCTTATCAAAAGACTCAGGCACTATTGGTGCATCCCTACCAGGTGGTAGAAGAGGGGAGTACCCACATTTTGGGGAACCTCTATAAAAATCTGTGTGTCTTCTGGTTGGATAAATTTTATGTGATGTCTCTATAGCTAGTTTACCTTACTGCTTTGTATTTTATATTTCCGCACAAGTTTATTCTGTCTGAGTTCTTGTTTAAGCATATATCCTTAGATTTGTGTATTGATTACACAGTTAGGATAGATATATTTTTTAAATCTCTATTCCCCTCCCCCCCCCCCCCCTCTAGAGGATTCTCAGAGGCACACTGTGCACTTTCAATAGTGATAATGAACAAAGTTATTTGCAAGTTTAGCATGTGTTACCCTTGGAGCTGTTGGATTGTACCAACAATCAATTGCAAAGTGCCCAGTCTTTCCACAGCACCAACATTCAAACCTGTTGTATCTTCCCTTCTGGCTGACTGTGTGAGCATGAGTCCTTTGTGTGTGAACATAATGATATTTGAAGGAGACTGATCTGTACTGATTGTGAGTGGCTTTCCCTCTGGAGTCAGTCTTCTTTAATGATTTCTTCTCCTCTCTAGATCCAGTAACTTCATGCCTCCTTGTGATCATCCTTTTATGATGTGCCCTAGAGGTTTTTGGCATGTTTTTGGGTTTGGACGAGCTTGCTACAGGCTTCCTTGTAGTGATGGATTTATCCTCCACCTTTCTAACATTATTATTCTTAGATTTTAGGGTACTAGGCTGGTCTCTATCCTTCTTTAGAAGTACAATCTCTTTGGTTAGAGACCAGCATAGCTCCTTACTGTCAATCAATGCCTTTAGAGTTTTCCCAAATTTGCTTATCAGATCAAGGTTGGAGATTGCCTTGAAGTCCTTTTTGAGTTTACAAAACTCTGCATTCTATAGAGTTAGCTTTTCATCTTTTTCAGAGAGATCAAAATTTCTGGCTTGAAGGATTGAGATCTTTTCAGCTTGCTCCTTGCAGAGCATCTTGATCTTTTTGAGATATTCTAGAAGGACATCATATGGCTTGGACAAGTCGTCATTTTCTGATGAGTTTGTCTTAGATTCTGAGTCTGAGATAGATAGAGGAGCTCTTATGCATACCTGTTCAGGAGAGACTTCTTCCTGAATTTCCTCCTCTGACTCTGATAAGGCAGGCAGTCCAAAATCAACATTCTCTTCTGAGTCTGAATGACTTGAGTCACTGTCACTCAATGTTTTGACTTTCTACTCAGCTACCTTGCGTCTTTCTTTCTTCTGATTCCTAGAAGGCAATACTGATTTTGCATTTCCTTCTTTTGATCCTTCCATAAGGACTGTTAGAGAGTCCCACATCTCTTTTGCTGTTATACAGTGAGCAAGTTGCTGGAATACAGAAATGTCTACTGCACCAGCTACAATATCTTTGGCTTCCTTGTCCAAGTTGACTAGGGTGATTTCATCCTCAGTCATTTTCTTGGGCACTGTCCTGGAGACATATGAACCTTCTTGAACAATTTGAAACATCCTGGGATCCATAGCTTCCATGAATATTCTACTATTACTTTCCATAGGGCAAAGTTCTCCATAGAACAAATAGCTATTCTTGATTTCATAGCTATGATGAATGAACACCCATTGGCAGATCTGTTCAAGCAGTTAAGCTTTTCTTTGAACAACCTACCTCTAATACCACTTATTAGTTAATGGGTGTCAACTTATCACCTAGACGGGTGGGGGGGGGGGGGGTTGAAGTATCTAGTTGCCTACCTAAATCACCTAGAGGGGGGTGAATAGGTGATCTCTTCGTCTTTTGCGGAATTAAAATATTAAACGTAAAGCACAGCACAGAAATGAAATTACAGCCACAGATAACACAGGAATTTATAGTGGTTCCCCGTACTTGGGTACTCCACTGCCGGCCTCGCCAATCTAGCACCACAGCTAGACTTGACTACTTTCTGAAACTCGGATCAAGAACGATCCTACTGTCTCGGAGTCAAAACTCCTACAAACTCAGAGAAAACTTCTCTTACAACTCGGAGAAAACAACTCCTACACCTCGGAGAACAACCTCTCCTACAACTCGGAGAACAACTCCTACAACTCGGAGATTACAACTCCTACAACTCGGAGAACAAACTCTCCTACAAAGATGATAAAAGTTTTGAACAAAACAATACCAGATCTGAAAGATAGAGGTGTATTCTTCCTTCTTCTTGAATGGCTTTAGAGAACAGTGAGGAAGAACTAAGATCCTTCAAATCTGACCTTTGCAATCCGAAACGATCCAATAGAGGTTGTAGAATCAGACCTTGGATCATTCGAATCTTCCCTGAATGAAATCGACAAATCCTATGAGAAGATCGATCTCCAAACGTAGGTGAAGGCGAGGCGGCGCTTTTCTCGTTCTTCTAGATCGGGAAAGAGAATTAGGGCTTGAACGATTAGAGAGCTTGTTTTTGAAACCCCAAAACCAATCCTATATATATAGAAAGGCAATTAAGGTATAAACCAGCCTTAAATGCTCTCAAGAAAGCCGTTAGGATCGGAAATGAGCGATCACGGGTCGTCAAGAACAGAGAACAGAGAAAATCAAAATTTAGACAGATGTCTCGAGACAAATGGGATTTCTCGAGACATGAGGAGTATCTCTCGAGAACAGAAGGAGGAGAAATCATCAGACCAATGTCTCGGGAAAAATGGATCTCTCGAGACACAAGGAATAGCTCTCGAGACATACCAAATATCTCGAGACATCAGAAATCTATCTCTCGAGAACTGAGAATAAGAGATCAAAAGATTGCAGACTCGAGTAAGGCAGGATCTCTCGAGACAAAGGAAATCTCTCGGTCCAGTAGATCTCGAGACATGGTTGATCTCTCGAGACATCCAGAGAGAGTTTCTGAAAAGAGCAGAGCCTGCATCTCGAGACAAGCCTTGACTTCTCGAGACAAGCTCGATCTCTCGAGACATCCCCTTAGAAAAATTATTTTCTTTTGCTCCTTTTCTTTTCTAGACCACTTGCTGCAGCTGCACTCCAAGGTCTTCAATAGTCTTGAAAATGAAGTGTATCTCAATAGAGAGATCACATATGAGTCATCACCATGTTTCATAAAATGAGGAATTACATACTATGAAACTGTGTTTGCAGACCCATTGTGACCTGACATTGGCTTACACTTACTCATGATAATCTGCAAGACAATACTAGAAAAGCATATCAAATACAAAAGCAATTCAATCTTAGTTTAAGGGTGACTTCTCACAAATCAAGGTAATTGTGAATGCAATTTCCAACAATCTCCCCCTATTTGTAGAAGTCAGAACCCTGTACACTAAGTTGAATTACAGCAGTTAAAGAATAAATATGCTACACTACACAAAGATATAGAAATGAAAAAGTAAAGAACATCAAAACATCAAATATATATATATATATCTAAATTTGAATTGTTCAGAAGACTTGATGTTCACTAAATCAGAATGAAACCAAAATATGTCTTCACAGAATCATCATTATCATCCTTCAAGATCGTCTTTTCATCTTTTCTTCTTGTCTGGAGAAATAAGCATGAGGCTTGGGATGGTAAAACGGAGGGGGTTCCGGAGCATCAGCATTATTATAACCAAAAGCTCTGAAATGAATCCTTCGCTTCCTTTGAGCTGTCTCATGTTTTTCCCATTCTTGAGAGCTGTAGCATTCAGATCTGTTCAATTTACCTTCATGGACTAACCTATAGGATTCAAGAATAATATCTTTTGAGACTGGGCTCCAGAGTTCTGGAAACTTTTCTCAACCTTAGCCTTGTAAGAACCTGCAGAACTGGAGGAGGGAACAGATCTAGTAGCAGAAGGACCCTCACCATAATTTCTTTTTCTTTTAGACCCAGTCCTATCTGACTGATCTGCAACAGAAGGAGCCTTGCCAACAAAATCTTCTGGTCTAGGAGAGAACTGAGGAACAGGAACATCAGGATCAATTTCCAACTCAGGAAAGATCTGATTATGCAGCCACGCTGCTGTTTTGAATGAATAAGCATTAATATCAGCAACTTGCTTCAACATCCTGGTAGAGAACTGCTCAAACTGAGAATTCCATGAGCTTTGAAGAGCAGATACTGAGCTTTCAACCAAATCTGTCATTTGAGCTACTATATTTTCCTCCCCCTTTCTGACTTCTACAGATAGGGTTTGGAGAGTATCATCTTTAAACTTGCCCACTTCATCAACAACTTTGAAAGTGTTGGCTTCAGCATCATTCAGCATAGTTTGTTGAAGTTGAGTTATGATTACAGTCTGCTTCAGCACAGTGCCTACACCGGCAGTTGCATGCTCCACTGACTTGCTTCCATGGCACATCAAATCTGAAAGATGTTCATAATTTGTCTTGATCTTGGCTAGCTCCCGACCAAGCTCACTTTCCACTGAAGTAATCCTCCTGTGGACAGTCGTCAAGGAGTGTTCAAACTGTTCACTTTGCCTTTTTAGCATAGCCTCTATTTGTCCCAGAAGGGAACCTGCATCATGTACTGGAGGAGAAGAGTGAAAGGATGGTAGAGGAGCAGTAGGAGCAGCAATATGAATATCTACTGGAGCTTCTTCATCATCAGGAATGTCTTCAATTTCACAAGAAGGTGCTACCTTACCGTCTTCACAACCTAGCTCATCCGGAGCATGCTTGGTTGTATCAATCTCTGACTCCCCCTCAACATGTACTGGGGAAGGTGTTGAAACATGTACTGAATCAACATCATCATCTTGATTGAAGGCAAAATCAGCACCAGACCCTGCCTGCTGGCCACTGGGACTGTGCACATCAGAGGGTTCTTTTTGAATATCCATGAGAACAGCTGCCACTGCCTCATTTGCCAAGGAGGCTTCTTCTTCAGTAATTGAAGGAGGAGGAGATGGAGGTGGTGGAACTGAAACTGTAATGGGAGTTTGAGATGGTGAAGGAATATTATCGGATGGAACTGATGGAACTGCTGGATCTGATGGAGGAATGGAAACTTCTGGAGCTGAGGAGGGCTGACCTTTGGTCTTTGAACGGATTGGCAGCTTAGCTCTGCCTGAGGCTTTAGGTCTAATCTGAGGAGGAAGGGGAAATGAGGGTACTACAGGTACCTGGCCTTCAGAGGGAATACCAGCTTCTGTAGACTGCTGAGGCTCCCCCTCAGAAACTGCACTAGCCACTCCCGGCTTCTGGATCCGAATGTCCCATCTCTGCATGGTGACGACATCGATCTTCTTGAGGTGATGAATAACTGCACCTTTGGACATGTCAAAAATGGCAGAATTGAACTGATTCAGAAACAGAGTGATGATCCTTGCAAACTTTGGAGAGCTGATTGAGGCCTTGATGTTGGAGAACAAGATTGAGGCCCAATCTCTCTTCTTCCCAGTGACTATTCCAACCATCAGAAGAAAGGTCTCTTCAGATACATGCCCCTGTGTGCCTTGCTTGCAAAAGAGAACTTTTAGAATTATATCCACCAAGAGCTTGCCTGCATCATTCATCTTGCTCCTTTTAACTGCAGAAAAGTCTGAGTCCAGACCACAGTATCGAGCTGTTCTCAACCAATCACTGTCACTTATCTCTTCTTCAAAATCAACTTTAGTGAGGTGCAAATGTTTCACAAGGGTCTTGGGAGACATCTTGATTTTGATCCCTTTTACGAAAGAGACCAACATCCTTCCGTCCTTGATAGCCTTTGCATTGGTGAAGAATTCTTCAACCTCATCAAACAGAATACGGCAAGGATGCTCAAGAACAAATTCCAAACCGGCGGCATCAAGCATACAGAAGAGATTCTGGAAGTCCTCAGATAAGTCGGCAATACCCGAGCGAACAACCTCATTGCCAACTCCGATCTTGGGATTTGAGGAGGGAGCCATCGAAGGATTTGAGAGGAGGAGAAGAACAGGGGAGACGATCCACTTCCGAGAACCACGAAGTCGTCCAGTCGCCGCTCGAGAGGAAGTCGAAGGGTCGAGGTCTCGGGGTCGAAGGTTTAGTGAACACCAAGTTTCCGATAGGATGTATATATATATATGACCTTGATTTGACGTTTTAGGTGACATTTAAAAAAAAAAAAGGGAAAATGGCACATACCTGAGTTCCGGAACAGTTTTAAAACAGACCTATGTCTCGAGACATCGGATATGTATCGAGAACTCTGGAAACTCTGCGCGGTTTGACTTGTCCTGATGTCTCGAGAGATAGATTAAGTCTCGAGACATTACCATTTCCCGAGTTCTGACTATGTCTCGAGAGACTTGTCATGTCTCGAAAACTCCCAGAAGTCCTTTAGATTTGTTTCGAGATCTTGAAGTGACCGAGTTGTCGAGAGACCTTGTAGTTCTCGAGACAATCTTTAGTTCTCGAGACATCAACTTGAAATTGTCCAGGAACAGGTTTTGAGTCTTGAAATCTCCAAGTCTTCATGATTTGCTTGAATGGACATTACTCCATGTTGAGCATTCCAAGTTCCGTCTTGAAGAAAGAGAACTTAGTCTCATCCAGCGGCTTCGTGAAGATATCTGCAACTTGCTTATCCGTGGGGACATATCTCAGACTTATGTCACCCTTCTCCACATGCTCCCGGATAAAGTGATATCGAAGCTCGATGTGCTTTGTCCGACTGTGAGAGACTGGATTGTTTGCGATAGCAATTGCACTGGAAGAGTCGCTAAACATGGGAATATCTTTGATCTTCATGTTGTAGTCTTGAAGTTGATTCCTTATCCATAGAAGTTGTGCGCAACAACTGCCAGCAGAAATGTATTCCGACTCGGCGGTTGAAATTGCGACACAATTCTGCTTCTTGCTACTCCAGGAAATAAGTCTCCTTCCTAGGAATTGACATGTCCCGGAAGTGCTTTTCCTGTCGTCTTTGCTACCTGCAAAATCTGCATCTGAAAAACCAATTAGTTCGCTATCATTACTTCTTGGGTACCATAAGCCAAGATTTGGTGTGCCTTTAAGGTATCTCAAAATCCGCTTCGCAGCAGTATAGTGGGATTCCTTAGAGTTCACCTGATATCTAGCGCATACACATGTAGAGAACATTATATCAGGTCTACTGGCAGTAAGATAGAGCAAAGAGCCAATTATGCTTCTGTACTTGGTTTCATCAAAAGGTTTCCCTTTTTCATCCTTGTCCAGAGACATAGCTGAGCTCATTGGAGTCCTCATAGAGGTTGCACTCTCCATTCCAAATTTCTTAATCAACTCCTTAGTGAACTTTGTCTGAGAGATGAAGATTCCATCTTCTGACTGCTTCACTTGAAGTCCTAAGAAATATTTCAGCTCACCCATACTGCTCATTTCAAATTTCCCTTGCATAAGTTTAGAAAACTTTTTGCAAAGGTTATTATCCGTAGAGCCAAATATGATGTCATCGACATAGATTTGCACTAGCAAAATCTTGCCTTTTACTTCCCTAAGAAATAATGTTTTATCTATCTTTCCTCTTGTGAACTTGTTCTCAAGAAGAAAGTTTGACAGCGTCTCGTACCAAGCTCGAGGAGCTTGTTTCAAACCATATAAAGCTTTTTGTAATAAATAAACATGATTGGGATGATCAGGATCAACAAAACCTGGGGGTTGTTCAACGTATACTTCCTCTTTGATGTCTCCGTTTAGGAAAGCGGACTTGACATCCATCTGATATACGGTGAAACCCTTGAAAGCAGCATAAGCAAGGAAGAGTCTGATCGCTTCGAGCCTTGCTACTGGAGCGTACGTCTGATCGAAGTCGATACCTTCCTCTTGTCTGTATCCCTTAGCTACAAGTCTGGCTTTGTTCTTTATAATTGTTCCTTCTTCATCCAGCTTGTTTCTGTACACCCACTTTGTTCCAATGACATTCTTGTCTTTGGGTTTTGGAACAAGTGTCCAAACCTTGCAGCGTTTGAACTGGTTTAATTCTTCTTCCATAGCGATTATCCAAGATGGATCTTCATTTGCCTCTTGAAATTTCCTTGGTTCGACCTGTGAAAGAAAACTTAAATGCATATTTTCGTTAATGGTACCTCGTCTTGTTCTTATTCCTTCATGAGGATCTCCTATGATCTGATCAACTGGATGATCCCTCAAGTGTCGTAGCCCGAGGTTCCTTGCATGATTTTGACCAATAGGAGTTTCTTCTACAGTTGGAGTATCTTCCTCCACTTGGATTGGCTCTACATCAGGATTATCTTCTTCATAGGTAGTTGTTGGGGGAATCTTGATGAACTGTTGAGAACTTCCTTCAACTGGCTGATCCAAGCTTAAATCCTGTAGCTTTGAACCTGTGTCTACAGAAGAAATGCTAGAAGAGCTGCCTTGTAGCATGCTCGTCTCATCAAATACAACGTTAATAGATTCTTCTACCACCCGGGTTTTCTTATTAAAAACTCTATATGCCCTACTATGGCTACTATAGCCTACAAAAATACCTTCAAAGCTCTTTTCACTGAACTTAGTTTTGTAATGCTTTCCATTGTTTAGTACAAAGCATTTACTACCAAAGATTCTAAAATAAGAGATGATTGGTTTCTTGTCCTTTAGAAGTTCATAAGGAGTCTTTTCATGGTTTTTGTTTATGAGTGCTCTGTTTTGCACATGGCATGCAGTGTTGACAGCTTCAGCCCAAAAGTATTCAGGTAATGAGGAGTCACTCAACATGGTTCTGTAAGCCTCAATGAGTGTTCTATTCTTTCTCTCAGCTACTCCATTTTGTTGTGGAGTTCGAGGAGAGGAGAACTCATGAAAGATACCGAGGCTTTCACAGAATTCTGTCATGTCTCCAGATTCAAATTCTGTACCATGGTCACTTCTGATTTTGACCACCGAACAGTTAAATTCATTCTGGACTTGCCTGACAAAACTAGTGAAGGTGTCAAAGGTATCTGACTTGTGTTTCAGAAAGAATACCCAGGCAAAACGAGAGTAATCATCTACAATAACTAATGTGTAAGATTTTCCTCCTAAACTCCTAATTTGCAAAGGACCAAACAAATCCATGTGGAGCAGGTATAAACACCTGGTGGAATCTTTGCCAATAATTCTCTTGAAGGTAGCTCTTGTTTGCTTGCCTTTTACACAAGCATGACAAGGTCTATCTTTAATGCACTTAACATCAGGAGCATCGCGCACCAAGTTTTGTGAAAACAATTTATTTATAGTTTTGAGATTTATATGTGCTAATCTCTTATGCCATTGGTCGACAAGAGATGCACTATCTTTAGCTAAAAGACATACGGGTGTAGAAGATGATATGCAAAGAAAATTTAAACAAAATATATTTCTACAGCGAATGCCTGATAAAATCGTTTCATTATTTTCAGCTGACTTTATCAAACATTTATCTTTATGAAAATCAACAATGTATCCTTTATCACAAAGTTGACTTATGCTTATCAGATTATGTTGTAATCCTTCCACATAAGCTACATCGGAAAACGATACATTACCGTTAGAAATCATACCATAGCCTTTAGTTATTCCTCTGTCTGAACTGCCAAAAATAACTTTTGGACCGTTCGCAACTGGGATGTAGTTTTGCAAAAGGCTTCTTGTCCCGGTCATATGCCGAGAGCATCCACTGTCCAAATACCAGATAGGATTTTTGTTGGCCTTTGGACATACCTGCAAAAACAGATTATTTTGCCTTAGGAGCCCAAACATATTTGGGTCCTTGGTCCCTTGTCAGTTGAGCACCATGATAAACGTTAACATTGCGAGTGGTATGTCTTGCAACGTTCACTTGTGGTCTCCTAGTATACGTTGTATTAAACCAACAATCAACGGCAAAGTGACCAATCCTGCCGCAGCACCAACAGTTGAATCTGTTGTACCTTCTTTTTACACTTTCCTGCTTAACTTTTTGAACGTTAGCTCTTGCAGGAGCAGCCCTTCTAGATGAGGATGCCTCATGAGGGCAGCACACACAAGGTGGTACTGTCTTCTTTGGCTTTGGTGCAACAGCCTTCACTTTTGGTGCTTTCTTAGCACTCGGGCCATGAACAAATGGACCGTACCCTTTCCGATTAATCTCTTGATAGGGTGCTTGAAAAGCACTATCACCAAAGTTTCGGGGAGGAGCCCATTCCTTATGATCATTCACAGGTGAAAAAGGAATTGGTCGTGTGAAATGACCATAGGAACTCTCCATATCATAAGCATTCGTAGGGAATATGACTCTCTTGAATGCTACAGGCTCTTGATGAGCTTTCCCTTTTTCTTTGGCGGTAGCTTTCTTAGCAACAAAACCATTTTTCTTAGCAATTGTATTTTTTGAAGAATTGCTAGTACTAGCTTCATGCCCTATACCACTTCCTTTTGCCTTAGTGGTAAAAGTACCAATAATTGGCAGAACAGTTTTAGGTTGAGAGAATGCTTCAACCAGCTTCTTCTCAGCCGCAAGCTGTTCCTCCAATACATTTATCGAATGATCTCTCAGGGCAAGAGTCTCTTCCGAGCTTTTGATCTTGTCTTTCAAGGATTGGACTTCCTCTTTGAGAGAAGAAAGTTCTTCAACTTCTTTTCTCAAGTTAGATTCCATCTCCTTGAGAGCCATGATCTCCTTACCCTGAGTTTTGACAACCTTTCGGCACTTGTCAAAACTTTGGAGCATTTTGGTATATTGAGACATGAGCTCAGATTCATCGTCTAAGGAGTTATCCTGTTGTTCAGCCGAAGCATAATCAGAATCAGATAGAATAGTGTGATCATTTACCTTTCCGGTGAACGGGGGTGCTTTTTCATCATCAGACATAGCCATCAGACCGAAGTAAGCTTCTTCTTCATCACTCGACTCATCGGAGTCACTGTCGCTCAGAGTTTTGGCTTTCTTAGCGACAAAGCTTCTATCTGATTTCTTCTTTCCATGAGTGGATTTCTTGTCCTCTTTTCTTCCACCTTCTTTCTTTTTGTAGGGACACTCAGCAATCATGTGCCCTGACTTATTACAACAGTAGCAAATAATGTCAGAAGAAATATGTTTGTTCTGTTTGGATTTATACCTTTCATTATTGCTTGAGCCCTTCCTGTGATAGTCGCCGTCACGACGAGAATGTTTATGATCCGAGGAAGACGGCTTGTTTTTCATGTGCCTTCGTTTGTTCAGCAGTTTCTTAAATTGTCGGGAAATTAAAGAGAACTCCCCATCAGACAGTTCGGAACAGGAGGAGCTGGCTTCCGATTCTTCTTCAATATCAGATTCCTTTTCTCTGATCGGTATCACTGCTTTGCTCTTCTTTGAGTTCTCTGCCTTCAAAGCTAAGGTTCTTTCTTTGCTTGAGGCTCGATTTACATCCTCTTCAGACTTTCGGATGTTCATTTGTAATTCATGAGACAGCAGCTTCCCGAACAGATTTTGAGGTTCTAGACTTGGCAGTTTTCCAAACTCTCTTATGGCAACAATTTTGCTATCCCAGTCTTTCGTTAGGGAATGCAAGAATTTGTCATTTAGTTCACCGTTTGTGAACTCCCTGTCGTAGTTCCTCAAACCATTGACTATCTTGAAGAATCTTTCGTACGCATCAGCAATGCACTCCTTCTTATTCTGCTTGAACGCCTCGTACTCTTGATTAAGTAGAGACCTTCTATCTTCTCTTACCTCGTCAGTACCTTCCATTAGAACAATTAAGGATGTCCACATCTCTTTGGCTGATTTGCAGTGGATTAAGTTTTGCAACATGGAATCGTCCACTGCACTAGCAATTATGTTCTTAGCCTTCTTGTCAAGAGCAACAAGAGCTATCTCATCCTTATTCAAATCCATCATTTTCTTAGGTATCTGGACAGTAGGATTTGTTGACGAAGCAGTCATTGGCACATGCGGACCTTCTTCCATGACTTGGAAGATTCTGGGATCTGCAGCTTCCATATAAAAACGGACCCTTTCCTTCCACATAGGAAAGTTGGCCTTGGTGCAGATGGGCAATTTCAGAGAGGATTCCTTGACTCTATCCATGGCTTGCTAGCAACTAGAAGAATGGATCCTGTTCAAGGTGTTAACCTAACAACGAACATCGACCCTCTGATACCAATTGAAGTATCTAGTTGCCTACCTAAATCACCTAGAGGGGGGTGAATAGGTGATCTCTTCGTCTTTTGCAGAATTAAAATATTAAACGTAAAGCACAACACAGAAATGAAATTACAGCCACAGATAACACAGGAATTTATAGTGGTTCCCCGTACTTGGGTACTCCACTGCCGGCCTCGCCAATCTAGCACCACAGCTAGACTTGACTACTTTCTGAAACTCGGATCAAGAACGATCCTACTGTCTCGGAGTCAAAACTCCTACAAACTCAGAGAAAACTTCTCTTACAACTCGGAGAAAACAACTCCTACACCTCGGAGAACAACCTCTCCTACAACTCGGAGAACAACTCCTACAACTCGGAGATTACAACTCCTACAACTCAGAGAACAAACTCTCCTACAAAGATGATAAAAGTTTTGAACAAAACAATACCAGATCTGAAAGATAGAGGTGTATTCTTCCTTCTTCTTGAATGGCTTTAGAGAACAGTGAGGAAGAACTAAGATCCTTCAAATCTGACCTTTGCAATCCGAAACGATCCAATAGAGGTTGTAGAATCAGACCTTGGATCATTCGAATCTTCCCTGAATGAAATCGACAAATCCTATGAGAAGATCGATCTCCAAACGTAGGTGAAGGCGAGGCGGCGCTTTTCTCGTTCTTCTAGATCGGGAAAGAGAATTAGGGCTTGAACGATTAGAGAGCTTGTTTTTGAAACCCCAAAACCAATCCTATATATAGAAAGGCAATTAAGGTATAAACCAGCCTTAAATGCTCTCAAGAAAGTCGTTAGGATCGGAAATGAGCGATCACGGGTCGTCAAGAACAGAGAACAGAGAAAATCAAAATTTAGACAGATGTCTCGAGACAAATGGGATTTCTCGAGACATGAGGAGTATCTCTCGAGAACAGAAGGAGGAGAAATCATCAGACCAATGTCTCGGGAAAAATGGATCTCTCGAGACACAAGGAATAGCTCTCGAGACATACCAAATATCTCGAGACATCAGAAATCTATCTCTCGAGAACTGAGAATAAGAGATCAAAAGATTGCAGACTCGAGTAAGGCAGGATCTCTCGAGACAAAGGAAATCTCTCGGTCCAGTAGATCTCGAGACATGGTTGATCTCTCGAGACATCCAGAGAGAGTTTCCGAAAAGAGCAGAGCCTGCATCTCGAGACAAGCCTTGACTTCTCGAGACAAGCTCGATCTCTCGAGACATCCCCTTAGAAAATTTATTTTCTTTTGCTCCTTTTTTTTTCTAGACCACTTGCTGCAGCTGCACTCCAAGGTCTTCAATAGTCTTGAAAATGAAGTGTATCTCAATAGAGAGATCACATATGAGTCATCACCATGTTTCATAAAATGAGGAATTACATACTATGAAACTGTGTTTGCAGACCCATTGTGACCTGACATTGGCTTACACTTACTCATGATAATCTGCAAGACAATACTAGAAAAGCATATCAAATACAAAAGCAATTCAATCTTAGTTTAAGGGTGACTTCTCACAAATCAAGGTAATTGTGAATGCAATTTCCAACAGGGGTGAATAGGTATTTCAAATTATTTTAATTCCCCTTCTGGTGTTCTTGTTTTCTGGTTAATAGATCTATAGATTGAAAAGCATAGCACAGAAAACACGCAAAGACTTATTGAGGTTCCTCAAGACAGGGTGTCTTGTGTAGTCTTCTTTCCTTCTGCGCCTACCTAGCAGTGTGCTAGGCTTAGCAAACTCCGCCAATGTCTCGGCCTGCAATCCTTACAACTCGGACACGCAAGTCCCTGCAGCCTAGGCCCGCAAGCCCCTTCACTGCAACCAAGCCCGCAAGCTCGACACTCAGGCTCTTAAGACCTTGCAGCCTAGGCCCGCAAGCCCCTTCACTGCACCCGAGCCCGCAAGCTCGATACTCAGGCCCTCAATCTCTTGCAGCCTAGGCCCGCAAGCCCCTTCACTACACCCGAGCCCGCAAGCTCGATACTCAGGCCCTCAAGCCCTTGCAGCCTTGGCCCGCAAGCCCCTTCACTGCTCCCGAGCCCGCAAGCTCAACACTCAGGCTCTCAAGCCCTTGCAGCCTAGGCCCACAAGCCCCGTCACTGCACCCGAGCCCGCAATCTCGACACGTTTGGACCTGAAAGTCCTCTGCCCTAGCCCTCAAGCCTCACAGATCTGAAGCCCTTAAGCTTGACGCTTAGATCTGAAAACAGATCTTACAGATTTGGCCTGCAAGCCTTACAATGAAAGATATCCAATATGAACTTCTCTGCCTGATGGAGATCAACTTCTTGTCTTGAGGAAGATGCTTCAGAAGTAGGCGTTGGTAGCACATATCTTCTTCAATCCTTCTCCTTTAGTCTGATGTCGACTGGCTTCTGGACTTGAACAAAACTTAATAGTCGATGTTGCTTGACTGCAACTTGGAGAACACTGGATGAGTATTTTTGTTCTCCTCTTCTTATTCTTGATTCTTCTCCACAGCTTTGTATTACTCGGCGGGATACTTTTTCATTCCTTCGTTCTCTTTTTTCTTTATGGCATCACTGTTCCCTTTTATAGGGCGGAGAAGCCGCTTAACGGTCACCTATGATGTCCTTCTCTGACCGATGCCCATACCTTAAGAGCACGCGCTGATTGGACAAGCAGGCGGCGACATTAAATGCTGATAACACGGCTGGCATTTTTGAATCTGTCTCGACGATGTTTCCATGGTTATGATGACAGGGACAATATCTCGACGACAGGACTTTTCATTGTCTTGGACTTGGACAGATCTTCAAGTCTCCTTCCTTTTTCCTCAGATGGAGATATCTCGACGACACGGGACATCCCTTCTGCACTTGTACTTTAAGACGACATGAAGTCATCTAATTGATGTCGACGTAATCTTCTTGATTGCTTGATATAATTGTGAACACCTTATCTTGTCGACGATATAATAGATCTCATGTCGACAGACCATTCTTCAGCAATTGCCCTTCTTCATATGACCTTCTTTAGTCTTCTCGACGTCAAGGCTTCTTTACGATGATATCGTTGACATCAGTCTTACTTAGCCTTTTCAATGACAAGGCTTTTTTACGACGACACCTATCTTGTTCAGCCTTATCGACGACATGCCTCTTTTACGACAATATATGTTCTTCCTTAGCCTTATCGACGTCAAGGCTTCTTTTCGACGATATTCATTCTGACTTAGCCCTATCGACGTCAAGGCTTCTTTACGACGACATCGTCGACATCTTGTCTTGTGTTCGTGCTTGAGTCTTCTTCTTCATCTCGGCTTTCTGATATCATTGCGAGGTGATGCAGTGTTGATGTCACAACGATATTATCATATGCATGTTATCTCGACGATAGCCGATATGATCACTCTGCTTTGCTCTGCATATCATTTCAACGACATGCATATACTTGTCGACGATATGTCCAGTCTTTTTCGACGATCTTGTACTTAGACAAGTTATTGAAGTACTGGACATATTGCCTGAACTCTGCAAGCATGCACTAGATGTAACATTAAATACACAATGCTTTTATCATTGAGCAGACTCGTATGGTCGATACGAGTGCAACAGAACTCATTTCGTTCCAATCCGAGGTCATTTGATGAAAGTGACCATTTTGAGTACCGTAGCGCATCACGACGACGCTATTTTAGTATAGTGAGCATATGTGCTCTAAATCGACTTCCATCAGTTCCGTTAGACTCGCATGGTCGATACGAGTGCAACAGAGTTTGTTTCATTCCAATCCGAGGTCAGTTAGGGAACACGACCATTTTGAGTATCGTAGTACGCACAACAAAGTCATTGGGGGGGGGGGGGGGGGGGTACAGTAACCATACACACTCCAAATTGACTTCCGTCAATTCCGTTAGACTCATATGGTCGATACGAGTGTAACAGAGTTCGTTTCGTTCCAATCCGACGTCGTTTAGGGAAAATGACCATTTTGAGTATCGCAGTGCATCACAATAAATTCATTAGGGTACAGTGACCATACACACTCCAAATTGATTTCCATCAGTTCCATTAGACTCGTATGGTCGATACGAGTGCAATGGAATTCATTTCGTCCCAATCCGAGGTCATTTGGTGAAAGTGATCATTTTGAGTACCATAGTGCGTCACGACGACACTATTTGTGTTTAATGAGCATACGTGCCCCCGAATTGACTTCTGTCAGTTCCATTAGACTCGTATGGTCGATACGAGTGCAATGGAATTCATTTCATTCCAATCCAAGGTCATTTGTTGAAAGTGACCGTTTTGAGTACTGTAGCGCGTCACGACGATGATATTTTAGTTTAATGAGCATACATGCTCCGAATTGACTTCTGTTTGTTCTATTAGACTCGTTTGGTCGATACGAGTGCAATGGAATTCGTTTCGTTTCAATCCGAGGTCATTTGGTGAAAGTGACCGTTTTGAGTACCGTAGCGCGTCACGACGACACTATTTTAGTTTAATGAGCTTATGTGCTCCGAATTGACTTCCGTCAGTTCCATTAGACTCGTAGGGTCGATACGAGTACAACAAAATTTGTTTCGATTAATTCCAACGTCGTTTAGTCAAGTAAATAAAAATATTGCTCGTAAAATTATATGAAATTTTGAGATACGTGAACGCTGGATTTAAATCCCGTCACATCAACGATGACTCGACACTCGATGACACAGACTCACATGACTTTGACCCACAAGGGGGACCCACTTAGGGTTGACTTGGTCAAACCATATATATAAGAGGATTTTTCTTAATTACAAACCACTCAACCTCTCCACCCAAGCCCCATCTCCTCACATTTTCTTGATGATCACCAATCTCAAAGCAAAGGGCATGGTGGATTTAGATATTTTGCCAAGCCTAACCCTTCCAAACCTAAATCTAAACCTAAGCCCACTCCAAGCCTAAACCCAAGCCTAAGCTAATCCCCAAACCCATGAGTGGTCTTGAATATTTTGCTAAAGACCTAACCTAGGTTCCCCTAACCCAACAAGTACTGCCAGTTGCCCCCTCCTAACCAAACTATGGTTAATGAAGCCTAACCCTAATCGGGTAAGAGGGAGAAGAAGGAGAGGTGTAAGGGGTATGGGTTCGGCTATATAAGCCCCCCAGATGTAGAGGAGAGGAGGACCACCAACCCCAGCAGGACCCATCTCAGCCACTCCGAGTCCTCGCCGACGCCGGAGGAGACGATCCCAACTTCCTCGGCTTCTTCCGCCACCCTACCCAACCATGCATGGGAAAGGTTCCCTGGGCTCGTATGAGCACACTAGGAGCAACCTATCGCCGGAGAGTGGCTTGCGACCCTCTCCGGGCAGATTCCAGGCGGCAGCACCGCCATAAGGCCAAGCTCCGGCGGTGCCCCATAAGTCTTCCTCTGCACAACCCTCTCCCGGAGGCCGGCGGTGGATCCAGGCCACCAGACCACTGTAGGGATGTGTGCCTGCCTTCGGCGAGCCGGCCGGAGGTGGTGGCGCACCGGTCCGATGGCCGGCCGGCGATGGCGAGAGCCCGTGAGCTCTCAGCCACCGCGATGACACAGGAGCCGTTGGATCTCTGGTAAGAGGTCCAGCGGCCCTGATTTCCTTAATCAGGGCCAAAATGATTGGCCGCCCCATAGTAGATCTGTGCCAGATCCGCTGCGGGGCCACAAATCCCCCCGATGCGGCTCCATCTCAGCCACCCGATCTCCATCAAGATGTGTGCATGAGGGTTATATATAGCAGATTTGAGTTTCTATTTTTCTAAGCCCAAACCATGACTCAAATAGGAAAACTCCCATCATGAAAGTTGTAGATAATGATAAGGGCTAACTCCCGATTTTTTTTGAGAATTTTCTAGTATGTATAGATATTTTTTGTATTTAAAAGGGAGGAAAAATATATGTTTTTAAATTAACAGAGGGCTTGCAAAGTGATGAAATTTTTTGAAATAATTATGTAACCTCTATAGTGCTGTCCCACATCCACCATAGTTATTTAAGAATTTTTGGGAAAGATTTACTAATTTTTTTGGGTTAAAAACTATGTCTTTAATTATTTAAAAATTAGTCACTCTTCTAAAATGTCTCCAAAACTTATGGGAAGTTTAGAAGTCTGAAACACACCATCTAAAAAAGTTTGGGTAGTCTTAAAACATTTTTGCTATATTTGAAAATTTATTTAGCGGTTTTGGGAGCCTAAATAAATTAGAATTGGCTATTTATATCTCAAAAGGCCTTGGAAAAGTTATGATAGCTCGTTATTGATGTTATCAGCCTAGGATAAAAGTTGGATGATTTTCGGATATGGTTTACTATTTTAATGATCTTAAAATAGAATAATATTTCAATGAGCTGCGATTAGAATAATGCTCGAACATTGGGAGTCGCCTCTTTGGAGAATTTAAGGAACTCATAATGTCATTCCTCAAGTCCGCATAAGCCATGCTTAAAGGTTGCAATTAAAAACCAAGGTCAGACTATAACAAAAGGCCGAATTTGGAAGAAACTCATATGAACGGAGATGGAACTGAAGCCTCATATATACGGAGTGAAGGACTACTAACCCTTTTATTCTATGGCACTTTCTTTTACTCTAGTCTCATATCGGTCCCGCTCCTTTTAGTTTTGGTACCTTCCATTCAGTTTCTTTTCAGTACCACTCCAGTCTTGTACTGGTCCAGTTCATTTCTGCCATTTATTTCATTTTTGCCTATAATTTAGAGTTGACGTGAATATAGGATATTCCTTCAGAGTCAACCCTAAATAGTGCTGAACTGCCCGCCGCTTGTAGAGCAGAGCGGACAGATCGATGTTTTGGCTTTTCCTTCATTATTGCATATAATTTAGAGTCGACGTGAAGATGGGGCATTCCTTCAGAGTCAACCCTAAATAGTGTCGAACTGGCCGTCGCTTGTAGAGCAGAGCGGACAGATCGATGTTTTGACTTTTCCTTCATTATTGCATATAATTTAGAGTTGACGTGAAGATGTGGCATTCCTTCAGAGTCAACCCTAAATAGTGACGAACTGGCCGCCGTTTGTAGAGCAGAGCAAATAGATTGATCCATTGGCTTTTCCTTCATTATTCCCTATAATTTAGTGTTAACGTGATGATGGGACATTCCTTCAGAGTCAACCCTAAATAGTACCGAACTGGCCGCCGCTTGTAGAGCAGAGCGGGTAGATCGATGTTTTGACTTTTCCTTCATTATTGCATATAATTTAGAGTTGATGTGAAGATGGGGCATTCCTTCAGAGTCAACCCTAAATAGTGTCGAACTGGACGTCGCTTGTAGAGCAGAGCATACAGATCGATGTTTTTGGCTTTTCCTTCATTATTGCCTATAATTTAGAGTTGACGTGATGATGGGACATTCCTTCAGAGTCAACCCTAAATAGTATTGAACTGGCTCCCGTTTGTAGAGCAGAGCGGACAGATCGATATTTTGGCTTTTCCTTCATTATTGCATATAATTTAGAGTTGACGTGAAGATGGGGCATTCCTTCAGAGTCAACCCTAAATAGTGTCGAACTGGCCGCCACTTGTAGAGCAGAGCGGATAGATCGATGTTTTGGCTTTTCCTTCATTATTGCCTATAATTTAGAGTTGACATGAAGATAGGACATTCCTTCAGTGTCAACCCTAAATAGCACCGAACTGGCCGCCGCTTGTAGAGCAGAGCAGACAGATCAATGTTTTGGCTTTTCCTTCATTATTGCATATAATTTATAGTTGACGTGAAGATGGGGCATTCCTTCAGAGCCAACCCTAAATAATGTCTAACTGGCCGCCGCTTGTAGAGCAGAGCGGACATATCGATGTTTTGTCTTTTCCTTCTTTATTGCCTATAATTTAGATTTGACGTGAAGATGGGGCATTCATTCAAAGTCAACCCTAAATAGTACTGAACTGGCCGCCGCTTGTAGAGTAGAGCAGACAGATCGATGTTTTGACTTTTCCTTCATTATTGCCTATAATTTTGAGTTGACGTGAAGATGGGGCATTCCTTCAGAGTCAACCCTAAATAGTGCCGAACTGGCCGTCGCTTGTAGAGTAGAGCGGACAGATCGATGCTTTTGCTTTTCCTTCATTATTGCATATAATTTAGAGCTGACATGAAGATGGGACATTCATTCAGAGTCAACCCTAAATAGTGCCGAACTGGCCACCGCTTGTAGAGCAGAGCGGGCAGATCGATGTTTTGGCTTTTCCTTCATTTTTGCATATAATTTAGAGTGGACATGAAGATGGGGCATTCCTTCAGATTCAACCCAAAATAGTGCCGAATTGGCCGCCGCTTGTAGAACAGAGCGGACAGATCGATGTTTTGGCTTTTCCTTCATTATTGCATATAATTTAGAGTTGACGTGAAGATAGGGCATTCCTTCAGATTCAACCCAAAATAGTGCCGAATTGGCCGCCGCTTGTAAAACAGAGCGGACAGATCGATGTTTTGGCTTTTCCTTCATTATTGTATATAATTTAGAGTTGACGTGAAGATAGGGCATTCCTTCAGAGTCAACCCTAAATAGCGTCGAACTGGACACCGCTCTTGGAGCAGAGCGGATAGATCGATGTTTTGGGTTTTATTTTATGTACTGACTGTAATCGAGAAATATTCCTAAGGGAATATAGTGTGCATTCGTGAAATATTACTATTAGAATATATGGTGTCGTCAAGAAATATTCCTACGGGAATATATATATTGTGCCTTCGGGAAATATTCCTATTGGAATATATTGTGCCTTCGAGAAATATTCCTATGAGAATATGTTATGCCTTTGAGAAATATTCCTACGGGAATATATGGTGCCTCTGAGAAATGTTACTACGGGAATATATGGTGCTTCCGACAACTATTCCTACGGGAATATATTATGCCTTCGAGAGTTATTCCTAAAGGAATAAATTGTGCCTTGGGGAGTAAATTGGATGGCTAACGAGTTATACTCTGAGGCAACCCGCATGATGGATGGTCTGGGAAGACATCCCGTGCGAAACAAATAGAACTACGTGGGTCTGAAACCGTATGCAGGATGATACAGAGTACGTAGGCGGTGGTCGCGGGAAGACTGTCACGACCCATTAATAGTCAAGATATTCTCTCATTTAAATATCATATTAGGCTTGATGCTAATAGGAATTGGGTTTGATTCGTGGTTCTAATAACTTGTCCTTAACACAGGTAACAGGTGCGGGTGAGAGACAGCACCCCAGGGTGGAGGAAGCCACCAAACAGGCCACTTTCGGTACGTATTCGTTAGGCCGCATCTTCTTTGTACCCTATCTCATGGTATATAGGTATATGCTGTGGCACTGGAGTTGTTTGAGCAGTGGGAAGTATAACGCTACTCATACAGGTCTTAAATATAAGAGTTTCTGTGATGATTAATCTTCCTCTTTAAATCATGTCTTCCGCTAAGTGATATGAAGTGCACTCTGTAATGACGTCTTCCGCTAGAATACTGCTTCCTTAATCTGTTGGTGTGTAGTGACTTTTGCTTAACATCCCCCTGATGCGTGACAACGGAGTGATCAAGGAAGAGAGTTGGATGAGAAAGTACCTTCACCCATCATGGTCGCTTCGGCGTCATACAAAAAGGGTGGTATGTGATAAGATCCCCTGGTCGGACCGCCAATTTGGGAGGGGGTCTTACAAGCCTTACTTTGGCAAGAGCAGCATGTTACGACTATAGCATGCCTGATAGCGTCCGACAGATCAGTCCGCCTGGAGCCCATCCGCATCGACGATACAACCGTATGAGTTCTGCGGAGGAAGAAGGTCCCCCTCGTCAAGGTGTTGTGGTCCAATCATGGACAGGAGGAGCACACATGGGAATCAAGGGACCTCTTGCAACAACATCCTGAATTATTCACCTCAGGTACACCTTAAAATATGAGCTTATATTCTTTATTCTCACCTAGCGTAGAATCCCGTAGACCCAAACTTAAATTTCAAGGACGAAATTATTTTTTGTTTATTGGGATTTGTAACATCCCTAATCCTACTAGACCCCATGGAGGTGTTAGGACATAACATGAGGAGAGAAGGGTGAGTGGAGGCAAGAGATGACATTGGAGTTCACTAAATTGGGGTGAACTCACATAGTGCTCACTAGTGAGCACAATACAACTTAGGTCAAGTTAACCAAATTGAACTCACAAACACTAATGGACCTCACCACTGTGTTCCTAACCCTAAGGGAGGCTCATTTGACCAAGAACCTCACCAATTGGTCAACCAAATAGGCCAAATTCACCAAAGTCAAACCTAGGTCAACATAACCCTATTCAACACAATTAGACTCAATTGACCTTCAATACCTCAAATTGACCTTACCTAGGTTACCCTAACCACTAAGGAAGGTCTTTAGGTCAATAATCACTAATTGGTCTCACCCAAATTTCAAGGTATTGACCAAAGTCAACTTTTAGTCAACATAGCCCAAATAAACCCAATCAAGGACCAATTGGCCTTCAATTTAGCAAATTGACTTAACCCCTGACCTTATAACCCCATTAGGAATCTAATGGACCCAAAAGCCCCATCATGTTGTCAACCAATCCATTCAATTTGACCAAATTCAACCTTAGTCTAAATTTGGTCAAACTCACACCATAAGGATCAATTAACCAAATTGAAGCCACACCACAACCCAATGGACTTTGGGTACGGTCATAGGACTCATGACCACCAAGTGGGGCTAACCCACCCATCAATTTGACCAAGTCAACCAAAAAGTCAAGCATGGTCAACATAAGGTGTTATATTTTTGAAGTGGAAGTGGACTGTCCGGGCGGTCTGTCTTTTGGAGACCGCAGAGACCGCGCGAGCTCGGTGTGGCGATCTAGCTGTTGAGATCATGCATCTCTGGTGTTGGCGGCCTGTGTTGGTTAGCCAGTTGTGCCCAAATGTTCTTGTTCGGGTTGAGACCCGGCGGTCTGCCGATTTGGAATAAGCGTCTTGTCATTATTGGATAGTTGCTTAAGTAAATAAAAGGTCCTATTGTGACCGCGCGGTCTGGTTATTGAGACCGCATGCTTCAATAAGGAAGGTGACCATATCCCTCTCGGGCGGTGACGACATCCATTCATTTGCCTATAAATAGAGGGGCAGGACTAGCCATTCATATGCAAGAACTGTAAGAGCCTAGTATGGATTGATTGTGCCGGTCTCGTTTTTGAGGTCGCGCGGTCTAAAGTTAATTGACCGTTTGTTGTGTTCGCATGTTAGACGACTAGCAAGTTCCGTCAGCATTCTTCCTGTCTTTCCAGCTTTGAATAAACCAGTTCGCCAGCGGTCTGTCTGGGCGATCTGTGTTTGGAGGTTCTTGGATATGTTTGCAGCGGGATCAGTTGATTAGGCGACCTTAAGCGGTCTGGCGGTCTTGAGTGCGGTCTTGCAGCAGTAAGCAGTTCTTCGTCAAGTGTTCGCGGGATACTTTCGTGATATTGAGACCGTGCGGTCTGGGCGATCAAGAAGTGCATACAGTTTTGTTTTTTCAGCAGTTGCAATAAAAACAGCTCGTGCGGTCTGAGCTTTCAGCGGTCTGGCAGTTTACAGGTCAGCGACCTGTCCTATTCGCGCGGTCTCAGGGAAGCCAGCGATCTTTCTCAGTTTGGGCGGTCTCAGTTTTCTTGTCGCCAGTTCTTTGTGTTGCTTGTTCTCATCTATGTTTGCTCTTGTAAATCATGTCTCGCCATATATGCAACACATTGTAATAAGATAGTATTCATTTGAGATTCTCTTGCCTTAATTGTCGCTGGTTAACTATTGTGAACATGAAATGAAGTCTTCCGCTGTTGTCTTCGATCCATTCTTCTCCAAAAAATTTAACATGGTATCAGAGCTAGGTTTGAAGCAGTGATCAGCCACAGAATCTTGCTTCAGTCTCTGAAAGGTTGTTAACCAGTATGATATCAATGGAAGGAGGTTATACAAGAGGTCTTGGAATTGAGCTGCTTACGCAGACTAACTTTAAGAAGTGGTCGTGCATGGAGAGCTATCTTCTTGGAGAAGATTTATGGGAGGTAGTCGGAGGAGATGCTAGACAAGCGGTAGTAGCTGCTGAAGGGAATGCTGAGCAGGTGAAAGCTTGGAAGAGAACAAATGCAAAGACAGAGTTAACTCTCAAGTGTGTTATCATTCCGGAGCTGTTTGACCACATAATTGGATGTAGGCCAGCTCCTGAAATTTGGACAGCCTTGGATGGCTTGCTCAACAAGAAGAATGTAGCTCAGCTACAGTCCTTGGAAAATGAGTTGGCGAAAGCAACTCTGGGAGATTTGTCTATCTCAACTTTCTTCTTGAAGATGAAGAACTTGTGTGCGGAGATATCAGCTTTGGACCCGGATGAACCTATCTCAGAAGCGAGGTTGAAGAGGCACATAATCCACGGCTTGTGGAGGGAGTATGTGGCTTTTATCACTTTTGCACAAGGTTGGGCCAATCAACCATCATTACTTGAGCTGGAGAACTTGCTTGCTTCGCAAGAGAGTTTGGCTAAGAAAATGGCTGGGATATCAGTCTCTGGGGGAGAGAGTGAGGTTCTGTATTCAGGCAGGAAGAAGAGATGGGACAAGAAGAAGAAGTCACATGTTGGAGATGGTCCATCTACTTCATATCAGCAGGAGAGGAGTTATGCTCCTCAGTTTGATGGAAAGAAGAGGAAGGGCCGAGATGTTACAGGTGCAACAAGCTTGGTCATTTCAAGAGAGACTGCAAAGTCAATCTTCAGCCAGGGCATGCTGCAGGAAAGGAGGAGGCTGGTTCCAATGCTGAAGGTAGTTGGGGTGGTGGTGATTTCATGACGGTCACTTGCGTCCGGGCATTGACTTCCATCAACTATCAAGATGATTGGATAGTGGACTCTAGGTGTGGTAATCACCTCACCGTGGATGAGTCAAAGTTCTTTTCTTTGCAGACATACTCAGGTAATGATGCTATCATTACTGCTGATGATACTGTACATGCAGTTGAGAAGGAGGGTGTAGTTTCTTTGAACGGAGATAGAGGTCCGCTCACGTTGAAGAGTGTCTATCATGTTTCGGTGATGAAGAAAAACCTATTATCGGTGACCAATGCGGTTGATGCTGGCTATCACGTTCTGTTTGGTCCAACAGAAGTGAAATTTCTTCGAAATGTGTCAGTGGTGAAGGCAGATGTCACTCATGTTGGAAAGCTGGTGAAGGACTTGTTTGTGTTATCTACAAGTTCCTATGTTGACCAGATGAGGACTAATGATAGCGCTGCTATTTGGAATGAAAGACTTGGACATGTTGGGATGGACAAGTTGAAAGCTATGGCAGGAAGAGGCCTTGTAAGAGGCTTGCCTTGTTTGTCATCCTTCGGTGAAGGTCACATTTGTGCAGGTTGCCAATATGGTAAGTCTCAACTTCTTCCATTTGACAAATCACAAAGCAGATGTAAAGCACCATTGGAGTGTATTCATGGTGATCTGTTTGGACCTACCACAACAGTCAGTCTTGGAGGTAGCAGGTATATGCTAGTCTTGATTGATGACTTCACTAGATATACTTGAGTATATTTTCTGAAGGAGAAGTCAGAATCCTTGGAGAAGTTTGTGGACTTCAAGGAGCTGGTGGAAGGTCGGCTTAACCTGCAGATTAAAAAGTTCAGAACTGATAATGGAGGGGAGTTCACCTCAAATGCGTTCTTTAACTTCAGCAGGAAGCATGGCATCCGGAGAGAGCTCTCTTGTGCTCATACTCCAAAACAGAACGGAGTTGCAGAGCGGAATATCCATCATCTGACGAAGACCTGTAAATGTTGGCTTCATGCAAAGAGTATCCCAAAGTCCTTCTGGGCAGAGGGAATGTCTTGTGCAACTTATGTCATCAATCGGATGCCTCTAAGTCCTATCAACATGAAGACCCCTCATGAGTTGATGTTCAAGGAAAAGCCTTCGGTGGAACACCTTCGGGTGTTCGGATCTACCTGCTATGTGCATGTCTTCGATGACCTTAGAACGAAGCTGGATGCGAAAGCAAGGAAGCTAGTCTTCGTCGGTTATGATGACCGAAAGAAAGGGTGGAGATGCATGGATCCAGAGACACAGAGAGATGTGGTCTCAAGGGATGTGGTATTTGATGAGTTGACATCATACCAGGGTAGCTCTTCTATTGAGATATAGGGAAGCAAGTCAGATGGTGGACTTGAAGAAGCTACCAAAGAGGTTCTAGTGGAGTTGCATGTTTCTCCAGGTGCTCCAGGTATTTCTAGCTCTGGGTTAGGCGCTTCAGGTTCTGGAAGCAGGTGGTGAGATGCTCCAAGTATGCCTGGAAGGAGAGCTATTTCAGAACAGGTAGCTGAAGAGGTGGATCAGAGTAAATCTCTGAGCAGGTCCAAAAGGACTATCATTCCACCAGATCGGTATACACGGGGAAACTTGGTGAGTTTCATCTCATGTTTCTTCGCAGGTTCCCCGGATGAGAGATAGCCATCTTGTTTTGAAAACGTCGTTGGAGTCAAGGAGTGGGAAGGATCCATGGATGAAGAAATGGCTGCCCTCAGGAAAAATAAGACTTGGGACTTGGTGCCTAAGGTTGAGGGTATTACTCCTGTGACTTGCAAGTGGGTTTTCAAGCTGAAGAAGAAGGCTGATCGAAGCATTGAGCGGTACAAGGCTTGCCTTGTAGCTCGAGGATTCTCTCAGAAGTATGGGGAAGATTATGAAGAAATCTTTAGCCCTGTTGCCAAGATGACTTCGGTTCGGGTGGTGATCGCGTTGACAGCTTGCCAAAGATGGAAGATTTGGCAACTCGATGTAAAGAATGATTTCTTATACGGCGAGATTGACAAGGATATCTTCATGGATCAACCACCTGGTTATGTTTCCGAAGAACACCCAAGACATGTATGCAAGCTCAAGGAGGCTCTTTATGGCTTGAAGTAGGGGCCTCGAGCGTCATATGGCAAGATTGCAGAATACCTCTAGTTCTGAGGATACTTTGCTTCTAATTCAGATTCAAGCTTATTCATAAAGAAGACGGGGGAGCTTCAGGTCTTGGTGCTGTTATACGTTGACGATATGATTATCACGAGAAACTTTGAAGTGGAGGTAGCTAGACTTCGTGCTGAGTTAGCTATCATATTTGAGATGAAGGACTTGGGTGAGCTCCACCATTTTCTTGGACTCGAAGTGGAGAGGGAAGAGGGCGGTATGCTTGTTTACCAGAAAGGCTATGCATAACAAATTGTGAAGCAATTCGGCAAGGAAGCGGGGAAGAGCAGCTCTACTCCACTGGAGGTTGGTACAATACTTCAACATGATGAGGGGAAGGTTCTTTCTGATCCTTTGGTGTTCCGGGCTTTGGTTGGACGTCTGATTTACTTGACGATCACGAGGCCGGATATCTCTTATGCGGTTGGCTGAGTGAGTCGGTTTATGGTTGAACCTCGGAAACCTCATCTTATGGCGGCTATGAGCACTCTAAAGTATGTTAAGTCCACCTCAGATTTGGGTCTCTTCTATGGGAAGGACTCAAGCTTTTGCTTGGATGGATACATGGATGCTAATTATGGAGGAGATTCAAATGATTGGAGATCGACTTTTAGATATGTCTTTATGATAGGCTCTACAACTATATTATGGTGCAACAAGAAGCATGATTCTGTGTCTGTCTCTACAACGGAAGCGGAGTACAAAGCTTCATCTTTGGCAGCTAGGGAAGCCATCTAGCTTAGGAGTCTTGTGGAGGACATTCATAGGGAGGTGCATGGTCCTACTCTGCTTCGGGGTGACAATGAGAGTGCCCTCAAACTGGAGAACAATCCAGTTTGTCATGTGCAAACCAAGCACATAGAGATTCAACATCATTTTATTCGGGAGAAGGTGTTGGAGGGATCTCTTATGGTTGAGCATGTGCAGAGCAAGGATAATGTCGCAGACATCTTCACGAAGCCATTGTCGAAGGGACAGTTTGAACGGTTGAGGAGTCTATTTGGGCTGACTTCCACTTCCCACGTCAAGGGGGAGTGCTAAATTTTGGAAGTGGAAGTGGACTGTTCGGGCGGTCTGTCTTTTGGAGACCGCGGAGACCGTGCGAGCTCGGTGTGGCGATCTAGCTATTGAGATCGCACGTCTCTGGTGTTGGCGACCTGTGTTGGTTTGCCAGTTGTGCCCAAGTGTTCTTGTTCGGGTTGAGACCGGGCGGTCTGTCGGTTTGGAATAAACGCTGTCATTATTGGACAGTTGCTTGAGTAAATAAAAGATCATATTGTGACCGCGTGGTCTGGTTATTGAGACTGCGTGCTTCAATAAGGAAGGTGACCATATCTCTCTCGGGAGGTGACGACATTCCTTCTTTTGCCTATAAATAGAGGGGCATGGCTAGCCATTCATATGCAAGAACTGTAAGAACCTAATATGGATTGATTGTGCCGGTCTCATTTTTGAGGTCGCGCGGTCTGAAGTTTATTGACCGTTTGTGGGGTTCGTAGGTTAGGCGGCCAGCAAGTTCCGTCAGCATTCTTCCTATCTTTCCAGCTTTGAATAAACCAGTTCGCCAGTGGTTTGTCTGGGCGATTTGTGTTTGGAGGTTCTTGGATCTGTTTGCAGTGGGCTCAGTTGATCAGGCGACCTTAAGAGGTCAGGCGGTCTTGAGTGCGGTCTTGCAGTAGTAAGCAGTTCTTCGTCAAGTGTTCGCGGGATACTTTCGTGATCTTGAGATCGTGCGGTCTGGGCGATCAAGAAGTGCGAATAGTTTTGTTTTTTCAGCAGTTACAATAAAAAGCAGCTCGTGCTGTCTGAGCTTTCAGCGGTCTGGCAGTTCACAGGTCAGTGACCTGTCCTGTTCACGCGGTCTCAGGGAAACCGACGATCTTGCTCAGTTCGGGTGGTCTCAGTTTTCTGGTCGCCAGTTCTTTGTGTTGCTTGTTCTCATCCATGTTTGCTCTTATAAATCATGTCTCGCCATGTATGCAACACATTGTAATAATATAGTATTCAATTGAGATTCTCTTGCCTTCATTGTCACTGGTTAACTGTTGTGAACTTGAAATGAAGTCTTACGCTGTTGTCTTCGTTCCATTCTTCTCCAAAATTTTAACATAAGGCCTTAAGGGAGAAATTAAAAGACCAAGTGAAATCCAAGTGAACCAAGACCCCACCCCATGCCTAACCAGCATGACACAAGCCTATTAGCACCCCACATTTGAATTTGGATAGAGAAGGTGAGCATGGGGGCAAAAATGGCATTTTCCCCAAAAAGTTTAAAGGGAAAGAGCTTTTGGAGTAAAGGAGATTCCATGCCCCCACCACCTCTGCCCAAGCCCCCAGCCAACTTCCTCAGGCCATGAACAGTCATTTCAGGCATGGCAGCCACTCAAACAGTAGGGTGGAGGTTGTACAAGTCATGGCCGAACACCCCACTCCCCATTCTCTCTATACAGCCACCCTCTCCCTCAGTTGACCCTTCCATCATCTTCAGAAGGTCCTAAGTAGTAGAGCTAGCCTCCTGGAGCAAATCTTTTGGTGGAGAATCGACGGATCAAGCAAGCTTGCCAGAGACGGAGAGATCCATGACCGCTCGTTGGAGCACCCGCCGCCGAGTCACGATTGAGGTCTGTTTCTCCTCCCCTCCCTATGTGCTAGCTCTCTAGCTCACTAGGCTGAGAAATCGAGCTCAATTGAGCCACGATCCATGTGATATGTGTGTACATTTTCCGAGCTATTCACCCCTCTTGGGATCGCCGACACCTCCTACGGTGTCCGTGTCGCCGCCAATCGACAGCCACCAACTCAACGGAGGTGGTGGTGGTGGCGGTGGCCGGCAGTGGTGGCCCTCAGGTGGTCGGGAATTGCCAAGAGAAAAGCTACAGGATGGTGGAATCCTGGTCGTCAGCCTATCGGGGACGATGAGCCAGAGCCGTCTGATCTGGCCGAGATCTCTACCGGTAGACCACTCTAATTTAAATGAAATTATTTGTCATAATATATTCATATTTTAGAATAAATATTTAGGCTACTTAGAGGCCATTTCATGAAATACGGCCATAGACAACTTTTGTAGATCTATGTGTCTACTTTAATTAGGAACTAGAATCATCTCATTTGAAGCAATGTAGCACCCTTAGCATCAATTTTAGTGAGACTGGTCCTAGTGTAAATCAGAAATTAGATTGTGAATATCTTTTAAATGGTAAGCCCAATGGAGCTGAAACTAGGGCCATGCATGCATGTGCCCTAGTACTAGCTTATGACCAAAAATCAGATTTTTTTTGGGAAAACATTTCTCCATGGTTTTGTCCATTATTTGATTTATCAAATTAATTACATTTAAGGAGTTATATAACTCCAAATAACCCCAAATTTGGGTGACATGCTTATTAGTTCACTATCTGACCCTAGTTAAAATATGGGAGCAATTGGACCACTGCGGGTTGGGGTATTCCACTTGCATGTCTTTGCATGATATGTGTCATGGGGTGCAAATAGCCAAAAGGGAGATTTGTGTATTTGACACATATGGCTTGATACTAGCCTCTGGTATTTTGGGCACATCTTTATTATGGCATAATGCACCACCTTAGTGGAAATTAGGATTTTTGGAATTAAAAATCCTAATTAATTGATTTATTTGAAATATGCCACCTTCAAGTATTAATGAAATGTTTGTGGTTAAAACATTTTGGAAAATTTTGAAAACCTGAGGAATCATTTGTAATATCCATGGGAACCTCTGAAAAGTTTTGTAGAAATTTTCAGAGATTAATTCCTTAAATATTATCAAAATCATCATTTGTCACATTTCAAAATAATTGAATTTTTATTAAGGAAAAAAGTTGAAATTTTTTGAAACTCTGGAAAAACGTTTGGGATCTAGTTATAAGCCTCTGGAAATTTTGGTAGAATTTTTGGAAGTCATTCACACTGAAAATTACCAAAAATGCCCTTTGTCACACTTATGTATTAATTGAATTTGTATGGTCAATATTATCTGGGAAATTCTGAAAATTTGGCTAGGCTGTATTTTGATCATTATAAGTCTATGGTAATTTTTGTAGAATTTTTGAATCAGTTATTTTGGTACTTACTGTGTAATGTCTCCAATTGCCATAAATGTTTAAATATTTAAATGGTGGTCATAATCATTATGCAAAATTTAGAAATCCAGTTATCCATCATGATTATACATTACATGTCACCGATAATTTATTGGAAGAATTTCAACTTCAGAAAGTTGTACATCATGTGTAAAGTGAAGGGTACATTGTCATTAAAGTATTTTTATAAATGGCTAAAATAAATGGGAAAATTATGAATTTCTGACCATCTTATAATTAGGTCATGATTAACATATTGTAAAAAAGTTTAGGGCATTCAGACATGTTTAGTGAAGTTCACATCATAGAGATCAATCTAGTTCAATGTTTAGTTGGTCTGCGGATATCAGAAACTTTGGGTAGTGTTTAGGCTAGCCAGAACATGTAAGAATGGAATGGAATTTGGAACACAATATTATGGTATACATAACAACAGTCCACCCAAGTTGTAGTCTAATTGGAGTACTTCTACCCTATAGAGAATAGTAAATGAGAAGCACGCCTCGGTGAACAATTGAAGTGTCCTTGGGAGTTACATATAGTGACACTTACAGTGTTAATGTGATCATGATGCACTCAAGGTTAGTGATGAACATATAGGTGAGCATCTAAGAATTTGCACCACTCATCGTTAAGAGGTTGTCAAGTTACCTAAATGAAGTATAAGTTATACTTAAGTAATCTAGAGCAACCATGAGGGTAGCCTTAAGAAGGGTAGTTACCAATAAAAGTAACTATTCTGAGAAAGGAAGGTCTGTGATGTCACCCTAGAATACCATCTAGTACCACTGTGAGCCCTTCACCGAGTAGACCTCGGGAAGTCCAGAATTCACTTAAATTGTTATGGTCGCCTAAATAACAAACATGAATAACCCTAAATAATACGAGTTGAGAAAAGTAAACCTCATCCTATTAGAGAGGACGAAACGGTTCAAGAGTAGTTAGTCCTGCGAGCTGAAGGCTCGGGTGATGTGATAAATCTTGCATGTGCATAAACTAGTGGCAGATCTTCGGTACGTGTCCATTTGTCACACCAATGGCGGTAGGTTGACATTGGCGGGGTGTGGTGAGTTAGAGGGACAGCAGGTTACTTTACTGCGGTCTAGCAGATAATCCCTAGTAACCCACCCCGACCATAAAAGTCTGGCTGGATGCCAGCAAGAGTACGCAAAAGCTCACGGAAGTGCACCTAGGACGTGTACAACAACGTACGCAAGGTCTAGGTCTGGTAGTGCGTATACCCACCTAGAAGTGGAGTGACTCATCCACTGATTCCGTGGCCACGACAGAAGTACCTGAGAGGCTTGCTACCTCCAAAAAGCGGGAACTAAAGATCTGTGCGTGCAGAGTCGTGTGAGTAATTTGCATTGTATGAACATAGCATATCATATCATAACATTCATACCTCATAATGACACATACATTTGCAGACCCTTATCATATAAATTAGTATGGGCTCTTTTATATGATAAGTTATAATTCCGAAAATCATAACTTATAAGTTTGTATGGGCATTCATATAAGTTAAGTTACTCTAGATGATAGTGTGGTAGTCTTCCTTATTAATTCACTTGCGCTATTTTTACTTACTTACTGCTCGTTATTTACCTACAACTGCTATTCTATTTACTGTTATTCTTAGTGCTCGCTCATTCATTATACAGCTAGTATACTCGATGTCACTTGTACCTTCTTTTACCCCTTGTTGTCCTCCGCTTCGTCCTCCCGCTCGGTACCTAGGAGTTATGGGGGAGGCGAGGACAAAATGGCTTAATCTTTTTGACTAACGGTCGAATGTGGCCGTAACACCAGGAGATCGAGGAGCAGGAGCCGCAGTACGTCAGGCAGGACGTGACGGCAGACCCCGAGGAGCAGATGTTGCGCATCACTACTTCCACACGGCGACAAGTTGGAGAGTATTTTGTGTTTCTTCCGCATAGTGTAAAGTGGGAGTGTGAATTACTCTCATTAGTTACTTTTGGATCTGTACCGGGCTTAAGCCCTTGCACTCTCTTTAGTTTGTTTTCATTGTGGACTATTTGCACTCTCTTACATATATACATATATGTGTGCTTTGGTTGTGGACTGGTCTTATTTGTACTTATTACTTCTTACAATTGGCATGTGAAATGATCGATTTAGCTGGCAGGATCGGCGTTGAACAGTGACAGCTAACCCGTGAGTTGGAGTCACCATAAGACGGCGGTTCTGGGCATAAGATCCGGGAAAACTCTCCGGTAAGGAGGAGGGGGATCTTGCTAATTATTTGGACAACACATATATATTTCATTTTATTGAAGGAAAAAGTGAACCCGATTAAAAAGACAGAAGCAATCTAAAAAGAAAGGCTCTCTCCCTCTCTCGTCTCTCCCGTCTTTTTTCTTCTTCTTCAAGAAGTTCTTAGAGCACAACTGCAGTTAACAAGACCATCTTCTCTAGATCTGAAGGCTCTATTTATTTGAATGGTTAAACATTACTTCATCAGATATTCCTCTCCAATAGATTCAAATCTCTGTCTCTATTGAATCTGATCTCACAAGAGGAATCTGCTGCAACTTCTATCTGCTATAACCGGTATACATACCGTGCTTACAAAGAATCAAATTCTCAGAGATTTGCTGAAGAGGATAACATTGTAGAAATCCAAGATCAATCACTCATACAGAAAGAGTTATAAGAATCCCTCTACAAAGGATTGAGATAGAGTTTTTAGAATTCCTCTTACAAGAATTTAGTGTTGTTCGGCTTCCTTATCAAAATACTCTTGGTCCTGAGAATCCCCTTATCAAAGGATTCAGTTATTTTGAAACACCTTATCAAAAGTTTCCTTTGCTTATTAGAATCTTAATAACAAAAGATTCATTTGTATTGGTTATAAGAGTCTCCTTATCAAAAAACTCAGTATTGAATAGTGGATATCCTGCCAAACAACATAAGACTGAAGTACCCAAATATTTAGGGGAACCACTATAAATTTTTGTGTATTCTAGTTGCATTATTTTCTTTACTAAACTTTCTTATTTGTATACTTGCACTATTTAATAATCAAAATCTTTGAAGTGTACTGTGATTAGTTATGTAAAATTTTAATAACTTTATTCAACCCTCTAGAGTAATTATTGACTATGGTTTATCCACCTTTTAGCCATTAAGGTTGTACATGGCCTGGAACATTGGCATGTCCAAATGCGTTGACATGTTGTGTCGAAGACCCAGGTAATTCCAGAGAACACATGTCTTGTCAATTTATTTAACACAGCCGTGTAGGTGGGCGTGTCTCCATACACGGCTAGGGACCTAGGCATGTCCTAGGGCATGTGGATGCCCAGGAAAGAACGAGGTTATTTCCAGAGAAGTCACACAACATGATAATTTAATTGATACGACTATGTATGGGAATGTGTCTCTAGACACGGCCAAGGACACATGCATGTCCAAGGGTGTGTAAATGACCAGGAACTAGCCAGTGTATGAAGTGTTCTACCCCTTTGAGCGACACAGACTGAAACATGGACATGTACCGGCCAATGTGCAGCTTTAGGTGTATATGTAGGTTGACATGAACTGGGACACGGGTGTGTTCCAAGCTGTGTACAGGGTTCTGAATGAGTTTTAAACTTGAATTCTATGCCATTTGATGAGCTGATTCGAGATCCAATGGCTAGGGTTGTTTCTTGAGCCTATTAGGTCAGGAAAAAGGAGTTTTGAAGCTCATTTTCATTTGATATTTCTCTCACTAGGTTTGTGTAAGAGATGATCAAAGAGGAGGAAGAGGGGGGATCCATCCATTGGAAGAGCCCTGAAGCTCCAAACGATGAACCGAGTCTAGATCCGCGGAAAGGAGTCCGTCATAGTAATTTCTATCTTTCTCTTTCATCATTTGATGGTGCCAAACTGAGCTCCAAGGATAACGATCATTTTCTATGGTCTTAGGATGATGTATGTCTATTCCATGTTTTTTCACATGCATATGAAGAGTCCTATGCTAATTTGTGGAGGGCATGACCTCCTTTGGTTCGCTAGAACACCTAGTCGATTATGTAACATCCCGACTTTTAATTGGGTCACTAGGACCCTAACTGACTCAATTAAGAAAACCCAACCACCCACTAGGTACCCAAGTAGTTGAGAGACCACCCTGAAATGTCATTCTGAGCAAATGAGATCAGAATTGACTTACATCTATTGCATTAGACTCATATGACCCCATACGAGTGCAACACAGCTTGTTTTGTTGCATTTGACTCGTACGACTCTGAAATGTCATTATGAGCAAATGAGCTCAGAATTGACTTCATCTATTGTATTAGACTCGTATGACCCCATACGAGTGCAACGCAACTTATTTTGTTTGAATCTGAGGTTGTTAAGTGAAACTGACCACTTTAGGTAACAATGTTCGACACAACGACCCAAAAATGTCATTTTCCGCAAATGAGCCCAGAATTGACTTTCATTTGTTGTATTAGACTCATATGACTCATACTATTGCAACAAAACTCGTTTCATTTGAATCCGAGGATGTTTGGTGAAAATGACCATTTTAGGTATTGTTGTGCGATATGGTACCCTGAAATGTCATTTTGAGCAAATGAGCTCAAAATAGATCCCAGCTAATTGCAATAGACTCGTATGGCCCATACGAGTACAACACAACTCATTTCGTTCGAATCTGAGGTCATTTAGTGAAAGTGAATATTTTTGGTCATGTTGTTCAATGCGGTCACCCCAAAATGTCATTTTGAGCAAATGAGCTCCAAATTGGTCCCAATTAGTTTCATTGGACTTGGATGGTCAATACAAGTGGAACATAACTCTTTTCGCTCAATTTCAACATCGTTTAGATAAGTTAATAAAAAATAGGTATCATAAAATTATACGACTTCTCGAAAAGCGCGAAACTCAAATATCACTCCATCACATTAATATTGACTCGTAAGTCAACGACTAAAACCTACATTGACCTTGACCCACATGGGGGACCCACCCAAGGGTTCACTTTGGTCAAAGCATTTAAAAGTGAAATTTAAACCCCACTCAATTTAAACCCACTCAAGCTCACTCATCAAGGCCACCTCCTCATATTCTCATTAATTGACACTAATCTTAAAACATACCTCAATGGCCTTCAGCCATGTGGCAAACCCAACCCTAGGGTAGTGGAAGTCCTAACCTGAAGCCAAGCCTAGGCTAACTCTTCCCAAACCTAAAGCTTTAACCCCAAGCCTCCACTATCCCTAACCACTCTTCACTAGACTTAAGCCAAACAAACCCGATGCTTAACTCATCAAGTACATCCACCTTTTTAGATGATTGTCAATTGCCCCATAAGCCAACTAGAGTTGGTTAAACTCAACCCAACCTCTAACTTAGCCGAGAAGAAGGGGAGGGGAGGGGCTCTCCTCTCAGCCCTGTAAAAGCCCCCTGCCCCCAGATGGATACACACCACCATTCCGAGCTCAAATGAATAGAGCCCCCTTCCTGATACCCTCTCTAGCACCAAAGAAGAGTGACCAAGCTCCACACCACCCTACCGTCCCTGCCCATGCCGCCTCAACCTAGGCCTACCAGAAGGACCCCCTTGGAGGTGGATCACGTCTCCTCCCCTCACCCATAGTATTCCTGACGTCTTGCATGATGCTCCGACCACTGGAGCTCTGCCGCCACTCGAGCTCTGTTTTGATCTCGAGTGGTGGCCGAGCATGGTGGTCTCCCTAGGGATCCCCAGGCCTTCTAGGGAGCTATGCCTCGCCGGAGATGGCTCGAGGACCCTATCTGGGAGAAGATAGGGCGGCGGCACCACCAAAGAGCAGAGCTCTGGCGGTGCCTCTTTGACTTCTCTCCGTAACTAGCCCTCCCGGAGGCCGACGACGACACCAGGCCACCAGACCACCGCCGGAAGGAGCATTGTCCATCGACGAGTCGACCGGAGGAGGTGGCGCGACCATGCGGTGGCCGGCTGGCAGTGGCAGAGGCTCAATATTCCTCTGCCACTACCGACAAGCAGTTGCCATACGATCTTGTGATCGAGATCGGACGGCCCAAAAAACCTTAATATCAGCTAACAAATAATTGTTCCACATTGGATCCACATCTGATCCACTGTGGAGGCCGCGGGACAAAGGTTCTCTGGCTCTATCTCAGCCAGAGATCTTCATCAGGATTGCTCTGTGTAATTACAAACAAAAATTTGTTCCATTTATTTATGGGCTCAGATGGCCTCAAAAAAGTTGATCCATAGATAAATTTAGTGTAAAATTTTACAAGGAACTCAGAAATAAATTTTATAAAAATATTTGTTATTTATTTCCAGCAAAACAGTGGTTTAAAGGTTAAAATAAATAGGAAATCAGCTTCAAAACTTTTTAGAAATTAAAAGGAGCATTTTTTAGCCTTGGCTCCCCAAGGATGAAATTGTTTATAATTTCATGTCGGGTTTATAAAAATTATCAGAAAAATTATCGGGCTCAGTTAGAGAAATTTGAACTATACTGGCGTCGAAAACTCGTCTTTCCACCCCGAAATCAGTCGTATTAACTAAGGCCCTCTAATCTCATAATTTCACACTTGATTGAACTATAATACTATTTTAAGAGGGGCAACTTAAATAATCAATGGGTTCGGGAAACAAGACACCCAACAGACTCTGAAATTCATGATAATATTAAATCTGCCACGACGAATATAGAATGTGCCTCCTATGAATGGAGATGCCTCCTTGGAATGGAGATGTCTCCTTGGAACGGAGATGCTTCCTTGGAACAGAGATGTCTCCTTGGAACGAAGAAGGAACCGCAGATACAGGGACTTTCAATTATACAGAAATGTTTCATATTTCTATTATTTATTAGTTTATTTACTGCCCTTTATTTATTTCTGCACTTTAATTATTACACTTTCATTTACTGCGAGTTTAGCTTTATGGTGTATTTATAAGCTCTATTCAGAGTTAGCTTGGAGACGGGGCATTCCTCAAGGATAACCCTAAACACTGCTCTTTATTTACTTATGCACCTTATTTACCGCACTTTATTACTGTATTTTAATTACCACACTTTCTTTTATTGGTCTGGCCTTATTATGCAGTTTAGCTTATTATAAGTGTTATTTAGAGTTCGTTTGGAGACGGAGCATTCCTCAAACGGTAACCCTAAATAATATTCATTCTTCATCGCCACGCGTTGTTTCAGCCTGAGCAGTGCGATCAAGCCTCATATGATAGTCGCATGCCTGAATTGTTTATATATTGAGTAGGGTTAACGACCGCTAGACCAGAAGGTGCAAAGCTTGTTTATTTTATGAAATGCCTGTAAATTTAAATATGTTTGATTGTGGTGGGTCAGTCATGCCCATGAGTCGTTTGTACCGGCATGGGAGGGTTTATGATTCTTGGGCACTATGGAATGTATGAATCCTAGGAAGTTACCTTATATTGTATTTTCTCGTTTGGTCCCTCCACTAGTTAGCCAGATATGATTATTGTCGGATGTCGCTCACATCCCCAAGTACACCGTGTTGTACACAAGGGCCTTGATAGTGAAGTATGAGCATACTCTAAAGTGGAGAGACCAACCACTGTCACTGTTTTGCCACAACGGTGAGGCCCACAGGGTTAGCTACCTCACTGGAAGCAAAAGTCAAACTATGTCGACATAGGTGTTGTACGAGTTGTGAACACCTATTTTGATTATGTGCAAGCATGATACGCAAATATGATATAAATGCTTAAGTTGCCTGCATTTTCAGTTTATATAGGCTAATGTACTTACTTCTAGCATTTATACTTGTTCTAGCTGCTTTATAGCTCAGTAGTTGATTCATGTACTCATAGACTGCTGCACTTACTTCCATCATTTATACTTGCTCTAGTTGCTTTATAGCTCATCAGTCAATTTTTGTACTCATACCATTTCTTCCTTGCACTAGCTGTCTTTATAATTAGCATTATTTGCTTCAGCTATTGTATATTCTCTAGAGGCTCACTCTCATCCCCAAGACTTATGGATCTTGGGGAGGGGGTGGTAATCCACTAGTCTTTTGACTAACGTTGTACACCATATTTAGGATATGATACAACCTAAGGCCCTTATAGAGCTTGAGGGCAGTCCAATGATAGAGCCAACTTCTGCTACCATTGTTGGAACCGAGAATTGACCCAATGAGAAGTTCGGGCCCCTAAAAGGGGGCAACTAGCACCTATTGATCCCACGGAGGAACCTGACCGAAGACTTAGAGCTAAAAACCGACCCTTGGCTACAATGTGGAGGTCCCACCACACACCCGGAAGATCTTTAGAGCGCTTCCCCTCCTAAGTCAAAACTGAAGACGGGCACCTTGGAGAGCTGAAGGAGCTAACCAAAGGCGTCCTAAGGAGAAGCACAAGATCTGGAATGCTCTCCAAAGGTGACCTTCAGGGTCTATTTATAGGTTTTCTTTACTGGTCTGCTAATAGCGCAACTCCGCCTTTTGGTTTTGCTATACGCACCCCAGATTGGTCTGCTAACAGCCAAACTCCACATTTCCAGAGGGCTATTGGCATCCCACCAAGGGTATTAGGGTACAGTCACCTGTAGACCCCTGCTGGGCGAGTGGCCCGTGAAGGCGTCACTCGCCAGTCTTCCCACGAGCTGAGCTCGCGAGATCTCCTCTTGCGAGTGGGGGCGAGCCCCCACTCGCCTCGCCAGGCTGGTATTGCGAGAGCTCACTCGACTCGCTCTGGCTAAATGCACCCCAGAGAGGTTCTTGTAACATGCCTTGCTATCGCTGCATGCTACTCGCGAGTGGGGCTCCCTGGTCCGCCTCGCCTTGCCTTGGTCGGATGCTCGCCGCGAGTCGGCGAGTGCTCTTTGACCCTCCTATAGTCGATTCCCCTTTTTACCCCCCTTCGCGAACACTAGGTTGTACACAATCCCCGCTCTTTGCGAGATTAACCTAAGCTCGCGAAGAATCATCCAACCCTCCGTGTTCGCAGGACGGCTGCTGAGCTGGCAGGAATCTTTGGTGGGCCCCATCCCCAGCGCTATAAATACCAACATCTTTGGGTGATGGGTGACCCTTTCTTTCTCCATTTTCCTCCACTACTCGCCACTGTACTCGCCAAAAATGCCTCTCTCGGAAGAAGTTTGAGCCCGCCTGGAAGCATCCCGGGCAAAGGAGCACTCCGTCGCGACCCAGCTCGCCCCTTGGGCCACCCGACGGGCCCCTCCGCCCCTCCCAAAATTGAAGCAGGCAAAGACGGTGAGGCGACACCTCAGGGAGGATGGGTCCTTACTAATGGACCCGTTTCTTTGCCCTGCTCTCGCTGAACAGGTACTTGGATTTGCAGGTCATTCCCCCCATATTCTTGAGCTAGCATATTGTAACACCCTGCCAGTACAAAAAGTATAACAGCAGGTCCGGCCGGGACCCCACGCCATACAAACCACACTAGCTAGGAGTTAAAAGGTGATAACCAGAAAAGTAACAACTAACGAGAGTACAAAACGTAAGCGGAAGCATTAATTAAACCATTCAAATAGACATGTCCACTATCATAGGAATGAATCCAGAAATAAGAGTTACGGCCTTAGGGCCTTACATCAAATCAATGTACAAAACTCTAAATAAACATACATCGGCACGCAGGCCGGCAATACATGAGAAAACAGGAAAAAGGCTGGCCTTCGAGGGCCAACTCAGCAAAAGGACAGCAAGAGGACCAACGCCCGCTATTTCCCGCTAGGCTCACCTGCACCTGCATAAGAACATTCCACCAAGCGGTGGTAAACAAGGCAACGGTCAGCACAGCTGACCAAATTATAACGACCCCACCCCTTTCCCGGGGTGGCGGAGATTCTACCCTGCAAGTAAGCCATACTAGCACAAGTACTAAATCTAAAGAGAGTGCAACTACACAAGGTGAGGTTTCAAGCACAATCAATCTTCTAGGTTGAGCATCAAAAAGAAGGGAACCTAGGTATGCACGTGATGTTGGTTGGGTTCACCCGAAGGTTTCCCACAACCGCCTAAGCAAATCGCATGAGGCTAAACATAACATCAAATTCACAACACTCCACCCTAAGGGTCACAACCTTAGGTGGGAAACAAGAGCTTTTGGTCGGTCTAGGTATGACACCTTCCACGACCTCTCCCATGATCACACGGCCTTCATGAGGAAGGGACCTCTCGCCGATCTGCATGGAAACGGGTTCGGTTCAGCTTTGCCCGTGCTCTAATCGTCGCGATCTATCGCACGACGCGGGTACGGCTTCACCTCGGCCCGTAAGGGTTTAGCACTTTCAAGTGCTACACAAAAATATACGCTACGCACCTAACCCCTTCATAAGGATCTAGGCTTCGCGAATTCTCAACAAGGGAGGTACATACGCTCCGCATCAATAACGTGGTGAAGGTTTGCCTTCATCCAAAACTCAAAGCATGGGGCTTTCGTAGGGATCTTCACAAGACGCCTACACTTAACTCCCGCAATACTATAGGTGAGTTCACGGAGTCATTCTCCGGCACGCATTCTAGGTCTAACCTAAATGCAACGTCGCAAATCAAGCATCACCGATTCGGGCTCACGGCCACGAATAGGCTTCACACAAAATGCCTAAATCCGCACGACTACCGGATTTTCTACATGCAATATGCCGGGGACGGACACAATCTACCCGGAGTCCCGAAGGACTTGAGGAAATCCTACACTTCACCCATTTGGTGAAAGAGATACCTCATGCAAGCAAAGAAAGAGAAATAAATGGACAAATACAAGTCCAAAGTTCGGGAGGAAGAATCGTTACCCTAGACGTGTTCCTCTTCGCCATGGATCCGAGATTCTACGCGGAGGGACAGAACCGCACCGGGCTGCACTCTCCGGATCTGGAAACGGCTCGCGAAACGGAGCTCCGGAGCTCCGTCAATGGCGAAATCTCCTCTTCTTCTTCCTTGCCCCCTTCTTCTTCCTCTAGCCTAGGAGAGAGAAACACTATGAAATAATGAGGGTTTAATCCCTCTCCAAAGCCCTAAGACCCCCCAGCATTAAATCCCAGCCGTTGGATCGAATTCCAAGAGATTTGATCGGTCGGATCTTCTTCTCCGCTCAAAATCGCGGAACAGAATAAACAGGGCGCACGATCACAGGCGCACGGTCAGTGGTCGTGCGCGACGAGGGCAATGGTCGTGCGCACTATCCGGGACAGAACTCTGAATTCTTGCGAATAAGCGCACGATCGCTGGCGCACGATCACTGGTCGTGCGCGAAGAGGGAAATGGTCGTGCGCACTGTCCGAGACAGAACTCGATTCTCTTCTGAATTAACGCACGATCGCTGGCACACGATCACTGGTCGTGCGCGATGAGGCCACTGATCGTGCGCTAAGAGCAGACAGGGAAAATTCTAGCCTGCTTCACGTACCGCACTACCACTCCGCCTACTTCGCGGAACTACCAGATTTGGGGTGTTACAACTCCACCCTCCTTAAAAGAATTTCGTCCCGAAATCCAGGAAACAGTAATAGCATAAATTACAGTTATACTTTACCTGAGGGAAATAGCTCGGGATACTCCGCAAGCATCGTTTGCTCTCTCTCCCAAGAGAGCTCCTCTCGGCCGCAGTTATCCCACCGGACTTTTACCATCCGAATGGACTTGTTCCGCAGCTGCTTTACTTCGGTATCTTCGATGCGTAAAGGCTTGACTTTCGTCGACAACCCACTATCGACCGGAACTTTGCCGACCGCAACGATATGAGTAGGCTCTTGCACTGCCTTCCTCAACACTGAAATGTGGAACACGTCGTGCAGACCGCTCAGCTCTGCAGATAGTGCAAGCCGATAAGCCGCATCACCAACACGCTCCACGATCTCGAACGGTCCTAAGTACCTCGGACTGAGCTTTTTCAAGCGTCGAATCCTTGATACCCCTTTGAACGGTTTGATCTTCAAGTAAACCCGGTCACCGACGGCGAACTCTAAGTTCCTATGCTTGGCGTTGAAATACTTTGCTTGCCTATCCTGGGCAACCAATAGCCTTTCGCGTATAGCCCGGATCGTCGACGTTGCTTCTTCAACATCCTTTCGCTTCAATAGCTTAGTATCGCCCATTTCCGCCCAAGACAACGGCGTACGACACTTCTTACCATAGAGGGCCTCGAAAGGAGCCATCTTTATGCTGGCTTGGTAGCTATTATTGTAGGCGAATTCGATCATAAAGAGGTGATCCTCCCACCTCTTTCCAAAGTCTAGAGCGCACATTCGGAGCATATCCTCCATAGTCCTGTTGGTTCTCTCGGTCTGTCCATCCGTTTGCGGGTGGAAGGCCGTGCTGAACTTCAATTTTGTGCCCAACAGTTCATGGATAAGCCTCCAATCTTTCGACGTGAAACGCCCGTCACGATCGCTGACGATGCTACGAGGGACACCGTGCAGTCTCACGATACTATCCACATAGAGCTTTGCTAGCTTCTCTACAGAATCATCCTTCCGGTTCGGAATGAAGTGTGATACCTTTGTCAAACGGTCCACGATCACCCATATGGCATCGTTTCCATGTTGCGATCTCGGCAGTCCGTGCACGAAATCCATCGAAATATCATCAAACTTCCACTCCGGAATCGGCAAGGACTTCAGGAACCCACCGGGACGTTGACATTCCGCTTTCACCAACGCGCAAGTATGACACTTGGCCACGTAAAGGGCAATGTCTTTCTTCATGCCCGGCCACCAGAACAGTTTCTTCATATCCATAAACATTTTAGTGCTCCCCGGGTGGATCGAGTACTTGGTATGATGAGCCTCGTACATCAATTCCGCCCGTAGAGTACCAACGTTTGGGATGCATAACCTTTCCTGCTTCCACATAAGGTCGTCTTCGAAGGAGAAATCAGCGTTTAACCCTTCAACGGTTTCCGCTTTGTACCGTTTCAAGCTCTCGTCCAACTCCAATGCTTGTCGAACTCGGTCGGCAAGGTCGTAGTGAACTTCCGTCCAGTTCAAGCATGCTGAAGTAGACGTTCTCCTATCAATGCATATGATCTCCATTTCTTCTAGCTCACGGATTAGACGCTCATCGTGCATCAAAATCCAATTTGCTTGCGCGGGAGCCCGACGACTCAACGCGTCTGCAACTACGTTTCCTTTACCGGGAGTATATTTGATATCGAAGGTGTAGTCCCCAAGGAACTCCATCCACCTCCTTTGGCGCATGTTCAACTCCCTTTGGTCTAGTAAGTACTTGAGGCTCTTATGGTCGGTAAAGATATCGATCTTCACGCCATATAGATAGTGCCTCCAAAGTTTGAGGGCAAAAACCACGGCCGCTAGCTCCAAATCATGGACCGGGTAATTCCTCTCGTGAACCTTCAGTTGCCGGGAGCCGTAGGCAATTACCTTCCCGAACTGCACTAGGACACAACCCAAACCACTTCCTGAGGCGTCGCTATATATTTCGTAGCCTTCCGTACCCTGTGGCGAGCATAGAATGGGCGCCGTGGTCAGACGGCTCTTTAGCTCTTCAAAAGCTCGTGCGCACTCGGGCGACCAAACGAACTTATGATCCTTCCTAGTCAGTTTTGTGAGAGGAAGTGCGATCCTCGAGAAGTTTTCCACAAAGCGCCTATAATAGCCGGCAAGTCCTAAGAAACTTCGGACTTCCGCTACGTTTTTCAACAAAGGCCACGCTTGGATCGCTTCTATCTTTGACGGATCAACTGCAATTCCTTCGCCACTAACAACATGACCAAGGAATGCCACTGACGGTAGCCAAAACTCGCACTTGGAGAACTTGGCATATAGCTGACTCCTCCTCAAGGTGCTCAGGACTGCGTGCAGATGCCCTGCATGCTCCTCTTCCGACTGAGAGTATACCAAAATGTCGTCGATGAAGACGATCACAAATTGATCTAAATACTCTCGGAATGTCCTATTCATCAAGTCCATGAATACCGACGGTGCGTTGGATAGACCGAACGGCATTACCGTGAACTCAAAGTGCCCAAAGCGGGTACTGAACGCTGTCTTTGGGATGTCGCATTCCCTTATTCGCAGTTGATAGTAGCCGGACCTTAGGTCTAGCTTGGAGTAAACCGTCGACCCCATCAGTTGGTCGAATAGATCATCGATTCTAGGAATCGGATATCGGTTTTTCTCGGTCAACTTGTTTAGCTCTCTATAATCGATACATAGACGCAAGCTCCCATCCTTCTTTTTCACAAAGAGGACCGGTGCACTCCAAGGCGAAGAACTTGGACGTACGTAGCCTTGCTCTAGCAGCTCTTGCAATTGGACCTTCAACTCTGCCAATTCCTTTGGCGCTATTCTGCATGGTGAGCGGGCCACAGGTTTGGCACCTGGCACCAACTCGATACAGAAATCAATCTCCCGATGAGGCGGAGCCCCAGGGAGTTCGTTAGGAAACACGTCGGCGTATTCCGCTACAACTGGGACATCACACAACCTGGGCTTTGGCTCCGAAGCCTCCAACAAGGTGAAGAACAACTCGGCGCCTTTTCTCACCGCCTTAACCACCTGGAGAGCAGACATCAGCGTCTTGCTCGCTCCTCGCATACCGGCGAATGTGGTTTCATCGTCGGTGTTCGTTCCCAGAGTGATCTCCTTTGTATTGCAATCTATGCATGCTCGCTGCTCCGAGAGCCAGTCCATGCCGAAGATCACATCGAATTCAGCTAACGGTAGTAACGACGCTTCCAAGTCGAAATCTTGACTTCCGATCCGCACCTTCACACGGCTCTTCCTATCCGCACTCATTCGAGATCCATTGGGTAGCACTACTTCCAATCTATCCTCTACAAAGGTAGACGGCACTCCGATTCGCACCACGAAGTCCTCAGACAGAAAAGAGTGCGATGCACCCGTATCGAATAGAGCTCTCGCCGGATAGTTGAAAATTAGGACGAAACCTAATTGTACACAAATAACACATAGTCGTACAACAGTGAGAATCATATACATAGCTGTAAAAGCTAACTTCTAATTCGTACCTGTGACGACGTCGGTTTGTCGTATAGCTTCTTGTTGGCCAAGCGAATAGACTCTCGGCTGAGTCGGAATGTGTTGGGAGGCCGAAGACTCTGCCGCTTTGCCCTTTTCCGCAGCCCGAGCATAATCCGCCGCTCGGTTTGCCGCCTTTGGGGGACCACTTCGACACACCGCAGCTTTGTGTCCCACCTTCCCGCAGGTGAAACACGTAATAGGAGTCCGCGCGGTCGTGGCTCCCGAAACATTCGAAGAAGCTGGTTTCGCCTGCTTGAACTTCCGCTTGTTCCTTCTGAAGTCCGGCTTGGACTGAGAGGCCGGCGCATGAAACTCGGGTTTCTTTACAACACTCTTTGCTTGTACCCTCTTCATGTCCAACTCCAAAGATCTGGCGGTTTGCACCATCACTTGGAAGCCAAACGTCATAGGGCCTGCAAGGAGCAGCCTCAACTCGTCCCGAAGCCCTTCATAGAATTTATTCGTCTTCGTCTCCTCATCCTCCACCAATGCCCCCGCATAGCGACTCAGTCTGGTAAACTCATGTAAGTAATCGTCAACGGAGCGATCACCTTGAGTTAACCTCAGGAACTGGTTTTGTAACGCAATGCGTTGGGCAGAGGGGATAAACCGCTGGAGGAACGACTTTGAAAACTCAGCCATTGTTATTTCAGTAATGTCTCTATCGCCGAACTTGTGCAGTTCCTGCTCTTCCCACCACAGCACAGCCTCTCCGTCAAGAAGGAAAGTGGCTAAGGTGACCATCATGGCTTCGTCCGTCGCCGTCGCCCTCAGAGTTCTTCTAACTCTTGACAACCAGTCTTCTGCCTCCGTTGGGGACTCAGATCCCGAGAAGGTAGAAGGATTAAAGCTCAAGAAGTGCTTTAATTGTTGGTCACGCGCTCGCCCCGCAACTACTTGCGCAACTTGACGCTCCACCCTTGGTGCTAACGCCGGTTCCACTGCAGCTACTGGCACAGGGGCATCAACCCTTGGTGCTACCGCAGGTTCCACTGCAGGTTCAACTACCGGGGCTGCATCAGTAGTAGGCGTAGCAGGCTGTGCAAGCCTTTGCGGTTGAGCATTGATCATCGCGAAGACTGCTTCTGCGACCATTCTGATCATCTCAGCTGAAGGAGTGGTCGCTGGCACCTCAGCCGACCCACTACTTTCAGCGGTGTTACGGGGTTGAGACCGCCCCGCAGCACTTCTAGTCACCTATAATCATGCAAGGCACAATTTAGTGACCCTAAACATATCAAACATCAATCATGGAACGCTCAGGTTCCGCAAACAAGTATGTTTTTTCATTCCTAAGTGGACATTCTTATTAGTTTTTGTTGTTTTAGGTGAATGCACAGCCCGTGCGCACCACCCCTTAAAAGGAATTCGTCCCGAATTCGCTAAACTACGGATCGACGCCTTAAGTCCGATACCAAATTGTAACACCCTGCCAGTACAAAAAGTATAACAGCAGGTCCGGCCGGGACCCCACGCCATACAAACCACACTAGCTAGGAGTTAAAAGGTGATAACCAGAAAAGTAACAACTAACGAGAGTACAAAACGTAAGCGGAAGCATTAATTAAACCATTCAAATAGACATGTCCACTATCATAGGAATGAATCCAGAAATAAGAGTTACGGCCTTAGGGCCTTACATCAAATCAATGTACAAAACTCTAAAAAAACATACATCGGCACGCAGGCCGGCAATACATGAGAAAACAGGAAAAAGGCTGGCCTTCGAGGGCCAACTCAGCAAAAGGACAGCAAGAGGACCAACGCCCGCTATTTCCCGCTAGGCTCACCTGCACCTGCATAAGAACATTCCACCAAGCGGTGGTAAACAAGGCAACGGTCAGCACAGCTGACCAAATTATAACGACCCCACCCCTTTCCCGGGGTGGCGGAGATTCTACCCTGCAAGTAAGCCATACTAGCACAAGTACTAAATCTAAAGAGAGTGCAACTACACAAGGTGAGGTTTCAAGCACAATCAATCTTCTAGGTTGAGCATCAAAAAGAAGGGAACCTAGGTATGCACGTGATGTTGGTTGGGTTCACCCGAAGGTTTCCCACAACCGCCTAAGCAAATCGCATGAGGCTAAACATAACATCAAATTCACAACACTCCACCCTAAGGGTCACAACCTTAGGTGGGAAACAAGAGCTTTTGGTCGGTCTAGGTATGACACCTTCCACGACCTCTCCCATGATCACACGGCCTTCATGAGGAAGGGACCTCTCGCCGATCTGCATGGAAACGGGTTCGGTTCAGCTTTGCCCGTGCTCTAATCGTCGCGATCTATCGCACGACGCGGGTACGGCTTCACCTCGGCCCGTAAGGGTTTAGCACTTTCAAGTGCTACACAAAAATATACGCTACGCACCTAACCCCTTCATAAGGATCTAGGCTTCGCGAATTCTCAACAAGGGAGGTACATACGCTCCGCATCAATAACGTGGTGAAGGTTTGCCTTCATCCAAAACTCAAAGCATGGGGCTTTCGTAGGGATCTTCACAAGACGCCTACACTTAACTCCCGCAATACTATAGGTGAGTTCACGGAGTCATTCTCCGGCACGCATTCTAGGTCTAACCTAAATGCAACGTCGCAAATCAAGCATCACCGATTCGGGCTCACGGCCACGAATAGGCTTCACACAAAATGCCTAAATCCGCACGACTACCGGATTTTCTACATGCAATATGCCGGGGACGGACACAATCTACCCGGAGTCCCGAAGGACTTGAGGAAATCCTACACTTCACCCATTTGGTGAAAGAGATACCTCATGCAAGCAAAGAAAGAGAAATAAATGGACAAATACAAGTCCAAAGTTCGGGAGGAAGAATCGTTACCCTAGACGTGTTCCTCTTCGCCATGGATCCGAGATTCTACGCGGAGGGACAGAACCGCACCGGGCTGCACTCTCCGGATCTGGAAACGGCTCGCGAAACGGAGCTCCGGAGCTCCGTCAATGGCGAAATCTCCTCTTCTTCTTCCTTGCCCCCTTCTTCTTCCTCTAGCCTAGGAGAGAGAAACACTATGAAATAATGAGGGTTTAATCCCTCTCCAAAGCCCTAAGACCCCCCAGCATTAAATCCCAGCCGTTGGATCGAATTCCAAGAGATTTGATCGGTCGGATCTTCTTCTCCGCTCAAAATCGCGGAACAGAATAAACAGGGCGCACGATCACAGGCGCACGGTCAGTGGTCGTGCGCGACGAGGGCAATGGTCGTGCGCACTATCCGGGACAGAACTCTGAATTCTTGCGAATAAGCGCACGATCGCTGGCGCACGATCACTGGTCGTGCGCGAAGAGGGAAATGGTCGTGCGCACTGTCCGAGACAGAACTCGATTCTCTTCTGAATTAACGCACGATCGCTGGCACACGATCACTGGTCGTGCGCGATGAGGCCACTGATCGTGCGCTAAGAGCAGACAGGGAAAATTCTAGCCTGCTTCACGTGCCGCACTACCACTCCGCCTACTTCGCGGAACTACCAGATTTGGGGTGTTACACATATCCCTTTTCAGAGCACGTCCCTGGCGGGAGTCATTGCGAGCGAGACCCTGGATGGTGCTCGCCTTCCCTCTCCTGGGGGAAACAACTCGGCGGCCGCCAATGTGGATGTCATCAATTGTGCCCTTCGCCGCGACCTGATGAGATTCCAGTATTATCCTTTTTGTGAATTCCTTAACTGAATTCTCCGTGTTCTTTGCAGAGACCCTCCTTGCGACACCCGGGAGGCGCGCCACTCCACCGGATTCGCCGGCCCCTCCGGGCTCGCAGCCCCCACCGGGTGCGACCATCTCCATCCCTGGGTTTAGTCTTCTAGGCCATCAAATCCCTGGCAGCTCGCTTCCCGCCGATATTTGGGTCGCGAGCAACATTTTGTGCATCCCGGGCCTGTGGAAGTCCGCCACGCTGACCTACACTGAGGCCTTCCAGGGGAAACTGAGTTCCTCCCGCCAGCACCTCGGTAAAGCAGCCATGGCCCCGTCATGTTGGTCAATTACTATCGATAGATTGTGTCTCACTTTGTTCGCTAATTTTCTTCTCACATGTGTCCATGAGTCCTCCGCCGAGTTGGACCTTGGGGAGGAGGATATGCCGCCCCCGCTCTCGCCAGACAAGATTGCTGACTTCCTCGACGATCCCAGGGACCCTAAAGTGATGAAGCGGCGGACCACCGAGGTGCTCCAAAAGTATGGGCACATGATGCGGGACCTGTACAACCCGGCGCGAGAGGACAAAGCGGCCTCCGAGGAGCGGTTCGCCGCGATTGATGACGAGATAGCGAGACTTCTCGTAGAGCTGCAGATGGACGCCCGCTGCGAGGTCACTTCTCTCGGGGTGCACCTCTCGCGGGCGGAGGACCAAGTCCGCCTACTACAGCGTGAGCTCCGTGCGGTCCGCACGTTCCGCCGAGCTCGGTGGTGCGAGGCCGAGGCCGATGGATGTGGATCCAATATTGATTCTTCTCGCGCTCGCACCCGCCTGGCGAACCATGTAATAATTTCTTGTTTATTTATTTTTTCTTTGACAATTCGCGAACTCTATTAATAGTTTGGTGCTCCCCGACTACTCGCGGGATTTTCTTTCTTTATCATTGTTCGTTTCATGATGTTGTTGGTATTGTACTCGCTAGTCCTTTTATCTAATACCCTTTTCCCACGGCCTGCATGGGACCCACCTCGCCTGACGGTGAACTGTCCTTTCCTTTTCGTTGCGAGCGCTTGGGAGGTGTGGGTCGGTTCAAGTATCGTGGCGTAACGCACCGAGATCCTGCTAATCGCACCTTTGACGCCTCGATTCCTACCCGATGCCTTTAGTTTCCTATAAATATGTCTCGGTACCAAAGCTAACCACCGCATTTATCGCTCTCGACCTCTGTCTCTTTCATTCTCGCGCTCTCTCGGTCTCTCGTTCTCGCATTCGCTTCCTTCTCGCTCTCGCATGCCCATTTTTCTCCTCGTGGGTGGCGATGGAGGCAACGCGAAGTGTAACAACCCGGCCCAACCACCACACTGAAGGGCTGGCAACCCGGCTCACAGGCCGGTCCATCTCCACCCCAGTGGGCTGGCTGTCGCGGTTGACGGGCCGGCTGGCAACCCGGCTCAAAGGCCGGTCCATCTCCGCCCGCTTTTTTTTGTAACAGCCCTGGCCCGAACCACTACAGGGATTCACCGGAACCCTTCAGGAACTGTTAGAAGCCTGGCCACCATTGTCCAGGACGCCTGAGCTGCAGCCCGCTTAGCACAACCCAACCAATCCCTGAGCCTGTTTCTCAGCTACAGTAGGGTGTTGATGGTTGGCGGGGGATCGAGACCCGCCATCAACACCCTACTGTAGCTGAGAAACAGGCTCAGGGATGGGTTGGGGTGTGCTAAGCGGGCTGCAGCCCGGGCGTCCTGGACAATGGTGGCCAGGCGTCTAACAGTTCCTGAAGGGTTTCGGTGAATCCCTGTAGTGGTTCGGGCCAGGGCTGTTACAAAAAAGTGCACTTTTTTTTGTAACAACCCGGCCCAACCACCACACTGAAGGGCTGGCAACCCGGCTCACAGGCCGGTCCATCTCCACCCCAGTGGGCTGGCTGCCGCGGTTGACGGGCCGGCTGGCAGCCCGGCTCAAAGGAGGAGATGGACCGGCCTTTGAGCCAGGCTGCCAGCCGGCCCGTCAACCGCGGCAGCCAGCCCACTGGGGTGGAGATGGACCGGCCTGTGAGCCGGGTTGCCAGCCCTTCAGTGTGGTGGTTGGGCCGGGTTGTTACACGAAGGATCGGGCTAAATGCTCATGGACATTCTGCGACCCTTCGTTCTTTACCTGCTCACTTACAGAGAGTGAGTACCACTCCGTTGTGGAAAATTATATCTCGCCGGGGTTCTCGGATTGCCACCCGGCAAAGACCGAGGACATCAACGACCTCCACCCGGATGAGCTCGCCATTCCTGCGGCCCACTTTGATGTGGGTCTACGGCTCCCATTCTGGCCGGAGATCAGCGAGGTACTCGCTTGCTCCTCTTTTTCCTTTCTCCAATTCGCCTAGGATTTCTTTCTAACTGATTTTCGCGAATTCGTTAGCTGCTCAAATACTTCAACGTGATCCCAGGTCAGATGACCCCTAACTCCATCACGTTCATGGTAGGGTTTGCATGCTACATGTGAGAGTACTGGATTGAGTTCAGCTTGTTGGTCTTCCGCAAGCTGTTCTCCTTCCGGGCGAACAAGGATGGGATGGCCTTCTTCGCGAGCCAACACACAAAGTCTGCGAGACAGTCAATAAAAGCCACTACTGGCCGCAGAAGTTTGTGTTCGTGAAGGGGCCCTTCCACAACGTCCCCTTCTCACCCATCCAGCGCAATGAATCCACTTACCGCCTGTTGAAAATGTTGAAGTGGAAGTTTTGTGGTGCCTTTGGATCTGGGCGGTCTGGGAAGAGGTCGGGCGGTCTGGTGTGACCGCACGACCTATCAATCTGTCTTGCGGTCTGGCTTGTCTTAGCCTAGCCACAGTCTCCTGGCATGACCGTTGGTATCTATCCAAGGCGGCTGAAGGTGAGGCCGCGCGGTCTGTCTGTAACCGCATGGCGGGCTGGCATCTTCAAGGCTGTGCCGGTCTGGTGTGACCGCACAGGTTGGTCCAGTCTTTCCGGAATCCGGTTTGATGATTGTCCGGGGTTTCTGGTGGTGTTTGCGGACTAAGGATCTTAGTCGCGCGGTCTCCGTTCGCGGTCTCAGGAGGAGGCTGGTATGCGAACAGATGTTCGCGGTCTTGTGGCGAACAGGCAGTGTTTGCGGTCTCGAGCAAACACTGGTGGTGGGCGGCTTCTTGGCGGTCTGGCGATCTCCATGTGGAATCGCGATATGACTGAGGGAGTGGCGATCTCCCGCGGTCTGGAGTGAAGCCGGCGAGCTCATCAAATGAAGCAGAAAGAACTATTGCTGATTGCGCGGGTTGACCGGTCTGGTCGCGCGATCAGAAGGTGGTGATCCTATCTCATAGGGCGGTGACTGGATCAGGTCCCACGCCTATAAATAGGAGTCACTATAGCAGCAAATTAAGACACACCAAGTGTAAGCTGAGTTTATCCTAATTCCCGCGGTCTGTATTATTGTGACCGGGCGGTCTGCTGATTGAACTTTTCTTGTGCAGCTTCTGCGGATAGTGCGGTTTGCAGCATTCACCTCTTCCTCTGAAAGTGTTCGGGCGGTCTGCGGCTTGCAGTGTGGGTTGCTGGAGTTCGGGAGAATCAGTAGAGTTCGAAAGTAGGGTGCGGTCTGCTCAGCGGTCTGAGGTGGTGTTCTGTAACCGGCAGTGTTGTGCGGTTAGGCAACTTGTTGAGATCGGTAAGGAGACCGTGCGGTCTGGAGCGGTCTCATTTATCTTCCTTCAAGTTTTTGTATTTTCCTCTTTGGTTTCATATGCTGGCGAAATCATGTCTCGCCAAGCATACCTCATCCTGTAATGAAGTTTATGCTATCAATAAAGATTACTTGTTTGCCTCCATTTGTTTCTGGTTGTTTGGCTTGAATCTCTAAGTTGCACGTTTCCTGCTCACTTCATAAAGGTCTACGGAAAATTTTCATATGGTATCAGAGATAGGTTGGAGTGGATGGAGCAGTGAACGACTTAGAGTATCCATCGCCTTTGTGAAGAAGGAACCAGTGGTAGAGCAATGGAAGGTGGTTTTGCAAGAGGTCTTGGGATTGAGATGCTTACATCGACTAACTTCAAAAAGTGGAAGTCGTGTATGCAGAGCTATCTTCTGGGTGAGGACCTCTGGGAGGTGGTTGGAGGAGAGAGCATGGAGGAAGTCTTTCTGGTTGGAGGTAGCCATCATGAGGTAAGGAACTGGAGGCAGCTTAATGCCAAAGCAGAGTTCGCCCTGAAGAGGGCAATATCACCTGATCTGGAGAGCCCTGGATGGGCTATTTAACAAAAAGAATGTGGCAAGACTTCAGTTCCTGGAGAATGAGCTGGCCAGATCGGCTCAGGGTGACCTTTCTATTTCTACGTTCTTCTTGAAGATGAAGAACTTGTGCGCCGAGATTTCAGCGCTGGATCCTGATGAGCCAATTTCTGAGGCGAAGCTGAAGAGGCACATTATTCGTGGCTTGCGGAAGGAATATGTTGCCTTTGTGACGTCGGTGCAGGGTTGGGCAAATCAGCCGTCTCTGCTGGAGCTGGAAAATTTGCTTTCTTCGCAGGAGAGTCTGGCAAGGCAGATGGCGGGGGTGTCTGTGTCTGGGGGAGATGGCGAAGTTCTCTTCACGGGAAAGAAGAAGAAGTGGGATAAGAAGAAGACCGCTGGAGGAGGCAATGGACCTTCAACTTCTGGACAGCAGGAGAGGGGATATGCTCCTAAGGCTGAAGGGAAGAAGAAGGGGGAAGGTCCCAAGTGCTTCAGGTGCAGAAAGGTCGGTCACATCAGGAAGGAGTGCCGGGTGAATCTTCAGTCGGGACATGCTGCTGCAGGAAAGGGGGAAGCTGAAGCCAGGCAGGTTGATGGAGGATGGGGAGGAGCCTTCTCGGCTTCTGTTGGAGCTGAGGCTCCTATCAACTATCAGGAGGACTGGATCGTGGACTCGGGGTGCGGTCATCACCTCACCGGGGACGAGTCAAAGCTTTCTTCAGCGCAACCTTATTCAGGTAATGATGCTATTATTACTGCTGATAATATTGTGAATGCTGTAGAGAAGGTGGGGGTTGTTTCCTTGGGCAGTGATAGGGGGCCACTAACTTTGAAGAGTGTTTATCATGTGCCCGGAATGAGGAAAAACCTCTTCTCCGTGACCAACGCTGGGTATCACGTTCTGTTTGGCCCAATAGAAGTGAGGTTTCTTCGGAATGTGGAGGCGGTGAAGGCTGAGGTAGTTCATGTGGGGAGGAGAGCTAAAGACTACTTATTCGTGCTTTCGACAAGTTCTTACGTTGACAAGATGTGGACGAATGATAGTGCCGTGATATGGCACGAGAGGTTGGGGCACGTAGGAATGGATAAGCTGAAGGCTATGGCGGTGAGAGGGCTGGTCAAGGGCCTGCCTAGTCTATCTTCCTATGGTGACGGTCATGTTTGCGCTGGATGTCAGTTCGGTAAGTCTCATCGGCTTCCGTTTAACAAGTCACAGACAAAGAGTAGTGTGCCGTTGGAGTGCATCCACGGTGACTTGATGGGACCGACTGCTACCCCAAGCCTCGGAGGCAGCAGATATATGCTGGTGTTGATCGATGATTACACCAGATATGTTTGGGTATATTTCTTGAAGGAGACGGCGGAGGCATTTGCCAAGTTTGTGGAGTTCAAGGAGCTCGTGGAGGGTCGGCTTAGACTGCGGGTTAAGAAGCTGAGGACTGACAACGGAGGGGAGTTCACCTATGGTGAGTTCTCTACTTTTTGCAGGAAGGCAGGCATCCGGAGGGAGCTTACTTGTGCGCACACTTCACAAAAAAACGGAGTTGCAGAACGGAAGATTCGTCATCTGACGGAAACCTGCAAGTGTTGGCTGTATGCCAAGAGTATCCCAAAGTCCTTCTGGGCGGAGGGAATGTCTTGTGCTGCCTACGTCATCAATCGGATGCCTCTTAGTCCCATCAATTTGAAGACCCCGCATGAACTGATGTTCAAGGAAAAGCCAAGTGTGGCGCACCTTCGGGTGTTTGGTTCCACCTGCTATGTGCACGTTCCAGATGTGCTTCGGACGAAGTTAGATGCGAAAGCAAGGAAGCTAGTCTTCGTGGGCTATGATGATCGGAAGAAGGGCTGGAAGTGCATGGACCCCGAGACGCGGAGATTTGTTGTATCTCGCGACATCGTGTTCGACGAGGTGACATCTTACAAGGGGAGTTCTGGTGTTGAGATACCAGAAAGCAAGGTGGAGAGCCGGAGAAAGCTGTGGAAAATCTTCAGGTGGAGCTACCTGTGTCACCAGGTGGTCCATCAATATCTAGTTCTGAGACGGAGGTTTCTGGTTCAGGAAGCAGGGGGAGCGATGCTCCTAGTACGTCTGAGAGAGGGGCTAGGGAAGAAGCAGCTGAGGATACTACGAGTCAGGGGAAGGCGTTGCGGAGATCGAAGCGAACTATCATTGCCCCTGATCGCTATACAGGAGGAAACATGGTGAGCTTTATATCGTGTTTCTTTGCTGGACCCTTGGATGAGAGGGAGCCGTCGAGCTTTGAAAAGCCAAAGGCGTGGAACAGTGGGATTCAGCTATGCAGGAAGAGATGAGTGCTCTTGAGAAGAATGAGACTTGGTCTCTGGTGCCCAAGCCCAAGGGCATCACCCCTGTGACATGCAAGTGGGTTTACAAGCTTAAGAAGAAGGCTGACGGCAGTATCGAGCGATACAAGGCTCGCCTTGTGGCTCGGGGGTTCTCGCAGCAATACGGTGAAGATTATGAAGAGACATTCAGTCCGGTGGCAAAAATGACTTCAGTTCGGGTTGTGATTGCCTTGGCGGCTTGTTGGGGGTGGAAGATCTGGCAGCTCGACGTCAAGAATGGGTTCTTGTACGGTGAGATTGACAAGGACATCTTCATGGTCCAGCCACCAGGCTTCGTATCTGAAGATTTTCCGGAGCATGTCTGCAAGTTGAAGAAGGCCCTGTATGGGTTGAAGCAAGCGCCGAGGGCGTGGTATGGAAAGATTGCAGAGTATCTCTTATTCTGCGGGTTTGGTGCTTCAGACTCAGACTCAAGCTTGTTCGTCAAGAAGAGTGGGGAGCTTCAAGTCATCGTTCTGCTTTACGTCGACAATATGATCGTGACGGGGAATTCGAAGGAGGAGGTAGCGCAGCTTCGGGCTGAGTTGTCCATCAGGTTCGAGATGAAGGATCTGGGTGAGCTTCACCATTTCCTTGGACTCGAGGTGCAGAGGAAGGAGAGTGGAGTGCTGGTATCCCAGGCTGGATATGCGGAGAGAATCGTGGAGCGATTCGGCATGAAGGAAGGGAAGTGCATCTCCACACCTCTGGAGAAGGCTATGAAGCTTCGGAAGGATGAGGGAAGGATTCTGCAAGATCCGTTGGTGTTCCGAGCTCTGGTCGGGAGCTTGATCTATCTGACGATCACTAGGCCGGATATTGCATATGCAGTTGGCAGAGTGAGTCGGTATATGGCGGAGCCACAGATTCCTCATCTGCTAGTGGCTAAGAACATTCTGAAGTATGTCAAGGCGACCTCGGACATGGGTCTCCTTTACAGGAGGGATGCGGGCTTCTAGGTGCATGGGTACATGGACGCTAATTACGGGGGAGATTTGGATGATCGGAAGTCGACGTCTGGATACGTCTTCATGGCGGGCCCCACAGCTATATCATGGTACAGTAAGAAGCAGGATTCCGTGTCGGTCTCAACCACGGAAGCGGAATACAAGGCTTCGGCCTTGGCAGCTCAGGAAGCCATCTGGCTTAGGAGCTTGGTTGGAGACGTTCATAAGGAGGTTCAGGGTCCGACTCTGCTCTGCGACGACAACGAGAGTGCTCTCAAACTGGTTACTAATCCAGTTTGTCACGCGAGGACCAAGCATATCGAGATCGAGCATCATTTCATTCGTGAGAAGGTGGTGGAGGGGTCTCTTTCGGTCGAGCATGTTAGGAGTCAGGACAATGTCGCTGACATCTTCACAAAGGCGCTGGCGAAGGGGCCGTTTACTCGACTAAGGAGCCTACTGGGGCTGTTTTCAACTTCCCACTTCAAGGGGGAGTGTTGAAAATGTTGAAGTGGAAGTTTTGTGGTGCCTTTGGATCTGGGCGGTCTGGGAAGAGGTCGGGCGGTCTGGTGTGACCGCACGACCTATCGATCTGTCTTGCAGTCTGGCTTGTCTTAGCCTAGCCGCAGTCTCCTGGCATGACCGCTGGTATCTATCCAAGGCGGCTGAAGGTGAGGCCGCGCGGTCTGTCTGTAACCGCATGGCGGGCTGGCTTCTTCAAGGCTGTGCCGGTCTGGTGTGACCGCACAGGTTGGTCCAGTCTTTCCGGAATCTGGTCTGATGACTATCCGGGGTTTCTGGTGGTGTTCGCGGACTAAGGATCTTAGTCGCGCGGTCTCCGTTCGCGGTCTCAGGAGGAGGCTGGTATATGCGAACATGTGTTCGCGGTCTTGTGGCGAACAGGCAGTGTTTGCGGTCTCGAGCAAACACTGGTGGTGGGCGGCTTCTTGGCGGTCTGGCGATCTCCTTGTGGAATCGCAATCTGACTGAGGGAGTGGCGATCTCCCGCGGTCTGGAGTGAAGCCGGCGAGCTCATCAAATGAAGCAGAAAGAACTATTGCTGATCGCGCGGGTTGACCGGTCTCGTCGCGCGATCTGAATGTGGTGATCCTATCTCATAGGCCCACGCCTATAAATAGGAGTCACTATAGCGGCAAATTAAGACACACCAAGTGTAAGCTGAGTTTATCCAAATTCCTGCGGTCTGTATTATTGTGACCGGGCGGTCTGCTGATTGAACTTTTCTTGTGCAGCTTCTGCGGATAGTGCGGTCTGCAGCGTTCACCTCTTCCTCTGAAAGTGTTCGGGCGGTCTGCGGCTTGCAGTGTGGGTTGCTGGAGTTCGGGAGAATCAGTAGAGTTCTAAAGGAGGGTGCGGTCTGCTCAGCGGTCTGAGGTGGTGTTCTGTAACCGGCAGTGTTGTGCGGTTAGGCAGCTTGTTGAGATCGGCAAGGAGACCGTGCGGTCTGGAGCGGTCTCATTTATCTTCCTTCAAGTTTTTTTATTTTCCTCTTTGGTTTCATATGCTGGCGAAATCATGTCTCGCCAAGCATACTTCATCCTGTAATGAAGTTTATGCTATCAGTAAAGATTACTTGTTTGCCTCCATTTTTTTCTAGTTGTTTGGCTTGAATCTCTAAGTTGCACGATTCCTGCTCACTCCATAAAGGTCTACGGAAAATTTTCACACCGCCCCCTGTGCTCGGCATCCACGAGACCGCACTCTTCAAATACATGTCAACAGACTTCGAGGTCGCCTACCTGGGAAGAAACGTTGACTCACTACTCCCCGTGCCTCCCAGAGCAAGTTTGACTTGCCTTTGTTTCCTAACTCGCGTTCCACCTTTATTTTTCTAACCTATGAACATTATATTTTGCAGGGGAGCGAGATCTTCCTCTCCCCCCCCCATGCGAGGGCCGGGACTATCTCCTCCGGCCTCAAGCTTTCTTCCAACGCTGCTACTGCATGTCGGGAGACCCCCAGCACCTCCGCCTCCTCCATGAAATGGCCTGCACCCGCGAGTCGTGGGTCGTCCCTTACGCCGCCATCGCCCAAGAAGAAACGCCCCCCCCCCCCCCCCCCCCCCCCCCTTCAAAGGGGAAGGGACTCATCGCGGAGCTGACCAGGGTTGAACCCCCAGCGGCCCTGTTGACTGACAAAAGGGTCGGTGAGGTCACTGAGGTGGCCGCCGACGAGCCGGGCGCACCCGACCCGGCGGACCACCAAAATTTCTGTCTCGGCAACAAGCACCGGGACGAGGCCGGCGTGCCCCTGTTGGATTGTGACTCAAAGTCCAACAGTTCTTCGATCTCCACCCTTCTCCCCTCCTGGGTGGAGCAGGAGACCATCTGGGGGCCAAGCCTTTGCCCTGTCCTTTGGGCTCTACGGCCAGGAGGATGCCGACGACTTCGACGCCCCCACCTCCGGGGCACTCGAGCATGAGAGTGAGCGAGACCAGCTTTGTGCTCTGGAGCTCGCCCACATGACTGGTCGTCACTGCCTCCAGGTGGAGAGGAATTCCGAGGAGCTGAAGCGCGAGATGAAGGAGGCGATCGAGGAGATCGCCAGCCTGAAGGAGAAGCAAGAGGTCTACGAGGGCCTCCTCACTAGTCTCAAGGACAGAATGGTAAGTTTATCGAGAACTCGTTTACAACTTTCCTCAATATTTTCCTTAACCCACTCGCCTCTCGCAGGACGCCGAGACCGCCAGCCAGGTTCTCGCAGCAAGAGAATGAGGTCGTTGGATTGGAGGCCCAGAACCAAGAGTTGGTACGAGCCGCCCTCTCTCCGCCTCCTCGCAGCCCCAGAATCCAGAGGAATGAGAAGCGTGTGGAGGAGGAGGCGATGCGGGACAATGCGATTACGGCGGCGAGGCATATTTCAATACCTTGAAAGGGGCGGGGCTTCTTTCTGACGAAGCGACGCAACTCACCGTCGAGGAGGTCGTCCCGGAGCTGTTCGAGCCGATTCCTCCCAGTGAAGATAGCGAGAGAGAGCATTCAACTGGCGATTCTTAAATGTACTTTTTCAATTCAATTTTTTGGAAGGTGAGAATCGCCCTTTTTGTGTAAACCCTTATTGAGAATGAAATGAAAATCATTTCGTCAAGTTTCCTTTCCTTTTCTATTGCTTTTCTTGTTGCCACTCGCTAACAACCAGCATACTTTTACAGCAACTTTCACGTTCTCGCGCACTTGCTCACGCGTTCGCGCCTCGATTACACTTACACATCACGCGCGCATCCGCGCTTCGCTCGAGCACTCGCTCACTCTCTCACTCGCGCACACGCATACTCGCACACTCGCGCACTCACGCGCTTGCGCATCTTGTCCGGACGCGCAACCTCGACTTTTAACCTGGATGATGGCCAAGGCCTCTTTATCCCACTCGCATATGTTGGCTGAGACCCTTGTCACAATTTTTCTGCATTCTTTCCAATAGGTTCTCGCCCGGGTGCTCTCGGCGAGCGAGTGCCTACTTTGGGTAGACTCACTCGCATACCTTAGTCGTTAGATCCTCCTCTTCTTGAATATTTCTTTTCTCACCACCGAGAGAGCTTACGGCCCTGCTAGCTAGGTGAGAGCCTGGTCGAGGGATCCACTTAAGTTGATCCAACTCACACTCTTTCAGTTGCCTCCCCCATCTAGGAACCAGCCCGACCCACCGGCCAGTGAGAGCCCGACAGCGGAGTCGACCTGGGGCCATTCTTGCTCCTCAAGAGACCTTGCCAGCCTCTCCAGAGATCAACCTGAACCCACTGGCTAATGAGAGCTCGGTAGCGGAATCGATCTGGGGCCTTCCAGCACCTTGTTACCTTGCCAGCCTCTACATAGATCAACCTGAATCCACCGGCTAATGAGAGCCCGATAGCGGAATCGATATGGGGCACTCCAGCACCCTGTTATCTTACTAGCCTCTCCAGAGATCAACCTAACCCTACCGGCTAATGAGAGCCCGATAGCGGAATTGATCTCGGGCACTCCAGCACCTTGTTACCTTGCCAGCCTCTCCAGAGATCAACCTGAACCCACCGGCTAATGAGAGCCCGACAGCGGAATCGATCTGGGGCATTCCAGCACCTTGTTACCTTGTCAGCTTCTCCAGAGATCAACCCGAACCCACCGGCTAATGAGAGCACGGCAGCGGAATCGATCTGGGGTACTCCATCACCCTGTTATCTTGCCAACCTCTCCAGAGATCAACCTGAACCCACCGGCTAATGAGAGTCCGGCAGCGGAATCGATCTGGGGCATTCCAGTACCTTATTACCTCGCCATCCTCTCTAGAGATCAACCTGAACCCACCGGCTAATGAGAGCCCAACAACGAAATCGATTTAGGGCACTCCAGCATCTTATTACTTTGCCCGGGCCAAACACCAGAAAAGAACAATTTTCAGCACATAATAAGTTAACAAATAAATTCAAGGGTACAAAAGTTTCAAATCATCACCGCTCCAAGTTCGACTGAGGGGTACCCCATCCACATCCTGGAGGTGATACCCTCCCGACCTGAGTGCCTCATCTACAATGTAAGGACCTTGTTAGTTGGGATTGAGCTTTCCCACCGCGGCTCCCCTCCCGGCCGCATCGACCTTTTTCAGGATCAAGTCCCCTTTCTCAAACTGTTTGACCCAGATATGCTTGTCGAAGTACCGGGCCATCCGCCGCTTGACCTCCTCCTGTCGGATGGTGGCCAAGTCTCGGAGCTCTTCCACCAAATCCAAAGATAGTCTCTGTTCCTCCTCATTCTCCGCACGTCATTCTTCGTCTCCTTCAGCTGCGGTCACCACCCTCGGTGACTTTACCTCGAATTCTATGAGAAGCACGACCTCGGACCCGTGGGAGAGCTTGAACGGGGCCTCCCCTGTGGCCATGTTTGGTGTTGTTCTCAAGGCCCACAGAATCGAGGGTAGCTGTTCTACCCAGCTTCCCCTCCGGTTCTCAACCCTCTTCTTCAACAAGTTCACGATTATCTTGTTTGCCGCCTCCACATTCCCATTGATCCTCGGGTGATGGACCAATGCGAAACGAAGGTCTATGCCTAGCTGGGTGCAGAAGCTAACAAATTCATCACTGGCAAACTGCGGTCCATTGTCCTTGACGATGGCTAGTGGGAGCCCATGTCGACAAAATATCTCCCCCCATATGAAATTCCTTACTACCTAGGAGGTTACCTTGGCCAGCGCCTTCACCTCCAACCACTTGGAGAAGTAATCTATCATCACCAACATGAACTTCCTTTGACCACTGGCCTGAGGAAATGGACCCACCAAGTCCAATCCCCATATTGTGAACGGTCACGGGGTCGTGATGGTCCGAAGCCTCTGAGCTGGGAGTAGTTGGAGGGGGGCGTACAGCTGACACTTGGAGCACTTTTTTGCGAACTTCGTCGCATCTTTGCTGAGGGTGGGCCAGAAGTAGCCCTGCCTCAATACCCTTCCCTCTAGGGTCTTGCTCCCAGAGTGACTATCACACTCTCCGGAGTGGATCTTCTATAGGTCCATTGGGGCCTACTCTTCCGACACACAGCGGGCTAGGAGCCCCGAGAGGGTCTTTTGGTACAAAACTCCGGCATTCAAAGAATAATATTCTGATTTGTACCTGAACCGCCGCTTGTCCACATCTCCTTCTGGGATCTGTCCTGATGCCAAGAAGGTGATGTAGGGGTCCATCCACGAGGCTCGCCGGTCCACTTCCATCAACTCGCCTTCTTCGATGGACGGTCGAAAGAGTTCTAACACCGTCCCTCCTTTCTTGGGACCGAACTTGGCCAAGAGATCCGCTGGGAAGCTCTCCTCCCTCAGCACATGTTGAATCTAGAAAGTGTTGAATTGTCCGATGATCCCCTTGACATTTTTTAGGTATCGCAGTAGAGTTGGTTCCTTTGCCTCAATCTCTCCCCTGATTTGACATGCCACCACCATGGAGTCCGTTGAGGCCTCCACATCCTGCACACCTAGATCCCGTGGCAGCTGAAGCCCTGCTATCACCGCCTCATACTCGACCTAATTCTTGGTGAGAGGGAAGTGGATGCTAATTGCTTGCTCGATCCTCATCCCCTGGGGGCTTACTAAGATTACCCCTCGCCCGAAGGAATGCTTCCCCAACGCCCCATCCACCAACAACTTCCATGCCACTAAGCGGGGTGGCACAAGCTCTTCTACCTCGGTTACATAATCGACCAAGAAATCCTCCACCGCTTGGGCCTTTATAGAGAGTCTAGGAACGAACGCAATGTCGAACTCGCTCAGCTCCACCGACCACTTGGCCAACCTTCCCGAGTGCTCTACCCCTTCCATGATGTTGCAAGGGGATGGTCAGTTACCACCTTGATGGAGTGTGCCTGGAAGTAGGGTCGGAGCTTTCGGGCCGACACCACCAGGGCAAAGGCTAGCTTTTCTAAGATGGGGTACCTGAGCTCCGCCTTCCTCAACACCCTACTGACATAATAGATTGGGAGTTGCTTTTTACCTTCCTCCCTGACCAGCATAGAGCTCACCGCCGTAGCCCCTACCCCGAGGTACAAGGATAGATCCTCCCCCTGCCTCGGTACCTGGTGCAGCGTGGCCTGGGTCAGCTGCTACTTTAGCGCCTGGAACGCCCCTTCGCACTCGGGGGTCCATTCGAACTTCTGATTCCCTCGGAGTAACTTGAAGAAAGGCGAGCACTTCTCTCCTGCCCTGGAGAGAAACCTTCTCAGCCCAGCCAGCTTCCCTGTGAGGCGCTAGACCTCTTTGCGTACCTTAGCGATCCCAGCTCCAAGAATTCCTTTACCTTGTCGGGGTTGGGCTCTACCCCGGCCGGGGTGAGCAAGTGGCCTAAGAATTTTCCCCGACTTGCCCCGAAGACACACTTCTGGGGGTTGAGCCTCATCTTGTACTTCCTCAGGGTTCCAAAGGTCTCTTCAATGTCCCAAAGGTGGGACTCGAGATCTCGGCTCTTGATCATGAGGTCATCCACATACACCTCAAGGCTCCTCCCCTTCTGCTCGCGAAAGACCTTGTCCATCATTCGCTGGTATATTGCTCCTGCATTTTTCAGTCCAAAGGCCATCATCATGTAACAGTAACATCCATCCTCTGTAATAAACGAAACATCCTTGATGTCGGGTAGATGCATGTGAATCTGATGGTAACCTGAAAAGGCATCCAGAAAACTCATTAGAGAAAAACCGACGGCTGAGTCAACCAGCGCATCAATTCGAGGCAGAGGGTAGCAATCCTTAGGGCATGATTTATTCAAAAGGGAAAAGTCTACACACATCCTCCACCTTCCATCCCCCTTTTTTACCATCACCACATTGGAGACCCAGCCTGGATATTGGATCTCAGTACAAAACCTGCCTTGAGGAGCTTGTTCACCTCCTCCCGGATGGGCTCCTCCAGCTTCTCGTCCATGGACCTCTTCTTCTGCCGGATGGGACAAGTGTCAGGGTCTAGGTTGAGATGGTGCCACGCCATATCTGCGTCGATCCCCGACATTTCTGCCGTGCTCCAAGCGAAGACGTCCACATTCTCTTGGACACATACCAGGATCCTCCTCTGGTCCTCGAGGATGAGCTCCCCACTGATCTTCACCTTTTCGACTGCTCCCCCCAGGAGACGACTTCCATCTCCATGATCCTCTCCACGGCCTCCATCCTGGATTGCCCCCCCCCCCCAACTTCCTTCTTTATTTCCTTCACAACTGAAAGCTTCGGTCTCTTCCTCTTCCATCTCCCCTTCCCGAATTTCCCACAGCTCCCTCGCCCCTTCCTCCTGTGCTTGATCTCCTTCTTCCCTTTCTTCTCCCATCTCCTCCGCTTCGGGCCCTTCTATGACCCCTTCCTTTACACTCCGCCTCTCCAGATCCCGATCTATCTCCTCTGTCTCAGCCTGTCAGGTGACGGTGTTAACCGTGGTGATGTAACACTACCTCGCCACCTTTGGGTCCCCCCTCACCGGAACTTGAATTCCGCCCACGCTGAACTTCAGGCACTGGTGGAACGAGGAGGGGACGCATCGTAACACACTGATGAGAGTGTCAACGATGACGAACCGGCAGTTGCGGGAATGTACCCCCAAGATGACATGGAGTCCCACTCCTCATTCCACGTCCTTCCTTTCTCCTGAGAATCCAAACAGAGGGCCAACTGAGGCCAACAGTCTCCTTGCCTCCACCTTCATCTCATCAAATGCCTTCTTGAAAATGACATTGATCGAGCTCCCATTGTCCACGAGGATCCGGGCGATGGTGAAGTTCTCGATGGCTATCTGAATGACCAGCGCATCGCAGAACGGGTCCTCATGACCCGGCATGTTCTTCTGAGATAAGGTGATCCTTTCTGCTGGGGGTGGGGCTTGAGAAGTCGAAGCCACGCTCCGACGATACATGGTATGAAGGATCCCATTTCGGGTTGCCTCGATCCCCACTCCCCCGTGGATCACTCTGATCCCTCCCCGACTTCCCACGTTGGCCCAATCTTCGCACCTTTCCTTCTCCCCCTCTCTGGGTAGAACTTCCTCGATCCTCACTGTTCGTTGATGCTGCTGCGCTAAAACTCTTCCCCCCCCCCCCCCCCCTCATCTCTAGGAACTCTGGGCATGTGGTCGTCGCGTGACCCTTCTTTTGGTGGAAGTCACAATAGGGCAGGGCCACCCCCCTTCTTTCGGCCTCCGCGACCTTGTTCCTCCTCCTAACTCATGTTCCTGATCCTCCTCTTCCTCCTCTTCCTCACCCAATCGCTATAGCTTGCCTCCACCCTAAATGATGAGGTCTCCCTTGACCCTCGTGGAAGTTGCCACCTCCTTGTTGTCTCCACACCAACTCTGTGATCCTTGGCTCTTCTCTTCTCCAAACCTCTTTCTGCCTGGCCTCCAACTCACTTAGCTTTGTCAGCCTTTTTGTGAACTCCGGGTTGGTTCTCTCGCTCTCAATTTCCTCTGCCATCCTTTCCATCAACTCCACAAAGTACAAGGGGGTCTTCTGCTTCAGACTCATCTTGAAGAACCCCTCCTGCAGCCCCACCGTGAAGGCAAGATGAAGGGTGAATCCCGGTACCTCCCGGATGAGGAGGACCTCCTCCTAGAATCAGTCCACATAGTGGGCCAATGACTCCCCTAGCCCCTGCCTAATCTTGAAGGGCGCCTCAGCATCCTTCTTCCTCTTCTTCGAGGTCGAGAAGCGAAGCAAAAAAGGCGTAAATCTTCGAACGCATAGATCGACCCTCTCGGGAGATAGTGAAACCATTCCATTGCCTTCTCCTTCAAGGCGGTTGCGAAGAATCGGCAATTGAAAGCATCCCACATGGGCCTGAGGGAGACCATATCCTCAAACCACTGCAGGTGTTGGATGGGGTCATCCTTGCCGGTGTAGTGCATCAAATCCGGCTCCCTGAAACCCTCCGGGAGTGGTGCCGAGAGCACCATCTCGCAGAACGGGCTTCCCCCGCTCACCGCTCTCGCCTGCTCTACTGACCCTACGAGCTCTCTGACCGGGCTTGTGCTCGCCGGATTAGCACGCGTCGGGCTTGCGCTCGTCGGGCTTGGAAAAAGCTCTCGCCCAGCGAGGTCTCGCCCCGGCGCTTCGCCATCCATCTCCTTACCTTCCCTCTGCCCTGGGGCATTCCCACCAACCCCGGCTGCGGGATGACCTGAGGTGCTTGGGTTGCAAACTCACTTCACGTTGCGGCGAAGGCGAGGTTGATCGTCTCAAGGACCTCCCTTCGGAGATCTGCCAGCATATTTACCATCACCGGCGAACCAGATGGTGGCGAACCGCCAAATCCGTCGCCTCACACATTCTCTCCATCCATGTCGCCTCCTTGAAAATTTCTTGTACCAGCTCCTATCCACGCTCACCGCACCAAAAATGTTGGAACCGAGAATCGGCCCAATAAGGAGTTCAGACCCCTGAAAGGGGGCAACTAGCACCTACTGATCCCACGGAGGAACCTGGCCGAAGACTTAGAGCTAAAAACTGACCCTTGTCTACAGTGTGGAGATCCCACCACACACCCGGAAGATCTTTAGAGCGCTTCCCCTCCTAATCCAAAACTGAAGTCGGGCACCTTGGAGAGCTGAAGGAGCTAACCAAAGGCGTCATAAGGAGAAGCACAAGAACTGGAATGCTCTCCAAAGGTGCCCTTCATGGTCTATTTATAGTTTTTCTTTACTGGTCTGTTAATAGCGCAACTCCGCCTTTTGGTTTTGCTATACGCACCCCAGATTGGTCTGCCAAACTCCGCCTTTTCGGAGGGCTATTGGCAGCCCACCAAGGGTATTAGGGTAAATTCACCTGTAGACCCCTGCTGGGCGAGTGGCCCATTAAGGCGTCACTCGCCAGTCTCCCCGCGAGCTGGGCTCACGAGATCTCCTTTTGCGAGTGGGGGCGAGCCCCCACTTGCCTCGCCAAGCTGGTATTGCGAGAGCTCACTCGACTCGCTCTAACAAAATGCACCCCAGAGCGGTTCTTGTAACATGCCTTGATATCTCTGCACGCCACTCGCTAGTGGGGCTCCCTCGTCCACCTCGCCTTGCCTTAGCCAGATGCTTGCCGCGAGTCGGCGAGTGCTCTTTGACCTGCCTATAGTCGATTCCCCTTTTTACCCCCTTGGCGAACACTGGGTTGTACAACCATAGATATGACCGCGTCGCCGCCAACATTTAGAGATGTGAGATACTAGATCATAGTGACAGCGAGTTTTGTACTTTTGTCCTTTCCCGGATACGGGCTGATATGTATAAATTCTAGCTACGACCATATTATATATATATATATATATATTTATATATATACAACTTTTCTTAGCTATTGCTTCCGCTTTGAATGAATCTTGATGTAATGATTTTTTTACCTTAGCCTTACAAGGAGATCATTCTGCGCTTGAAGAGCGGGCACATTTACCCGCTTGGATAGCATAGGGAGGCCGCCTTTTGCATAAGGTCCCCCTCAAACCGGTCGAGTTTGGTGGGGGGACCTTATAATGACATCAGAGCATATACCAATCCATTTATGTGGGGACGCCTCAGAAGCCTTCCCTTCCCAGCACCGCTCCCTGGTTCAGGATGAACCACGCAGTGGAAGTCTGGTGGACCCTTTGGAGATAATGGATTCTAGCCTACACTTTTTGCACACCCGCACGCGCTACGCTTTCCTCCCTAGTCATTTTTTATAAATTTTCAGTGACATTTGCAAATCGTGCCTCTGTCCTTTCTGCTTTCTCCAGATACCGGAGTCAAGCAATGAACAAAATTCGATGAGAGATCACTACCATCCTTTGTCTCTGCCACCTCCTCCTGATGTCCTCTGCTAAATAATGTTTGTTTAAAGCTCTTCTTAGAAATTTGGAATTTAAAGTCTACGCAACCATCATATCCATATATGGGTTCGACATCATACTAAGAATGGACTGGTTAGCAGAGCAAAAGGCCCAAATCAATTGCTCGACAAGGGAGATCTACCTCCAAAAATCAGATGGGTAGTTTATCACATTAAAAGGTATATCCTCTGCTTCTCATATCATATTATCTTCTGCCCAAAACGTGAAAGTGGATTGACAAAAAGATAAGGTATTCCTGATATACTTCAAAATTGAGGATGAATCCAAGGTTCTTCTAAAAGTACCAGTTGTCTGTGACTTCCCCGACATCTTCCCCTAGACAATTCTAGGATTATCACCCTCTCGCGAAATTGACTTCCAGATCGAGCTTGTACTCAGAGCTCGACCGATGTCCCGAACACCCTATCGGATGGCATAGAAGGAACTGACCGAGTTTAAGATTCATATCCATAAATTAGTTGATGCAAGATTCGTCCGCCCGAGTTCCTCTCCCTGGGGAGCTCCGATATTGTTTGTCAAAAAGAAGGACGGGTCCATGTGTCTGTGCATAGACTATATAGAGTTAAACTGAATTATTGTACGAAACATCTATCATATGCCGATGATCGATGAATTGTTCAATCAACTTCAAGGCGCTTCCGTCTTCTCGAACATAGATTTGCGATCAGGTTAATATCGACTCAGGATTCGAGAAGAAGATATACCAAAGACCACTTTCAGTTAATGCCATGGAAACTACAAATTCACGGTGAGGCCCTTTGGAATAATGAATGTACTGCCTTCTTTCATGGCATTAATGAACAAAGTGTTCGAAGGATCGACGATATACTAATATATTCCATAAGTAAAGAAGCTCACGCGAGGCACCTCAAAATGGTTTTTATTGAAGCTTCGGCATCATTCTATTTACGCAAAATTTAGTAAATATGAGTTTTGGTTAAAGGAAGTTGGATTCTTCGGGCACACCATCAATGGAGAAAGAGTAGTTGTAGACCAGGACAAGGTGCAAGCAGTGCAGAATTGGTTGCTGCTCAAGTCAACATCATTATATACTATCAGAAATTCATAGAATGGTTTTCTAAGATTGCATTACCCCTCACTACCCTCACAAAGAAGGAGTCAATGTGCAAATGGACACAGGGTGCGAGGCAGCTTTATATGAGTTGAAGGATCGCTTGATTCAACACTGATCTTTACTATTTTTATATGTGACCGATGGATTTCAAATATATAATGACGCATCGCTGAAAGGATTAGGAGATATGCTTATGAAACACGGTAATATGATAGCATATGCTTCCCGAAAATTGTAGCAGTACGAGCATAACTACCCGACCCATGACTTGGAATTGGGTGCGGTAGTTTTTGTCCTCAAAATATGGAGACATTACCTATATGGAACCAAATGCAAAATTTTCTCCGACCACAAGAGTCTCAAATATGTCTTCACCCAAAAGGAGTTGAACCTCTGACAACATCGGTGATTGGAATTTCTTTGTGACTACAACTTCACCCTACCATACCATCTCGGTAAAGCAAACAAGGTTGCAGATGCGCTAAGTCATCGATTGATAACTACAAGAAATTGGTTGGAGGCCATAAATTAGGATTTTTTTTCGATCTCTATCGGATATGGACATCACCGTTATCACTCGTAGAGACGCGACAGAGTATCAGGCCCAGTTATATTGGATGGAGATCTAATGCGATATTCAATATAGGATTCGAGATGCTCAGAAGATCAACCATAAGACTTATCCAAACATTCAAACTCTACGAGATAATGTTCAGGAGGACTCCAACTTATATGACATCATTTTGTTGTTTAAGCATCGAGTATTTATCCCATCCACCGGGGGAATCTGAGAAGAAATTCTTCGTGAAGCACACCAATTCAGGTATTCTATTCACCATGGAGTCGTTAAGATGTATACCAACCTACGTCGTACCCTTTATTGGTCAGATCTGAAGAAGGATGCCATGAGCTATATGACACTACTACACTTGCCAAATGGTCAAAGTAGAGTGCCGAAACCCTGGAGGATTGTTGCAATCTTTACCAGTGTCGAAGTGGAAGTTCGAAGACATCTCTATTATCTTCGTTCACGGACTACCTCGATCTCGTTTAGAAAATGACTCTATATTGATCGTGGTAGATAGTCTCAGTAAAGTTGTCTGGTTCATACTTAACCGGCAAGGTGATGGTGTGGACATTCTAGCTAGACTATTTATCGAGCAAGTCATCAGAATCCATGGGATACCAAAGACGATCGTCTCGGATCGAGATGGATGGTTTACTTCCTGAGAGTGGAGAAGAGTGCAAGCCTACTTAGGCACTAAGCTAGCTTTTAGCACGGCTTTCCACTCTCAAATCAACCGACAGACAGAGAGGATGAACCAGACCATGGAGGATCTCCTTCTCCTTTGCATAGTGGATCACAATGACCACTGGTGGATTCTTGTATAATAATAGTTACTAGGCCAGCATTAAGATGGCCCTATGTGAATGGCGCTACAAATGAAGATGTCGTACACCCCTATCATGGGCTCAGGATGAGGATCCTGAGGCACTATGTAAAATCCCTCTTGAAATTAGCGGTCCGACCGGGGGATCTAACCTTACACCACCGGCAATGCACAACACCGAAGTGACCACATGAGGGTGGAGGCACGACCATCCCCAACCCATCCAATTGGTTAATCTGATGTCACACATTGACAATGATGTTAAGCGAATATCACTACACAGAAACTGAGTAGGGAAACAGTTATTTAGCGGAAGGCACCATTAACGAGTTGCGCCTTATAGCAATTAGCGGAAGACACGGTTCTATTGGTGGAAGACTAACTATCACAAAAACCCAATACTCAAGACCCGTATGAGTAACATCAATATCTATTATGCATTATACTATATCAATCAGGGCTATATCAACAATGATTACCATGAGATATGTAAGAAAGATGCGGCTAAGTTGAGTTATACCTGATGTAGTCTGCTCATCGGCTTTCACAGCTCCTTGTGCGCTATCATTCACTGCACATGTCACTTATGCTCCTAATGAGTTATTAAAATAATGAATAGAATCCAATCCATATTAGCATCAAGTGTAGTAAAGTATCTGCAATGGAGGTAGTATCTGGACTTCTATTGGGTCGTGTCAGTCTTCCCACGAACACCACCTACGTACTCTTTATCAACCTGCATACTATAACACCCCACTTTTCCAAAGTGATAGCTGAGAAGAATTATTGTTAGAATTCGTCGATACGTCTCGACGAAAACGATTGTCTCGATGAACAGTACTTATTCGGCGAGTGTTACCATATGATATCGACGAATAGTCGAATGATCTCGACGAATCGTCGAATGGTCTCAGCGTTTATCGACGAACATGGTTATGGTGTAATTCCGACGAATCGCCCAAGTTGCTCGAGTGGTCTCGATGAATCGTCGAAATGTCTCGACAAAAATGATGGTCTCGACGAATTATCGTGAATACTCGATGAATGCAGATAGAATACATATTTTTACCTATTTTGGATTTTGACGGAAGTTGACGTCAAATCTTTAATCCGAAGCTGTTCTGATCCTTCTGAAAAATGGATCTGACGACTAGGATCATTTCGAAATCCTTTAAGGGATGTTTGGGAGATAACTTTAGGTCTATTATTACCTTTACACTCTCTCTCCCAACTTGAGAAATCTGAGAGCCAAGGAAGAAGAAGAAGACAGTTTCCACCATTGAAGGAGCTCTGAAGCTCTGAATCGCGAGACATTTCCAGATCCATGGAGAGTAGCCTGGTGCGTTCCTTTCCATCCGATTGAAATCTTGGATTCATGGAACCGAAGAGAGCGGGAAGGGTAATGATCCTTCCTTCAGTTCTTAGGACGTGATTTGGTCCTCTCATTCCTTTTCTATGCATTTTTAAGGTTGTCTTTTTCACTAATTAGTGAAGTGTAGGACTTCCTATAGTTCTTCGGAACTTCGGGTAGATTGTGTCCGTACCCAGCATTTATTGCATGTAGAAATCCGGTAGATGTACAGATTTAGGCATTTTGTGTGAAGACTACCCGCGGCCGTTAGCTTGGATCAGTGATGCTTGATTGTGACGTGCATTTAGGTTAAGGCTAGAATGTGTGCCAAAGAATGACTCCATTGGAAATAGCATCGTATTGTGGGACTTGAGATTTAGGTGTCTTTAGGAGAGCCTAACAGAAGCCCCATGCTTGGAATGTGGTTGAATGCAAACCTTCACCACGAGATTTGAAGTAGAGTGGTCTTGTACCTCCTTCATTGGTTATGTGTGTGAAGCCTAAGTCCTCTTGGAAGGATTGGGTGCGTAGCCATCGTGTTGTGTAGCACTTGAATGTGTTAAACCTTATGGGCCGAGGCAAAGTCGTACCCGCGTCATGTAGTAGATCATGACGACTAGAGCACGGGCAAAGCTGAACCGAACCTGTTTCCATGTAGATCAGTGAGAAGTACCAACCTCCTATACACTGTGTGATCATGGCAGAGGTCGTCAAAGGTATTAAACTAGACAGACCAAAAGCACTTTTCCCACCTAAGGTTGTGTTACTTGGGTGGAGTTGATTATGGATTGATGTTATGTTAGCCTCATGCGGTTGCTTATGAGGTTGTGGGAATCCTCTGGGTGAATCCAACCAACATCATGTGCATACCTAGGTTCCCCTTTCATTGATGCTCAACCTAGAAGATTAATTGTGCTTGAAACCTCACCCTGTGTAGTGTAGTTGCACTTTCTTTATATGATTATATGTTGCATGTACGGCTTGCTTGCATGTTAGCGGTGACACGCCCCTGGTCGGCTAGATGGTCGGGGGGTGGGATCGTCACATAATTAGTGGTCAGCTCATGGACGACCCTCGTTTACCTCTTATTGGATGTTGGTGCATTTGCTGGTGAGCCGAGAGGAAAGTAGCGGGTTGAAGCTATATGATGTGTTGGCCCTTGAAGGCCAACCTCTATTTTACTGCTTTCCTCATATTGTCGGCCTGCGTGCCGAAGTATGCTTTTGAGTTAGATACATTGTTTGAATGTAAGGCCTTAATGCCATAACTCTTCAATGTTTCATTCTGGGGATAGTGGACAATTCTGAAAGTAATGTTAATTAATGCTATCTCTTACGCTTGCGATACTTTAGTATAGTTTCTTTTCTGTTATCAACTTATTAACGTCTAGCTAGTGTGTTCAATATGGCGTGGGGTCCCAGCCGAACCTACTGTTATATTGTTTGTACTGGCATGGTGTTACAATTTGGTATCAGACTTTAGGAGTCAATCCGTACTTTAGCGAATTCGAGGACGAAATCCTTTGAAGGGTTGGTGTGCACATGATGTACGTTCACCTAAAATGATGAAAACTAATAAGAATGTCCACTTAGGAATGAAAAACATGCTTGTTTGTGGAACCTGAGCGTTCCTTGCTTGTTTGTTGCTATGTTTTTGTTAGTTATGCATGTTGTCAAATCACCTAGAGGAGGGGGGGGGTGAATAGGTATTTCGAAAATTCTTGACCCTCTTTCTATTTAGTTTATTTCTATGAATGTCCTAGTATAAAGATCAACATCACATCATAGAAAACACACAAGGTTTTATAGTGGTTCCTCAATACATAGTGTCTTGAGTAGTCCACTGTCCCTCTACGCCTATCTAGCAGTGTGCTAGAGTCGGCAAACTACGCCAAAAACTCAAGCCCGCAAGCCCTACTATCTCAGGCCCTCAAGCCCTACAACTCAGCCCCTCAAGACTTACAAACTCAGCCCCTCAAGGAATACAACTCAGGCCCGCAAGCCCTGCAAAGCTCAGCCCCTCAAGGCTTACAAACTCAGCCCCTCAAGGCATACAACTCAGGCCCTCAAGCCCTACAAAGCTTAGCTCCTCAAGGCCTACACCTCAGCCCCTCAAGTCCTACAAACTCATCCCCTCAAGGCCTACAACTCAGGCCCTCAAGACTTACAATGCTCAGTCCCTCAAGGCCAACAACTCAGATCTGAAACAGATCCTACAAGCTCAGGCCCGCATGCCCTACATGAAAAGTTTTGAAAAAAACTACTTAGCCGGATGAAGATCGACTTCTTGAACATGAAGATAATGTTTTTGAAAGATTCCTCTTCAGTCCCTTCTTTAATCTGGAATACTTCTTATCAGTCGGTGTTGCTTGACCGAGACTTGAGCCGGATGAAGATTGGCTTCTTAGATCTGAAGAGAATGCTTCTGATCTTTTCTTGGACAGCATAGATTCTTCTTCAATCCCTTCTTCAATCTGTAACACTTCTTATCAGTCGATGTTGCTTGACTGAAACTTGGAGAACGCTTGATCAGGAAGTTTTGTTCTCTGGTTCGTGCTCCTTCTTTTCGCAGCTTTACGATTCTTGCTGTAACGAACTAAGACAGACACTTATCTCTTTTATAAGACTGAGGAGCCGGCTAACGGTCTCCTAGGATGTACTATAAGTGTCAGAGGCCCATTCCTTAATGACGCGCGCTGATTGGACCATTACGTGGTGACATTAAATGCAGACAACGCGATTTGAAATGTCTTGATCTGTCTCGATGATATTTGCAACATCTCGACGACAGAACTTACCGTTACGACGATCCATCTTGGACTTGGAAAAATCTTCAAGTCTTCTTAAATATTCTTTAGATAATGATATCTCGACGATACAAGATATCATAGCTGCACTTGCACTTACAACGACATAAAGTCATCTTAAATGTCTCGTCATAATCTTGTTGTCAACTTGCTGTCTTCTCGACGATGTCGTTGACACCATACTGTCATTATGACGATGTCGTCAAAACCATACTGTCATATCGATGATGTCGTTGAAACCATACTGTCATATCGACGATGTCGTCGAAATCATGTTGTCGTTTCGACGATCTTGTCTTTGATCATTCTGACGATAAGCAGTTCTTCTTCCATAAGCTGTCTTCAAGAGTTCTCCCTTAGCCTTTTCAACGACAAGGCTTCTTTTACGACGATGTCGTCGACAAAGACGAATACTTTGACCTAGCTCTTCTTAGACTTTACCGCGATGTCGTCATGTGATTCCGGTTGATACGACGATACTGGACATAGATCGATTCTTCTTATTCTTACGACGTTATCGTCGTGTGTACTTTGATGTCACAATGATATCGTCGGAATGTCCATACTATTTCGACGATAAATGACATGATCCTTCTGCTTAGCCCTGAGTATCATCTTGACGATGTAAACATGCTTATTCGACGATATGTCCAGTCCTTCTCGACGATATTAGGCTTAGTGAGATTAGAGAAGTACTGGACTTATGACTTAATCTCTACAAGCATAAACTCAACATACCATCAAATACAAATTGCACTTATCATTGATCTGAGCACTTCTTCAAATCAAGAACATTGCAGGGCACTGTTCCCAACAATCTCCCCCTATTTGAAGAAGTCATAACCCATTCAATGATAAGGTACATCTAAAAGAAATCAGTATATAATAGGGACATTCCAGATTGGAGACAGTTTAACACACACATTCTTTCATTGAAAAATTATAAATATTGACATTTGTTTTGAGGTTTTTAGCATTGCTACATATGCCATTAGTGAGTCAGACATCTATGTCTCTGGTTCCCTCATAGATGTTTCATTTCATACTTTCTTGGCAGCAGCTTCCTGTTTCTTCTCAGATTGCCTGGTGAAGTACTCATATGGCTTGGGATGATACTTGAGTGGTTCTGGAGTATCTGCTGGAATTCTTCCTGCTTGCTTGTCTCTTCTGTGACTTCTTCTTGCCTCTTCTTGATCTTTATACTTAGACCACTCTTGGGAGCTGTATGAAAGTGCACAGTTAACCTCACTAGAATTCTCTAGAGGGGGGGGGGGGTGAATAAAGATTAAAAAATATTTTGTGCAATGTTAATATATATATATATATGTATGATCACAGATTATAGCTTCCCACATATCAACAAGAATTAAACAAATAAAGAAAGTAAATGCAAGAAAAGAAATCACAGCACAACACAAGAAAATATAGTGGTTCCCCAAACTTTGGGTAGTCCACTCTTCTACCCCCTTGGTAGGAATTCACTATCTTGCACTGAGTCTTTTGATAAGGAGACTCTTAGAACCACCCTGAGTCTTTTGACAAGGAGACTCTTAGAACCAACTGAGTCTTTTGAAAAGGAGACTCTTAGAACCAGTACACTGAATTTTTTGAAGTGAGATTCTAAAAACTCTTTTACAATGTTTAAGTAAAAATAAGAAAGAAGAAAGAAATAAGAACAAGAATGAATCTTCTTCCTAGCAAGAAGATTGGAAGCACAAGAAGTGAATTAAATCTTTCTTCTATAGAGAGAAGAAGATTGGTATATTTTCTCTCTTATGTGAGAGCTATCAGAATTTGCAGCAGGGTGACTTCAGAAGCAGAGAGAAGAAGAATGCTTGAATATTGCTGCAGGACTATTTCTCAATTCTCTCTTTTTCACTTGGGAGCTTTTCCTCTTTTCAAATGTAAAAGTGGTGAATCACTTGACTACTTCTTCTGCCGACCTCCTCTTTATTTATAGCTCTGTTTCATTCAAATAATACTAAAGGAGAGTAATCAATTAGCAGGCAGAGTATTAGAAAGAAAGAGAAATTCCCATAATAGTTATATCCATAGAAGGAAAGTATTCATTCTAATTTCAAATAATGTCCATAATGAATTTTAACAAATTAGCCAAGAATCTAATAAAGGAAAAGAAAGATTCAGAACGGCTATAAGACATAAATTGATTCCATATAGATCAGATCTTATAAGATAAGGAAAGAGATCTGGCGATTTTGAATTCTGTCATAAATATCGACGTGCGTCGATTACTATTCGACGCAAGCGTCGAATACATCCTGTCTGGACGTCGAGAGGATAATAAGGAAGGTGCGTCGATAAAGGTGCGTCGACTACAATAGATGCGTCGACTAGAAATCAGAGTAACGCCGACAACACATACGTCGAAATCTTCCTAGAGTTACTTCGACTCAATCTGAAGGAAACGTCGACTACATTTCGACGTTGCGTCGAATACTATTCGACGCATATTTACTTAGCCTTATTTTTCATTCTTAGAATTCTTCTTTAACTTATTTCTAGGGGTTAAGATAAATCATTTCCCCAACAATCTCCCCCTATTTGTCTTAACCCTATTTAGAGGGAAATTGTACTAGCATATAATTAACCCAGCACAGCATTTGTAAGGATAAGAAATATATTAAATAATCAGAAGAGAAAGTGGAATAAGAAAGCATATGACAAGTATTTGTCTTTCACAAAAATTTAAACCAGAAACTTCTTTTTGTACATGAAGTTAACAAAAGCAGAATAAAGTTTCCTAGATAAGCTTTCAATAGCATCAAGAATGTAGCCCCTGACTCTATCAGGTCATTCCTGGACATTCCTGATGATTGTATGCAGTTTTTCCAATAGTTTATCACCATCAGGGATTGTGTCATTTATGGAGTAGCCTTTGCTGATGATGATTGCTGCTTTTTCATCAATCATCTCAATTGTAATGTTTTGAACTTTATTTTCAGTAGGCTTGATCTCAGGTGGTCCCTTGTTATCAACCTTGGGCCTATATATTGTTTTCTTTTCTGATTGCTGCTTCTCTGGAATGTCAGCCATTTTTCCTTTCCCTTTCCAGGGTGAGGCATGTCACTTGTCTAATTTTATAGGCATGTTGGGCTTCTTGTAGGGAGTGTAAGTATCTTCTTTACACCCTACACCCTTCTTGTGTTTTTGACCTTTATCTAGGATGATCCCTGCCTGAGGGTTTTTCTTTTGATAAGCATCAATATCAAACAACTTCTTTGGAATTCTGATAGAAGATTCAGCAAGAATTTGTTCTTTAGTCATTCCCTTGTTGATCTTTTCCATCCAGGCAATCCTTTTATCTTCCACTTCTTTCCTAGCTGCTTCATATTCATACAGTTCTCTTTCTCGTATCTCTTCATGCCTCTTTTCCATGTCAGGGTCATGGTACTCCTTCGCAGGGCTGTTAGGAGTGATAATAGGCATCTTTTCAAATCTTTTTATTTTCTCACATGCTTTTCTATACTTCCTTTCTTTTGCATACTCTCTCCTTTCTTCTTTGGAGAAGTTTTGCCAGTAGGGAATGGCTTCTCTTTTCCTTTTCATCTGTCCTCCTGAACTTTGCCTAGGTAGGATTTGTTTGGAGAAGCTTGCCACTTGTGGAGGTAGAGGTAGCAGAGGAGGTAGAGAAGAAGGTTGAAGTGGAGGTAGAGGTAGAGGTGGAGAAGAAGGAGAGTGAGTTTTCTCTTTGGGTGGAGAGGGAACAATATCAAGAAGAGGAGTCTGTTCTGCAATAGAAGGCAGAATGACTTCAGGTTGAATGATCTCTGCTGAGGGATGATTGTCTCCTCCAAGCTCTTTTGTAGGGATGTCCTCAAGTAGAGGTGTCTTCATCTTGATGTAACTGGCAGAGAAGCCAAGGGAGTGATGTTGAAGTTCCTCCTCACATAAGGGTGCATCAATCCATATCTGTCCATTCCAATCATCAGAGGTGACCGCTTCTTCCTCCCCCTGGATTTCTGGGTTCTTTACTACAGGAATCTCCCCCTGGTTATATGGATTATCAATTCTGAATGCTGAATCCACAGCATGCTCCCCTTCAGTGTTGTAAGAGGAGGATTCACCAAAGTGTTTGATGAAGGTGTAGTCAGAGTGATTTGAGAGGAGTGGAGCCTATAATGGAATTGGAGTAATGGTTAGAGAGAATACTTAGAGTTGGAGAGAAGAGAGTTAAACCTGAGCTTTAAGTGAGATCAAAGACCTGGCAAGAGGGGTTTCTGGAGCAACTCTCCCCCTGGTTTATATCTTTCAGGAAGGATGTAAACCTTTGTGGCGACAGAGGTTCTTCTCGAAGAAGAGCATGAAGCTCAGGAAGAGAGGCAGATAGGGAGGCCAATTTGGCTTCACAGGTGGTGATCATATTGGCACATTCATTGGAGAAGTTGGTTAGACGTGTCTGGAAGTCGGTGAGAAGATTTTCCAGAGCATCGTTCATCGCTTTGATAAGGGTAGTTTGAACAGGAGTAGGCGCCATTGATGCAGAAAGAGAGAGAGGTGGAAGACAAAGTTTTGGCGGGTTCAAAAAGGTATATGTAATGAAATAAGAAGTATTATTTAAAGAAGATGAAACGTCGAGAAAGGAAATAGAAATCAAGGTAATCCAATCGTCAGAAGAGGAAGTAAGAATTAGATTCTAATTTTAACCTGAAGTCGTCGTTACGTCGAATGGATGTCAACGTTTGCGTCGATATAGAGTCGGCGCTCCGTGGAGATTGGCCAGCCTGGAGCTCTATCGACGTGATCATTGTAATGCGTCGATATGAATTCAACGGTGCGTCGATAAAAGATCGACGTAACTTTGTCTGATGGAAATTGGTGCCAGCGTCGAGTTTGTCTCGACGGAGCGTCGATATGTATTCGACGCATCTGCAAGAAGTTTTCTTAGATTGTCTGATTCCTTTAGAGTTCCCTAACAATGGTGTTTACAAGCTTCCATCAAGCATTCCTAAGGTGTTTATGAAATAGTTGTGCTTGGTTTCATCCAAGGGTTTTGTAAAAATGTCTGCTCTTTGACTTTCTGTGGGTATATATTCTAAGGTTATCTTACCTTTTTCAACATTGTCTCTAAGGAAGTGATGTCTGATCTCTATGTGTTTGGTTATACTATGAAGGACTGGGTTAGATGCTATAGATATAGCACTAGAGCTATCACAATAAATCTTAGAGTTATTGACTTCCAGTTTGTAGTCAAGAAGCTGATTTTGCATCCACAAGATTTGTGAACAACAGCTCCCAGCAGCTATATATTCAGCCTCTGCTGTTGAGGTTGAGACTGAGGTTTGTTTCTTACTAAACCAAGAGATTAATCTGTCACCTAGGAATTGGCAAGTGTCAGATGTGCTTTTTCTATCAACCCTACATCCAGCATAGTCTGCATCTGAGAAACCTATTAATTCAAAGTTGGTTTCTGCTGAATACCATAGACCTAGTTCAGGAGTTCCCTTTAGGTATCTAAGAATCCTTTTTACAGAGGTGAGATGGGATTCCTTTGGTTCAACCTGAAATCTAGCACATATGCAAGTTGCAAACATAATGTCAGGTCTGCTAGCAGTGAGATATAGAAGGGATCCTATGATTGCCCTATATGTCTTTTGATCTATTGATTTTCCCTTGTCATCTTTTTCTATAATGGCATTTGTTGCCATGGGAGTTTTCATAGAGGAGGCTGATTCCATACCAAACTTTTTGATTAGCTCTTTAGTGTACTTTGATTGTGATATAAAGATTCCTTCACTACTTTGTTTTACTTGTAATCCTAAGAAATATGAGAGTTCTCCCATACTACTCATTTCAAATTTAGATTGCATGAGATTAGCAAACCTTTTACACAGTTTAGGATGTGTTGAGCTAAAGATGATATCATCTACATATATTTGAACAAGAAGAAGTTGGTTTTTATGGGTTCTAGTAAAGAGTGTCTTGTCTACTTTTCCTCTTTCAAAGTAATTTTCCAAAAGAAAGTTAGAGAGAGTTTCATACCAAGCTCTAGGAGCTTGCTTAAGACCATATAGTGCTTTGTTGAGTTTATAAACAAAGTTAGGAGAGGAGGGATTAACAAAACCTGGTGGTTGCTCCACATATACCTCTTCTTGAAGGTCACCATTCAGAAAAGCACTCTTGACATCCATCTGATATACTTTCATCTTCATGAAAGCTGCATAGGCAAGAAAGAGCCTAATTGCTTCCAGTCTGGCTACTGGAGCAAAGGTTTGATTGTAGTCTATTCCTTCTTCTTGTCTGTATCCTTGTGCTACAAGTCTTGCCTTGTTCCTGACAATTACTCCAGTGGAATCTAATTTGTTTCTATATACCCATTTTGTGCCAATCACTGGGTAGTTTCTTGGTCTTTCCACTAAATTCCATACTTTGTTTCTTTCAAATTGGCCTAGTTCTTCTTGCATGGCCATAATCCAGTGAGGATCACAATTTGCTTCCTCAAACTTCTTTGGTTCAACTTGTGATAGGAAGCATTGGAGCACCATCCTCGTGGAGACCTGGTGTCTTGTTCTTACTCCTGTATTGGGGTCTCCAATTACTTGACTTTGTGGATGATCCTTCAAATTGATCCTTGTTCTGCTTGAACTTGTCAGTTGTTCTTCTTCTTCATTCTCAATGAGATCATTGTTCAATTGTTCTTCCTGAACCATGTTCTCTTGTGGAAATGCGTCTTGAATGCTCTTTTCTGAGGTTTCTTGTTCAGACTCCTCGCTTGGTTCCTCTAACTATTTTTCCTCTCCATTATCTGTGTTCTCTAGAGCTAGTTGCTCAAGCTGGGTTTCTATTCTGTTGTTTTCCTGTGGAACAGAACTGGTGGGAGTCTCCTCCCCCTTAAGTAGCATGTTAGTTTCATCAAATACAATGTGCATGGATTCTTCAATTTTAAGAGTTCTTATATTGTAGCACCTATAGGCTTTACTAGATGATGAGTATCCCAGAAATATTCCATCATCAGACTTCTTGTCAAATTTGGCAAGATGATCTTTCCCATTGTTTAGAATAAAGCAAGCACATCCAAAAATTTTAAAATATTTAACAGTGGGTGTTTTATTTTTCAGGAGCTCATATGGAGTCTTTGATTTAATTTTGTGTATGAGGCTTCTATTTAGAACATAGTTTGCAGTGTTGACTGCTTCAGCCCAAAAGGTTTTTGGTAATCCTGATTCTGCAAGCAGGGTCCTTCCTGATTCTATTAAGGTTCTATTCTTCCTTTCAGCAACTCCATTTTGTTGAGGAGTTCTAGGTGCTGAGAAGCTTTGTTTAATACCTTTTTCCTCACAGAAACTACAAATCATCTGATTCTCAAATTCAGTCCCATGATCACTTCTTATAATTGAAACATTGGAGTTAAACTCAGATTGAATTTGTTTTATGAATTTTGAGAGAATTTTATGGGTTTCAGATTTAACCCTTAGAAAGAACACCCAGCTAAACCTAGAATAATCATCAACAATAACCAAGGTATAGGATTTTCCACCTAAGCTCTGAGTGGATATGGGACCAAAGAGATCCATGTGTAGTAAGTATAGGGCCCTGGGAGAGTCATCCTTACCAATGGGTTTGAAAGATGATTTGGTCTGTTTTCCCAGTTGGCAAGGTCTGCATGGAGAATCTTTATAGTACCTACCCTTTGGTAAACCTCTGACTAGGTTATTCTTTGCTATTTTACTAATGGTTTTATAGTTTAGATGACCTAGTCTCCTATACCATAGTTCATTTTTATCTATGATATTGTTGAATAAGCAAACTTCTGTGGGTGAAGAGCTAAAGTCCACTACATATACTTTTCCTTTTCTAGTTCCATTTAGTACTGTAGCACCAGTCTTGATATCAATAATATGGCAGAATAGTGTGGTGAATTTTACCTCATACCTACCATTTTCACATATCTGACTTATACTTATCAGATTGTGCTTTAGTCCTTTGACTACTGCCACATTCTTGAAGGTGACTTTCCCTTCTTTGAAATCTCCAAAGCCCTTGGTTTGGCCACAGCTAGAATCTCCAAAGGTTACAGATGGTCCAAGTCTATCCTCAAGGTTGATTAATAGGTTTTTGCATCCTGTCATGTGCATGGAGCATCCACTGTCCAAGTACCACACCATCCTGGAGATGTGATACATCTGTACATAAAATTTTAAACATTAGTTTGGACCCTACTAAGCTGGGGTCCCTTCCTCTCATTAGTAAAAGATTTAATAAAAGAATAAGTGGGTCTTTCAGGATATCCTTCCTTCTTATGGGGTACTGGCTTATCATACCAATCTTCTTGGATGATATCACAGAAATAATGTTTATAATAGAAGGACATGGATTGAGAGGCCTGTTTGGAAACAGAAAATTTTCTGTCTGATTTATTGCGTCGATAGGGATTCGACGTAGACTTATGGTTGCGTCGATATAAATTCGACGCTTTCTTCATTCTGAGTCTATTTTCAGTCGAAGCATGAGAGAGGTTGCGTTGAGTAGAAGTCGACGCATTTTGGTGTAAGCGTCGATTAGAACTTGACGCACGTTGGTAAGAATTCGACGCATTGTCAAATTTTTTGTGAGGATATTTTCCTAAGATTCCTTTATCTGTAATGGGATTAGGTTTATTAAAAACAGTGGTTATTTCAGGGCTTTCTTGTGATATTTCTCCTGTTAGATAATTCTCCCTGATGAAGTGAATTGGATGTTTCCAGACAGATTTGCTGGATGTTTGAGGTTTAGATGCTTCATTAGTATTCTGATTTATCTGTCTAATTCTATTAGTGTGATTCTCAGACATATTTTTGAGCTTCTGACCTCTTCCATTTAGAGAGTCTTCAAAGACTTTAGCCTTTGCAAGCTCCTTCCTTAGTGTTAGATTTTCTGAATAGATTTTGTCTAATTCCTCTTCTGAGAGTTCTAGATTGAGCTTATAATTTTTATGATGTGTATTTTCCTGTTTGAGATTTTTTAATTCAATTCTTAATTCTTTTACTTCTTTTTCAGATTTGATTAGATCTAAACAGAATTCTTTGAAACTTTGTTTGAAATCAGTAGAAGAGAAATCAATATTATCAAGTATATTTACCATAGATGTATCATCAGGCTTCTCAGTGGCCATCAGACAGGTTTCCTCTTGCTTGACCTCTTGCTGATCATTATCTGATGAGGTACTTCCTTCAGATTCTGAATCACTCCAAGATTGAGCAATGAATCCTTTTTCTTTCTTTTTCTTCTTCTTTAGATCTGTTCTTTTTAGATCCTTCTTATTGTTGATCTCTTTAGGACATTCAGGTGCAATGTGTCCAGATTTCCTGCAAGAGTAGCATATAATCTCTTTAGTAGGTGTTTTATTATACCTGGTTTTTGAGTCTCTTCCTCTGGATCCTTCTGTTTTGATCCACTTCTTGAACCTTCTGGCCAGTAGACTGATCAGCTCCTCATCACTTGTAGAGGGTTCTCCTTCAACAGCCTTCAAAGCAATACTCTTTTCTTTTGGGAGTGGAGGAGCTTTTTCTTTCTCTTCTTTCTCAGCCCTTGTTTTCAACAGTTGTTCATAGGATTTTAATTTACCCAACAGGACATCTGTTGAGATTTCTTTTTGACTTCTGGAGTCTTTGATTGGCCAGATTCTTGAATCCCAAGAGCTAGGGAAGCAAGTCAGCAATTTGTCATTTATCTCAGTAAGAGATATGTCCGTCTCAAGTGTTCTCAATTCATTGACTATGAGGCTGAATCTTGAATACATGTCAGCAACACTTTCATTTTCTTTCTTTTGGAAGTTTTCATATTGGGAGATGAGTAGTGCCTTTCTGTCCTTTTTCTCATCAGCACTTCCCTCAACCATTTTGGTGAGAGCTTCCCATACTTCCTTAGCTGATTCACACTCAGCAATCTTTTGGAAGATTTCATCTGAGAGAGTTGAAACTAGGATATTCATAGCCTTGGCATCATATGCTTGGGCTTTCTTTTCCTCTTCTGTCCATTCAGCCTTTGGAGCAAGTGTTTCAGTTGCTTTTCCACTTGAATCCTTTTTGAATGGCTTGGGGGGACCTGTCATGACAACATTAAATAATTCATCATCAATAGAGTTTAAATAGATTCTAATTCTTATTTTCCAAAGTGCAAACTTTTCAAGGTTGCAAATTGGTGGTCTGGTGGAAGCATAATCTTTGATTTGTGCCATGAAAATAATAAAAATATATATATATATATATTTATAAAAACAAGAGGTAGGATCTTTTTGATCAAGGAGTTAAACCTTTTTAGATCAACCTAGCTTTGATACCAATTGAAAGTGCACAGTTAACCTCACTAGAATTCTCTAGAGGGGGGGTGAATAGAGATTAAAAAATATTTTGTGCAATGTTAATATATATATGTGCGTATGATCACAGATTATAGCTTCCCACACATCAACAAGAATTAAACAAATAAAGAAAGTAAATGCAAGAAAAGAAATCACAGCACAACACAAGAAAATATAGTGGTTCCCCAAACTTTGGGTAGTCCACTCTTCTACCCCCTTGGTAGGAATTCACTATCTTGCACTGAGTCTTTTGATAAGGAGACTCTTAGAACCACCCTGAGTCTTTTGACAAGGAGACTCTTAGAACCAACTGAGTCTTTTGAAAAGGAGACTCTTAGAACCAGTACACTGAATTTTTTGAAGAGAGATTCTAAAAACTCTTTTACAATGTTTAAGTAAAAATAAGAAAGAATAAAGAAATAAGAACAAGAATGAATCTTCTTCCTAGCAAGAAGATTGGAAGCACAAGAAGTGAATTAAATCTTTCTTTTATAGAGAGAAGAAGATTGGTAGCTTTTCTCTCTTATGTGAGAGCTATCAGAATTTGCAGCAGGGTGACTTCAAAAGCAGAGAGAAGAAGAATGCTTGAATATTGCTGCAGGACTATTTCTCAATTCTCTCTTTTTCACTTGGGAGCTTTTCCTCTTTTCAAATGTAAAAGTGGTGAATCACTTGACTACTTCTTCTGCCGACCTCCTCTTTATTTATAGCTCTGTTTCATTCAAATAATACTAAAGGAGAGTAATCAATTAGCAGGCAGAGTATTAGAAAGAAAGAGAAATTCCCATAATAGTTATATCCATAGAAGGAAAGTATTCATTCTAATTTCAAATAATGTCCATAATGAATTTTAACAAATTAGCCAAGAATCTAATAGAGGAAAAGAAAGATTCAGAACGGCTATAAAACATAAATTGATTCCATATAGATCAGATCTTATAAGATAAGGAAAGAGATCTGGCGATTTTGAATTCTGTCATAAAGATCGACGTGCGTCGATTACTATTCGACGCAAGCGTCGAATACATCCTGTCTGGACGTCGAGAGGAGAATAAGGAAGGTGCGTCGATAAAGGTGCGTTGACTACATTAGATGCGTCGACTAGAAATCAGAGTAACGTCGACAACACATACGTCGAAATCTTCCTAGAGTTACTTCAACTCAATCTGAAGGAAACGTCGACTACATTTCGACGTTGCGTCGAATACTATTCGACGCATATTTACTTAGCCTTATTTTTCATTCTTAGAATTCTTCTTTAACTTATTTCTAGGGGTTAAGAAAATCATTTTCCCAACACTGTACAACTTGTATCTTTCATATTTGTTTACTTTCATGAGCTCCCATGCATATAATATTATTGCTTTGGATTTGGTGCTCCACCTCTCATAGTCATCCTTCTTCTCCATTTCTTCTCTGTATATTTTCTTTCTCAGCTTTACCTCATCTTCCTCTAATATATCCTTTCCCTTATTCTAATCAGCTGCAGCAGTAGGAATATCATCAGGGCAATCATAGTTCAGGGGAGGAGATTCACTGCTTCCCTGATAGTATTGTAGGTCCAGATGTCATGCTCACCCTAGCCTTTATCATTGATCTCTCCCCCTTTATAACTTCTTCTGATATTTCCCTCTGGTTGTTCCCCTGAAGATTCAGAATTTTATCTTTAAGCATGTGAATTCCCTTTTCTAGATGATTCTTTGTCTCCATTAGATGACTATCCAGTTCTTGACTGTGTTGATCTAATTTTTCTTGGAGATTGGTCTTGTGTTCATTCATCCAACTGTTTGTGGCTATGTAGGCTTTCTCTATATTGTTGCATATCATTCCTTGATTCTCCAGAACTTTAGTTATACCCTGATGAGTAATTGCTAGCTGTTTGGCAGTGTCTTCTTGCAGATTCATCATGTCAGCCTTTAGACTTACAGTCTCATTAGATAGGTCTCTTTTTATCTCATTGACAGCAGTGTCAACATAGCTCTCAATTTTTGGCCTTTGCTCTTCCAAGAGCATCCTTATCTAAGGCAGCAGTGAGGAGCTTTCTAGCCTTTGCTCTGTGGAAGAGTTGGGCATCTCAGATTGTCCTTCGGTTTTCCTCTGCAGTAAGTTGGAGAGATAGATGTCCATCCCTTTAGCCTCCTCAAACATGGGGGGGGTGTGGAGATCTTCTAGGAGGTGTTTGTCTTGGTTCATCCTCAGCCACACTTGGCTCTTCATCAATTGGTAGGTCTCTGCTAATCCCTTCAGCCACGCGTGTTTATGAGAAAAAACTTGCGCTTGGGCGAAAAATTACGCCCAAGCGAAAAATGTGCGCTCGAGCGAAAAAAGCGCATCTGGGCGAATAACGCGCTGCCGGGAGAAAACACGTGTGCCCTAGAGAAAAAATGTACGCCCTAGTGCAAAGCGCGATCCTAAGCAAAAAACCGCGCACCTGGTCAAAAAAATGCGGCCATAGGGGGAAAGCTCGCACCCGGGCGAAAAAATTCATGCCCGGGCGAAAAGCTCGCGCCTGGGCGAAAAGCTCGTGCCTGGGCGAAAAGCTCGCGCCTGGGGAAAAAGCGTGCAAGCTAGGCAAAAAGTTCGCTCGGGAGAAAAATGCGTGCTCGAGCGAAACAATGCGTGCCCTGGAAAAATATGCACTCAAGGGCGAAAAATGCGCGCACTGGTGAAAACCGCACACTCGGGAGTAAACGCTATCCCAGACGAAAAAAATGCACCATCCGGCGAAAAAACGCACCTACCCCTAGGCGAAAAATGCGCCACAATCGGAATTATCCAATTCTTATATAAATTGAAAAGAATTAACCAAGCTTTTGAAAACCGGACCGTACTGGCTGGTCCGATCGGACACCCAGCCGGTTCGGTCCTGGTAAACAGCCCGCTTCATCCATAGACAGCCTGGGAACCGCAGAACCGGGTGGGCAGATCGCAGACCAGAGCGAGTTTTGGAAGACCGCGGGGTTGGAATAACAACTTAAAATTTATTTATTTTTAATACTAAAACAAGATTTTAGGATGTCAGGTTTCAAACTAGAGACCTCAAGCTTAAGAGAGAGTTCAAACTAACTAGCCAAAAAAATAATTGTGATATGTTGTCAAATATGTTTTACTTATACATATTAACTGTGATATGTACTTATATATATATAATTCTAATTTTAATTTTTGATATTTATCAAATCATATTTAATTTGGCTTTTCTTAAATTAATAGTGATAGTTAACTTGGTATTAGCCTAACTCACCTAGAGGGGGTGAATAAGGTTCTTTGTTTTTTCTACTTATAATTAACTATTTTAGATGTTTAAGCAAAATAGAAGAAAACACACAAAAACACACAACTATTTATAGTGGTTCCCCAAGGTCTTGGTACATCCACTTTCCATCTACATCTTTCTAACAGTGTGTTAGACAAGGCAATCTCCTTCAATAACTCAACTCAAAGAGCTTACAACACAAATCCCTCAGGATTTCTCAGGTTTTCTCCAAAACCCTACCTCAGGCCAGCTGCCCTACACTCAAACTTATCAAGAAGCCCTACCTCAGAGTTCTCCAACTCCTACAGCTCAAAAACCCTCCAAGTTTCCTACCTCAGACTTATCTAATGTCCTACCTCAGATTTCCTCTGAAATCCTACAGCTCGGGCTGGGAATACACCCTACAATCTCAGGCACACAGACCCTACACCTCAGGCACAAAGGCCCTACAACTCAGGCTGATCTACATCCCTACCAGCTCAGGCACAAAGGCCATACAACTCAGAACAATAATGTTGTTACAGAAGTTAATGATTCTAGTTTTACAACAGAAGACTAATTAAATAAACCTTCAGCTTGGTTCTTCTGTTGTAGTGCACATCAGATGTTGACTTAAAGCAGGGCTGAATATCAGCAGCTCCAGTCCTTGCTCCACCTGATCTTCTTCTTCTGTAGAAGGAAGAAGATCAACTTGGTCTTCTGAAGACTATCAGCAAGAACTAGCTATCTCTCTTGGATTGATCTTCTTGCAGCTTAAGAGAGATGACTTAACTGGAAGAAGATGCTGTACAATACAACTTCAGCAATGTTTTTCCCGACAATCATGCACTTCCATTAGACTTAGCCATCTCTTTTATACCTCCAACAATCTTCAACGGCACTAAGGAATGCCTTGTCATAGCATGGACAAGAATAGAAAATCTTATCTTGCTTTCTTGACACTTACGCCAGAAATAGATCCTGCCAGATTAACGTTCACATTTGAATTTGTCTCAGCGGCAGAAATAACTTGTGTCTCAGCGGATCCGCTAAGACAGGTAGCCTTCTCAGTGGTTTACTCCATAAGCTGCTCAGCTGAGACAGACTTCTTCTTAGCGGCAATACAGTTGAGTCTCAGCGGTTCAGCTGAGACCAGAATGTTATCTCATTTGATATTGTCAATGATTTAATCAATACTATTCCAAGGTTTGGAATGACTTAAGCATGTATTTAACATGAAATAAAATGACTTATCAAATACAATATGTATTTAGCATTGTATGTGAGGCATCTTCAAATCTAGGGAACATTGAGGGGCAATATTCCAAACAATCTCCCCCTATTTGAAGAAGACAGAACATACAACAATGTTAAGATACATTAACACAATAAAACATATCATGACATATTGAAATAACAGAATAAGCAGTCATGAAAATATAACATAATCATTGTTAGCAAATATAGACAACACACAACATAAGTTGAGCTTAACAGAAAATTTTGCCTATTACCAAAAGTTTCAGATATGAAATAGAAGACCAATTGTATTAGTAATAAAATGTTTACAGATAATATTACAATTTTCAGTGCACCATTTTATCTAAGGAAAATTAAACAATTGTTCAGATTTTTCTTTTCTTGGAAGCACTGGAGCTTTCAGCTTGGTCTTCAGCAGCATCAGCATCCATCTCAACAATCTTCCTTTTGTTCTCTTGCCTCTTGAAGTATAGGAAAGGCTTTGGAAAGTATTTGGAGGGCATCCTTTTGGGATTGTCTCTGTTTACCAGATTTTCTTTGAATGTCCTTTCCCTTAGGGAGTTTCTCTCTATATGTTTTATCCATTCCTCATAAGGGTAGATGTTGTCAATATTCTTGCATAGTTGTCTATGACTTAGCTAAGCATTTATGAATATCTTCTTTGAGTCATCACTCCAATACTCATAATCTGGATCTCTGGCTTGATTAGCTCTGTTCTTAGCCATGAATTCTTCAGCCATCAGAACTCCTTCTCTTTTCCTTCTAGCTGCAAGTTGTGCATCCTGTGCAACTCTTGCTTGAGCTTGGAAATCAAGGTCTTCTGGTCTAGACTTGTCTAGTAGAGGAAGGTTGAGTGCAACTCTTGTTCCATGAAGAATCTCTAGAGCTTGCTCAGCATTGTTTTCATCCCCCTTTCCGGCTTCTTCAACTATCTTCTTTTCAAGATCTTGAGATGTTGTTATCATTGAGCCAGACAAGGTTTGGAAAGCATTTTCTAAATCAGATTTAGGATCTTCTTTTATCTTTTCAGCTTCTCTTAACATTGTTGTTGTCGTGGTCCACACATAGTCTTCATTATGGTTTGAAGCTTTCTTTATCACCTCATCAGTCTTGCTTACATAGTTCTTGACATAACCCATGTCTTGTTCTGAAAGTTTGAGACTTTTGTCCATAGATCTCAGAATGGTGATGTGAGCTACAACTGAGTTTTCTGCCAGGTCAAACCACTTGGTCATTTGCCTGTTTAGATGGGTTGTGTCCTCTTTGAGAGTCTTGATCTCATCCATCACTTATACTTTTACTTTTGGAACTGATTTATCTATATAATCCTTCATTGAAGACATTTGACCATCAATCAATGACTTGATTGAACTTAGAAGATGTTCAACTGAATATGTAGAGGTTGAGGTTTGATGTTCAACAATTATAGGTTGCTTGAAGATTGTTGGCTGAACTATAGGTGAGCTTCTCTCTTGATTCTCTAGACCATCGCACTTAATTAGAGTGGATGTATCAGTTGTTGGGGGTGGATGGAACCATCTTATCCTGAGAAGGGACCCTTTTATGCTCCCCCACTGCAACATTGTCTTCACTGTCATCAGCATCATCCTTCTGACCTTCAGCATCAGTTGACATCTCTTGCTCCCCCTTAGATGGAGTATTCATATTTTATTGACTATTCTCCAAGAATTTTGGGGAATTATAAGGAATTAGATTAATCCTTCTTTCAATGTTAGAAATGATCTTATCAATCTTACATTGTAAATCAGCAGAAGAATCCAATTGCTCATCATCAACTTTTTCTGATGCATCAGGCACATTCTGTGCATCATCAACAGTTGGTAAATCCAGAATATTGGGAGCATCAGTTTCATCTTTAACATGATCTCCTCCATCATGCTCTTCTTTATCTTGAATGCTTTCAGATCCAAGATCATTTTGAGCAGAAGCATTTTCTGCTTGGTGTGCAGATTCTGATTCAGAACTGACTGTCCTTGCAATCTTAGGTCCTTTGACTAACCTCTTTCTCTTTACATTCACTTCAGTAGGTTGACTCATTGGTAGCACCCTGGTGAATCCATCTAAGGTCTTATATCCATCCTCTTCAGATAATGAATCTTTGAACCTTTTGAACTGTCAAATAGTTCAGGATATGTGTTCAAGAGGTAAAGAGATAATAATCTACCCAGGTATGGGGCTTGTAGACATTCTTTGATCCTTTGAAATATCACATTAGCCTAGGAGGTCTTCTTCTGTAGAATGATCCTTGTTATCAACTCAAACATATATTTGGAGATGGTGTCATGTGATCCTGGTTTGCAAAGAATTGCTTTCCCAACAATGTCAGCCAAGAGCTTTCCTCTTTGATTGAACTTTTTTCCTTTTTAGTGAGTTTGTCTTAGCATCACTGTAATCACACCACTTCAGTGCCTTATCTTTGTTCCTTTCAGAAACTTCATCTTCTTCATCACAGTTGAATGAAGGCAACTATAAGGATTTCTCCAACCTCCTTGGGGTTATCTTGATCCTTTCACCTGCAATCTTAGATTTCAAGGAAGATTTGGAGGAAGATAACTTGACATTACTGTAGAATTCTAAAACTTCAGTTCTCAGAATTGGAGATGGCTCAGACAGCAAATATTCTAATCCTTGGGTATCTAGGAAATAAATCACCTCCTTGATTTCCTGTGGAGCATGTTGAAATCCATTTCTCACTATCTCATAACCTTCCAAAAGATTCTTTGCATTCTTTGGCATCATTGCTTCAGAAAGCTGAGCCACTGAGACGGGGGGAAAGGAGAGTTCGTCTCATCGGCTGGATTAGGTTTATGGTTTATAAAAGTTTAATTAACATTGCTCTTATTTATAGGGATTGAGTGTAAGTTTCCCCTAGAGAGTGATGTTGATTTGACTTATTAATATTAATTGATTTAATTAACACAACCCGTCTTAGTGGATCTGCTGAGACTGGGTGATAAACCGCTGGGACAGGGTATTATCAACCGCTGAGACCATCTCAGTTGTCTCAGCGGTTCAGCTGAAACTTTCTCAGCTGTTTCAGTTGAACTCACTGTCTAGCAGTGAACCATTTGAGTAGAATTATTTGTAGACCTATCATGCCACTAAGTGTTTAAGTAGCAACCATGTTCTAGAAAGGTTAAGGTATAAATTAAAACATATGAAGAACCAAATGAAAGGTAAATGACTATTCAACATTTAACATTCTTAACTCAATTTTAAAGAAATAAAATTTAGCCTCATCTAATGGCTTTGTAAAGATATCAGCAACTTGATTGTCAGTGGAGACATATTCAAGGCAGATATCTTCACTTTCTACATGCTTCCTAATGAAATTATATCTAATTTCTATGTGTTTAGTCCTACTATGAGAAATAGGATTCTTAGCAATAGAAATTGCACTGGATGAGTCACAATACAGTAGAGAATGACTTACCTTGAGGTTGTAGTTCTCTAGCTGGTGCTGAATCCATAGTAGTTGTGCACAGCAGCTCCCAATAGCTATATATTCAGACTTAGCAATGGATATAGTCACATTGGTTTGCTTCTTACTGCTCCATGAAATCAATCTCCTGCCTAGGAATTGACAAGTCCCACTTGTACTCTTCCTATCTTCCTTGCATCCTGCAAAGTCAGCATCTGAAAAGCCTATCAGTTCAAAATCATTATTGAAAGTGCACAGTTAACCTCACTAGAATTCTCTAGAGGGGGGAGGGGGTGAATAGAGATTAAAAATATTTTGTGCAAAGTTAATATATATGTGTATAATCACAGATTAGAGCTTCCCACACACCAACAAGAATTAAGCAAGAAAATAAAGTAAATGCAAGAAAATAAATCACAGCACAACACAAGAAAATATAGTGGTTCCCCAAACTTTGGGTAGTCCACTCTTCTACCCCCTTGGTAGGAATTCACTATCTTGTACTGAGTCTTTTGATAAGGAGACTCTTAGAACCACCCTGAGTCTTTTGACAAGGAGACTCTTAGAACCAACTGAGTCTTTTGACAAGGAGACTCTTAGAACCAGTACACTAAATTTTTTGAAGAGAGATTCTAAAAACTCTTTTACAATGTTAGATGTAAGAAAGAAAGCAGGAAAGATATAAGGACAAGAATGAATCTTCTTCCTAGCAAGAAGATTGGAAGCACAAGAAGTGAATTGAATCTTTCTTCTATAGAGAGAAGAAGATTTGCAGACTTTCTCTCTTTGTGAGAGCTATCAGATTTTGCAGCAGTGTGATTTCAGAAGCAGAAGAAGAAGAAGTGGTTGAATGTTGCTGCAGAGCTTTTTCTCAATTTCTCTCTTTTCTCTTGGGAGCTTTTCCTCTATTTCAAAATATATGTGGTGGATCACTCAACTGTCATTTTCTGCCGACCTCCTCTTTATTTATAGCTCTGTGTATTCAAAATAATGCTATAGGAGGATAATTAATTAGCAGTCAGAAAAATAGAAAGATGAAAATGTTTCCATAATATTTATTTCTGTAGAAGGAAAGAACCAATTCAGATTTCAAATAATATCCAAATAAGTTAAATCAAATTAGCCAAGAATCAGATATAAGGAAAGAATGATTCAGAACGGCTATAAAATATTGACACTTATTCCATATAAATCAGATCTATTGAAAGAAGGAAAGAGATCTGTCGCATATTTAAATTCTGTCATGGAAATCGACGTGCGTCGATTACTATTCGACGCAAGCGTCGAGAGCATCCTTTCTGGACGTCGAGAGAAAAATAAGGAAGGTGCGTCGACTGAGGTGCGTCGACTTCATTAGATGCGTCGACTAGAAATCAGAGTGGCGTCGACTAGACTTACGTCGAAATCTTCCTAGAGTTACTTCGACTCAACCTGGAGGAAACGTCGAATACTATTCGACGCATATTTACTTAGCCTTGTTTTTTTTTCATTCTTAGAATTCATTTCTAGGGGTTAAGAGAAATCATTTTCCCAACAATCTCCCCCTATTTGTCTTAACCCTATTTAGAGGGAAATTGTACTAGCATATAATTAACCCAGCACAGCATTTGTAAAGATAAGAAATATATTGAGTAACCAAAAAGGAAAGAAGGAAAGAGATTAGGAAAAGAAAGCACATGTCAAGTATTTGTCTTTCACAAGAATTAAACTAGAAACTTCTTTTTGTACATGAAGTTGACAAAAGCAGAATAAAGTTTCCTAGATAAGTCATGAATGGCATCAAAAATGTATCCCCTGGCTCTATCAGGTCTTTCCTGAACATTCCTGATGATTGTATGCAGTTTTTCCAAGAGTTTATCACCATCAGGAATAGTGTCATTTATGGAGTAGCCTTTGCTGATGATGATTGTTGCCTTTTCATCAATCATCTCAATGGTAATGTTGTGAGATTCTTTTTGTGCAGGCTTGGGCTCAGGAGGTCCTTTGTTATCAACCTTTGGCCTAAACTTTGTTTTCTTCTCTGATTCCTGTTTCATAGGACTCTCAGTCATTTTTCCTTTCCCTTTCCAGGAATCTAACTTTGCAGGTCTTGATGGCTTTTTATAGGGAATGTATGTATCTTCTGTACATCCTATACCCTTCTTGTCCTTTTGACCCTTATCCAGGATAATCCCTGCCTGAGGATTTTTCTTTTGATAAGCTTCAATATCAAACAACTTATTTGGAATTTTGATAGAAGATTCAGCAAGGATTTGTTCCTTAGTCATTCCCTTGTTAATCTTTTCCATCCAAGCTTTCCTTTTATCTTCCACTTCTTTTCTAGCTGCTTCATATTCATACAGTTCTCTTTCTCTTATCTCTTCATGCCTCTTTTCCATGTCAGGATCATGGTACTCCTTGACAGGACTGTTAGGACAGATACTAGGCATCTTTTCAAATCTTTTTATTTGCTCACATGCTTTTCTATACTTCTTTTCTTTTGCAAACTCCTTCCTTTCTTCTTTAGAAAAATTTTGTCAGTGGGGAGTGACTTCCCTTTTTCTCTTTATCTGTCCTCCTGGACTTTGCCTAGATATGATCTGTTTAGGGAGTCTTGCTGCTTGTGGAGGTAGAGGTAGCAGAGGAGGTAGAGAAGAAGGAGGAGTTTTCTCTTTGGGTGGAGAGGGAGCTATTTTAAGAAGAGTTCTTAGATGTTCTGTAGTAGAGGGAGGAAAGATTTCTGGTAGAGTGTTTTCTGTGAAGGGATGATTGTCTTCTCCAAGCTCTGTTGCAGGTATGTCCTCAAGCAGAGGTATCTTTAGCTTGATGTAACTGGCAGAGAAGCCAGGAGAATGATGCTGCTGTTCCTCAGCACAGGAGGGTGCATTAATCCATACCTGGCCATTCCAATCATCTGAGGTGGCTGCTTCTTCCTCCCCCTGGATTACTGGGTCCTTTACTACAGGAATCTCCCCCTGGTTATAAGGATCATCAGTTCTGAATGCTGAATCCACAGCATGCTCCCCTTCAGTGTTGTAAGAGGAGGATTCACCAAAATGTTTGATGAAAGTGTAGTCAGAGTGATTTGAGAGGAGTGGAGCCTATAAAAGAGTTAGAGGGAATACTTAGTGTTGGAGAGAAGAGATTTAAACCTGAGCTTTTAGTTGAGATCAAAACCTGGCAAGAGGGGTTTCTGGAGCAACTCTCCCCCTGGTTTAAACCTTTGTGGCGACAGAGGTTCTTCTCGAATAAGGGTATGAAGCTCAGGAAGAGATGCAGATAGGGTGGCCAATTTGGCTTCACAGGTGGTGATCATATTGGCACATTCATTGGAGAAGTTTTGTAGACGTGTCTGGAAGTCGTTGAGGAGATTTTCCAGAGCATCGTTCATTGCTTTGATAAGGTCAGTTTGAACAGGAATAGGCGCCATTGATGCAGGAAGAGAGAGAGGTAGAAGACGCAGTTTTGGCGGGTCTAGAGAGGTATTTGTTATGAAATACGAAGTACTATTTAAAGGAGATAAAACGTCGAGAAAGGAAACAGAAATCAAGTTAATCCAATCGTCAAAAGAGGAAGTAAGGATTCGATTCTAATTTTGTCTTGAAGTCGACGTTACGTCGAATGAATGTCGACGTTTGCGTGGAGAGTGGCCAGCCTGGTGTTCAATCGACGTGTTCATAGTCTTGCGTCGATATGAACTCGACGGTACGTCGATAAAGGATCGACGTAGCATTATCTGGTGGAAGTCGGTGTCAACGTCGATTTTGTCTCGACGGAGCGTCGATATGTATTCGACGTATCTTCAAGAGATTTTCTTAGATTGTCTGATTTCTTTAGAGTTCCCTATCAGTGGTGTTTACAAGCTTCCATCAAGCATTCCTAAGGTGTTTATGAAATAGTTATGCTTAGTTTCATCTAAGGGTTTTGTGAAGATGTCTGCTCTTTGATTGTCTGTGGAAATATATTCTAAAGTTATTTTACCCTTCTCAACATTGTCTCTAAGGAAGTGATGTCTAATCTCTATATGTTTGGTCCTACTATGAAGGACTGGGTTGGATACTATGGATATAGCACTAGATCTATCACAATATATCTTAGAGTTATGTATTTCCAATTTGTAGTCAAGTAGCTGATTTTGCATCCACAGGATTTGTGAACAACAGCTCCCAGCAGCTATGTATTCAGCTTCAGCTGTTGAGGTTGAGACTGAGGTTTGTTTCTTACTAAACCATGAGATCAATCTGTCTCCTAGGAATTGGCAAGTACCAGATGTGCTTTTTCTATCAACCCTACAACCAGCATAATCTGCATCTGAGAAACCTATTAATTCAAAGTTAGTTTCTGCTGAGTACCATAGTCCTAGGTCAGGGGTTCCCTTTAGGTATCTAAGAATCCTTTTTACAGAGGTGAGATGGGATTCCTTTGGATCAACCTGAAATCTAGCACATATGCAAGTTGCAAACATGATGTCAGGGCTGCTAGCTGTTAGATATAGAAGGGATCCTATGATGGCCCTATAAGTCTTTTGATCTACTGATTTTCCTTTATCATCTTTTTCTATAATGGCATTGGTTGTCATGGGTGTTTTCATGGTAGATGCTGATTCCATACCAAACTTTTTGATTAGCTCTTTAGTATATTTTGATTGTGAGATAAAGATTCCTTCACTACTTTGTTTTACTTGTAGTCCTAGGAAGTAGGAGAGTTCACCCAAACTACTCATCTCAAATTTAGATTGCATAAGATTAGCAAATCTTTTACATAGTTTAGGATGGGTTGAGCTAAAGATGATGTCATCTACATATATTTGAACAAGAAGGAGTTGGTTTTTATGGGTTCTAGTAAATAGTGTCTTGTCTACTTTTCCTCTTTCAAAGGAATTTTCTAAAAGAAAATTTGATAGAGTTTCATACCAAGCTCTAGGTGCTTGCTTAAGACCATATAATGCTTTGTTAAGTCTATAAACAAAGTTATGAGAAGAAGGATTGACAAAACCTGGTGGTTGCTCCACATATACCTCTTCTTGCAGATCTCCATTTAGAAAAGCACTCTTGACATCCATTTGGTAGACTTTCATCTTCATGAAGGCTGCATACGCTAGAAAGAGCCTGATTGCCTCTAATCTGGCTACTGGAGCAAAGGTCTGGTTGTAGTTTATCCCTTCTTCTTGTCTATATCCTTGTGCTACAAGTCTTGCCTTGTTTCTCACAATTACTCTAGTGGAATCTAGTTTGTTCCTGTATACCCATTTTGTACCAATTACAGGGTAGTTTCTTGGTCTTTCAACTAGGTTCCATACTTTGTTTCTCTCAAATTGGCCTAGTTCTTCTTGCATGGCCATAATCCAGTGAGGATCACAATTTTCTTCCTCAAACTTCTTTGGTTCAACTTGTGATAGGAAGCATTGGAGCATCATCCCATTGGAGACTTGGTGTCTTGTTCTTACTCCTGCATTGGGATCTTCAATCACTTGAGCTTGTGGATGATCTTTCAAATTGATTCCTGTTCTTCCTGAATTTGTCAGTTGTACTTCATTCTCAATGGGATCATTGTTCAATTGTTCTTCCTGAACCATGTCCTCTTGTGGAGGAGGGTCTTGAGTGCTCTTTTCTGAGGTTTCTTGTTCAGACTCCTCACTTGGTTCCTCTAACTAGTTTTCCTTTCCATTTTCTGTGTTCTCTAGAGCTAGTTGCTCAAGCTGGGTTTCTATGCTGTTGTTTTCCTGTGGAACAGAACTGGTGGGAGTTTCCTCCCCCTTAAGCAGCATGTTAGTTTCATCAAATACAATGTGCATGGATTCTTCAATCTTAAGAGTTCTTCTATTGTAGCACCTATAGGCTTTGCTAGATGATGAATATCCCAGAAATATTCCATCATCAGACTTCTTGTCAAATTTGGCAAGATGATCTTTCCCATTGTTTAGAATAAAGCAAGTACATCCAAAAATTTTAAAATATTTAACAGTTGGTGTTTTATTTTTCAGGAGCTCATATGGAGTCTTTGATTTAGTTTTGTGTATGAGGCTTCTATTTAGAACATAGTTTGCAGTGTTGACTGCTTCAGCCCAAAAGGTTTTTGGTAATCCTGACTCTGCAAGCAGGGTTCTACCTGATTCTATTAAGGTTCTATTCTTCCTCTCAGCAAGTCCATTTTGTTGGGGAGTTCTAGGTGCTAAGAAGCTTTGTTTAATACATTCTTCCTCACAGAAACTACAAATCATCTGATTCTCAAATTCAGTCCCATGGTCACTTCTTATAATTGAAACATTTGTGTTGAACTCAGATTGAATCTGTCTTATGAATTTTGAGAGAATTTTATGGGTTTCAGATTTAACTCCTAGAAAGAATACCCAGCTAAACCTAGAATAATCATCAACAATGACCAAGGTATAGGATTTTCCACCTAAGCTTTGAGTGGATATGGGACCAAAGAGATCCATGTGTAGTAAGTATAAAGACCTGGGAGAGTCATCCTTACCAATGGGTTTGAAGGATGATTTGGTTTGCTTTCCTAGTTGGCAAGGTCTGCATGGAGAATCCTTAGAGTACCTACCCTTTGGTAAGCCTCTGACTAGGTTATTTTTAGCTAGTTTACTGATTGTTTTGTAGTTTAGATGACCTAGTCTCCTATGCCATAATTCATTTTTATCAATAATATTGTTGAATAAGCAAACTTCTGTGGGTGAAGAGCTAAAGTCCACTACATATACTTTCCCTTTTCTAATTCCATTTAGTACTGTAGCACCAGTCTTGATATCTATAATATGGCAGAATAGTGTAGTAAATTTTACCTCATACTTACCATTCTCACATATCTGACTTATACTAATCAGATTGTGTTTTAGTCCTTTGACTACTGCCACATTCTTGAAGGTGACTTTCCCTTCTTTGAAATCTCCAAATCCCTTGGTTTGGCCACAGCTAGAGTCTCCAAAGGTTACTGATGGTCCAAGTCTATCCTCAAAGTTGATTAATAGGTTTTTGCAACCTGTCATGTGCATGGAGCATCCACTGTCCAAGTACCACACCATCCTGGAGATGTGATACATCTGCACATAAAAGTTTAAACATTGGTTTAGACCCTGCTGAGCTGGGGTCCCTCTCTTTTATTAGTAAAAGATTTAATAAAGGAATAAGTGGGTTTTTCAGGATATCCTTCCTTCTTATGGGGTACTGGCTTATCATACCAATCTTCTTGGATGATATCACAGAAATAATGTTCATAATAGAAGGACATGGATTGAGAGATCTGTTTGGAAACAGAAGATTTTCTGTCTGATTCATTGCGTCGATAGGGATTTGACGTATACTTATGGTTGCGTCGATATAAATTCGACGTAGGTTTCTGGTTGCGTCGATATGAAGTCGACGCTTTCTTCATTCTGAGTCTATTCTCAGTCGAAGTATGAGAGAGGTTGTGTTGAGTATAAGTCGACGCATTTTGGTGTAAGCGTCGATTAGAACTCGACGCACGTCGAATAGTATTCGATGCATGTTCAAATTCTTTGTGAGGATATTTTCCTAAGATTCCTTTATTTGTAATGGGATTTGGTTTATTAAAAACAGTGGTTATTTCTGGACTTACTTGTGATCTTACTCCTGTTAGATGATTTTCCCTAGTGGAGTGAATGGGATGTTTCCAGACAGGTTTGCTGGATGATTGAGATTTAGATGCTTCATTAGTATTCAGTTTTAGTTGTCTAAATCTATTAGTGAGATTTTCAGAAATATTCTTGAGCTTCTGGCCTCTTCCATTTAGAGAGTCCTCAAAGGCTTTAGCCTTTGCTACCTCTTTTCTTAGTGTTTGATTGTCCGAGTAGATTTTGTTTAATTTCTCTTCTGAGAGTTCTAGATTGAGCTTATAATTTTTATGGTTTGTATTTACCTGTTTTAGATTTCCTAATTCAATTCTTAATCCTTTTAATTCTTTTTCAGATTTGATTATATCTAAACATAGTTCTTTGAAATTTTGTTTGAAATCAGTAGAGGAAAAATCATTAAGTATATTTACCATAGATGTAGCATCAAGCTTCTCAGTGGCCATCAGACATGTTTCTTTTTGCTTGACCTCTTCCTGATCATTATCTGATGAGGTGCTTCCTTCAGATTCTGAATCACTCCAGGTTTGAGCAATAAATCCTTTTTCTTTCTTTTTCTTCTTTAGATCTGTTCTTTTCAGATCTTTCTTGCTGTTGTTCTCCTTAGGACATTCAGGGGCAATGTGTCCTGGTTTCCTGCAAGTGTAACAGATAATCTCTTTAGTAGGAGTTTTATTATACCTGGTTTTTGAGTCTCTTCCTCTGGATCCTTCTGTTTTGATCCACCTCTTGAACTTCCTAGCCAGCAAGCTGATTAGCTCCTCTTCATCAGTAGATGATTCACCTTCAACAGCCTTCAATGCAATACTCTTTTCTTTTGAGAGTGGAGATGCCTTTTCTTTCTCAGCTCTGGTTTTCAACAGTTGTTCATAGGATTTTAATTTACCCAAGAGAACATCTGTTGATATTTCTTTTTGACTTCTGGAGTCTTTGATTGGCCAGATTCTTGACTCCCAAGAGCTGGGAAAGCAAGTCAGCAATTTATCATTTATCTCAGTGAGAGATATGTCCTTCTCAAGTGTTCTCAATTCATTGACTATGAGGCTGAATCTTGAATACATGTCAGCAACACTTTCACTTTCTTTCTTTTGGAAGTTTTCATATTGGGAGATCAGTAGTGCCTTTCTATCCTTTTTCTCATCAGCACTTTCCTCTACCATTTTGGTGAGAGCTTCCCATATTTCCTTAGCTGACTCACAATCAGCAATCTTTTGGAAAATTTCATCTGAGAGGGTTGAGACTAGGATATTCATAGCATTGGCATCATGTCCTTGGGCTTTCTTCTCATCTTCAGTCCATTCAGCTCTTGGAACAAGTGTTTCAGTCACTTTTCCACTTGAATCCTTCCTGAATGGCTTGGGGGGACCTGTCAAGATCACATTAAACAATTCATTATCAATAGAGTTTAAATAAATTCTAATTCTTGTTTTCCAAAGTGCAAACTTTTCCAGGTTGCAAATTGGTGGTCTGGTGGAAGCATAATCTTTGATTTGTGCCATATGATAAAATAGTTTTGAAATATATATATATATATGAGAGGTAAGATCTTTTTGATCAAGGAGTTATCCTTTTTAGATCAACCTCCCTCTGATACCAATTGAAAGTGCACAGTTAACCTCACTAGAATTCCTCTAGAGGGGGGGGGGGGGGGGGGGGGGGGGGTGAATAGAGATTAAAAATATTTTGTGCAAAGTTAATATATATATGTGTATAATCACAGATTAGAGCTTCCCACACACCAACAAGAATTAAGCAAGAAAATAAAGTAAATGCAAGAAAATAAATCACAGCACAACACAAGAAAATATAGTGGCTCCCCAAACTTTGGGTAGTCTACTCTTCTACCCCCTTGGTAGGAATTCACTATCTTGTACTGAGTCTTTTGATAAGGAGACTCTTAGAACCACCCTGAGTCTTTTGACAAGGAGACTCTTAGAACCAACTGAGTCTTTTGACAAGGAGACTCTTAGAACCAGTACACTGAATTTTTTGAAGAGAGATTCTAAAAACTCTTTTACAATGTTAGATGTAAGAAAGAAAGCAGGAAAGATATAAGGACAAGAATGAATCTTCTTCCTAGCAAGAAGATTGGAAGCACAAGAAGTGAATTGAATCTTTCTTCTATAGAGAGAAGAAGATTTGCAGACTTTCTCTCTTTGTGAGAGCTATCAGATTTTGCAGCAGTGTGATTTCAGAAGCAGAAGAAGAAGAAGTGGTTGAATGTTGCTGCAGAGCTTTTTTTCAATTTCTCTCTTTTCTCTTGGGAGTTTTTCCTCTATTTCAAAATGTATGTGGTGGATCACTCAACTGTCATTTTCTGCCGACCTCCTCTTTATTTATAGCTCTGTGTATTCAAAATAATGCTATAGGAGGATAATTAATTAGCAGTCAGAAAAATAGAAAGATGAAAATGTTTCCATAATATTTATTTCTGTAGAAGGAAAGAACCAATTCAGATTTCAAATAATATCCAAATAAGTTAAATCAAATTAGCCAAGAATCAGATATAAGGAAAGAATGATTCAGAACGGCTATAAAATATTGACACTTATTCCATATAAATCAGATCTATTGAAAGAAGGAAAGAGATCTGGCGCATATTTAAATTCTGTCATGGAAATCGACGTGCGTCGATTACTATTCGACGCAAGCGTCGAGAGCATCCTTTCTGGACGTCGAGAGAAAAATAAGGAAGGTGCGTCGACTGAGGTGCGTCGACTTCATTAGATGCGTCGACTAGAAATCAGAGTGGCGTCGACTAGACTTACGTCGAAATCTTCCTAGAGTTACTTCGACTCAACCTGAAGGAAACGTCGAATACTATTCGACGCATATTTACTTAGCCTTGTTTTTTTTCATTCTTAGAATTCATTTCTAGGGGTTAAGAGAAATCATTTTCCCAACAATTATTTCTAGGGTACCAAAGGCCAAGATGTTGGATGCCCTTAAGATATCTCAAAATCCTCTTTGCAGCTGAGTAATGAGATTCCTTAAGGCATGCCTGATACCTAGCACATACATATGTAGCATATATCTGGTATACTAGCAGACAGATATAATAAGGATCCAATGATACATTTGTACATGGATTCATCAAAAGGTTTTCCCTTCTCATCCTTGTCCAGGGAAATGTTGGGCCCCATGGGAGTTTTCATGGTGGAAGCTGATTCCATCCAAAATTTCTTAATGAGCTCCCTAGTGTACTTGGTCTGAGAGATAAATATCTCTTCATCAGACTATTTCACTTGGAGGCTTAAAAAGTACTTGAGCTCTCCCATACTGCTCATTTCAAACTCCACCTACATAAGGTTGGCAAACTTTTTGCAAAGGTTGTCATCAGTAGACCCAAAAATCATGTCATCTACATAAATTTGGACTAGGAGACATTTTCCCTTTGTTTCCCTAAGAAACAATGTACTATCTATCTTTCCCCTCAAGAACTTATTCTTGGTGAAAAAGCTAAACAAAGTCTCATTCAAGGCCCTAGGGGTTTGCTTTAGACCATATAAAGCTTTCTTAAGTAAATATACATGAGAAGTAAAAGTAGGATGAACAAAACTTGATGGTTGCTCCACATATACCTCTTCCTTCAGATTTCCATTTAGGAATGCAGACTTGACATCCATTTGGTAGACTTTGAATCCCTTGTGGTCAACATAGGCAAGAAATAATCTTATTGCCTCCAGCCTTGCAACTGGGGCAAAGGTTTGGTCAAAGTCTATTCCCTCTTCTTGTATATACCCCTTGGCTACCAATCTTGCCTTGTTCTTGATGATGACACCATGATCATATAGCTTGTTCCTGTAAATCCACTTGGTGCCAATAATGTTGTGTCCTTGTGGTTTTGGCACCAACTTCCATACCTTGCATCTTCTAAATTGATGTAATTCCTCTTACATGGCGTGGATCCAAAAAGTGTCCTAGTTAGCTTCCTCAAACTTCTTTGGATCAACCTGAGACAAGAAGCTTAAGAATGGGGCTTCATTGTGAGCCCTGCTCATTGTGATCACACCTTGGTGTTCATCTCCAATGATCAGATTTCTTGGATGATGCCTCAGATGTCTGTTTATTGTAGGCAATTTGTCAGCTCCCTGCTGGACTTCTTCTACGGCAGCTGGTTCTTCACTAATCTGGTCATCTTCATCTTGAACTGTCTCTTCATTGACAACTTCAATCCCTGAAACTATCCTGCTGGAGCTTAGTCTGTCATGTATGAACAGATCCTGCATTTTCTGATCATTTCCTGCAAGAGTAGGAGTGTTGGACCAGCCCTTATAAAGTAGGCTAGTCTCATCAAAAATAACATGCATTGATTCCTCAACTACATGAGTCTTCTTGTTGAACACTCTATAGGCTCTACTATGTAAGCTAGATCCAACAAGAACACCAACATTGCATTTTTAGCAAACTTTGTAAGTTGAGTTTTCCTATTATTTAAAATGAAACATTTGCAATCAAAGATTCTAAAATATGAAATAGTTGGTTGTTTGCCCTTCAGAATTTCATATGGGTTTTCCCATGGGCCTTATTGATGAATGCTCTATTCAAAACATAACAAGCTGTATTGACTGCCTCAGCCCAGAAATATTCTGGGAATGAGAAGTCACTAAGCAATGTTCTGCCAGCCTCAATCAAGGTCTTATTCCTTCTCTCAGCCACTCCATTTTGTTGTGGAGTTCTGGGAGAGGAGAACTCTTGGGTGATATCAAATTCTTGACAAAACTTTGTCATGCCACTAGATTGAAACTCTATACCATGGTCAATTCTAGTTTTGACCACAGTACATTGTAATTCATTCTAAATTGTCTTGTCATAGTTTATAAAGACATCTAGAGTATCAGATTTCTTCTTAAAGAAGAATATCCATGCATACTTTGAGTGATCATCAACAATCACAAGAGTATACAACTTTCCACCTAGGCTTTGAATTGGTAAAGGACCAAACAAGTCCATATGCAACAGAAATTGACATCTTTCAGTGTCTTTAGAGCCAATGATTTTAAAGGTGGCCCATAGTTTGCTTACTCATTTGGCATGCATGACAGGGACCACTTTTAACACATTTTAAATTAGGACTCTTCCTTACAAGATTTTTAGAAAATAATTTATGCATTGTCTTATAGTTAATGTGGGTTAGTCTCTTGTGTCATTGAACACAAAGTGACTCACTCTCATTAGCTACAAGACACACAGGAGATGATGAACTATTGCAAATAAAATCTAAGCAATAAACATTCTCACTCCTAGTACTTGAGAGAATGACCTCTAAGTCAATTGACTTTTTGATCAAACACTTGTCATTGTGGAATTCAATGATATAGCCCAAGTCACATATTTGACTTATGCTTACAAAGTTGTGTTACAACCCTTCAACATAAGCTACCATTGTTATTGAAACTATATCATTGGTAATCATACCATAGTCTCTTATGACACCTCTGTCAGACCCTCCAAAGTTCACCTTTGGACCATTCTTTAATAGAGTGTATTCTTTAAGTAAGCTCATTATTCCAGTCATGTGTCTGGAGCATCCACTGTCCAAGTACCATATCTGATTTAGATGAGTACTTGAACTAACCTGCAATGTAGAATTTACTTATCCTTAGGTACCCAATTTGTTTTGGGTCCTAGGTCCTTGTTAGCACAATAAGAAATACTTCTACCTACAGGAGCCTTGACAGGAAAGCTCTTCTTTGCATTAGGCAAATTAGGGTTATGCCAACAATCAATGGCAAAGTGTCCCACTTTACCACAACACCAACATTCATGGATGTTGTACCTTCTTTTCTGAACAATTCTTGAGGTGGAAGGAGCATCAGAATGCTTATGTTCACTAAAGAAGACAACAACATTCTTCCTATCTCTCTCAGTTAATAGCTGATAGGATGCTCTATGGTATTCAATCCTTCTTGATTGTATCTGCTTAACAGCAATAAATGTCATTTTGGTAGCTGACATGGTGTTGTTGGCATATGATATGATCAAGTGAGAGTTGATTACTGTTTTGCCACTGGCCTGCTTCTTTGCTGGAGGGGATTGGGAAGATGCTACTTCCTTATCCTTAAGTGTGGGGGCTGAAGCACGTACCAAACACAAATGGTTCATGATTGGTCATTTGGATTTCCTCATGTGGAGCTTTCAAAGCACTCATCCTCATGCCCTTTCTCCCACCATAATTAGGAGCATTCGCCTTACTATAGGAGCTTCCATTCTTCCAGTGACCATAGATACTGTTCTGGTCATACCTGTTGGAAGGAAGCAAGAACTTTTGAAAGGTGATTTGAGGCTTAACTTGAGCAATGCCATTTCCTCTATTCCCAGCACCTACTGCCCCTCCATTGAAGCCCAATCCCCTCCTGTTTGTTTGGGAGGTGAAAGTGTCAATGATGGGCAGCACAGATTTAGGCTTAGAGAATTGAGCCACTAAGCTTTTCTCCTTGAGAAGCTTCTCTTCAAGATCCTTGATGATCTTGTTTTTCTGGCTAATTGTGCGTAAGTGGACGATTGTAATTCCTTTCAGCTGGCTAATCTCTCTACTCATCTGATCTAGCTGGATAGCAGACTCAGAGCTCTCAGATTTTGCCTGTTAGAGGGAAGCAGTCTCCACAGCCTACTTCTTGGCTAGCTTCTTGCTCTTTTTCAGAGCTTCCAGGAGGGCGCCATACTTGTCAATCAATTGATTGACATTATCCTCAGATTTTGAACCACTTTCATCACAAGATGAAGATATTTCAGATTCAGGACTTGTCTCATAATCAGTAGAAGATATAGAGTAAATGAAAACCTTTTCAGGATCTAAATCATCCTAACTGTCTTCTCCTTCAGATATGGCCATCAAGCCACAACAGCCCTTGGCATCTTCATCCTCCTCATTGTCATTATCTGAATGTGACAGAGGGGCCTTGATGTCTATCCTTGCAGCTGGATAATCTTCATCCTCAGTAGCAGCAGCAAACAACCATATGTAGGCTTCTTTATCTTCATCAGAATCTGAAGATGAAGAGTCAGATTGACTCCAGCTTCTTTCTTTCTTTGTCAGGAAGGACTTTTCATCTTTCCTGCTCTTGTGGTGATGATGCTTTTTCTCACCATTCTCCTTTCTATTGATTGGACAGTCAGTTATAACATGTTCAGGTTTGCTGCAGCAATAACAAACAATATTATTTGAAACATGTTTACTTGGTTTAGATTCATACCTTTCTCCCTTGGAGTGCATCTTCCCAGTCTTGCTATAATCCTTCTTGGGATGTGAAGAGGAGGAAGGTTTATTCTTCCATTGCTTCCTCTTCATCAGCTTCTTGAAATGCCTGGAGAAGGCAGCAAACTCCCCATCTGACAAGTTGTTGTCAGATGTGCTGGGCTTAGCACTTTCTTAGTCAGCATGCCTTCTTGGAGGAGAGGGAATTCTCTCCTTGCTCTTATTAGATCCATCAGCTTTGAGAGCCATAGATCTCTCTTTGGCTTGAGTTTTGCTGGTGGTTTCCTCCTCCTTCCTTGCTGATAGTTGCATATCATATGAGAGCAGCTTTCCAAAGAGAGTATGGGGAGGAGTATCAGTAAGCTTGGCCCCTTCCCTGATGTCACAGCATGGACAAGAATAGAAAAGCTTATCTTGCTTTCTTGTCACTTGTGCCAGAAATAGATCCCACCAGATTAACGTTCACATTTGAATTTGTCTCAGTGGATGCTTCAGTTTCAACGGCAAAAATAACCTGCGTCTCAGCGGATCCGCTGAGACAGGTAGCCTTCTCAGCGGTTTACTCCATAAGCTGCTCAGCTTAGACAGACTTCTTCTTAACGGTAATACAATTGAGTCTCAGCGGTTCAGCTGAGACCACACTGTTATCTCAGCTGATCTTGTCAGCGATTTAATCAATACTATTCCAAGGTTTGGAATGACTTAGGCTTTATTTGGCGCGGCGGTGGCGGGCGGCAACTGCGGGTAGAAAGGCTCGGTTGGAAATGGAGGGGAGGAGGCGAGGATCCAAAAGGAGCATTTCGCTCCTTTTTCCATGAGGCGGCCGGCGCAAACGCGGCAAACGCAACACCGGGCGTCTGTTTACCCGCCTTGCGGTGGCGTTTGCCGCAAACGCCGCCAGCCACCGCCGCGCCAAATGAAGCCTTAAGCATGTATTTAACATGAAATAAAATTGTTTCTTAAATACAATATGCACTTAACATTGAATATGATGCATCTTCAAATCTAGGGAACATTGAGGGACAATATTCTCAACATATAGTTATAAATATAAAACTATAAATACAAAATTAATTAATATATATATATATAAAATAATAAATATAAATTAATATATAAAACTACACACATATTTATATAATTATACAACTATACAAAATTAAAAATATGTATAAAAGTATACAACATAATATTTTATATAGTTATAAATAATTTTTTATATGTTTTTATTATTTATTATAATATTACGGTTCAACCCCGGTCAGATCAGTCTAACCGATCAAATCTTGAACTTTTGATCTCACCGGTTCGTTTACCGGTCTGGTTCTTAAAATCCTGTAATTAATTTTATTTCAAAATGAATTTCATGAAATTTATTAGAATTTCAATTATAAGCGTTCAAGTGCGCAAACGAACAACAAAATTGTAATTAGACATTCAATTCCAATTTCAGGATCTAAATTCAGGGTATGTTCGTCTGTTCGACATCGATATTCAATATTTGGCTTTGAGAATACAAAAATCAATACTGCTGTTCGGATCAACGGTTTCAGGGCGGAATTGGCTTATTGGTCAAAAGTCATTGATATTAAAGTAAACATACAAAACCCTTTATCGAATGTTTAGGTCTCGCCGTAGGTTTTAAGATTCAGCATTCAAGAACAACAAACTCACCCGGGCACAAATTTCGGTCGGACGCGCAATTTTCCCTGGGCGCGTGTTTTTGGCCCATGCGCGATTTTTTTCGCCCGAGCGCGCATTTTTTGCTCGACGCATATTTTTTGCTCGGGCAAGCATTTTTCACCTGGACGCGAATTTCTCACCCGCGAGCGCATCATAATTTGCCCAAGCGCAATTTACGGCCGCGAGCGCAATTTTTGCCAGGGTGAGCAATTTTTGCTCGGGTGCACATTTTTCGCCCTAGCAGGCATTTTTTCTCCATAGCGCAAATTTCTCCCTGGGGCGAATTTCACTCGAGCGCGCTTTTCTACATGGGCACACTTTTTTCGCCCGTGCACGTATTTTCCTCCCGGGCACGCAATTTTCTCCCAGACACAATTTTCTCCCGGACACGCATTTCTTGAACGAACGCACATTTTCACCTGGACACGCATTTTTTGAACGGACACGGGCATTTTTCGTACGAGCGTGCATTTATTCACTCAGGTGCGCATTTTTCTCCCGCGAGCATTTTTCTCCCGGGTGCGCGTTTTTTTGCCCGAGCGCACATTTTCCGCCCTGGCTCGCATTTTTTCCCGGGTGCGCATTATTTTGCCCTAACGCACACTTTTCGCCCGGGCTCGCATTTTTCTCCCGGGTGCGCATTTATTCGCCTGGACAAACATTTTATGCCCAGACACATTTATTCGTCCTGGTGCGCATTTTATGCTGGTGAGCGCATTTTTCGCCCGGACACAAAATTTTCTCCCGGGCACGCATTTCTTGAACGAACGCACATTTTCACCTGGACACGCATTTTTTGAACGGACACGGGCATTTTTCGTACGAGCGTGCATTTATTCACTCAGGTGCGCATTTTTCTCCCGCGAGCATTTTTCTCCCGGGTGCGCGTTTTTTTGCCCGAGCGCACATTTTCCCCCCTGGCTCGCATTTTTTCCCGGGTGCGCATTATTTTGCCCTAACACACACTTTTCGCCCGGGCTCGCATTTTTCTCCCGGGTGCTCATTTATTCGCCTGGACAAACATTTTATGCCCAGACACAAATTTATTCGCCCGGGTGCGCATTTTATGCTGGTGAGCGCATTTTTCGCCCGTGCACACTATTATTCGCTGGAGCACGCATTTTTTGACAGAAGGCTTATTTCCAACCGTTTATTTCAGAAGTCCACGCGTTCCGAAAAAGAAAGAAATACTAGCATTAAGCATCCGAGATAAAATCCATGAAGATAAATAAGAGAAGAAATTTATATATCTTGGTCGCCATCATCAATAGCCTCATCCCAACTCACTTTTGCCACTACTACCCAACATTCACTCCACGCCCTCATTGAAAGCGATTATCATGTAGGCGACATGACTGAGCTAGCCGAGCGAGGAGAAAATAGCTCTAATCTGGAATAATTCTCATAATAGGTAGGTCTAATCAGGAACAATTCTCATTAAACAAAACATCTCAAAACTCATCAACATGTATTGATCAATTCAAAACATACAGGAGTAGAAAAACTGTGAACCTCTAAAAATAAATAAGATGATTAGCCAAGCGTTCCAAGCACTTGCTCTCATCTTCATCATGTTTCAAAGACTAAAAAATGGAGCTCTGGTTCATCTTTCGTGGAAAATGAATATCAAAATTGAGTTTTTTTGTTTTTTCCCACCACGTGGATCTTAAAAATGAAGGTTATCTAAACACTTTCGTTTCTCCAGTGAGGTGAATTAGAATCGCCAGGGGAGCCAAAATGGAGTACCAAATAGAACCTAACTCCTAACTGTTAGAGAATATAGGAAAACCCATGTAAAGGCCCATATATTAGGCCCATTTATCTTTCTCTCTTTTAGTCCCACATCTCCTGTATAGGATTTCTTCCTCCTCTCTCTTCCTATATATTTGTACTCATACTTGTATTTATCTCTCAAGTGAATATACTACAAGGTTTACACCATTTCTCTACATGGTATCAGAGCACTCGGTCCAAAATCTGAGGTCTCCAATTTTCTGACCGCCCCCCCCCCCCCCCCCCCCCCCCCCGCTGAAATCTCGCGGTCTCCTTTTTTTGAGACCGCTCCCTTGCTGCGTTGCTCCTCTGCGTCCAGCTTCGCCCCCCCCCCCCCCCCCCCCCCCCCCCAGCTTCCGCTCCTCTCCTGGCTTTTATAGCCTGCATCTGTGGGACCCACCTCCTTCTCCTTCCCGCTTCTGCTCTGCAAAGGCTCGTAAGATCTCAAGCTCTGCGGTCTTAAGTTGCGATCCCAGCCGCTTCTGCTCTGCGGTCTTCTTCCCGCACGCTCGCTGCGATCTGCCCGATCTTTGCTAATGATCTCCGCAATTTCGCCAGCGCGCATCCTATCTGTGCTCGCTGCGATCTCTGTGGATCTCCACAGAGCCGGTCTCGTGCGTTCTCAGCGCCGGTCTATGCCGATCTCTGTGAGCTCAGCGCCGGTCTCTGCAAGCTCTCCTGCTCGATCTCCTGCTCTCTGCGAGCTCTCCTGCGCCGGTCTCTGCCGATCTCCTGCTCGCCAGCTGAAGTCTGCCAATCTCGTGCGATCTCTGCGATCTCGTGCGATCTCGTGCGATCTCTGCAAGCTCTCCTGTTCGTCAGCTGCGGTCTTTGCAGTGCTCGCCTACCTCCAGCCGTGCTCGCCAGCTGCGGTCTCTGCCCTGTTCGTCAGCAGCGATCTGCCTCCAGCCTTTCCAGACCGCTGCTCCTTCTGGCCGGCTTCTCTTCCAATGGCTCTCGACGATTCTTCCTCCACTACCCTTTCGTCGCCTGCTCCTACTGCTGCTCCGATCAACGATGTTCGTGATGAACTTCGAATTACCACCATCTCACTTACCGGGAAGCGTAATTTTGTGGAATGGGTGCACTCGGTACGTCGAGTCTTACAGACCAAAGGGCTCCTTCCTCACTTAACCCAGGTTACTACTGAGCCTACTGCTGACTGGCTTAAGGATGATGATCGTGTCCAAACGTGGCTTCTCAACTCCATGGACTCGGAACCGTATATGATGGCTATGTATCATGACACCGCCAAAGCCATGTGGGATGAACTTCATGCCTTCTACTCTGGGCAGAACAGTCTCCAACATCTGTATGACATCATATCTGATTTTCAGAACCTTAAGCCTGGTGCGCCCGATGACATGCTCTCTCATGTCGCCAAGGAAAAGACTCTTCATGAGGCTTGGCTTCAGCATCAACCTCCCACTCCAGATCTCGCCATTCAGCGATCACAGAAAGAGGCAGTGACCATTGCTATGCTACTCTCGAGCGTACCTCCTCATCTACATAGCGTTCGCGCTCAGATACTCTCCTCTACTACCACACCGTCTCTGTCTGCTGTCTGCTCCATGCTTATCAAGGTTACACCTCCATCTGAGGCCCCGCACAGTTCTTCTCCGACTCTTCTCCAACAAAAGCTCCTTCCAACACCTACCCTTGGTTCCTCTGCTCGAGGTGGTCGTCCCCCGTCTCGGGGACGAGGACGTGGTGGCCGACCTCCTTTAAAGTGTACTTACTGTGGCCGTGACGGTCATCGTGAAACAACCTGCTACTGAAAGCATGGTCTCCCTCCTCACCTTGCTGCTACTTCGGCACCTCCTGCTGCATCTTCACCAGCCGATCAGCTTGGTCCTACCCGATAGGAATATGATGACCTACGCTCTCAGTTCCAACAGCTTCAAGGCAGTCTTGGCCGTTCTCCTGGCTCCGTTGCTTCTTTCTCTACTGAAGGTATAACCTGCATATCTCACTGTTCTCATTGGATCGTAGATTCTGGAGCAACGCATCACATCACCTCCCAGAAACCACCTCAGTATATACAGACGTCTCACCCTCCGTCTATTGTTGTTGCAAATGGTGCTACTACTCTGGTTGCTGGTGCTGCTGATCTACATCTCACTCCCACTATAAAGCTCTCCTCGGTTCTTCATGTCCCGGGCTCTCCTTTCAACTTACTCTCTGTAAGTCGTTTGATACAGGATCTTGATTGCTGTGTAACCTTCTCTCCCTCTTCTTTTGTTTTTCAGGATCGCCGCACACGGAGTATCATTGGTAGCAGTCGGCTGATGAATGGGCTCTATCTCTTGGATCTCCCACCTACCACTCTCCTGACTGTCTCCACAGTTGACTGGCATCGCCGACTTGGGCATGCTCCTCTTCCAGTCCTCCGCAAAGCTCTCCCTGATGTACCTCTTCATGAGTTTACTTGCGAAGCTTGCATCTATGGCAAGCAACATCGCTCTTCTTTTTCCCCTTCATGTACCCGGAGCACGACTCCATTATCTTTAGTACATTCTGATGTATGGGGCCCTTATAAGGTCCCAAGTATTTATGGCTATCGTTATTTTGTAACTTTTATTGATGATTATTCACGTGTTACCTGGTTATATTTACTTCATGATCGCTCTGAGTTACCATCTGTATTTCGTGCCTTTGTGACTGAATCACGGACACAATTCTCCACTACACTTAAAATAATTCGAACTGACAACGCTCGCGAGTACACTGGCCGCTCCTTTTCTACTATCTGCACAGAGTTTGGTATAATTCACCAAACGTCTTGTGCTTATACCCCCCAACAAAACGGTGTTGCCGAACGGAAAAATCGTCACCTTCTGGATGTTGCTCGGGCACTCATGGTTCAAATGCGGGTTCCTACGGAATACTGGAATTTTGCCGTCTCCACTGCTTGTCATCTCATTAACCGGATGCCTTCCTCTATTCTTAACTTTGCCACTCCCATAAAACTCCTCTTCCCATCCACTACTCTCTTTCCTATTCCACCTCGCATTTTCGGTTGCGTCTGCTATGTCCACCTTCTTGGTCCGCTTATTGATAAACTTGCCCCACGAGCTGCCAAGTATATATTTGTCGGCTATTCTCGGACTCAAAAAGGCTACGTGTGCTACTCTTGTCTCACCTGATGTTACTTTCTGTGAAGACCAATCATTCCACTCTCTGTTCCAAGCACATTACCTTCCACTACTGTTCGTCCTTTTGTACCGACGGACACTACTACCTCCCCATCTCCGCCCCCTACGGTACCTTCACTATCTCCATCTACTGAACAACCTCCTCCCATTATTCAAGTATACTCTCGTCGTAAATCTAAGGATGGTCCCCGTCAGGCGCCCTCGGCTACCGATGCCTCTCCCTCTGCGGTTGATCCGGCCTCCGCCTCTACAGCTCATCCGATGACAAACCACGTATCTCTCCATCGGCTATCTCCACCTCTTCATCAGTTTGCTACCTCTCTCTCTTCCATTTCCCTCTCTAACTCTGTGCAGGAAGCGCTACAACATCCGGGGTGGCGTGCTGCGATGGAAGAAGAGATGATCGCTCTCCGAGCCAATCACACATGGGAGCTGGTACCTCTTCCTCCTGGCCAACACTACGTCAGCTGCAAATGGGTCTTCGCTGTCAAACAAAATGCTGATGGGACCCTTGACCGCTTAAAGGCCCGTCTCGTCGCACGCGGTTTCACTCAACAACAAGACTTGGACTACGATGAAACCTTCTCCCCTGTCGCCAAGTTAAACACTGTTCGTGTGGTGATCTCCGTCGCTGTCCACCGTCGTTGGCCTCTTCTTCAGTTAGATATCAAGAACGCCTTCTTGAATGGTGATCTACAGGAGCAAGTATATATGTACCAACCTCCCGGGTTTGAGACCACGGGGGAGTCTCATGCCGCCTATGTTTGTCGCCTTCTTAAAGCTCTCTATGGCCTCAAACAATCTCCGAGAGCTTGGTTTGATAAATTCTGCAAAGTCCTACTGGCACTTGGTTTTCGACGAAGCTCTGCTGATTTCTCACTATTCATCAAAGAAGGACCCACGGGAACTGTGATCCTCCTTGTGTATGTTGATGATATCCTGATCACTGGGGACGACATCTCTGGGATACAACAACTCAAGGAGCATCTGAACTCGGCGTTTCAAACGAAGGATCTTGGCAATCTTAGATACTTCCTCGGAATTGAAGTCGCTCGTCGATCCGATGGGTTAGTCCTGTCCCAACGGAAATACTGCATTGACTTACTTCAAGAGGCAGGTTTCTCTGGCTGCAAACCTGCAGATACCCCTATGGATTCAAACCAAAAGTTATGTGCAGCTGGTTCTGAGACTGATCAACTCCTTGAGAATCCAGAGTACTACCGTCGTTTGGTTGGGAAGCTGATTTATCTTACAGTTACTCGACCAGATATTTCGTTTGCCGTCAGCGTTGTAAGTCGCTTCATGCACACTCCGAGGACTTCTCATCTCCAAGTTGTTGAGCGCATTCTCCGATACTTGAAAACTGCTCCTGGACAAGGCCTTGTCTACAAACCATCCACCTCGCCATCTCTTCTTGCTTACTCAGATGCTGACTATGCTGGCTCTCCAGATGACAGGCGTTCCACGACTGGTTTTTGTACGTACTTTGGTGGACATCTTATAACATGGCGTAGCAAGAAACAGGTTGTGGTTGCTCGCTCCTCGGCTGAGGCTGAATATAGAGCTATGGCTGCTGTCACATCTGAATTAACCTGGCTTGAAGGACTTTTGGGAGATTTAGGTGTCAAACTCTCCTCTCCGGCAACTCTTCTTTGTGACAGTCAGGCTGCTATTCATATTGCCAAGAATCCTGTGTTTCATGAGCGGACAAAGCATATTGAAGTTGATTGTCATTTCATCCGGGAAAAGGTTCAGTCAAAGAAGATAGAATTGGAACATGTCTCAGCTGCAAAACAAGTTGCTGACATCATGACTAAAGCTCTTCCTCGGCCATTATACCACCAGTTCTTATCCAAGCTGGGTGCCTACGACTTGTACTCTCCAGCTTGCGGGGGAGTGTTAGAGAATATAGGAAAACCCATGTAAAGGCCCATATATTAGGCCCATTTATCTCTCTCTTTTAGTCCCACATCTCCTGTATAGGATTTCTTCCTCCTCTCTCTTCCTATATATTTGTACTCATACTTATATTTATCTCTCAAGTGAATATACTACAAGGTTTACACCATTTCTCTACACTAACAAACAGACCTATCAAGTCAAAATGCTTTAAATGAATAGAACAAACTTGAAATGCCACAACTTATCAGAATCTCTGTTCCAGGCAAGAGTAATCATAACAAAAGCAAAATTTAAGGGGAAAAAGTAGTACTCTCAGAGGCCATATATTAAAAGAGAAGCACAGCATGCATATTCAGGGTAAAGGGAGTGGAGTTCTCCAGCTGTGGAACTCAGCCAAGTCCCTGTTAACAATTGATTGATTATGTAGCCAAAAGGTTTCTACAGACTGCTGAAATCTCCTTACTTTTAGCTGCAGCTCCCATAAGATTCCCAGAAATGCGGAGCACGGCTCTAGTTCTGAAGCGTAAACCCAAAGGCACCTCACCTCTCTGCCTCGAGCTATCATCCTCTCAATTGCCGCATCTGAGGCCAGACAATATGGAAAATCACAAAATGGAAAATCCATAACGATATTATAAAGTTTAGGAAAATGGTGGAAACATCGTTAAAACTACCAGGTATGGACTCCAGGTAGTCCAGAAGCTGAGGCCCAATCCGTGTTGATGGCCACTTGATGGAAATCAGGGTATAATCAATCAGATTCTGGAACGGCAGCTCCAACTGATCCGATAGGATGACAGGGACACATTCCTGTATGAAACAAAGCCCATTAAAATATAAAATCCACTCTGATTATTCGAAAATAGCGATCCATTTTGAGGGCTGTCCGTTTGGAGACAATGTAGGGGAGTGGTGGGGTGCCTACGATGGTCACCACTATTTTTAGCCTAATCAAGGCAGGTGCGATGGCCACCGCTCGGCATACAGAACGGGTTCCCAAAGCTTTTGCCTCGTTTCCTGCCATGAATGCTTGAGTGCATTCGGCAGTGGCAGTAGGAAACAACGCCGCTCCTTTTGGCGAAGCCACGCCAAATAGAGCAGCCTTACCGCAGGAGGGTGAAAACTAAAGAAGACAGCACTGTATTGTTGAGGAACTAAAGAAAGACAAGGTGAAAACTAAAATTCAAAATTATCAACCAAACAAGATGAAAACTATCTTCAATTGAATTCCTTCGCTACTTCTCCGAGTGTATTTCTCAAGGTTGTAATTATCGGATGTCGGCGAGTGTATAATTATATGTTCTAAAAGAAAAACAAATTAACATAACAAGTAAACGAACAATGATTCATGTACAAATCAGTACAATGTAAAATGTATTAATATTATATATATTTTATTAGTACTATGTTTTATAGCAAATAAAGAAGAATTAAAAGCTAAATATCCTTAATGGTTTATAAGCATTTTTGCTTACTAAGTAAAATCATATAAATAATAATTAATAAATGTGTTGACCTTTTTCACATCTTTGTAATATAGAAAAAAATAGTGCAAAATAATTATACAAAATTAATTATAAAAATAACAAATTAAAAGAAAGAAACAATAAGTAAGAAACAATAAGTCTAATTGATTTAAACATGCATAATATATATGTGTGTGTGTGTGTGTGCGTGTGTGTGTGTGCGTGTGTGTGTGTGTGCGTGTGTGTGTGTGCGTGTGTGTGTGTGTGTGCGTGTGTGGGTGATTTAGATATATAATGCTAGATTGCTAACATGATATAAAATAAAATAGCGAATGTGTGTGTGTGTGTGCGCGCGCGCGTATGAGTGTGTGCGTGTGTGTGTGCGTGTGTGTGTGATTTAGATATATAATGCTAGATTGCTAACATGATATAAAATAAAATAGCGAATGATATGTTCAAAAGTCGTGTCGGCCGATATATCAGAAAAAATTGGATATAGCGGCCTATATTTTACAAAAAAACATAATTTTTTTTTAAATGTCGTTTTGCCCTAAAAAATGACATGTCAGTAGACATGCCGGACATTGAATGGAGAAAAAATTATTGTCTGAGAAATAACAATAAATAGAAGGCATACCACAAAAAATGATTCATAAAAACGGAGTGTCCATGATGATTCGCCGCGAGGAGAAAGACAAAATTTGGCATTCCTCAAGTGATTGAAATATTCGACCCTTCCCAACTTATTAGGGCCAGTGAGTTGCAATTCTGGACATTCTAACTGTTCACAAAATCATTATGCATTCTGTCTGTTCATAAAGAAAGAAAGATAGCAAAAGAGAAGAAAAAATAAATTTATCACCATATAGCTAATCGAAAGAAGAAGTTGCGTTAGCAAGTAAAGTGAAATATAAGATTATAAGACAACATTGAAAAATTAATCAAGACAAGTGAAGCGCCATCATCAAGAAAAAATATAACACACTCCTTTTTCTTTTTCTTCTTCTTCAAAATCATGGTAAATACACTTCACTGAGTTACAAGGAGCCATGTTTTTGGAGGACAAAAATAGCAATACTTACCAAAAATTTACTATAAAAATGAGCCAAATTGAGGTATGCTACCTAAAATTAACCAAGATTCATTTTCGCTCCGGCTAATTAGTTTACTTTTTAGATAGAATGAGAATAAATAAATATCTTTTAAAATTTAAAATAATGTATATATCTATGGAAATGACAAATACATCCTGCTGAATTTTATCCACCCCAAGCCTATTCCTCCTGGTGCTCAATAGTCTTGCCAAACAAGCTCTTTCGAGTCCCCCACTCACCAGCACCATTGCTGCTGCCACAATGACCTCAATCATTCTCACCATCTCCGCTATCACAGTTGTATGTAAAAAATATGTGTTATGGGTCCCCACTATCTGTCGCGATTAGGTTTGCATATTTTACATTATGTTATTTTGAGTTGTATGCGTTGAGTCATTGTTATCAAATTGAGTCACTGTGAGTAGAGTCTTGTAGAGTCGTTTGTAATATTATATATCCTCGTGTCATGAGAAGGGCATGCAATGAATTAATACAACTTTCTCTTTATCTTTCTAAGTTCTTCTCTCTCTCTAGTTCTCTCTTCTTCCCCATTTCTAGGATTAGGGTTGAGCACGGATCCCCTTCTTCCTCTCCCCACGTATTCTCCACGGGTTGAGCTCGGCTCCCCTTGTATATCCACCACCACCGACGACATTATGGGCTAGGCTCATAACATCTTGGTATCAGAGTCACCATGGTCCTCCGCTCAGCGCCACTCGTCGTTTGGCAACATGAACCGCAAGATCACATTTCAGCTTGCACCTCCACCGGAGAAGCACGCCTCCGCTGCTCCATTTGATGCCCGCCTGATATTGATTGGATCATGCGGATGCTCCAACGTGCTTCCCCTTCGATCCCCCTTCCAAGTTCCAACCCATCATCGTCGTCCCTGCCAATTTTTTCTTCACATCAAGCGAACATCGCCATCCAGCGCCTGTGATGTCGGCCTCGCCGCCCCACGAGGAAGAACCGCCTATCCACGCCATTCCTTGATCTCCTGCGCACGCCTCCCGGCGGACCAACCAGCATCTGCGTCTTCTTCCTGTGCGAGTCTCAATGGCGTGCAGGATTTCGTCAGATTTAGCCTCATTTAAGGCAAGTAGAGATCCATCTCTCTTGCAAACATTGAATTTTATTTAGCCTGGCATGTTCTTATGATTTTACGTTTCACCTTTGAATACACGTTTCATCAAATAAGTTTAGTTTTTGATTGCTTGAATTGACTTGATAGTAGTTTGAGGTTTCCCGTGTTTGGGATAACACGAATTTGAAATGTGAAATGATGATTTTAATTGGAGGATTAGTAGTTCTTTTGAGCATGAACATTAATTGGTATATTGACAAAGGTTAAGATTTTTTGCTAGCAAATAGATGAATTGTGTTTGATATGAAATGTTTGGGTCGTACACATGTTTACTTAGAAGATATTCGTGTTTTGGAATGGCTTAATCTAAAGGAATACCTGATATCCTAGATGATGATCTATAGTAATCTTATTACTCGTGAATACTTAAACCCGCAAGTTTCAAAACTCTTTATCGAGTTCTCTGAGTCATCGAATCCTGTTTCTTATGCTTGTTTGGTTGAAAGACTTAGATAAAGTCTTTTTTTCTTGATCTGATGTTTTTCTTCAGCGTGAGTCTGTTTCAATTAGAATCGTCAATCTATGAATCTTTTAAATTATTTAATGTCATGCATCTCTGTTCATGTTTGTAAAATATACTCTTGTATATCTGAATCAGTATTTTGGTTACATGTCTTGATATGCTAGAATCCACGAAATCCTGCACTAAGTCATTAATAACGTAAGTTAACATTGAAAGGTAGAGTTTAATTGATGAAACTCCTTGACTTGGGTTCCCTCTTGAATCCCTAATGGGAACAAAAGACCGGTCATAGCGACCTTAAATTTCTGAATCACTTAGGTCCTGTGTGTCATAAGCAAATCTTGGAAGCTAGGGTTTAGATAGTGCATCGTCTTGATTGCATGGTCACAGTAAGCAAGAAATACTCTTATTCTAGTAAGACTTACACTTGAACTTGAGTGTGAACCATGTGCACCCACTGTAAACACCTACGCATTTCAACGATTACAGCTTATGTCGTTGCAAGAATGTTTATGTTATACTCTAGAGTAAGCTAATATTTCTAGATAGTTCTGTTTGTTTCAGTTACTTGTCTGTTTCACTAGCTTGCTTCGGGATTAATTGGTACCTTAGAATTTCTAATTTCTTCTGCACGTACCTAAATTTATAGCTTGTTTACTGTTGATTTTCATGTTCTGAGGCATTTTCCTTCTGTTTGGATTTGTCTTAGTGTTCGTGCCTGCGCCGCCTTCTCTCTGAGGCAGATCTGCGTCAAGCTTCAGGTTTTGTGTTTATGTTTCATTTCTTTTACTGTCGAATATTTTTGTTATGCAGTAATTACGATCAGTCATTTTCTCATGTTTCATGGACAACTGCTAGGCTAAATATTATATGGACTAGAATTTGACATATTTGCATGTTCATTCATCTGCAGCGATCACTGCATAAAAATCTGTTCCAAAACTTGTATCATAAGTTTTTGCAAAATGCATGTGCACCTGTTTCAACTATCATATTTTAAAGCTTCCGCAATAAATAGATCTATTTTACTTAAAAGTAACTATTTTAAAACTATTTATAGTACTTCTGCTTCCGCCTTAGCAGGCATAAATTTCTTTTCGCACATGCATGTGGCATCACGGCCCTCCCCGAAGCGCACTCTGACTTTTGTCGAGACGGATCGTGACATTAATCTTCTCTCCGTCAGTCGTTTAACTCAGGACCTTGATTGCTCACTAACGTTTTCTCCGTCTTCTTTTGTGATGTAGGATCAATGGACTCATAATATCATTGGTAGGGGCAACTCTCTAATGGGTTGTACACTCTTGATCTTCCACCCTCGGTTCTCTCCTCCATCACATCCACTGACTGGCACCGGTGTCTTGGACATGCTCCTCTGTCTATTCTCAAGCGGGCTCTTCCAAATTTTTCTTTTTCTGTTTTTCAATGTGAATCATACATTTACAGGAAACAACATCGATCCACTTTTTCTCCTCACCGTGCTCGGAGCACTGCTGCTTTTGATTTAGTGCATTCAAATATTTGGGGCCCCTACAAAGTGGTTTTCTTACTTTGGTTGATGATCATTCTCGAATGATGTGGATATATATGATGCGCGATAGCTCTGAATTACTACAGATCTTTCACTCTTTTCTTGCTGAGACCAAAACCCAGTTCTTGAGCTCCCGTAAAATTCTTCGAACCGATAATACTCGTGAATATACCAGACAACAGTTTTCAGGACACCTGTAATACCTTGGGCATAATCTACCAAACCTCATGTTCTTATACGCCGCAATAGAACGGTGTGTCTGAGCGAAAAAGTCATCACCTCCTTGAGGTTGTCAGATCCCTTATGTTCAAAATACAGGTTCCTACCATCTATTGGCATTTTGCTGTGTCCATTGTCTGTTACCTCATTAATCGCATGCCCTCTTCTGTTCTGAATTTTGCCACAACATTTTACATCATCTTTCCCAACACCTCTCCCTTTACCCAGACACCTCGTGTATTCGGTTGTGTCAACTTTGTTCATCATATTGGCCCTCTCGTGGATATGCTAGCTCCTCATGCGACCGAGTTATATTTGTTGGATATTCTCGTACACATAAGAGCTACATTTATTACTCTCCATCTCTTCGGAAACTTGTCACCTCCGCCGATGTCACCTCCGCCGATGTCACCTTCCTTGAAAATTAACCATTCCACCAATCTGAAATTCGTATCACCTCCTCCTCAGGCCTTCCACATCCTCACTGCCTACCTTCATTGATTGTCCTCCTCTGCTACCCACTCCTCCGTTGTGCCCCCTCCCCCCGGTGTACCTCCTCTACATGTCTACACCCGCTGACATCATTGGTCTGATGCCCTATGGGAGTGTCCCCTGCCAACTAATGCTTACGCAGACCGCTGATCAGGCACCAACCTCTACCGCTCACCCTTTTTCAAATTATGTCTCTTTGCATCTCTTATCGCCAGCGCTTCATAGGTTTGCGACCTTTTTGTCCTGTATTTCCACCCCTTCTTCTCTACAGGAGGAGTGGGGGCGGCAGTGGTGGCGGTGGTGGCGGTGGATGGTTGACCGCGAGCTCACGAAAGAGGAGAGTGGGATCTTCTAGTCGGGCTTCAAGTCGATCCAAGCGAGTGGAATCGATGGAGGTCAGAGTGGAGGTGTCATCGTCGGCGCGGAGGGACATGGAACGAGTTTAGGGCATGTAATAGACAAGCCGAAGAGAAACATCAAGTTGTTGAACTAAACGGGGCGCGAAATGACGACTAGACGTAGCGGAAAGAAGCGTTGGGGCTGCTGTTAATGGTGCGTGTTGGCGGCAGCTGAAGAGGAGGTACCCAAAGTGTGGTCGAAGGTCGTTGGGATCTACCAGAGGAGACAGGAATAGGAGGTAGGCTGGTGGACGACTGGAGAAGATGTGCAATGCATAGGGAAAAAGATCTGGGAGCGCACGCTGGAGTCGATGCTTCGAAAGAGTAGAGCGACGTCGATGTCACGCGGAAATCAGATGAGGGATTACGTGTTGGTCAATTGCGCGAAGTGCTGGAGCTTGCGGCTGACGATTTGTGCAACTAAAATTCATGTGTGGAGGAAGCGCGGGATAGACCGCAACCTTGAAGAAGAGACGAAGTCGCATACGATGTGCAGTGCAGCCTGTGTCAATTGATAATGGAGATGATAACAGGGAAGATTAGGGCTTGAAGCTAAACCATTATTGTTAGGGTAGGTTGAACCAGTTAATAGCCTCCGGTTATAATTGAACACAAATATTGATTAATGCGACTGAGGATACAAGATATCAAGACAGGCTTGTGATAATCTGTTGAGGGTAGAATCCCTTTAAGAGTCTACTCTCCAAGAGAGCCCAAAATATATAATTATTCAAGATAACTCTAAGAAACTCACTACCACTCCCTTATATAAGTGGGAGTGAGACATACATACATAATTACGAAAATGTCCTAAGGCTACATAGGTATATGGGGGATGCCTGGTTGGCCAGAGGAGTCATCTTCGTATCAGATGCTCCAAGATATGCCCGAGTATTCTCGTAAATGCTCAAAAACTATGTACATTGTAACGATGACATGAAGAAAAGTATGTGAATAAGAGCGTTGGATGATAAATTGTGAGTCAATTGATTACAAACTTTCATTCACAACTCTTATTATGATACTATACTATTTTGTGACACATAAACTTTGTCCTCATTCATTTAATATATGATACATGTCATATCAAGATTGAAAAAAATGAAGAATATGTGAATGTCACACGTTTTCATTTTATTTTGTATTTATCTTAAAACAATTAAAACTTCGAAACGTATCTTGTATTCTAATTTTTCGCAGATCACGAACCTTGTATCAATATCGTGTTGCATCTCATATCCCGTTCTCGTCGCCGTGCAATATAGCTAGTAAACAAATTCAGTTTTTGGCAACCGGTAAAAATACTATTTCTGATAACTAGAACGGCCTAGAATGTAACAATATTCAAGTTTTGAACAACTAGATCCTCTAAGAAATAAATAATTACATTAGTGCCAAAATAACAGGATCAACCTAGCTAATAACAAGATTTACCTTTTTTAATAACCAGAATTCACCCAACCTATAAACATATTTCAAATAATCATATCAACACACCAATAACCACATATATAAAGAGTATAATCAGTAATTAAACTTTTCCTAGAAGGGAAATATTCTGAGTGAAGAGTTTAAGACATCATTTTAAAATAATTTTCACTGAATACACAACCAATATTTTTCACAAAAATACCAGAGAATGAAAGCTACCTTGTCAGGGTATAGCTTGGCAAGCTCCAACAACTGAAGACGACCAACCTTTCCTTGGGCACGGCCTAAGAAGTTTGCAAGATACTTCCTTTTAGACAAGGGGATTGGCTGAACAATTGTAGGTCCCTTGAACATAGTCATCGCATCATCAACATTACCGGGTATGATTATATCCTTCCATGAATTAAAAGAACTTATTGGTCGTTTATCGGTACGGTCTGCCTGTGTGTTAGGAACAATTATGAAAAACTCATTTTATCAGCAAATGCTACTGGAACAAAACATTAAGTGTAGTGAATAACGTTGTTAAAAAGGTTTAAAAAAGCCTCATTCTATACTTGGGTATTGGCCCAAGGGCCTGCCTAGCCTGATTGAATTTTGCATGTCCGTTCCAAGCCTAGGTAATATATTCTAACAAAGGGAGTGCCCATGGGGACTAAGTAAAATACTAAAATACAAACAACAAATTTGCTGTCCTAACCTCCCCAAATTACATGCAAGTTAAGTTTGTTGAAGGAACTCAAAAAGTGCAGCTTTGGCTTGTACACAGAAAGGCTTCAACTGCAAGGGAAATAAAATCTATTTATAGAAAAAGTAATGTTCACAAATATAGACCTAATAGGTAATTGAATGTTCTGAAGCTGCTATGAATGTAAACCTAAAAACGTAGCTTTGATTGCAAATAAGTTTGTTGGCAATGGTCATTGGAGGCTCATATCTCTACCTAGTTTGTGTACTTACACTGGTTTTGATGTGCTTGACAGTTTTTGTTGTGTAAGACCTACAAGTATAGGCAAATGATGGAAGAAAGAGAAAGAATGAAAGCTCAAATGCAAACCCTATTGAAAAAGATTTCTTCCACGGAGATCTTAAATCTATCGTTGGCCATATAAATGCCTCTAAGGAGTCCAATTCAAACATTAAAACGATCACGCCATATTCACCTATATTGGAGGCCCAATAACCATATCAGGGGCTGATAGGCTTATCGGGATCTCAGTTCAAACAAGAAATTATTGGGCCGCATTTTAAACTCTACCGAGGGCCGATAGTCCTAGGGATCCCGACAAGCTGGAAAATAAATTCTTTCCTATAAATAAATGGTTGATCTTTTGGAAAAATGATTTTTTTTATTTCTCTAATCCTCTCAATCGTCAAGAGCGAAAATCCTCTGATAATTGAGATCCCAAACCAAAATCTTCTCAAAGTTTCAACCTTTCTCTTAGATTGACCTTCCTAAAGCACTGGACATTCACAAGATCTCTCCTTCGAAGAAGAAAACTTTCATTTATGTCAGATATTCATTTTTCGGATCATCCTTTTTTTGTGAAGGAAAAGTACGCCCGCATCCAATTCTTGAATGTGACCAGATTCTCAATTACTCTACTATGATTTATTTATTTTTCTGAGAAGAATCTACCCAAAGGATGTACTATATTCTACTAACTTCTCATCCACTCTATTATCATTCTATTTTTTCTGAATTTGTCTTAGTATAGACAACTGGATTGAAATATCTAGGGATACGTTAATTTGTCTGAATTGTAGATGATAGAAAATGAAATCAAAGGCAAAAAGAATTCATTTTGAGTTTAAGACTGAAAATAAGAGCTTTCTTTTTCATTTAATCATTAGTCAAAAGGAGACTCAACATGGTGAACACCTCTCGGAGAAGAAGGAAAAGAAGCCATAATATATTTACCAAGTTGACATAACTCACATTCTAATGACTTTAATTGAGAGAGACGAGGAATCATTCTCTTCAATTTATTTATACTAGAATGACCAAGACGACTGTGTAGAATATAAGGAGACTCAGAAACATTGCATGCAATAGGAGGATGTTCTTGGAAGTAGTAGAGCCCTTGTGATTAAGTTCCTGCTTCAATCAACTTCCTTGTACTCTGGTCTATATAGAAAAAGAAGTATCAGTGAAAGTTATACAATAATTTAAATGTCAAATAAGCTGGCTAACAAAGACAAGGTTAAAAGGACATCTGGACATGAAGAGAACTGAGTGTAAGGATATTGAAGAGAGAGAAGCGGCTTTCCTAATACCCGTAACTTTAGCTTTGGATCAATTGGCAAGAATCTTTTGATGATTAGTGTACAGTTGTGATAAATTGGAGAAAAGATAGGAATTATCAGCCAGGTGATCGGAAGCACCATAATCCAAAATCCACGATCCAGCAGGCATGGTATGAGAAAAACAAATAGTATAATTGCCCATAGATGTTGTGGTGGTAGGAAAGACATTTGTAGCCCGGCCTTATATTGAAGATACTTATTGAACTCATTGTCATTCAAGACATTATCAGATGGTTGCTTGCACATAGATGACATTTGCAGATCTATCTGGAAATCCAACAAGTGAGTAACACTGGACCCGAGTAAGTCTCTCATTGTCATTCAAGACATTATCAGATGGTTGCACATGGATGACATCTACAAAAAGTGCAATGTGTCTGATTACCGGGATTGCGGCCACCTCGTCCACGACCATGGCTTCGGTTGTCTCGAGTGGAGATGAGTGCGTAAGAGTCGAAATATGATTAAACATTGGTTCCTGATGTGTTCTCAGGAGAGGGACCTCGTAGCAAACAATTATTGAGAGCCTCAGCAGTGGGAAAGCTAGGGTTCGTTAGTATTTAATTTTGTACATAGTCCAAATCTTTATGTAAGCCATGGAGAAGAAAGACCATAGATATATTGTCAATTTTCATCATAGTGCCGGGAAGATCTTTATCAGTTAAGAGTAATTTCACTTTTTTCCTGGTAGACTGAACTTTATTGAGATATGATGGGAAGATCGTGATCTATCGTTTGAAGAGCGGTAAGTTTGTGGACAATATCATAAACATTGCACATTATTTGAGTATATTGTGCGTTCATTTCTCCAGATGTCATAACATGTCATGTAGGTTACGAAGAGTATCAATAACTTGGGATCAATACATTGCAACAAGAGAGATACCAATTGATAGTCCACCTTCCTCCATTGATTGCAATCCTCAGTAGGTATTTCCTCGACTTGTTTGATTAAGTAGTCAGATAATCCTTGTCCAAGAAACCAGATTTCAACGGATGCTTGTCAATCCATATAGTCCTTGTTTGTGAGTTTCTCTGATGTTATGGAAGAATTTCCAGATAAAGTAAGATATATAATCTATATATTTGGTTGTGCAGGAGCAGCACTAGGTTTGTCAGGTGGAAGAGCCATAATCCAATGATACTCGCTCAGATAGGAAGAAGCAATGCAAGGTGGATTGTTGTGAGGATCGAATATTAGACGGAGCGATTCAATCGAGAAAGCAGAAAGAAAAAAGAACACGACGAGGTGCACTACACTATGAGGTGCTTTAGACAGATCAATGAGGAGATTTGGATGATGAGGAGGATTGGACGGCTCAACGAGGAGATCTGGAAGGCTTGATGGATGGACGGCTTGACAAGGAGAACAGGACGACGAAGAGATCTGGGCGGCTCGACGAGGAGATCTGGACGGCTTGATGGTTGGACGACTCGACGAGGAGAACTGGACGACGAAGAGATTTGTATGGCTCGACGGCTCAATAAGGAGATCTCGACGACAAAGAGATCTGTACGAGGGGTCGACGAGATGTGAAGGATAATGAAGATGACATATGTACGGAGTGTCGAGGTTCACTAAACGGGCAAGCAGCTCTGTACAACGAATGACGAAGAGGACCAACGAAAATTTGAGTAGCTAGCGTCGCTCTAATACCATGTGAAAATAGGAGCCTTTTCCATTCAATCATTAATTACACACTATACAACATAACATATATATATAGGAGAAGAAGAAATAGAATTACAAGATACCCATGGTGGGACAAAACATAAGTTCAAAGAGGCGAAATATCTAACAAAGACAACTAGATCAATTGATCTAGAGTGATTGATAATTCGAATAGGTTTTAGATGAATAGGTGAATTTACCTAGGGACTCATGAGGTGATTGCATTAAGCAAGCTGCAAGCCTACTTAACTATTAGGTTATAGTTATAGACGTCACCGACCGGATACAGGTTGAACTATTAGGTTATATGCATGGTTGGTTGTATGCTCTTATTTATTATGTTATGCTTTTAACTCCACTGATATTATTCTGGATATTAAAAAAAATTATTTACAATCAACATTATTCACATCTCTGAAGTTGTCATCTAATCCAAAGATTAGTATCAGAACACAGGTTCAATTTGGTAGATATTATAACCTAGATTTTTAATGGCAGACCAATATTCATCTGCATTCCATGTAGGTCATGTGATGAATTGCTCACCATATTTCAACGGTACAGACTATAGTTATTGAAAAACTCGCATGTATATATTTATTATTTTCACATATTTATTATTTCCACTAACATCAAAACTTGAAAATCTTATAAAAATAAATATATTGCATCCACAATCACTAAAGATAACATAATATTTGAAAGGCCTATGGATAAGTGGGAAGAGTATGAAAAACATATATATATGTATATATATGAGTGTTGCAATGATGAATGTTTGATATTGTGTTTTAGATAAAGTTGAATTTAATCGTGTTTCTATATATGAAACTAATTATGATATTTGGCATACTTGAAGTCACTCATGAAGGTACTACATAAGTCAAGAAATACAAGCTAGCATTACTAAATACTCAATATGATAAACATCAAAATGAAGACTAGAGAGACTATGAATGAGATGTTCAAGAGATTCATGGACATCATTTATGTTAGGTTTCGTGGGCATCAAATATGCAGCGGAAGTACACGAAACCACCACAAGGTCAACGCGAAACAAACTAATCGAGATATCTAAGTTATACCAACAACAGAATAGTAAAATACGGTTTCGTTTCGGAAGACTTTGTCGAAGACCAAAAACATAAAAGTATTTGCATTTCTATCAGTATTCACACGAAAGCATGAGACTCCGGCACAGTCCATCCAACGGCTTCGCGGAACGAAGAAGATCGATTATCTCTGATATGAAGTACTAGCTTTATTTTTTTATAGATTGTTTCTATTTTCTCCTCTGCCTTTTAAGTCTCTCTCTCAGAGAAGCCCGCGTAAAAGCGTAAGTTCCAGTTTTGAAAACTACAATGATTTTATATCTAGAGAGTGTTTCAAAAACACTAAATGAGAAGTAATAGACATGTGGAATTTGGTCATTCGGTTCAAAAACTAAGTAGAGCCTCTATCGGTATTCACACGAAAGCATGGGACTCCGACACAGTGTGTCCAACGGCCTCAGGGAAGGAGGAAGATCAGTTGTCTCTGATATGAAGTACTAGCTTTGTTTTTTCAGAGATCGTTACTATTTTCTCCTCTTCCCTTTAAATATCTCTCTCTCAAAGAAGCCCGCGAAAAAGTGTAACTTCCAGTTTGAAATTGCAATGTTTTTATGTCTAGAGAGTGTTTCAAAAATACTAAATGAAGAGTAATAAACATTAGGAATTTGGCCATTCAGTTCAAAAACTAAATAGAGTCTCTTCAATTCAAAACTGAATTAATAATAATTCCGACATTAATTAATTCAAAATTAATTATTAATATATTTTGGGTCTTGGGTTAAATTAAAGCTCAACTTATATTGAACCAAACTCAATCATTCTTCATGTTTCAGTATGTTCTTAATGTGTGATACTGCGATCCCATTGGTTTATATTGCGTTGGCAATGACATTTATCCCTTCATTGCTCCTAGGTGACAGACTCCAACAATTTATATATCCAAAGCATTATGAAAAGAGCATCACAATAGAGCTTGTGAGAAAAATTTTGATATCTCTACCTGTGTTGTCTGGTGCAAAGGGTACCGCAATACACGAGGTGCATGACTTGATCAAAGCTCGAAAGTCTCTTTGGAATCTGAAGATCCATGAGATGGGGCTGAGGATTAGGAATGATTCGGAAGATACTAAACCAAAGAAGTCATTGGTGCTAAAAACATCCTAAGATCATCAAGAAGAAGTCCTTGGTGCTGAAAACATCCTAAGATAGTGATGATGACCCTGAATTCGACATGGGCATGCTAATTCGAGGAATGAGAAAGCTAATGAACAAGGAAAAACACAAAAATACTTTCCAGAGTATTTTATAAAAGGCCAACAAGAGAAGAATCCCATTGAACCTGCGCAGAAGGGGAGAAAGATGCTCCATCAATCAAGTACTACAAGTGTACAAAACATGGACACATCAGAAGCAACAACCCAAGGCCGACGGAGCCAGAAATAGAAGGAAATCTCAAGAAAATTGCATGGGGCGAAAAACCCAGATCTAACGAGAAGTCCACACAATTGCGTTTAATTGGTCATGAAGAATTAAATTTTGAAGGCCAAAAATAAAATGAGATGATTTTTTTCTATGATAAACTTCTTTGTGAATATACCAAAGTTATGAAATATTTGAAGATTGCTGATAAATAAAGAAATTTAAATCTGACTAAGCTTTATTACTAAATAAAATTAAAAGTTTAAGAATATTGATACACTTTCTAGTTCAAGTCAGTTAATAATTGAAAATATCAGCTCTACATCTTAATCATCTGATTTATGTTTTGATTGCAAAAAACTAGGAAGAGATTGCTATGGGCCTCGGACCAAGTTCTTATTATCCTTTTATTATTGCCTTTTATGTCGCATATTTAAGTAAGTCCAAGTGTTAGGACTTATTTACGCTTATTTATGTTTATGTCTCTTGTATCTCTTATTGAAGGGCCTCCTGGGCTAGTGGAATGACATACAAGAAGTTAGTCTATTCTTTTTCCCCTTGAAGAGATTGTGGTAGCTCTCTCCTCCTGAGCATGCCCTTCCTAGGCAGTCGTGGTTCCGGCTCCAGAGTATCATCCGCCTCTGTCATCCCCGCCTCCAACCATCCTCCGACAACTCTACCAATGTTACAGGCTAGGCCCATAACAAATTGGTATCAGAGCGTTCGGTCCTCCTCATCTCTTCCGCACTAACCGATCGAGTGTGTCCACCAGCCGATGTCACGAGATTCGCATGTCCCCATCGTCATCCAATACTTTTGTGCCCTCTTCGGCATTCAAAGAAAAGAGAAGGGATGCAACCCACGTCGTTCTGCACCAGGAAAACAGACCTCCAGCTCCATTGTTCGAAGATCGCGCATCACCTGCTTCAGCGCCCTGCGTCATCTTCGAAGACGTCAATCTGACTGCTACGCGCCAGCGCATGCTCGTTATAGGGCTTCTCCTTTCTCTGGCATGCTTGATACGCAGCAACCTTCACGCTCCCGCAAGACTTCCGCCGCGCTGACCACAGGCAGGTATATCCCGTTTGTTTTGATCGAAGCTGTTCTGGTCGCTGCTTGCATGCCTTCCTCGCGTCTTCATCACACGCAACCTTCTGGAGCCGCCAGAGCGCGTGTCTCAAACAATCCAGCGCACACTTGTTCATCGAGTTGCCCCCACCCACGATATTAATGTTTCAAGCGCCGTGCCTTTAGCCGCTTATATCCAGAACATTAATTGCTTAATCAATTGATTGCATGATTAATTATTTCTTACTTCGACATGGATTATTTCTTTGTCCAGCTGATTAAACTTCAAGATCAAATGTGCATTCTTATGGCATCCTATACCGCTGATGAAGCCCGATACCAAGAAGCGCACGTCCGACACCAGGTGCCTCTGTCGTGCTCGCCAACTCATCAACTTGTGTGAATTCGATCTCTAGTCATCTGATCCCTATGCAACCACCGAGCCTGATGATCGTTCCACCGCAACCCATGTCGCCGCCTACTCCTGTGAGCCTCCTCCAGACACAACTATTGATGCCCCCGTCGAGGATCTCATTGTCTTTGAGCATCGTGCCATTCGTTCTGCCATCCACCCCCATTCAGCACCCTCTGCTCCCACCACAGCCTCTGCCATCTCTGAACCCCGCTCCAATTGTGAATACCACCCTACTGGCTCCACCACAAACGACCATTGTGGTCCCCGTTCCATCAGATCAGTGGTCTGCCATACATGTCCACGACCGCGAGACAGGCATCATTATGTGGCTACCAAGCCTCTCTACTCCTCAGAACCCCTCGAACAGCAGTGTCATCTGCACGTTATGAGCTATCCTCCCGATGACACATTTGCACAGCCCTTCCGCTACAAGGAATTGTTTTGGCGCGAAGTTAAGGAACCTGACGATCGCACCGACTGGGTCACGCTCGAGCTTGAGGGCAAGCTTGATTTCAAGAAGGGGTTGAAATGTTACGGGCCTCAGGCCTAGTTTTTATTACCTCTTATTATTATTTTGTATGTTGCATATTTAAGTAACGCCAAGTGTTAGGACTTATTTACGCATATTTACATTTATGTCTCTTGTATCTCTTATTTAAGGGACTGATGGGATAGTGGAATCACATGCAAGAAGTTAGTTTATTCCTTTTCCTCTTGAAGAGATTGTGGTAGTTCTCTCCTCCCGAGCACACCCGCCTAACCAGTTACGGTTCCGGCTCCACAGTATCTTCCGCCTCACTCATCCCCGCCTCCGGCCATCCTCTAACGACTCTACCAATGTTATGGGCTAGTCTAATAAAAACTTGGTATCAGAGCTTTCGGTCCTCCTCGTCTCTTTCGCATCCAACCGACTAAGTCCGTCCACCATCCGTTGTCACGGGTTCCGCCTGTCCCCCTTTCATCGCCCAACACTTATGTCCTCCACGACATCCAAAAAAAGAGTACGCAGCCTCGCCATTCTTCACCAGGAAAACAGACCCACATCTCCAGCCCCACTATTCGAAGACCACGTATCACATGTGCCAGAGCCCTGCATCATCTTCAATGACGCACGTCTGACTGCTCTGCGCCAGCGCACACCCGCTATAGAGCTTCTCCTTTCCCTGGCGTGCTTGATACCTTCCAGTGCACCCACAACGACCTTCACGCTCCAGCAAGGCTTCCGCCGCGCTAACCCGCGGGCAATCGCATCCCATTTGTCCAGATCAAAGCAGTTCTGACCACTGCATGCACGTCCTCCATCACGCCTTCCTCGCATCTTCATCACACGCAACCTTCGGGAGCCGCTAGAGCGTGCATCTCGAGCAATCCAGCGCACGGTTGTTCCTTGATTTGCCCCCACCTGTGATTTTAGTGTTCCGAGCAATGTGTCATCCAAAACATTAATTGTTTAATCAATTGATTGCTTGAATTATTCCTTACTTCGGAATGGGTGATTTCTTCGACAAGCTGACTAAACGTCAGCATCATAAGCGCGCTCTTATGGCGTCATATGTCGTTGAAGAAGACCGACACCAAGAATTGCACGCCTGACACCAGGTTGCCCCTGTTGCGCTCGCCAAGTCATCAACATTTCTGAATCCAATCTCTCGTCATCTGAACTCTGTGCAACCAGCGATCCCGATGATTGCTCCACAGTAACCCATGTCGCCGCATACTCCTATGAGCCTCCTCCAGACACAGTTGTCGTTGTCCCCGCAGCGAATCTCATTGGCTTTGAGCCTCGTGTCATTGGTTCGTCAGCCACCTCCATTCAACACCATTTGCTCTCGCCACAGCCTCTGCCAGCTTCGAGCCCCACTCCCATTGTGAATACGACCCTACTTGCTCCACCACGTATGACCACTGTGGTTATCGTTCCACCGGGTCAAGGATTTACCTCACGTGTCCACAGCCTCCAGACAGGCATCATTATGTGTCTACCATGTTGCCCTACTCCTCGGAACCTCTCGGAGAACAGTGTCATCAGCCATGACATCTGTGAGTACGTCATGAGCTCTCTTCCCGCTTAAACATTTGCTCTGCCCTTTCGCTACAAGGAATTTTTTTGGCGCGAAGTTAAGGAACCTGAAGATCGCACTGACCAGGTAACACTAGAGAGCTTGAGGGAAAGCGTGATTTCAAGAATGGGTGGAATGTTATGGGTTTAGTACTTATTATCCTTTTATTATTGTCTTTTGTCGTTTATTAAGTAATTCTAAGTGATATGACTTATTTACGCTTATTTACGTGTATGTCCCTTGTATCCCTTATTTAAGGGCCCCTGAACTAGTTGAATGGCATGCAAGAAGTTAGTCAATTCCTTTTCCCCACAAGAGATTGTGGTAGCTCTCTCCTCCCGAGCACACCCCGCTAGGCAGACACGGTTCTGACTCCACAGTATCATCCTCCTTTGTCATCCCCTCCTCTGTCATCCCCGCCTCCGACCATCCTCCGACAACTCTATCGAAGTTACAAGCTAGGCTCATAACATAGAACTAAAGAACTAGAAATGTTTAAATCAATTGACAGAGAGAAATGATAATTTAATTAAACTTAATGAAGAATTGAATCAGGAAATTATAGGCCTAAGCTAGAAGAGGGACCATCAAGAGCCCTTTTCGTACGAGAGTGAGAGACAGATGAAGGTCGCCCACGGGGCAGGTAGATAAAGTCTCCAGAGGGACGCCTCGCGCTCAAACTAGTCCTTCTATGAAAACGGTGAATAGAAGTAAAAAGCATGATAATAGGTGTGTTACTACTCACCGATAATATCAGCCTAAAAGAAAAAATGTATGACTTAGAATTTGCAATCCAATATTCTCGTTAGGATAAAAATCTTTGAAAATGTTGTTGTCAAATCAACATGTTGGTATGGTAAGTAGTGATGGGGGCCAGCCAGACTTTTTGGAGCACGATTTTATGGGCCCGTTTGGGGCTAATTTATCACCTTCCATATTTGGCATCAGCAGATGAACAATTCGAGATCGTAGTCGCATCTGGAGTGACGCTTAGATATTTTTATGTATTTTTTTTATGACGATTTGACAACCATCATGATTGCGCAATCTGGCCCATTTATGAAGATTGTCTGTCTTTTGTCTATTTATATCAGTGTAGGGGATGGTTTTGGCCTGATCGCAAATTTTGGAAAATTCTTCCTCGACCTCCCAATCATCCATGGTGCCGACTCCGCAAACCTCAGGTGACGAGTCTTAGGTATTATCTCCTCTTGTTTTCCTCTTAGTGTCTTTTTATATCAGTGTAGGGGCTGGTTTTGGCCTGATCGCAAATTTTGGAAAATTCTTCCTCAATCTCCCAATCATCCATGGTGCCGACTCCGCAAACCTCGGGTGACGACTCCTAGGTATTATCTTCTCTTGTTTTCCTCTTAGTGTCTCCCCACCCCTTACCACATCCAAGCCTCCCCATCCTAGTACCACACAACAGTCCCCCCCCCCCCCCACCCCACCCCCCCCCCCCCCCCACACACACACCAATTGCATTCACCCCTATCCCCAAACCCTATACTCATAGTTTTCCCCCTCTATGTATTCCCCAAACTATCTAGCCCACCCAACCATCCCATTATATTGCTGACAACCCCCGGGAAGCCTTTTCCTAATGTTGTAGGGCATCTCCTCCCTTGTCCTATTACGGTCCCTCCTACCCCATCCATCCAACCCCCTCAGACCCCACTTCAACCCCAGTTGCCCCCCCCCCCCAGCCCAAATCTACCCCAAACCACCCTACCGCCAGCCTTGGACAACAACTTGGTTGTTTTCGATTCTTCTTTGGCACCCCTTCCCACGATCTATTACAGCAGCCCCTCCATCCAGCCCTCATACAATGGTCGACCTTTCCCTACAATCCCAACATCCCCCACCGCTGCCCACGGTGCCCAGATCTTCTTCCTCCTGTATCGGACCACTACACTCATGTGAGTTCGTTATTCGGTTTTTTTTATTTTTTGCACTTTGTACGGATCAAAGGGTATATTGTTATGGATATATATCTTCATAATTCACTTCATTTTCCTTAATCTTGTTTGGTTTGCAAGGCATTATTCTGTTGGGCATTAAATTACTAGTGTTCTCGCCTGCGCGAACCAAAACCTACAAGTTATCTTTAATCGTTTTGTGATTGACTGTGCTATTTGGGTTAGTTTTTTTTGAATTGTTATTAGTTGCAATCACTTATCGGACTAGTCCTTCCATGTTTGCATCATCCAGGAGTTGTAGTTAGGATTTCCCCAACACCGCACCTTAGGGTTTGGATAGCTTTAGAGTCGCATACACCTCCGTACCCTAAGTCAAATATGGCTTTGGTTTTTAACTATACATCTGACTAACTCAAACATAAGAAATCATGCACTTTGTTCTTCTTTTGAGAAATGCTAATTATGCATGAAATTTGCTCACATCTCTGGCTCATGTATGTTGAAAGATAGAGTATGCAATGGAAGGACTAGTCCAATAAGTGATTGCAACTAATAACAATTCAAAACAAAACTAACCCAAATAGCACAGTCACAAATTGAAGACCTACCTGCGTATTTTGGTCACAAATTATTTCCTTTCTGTAGGCGTGTTGGACAACTAAGAATAACAACGAAATATGGTACCTGGATTCTCGATGCTCAAAATATATGACATGTAACCAATCAAAATCCATTAGCCTAAAAGAAAGAAAATGTAGTATGTTACATACGGAGATAATATCATAGGTAAAATCATTTGTATTCGGGAGGTAGGTAATGCGAAGTGTAAAATGTACTTTTAGTCGATGGTTTGTAACACAATGTTATTTCTATTTGTCAAATGCATGATAAAGGCTTGGATGTGTTGTTTTAATCCAAAACTAACTTCTTAAATATCTTGGATTCCAGGATCGATAACTATTTTTTCGCACATAGATCACATAATGTTTATACAATTACATTTGATGACATAGAAAACAAATTGTTAAATGTTTACTTGTTAGAAACGAGGAGATGAATCTTTCACACAAAAGATTAGACTCTCTGGCGTAAGGTTTATTGAAAGACTATCAAAAAAGAAATTGTTATGAAGCCTAGCCAATCTAAAAAGTGAAGGTAACACTGTGTGATGCGTGTCAGAATGGTAAATTTGCAATATCATAATTTCCATCAAAAACTGAGGTAATCATTTATCAACCCCCACAACTTACTCTTATGTATATATTTTGACCATTGAGCATTTCAAATATAGGTGGAAGTATGCATTTGCTTTGATTGATGATTATTTTCGAGCTTGTTGGTCTCCAGCTAGAGCCGATGACTAAACAGGCCACGTGGAATCACTCGTTAAAATCGCACACATAATCAAAAGAGGAGGAAGAAATTACGGGGTTTTGGGGAGCGAGTCGATGTGGTCGGAAAATGAATGAACTTAGAGAGGGGGAATAAATAAAAAAATAAAATGCCAAATATCAAGATCCTATAAACCCCGAGTGGAATTAGATGAATTAAATTAACTAAAGTTCATTGTAAATGCTCAAGTTTCTCTTTATTATTTTTAGTCTCACACCTCTAATATTGGGTTGGGGTCCTTCTTGTGTATAAATAGAAGTGCTATGTAATATTTAAGATTAAATTGGAAATAATACTAAATTTATTTTCTCAACTGGGTATTATAGCCGACTTTTTTTCGGCTACAGGTGTTTTGTCTGTTTCCGCATTTTTGCGATCATGCGACTCTCCTGCACTGCCTCGGCGAACTGCGCACCAATCTCAATTGCGATCGGCGGATCCTCTGCTTGTGCGAGCTACATCCCGCGTGTTCATCTCTCAGCCTCCTGCGAACCCACCACAATTTTGCGAACAGCGAACTCCCTTCCTATGCGAGCTCCATTCATGCTCCTCCGCGAGCTCCATTCATGCTCCTCCGCGAGCTCCATTTTTACGATCTACGAGCTCCCGCAACGCTGCGAGCTCGACGTCTGTGATCCGCGAGCTCCATTCCCACACCTCTGTGAGTTCGACTTATTTGATCCGCGAGCTCCCCTCCCACTCTTGCTCGTTGCTCATCCTCCTGCGGGTCTGCACGACCTCTCCACGCATCTCCTCCGTGAGCTCGGCATTGTAACACTCGTTGCGCTTGCACTGCGCTCTCGTCTAGTGCTTCTCTTCGAAGACTTCTCGAAGACAATTCCTGTTGTTGCGTTTGATTCCTGCTGCCAAGACCTTCCCGCTGCGAGTTCGCTGAGCATTTTCTGGACTTACTGTCGGACTCTTTTCGGAATGTTCTTGTGCTTGAATATTATTTTCCGTTGGGAGTAGCTAAATGGCCGGCTCCTCAGACTCAAATATTCAGACCACTTCTCCTGTTACAAACCCTTCGGGTAATGATTTCCGGTGAACGATGAACCCATGGTTCCTCCGGGTCCATCGACATTACCACTGTACCTTTGGATGGCTCCAATTATCTTGAATGGTATCGTGCGGCGCAACATGTCATTAGCAGCCATCAGTTATATGGGTAAATTGATGGGACCATTGTTCAACGTCGAGGTGAATTCTGCGGAGCTGAAGGTTGATGAGTTGAATTTTGCCGAGGTGAATTCAGGAGGCGAGGCCTCGGTCATGTGATGAGTTGCCCCAAAGTTGATGATCTGCTAAGTAGAGGTAGCTGAGGCGGATTGGCCACTCAGGGTGTATAACCCGTAATTCGTCGAGATCAAAAGTGCATAAGAAAAAGACCTCCTGAATTCACCTCGGCGGCCTCTTACACCCCCTCCTCGGGGCGTGATAAATTCATCACCGCCAATGACTATCTCTCCTCTATTGTTGGCAAGAGAACCATCTTATGTTCATTTGTCATGCCTCTCACATCAATTTTATATATTCCTACATTTCCTCGCAATTTAGTACGGCATAGTCCGACTCATTTATCTTCTCCTAGTATTGTTCCTTTTGATATTATTCATACTGATGTTTGGAGACCTTCTCCTGTAACACCTCTCTTGCCACCGTTGATTCGTGACATTTATTAGCTGCTTTTCTCGCTCTACTTGGGTGTACTTATTAAAATGCGAAAATGAGGTTTTTTTATTGCTTTAAACTTTTTCACAAAATGGTGGCTACTCAATTTGGCAGTACTATTTGGGTCATCTGTAGTGATAATGAGGGGAGTACGACGATCGTGGTGTCTTTGGCACATATCTCGTTGACCATGGTATACTTCATCAAACCACGAGCATCCATACCTCCACCCAAAATGGTGTTGTTGAACACAAGAACAAACATCTTCTCGAAGTCACGCGGTGCCTTCTAATTACAATGAATCTCCCAAAATCCTATTGGGGCGAAGTTGTCCTCAACGCAGTTTACTTCATTAACCGCCTTCCCTCCAATACTATGCAATGTGCTTCCCCTATCTCTCGTTTGTCTACCAAGTGTTGTCCACGCATCTCATTTCCCTCCTCGTGTGTTCGGATGTGTTTATTTTATCCGTGTTCATCAACACAACCGTGATAAACGGAATACTCGTTCCCTCAAATGTGTTTTCGTTGGTTACTCCTCTATTACGGAAGGGTATCATTGTTATCACTCTTCCTCTCGACGTTTCCTCTACACCATGGAAGTTACTTTCCATGAAGGGGAACATTTTTTGGCTCTCGTCAGGGGGAGAGGAACAGTAATGTTGACACTCCCATTATAGCATTGTATCCTCCTCTTTCCACTTATCCTACTACCACGTCCACTCGTGTCCTCCCTCTGATTCCTGTTGTTAGAAGTCTTATTTCTCCTCGTCCTCAACCTCAAGCATATGAACGACGCAACCCTGGTGCTGAGATGTTACAAACCCCGTCATTCCACCACAACAGATACAATCTTCCAAACCAGATCCTGACGAAGACCTCCATCGCTCTCTCATACATCTGAAGAGTAAGTCGGCCTCTTCTAAATACCCTATTGACAATTATATCTGATATCAAAATCTGACGCATGCACATAAAGCCTTCATCTCCTTGTTGTCTTATGTTCGTATTCCTAACACATGGCAGGAAACGATAGACATTCCAGAATAAAGAAAGGCAATGGAAGAAGAGATGTCCGCATTAGAGAAGAACTAGACTTGAGAACTATCTCGTCCCCAGGCTGGAAAAAAACTGTTGGCTCCCAATGGCTGTTCTTCGTCAAACAGAATCAAGAAGGGGTCATAGAGAGATACAAAGCACGACTAGTCGCTCAGAGATGTACTCAAACCTCTGACGTGGATTATCACGAAACGTTTACATCGGTTGCCAAGATGGACTTCATATGTATTATTTTACCATGTGATGCATGTCTGGATGCGATCTACAGGAATTGAATGTGAAAATGCCTTTTTACATGGCGATCTTGAAAAAGAGATATACATGAAGTTTCCGCCGGGTTTCTCAAAGACAGGATCGGAAGGGGAAGTCTGTCAACTTAAAATCTCCCAGAGCTTGGTTTGGGAAGTTCCAAAAATTCATGACTCTATTGGGATACAAAAAGAGCCACTCTAATCATACCCTATTTAATAAAATGAGCGCAGAGCAAGTGGAAGTTCTCATTGTCTATGTCGACGATATCATTATCACAGGAAAAATTTTAGAAGAAATCGCATGGCCTAAAGCACGTCTGTACAAGGAGTTCATAGAAGAGTTGAAATATTTCTTAAGAATTAAAGTTACGGGATCTGGTCGTGCAATCTTTATTTCTCATAGGAAATGACTTGGACCTTCTAGAAGAAATAGGGATGCTTTGTTGTGCACAGGTAGATACTCTCAAGGAAGTAAATTGTAAAATCAATGAAGGTTATGATGGTGAGAAACTGAACTCTGCTAGCTACCAAAGATTAGTGGGAAGGCTTATCTATCTCACGCACGCTCGTCCTGATATCACGTACACGGTTGGGATCCTGAGCAATCGCAGATACATGCATTCTCCCAGATTGCGAGATCAAGAAGCCGCGGTACGAGTGTTACAGTACCTGAAGAAGTATCTTGGACGTGAAATCCTATTATCCCAGAATAAGCATATGAATGTTGAAGTATACACAAATGTTGATTGGGCTGAAAGCTAAGATGAACGAAAATCCACCACAGGATATTGCTCCTTTGTTGGAGGAAATCTCGTCACATAGAGAAGCAAGAAACAAAATATAGTAGCAAGATGCAGTGTAGAAGCAGAATACAGGGCAAAGTCACAAGGGATATGCAAAGGATTTTGACTTCAATCTATAATGCATAATTTGGGACTACAAGATGGAAAGCCCATACGATTATATTGCGATAATAAAACAACTATCAACATTGCTCATAATCTCATTCAACATGACCGACCAAAACATGTTGAAATTGATAGACATTTCATCAAGGGTCATCTAGAAAAAGAAAACATTTGCACTCCATTTGTCCAATCTCAAGATCAGCCGGCAGATATCTTTATCGAGGGTATGTGTTGCGACACCTTCACTGATAATATCTCCAGGCTGGGAATGATTGGCATATACTCTCATCTTAAGGGGGAGACTGGGATTAGATGAATTAAATTAACTAAAGCTCATTGTAAAGGTTCGCTATAAAGGCCCATGTTTCTTTTTATTATTTTTAGTCTCACACCTCTAATATTGGTTTGGGGGTCCTCCTTTGTGAATAAATATAGGTGGTATGCAATATTTAAAAATATATTGAAAATAATACGCAATTTCTTTTCTCAACTCCCTGAACCGAGTCTGTAACTGGAGCTCGGGCGCAAAAAATTAGGCTCAAATAGAGGTGAGGGATGGAGCCGATAACTAATCATAAGTGATCGCATAGAGTCTACTACTACGTATCAAAATAAATCTCGAACATGGGGCTCTGATATCAAGCTGAAGCAAGATGAATCTACAGGTGACTGACACGAAGCCCTAACCCTATAAGAATGCGAGCAACCATAAACAAATGCAATGGAACCAAGGACAACCCTAAAATAAGATGCAGAAGAATGCATGCATGCGCAATCCAATGAACGGGATTCCTATGACGTAAACCTAACCCCAATGCGAATGTAACACTTCAATCATGCAATTACTTCTGACGTACATTAAATTAAAAAATATTAATTAAAATCCCGCGCAAGTGTTACAATTGATCACAAATATTAAAATTTATGTAAACGGATAACAATTGCAAATAATTGAAAGTGCATAAAAATTAAAGCACATGGCAAATGGGAAATGCACATTCAATGAAAGAAAATTAGTCAAGCATAATAAGAGCAAAAGTATCACTATGAAGAATAAGGTGCATATGTATAAGTGTAAGAAAATGAGAACGGAAAGTAAAAGCTTACCAAGTAATCGACGCCAATAGTGAAGGATGAGGTGGGAAGGCTTGGGACAGTCATAGGAGTGTTGCAGAGGAAATGACTTTTTTGAACCTGGCGCCTGTAGATGGGGTGAAAAAGAGGGTGGGAGGTTGCATGGCTGCAGTCAATTGTAGAGGGAATCTCGAAGGTGTCGACAAATGGAAATCTAAGGGAAAAAGGGGCGATTGTGGTTGGATGTTGTCCTGGAGAGTTTTGACAGCAAGCTGCAGGTGGGTGGGGTGGGGGCGGAGGCCAGATAGCCTTGGCAAAGTAGTTGGAGGTATTTTATGGTGATGGAAGGGACAAATGAAGGCTATGGAGTGGGAAAATGGTAGGCAATTGTTGTAGAGGGGAATGGAGGACCAATGATGGCAGAGGGTTATGGTTAAACCGGAGGCAACTGTAAGGGGTGCAGGGAGGAGCGGCAATGGCAAATAAGGGTTGTAGATATGTCTGCAACTGTGTAGAGGGAGTAGAGAGGACAGGAGATGGAAGATGGAGGCGAAGGGGCGTTGGCACCCGCCAAGGGCTTGAACCGACGACGTCAACACCGCGCGGGTTCGTCAGCATCGCACTAAGCAGCGTCTTCTATCGTTGAAACTCTCGATCCCACCTAAAGCTAAAACAAGAGATATATAAAGGAGGAGTTAGGTTAAAGGAATCAGATGGCCCAAACTATCTAATCTATTCATTTAACCTAACTTTCAAAATATCACACTGAAAAGTAGGGGAAAAAAAGTGCCAAACGCAATGGTGGTCTCCGATCGTCGATCTGATTATCCAAAAACGGTTAATGACCTAAGTAGATCAAATGAGTGTGATCAACCCCATCACTAACACTATATACTAGTCTAATTTTTGAATTTATACTCAAACAACTAAAGTCTATCTTTTATTATCTTAACTTCGATTGATGTCACTCCCAGTGTTCTTTTGATATAATCACTCCTCAATTGTCTTTTTTTTTAATTTGTCACACATCCTTCTTAGCATTCTCATTTTTATCATGCTCAATTTACATATCAAGGATTCTTCTATCGGCAACACTTAGACCTATATACAACATCATTGACCCAATTGCAATTTTATTAAATTACCTTAATGTCTCAATGATATCATCTTATGTCATAATACTCCCAAGACACTTCTCCATTTCAAGCATGCATCCTTAACTCTAAAGCGTACACCTTCATCTATAATCACAATTCATTTTTCTAAACAATCGATTTAAGGTAGTTAAATCTATCACACCAAGATATTGCTAAATCTTCTAGTACATAAATTGATAATTTCTAATATACTCAACTAAAATTGCGTATATTAAAAATTGATAATGTCTAATATACTCAACTAAAACGTGCCAAAACGCAATGGTGATCTCCGATCGTCGATCTGATTATCCAAAAACGGTCAATGACCTAAGTAGATCAAATGAGTGTGATCGACCCCATCACTAACACTATATACTAGTCTAATTTTTGAATTTATACTCAAACAACTAAAGTCTATTTTTTATTATCTTAACTTCGATTGATGTCACTCGACTCACTCCCAGTGTTCTTTTGATATAATCACTCCTCAATTGTCTTTTTTTAATTTGTCACACATCCTTCTTAGCATTCTCATTTCTATCATGCTCAATTTACATATCAAGGATTCTTCTACCGGCAACACTTAGACCTATATACAACATCATTGACCCAATTGCAATTTTATTAAATTACCTTACTGTCTCAATGATATCATCTTATGTCATAATACTCCCAAGCACTTCTCCATTTCAAGCATGCATCCTTAACTCTAAAGCGTACACCTTCATCTATAATCACAATTCATTTTTCTAAACAATCGATTTAAGGTAGTTAAATCTATCACACCAAGATATTGCTTAATCTTCTAGTACATAAATTGATAATTTCTAATATACTCAACTAAAATTGTGTATATTATACTCATTCCTATTGAACTAATTTAGACCATTATCTTCTGAACAATATCTTTATTATTCAAAATTTTCATTTAGCTTAGTAGCTGTCTCACCAATTAGAAAATGTCATTTCAAAAAACATACAACAAGACATTTTGCTTTGGATATATTTTGTAAGCATCTCCACACTTAATACAAAAATATATGCAAATCCTTGATCTAAACCTTCTATAATTTGAAATTTTTTGGTCATCCGCAACTATTTCTAATACAACTATTTCTAATATTAGTTAAAAATAAATCAAAAGTTTTTTTTTCTGCTATTAATTGTTAGGATTATTATCCTAAATGGTGCTAGTCGATTAGGGTCAGTTTCCAATTTGTTTCAGTATTTTTTTTACTCCTATTATAAAATGTTGTTAAGCTAGAAGTCAAAAATACTTTCCATTAATATCCCTCCATAACAGCATACAAATCCTCTCTTGGCTTTTTATAAGTAATTGTATATCAGAAAGACCTACCGTGTAGCTCTCCATTATAGACCTAAAGGATCAAATCCCAAGGAGTGTATGAATCTCAAATAGATGTCAACTTTCCCTTCCTTTAACACGCAACCCAAGGCAAATTTTCCCTTATCCTGATAAGAAACACACAGAGTTCATTTCATTTTCCGACACTAGAAAATACATGAGGGTGCTAAAACCTTAATTAGGGTTTGGAATTCCAACATGCATGATAATGTTTCATCTTGCTTCTACATGCATGGTAATGCATCATCTTGCTCCTCCAAACTCCTGCATGCTTTATACTTGCATATGTTTTAAAAAATACCTAATTTCATTGCAATCATTCTTTAGAAAGACTACAAAACATAATTGGAATTCAAATTAATTCCATAAGAATTTATTTTGCACTAGAAGAATTTTTTTTATTTTAACCTTTGAATTGCAAAATTCTGCCACTTGGATTAAGCTCGTAAAAGTAAAAATAAAAAATACAACTTAAAGTCATCTCCACTGCATCTCTCCTCAAAACCCTGGACTGTCTTCTACACTCATCAAGCTTGTGGTATTTTGTAACTAGATCATCTATGCTGCCTCCCTTCTCAAAATAGTAGCTCTCCTCCTACTCCATAGCAACAATTCGCTCTCCTCCTCATTTACACTACTATAAAGAGGGTGCTCGTTGGAAAGGGATTTTCATTTTAAGGAAGACACAGTTTATGTCACCCTCCTCCTCCTCCATCAACAGCACAGCATTGTTTGTTGTTTAAAAGTAGACCATCCTCTTATCGTCTTAATTTTAGTCTGATTAAAAGGGGGAGCTTTTCAAATTCTGTGTTTATTCCTTCACGAATGGCTTGCTGAAACTGTACTTAATTTGCTAATTTATGGCTTCTTAAATACAGTCAAAATGTTTTGTTAAAATTGGAGAGCAGAGAACTAGCAGTGGAAAGCGAAGAACCAATGGACAGTCATTTGATGCAGAGAGCTAATACGTCATCACATATTTGCATTTGTTTTCTTGAATGCAGTGATTTAATGAAACAATTATTACAGTACAGAACCTTCAATGCAGTCACTTCTCAAATTCTTTACAATTCCAGTTCTGCATCTGAAAAATAGAATTGCAGAATTCCAATTTTATATATGCAATTCCATATTCTGCAAGAACACCTCAATTGAAATTCAGGCCAATTCCAACAGAACAGGCCCTAAGAGCTTCACATAAGCCTTAACACCTAATTGCCTTGAGGTTTCATAAGATATCAACATCCACATTCCCTCATCGGAAGAAATCCAACAAAAGAAATTTGCAACCATGCTTGCATCCAGATCAATATGATGTGGGCTAGTTACGTTGTATCAAGATCTAGAACAAAGAACACAAACTTGCATTGCATAAAAGAAAAACACGGATACCATCGGGAGACAAGCTCCCGTCCAGCACCCAGGGGATTTGTCCTCCAAGGTACTCTCCTCTCCAAGAGAGCCAAAAGACTAAATTCAAAAGATAAAGATGTCATCACCTAAGGGTCTCCTTATATAGATGGAGGCCTCACTACAAGACAAGGGCACTACATTATAAAATACGTATCAACACTCCCCACCCGAAAAAAATGAACTTGTCCTCAAGGTGGAGGTCTGTAGGGGTCATCCGCGAGCGTCAGGGGGTCCAAGTCCCTGAAGTCAGGACCATCGTCTTTAGATCCCACCAGCACGCGCAAGTCTTTAAAAGCGCGGACGTGGGTGGGACAATACGACTGCTGGCTGCGAAAGAAAAGGCCCTTGCAGTGAAACTCGGGGTGTTGCTTGTGAGATAAGCGGTGGGGTCGTCGGGCGCCGGTGGAGGCGGGGCTGGCGAAACTGGGGAGGCGGCCTGGCAGAGGGGGTAGGTGATCCGAGCGGGGAGGAGGCGGCGTAGATTTCGGCGGCAACGGCTTGTGGGGTAGTCGGACCGAGGAAGACGACTAGGTGGTGTAAAGTTCCTCGTCAAGGCAACGAGCTTGCTCCATGACGCGGGAAAGGGTCGTCGGATTGTAGACCCGGAGGCGCGCCCAAAAGTGGGGTTGTAAACCCCCAAGAAAGTATCCCAAGTAGTGGTCAGGGGATAGACCGGGTACGTGCGTGGCGATCTCGATGAACTCTTCAATGTAGTGGCCACAGTGTCAGACTAGCGCACGAAGTTGAGGCGCTCATATGCATTGCTCGCCTAGCGGGTGTTATAGTGGAGGAGGAGTTCCGCCTTCAACATGATCCAGGAGAGGTCAGGGGCCTCCTGGCACGTCCAACACACCCAATGGAGCGTTGAACCCTCCATATAGATAGTGACCAGAGGAACCTTCTGGATGGCAGGGGTGGATTGAAGGTCAAAGAACTGTTCGGCGCAGGCGATCCAACCAAGAAGGTCGGAGCCGTCGAACACAGGGATCTCGATCTGACGTAGAGGAGTCGGGTGGATGTCTGCAGTAGGGTAGAGAAACCCCATGTACTCTGGGACGGGCCGAGGGGGTTGTCGTGGTGGTGGCGTGGGAAGCGGTGGGTGGTTTATAGTCGTGCCCGCGAGCTCTCGAAGGAGAAGTGTGAGATTCTCGAGTCGTGCTTCGAGTTGATCCATGTGATGGGTGTCCGGGGAGGCGTTCTCGTCGGCGTGGAGGGTCATTGAACGTGTCAAGGGCATGGAACGGCGGGGCCGAGGGAGGACGGTGTCGACAGGGCTGAATTGGGTGTGGCGGAGGGAGGAAAAGGTAAGGTCGGGGCCGGTGGCCGACGACTAAGTGCAGGAAGCGGCGTCGAGGCACTAGAGGGCCACTGGAAGGCTGCAGAAGCCGCAGGAGGGCCTCTGGAATGCGGGGGATGAGTTGGAGGGCCGCTGGAAGTCGAAGGAAACGTTGGGGGGGGGGGGGCATACCAGAGGAGGACGGAGACGCTGCGGAGCCGATGCAGGGCCAACGATGGCGCTGGAGAGATGGGTGGGGCTAGAAGGAGGGTGTGTGATCGTGCGGGCTCGTTTAGCACATGGGAGGCGGCAGAAGATCCGCATCGGAGGCGCGTGGAGATGTCGCGTGAAGAGATGGAGGATGTGGAGTCCCATAGACGGAGAGAAACACTCGATGGTTGAATCCGCAGAAACAGTACGGAGATTAAGTTAGGGTTCACGGAGGAACCCTAAGCGCGCAGCAGGTCAGACCAATTGATACGGGCTAGTTACACCGTATCAAGATCTAGAACAAAGAACACAGTTGCATTGTATAAAGGAAAACACAGATACCATCGGAAGACAAGCTCCCACCAAGCACTTGGAGGTTGGGTCTTCCAAAGTACTCTCCTCTCCAAGAGTGCTAAAAGACTAACAATTCAAAAGATAAAGATGTCATCACCTAAGGGGCTCCTTATATAGATGGAGGTCCCACTACAAGATAAAGACACTACATGACGAAATATGTATCACAATATGCGTTTGGCAAGTCTTCCATATATCAACTTGACCAAGGCTGCTAGATTTACAGCAACAAAGTAAACCGAAACACCAAAACACCCGTTAACCAATCACCCATCCATTGGGTACAAAGTGTTTCCATGTGATTAGTATCTTAGCAAACAACTATCAAAGCTCACAAAGTCCCACTGGAAGTGCCTAACAAAACACGGTAAGCACGTACATAATATCTTCTAATGAGACATATTAATGATATAAAATGGAAGAAAAAGACTTCAAAATATAAGCAGACCTAATTTTAAACCTAATGTACGTATATGCCTAACTTGTTTTTTTTAACCCTAATAATCAACACAATAGTAAAATGCCAAAAATTACCTCCGGAGTAAGAATGATTGACCGATTTATAAATGTTGCCCAAGAACGGAACAAATGGGCACCAGCACCACTGCATTTATTGAAAGAAAAAAAATTTAAGAAGTATGATCTATAATGAAAGAGAAAATATATTATCATAGTTCTCAACCCAAAAATGTCAAAAGGTACTAGTGTTACAGGCTCATCATGGTTTCATGTCTCAAGGAGAAGAAGTTAGTTACCTAGGGAAGACAAATATGTGATCCCGTCCACCTGAAAGGCGGAAATAGGGCATTTGGCCTAAAACCTGGTTTTAGAAATGAAATCGGGTTAATAGCTACAAATTATTGAAACAAAACTTCTGCAGGAATCAACAATATGTAAAGACCTTATTCTGAAAAAATATGAGAAGATTGCAGGGAAGGGGAAAAAAGGAAAGGATCGGGAAAGATGAGGAATTAAAATTGCCTAATTATCAAAAGTGGACTTCTTAAAAAATGATGGGGATCATCCACCACCTGTGGCTTGCCGCAAGGCGAGGACCGCGATCGTGTATTCACGCAGGAGGACTTGACCGGATCGACGGTCCAACTCCACGGATGTGTCCGGATTTTCGTTTACTTATGTTTTCATATTATTGTTATTTTCAGTCATTACTTAGTGAGATCGGGTCCGTTAAATTAACGGGCAATCATAGCTGTTGATGTAAGGATGTCCTAGGGTAGCTTTATTATAAATAAGAGTAAGGGGGCAGCCGTCAAGGCATTGCAAATTTTGGAGAAAGATTATCCCCTGAATCAGGCGATCTTCTCACGGTGACGACTCCTAGGTATCTCTTTGTATCCTTTTGTATCCAAATCCTAAAACCGCAACTTTTCTCCTTCCCAAAGCCTCCACCGAAACCATAAATAAAGCTACTACCGCCATTCCCGCTACGGTTCCACCGTTCATTGTTCGTTGCCTCTCCCTCCCATCCGACAAGGCCATATTCTCCTCCCCAGCAGCACAACTGACACCCCACCTCCACCGTCCAGAACGTATCCTCATCAGCTTCCAAAACCCCATATAATATCCTCATTTCCCAGCAGAACCATCCCCCTCCGTCCGCCAGAAAATCCCTCTCGATACCCCATTCCCCCCTGCAGGATCCTTCCCCAGTCAGCCTCCAGAAAACCTCACATAGGCCTTCAATCTCCTCCATTCAGGCCCCACCCGATAGTTCCACTCCCTCCTCCAGACCCCCTCCGCGACAGCCACCAGCAGCATCAAATCCACCGAAGTCTCTACCCCCGGGGCAGCATGCACCCCTTACTTCGTGAGTATAACTTTGTTGTATGGATGCACCCCTTACTTCGTGAGTATAACTTTGTTGTATGGATATATGGTGTTGTGATTTCATGTTTGCTTGGATCTGGTTTTGTGGTTGTTTGTTCTAGAAATTTTTGTGATCAGTTGGATTTATTTGTGAACGTGCTCTTGCTTTGGCCCCCCGCGCAGAGGAAAACCTATGTCCGCTTGTTTAAAGAATTATTTTGTCTTGCTTAAAATATTTGCATGTGATTTAGTCATGTATTGCATTGTTTGGATTTCACCGTCAGATCCTGCATGCGTGTCACATATAGCATTCAAGGAAAATAGAGTTCTCTTCCTGCACTTCACTCATGATTGCATTTTAGTCATACACCCACTTAACCTACCCTACATCAATTGGTACCAAAGCCCAAGGTTTGGGCCACTTTTATGCTTCGTAGTGGAAGATTTTTTTAGATCCCTTATGTCTGACCCACATGTCACTGACGACCTGGCGACTGTTGAGTTCCAACGATTAGTTTCGGATCGTTTTGATGTATTAGGAGCCCGGCACAAAGAGCTTTGTCTCAAAGTGGACGAATTGACCACGAGGATTGGAAACTTAGAGACTTCGTGTGGTACCCCGATATAGCAGGATGAACTTCTCGATGGGGAACCCGATATTCCCCCTCATCCTGATCTTCATCGCAGAGGTGTTCCCCCTCCCCGTGCCTCAGTGGAAACGAAGGGCAAGGCAATAATTCCCAAAGTTCCCAAATCAGGGAGCACAGTGCTTTAGATGTTCCGGCAAAGGACATGTCGTGGCCCAGTGCCCTACACGGAACCGCTTTATTGAGAGAGTGAGCCTAGCAAGCAGTCCCTACAAACTAGGTATAGATAGTGGGAGTTATGTGAATATTGTGGCTCAGAAGGATCTTGAGCGTATGTAGGTGAATACTAAACCTCACCCCCATCCCTATCATGCCATCTGGGTCAGTAAGTCTGCGATCCAAGTCATCCAGTGATGCCTTGTTCCAACCAGTCTTGCCACATTTGAGGATTGAGTGTGGTGCAATGTCATCTATATAGGCATCGCCCGTGTGTTGTTTGGGAGACCCTAGATATATGATCTTGACATCACGTGTTTCGACCAATCAAACAAGTGTCTCTTTTATGATAAGGAACGAAAGATCACGATGTCACATACCCAACCCAAGGTGAAATCCAATGGTCGGATCGAGCCCTCAATTAGTACGAGCTCATCCTACATATTTTGAGATGGAGCGGGTTTTTGAGAGATAGCGCTGACACGGGTATTGTCTATGTAGTGACGACTACCATGGCTTCTGAGTGCCCCACCGATGCCCATGAGCCTCACCCTGACGCTCATCATATTTTGGATAAGTTTGTTGATTATATGCGAGACAAGCTGCCACCCCTACGAGATATTAAGCACGTCATCGACCTAGTCTCAGGAGCTTTGCTACTGAATCTCCATCACTATCATAAGAACCCCAATGAGCACGATGAGCTCAAGCGGCGGGTCAATGAGCTTCTCTGGAAACATTTCATTTATGGGCGTTTGAGTTCACTATCAAAAAGATTACAGTGAAGTACCGCTTCCCTATCCACTGACACGGCAACTTATTAGATATGATGGTTGGCGCTCAAATCTTTTTGAAGATTGATCTTCGCAGTGGGTACCACCAGATTTGAGTTTCCTTCAAGATCAATGATGAAGGCCTTTAAGTCGGGGGAGTTGATGGGGATCATCCAATGATGCGTCTGAATTTTCGTTTACTTGTGTTTTCATATATTATATTGTTGTTTTCAGTCCCAATATAGTGAGATCAGGAATGTTATATTAACGGGCAATCATAGCAGTTAATGTAAGGGTTCCCTGCAGTAGCTTTATTATAAATAAGAGTAAGGGGGCATTCATCAAGGAATTGCAAATTTTGGAGAAAGGTTATTCCCGGAATCCGGCGAACTTCTCGCGGTGACGCTCTGTGAGGCCTAGGTAACAATCTTTTTGTATCACCCTCCTAAAACCGCAGCTTTCCCCTTCCCAAAACCTCCACTAAACCCTACTGCCATCAGCCCCGCTACAGTTCCATCGTTCGTTGTACGTTGCATCTCCCTCCCATCCGACGGCGCCTTATTCTCCTCACCAACGACCAGAAGACACCCCCACCTCCACCGTCCAGAAATCCTCCCCGCCAGCTTCCAGAACCCCACCTGATATGCCCATTCCCCCTGCAACCCCCCCCCCCCCGGTCATCCTCCAAAAAACACCTCATGATACCATATTCCCACAACAGGAACCTTCCCATGTCAACCTCCAAAAAACCTCGTATGGGCCTTCGATCTCCTACATCCAGGCCCTACCTGATAGTCCCATATCCCTCATACAGATCCTCTCACTGACAGCCACCGGCAGCCTCAAATCCACCACCTCTCATATCCCTGGGGCAACAGTCTTGCATCTTCTTCCATCGAATCTACCTCCCTTGTCAGCACCCCTCACCCGTGAGTATTACATTGTTGTATGAACTACGTTTTTCATTATTGATATATGGTGTCGTAGTTTTATATTTGCTTGGATCTATAGATTTGTTGTTGTTTGCTCTGAAATTTATAGTGATTTGCAGGACTTATTTGTGAACGAACTCTTGCTTTGGCCCTCCACGCGGAAGAAACCTTAAGCCCTCTTATTTACAGAATTATTTTGCGTTGATTAAAATATGTGTTATTTAATCTATTATTGCTTCTTTTTTATTTCACCGTCGGATCTAGCACTCAAGAAAAATAGAGTTATATCATTATCTTCCCGTACTTCACTCGGGATTACATTTTAGTCATACACCCATTTAGCCTATCAATCTATCATACATCACAAAATATTTAAAATAATACTTTACCTTCACATATGTCTGGTTGATTTCCTTATCATTTAATCCTCCATTCATGCGTACACATTTAACATAAGAAGGTACAAAAAAAAGGTCCGCTTCCTCTTTCTTCAGTGTTCGGACTTTTGATTTGAGAAGTAACTGATGAATTTTTACCTAAACAAGATAATAGATAATGTAAGGCAAACATATAATTTAATATATTGTTAATAATATTAAAAAAAACTCTCACAAGAACAGTTCATTTTTTCGTGTTCAGCAGGTTAAGTTGCTAATTAACTAAATGCAAAACCAGCTATTTGTAAATAAAGCAGAAAGAAAGTGAGGACAACGAGCAGAAATGGTATGGGTTCACCAGGGGTACATTATTTACAGTTGAGATTATTGCTCATTGCTTACCCTCTTCTGTGACAAAAAAATAAAATCTATTAAAAGTGATAGGGAAGATAAGGCCAATTGTGGAAGATTTGAACACGATCAGGCCAATGTTGGAAAAGGTAATTTTCTTCAGTTGACTTACTATTCAATTTGGTTGGAGTCAGCACAGTTAAATCTCAAGCTCCACAAATCACAATAGTACTAGCCATAAATTCCAAACCTGGGAAGGTTGGACAAGGTTGAGAACTCATTGGACCAAATTAATCAAACTAGATGATAGACGCACGCTATCGTCAAACCAAATCCCAATGCAAGATACAATATATCAAGGTATGCTCGATACCCAACTCTTGAGGATAGAATCCCTTTGAGAGTCTTCTCTCTCATGAGAGCCTAAACAAACAAGGATTCAAGAAAGATATATTAACTCTCCACCACACCCTTATATAGAAGGGAGTGAGCATACATGAAATGACGAAAATGTCACTATGGCTACATAGACTGATTGGGGGGAGCGTGATAGGCCCGTGGAGTCCTTTTCGTATCAATACTCCCCTCCCGAAAATCGACCTTGTCCTCAAGGTCAAGGCTCGTAGGAGTCATCAGCAAGCGTCAGAGGATCAAGTCAGCAAAGTCAGGATTGTCGTCTCCAACGCTGAGCAGCAAGCACAAATCCTTGAGAGGGCATTTGTGGGTAGGAGAATATGTTGGTGGCAGTGAAAACAGAGGCCCTTTCGGTGAAGCTCGGGGTACAGCCGGTGAGATAAGCGCTGGGGCGGCAGGGGTACCGACGGAGGCAGGTGGCGGCAGCGATGGGTAGATCAACAGGGGTCCAGGCAGAGGCGGGTGATCCAGGCAATGGAGAGGTGGTTGAGATTTCGACAGTGGCAGCGGCTGGTGGGTGGTCGGGCAGAGGTGTGTGGCTAGTTCACGTACAATTCCTCGTCAAGGCAACGAGCTTACTCCATGGTGTGGGCGAGAGTCGTCGGGTTGTGGACACGAAGGCGCACCAGGATGTGGAGTTTAAGGGCCGCGAGAAAAAACCCCTAATAATGGTTAAGGGATAGTCTGGTCACTGTGTGGCAACCTCGATGAACCCAATGATGTAGGTGGCGATAGTGTCGGATTGGAAAATGGAATTGAGGCACTCGTAGGCATTACTTGCATAGCGTGTGTAGTGGCGGACGAGTTCCTCCTTCAATGTGGGCCAAGAGATATAAGAGACATGTTGGCCCCAGTGGAGCACAGGGTCCTCCATGTAGATAATCGTCATAAGAACCTTTTGGTTCGAAGGGATAGACTGGAGGTTGAAAAATTGTTCCGTGCGAGCAATCCAACTGAGGGGGTTTGTGCCGTCGAACACCAGAATCTCAATTCGCGGAGGTGGGTCAGGTGGATGTCCACAGCGGGGTGGAGGAACCTCATGTAGTCAATAGCGGGGTGATTGTGGGATGGCGGTGGAGGCGCTGGAGGTGTCGATGGACGGTTGACTGCGGTGGCCACAAGCTCGCGGAGGAGAAGCGTGAGATCTTCTAATCGAGCATCCAGGCGATCCAAGCAAATTGAATTAGTGGAAGCCGAAGCGGAGGCATCCTCATCGACACGTAGGGTCATTGAACGGGTCGTGGGCATGAATCGGAGGAGCCGACAGATCGTGAGAAGGGAGGTGGAGGACTGTCGGATGTTGGAAGGGTGTCAGCACGCAGGAATGAATGGAACAAGTCGATGGAACGATGTTGGCTGCTGGATGTTGGGGAAATGCGGCTGGAAGGAGAGTCGAGACGCTAGGTTGTGGTGTACAGCAAGCTGGCAACAGTTCGCTTGCTGCCAGAGAGAGATCGTGCTACTGAGTGCCTAGATCGAGCGGTGGGGCTCATCGGAAGGATTTGAGCCTAGACAGTCGACCAGCTGAAGCGTGCGCACCCTGGGACATCATCGTGGGTCGCCGATGACTGGTGACTGGTGTGTCGTCGAGCAGCTGCGATCGAACCCAAGGGGACCCAATCGGTGGAGGCTCTGTCGAACACGGCCACCGAGTAGGGAAGGGAACGAGTCGTCGAGGCTAGGTGTTGGTTCGTCGGGGAGGGTTGCGTCTTCCTAGAACAGGAGAGTGCGGCTTCGTAGATTAGGAACGGAAACGCGAACGCGACCGTGAACGGGATCCAAATCGCGAGCGCGACAGGGAGCAAGATGAAAACCGTGACAAGGAGCGAGATGAAAACCGCAACCTCCATCGGAGGTGAGGCGCTTGTTGCAGACCTCGGGGTGAAAAAATTAGGGTTCAACATAAAGTTGAATGGAGCGACAGGTTGGACTAGTTGATAGACACACAATATCGTCAAATCGCGTAGATTAATACAATGCAAGATGCAATGTATAAAGGTATGCTCGATACCCAACTCTTGAAGGCAGGATCCCTCTAAGAGTCCTCTCTCCTATGAGAGCCTAAATAAGATAAGGATTCGAGATAGAGAAAATAAATCTCATCCAATCCCTTATATAAGCAAGAGTGAGCATACATGAAATGACAAAAATGCCACTAGGGCTAATCAGACTGATAGGGGCGCATGGCAGACCCAGGGAATCGTCTTTATATCACTAGACCATCCAAACTGACATGATTTCAGAAATATCTATGCGCCGGCCGCTAGCAAAACCAATATAGTTCCCATTATACATGATTTTTATCGAAACGGGCCAAACCCAGATCAACCAAGTTCAACTGATAGACACTAATCCTTCCATCTTTTACTCAAGTTGTTGCACGATCCAAGGAAGCAAAATGTGCAAATGGTGGCTGCCACCTGCGATTTCAAGTCGCCACTCCCACTCTACCCATGCCAGCAGTTCCAATCACGCCAACGTTAATGAGGCCAATGGGAGGCCAAAATTTCATTGGCATAACGGGTGACATTGCTCCTTACGATCTTTCTCTAATAGATTTGGGTCTCAATGAGGCACTTCAAGCAATATAACCTCCCTCCTCAAAGACAACAAGACACGAATGCACTCATCAGAAATAATCCCCACCAACCATACTTGTTAATGGAAAGCCTACCCTCAACCTCATCTATATATACGAGATTCATAGGAAGTTTCCTTTATTCACTTCAGTATCATCTTGTGGTCTCTCGAAGCCCTTAATGAAGAGAAGGGCAAGCTTTACTGCCCATGGGCTTGAATTGATAGGGCATGATCCCTCTCAGGCCAGACCGATTCACTTGATTAGGTAGGCCCCTTTACAATTAGTTGAGTGTTAGAGATCCTCCTAAGGCTTGCAAGCCCAAGTCAGAGAGCAAGCTATTTGCATTTGCTCTATTTGCTTTTCACATGTATCCATAGGATCAATGAAAGATCATCGGTGCATGTATAACTCTAAGGATGGTGGCACCTATTCTGGGATGCATTAGTTGGCATCATTATAACTGGGCTTGTAATAGAGAGTGAAAATCCGCTGGATCGGGCTTGACTCGGACATCCAAGAGCTTCTTCGAGGTCGAATCACTCTAGGTTCGGTCTCTCCTACAAGTCTTCAGACTTGTTTGTGTTTGGCTAATTAATATTTAATGCACCAGCATTAAACAAGCGTATGAATGAGCTTGCAAACGAGCTCATTGAGGAGTTCATTTTAAAAATGGTTCGAGATAGGCTGGAATAGATCCCGCTCAAACTAATTACAACAACACTACCTAATATCTGCTTGCCTTGTACGGTATATGAATTTCTTATGAAGGCTTAGAAAAACAAATAAAGGATGATGTAGGACTAAGTTTCTTATACGTTCCAAGAATAAGCTAAGAGAACTATTTGAAGGTAGGGGAGCGATTTGAGTTTTATCATTTGAACTTATTCAATTATTAAGTTGAACGAGTATTAACTGCTGAGTACCAAATTGTTCATCAAGTGCATTGGTTAACTTACTACCCTAATTTTAACAAACAATGTGGGACAAAGTGGCAGCAATAACCTTAGTCATTTTGGGAATCAGCACTTGCTAAAAAAGGTTGTTTAACCTATACTTCAAGAGTCAGACATTATCGCCCATCCTGCTTGTTGGATAGTAGGTGGTTTGTTAGTACTACTACCTGATGGCAAATGTCTTAGTAAACAAGCACATTCTAGGAGCTTCCATGGAACACCAGGCAAGAAACTTTCGATAAGGGAGCAAACTTTTGATCCAATAGGTGATGATGGATCATGGGGGAAGGAGGGAGGTGGGGTGTTGAGGCAGGATAGGTTGTGTCACGGGGGTGTGCCGACGGTAAATGCAAACCTAGGTGAATGTGCGGTGTTGACACAGGATATATTTTGAGTGAAGAGTTTTTATTTAGGGGTGACCAACTCTGTATTTGCGAAGGACCTCTTCGGAACACCTTGCTTAGTGAGCTACACTCCTCAGGATTAGGAGGCCATGTTGGACAAAACAAACTTTTAGACCTCGCGAGCACCCGATTCTATTGGCCCAAAATGAAGGAGGATGTCACCAACTTAGTTAAGTCTTGTTCCACTTGTAAACTCTTTAAAGGTCACGCCCAAAACACTGGGTTGTATACTCCTTTGTCCATCCACGATAGACCATGGGAAGACACTTCCATGGATTTTGTTGTAGGTTTACCACGTACAAAACAGAGAGTATATTAGATTTTTGTTGTGGTTGATAGGTTTACAAAAATGGCACACTTTATTCCATGCGAGAAAACGTCGGATGTCACTCACATCGCTAATCTTTTCTTTCGTGAGGTTGTACGCTTACATGGGATCCCCTGCATTTTTACCTCTGATCAAGACACCCGTTTTATGAGCTATTTTTGGAAAACGTTACGGGGTAAATTAGAAACCAGACTAGAGTTTAGTAATGCCTATCATCCCCATATGGATGGGCAAACCGAGGTAGTAAACCGAAGATTGGGCGATTTTCTAAGATGTTTGGCAGGGGAGCACTCAAAGCAATGAGATTTGGTCATTTCGCAAGTAGAATTTGCATATAATAGCTCCAAGAAACGCTCCACCACCAAATGTCCTTTCGAAGTCGTTATGGCTATCCAATTCCTCTTTTACTTGATCATCATGCTCTTCCCTCTTTTGAACGAATCTTTTTTGATGATCTCTCTTACATTCACTTAAAAAATTGCATAAATTTATTGCTAACAGTTTGCGAGCATTTTCTGAGAAATATAAAGCTATGGTTGATGAACATCACCGAGAATTATATTTCTCAGAAGGAGATTGGATTCTTGTTTTTTCAAGAAAAAGTGGTTTCTCGTAGGCACTTATCGCAAACTGCGTCAACGGCAGTTTGGTCTTTTCCAGGTAAGAAACAACTTGATTCAAATGCCTATCTCTTAGATTTACCTATTGAATTTGGTACATCTCCTATTTTTAATATTGTCGGTCTTGTGGCTTTCTTTGGCGAGCCTCCTATTACTGCCCCCAGTCCACCCTCTTTCTTACCCACCACTACTCCACAACCAACTTTGCCACCATCTACACCTACCACTAAGGAGATTGAGCAGGTATTAGATGTTCGTGAATTCCAGACGCGTACCAGAACATATCAACGCTACCTCGTATCTTGGAAAGGCAGAAGTATTTCTGACAGCTCATGGATTAGTGTCACTGAGCTTCAACGTCTTCGACCCAATCTTTTTATTGCAGGTCTTTGTCATTCCTCGACGGGGTCGAGTCTTTTCAACCCCAGGGAAATTGATGCATCTGAAGCCGCATCCACTTAATCGCTTTGGATTTTTGTTTGTTTATGTTTCTTTGTTTGATTGTTCGTGTTTCAGGTTTGTCGCCATATTGCATGTTATGTCGTCTTCACATGTTCGTCATATTAACATTGTATGTGTACAACCCCGATATTCGCCAGGCAAGGAGACGGCCACAAGAGGCCGAGAACGGAGCTCGCTGAAGGGCGAGCGCGAAGGGTCGGCGAGACAAGCGCTCGCGGGTGTGTTCGTCGAACCCCCCCCCCCCCCCCGGCCTCATCGACCATACCCCTGCTCGACGGAGTCAACAGAAGTCGGCGGTGTTCCATGCTCATTAAAGCCATAAGAGACGGTCTCGCCGGAAAGCTCGCGAGACCGGACCTCGGCAGATACCGCTAGGAGGAGGCCAGCGAGGTCCTCGCATGGCAATCGCCTTGGAGAGGCACCGCGAGCAGGACTCGCGAGAGGGCCCGCGAGAGCACCCCACAGGAAGGTTCTCGCAGTTTCTTGCCCATAAGCCGATAGGGTCAAATCACCCTCTTACCCTTAGTGGTCTGCCTCTAGCCTCTCCAAACAGCGGAATTTGGCTGTTAGCAGACCCATTTGGGGTGCGTATAGTAAAATCAAAAGGCGGAATCCTGCTATTTGCAGGCCATATCAGAAAACCTATAAATAGGACCTTAAGGGCACCTTTGGAGAGAAGACACTTCAGTTTCTCTCTCCTCAGGCTTTCCTTGGTTAGCATTTCCAGAGCTCTCCAAGGTGCCCGAGTCTCAGCTTTGGCTTGGGAGGGGAAGCGCTCAACGATCTTCCGGGTTAGTGGAGGGACCTCCTCGCTGTGACTAAGGTCTTAGTCTTCTCCATAGTCTTCTGTCTACCTTCTCCGAGGGATCAGTAAGGGCTAGCTGCCCACAGGGACGCAGTGACTGTGGGAGTGGTCCAGGCGAATGCTGTTCTCGCGAGCACGGTTCCCGCGAGCTCGAGTCTGGCGAGAGAGCTTGGGGGGCGAGCGGAGCGAGAGAGGGTGGCAGAAGGGGGAAGCCCCTTCTGCGAATTGGTACTTTCTGCACCTGTCCCGGCAGGGTTCGGAGAGTGGGACAGGGTGTACTACAACGGCAGGGATGACCCTGTCCAACATCTCCAGTCCTTTGAGGACTCGGTCTCCATCAGGCCGATGTCGGATGCTTTCAAGTGTCGGCTCTTCGCTGTCACTCTTAAAGAAAAGGCCAGGGACTGGTTCCATCAACTCCCCACAGGGTCGATCTACGCCTTCGAGAATTTACGCAGGAGCTTCTTGTTGCGGTTCTCGACTGCAAAGAAGAGGAAGAAGGACGCCGAGTCCCTCTTCAAAGTGAAGCAGGAGCCGAAAGAGTCGTTGGCTCGCTACGCGGATCGGTTCCAGGAAGAAGTGTTACTCACCCAGGAGATGCCCGGGTTTGCACTCCAGCTCGCCTCCACGGTCGGGTTGAGGGAAAGTTTCTTTAAGATGGCGCTGAAGAGGAAAGCCCCCGTCTCCTACGAGGAGTTGATGGAGAGGGTGGCGGAGGAGATTGAGAGTGAGGAAGCCAATCCGGAGCTCACCAAGAGGCTAGCAAAGCTCAGTGAGCCGGAGGTCAGACAGGAAGAGGTAAGGAGAAGGGAAGAGCCCAGGGCCCCGGAGGGGGAGTGGAGGCAGCGTGCCGAAGGAATGCAAGGTCAGGGGAGAGGTTACGGCCCGGGAAGGGGTAACTTCTATGGGGGTCAAGGAAGACCCCATCAGCTGGGATGGAGGCAGGGTCCGAGGCAATTGCCTCCCCCACCTCAGCAAGCCATGGCGATCAGGAGGGGAAGGGGAAGAGGAAGGAGAGAAGAGGTGAGGGAAGAAGCGGGAGCAAGAAGGAGAAGGAATAGGGTGGCGGAAGGCGAAGCAGGGGAGGTGGCGTTGCCGTATTGTGACTTCCACGATGAGGAAGGTCACGCGACGGCCACCTGCCCAGAGTTCCTAGAAACAAAAAGGGGCCGAGTGCCCGCACCAAGGCAACAGGTGAGAATCGAGGAGGTCGAGCCTCGAGGGGAGGAGGAAGAAAGGTGTGAAGACAGAGTTGACGTGGGGAGTAGAGGAGGGATCGGGGTGATCCATGGGGGGGTAGGGGTGGAGGCAACCCGCAAGGCTAGCCTTCATACCATCTATCGGCGGGGCGTGGCCTCGACATCCACTGCTCCACCCCCGGCGGAGAGGATTACTTTCTCCCAGAAGGACATGCCAAGCTATGAAGACCCGTTCTGCGATGCGCTGGTCATCCAGACCGCCATCGAGAACTTCACCGTCTCACGGATTCTAGTCGATAATGGGAGCTCGGTCAACGTCGTCTTCAAGAAGGCGTTTGACGAGATGAAGGTAGAGGCCAAGAGGGTGTTGGCCTCGGATGGCCCCCTATTCGGTTTTTCTGGAGAAAGGAAGGAGGTAGAAGGTGGGGTAGGTCTCCATGTGACTCTCGGAGGGCAGTCCCGGAACTGCCGCTTCGTGATAGTAGATGCCCCGAGCAGCTACAGCGCCATCTTCGGACGACCTCTCATCAGCGCGTTTAGATGCGTCCCTTCCACCTTCCACCAGTGTCTAAAGTTCAACGCGGGTGGAGTCCAAGTCCGGATCCGAGGAGACCCCAAGATGGCGAGACAGTGCTATGTGACGGCTGTCAACACCATCACCTGGATAGAGGAAGCGGAGGAGTTCGATAAAATGATGGAGGAGGCGGCAGAAGCCGGAGGAGAGAAAAGAGCCGAGGAGAGGATGGAGGGAGAAGAGGTTCATGCCCAGGAAGGGGCCGCTGAGAGGCCCAGAGCGGGAAGAGGAGAAGAGGAGGGGAAAGGAGAGGGTGCCCAGGAAGGAGGGGCGGAAGAGTTGGTGAGGGTAGGAGGGGTAGAGACGGAGGAAGGAGCCCAAGCGCTCGCCGGCGGTGGGGAGGAGAAAATTTCTTGGGGAGAGCAATCCAGGCTGGAGGCCGTGGATGAGGTCGTGGAACTTGAAGTCACCACTCGGCTCGGGGTGGTGGAAAAGGTCCGAGTCAGCGGAGAGCTCAATCCGAAGGAGCAGGTCGAGATCCTGGCCTGCGTGCAGAAGAATGTGGATGTCTTCGCTTGGAGCGCCGCGGAGATGCCCGGGATCGATGCGGATGTGGCTTGCCACCGCCTCAACCTCGATCCTGGCACCCGTCCCATCCGTCAGAAGAGGAGGGCCGTAGCGGACAAGCTTGAAGAACCCATCCGAGAGGAGGTGGGTAAACTCCTGCAGGCAGGTTTTGTATCGGAGATCCAGTATCCAGGCTGGGTCTCCAATGTAGTCATGGTAAAAAAGGGAGGAGGTAAGTGGCGCATGTGTATCGACTTTTCACTTCTTAATAAATCATGCCCGAAAGATTGCTACCCCCTGCCTAGAATCGACGCGCTGGTTGACTCAGCCGTTGGTTTCTCTGTAATGTCTTTCTTAGATGCTTTTTCAGGTTATCATCAAATCCGCATGCATCCCCCGGACATCAAGGATGTTTCCTTCATCACGGGGGATGGATGTTACTGCTATAAGATGATGTCCTTCGGGCCCAAGAACGCAGGTGCTACGTACCAAAGGATGATGGATAGGGTCTTCCGCGAGCAGAAAGGAAGAAATTTAGAAGTCTATGTTGATGACCTCATGGTGAAAAGTCGGGACCTTGGGTCTCACCTCCGAGACCTTGAAGAGACATTCGGGACTCTACGAAAGTACAAGATGAAACTCAACCCCTTGAAGTGTCTTCGGGGCTAGCCGGGGGAAGTTCCTAGGCCACTTGCTAACCCCGGCAGGAGTGGAACCTAATCCAGACAAGGTCAAGGCAATAATGGAGTTGGGGTCGCCAAGGAACTCGAAGGAGGTTCAGAGCCTCACAGGGAAGCTGGCCGGACTCAGCAGGTTCCTCTCCAGGGCGGGGGAGAAGTGTGCGCCCTTCTTTAAGGCGCTAAGGGGCAACAAAAAGTTTGAATGGACTTCGGAATGTGAGGGAGCCTTCCAAGCCTGGAAAGAACAACTCACCCAAACCCCCCTACTCCAAGGGCCGAGATCGGGAGAAGACCTATCCCTATACCTGGGAGTAGGGTCGGAGGCAGTGAGTGCAGTGTTGGTCCGGGAGGAGGGGAGAAAACAATTCCCTATCTACTATGTCAGCCGAGTGCTGAAGAAGGCGGAGCTCCGATATCCAATCTTGGAGAAGTTGGCTTTCGCATTAGTGGTGGCGGCGCGGAGGCTCCGGCCCTACTTTCAGGCACACTCCATCAGAGTAGTGACGGAGCACCCGCTTCGCAAAATCATGGAAGGGGTGGAACACTCGGGAAGATTGGCAAAATGGTCCGTGGAGCTGAGCGAGTTCGATATCACGTTCATACCCAGGACATCAATCAAGGCCCAAGCAGTGGCGGATTTCATGGCCGACTACACGACCGAGGTGGGTGAACATGAACCGCCTCCCCCAGTAGCATGCAGGATGTTGGTGGATGGTGCCTCAGGAAAGCACTCCTATGGGGGGGATCATCCTAGTGAGTCCTCAAGGGACAAAAATCGAGCAAGCCCTGAACATCCATTTCCCAATTACCAACAACCAAGAGGAGTACGAGGCAGTGATAGCGGGCCTTCGCTTAGCTCGGGAGTTAGGAGTACAAGACGTCGAGGTCTCGACGGACTCCATGGTTGTGGCTTACCAAGTCAAGGGAGAGTTTGAGGTCAAGGAGCCAACTCTACAGCGGTACTTGGAGAAGGTCAAAGGGGTGGTTGGGCAGTTCCGAACCTTTTCCATCAAGCATGTTCCAAGGGAAGAGAGCACCCCGGCGGACCTCCTGGCCAAGTTTGGTCCCCGAGCAGGGGGGACGGTGTCAGAACTCTTCCGACCCTCCATCGAGGAAGGAGAACTGATGGAGGTGGATCAGCGGGTCTCGTGGATGGATCCCTTCATCTCTTTCCTATCATCAGGGAAGTTCCCCGAAGGAGACATAGACAGGCGACGCTTCAGGTATAAATCGGCTTATTACTCTTTGCATGCAGGAGGGCTGTACAGGAAGACTCTCTCGGGACTCCTGGCCCGTTGTGTTTCAGAGGAGGAGGTTCCGAGAGTCCTAGAAGAAATTCACTCCGGGGAGTGTGGGAGTCACTCCGGGAGCCGAACTCTGGAAGGAAGGGTGTTCTCACAAGGCTACTTCTGGCCCACCCTCAGCAAGGATGCAGCAGAGTTCGCAAGGAGGTGTTCCAAGTGCCAACTCTATGCCCCACTCCAACTCCTCCCAACTCAGAGACTCCGAACCATCACGGCTCCCTGGCCCTTCGCCATATGGGGGTTGGACCTGGTCGGCCCTTTCCCTCAAGCTAGCGGCCAAAGAAGGTTCTTGCTAGTCATGATCGATTATTTCTCCAAATGGATAGAAGTGAAGGCGCTCGCCAAGGTAACATCTCAAGTTGTGAGAAACTTTGTATGGGGAGAAATAATTTGCAGGCACGGTCTTCCCCTAGCTATCGTGACGGACAATGGGCCGCAATTTGCCAGCGAAGAATTCGTTAGCTTCTGCACCCAGCTTGGCATTGACCTCAGGTTCGCATCGGTTCACCACCCACGAAGCAACGGCCAGGTAGAAGCAGCAAATAAAATAATCGTCAACCTACTGAAGAAGAAGGTGGAGAACCTCCGAGGAAACTGGGTAGAGCAACTACCATCTGTTCTCTGGGCCCTGAGGACTACCACTAACACCGCCACCGGGGAGACCCCGTTCAAACTTTCCCATGGCTCCGAAGCAGTCCTTCCCATTGAATTCGAGGTAAAGACCCCCAGGGTGATCGCCGCAGGTGAAGGGGATGAAGAGTAGCTGGTGGCCAACGATGAAGAACAAAGGTTATCCTTAGACCTGGTGGAGGAACTCCGGGACCAGACCACCATCAGGCAGGAGGAAATTAAGCGGCGAATGGCCAGGTATTTTGACAAACACATCCGAGTAAAACACTTTCAAAAAGGGGACCTGGTCTTGAAGAAGGTCGGCGCGGCTTGGAGAGGGGCCGAGGTAGGTAAGCTCAACCCCAATTGGGAGGGTCCATACATTGTAAGTGAAGTGCTCAAGACAGGGGGGTATCACCTCCGAGATGTGGAAGGGGTACCCCTCAGCCGAGCAAGAAGTGGAGACGATTTGAAGCGATTCTATCCTTGAAAATTTTATTATGATGTTAATTGAATATTTTATCTCACTTGATAGTTATAGCTACTATGCGAAGGCTGGCAGGGTGACAAGTTCTTATGCTGGAATGCCCCAGATCAATTCCGCTCCCGGGCTCTCACTAAACGGGGGGTTCAGGTTGATCTCTAGAGAGGCTGACAGGGTGACAAGTTCTTATGCTGGAATGCCCCAGATCGATTCCGCTCCCGGGCTCTCACTAGACGGGGGGTTCAGGTTGATCTCTGGAGAGGCTGGCACGGTGACAAGTTCTTATGCTGGAATGCCCCAGATCGATTCCGCTCCTGGGCTCTCACTAGACGGGGGGTTCAGGTTGATCTCTGGAGAGGCTGGCGCGGTGACAAGTTCTTATGCTGGAATGCCCCAGATCGATTCCGCTCTCGGGCTCTCACTAGACGGGGGGTTCAGGTTGATCTCTGGAGAGGCTGGCACGGTGACAAGTTTTTATGCTGGAATGCCCCAGATCGATTCTGCTCCCGGGCTCTCGCTAGACGGGGGGTTCGGGTTGATCTCTGGAGAGGCTGGCACGGTGATAAGTTCTTATGCTGGAATGCCCCAGATCGATTCCGCTCCCGGGCTCTCACTAGACGGGGGGTTCAGGTTGATCTCTGGAGAGGCTGGCAGGGTGACAAGTTCTTATGCTGGAATGCCCCAGATCGATTCCGCTCCCGGGCTCTCACTAGACGGGGGGTTCAGGTTGATCTCTGGAGAGGCTGGCACGGTGACAAGTTCTTATGCTGGAATGCCCCAGATCGATTCCGCTCCGGGCTCTCACTAGACGGGGGGTTCAGGTTGATCTCTGGAGAGGCTGGCAGGGTGACAAGTTCTTATGCTGGAATGCCCCAGATCGATTCCGCTCCCGGGCTCTCACTAGACGGGGGGTTCAGGTTGATCTCTGGAGAGGCTGGCACGGTGACAAGTTCTTATGCTGGAATGCCCCAGATCGATTCCGCTCCCGGGCTCTCACTAGACGGGGGGTTCAGGTTGATCTCTGGAGAGGCTGGCAGGGTGACAAGTTCTTATGTTGGAATGCCCCAGATCGATTCCGCTCCCGGGCTCTCACTAGACGGGGGGTTCAGGTTGATCTCTGGAGAGGCTGGCAGGGCGACAAGTTTTTATGCTGGAATGCCCCGGATCGATTCCGCTCACGGGCTCTCACTAGACGGGGGGTTCAGGTTGATCTCTGGAGAAGCTGGCACGGTGACAGATGTTTATTTCAGGAGAGGCTGGCAAAATGATGAGTTTCAATGTTGGAGGACATCGGGTCCATTCCGCTCCCGGACAAGGAGAGGAGTTCTTTATGAGGTCAGGATGAAATGCATCAGGTTAGCAAGGTTTCGGCGCCGACCCTATCCTTCTCGCTCGTCGGGCCCGCTCGCTCGACAAGGGGAGATCTCGCGCGATAGTAGGTGAGCGATGAAGGCCAACCTTATGCACTCTAGGGAATCTGGTGCTCGGCCGAAAGGTCGCCGGCGCAGGGTAACAGGCGAGCTCTCGCCGAAAAGAAAACACCTCGCGAGACCTAGAAAAAAACGCATACATAAAGAGTAATAACCCTAAGGCGAATAGCGAAATGCCAGAGCAGCCGAAAAGGTCCTACGCTCGCCTATTCAACCACGTAAAACGCGAGAACGGTCATCGCGGGAATGGCCTACATACAGGTAAACATCGAGATAAGCAAGAGCGAGATATCAACACAAAAAACAATACAGAGAAAGGAGCGAACATAACACAGCCAAAAATATGTATTCATTCATTTTAAGTCCGATTTACATAAAGCGGCGATCTCGCCAGCCAAAAAACAAAATTGAACAAAATCAAGCTATAAGCCTCACTGGTCGCTCGCGGACACAACCTCGTCGTCATTGCTCTTCACTGGCGAAAGCGGGTGGAAAAGCTCAGGGACGATATCTTCCAGGTCCAGGTCGGCCGCGTCGGCGGTTAGGAGGTAAGTCGCCTTCATCATCTGGAAGATGTAGCGAGCCGAATCCGTAGACTCCAAGCGAACTTCTTCATCTCGCGCTCGCCGCTCTTCCTTCAGACGGCGAGGTGAGGGGGTGACGACGGCACGGGTGAGGTTGCAGTTTAAGGCCTTCAGCCCAACCACCTCGCCCTCCAAATCCTTGATGCGAGCGTCGGCTCTCCCGTCGGCCTCGACATCCTGCAATTAAGTCCAATTAAAAAAGCGAAACAGCCAAAGGAAAGGAGGATGAGGAAGTCTAAGTAACTCACCACATTGCCCTCTGCGGCGAGCAGCTTCTCCTTCAGCTGCGTGTTCTCGGCAAGGAGACCCTGATAGGCCCTCGCGAGCTCCACGTTCTGAAGCTCCAGCTGTAAGCAACGCCTCCCCGTCATGTGGGCGAGCTCGGCAGAGCGCAACTGCGACCTCGCGCTCTCGAAAGCGAGGGTTCTCGCGGTCTCATCTTTATAAGACCCTGCGTCCTCGCGCCCATAGAGAGCGAACGAGAGGTCGAAGGCGTGACTGCTGACGGTCTCCTTCTCCACCCAGGAGGGAAGGATGGTGGAGATGTCCACCCGGTTGGTCTCCGGTTTCCAGTTGATCAGGAGCTCGCCGGTCTCATCGCGGCGCCTCTGGCCGAGGCCGAAGTTGTAGTGGTTGACAGGGATGGGCAGGACGGAGGTACTAGGAGCCTTCTGGCAGGGCTCGTCGTCCTCACCCCCTGCGGAGAGGCCGGTGAGGTCGAACTCATCGAAGGCGACCTCGCGGGGCTCCTTTCCCTTCGAGGAGGCGAGCGAGACCCCGCTCTTCTTGCTTTTCTTCTTTGGCGGAGATTTCGAGGGACCGGCATGACTACCAGAAGCCCCCGGTCTCTTGCGAGAAGAGGGCTCACCCGGAGTGACGGCGCCTCGGCAAGCTTCAGCCCCCAGGTCGCGAGAGCCAGGGTAGCGTCGGTTCTTCGGTTGCTCGCGTAAGGTGGGTGGAGTGGAAGGTCCCGCTCACCTAAAAATAAACATTGAAATCTTGATAAGTACGGTATGGAAGGGAAGAAAGTTGTAGGTGCTAGGCGAGATCTTTACCTTCCCCGGCGAGAACAGGAAGAAGCTTGTCAAGGTTGCGGCGAAGATGGACAACCTCGAAGTTCTTCTTGCAGAAGAACTGGTAGAGAAGGGCGTCGTGACCTCCGAGGGCAGCGGGCCGGTAGGTGGTCTCGCCGTGTTGGACGGGCAAGATTGGGATGTTGCCGAAGTTCCCCTTGACGAGAAGGAACTTCTGGGCCCAGAAGTGGGATTTGTTAACGGTCTCGTCAACCTTAGGACCCGAGCCCACGAAGTAGGCCGTCCCGTCCTTGAAGGCGCAGAACGAGAACAGCTTCCGAAAGACCGGGAGGCTGAACTCGATGCGCTCCTCGCGAAGATAGCAGGCGAACGCCGTGATTACCGCCATGGCATTAGGCGTGAGCTGGCCCGGAACAACGCCATAGTGCTTGAGCACCTGACGAGCAGCGAGAAAGATCAGAATTAGTTCACAAAACGAGCGAGACTTGAAACATGGAGAACAAGAAGCGAGCGAGAACGACCATTACCTGGCGAACTTCCGGCCACATGGGAAGGCGCAGGCCAACCGCAAAATGGGCGGTGGGAATGGCCAACTCGTTGACCCGCGGGGCATTGATCACGTCGTCCTCGCTAGGACGGCGTGCCTCGAACGGGGGGGGTGACATAGTCGGCGACCGCGTTGAAGTACTCATCATCAGTCAGATTGCAGTGGAAGAAGTTATGCTCGGCAAAAGCTTTAGCGATCTTTCGCCGACCCTCCGACTCGTTAGCATCGCCAACCATTTTTAGTAACCTGCGAGAAAGGGAGAAAAGCGAGAACGGGAAGGAGCGAGAGCTCTGAAGCAGAGGAGGAAGAAGGTCGAGAGTAAATGCGGTGGTTGACTCAGTTAGGGCCACCTATTTATAGCTAAAGCAAAATGGCGGGAAGAAGTCCAAGCGCCGGCGGGCGAGGGTAGCTGCAAAAACATCACATCATGGACGTAGGCGAGAGGGACCTGCGGGGTTAGTACAAACAGCATTTTCGCGGGATATATTTAGCGAGAACAGAAGGTCCTCGCGAGCGCAGTATAACATAAAAATAACAGATTTATTGGCAGCGAGAGAGAAACAACAAAAAGCTACTGATACTTATTGTCAAAAGAAATAAAAGTCAACATAAGTGGCGAATATACGAGTTACGAACCGTAGCGAGATTGTCTAGAAATGACGACACCCATTACAAATAAGTTCACAACACTGCAGTTAGCGAGAATCATGGGGTAACCATTTCCACCTGCCCCCGCCCCGCGACCCGGATCTCGGCGGAACCCTAGAGTTATAATAGTCCTCGGCCAAACGACCCTCCCTGTCCATAAGGTAGGCGTAATCTCTCATCCTAGCTATATGAACCTCCGGCGTCGTGGCATTCTCATCCTGGTCACGCTGTCTCGCCTGCCGGAGCCTCGCGCACTCTTCCATCAGGACCGCGTGCCTGTCCTCGGCAGCTTCTCTGTCCCGTCTCGCCTGCAGGTTGAGGTCCATCAGCATTCGCCCGTGTTTCCTCAGCAATTCCGCAGCTCGCTGTTTCATCATCTCAGGATCTCGCGGATCCCCTAGGAATTCCTCCACTTGGTCAGGAAGGGGGAACATCTCGTCGTCGCCCAGCTCGGAATCGGTGTGCGGGTTCTCGGTATTTTCTGCAAAATGTTGCGAAGAGGTTAGATGGCGCGCGTGAGTTCGCGTAGGGCTTCGGCGAGGTCAAAATACTTACCAAACGGGGGGCGAGAAGTCGAAGGACGACCCTGGAACACATTGCCATAGTGAGGGTAGAGGGATTTGCCCAGGCCGGCAGGGTAGGCTGCGCTGTTGGTCGGGGGGATCTTTGGCGGCACAGAGCCACCGGTCTCCTCGCTCGTCAGGAGCTGGAATCCGGGCTTATCTATGATTTTGTCAGGCGGAGGCGGAGACGGCGGCCGCGATGTCTGACGAGCCGGTGACTTCAGGGGCGAGACTGTAAGAAGTAAGGAGAAAAGGTTAGACAATTGACAAGAAACATTCTTGCGTGCGAGACCAAAATCATACAGGTGACGTTTTTTCCAGCGAGGTCCGTATCCGCCTGCGGACTCTTGCGAGAGCCATCAACGGGTTGCCCAGTATTTTCGTTCGTCAAGGCATCCTGCGAACAAGTATGAATCACAAACAAGTTTAATGACGCAAAACTAGAGGAATAGCTCGTACCTTCTCGTGGTAACGATCGTCGGGGGAGGAATCCAACATCGCGGAGTCATCCCCGGCTCGGCGAGCCGCCTTCGCCTTCCTAACTTTCGGCGACTGAGCGCGAGGAGGCCGGTTCATCCAGGCGGGGACCTTGGTCGTGGAAGGGAGCCCGCCGGCTCTCACCGCCCTCATGCGAGCCTTGACTTCTTCGGAAAGAGGCATTTACAGGAAGCTACAGTATCAGGCAAAGGGAAAGGAAAAGAAGTGGCGGCGCACGCCACTGGGGACTCGGGACGATATTTATAGCCCACAGGGTGGGTCCCACAAAAGATTCCCGACAGATCATCAAGTAGCGGGCGAATACCAGAGGTTGGATGGTTCTTCGCGAGCACAAACGTCCTCGCAAAGAGCGGGGATTGTGTACAACCCCGATATTCGCCAGGCAAGGAGACGGCCACAAGAGGCCGAGAACGGAGCTCGCTAAAGGGCGAGCGCGAAGGGTCGGCGAGACAAGCGCTCGCGGGTGTGTTCGTCGAACCCCCCCCCCCCCCCCCCGCCTCGTCGACCATACCCCTGCTCGACGAAGTCAACAGAAGTCGGCGGTGTTCCATGCTCATTAAAGCCATAAGAGACGATCTCGCCGGAAAGCTCGCGAGACCGGACCTCGGCAGATACCGCTAGGAGGAGGCCAGCGAGGTCCTCGCAGGGCAATCGCCTTGGAGAGGCACCGCAAGCAGGACTCGCGAGAGGGCCCGCGAGAGCACCCCACAGGAAGGTTCTCGCAGTTTCTTGCCCATAAGCCGATAGGGTCAAATCACCCTCTTACCCTTAGTGGTCTGCCTCTAGCCTCTCCAAACAGCGGAATTTGGATGTTAGCAGACCCATTTGGGGTGCGTATAGTAAAATCAAAAGGCGGAATCCTGCTATTTGCAGGCCATATCAGAAAACCTATAAATAGGACCTTAAGGGCACCTTTGGAGAGAGGACACTTCAGCTTCTCTCTCCTCAGGCTTTCCTTGGTTAGCATTTCCAGAGCTCTCCAAGGTGCCCGAGTCTCAACTTTGGCTTGGGAGGGGAAGCGCTCAACGATCTTCCGGGTTAGTGGAGGGACCTCCTCGCTGTGACTAAGGTCTTAGTCTTCTCCCTAGTCTTCTGTCTACCTTCTCCAAGGGATCAGTAAGGGCTAGTTGCCCCTCATTTCGGTGAGGGCCCCGAGCTCCACAAGTATGAATCACAAACAAGTTTATTGACGCAAAACTAGAGGAATAGCTCGTACCTTCTCGTGGTAGCGATCGTCGGGGGAGGAATCCAACATCGCGGAGTCATCCCCGGCTCGGCGAGCCGCCTTCGCCTTCCTAACTTTCGGCGACTGAGCGGGAGGAGGCCGGTTCATCCAGGCGGGGACCTTGGTCGTGGAAGGAAGCCCGCCGGCTCTCACCGCCCTCATGCGAGCCTTGACTTCTTCGGAATGAGGCATCTACAGGCAGCTACAGTATCAGGCAAAGGGAAAGGAAAAGAAGTGGCGGCGCACGCCACTGGGGACTCGGGACGATATTTATAGCCCACAGGGTGGGTCCCACCAAAGATTCCCGACAGATCATCAAGTAGCGGGCGAATACCAGGGGTTGGATGGTTCTTCGCGAGCACAAACGTCCTCGCGAAGAGCAGGGATTGTGTACAACCCCGATATTCGCCAGGCAAGGAGACGGCCACAAGAGGCCGAGAACGGAGCTCGTTGAAGGGCGAGCGCGAAGGGTCGGCGAGACAAGCGCTCGCGGGTGTGTTCGTCGACCCCCCCCCCCCGGCCTCGTCGACCATACCCCTACTCGACGGAGTCAACAGAAGTCGGCGGTGTTCCATGCTCATTAAAGTCATAAGAGACGGTCACGCCGGAAAGCTCGCGAGACCGGACCTCGGCAGATACCGCTAGGAGGAGGCCAGCGAGGTCCTCGCAGGGCAATCGCCTTGGAGAGGCACCGCGAGCAGGACTCGCGAGAGGGCCCGCGAGAGCACCCCACAGGAAGGTTCTCGCAGTTTCTTGCCCATAAGCCGATAGGGTCAAATCACCCTCTTACCCTTAGTGGTCTGCCTCTAGCCTCTCCAAACAGCAGAATTTGGCTGTTAGCAGACCCATTTGGGGTGCGTATAGTAAAATCAAAAGGCGGAATCCTGCTATTTGGGGGCCATATCAGAAAACCTATAAATAGGACCTTAAGGGCACCTTTGGAGAGAGGACACTTCAGCTTCTCTCTCCTCAGGCTTTCCTTGGTTAGCATTTCTAGAGCTCTCCAAGGTGCCCGAGTCTCAGCTTTGGCTTGGGAGGGGAAGCGCTCAACGATCTTCCGGGTTAATGGAGGGACCTCCTCGCTGTGACTAAGGTCTTAGTCTTCTCCCTAGTCTTCTGTCTACCTTCTCCGAGGGATCAGTAAGGGCTAGCTGCCCCTCATTTCGGTGAGGGCCCCGAGCTCCACAAGAGACCGGGAAATCGGTTTCAACAGTATGCTAGTTTTAATTTCGGTTTATTGGCCCGACCAGCCAATAAGAACTTAAACAAATAGGTTCGCTAACGCTAAATAGGGTGGTATGCAAGTAAAAGGGTAAATTTAAAAAATTGCATACAACCAAAAAATTACTAAATTAATTTCATAATAAATTTTGAAATTCATTATTGAGAGGAGAAAAACCCTCCCTGATTACGAATTTTAGTTATACATTCCGATTCTTTCATCTGCCAAATGTCACTGTTTGCCTATTAAATTTTCCAATAAAATGTCGATCAGTTTTCACTGTTACCTATGTCTTCTAAAAGCAAATTAACTCCTATTAGTTTTCATTAATTCCTAACTATTGTTAGCTTTGTTTTCTTCCCTGTTATTTAAACGGCCGAATTTCTCCTGAGAAAGACAAGCTAGAGAAAATGAGAAACAAAACCTTTCTATTTCTCGTATTCCAGGAGCCTCCCATCATTCTTCCCCCTGTTCTCAATCGTCGTCAACGCCTCCTACAGTCGAACGCCGTCAACGCCTCCTACTATCGAACGCCGTCAACGCCTCCTACTGTCGAACGCCGTCAACGCCTCCCTAGCCAACAACATCACCGTCAGTGGAAAGGAGGGTTTCCGGTGACGATTTCCTGAATCTTTTCTGTCGAAGGACCCTGCGCCAGCCCGATTTCCAACGGTATTTTCCCTCCACCACCTCCACCGACGGGATCCATGACTGCCTTTCACAAGCTTCAATCCAGTTCTCTCCTCAGCAAGCTCAATCCCACCATTCCAGTAAACTCACAACGCTAATTTTCCTCCACAACTGTTTCCCTCCTCTTCCCAAGTCACTTAAACCCAGTTCTTCCCATCCCGAGCCGCCTCACCTATGTTCCCTCACACTTACCTAGCCCCACTAGTCCAGCCCATCCTAATCCACTTGAGCCCAACCACCAGGTCCACAGGAATCCCCCTATTTCAGCCAACTGTGTTCTATCCTGGAAATCGCAGAGGCATAATTTCAGCTCCATCTCTATTAGAATAATTTTATGCAATAAATTTTAAGTGATCATTTCATTTACTTGTGTGCACACTCTTTCGTTGGGTCTCACATTCATTATTCACCTAGCAGCTATTGTCGTGCAAAAACACTTGCGATATACTGCTCATTTAACCCCGAGCTAATTGTTTGGGAAAATCAAATAAGCTCTAGGATTACTATCGAGGATCCCACTCTCATGGGAACGTAGCGCAGACCAAACTTTCTAGTTTGTTGCCTAATTTAACTCGTAATTTAATTTCTTTGTTTGTTAAAATCGGTCTACATCATGTCATAACAATGAGCTTTTGTGTGCCCACTAGCTGATAATTCTTTCTCAAACGACGAAGCTCCTTAAAAAGATTTTTCTTGGGAGCATCTCATTGGAGCGACGGGAAGGAAGCACCCTAATACTAGCGCAAAGACCACTTGTTCGGAGAGTCTACATTAGATTGTAAGAACAACGTCAATGGGGAATCCTGATTCTCACACATCCCACATGTGTGAGAACAAAGTCAATGGGGGCATCCTGATGTGTTTGCTTCGACTTCAAAAGATTGTAAATTCAACAAAGGGAATATTGGGCCCAATATTATCTTCTTAAAAAATTTGAAAGTTCCATCCTCCTATCCTCTCAAATTGAAACCTCTATTGGCCTTGTTCGAGGCGTGGAGTGGTGTGGCGTGTACAGATAAGTCATGTGTACATTTTCTCACGCATTGATTATGTCGATTAGTTGCGATAAATCTTGAATTACACAAACCTTCTCAATGTCAATTCAATTTGTTAATTGTTGACATCAACCCTAATTATAATAGAGTTTTTTGCTGAAGTCGCACTACAATGAGTTAGTTATAACATTGGTCGTGCACCGCAAGGATTTCTCGAAGTATGTGATTTGTGACCTCGTAGTCTATTATCCAAAAGGGGCTATGGAAAAAACATGATATAGCATCATTTAATGAAGAGGCAATGAACCAGGACGTTCAAGTAACCAACTCCCGAAGACTCTGGAGTTCCTCCTGTAAGGTGACAATTTCAGATCGGGACGTGTTGCGGGAATCCATGTTTTCTATAGTAAATAGCTCAAGTGGTTTTCCCAGACACAGTAGATACACATGTGAGTGTTTTATCCCTTAGGAAGATTTCAGCCATCTTGCTCACCATGCCATCGGGAGCCCATGTAACCACCATGGTGCTCAATATTGGGAGGATACACTTCAGTGGAATGTTGGAGAAGGGCAGGATATGGAGTCATAGAAACATCGGTGGGTGGAGTAAGTTTAAGAATCATTGAGGAGACACCAAACAAGAATAGGATAGCTGGAGACGATAAAATATTGGCACAGACGTTCTAGAAATGTTGTGTTATTATATCCATCATCATAGCTATATCGGTTGTTTCCTTTCGCACCCTCTAGGAAGCCAGATCAAGAGTAGGCGGCTAGTGTTGAATCAAGGCCTCGACGAGAGCCTTTCATTGCACTATAAATGACGTGAGATCATCATCCGAACCAGGTTCAATGGTCTGAGATCCCAAAATCAATTGAATAAGTGTTGAAGTTATCTTTCCCAAAGTGAAGGGACTTTAATTCATCTCACATAGCTTTTACAGTTTTGTGGTGCATAGTCATTCGATATGGCTCACTTTTAATAGAGTTTAGTATCCAGTACTTAACTCGACCATCATCCTGAAGCCATTAATTAGTAGGCTTAATCGGGCATCTCGAGTTAGGTGATGAAGCTTCTGGCGAGAGCAAGAAGTTCTTGTGAATTCATCGAGCTCCGGCAAGTTCCAACGAGTAACTGCAAGCTCAGGCGAGTTCCTGTGAGTAATAAATTATGTTCCAGGTTCCTGCGAGCTCATCGATCTCTCAGTGGTCAGTGAGCTCCAGTGGCCAGCGATCTCAGTGGTTGGCGAAGAGCTCAAGCAGCGCGAGAGCGGGAGCTCACATACATGCGCCTACGCGCCCCCACCCCCCAAACCGCACGCACGTGCACATGCACACGCACCCACGAATGCACCAATGCGCGCACACACACACACACACCCACATATATACACAACGCTTATCCACAATATGGAACTAATCTATCAAGCATACAAGAGCATGTACATATTTATAGTGAGGACACCACAACACCTATCCACAATGTGGAACTAATCTATACAAGATCAACAAGACTATTAATGAGCCATGGTAAGCAGGCTTTTGTACTTTGAGCTTCTATGTAAATCTACTAATAAATTTAGCTGGTAATGGCTTTGGATCAAATACAAACTGAATTCAATTAAGCCTAAAAATCAAAACCCCTGATTTTTATGTTATCGGATGGCTATTGCCCAATTTTTGCCCAAACTACCCTAGCGAGCCTGTTTCCGCGACTTCGTCCAGATCTCCAGTTGTGACCTCAGTCGCCGCCTCGTAAGAGTCGATCTCCTTGTCCCCCTTCTTCTTCTTCTTCTCCTCCTCCGTCTTCTTCTTCGTCTTCCTTTTTTTGTTGGCCCTAAACTGATGCTCATCCTCACTGATAAAATACTTAACGTCACATTCTAAGTAGAACTATAATGGTCCTAGGAAAAGGAAAAAAAATCCTTGATCGGAATCCACAAACCTGCATACCCCACTGGCCCTTTGCGCAGGACTCGGCCGAGATCTTTCCGTCTCTCCCGCGTAATAGATCACGAAGCCCATCCACCTCGATCTCCTCGTAAACATAGATCTTCAGGGAAAGAGAAGTCCCGTAGACGCGGCGAAGCCAGTGTAGGGAACCAGAATGGTCGAAGAGCGAGACGGCTGTAGATTCCTCGAAATAGGAAGACAGAGACGATGAAGGATGAGTTGGAATGCAATACAGGCGGTCGAGAACCCTGGTTAGAAGGAAAGTGGCGGCGACGAGAGCCAGAGCGCTGATCTGGTGAGCGCGTCCGCATACAATGTTCTGGTGGGCAGTGGACACGTTGAAGAAGGTGCGGCCGCGGCTTACGCTTCCCATGTCGGAGGCCAAAGTGCGCGGTCGGAGGATGGGACGATGACTGGTAAAGGATCTATAGAAAGCTGCTTCTAACGCCAAATAGAGAATTTATTTAGAACCGTGTTATGTGCAGCCCAAATGTGGGTGCAAACCAAATAGAAATTTAGGTTTATTTTAAAACACTTTTTTTCTCCATTCCACTAGGTGCAGCCCGACCTATTCACGTAAGCTTCACAAAATCCGCCCCTTCCGCTTCCGCGAGCTTCACCTTCAACGTCGACCTCTCGCTCTTCCCGTTCGACGGCAACCCGCTCTTCCCGTTCGACGGCGACCCGCATCACCCTGGTTGCCTCCTGCTTTCCTATCACCGCCGGCTAGCCCCACCGCAACTTCCGCATAGACCTGCTCTTCCCGTTTGCCGGCTAGCCCCACCGCAACCTTCGTCTGGTATTAGGGTTTCTCCAACTTGTTTTTTCGGCCGTATTCTTGCTGTTTGGGGAGCTATTTGTACATTTGTAGTGATGTTTATGGTTTACTATCTAGGGTTTCTCCAACACTTCTTCCTCCTTTGGGTTTAATGGAGCATAAGAATTGTCAACCCGTAGATCTTCATGAAGACTCTATGGAACAACCTCCAGACGAAGGTATCAGCTTTTTCCTCATTACTTTCTCATGCATTTGGGTGGATTTTTTTGTGCACATGTTCTTCCAATCTTTCATGCATTTGGTGGGTTTTTTTGGAATGTAGAAATCAAATTACTTTGTTATAAAGAGTCAACGTCACTTACTCAAATTGATTTTGGAAGTCACTTATGACATCAAATTTATTTTCATGTAAAGAGGAGTTGATTGCATGGGTTAGAAATGTTGCAATTGGGTTGAGATTTGTTATTACCATACAAAGTGCTGATAAACTCACCAATCGGCTCAAACCTAGAGTATTTCTTGGATGTGATAGAGCGGGATTTTATCGTGAAAATCAAAGGAAAAAAGGTTGGGTTAGAAAGAATATGAGAAAGTCTACCTCGAAGAAATGTGGTTGCTTGTTCTCCCTGAAAGGCCAAAAAATGCACACATAGATGAGTGAAGTTTGGATGTCATATGTGGGGTTCATAATCATGAGATGGTTCAATTAGAAGCTCATGCGTATGCGTGTAGATTGGATCTGAATGAGCAAAATGTTGTGCATGAAATGTACTAAGCCGGAGTGAAACTACGAAAAATTTTAACTGCCTTAAAGCAAAGAGATCCGTCGAATCACTTAAAAAGGATTCCTCGAGGTGGCAGTTGGAAACCTTACAACCGTATGGAAAACCTTTAATCAAATGATTCACTTGCAACACACAGAGATTAAGAGAGCATTTGGACAGAGCTCAATTCAATGGAATAAAGAATTTGGTCATCCTTTATACTTTTAGTTGGTTGGGCGCGTCTCTTTCACAGTTTTAGAGTTGATTAAAAAAGAGGAACTATCGGCTAAATCCGAGTGCATAAATGTTGGTGAGTACACACACAGATGTAGACATGTATTGGGCTTACCATGTGCACATGACTTGATTCTGTATATGTCACAATCAAACTCATTTCTGTTATGAATGATTCACAACCATTGGAAGCAGTTGACATTGCAAGATAGCAAAGCTAATGAGAACATGAAGGTGGAGGGTGAGATGGATGATGAAATTGATATAGAAATGGAAGGTATTTTAAAGAGGTACAAGAGCACTAGTAATTTACAGAAGCATGAAATAAAAAAAAATTACGTGAGCTAATGAATCCCTCATCAACTCTAACATTGGAGCCCTTGCTACCAAAAACATTGAAGGGCCGGCGAAGGGTTAGCTACAATAAATTCAAGGTTGATGCAAAATCTACAAAACGAAATCCCTCCCTCTGTGAGCATGTATTAATGCATGAACAAATCCCAACGGCACAAACTAAGAAACTCCCCATACGAAAGGGGATGTTGAAGGAGAGCAGACTGCTACGTAGTGTGCGAACACAAATGTCGTCATGTGTTTCTGACTATATTACAAATGTGATTGACGTATTGAGTGATGGTCATTGTGGATACAGGGTGGTTAGTAATACTATGAGGATGGATAATGACTGGTTAAAGGTGCGTACTGACCTATCTCTAGAACTACAGAACAGTGCACGTTTGTATGATAGCATATTTGGTATGGAAAGAAGATCAAACTTACTAAGATCACTTGATTTTTCTATTACTCCTGCTCCGTACGACAAACGGGTGTCGATGCCTGATATTGGAATGGTGGTTGCATCTTGCTATAACATTGTTTTTGTTCACTTATCTAAATATTAGTCGTTCACATTACTACCACTACATTCATCGCCGCCGGCTTCTCACAAGATAGTCTACATCAGATTTATCAATGAGAATCATTTTGTTCAATTGCAAATGCGTGAAGATTTTGCATTGCCTCCAACAATATTACTTTGGCGAAAATATCGAGAAGAAAATGCAATGGAATGTGATAAACTCAATGAAAATGAGTCGGTTAATATGAAAAAATATTGAGTAAAAGTACATTTTTCCTAATAATATTGAACTTACAACAAATATTTACAATATTATTTAGTCGGCTAACGAAGATTATTACTTTTATGCAGGCTATTACTAACAATACCATGAAGTTTTGAAGACACAAAATGATGGAATGAGACTTTACAAAGTATTTGTTTGTGTTAAAGTGTTACAACTAATTTTTTTATTAACTAAAATGATTGTAATTGAGAAAATTTTGTTTTTTTTAAAATTTTTTTGTTTGCACATAACACAATGGTTTGCACTTATAATTTCATGTTTTGCACATAATCGTGATTTGCACATAGCGAACTTTGGTTTGCACATATAATTCTTCTTTATTTATTTATTTTACAAGCCATGATAGTTTGATCTTTCATTTTGTTCAAATTTTGGTAATTTGATATACGTAACCAAAAAAAATTATAACTTAGATGAGTCTTCTATAGCATGGGTCTGCTCCGGCCCCCACAGTGGAGTATCATAAATAAGTATAAAAGATTATTCCATAAAACTTTTCATTTTAAAGTATGAAATCACAACCGAAGAATTATTATAAATAAGAGTGTCCACAAACTACAAAGTATTATTGTGTCTCTAGTCTTATGGTTTTACTTAACAATGCTAAATAAAAAAAAATTTCAAGGCTCAGGCCGGTACAACATGACAAAGTACATGAACTCAAAAGGTAAATACTTCATGAGGCATTTTTCATTTAGCAAGTTAGCGAGCATTCGTCTCTAATGCAACCAAAAAGCAAACAAACGGGAAACATGGGTCAGTTATGAGCAGACCACAAACCATGTAACAACACTCCTCTCGACCGTCCTAGTGGACCCCGGGAAATTATATCATCCTACAAGTCAGCACTTCGCTTTATATATAATAATAAGCAAATAAAGCAGGTAATAAAATATAAGAAAACTGTATCATAGCACAATGAAGCAATCTTATAATAGTGTTGTCTAGGAGTTATCGCAGACGGTAGGACTACCAACTGGCGGTACCCCTCCACACCCCCCCCCCCCCCCCCCCCCCCCCCGCCAAACTATGAACTTCCATATTTCGCACCTCATTGGTTTCTCAAGATATCTTATTACCTGCATTAGAAGAATTCATATGATAGCTTACCGTACCCGAAAGTGTCTACAAACTACACAATCAATAATGAAGCAACAATGCCACTTATGGTGCATACCAGCACACAAAACAGTGGGGTATGCATGCCCCTTATCACAAGTGTGAGTGTTTCTGCCAGCTCCGACATGGACATACAGACATATCATCGGTCACCACGTTGGGGCCTGCATATAATGCTTCTATGATTGGGGCGATGTAGTCAAGCCACGACATATAGTTCTTTCGTTGTCTTTGCTTGTCCTAAGGCTTCTGGCAAAGTAATCGGTTCCGTTAACCCCACTAGGACCCCTACCAGCACATGGAATATCAACATCACGAGAACTCGTCGACTTAACATGAGGGATCCTGCTACACCTCCCGTGTCTCATAGCAGATCGATACTACTAAACTGCAAGAGTGGTAGGCTACACTCATTTCAACCAACCTTGTAACACCATCACAATCACAATCATTATCGCACGCATGTCAAAACGTAGAGTGCCATATCTTCAGCACAATCGATATGCATATGGTAGGTCATGCCTACAAGCCCCTTTTCCACACTAAGTTCATACTCAACTATCACACAAGGTCCCTCGTAACCTACTAGGACTCCAACTCCTTTAACCTCTCTATATGAGTCATCACTCCCCACCCAGTGTATCACAAAGTATCATTGAACATCTCCTCGAATCATCGTACCATTAACCTATTGCATAGATTCTCTCCTTGAAGCGTCTCTCCTCATGATCCTAAGCTCATACTCATCATATATGACCGTCAATTATATCATCATTGTAAAGCTCATTGATACCATTATCAACCCTTTCAAGGTTTTCACAATCAACTACTGTGTCTGGAAGCACCCACCCAGGTTATCTAGGAGCTATCGTTTGTGGTAGCACTACTGTCTGGCGGTATCTCCCAGAAATCACGACATTATCCATGTCATCCCAATTGTGGCTTCATATTCACATATCCTCGCATCCATAAGACCTTAAAGCCTTCTCAACCTTCCCGTCAATTTTTTCTTTAAAGTAATCACATAAGCATCACCGAATCAAGTCACATACTTCAATACTGGGTTCACGCAATCATAAAGTAAGAGGAAAATGCATAAAAGGATTCAAGGAACTTAAACGTGTATCCTATTGATCGGAAGGAGAAGGTTGTTACCTTATTAGAATTCCACTCCGTCATGGAATCGTTGAAACAATCGAATGAAGATGAGCGTAATAAGATCCTCTCTGCGGATCAGGTCTCAGTTTGCAAATCGGAGCATCAAAGCACTCCAATGGAGGATTCTCTTTCGTCTTCCTCCCCTTCTCGCATTCATCTTTAACTTAAGAGAGAGAACCATGAGCAAAATGAGGTTGAAATGCTCTCAATCCCAACCTAATAGCATCATGAGACAATCTTAGTCGTCCGATACCAAAACCCCACATCAAACTGCTCAAATTTCAGGTTTAAAATAAGTTACGACCCTGTACACACGATCATGCATTTCTCTCGCACGATTGTGCACCACCTAAATTGATGTCCTGAAGACGATCATGCATTCTGGCTTGGCACGATAGTGCATTCTCAATTCGTGTGAGCGACCACTTCGCATTATCGTGTGGTTTACATACACACGATCAAACCACACGATCACGCGCTTGATAAAACAACCATAAATCGTAGTCTTGAAAATAGTTGTGCATTTGGCCACACATGACCGTGCGTGACCAAATCGCACAACCTCTTGCACAATACCAGAAATGCCACGGAACAGTCCTCAATCTTCGTGGGACTTCCTCATGCCCCTTAGGGTCTCGATGCCCTCAATTATATTGAGTTTTTGGAGAGTTAAACTGATGGTTTTGGGGTGTTATAACTCCTCCCCCCTTAAATAAATTTCATCCCTAAATTTACACTCGACCTTAAAAGAGAGTCACCCACACACTAACACATGATTTTAAGACTCACCAACTGTAAGGAAAACATGATTCTGTCATCTAAACCACTACGAGATGACAATTGGAGGCTCAAACTGCCAAGAGGAAGTTAGATCCGTGAAGATAGAGCTATTACAATCGTTTCCTCCCTCTGAGGCATGCTCCAAGGGTAATGATTCTTCCCTCGGGTCTTATGACCATTATTTTTATTTTATATTCCTTGTAAAGGCAATGAGAGTCCCATCATATAACCAGGTTGAGGACGAGGACTCCTCCGTGGCGTGGGATTGTATCCCTAGTGTGCTTTATATCTTTTCTACATTTAATAGTTACCTCACATGATTGGTAGAGGACCAGGACTCCTCCTAGGTGTGGGATTGCGACCCTGGTGTGAACATTTGTGTTTGTGGTATGAAGAGTCTCCTCTCATCCCTTGAGAGTGGATCGAGACTCCACAAGGGCGTGAAGTTGCTCCCCCTATGTGAACTGCACTAGATTTAGGCATGTAAATGGTTCGATTTTGTTTTAGGTGAAACTGAAACCAAACTACGTAGCCTCGGATTTTACACACCCCAAACCAAAACCGAACCGAAACTGATCAATTTGGCTTGGTCTGGTTTTTAAACATCGGTTCAATTTCCGATATACTAAATTACAAATACAAGCAAAACTTATAAATACTATTTGTATTTGTGTCATACATGATTTATTTCCCTTTAATGGTTTGATCATTACTTTCATCCACTAGTGATGATATATCAATTTTGTATATCTAAATTGCAATAAGGATTAAAGAAAGACCTAATGAGTGCATGCATACTAGTCTTACATTGCCACACATATGTATCAAAAAAACATTTGAAGCATGGTCGGGCTGTTCGGTTTCATTGGTTTACCGAAGGTGTAAACTGAAACTGAACTTAGTCGGTTTGGTTTTCAGCCCACCGAAACTGAAAGCCAACCGTTCCGGTCAGTTCGATCTAAAATTCGATTCAGTTGGCTCGGTTCTGGCAGGTTCAGAGGGTTTTGGTTTTCTATGCATACCCCTAACTAAATTCCCACGTACGAGTTGGATTTAAGCATGCCGTGAAAAGCCTATTTGTGGCAATATGCCCGGAATGGTGATGTTGATTTGTGCACATTAGAATGGTCTTAAGTGCATAGTGGGAGTTCCTTGGATTATTCGTCGTATGGATTCAGGTATTCGAGGTTCCTATTCCTAGGTCAGCCCGCATCGATACTTTTAAGGATGACAATTTTGGGGGTATTCTAGAACGAAGGTTATTACGATGAAATTGTACCTGTCGCCTCTTTGGGAATTTAGGTTATGGGCTCTCGTGCCTATGATAGAGTTTTAGATTTGTTCAAGTACACCCCATGGATCCTTTATTTCATGTTTTGATTGAGGACAAGGAATGATCATATATTTATCATCTATACGTTAAAGACCGGAAGGTGTTTTATACCCTTCCCGTCACCGTTGTCCGGGACCGGTGATGAATCCACATCTTCTGTCACTACCTTTTGTCCAGGAGATCCTTTTCCCTATCGCTACGCTTTTGGATAGAAAATGTTACTTCTGTCACTATGAGGTTTTGACAATAAGGGAAATCTACCCTCTCTATCGCTATGTGTTTGGACGGTATGCGAGTTTAGTCTACCCCCTTCATCGCTAGGAATTGGACTTATAGGTTGCATGTTCTTTATGCCATAATTAATGTGTTTTGAATGTTATGAATGAGTTAGGTCGTAGGGTAACGGATCCTCAGGCCACTCATTTTGATGGACTGGTGTTTTGCTAGAATTCATGTGATTTGGATAGTGGATTGTGAGGATCGTTTGGGTGAACCCAATCATTGTGCATTGCATCTAGGTCCACTTTATTTACATACTAAACTTAGACCCTTGTGTTTATTGAGTATTTCACCATGTGTGGAGTATAAGAGTTTGCGGAATAAAGAATAGATCTAAATATTTAGGTTAACACAAGATGACAGATAGATTATTATATTTTGATATTAAGAGGCAGAAATACCAATAAGTTTAAACACAGAAAGAAAAAATAGAAAAAAGGAGAGCAAAAGAACATCCAAATTACATAGAGATTTTATAGATGTTTTACAACAGCCGGGTACATCCTCTCTACCACAATACGTGGGAATGATGAGTCTTTTCCACCTGGAGACTCCAACCCAATGTTGGCCTTTTCCACTTAGAGTCAATGGAACCCAATGGATCTTGGTCCGGGTGATCCAACCACTATACCATGATGGATCTTGGTTCGGGTGATCCAACCACTACACCATGATGGATCTTGGTTTGTGTGATCCAACCACAACAATCTATTTTGAAGGAGAGATCAAAAACAATGTATAAGTGAATATATATGTTAGATCGAGTAGATTTATCACACAAAAAGAATGGTGATTCATGTATCCCAGAAAAGAGAGGGGATCGATTACATAGAGATAAGATATATATAAAGGTATAAAGAGAAGAAGTTATCCATCTTCTGCAATGTGTCGTTTTCTTTCTTCTTCAACTAAGGAGTATAAATAATCTCCTTCTTTCTTCTACAAGCTTAACTTCTTTCGATAACAAGTTTTGAAAGGATTGATGCCTTGAAACTTGCTATTTATAAATCCGCAATGACTATGTTCTTCAACGGTCATCTGCATCGATGGACGTTGAGCACTGAGTCGCGGTTCAAACTTCAGTCGATGAACATTATGTTGAGGTTTAGTCTTCAGTCACTGACTGTTGCGTCTTCGATCACTGATCGATGAGCACAGAGTGGCTGGGAGCTGGGTGTTAGTCTTCTGTCCAGTGAGCCCCGGTCAGCGAACGTTGACAACTTTCTCCCATTTATGGATCTGCCTTCCTTAGCACCGCCTCTTTGGTTTTGCCTTTCCTTAGCACTGCCTCTTTGGCTTTGCCTTCCTTGTCTTCTCCTAGTCCTGGCCCAGATTTTATTGTTCTTCAAGGGTTGTCTTTACCCATTCTTTCTTCCATCAAATCATAGGTAATTCACAACAATATTCCCTTATTTGATGAGAATGTAGGTGTTGTTAATGGAACGTTCACCTAGAGGGGGGGGGGGGGGTGTTAGGTGATCTCGCTTGATTTCAGAATATTAGCGCGATTTATGACTATTCAAGCAGAGCATACAAGTATTGCATAAGAAAATCACAGCAGACGACACAAGATCTATAGAGGTTCCTCAAGTCCGGGTGTCTTGAGTAGTCCTCTGTCCCTCTGCTCCTACCTAGCTGTGTGCTAGTCTCGGCAAACTCTGCCAAATCTTCAGGCCCGCAAGCTTTACAACGCGGACCCGCAAGTCCTACAGCCTAGGCCCGCAAGCCCCTACTGCACCCGAGCCCGCAAGCTCGACACTCAGGCCCTCAAGCCCTACACAACACAGACCCACAAATCATGTGCCTACAGCCTAGGCCCGCAAGCCCTTACTACACCCAAGCCCTCAAGCTCGACAAAATCGGACCCGCAAGTCCACTGCCCTGGCCCTCAAGCCTCACAGCTCTCCATCCCTCAAGCTAGACGGTGTCAGACCCACAAGTCCACTGCCCTGACCCTCAAGCCTCACATCTCTCCAGCCCTCAAGATAGACACTTAGTCCCTCAAGCCTTACAACAATGAAAGGTTTTACAGTAACGCACACTATTTCTTCTGCCTGATGAAGATCGGCAACTTAGTCTGATGGAGATCGACTTCTTGAGGTTGAAGAAGATGTTTCTGATTCAGATCTTGAAAGCGCAGTTCTTCTTCAATTTCTTCTCTTAGCCTGATGAGGAACGACTTCTTATCAGTCAATGGAGATGACTGAATCTCCTGAGAATGCTTGATTCTTGTTCTCTCTTTCTTTACGCCGCTTTTACTGTTCTATTTGCCGTATGCGTAAGTTCTTTTTTATTGATTTTTTCTTTAGGGCAACCTCTTATCTCTTTTATAAGACTATGAGGCTCCCAACGGTCTTCTGAAAAAGTTCCTTAAGTGTCAGACACCCCATTCCTTAAGAGCATGCGCTAATTGGACAATCAGGCGGCGACATTAATTACTGACAGTGCGTCCGCAACATTTGAATTCCGTCTCGACGATATTTCCAGCTTTATGCCGATACTGACAGCATTACGGCGATATGGATAATATCTCGACGACAGGACTTTGTCGATGCCTTAGGCCTTGGTGGATCTTCAAGTCTTCTAGCTTCTGCCTCTGATGCTGGTATCTCGACGATACGAGATATCCCAGCATTTTTGCATATACGACGATATGCTATCTCTGACCGTGTCGTCGTGATCTCCTTTCTTGCATACTGTCATCGTAATCACTTTGTTCTTTCAACGACATGAGCGATATCATGTCGACAGACTATGCTTTAGCAATTGCTTGTCTTCAGCTGTCCTTCTTCAGTTTTCTCGACATCACACCTTCTTTACGACGATGTCTGTTCTTCTCGACGACAAGGCTACTTTGTTGATGTCGATGATACTGCATCTTCTCGACGACATTCCTAACGAACTCCATTCTTCATTCGACAAACTTCATTCTGCGTTCGACGAACTCGCCAAGTCTCAGTGTTTGCTTTGCTCATCATCATGATGACAAGCATACTTTGTCGACGACATATCCTATTCTTCTCGACGATATTCCTTTAACTTCCTGAGATTATGAGCTAGAGAAGTGATCAAATACAAAGTGAAGTTTTCTTGACTCGGTGACTTCTTCAAATCAGGAATCATGTGGGCAAGATTCCCAACAATCTCCCCCTATTTGAAGAAGCCAGAATCTCAATTCAAGACTACTTTCACTTGACAATAAATGTTGTAATCTTAAATGGAAGGCATGAGCATTTAAGATTTTACTTATCTTTTGTTGAACTTATGAGTACATCAAGCTTGTAGCTCCCCCTTGATTTGATGTCTCTTCTTTTGTGGCTCCCCCTATTCCTTTGCTCCCCCTATCTTTGAGGTCTTCTTGTGCATCTTGTCTTGAACATATTGATGTCATTTCTCCCCCTTTCTGACTTCTTTCCTGCAGCTCTTCTTTAGGTAGACAACAGTCCATGCTCCCCCTTGCTCAGTCATAGTTCATCCAAATCCTGAGAGATTTTCTAACCAATCATCTAAAAAGGGATTAGTGAGGAATAAGTTAAGGATTACTCTAAGTTTAACATCCCAAATTAGAATTTGAAGAAGTTAAACTTAGCTTCATCTAGGGGCTTTGTAAATATATCAGCTACTTGTTTGTCTGTTGGGACAAACTCAAGGGTGATATCTTCATTTTCCACATGCTCCCTGATGAAGTGATAACTGATCTCAATATGCTTAGTCCTGATGTGAGAGACAGGGTTCTTAGCAATTGAGATTGCACTTGAAGAATCACAAAACATGGGTGTTTTGGTCATCTTTAGATTGTAGTCTTCAAGTTGATGCTAAATCCATAGCAGTTGGGCACAACAGCTCCCAGCAGAAATATACTCTGATTCTGCTGTGGAGATTTCCACACTGGTCTGCTTCTTACTGCTCCAAGAGATCAGTCTTCCACCAAGGAATTGACATGTCCCTGAGGTACTCTTCCTATCTTCCTTGCACCCTGCATAATCTGCATCTGAGTAGCCAGTCAGTTCACATCCATTGTTCCTAGGGTACCATAGGCCAAGATTTGATGTACCCTTAAGGTATCTTAAGATTCTCTTGACAGAGACATGATGAGATTCCTTAGGATTCACCTGATATCTAGCACAGACATATGTATCAAACATTATGTCAGACCTACTTGCAGTTAGATAAAGCAAAGATCCAATCATGCATCTGTACTTGGTTTCATCAAAGGGTATGCCCTTCTCATCCTTGTTCAGAGACACATTGGTTCCCATTGGAGTCTTCATTGAAGAAGCACTCTCCAATCTAAATTTCTTGACTAGCTCCCTAATGAATTTGGTCTGGGAGATGAAAATACCATCTTCAGATTGTTTCACTTGGAGACCTAGGAAGTATTTGAGCTCACCCATACTGCTCATCTCAAACTTTCCCTGCATCAAGTTGGCAAACTTTTTGCAGAGATTGTTATCTGTAGAGCCAAAGATGATGTCATCCACATAGATCTGCACTAGCAAGATCTTGCCCTTTACTTCCCTTAGGAACAATGTCTTATCAATCTTTCCCCTTGAGAATTTGTTCTCAATTAGAAAGCTTGACAGAGCCTCATACCAGGCCCTAGGTGCCTGTTTTAAGCCATAAAGTGCTTTTCTAAGAAAGTAAACATAATCAGGGTGAGTATGGTCTACAAAACTGAGGGCTACTCTACATATACCTCCTCTTTGAGGTCACCATTTAGGAAGGCTGACTTCACATCCATCTGGTAAATCTTGAAACCTTGGTAGGCTGTAGAGGCCAGAAACAGTCTTATTGCTTCCAGTCTGGCTACTGGAGCAAATGTCTGATCAAAATCTATCCCTTCCTCTTGTCTGCAGCCTTTTGCCACTAGCCTTGCTTTATTCTTGGTGATCATTCCATTTTCATCCAATTTGTTTCTGTAGACCCATTTAGTTCCTATGATGTTCTGTCCTTGGGGTCTTGGAACCAGTTTCCAAACTTTGCATCTCTTAAATTGGTTCAGTTCCTCCTGCATTGCTGCAATCCAAAATGGATCCTGATTTGCTTCCTCAAATTTCTTGGGTTCAATTTGAGAGAGAAAACTCAGGTACAATGCTTCATTTGCAGCTCTACTCCTTGTCAGCACACCTTGGTTGACAGCTCCTATAATTTGCTCCTGAGGATGATCTCTTACTTGTTTCAAGGTGGCTGGCAGTATTCTGGGGATTTCTTCAGCTGCAGGTCTTTCAGGTTGCACTTCTTCTGCTGTTTCTGTGTCTTCCACAACATCTGATTCAAACTCAACATCTATTGATTGATCTTTACTTTTAGCTGAGGTTCCAGCTTGGTCATCAATGCATAATTTTTCCATCTTCTCATCAGTACCTGCATTCACTAGAGAGCTAGCCTAGCCTTTGTGAATGAGGCTGGTCTCATCAAATACAACATGTACAGATTCTTCCACTATTTGGGTATTGATGTTGTACACTCTACAGGCCTTGCTATGAGAGCTGTAACCAACAAAAATACCCTCACTGCTTTTCTCAGCAAACTTGGTTAGTTTGGATTTCCCATTATTAAGGATATAACATTTACTACCAATGATCCTAAAGTAGGATAGGGTTGGTTTTCTGCCCTTCATTAACTCATAGGGAGTTTTCTTGTGGTCTTTGATGATTAAAGCCCTGTTTATCACATGACAAGCAGTGTTGACAACCTCTGCCCAGAAGTATTATGGTAGAGAGGAGTCACTTAGCATTGTCCTACTTGCCTCTATCAAGGTTCTGTTCTTCCTTTCAGCAACCCCATTCTGTTGAGGAGTTCTGGGTGAGGAAAATTCTTGGGATATGCCTAGTTCTTGGCAGAATTCTGTCATGGCCCCTGACTGAAATTCTGTCTCATGGTCACTTCTGAGTTTAACCACAGTACAGTCCATCTCATTCTGGATCTGCCTGACAAAATTTCTCAAGATATCTAAGGTATCTAATTTCTTTTTGAGGAAGAATACCCAAGTGAACCTTGAGTAATCATCAACAACTACAAGTGTGTAGGCCTTCCCTCCTAAGCTAAGAATTGACATAGGACGAAACAAATCCATATGCAGTAAAAATAAGCACCTAGAGGACTCTTTGTTAGATATGCTTTTAAAGCTGGTCCTAGTCTCCTTTCCAAGTTGGCAAGCTTGACAAGGACCATCCTTGATGCACTGAATATTAGGTCCATTCCTAACTAGGTCTTGTAAGAGAAGCTTGCCTATTGTCTTATAGTTGATGTGTGCAAGTCTCTTGTGCCATTGTACACATATAGCCTCTTTACCATCAGCTACAAGACATATGGGCATGGAAGAATTTGTATTGAGAAAGTTTAAGCAATGAATATTGCCACTCCGAGTGCCAGTTAAGGTAGCCTCAGAATCTGAGGATTTCTTAATTAGGCACTTGTCCTTGTGGAAAGTAATAACAAAGCCTAAATCACAAAGTTGACTTATGCTTATGAGATTGTGTTTCAACCCCTCCACATAAGCTACCTTTGTGATGGTAACTAACCCATTAGAGATGTTGTCATAGTCCCTGGTCACCCCCTTTTCTGAACCTCCAAAGATCACAGGTTGTCCATTCTCCATAGGGATGAATTCTCTTAAGTACTTTCTGACTCCAGTCATGTGCCTGGAGCAGCCACTGTCCAAATACCAAATTGGAGATTGGTTGGCATTTGGACATACCTTCCCATGAGAGATGTCATCCTGGTTGTCTTCACTGATGGCCATCAAGCCAATGAGTGCATCTTCCTCAGTACCAGAGGAGCTTGAGTCAGAATCACTCAGTGTTCTGATCTTCTTGGCCATGAATCCTTTTTCAACTCTTGCTCCTTGAGCTTCTTCTTTCTTCATGGTTCCTCGACTCCTTCTTCTTAGAGGGGCAGTCAGTAGCCATGTGACATGTCTTGCTGCAGGAATAGCAAACAATATTATTTAAATCATATTTACCAGGGCTAGATCTGTACCATTCCTCCCTGGGGGCTCTGGATCTGTCATGATAATCAGATCTTCTGGAGCTTGAGGAGGAGTTTCTGTGATTGTCCCTCCTCCTTCTGTGTATTAGCTTCCTGAACTGTTTTGAGAGAAGGGTCACCTCTCTGTCAGTATCATCAGAATCTGAAGAGATGGCTTCTGATTCTTCACTGCTCTCAGATCTATTCTGAGTTGCAGAGGTCTTGCCCATGGATCTTCTCGTGCTCTCAGCTTTTAGGGACACAGATCTGTCTCTTGAGCTCCCCTTTGAGCTTTCTTCTTCAACCTTCCTGGTGTTGAGCTGAAGTTCATGGGACAGCAACTTCCCATACAGGTTCTTGGGCTCCATGATGCCCAGCTAACCCATCTCTCTGATGACACAGATTTTGATGTCTCATTCCTTTGTGAGTGATCTAAGAAACTTGTCATTAAGATCAGAGTTGGTGAACTCTCTTTCATAGTTTCTTAGTCCATTCACTATCTTGAAGAATCTCTCATAACAGTTAGAGATTGTTTCATTCTTGCCTTGCTTGAAGGCCTCATACTCCTGGTTGAGAAGATATTTCCTATCATCCCTAACCTCTTCAGTACCCTCCATGTACACGATCAGGGAGTCCCACATCTCCTTGGCCGTTTTGCAGTGAATCAGATTCTGGAGGGTAGAGTCATCTATGGCACTCACAATGACATTTTGGGCCCTCTTATCTAGGCCTACCAAGGCTAGCTCGTCCTTGGTCATGTCCTCATATTTCTTTATCACCTTCCTTGTTGGATCAATGGTGGAGGGAGTTGTAGGGATAAAGGGACCCTGTTGGATTGTTAAGTAAATTCTTGGATCAGCCACCTCCATAAAAAGCCTTACCCTTTCCTTCCAGATGGGAAAGTTCTCCTTTGTGCAGATTGGGAGTTTCATGGCTCTCATTTCCCGATTATGATCTCCACCAGCCATGGCGAGTCGTTCCACGATCTAGATCAGACGGTTAAGTCTTCTTTTGATCAACCTCGCTCTGATACCACTTGTTGTTAATGGAACATTCACCTAGAGGGGGGGGGGGGGGGGGGGGGGGGTGTTAGGTGATCTTGCTTCGTTTCAGAATATTAGCGCGATTTATGACTATTCAAGCAGAGCACACAAGTATTACACAAGAAAATCACAGCAGATAACACAAGATCTATAGAGGTTCCTCAAGACCGGGTGTCTTGAGTAGTCCTCTGTCCCTCTACGCCTACCTAGCAGTGTGCTAGGCTCGGCAAACTCTGCCAAATCTTCAGGCCCGCAAGCCTTACAACACGGACCCGCATGTCCTACATCCTAGGCCCGCAAGCCCCAACTGCACCCGAGCCCGCAAGCTCGATACTCAGGCCCTCAAGCCCTACACAACACAGACCCGCAAGTCCTGTGCCTATAGTCTAGTCCCACAAGCCCTTACTGCACCCAAGCCCTCAAGCTCGACAAAATTGGACCCGCAAGTCCACTGCCCTGAACCTCAAGCCTCACAGCTCTCCAGCCCTCAAGCTAGACGGTGTCGGACCCGCAAGTCCACTGCGTTGGCCCTTAAGCCTCACAGCTCTCCAGCCCTCAAGCTAGACACTTAGGCCCTAATCCTTACAACAATAAAAGGTTTTATAGTAACGAACACTGTTTCTTCTGCCTGATGAAGATCGACAACTTAGCCTGATGGAGATCGACTTCTTGAGGTTGAAGAAGATGTTTCTGATTCAGATCTTGAAAGCGCAGTTCTTCTTCAATCTCTTCTCTTAGCCTGATGAGGAATGACTTCTTATCAGTCAATGGAGATGACTGAATCTTCTGAGAACGCTTGATTCTTGTTCTCTCTTTCTTTACGCCGCTTTTACTGTTCTATTTTCCGTATGCGTAAGTTTTTTTTATTGATTTTTTTCTTTAGGGCAACCTCTTATCTCTTTTGTAAGACTACGAGGCTCCCAATGGTCTTCTGAAATAGTTCCTTAAGTGTCAGATGTCCCATTCCTTAAGAGCACGTGTTGATTGGACAATCAGGCGGAGACATTAATTGCTGACACGTCCGTAATATTTGAATTCCGTCTCGATGATATTTCCAGCTTTATGCCGATACTGACAGCATTACGACGATATGGATAATATCTCGACGACAGGACTTTGTCGATGCCTTAGGACTTGGTGGATCTTCAAGTCTTCTAGCTTCTGCCTCTGATGCTGGTATCTCGACGATACGAGATATCTCATCGTTTCTGCATATACGACGATATGCTATCTCTGACTGTGTCTTCGTGATCTTCTTTCTTGCAGACTGTCGTCGTAATCACTTTGTTCTTTCGACGACATGAGCGATATCATGTCGACAGACTATGCTTTAGCAACTGCTTGTCTTCAGCTGTCCTTCTTCAGTCTTCTCGACATCACGCCCTCTTTACGACGATGTCTGTTCTTCTCGAGGACAAGGCTACTTTGTTGATGTCGACGATTCTGCATCTTCTCGACGACATTCCTTCCTTTGATATCTTCATGTCTTCTCTGCGATCGACGAACTTTATTCTGCATTCGACGAACTGCATTCTGCGTTCGACGAACTCCATTCTTCGTTCGACGAACTTCATTCTGTGTTCGACAAACTCGCCAAGTCTCAGTGTTTGCTTTGCTCATCATCATGATGACAAGCATACTTTGTCGACGACATCTCCTATTCTTTTCGACGATATTCCTTTAACTTCCTGAGATTATGAGCTAGAGAAGTGATCAAATACAAAATGAAGTTTTATTGACTTGGTGACTTCTTCAAATCAGGAATCATGTGGGCAAGATTCCCAACAGGAAGCACATGTGAGAAGGGGTAAAGACAATCACCTTTCCTCTTGGCTCTGCGCTTAGAAGTCGAGGGAGAAGAGCAAGCACCTTATGCTTCACCTTACCCATCATGCCCTCTACCTTTTCCTATTTGATAACCAAGAGAAGGGCCAGTCAACATCCATTATATAACACATGTGGTTGCATGACCTGTAGAGCATCCAAGTTTTCTTTAGACTTTCTCCGGCTAGGCGGGCATCTTCTCTCAAATGTCCAAGTTTTCTTCAGCCTTCCTTGGTGCTCCAAGGATATGTGTATTTTTCCTTACTCCTTTTCTCCATAGCTTCTTTTCTTGCAAAATCTTCATTAGTCCAAGCATCAGAGAGCTCCGAGCAACATTTAGATGACATGCATTATTGCACTTAAGGAAGAAGTGGTCCTAGAGAAATATGGTCATTAGTAGCAATGCTCACAACTTTCTTTAATTTCGAGGATTTATAGACCTATGGGGATGAATACTCAAGTGACAAGGGAAAACCCACATTTAATATCGTAAAGCACTGTCTTCCCATTAATAACTTTTTAATTTATTTTTACGTTTTTTAAAAGCAACAGGAGAGGAATGTGACTGTTTCTGATAGTACGTGTTGGGTATTGTATCCACAATAGCCCTGATTTGAAGAAGTCCCCTTCAAACTAAGACGAATTGTAATTGTATTTGATTATGCACTTTAGCTGTGATGTGACAGGTTATTCCACTCTAAGTACAAACCAATGTCAGGTTTCAATGAGTCGTCAAACACAAGCCTGTGCAATGTAATCCCTCATTGTATAGACCAAAGTGTTGGCTCATGTGAAATCTCTCTATTGGGATGTACTTCATTTACAAAGTGCTAGAGAAGAAGGACTGGAGCTGATGATGGAATCATTTGAGAAAGGAAAATAACTTAAGTAAAATTCGATTATATCATTTAGAACATATAGTCGAACTCGACTATATGGTTTGAATGGATATAACCGAATTCGGCTAATCCTTGTCCGAAAGGTTTATTTTTTCTAAGTAAGGCTTCGTTTGGCGCAGCGAGGGCGGGCGGAGACGGCGGCTCGATCCGCCGGTTTGGAACTGGAGGGGGGAGGCGGCAGCTCCAAAAGCCGCTTTTTAGCGGCGTTTCTCCTTGCGGGCGGGTGGAAACGGAGCAAACGCCGCCGGAGGGGCATTTGTTTTGCCGCCTTCCGACGGCGTTTGCCCCAAACGGGGCGGCGAAACGCCGCCCCAAACGAAGCCTAAAAGATTAATCGAATTCGATTAATGTAATTCGGTGAATCTGTTTAGTCGAATCCCTAGAACTGCCGAATTCGACTATATGGTGTAACCGAATAAATTCGGTTAATGCCATTCGGTTAATCCATTTTGCCGAATCGGTCTGCAGGTATTTTCCGGTTCAATTCGACGGCGTATTCTTTAGGGCATTCCCCATGTACAGTACACGTGGAGCTAGATCCCTAATTCTTATGACCGTTGGAAGAAGACTCTATAAATACCTAAGGATTATTTCCAAATAACCCTAATAATTGCTAATCGCGAATTGTGAAAAATCTCTCGCAAACTACGACTGACGGCCGACTATTCTTCCGCAAACATTTCGTCTCCGTCAAAGCCAGCGATTCGTGACTCGTCTTCAAAAGTAATTTACCGTGTTGTTGTAAGAACCATATCTTAAACCTTGTAGGAAGCTTGCTTCCGAGTTATTGTGTAGATCCTTATTTGAGGATCGAGTTGTAGGAGCTTGTGTGCTCCGAGTTTGTAGGAGAAGATTGTTCTCTGAGTTGTTGTAGGAGTATTCTTGCTCTGAGCTTGTAGGAGTTGTGAACTCCGAGTAGTAGGATATTGTTTGATCCGAGTTTGGTGAAGTAGCCGAATCTAGCCTTGGAGTGCTAGATAGGCGAGGCAGGAAAGTGGACTACCCACATCAGGGAACCACTATAAATTCTCTGTGTTGTGCTGTGTTTACTTTTCTGTGTGCTTTTACTTCCAATATTTTTATTCCGCAAAAAACCGCAGAATCTACCTATTCACCCCCTCTCGGTGATTTAGGTTGCGACTATATACTTTCAATTGGTATCAGAGCTAGGTTGTTCGCTATAAGGCTAACACCTTGAACAAGACCTCCTCATCTAGTTACTGAAGCAAGTATGTGTGGAATGGAAAGAACCAAGGTTCCCACCATGGAGTTACCCATATGCACCAAGGAAAAGTTTAATATATGGAAGGTCAGAGCAGAGATGTTCATAGAAGCTATAGATCCAAGGTTGTCTCTAGTTATTCAAGAAGGACCAATTGTCCCCATGACAGTTCCCATTTGCAGCACTTCCAAATCTGTGCCCAAGAAACTTTCTGAAATGACTGAAGATGAGATTATCTTAGTTAACCTGGATTGGGAAGCTAAGAGCATCCTATCTAATGCAGTGGACAATTCTACACTCAAGCAACTATCTCATTACACAACGGCCAAGGATTTTTGGGACTCTCTAATAGCTCTTATGGAAGGATCAAAGGATGAACAAGACACCGTAGATGAGAAAAAGATCAGGACCTTAAGTGACAGTGATTCAAGTTGTTCAGATCTAGAAGAGGAAACACTTCTTGGACTGACTGCTCTATCTGAGTCAGAAGAGGAAGTCCAGGTTGAAACCTATCCCGGACAGGTATGCATAAGGGAACCTTTGTCTGTTACAAACTCCGAAGCTGAGACAAGCTCATCGGAAAATGATGAAACACCTAATCTGGCAAATCAGTATGATGCTCTCCTAATAGCTCTTGAAAAGAGCAAGGAATTGATTAAATCTCAAGCTGAAGAAATCAGAATCCTAAAACCCTTCGAAGCACAATTAAATGAGAAGATCAAGGAAGAGATCAGGTTATTCAATGAGCTCATTCTACTTAGAATGAAGTCAGAGGCTCAAGAAAGAACTATCAGATCTTTAGAGAAGAAGCTTTATATGGAAAGAAAGCCAGTGGCTCAATTCTCTAAACCTGAATCAATTGACTCCATGAATAGAGGAAAGAACACAACTAAAGCTAGGCCTCACACCACCTTTCAAAAGGTGCGGACTCCCTCTAACAGGTATGATCAGGACAACATCCGTGATCACTGGAAGACTGGAAGTTGCTATGGCAGGGAGAATACTCCTAACTATAGTAAAAGAAAGGGAATGGTGGTGAGTGCTCGGAAAGCTCCCCACGAAGAAATCCAAATGGCCCAACCTGGACCATTTGTGTTCAATGCACCAGCCCCTACATTCAAGGGTAAGGAAGCATCATCCTCCCAATCTTTTCCAGCAAGGAAGCAAACTGGGTGCAACACCATAGCCAACCCTCACTTGAATATATCTGATGCCATCAACACCATAAGAGCTTCCAAGCTTTCATCTGTTGCTGTCAAACAGATAAAATCAAGTGGAAATGGGTATGCTAAAGTACCCAATCAGCTACTTGCTGTGGAAAATAGGAAAAATGTTGCTTCCTTCTCAACTGAAAACAAGCATTATGATGCTACTTGCAAATCAAAAATTGCTCGGAAGAGAAGGTACAACATCCATGAATGTTGGTGCTGTGGTAAAGTGGGACACTTTGCCATCGACTGTTGGCACAACCTGTGTGTGTCTAAAGCAAAGAAGAGCTTTTCTACTGAAGTTGTCGTATGTAGAAATATTCATTATCATGCTAACCAGAACCAAGGACCCAAATCTGTTTGGGTTCCTAAGGGCAATTGATTATTGATTGCAGGTATGTCCAAAGGCCAACTCAAATCCCATATGGTACTTGGACAGTGGATGTTCACGGCATATGACCAGAACAGGAAGCCTATTACAAGATTTCACCCCTGTGAAAGATTGTCCAAAGGTTATTTTTGGCGGATCTGATCGGGGTATCACAAAAGGCTACGTTATGATTACTAATGGTATAGTCTCTTTCACAGACGTGGCTTATGTTAAAGGATTACAACATAATCTCATTAGCATAAGTCAACTATGTGACAAAGGCTATATGGTAGAATTCTACAAGGACAAGTGCTTGATAGATTCGTCTGATACGTCAGAAACTATTTTAACAGGCACTCGGAGTAGAAATATTTTCTGTTTAAATTTTCTATGCTTAGACTCTTCTACACCAGTGTGTTTTTTAGCAAAAGATAGTGTATCTCTTTGTGACCAGTGGCACAAGAGACTAGCACATATTAATTTCAAAACTATAAGTATGTTATTTTTCTCACAATTTAGTTCGTGATGCTCCAGATGTTAAGTGCATTAAAGAAAGACCGTGTCATGCATGCCAAATGGGTAAGCAGACTTGGGCTACCTTTAAAAGCATTATTGGCAAAGATTCTACCAGATGCTTATATCTGCTCCATATGGACTTGTTTGGTCCCATGCCAATCCGAAGTTTAGGAGGTAAGTATTATACGTTGGTTATTGTTGATGACTACTCACGTTTTGCTTGGGTATTCTTTCTGAAACACAAGTCAGACACCTTTGCTTCTTTCACCACATTCGTCAAGCAAATCCAGAATGAGTTGGAATGTTCTGTGGTCAAAATCAGAAGTGATCATGGTACATAATTCAAGTCTGGAGCTATGACCGAATTTTGTGAAAGCCTAGGTATCTTTCATGAGTTTTCCTCTCCCCGTACTCCACAACAAAATGGAGTAGCTGAGAGAAAGAATAGAACACTCATAGAGGCTTGCAGAACAATGTTGAGTGACTCTTCACTACCAGAATACTTCTGGGCTGAAGGCATCAACACTGCTTGCCACGTGCAAAATATAACACTGATCAACAAGAATCATCATAAGACTCCTTATGAACTTCTGAAGGGCAAGAAACCAACCCTGTCTTATTTTAGAATTTTTGGTGGTAAATGCTTCGTACTTAATAACGGGAAATATTACAAAACTAAATTTAGTGAAAAATGTTTTGAAGGTATTTTTGTAGGTTATAGTAGCCATAGTAAGGCATATAGGATTTTCAACAAGAAAACCCTGGTTGTAGAAGAAACTTATAATGTTATACTTGATGAGACGAGTATGCTTCAAAGCAGCTCTTCTAGTGTCTTTGTTGAAGATGCAGATGCAAGGTTCAAGGAACTAAACTTAGAAGAAGTTGTAAAGGAAGACGTTCCAAAGTCTATTGATGTAAATATTCCGTCTACATGTGAGGAAGATGAACCTCAAGAAGATGAAGATGTACCTGAAGTGCAGGAACCTCATGGTCATCTAAATGCTGGAATGATCAGACATTTAAGGGACCATCCTGCTGAGCAAATTATTGGCGATACCCATGTCGGTGTAAGAACAAGAAGAGGTACAACTAATGAAGTTTTGCATTTAAGCTTTCTATCACAGGTTGAGCCAAAGAAATTCGATGAAGCAAAGAATGATGCTTCATGGATCATCGCAATGCAAGAGGAACTCAATCAGTTTAAGAGATGCAAAGTGTGGAAGCTTGTACCCAGACCCAAAGAATAGAATGTCATCGGAACAAAATGGGTATTCAGAAACAAGCTGGATGAAGATGGTGTGATCATCAAGAACAAGGCCAGACTTGTTGCTCAATGGTACATACAAGAAGAAGGGATCGACTTCGATCAAACATTTGCTCCCGTGGCAAGGCTCGAAGCGATTCGGTTGTTTCTAGCGTATGCTGCTCACAATGGATTTAAGGTCTATCAAATGGACGTGAAGTCAGCCTTCATTAATGGTGATATAAAGGAAGAAGTATAAGTAGAACAACCCCCAGGTTTCGTTGACTCCTCTTTTCCTGATTATGTTTACTTCTTACGAAAAGCTTTATATGGTCTCAAGCAAGCTCCCCGTGCTTGGTATGAGACGCTGTCTAGCTTCCTTCTTGAGAACGAATTCACAAGAGGAAAGATATACAAGACATTATTTCTTAGGGAAGTAAAAGGCAAGATTTTGCTAGTGCAAATCTATGTCGACGACATCATCTTTGGATCTACCGATGATAACATCTGCAAAAAGTTCTCTAACTTGATGCAAGGGAAATTTGAAATGAGCAGTATGGGAGAGCTGAAGTATTTCTTAGGACTTCAGGTAAAGCAATCTGAGGATGGAATTTTCATCTCTCAGACGAAGTTTACCAAAGAGTTAATTAAGAAATTCGGAATGGAGAATGCAACCTCTATGAGGACTCCAATGGGTTCAGCTATGTCTCTAGACAAGGATGAGAAAGGGAAACCTTTTGATGAAACCAAGTTTAGAAGCATAATTGGATCCTTGCTCTACCTTACTGTGAGTAGACCGGATATAATGTTCTCAACATGCGTTTGTGCTAGATTTCAGGTGAACACTAAGGAATCTCACTACTCCGCTGCAAAGAGGATTTTGAGATACCTTAAAGGCACACCAAATCTTGGCTTATGGTACCCAAGAAGTAATGATTTTGAGCTAACAGGTTTTTCAGATGCTGATTTTGCAGGAAGCAAAGACGACAGGAAAAGTATTTCAGGAACGTGCCAATTCTTAGGGAAACGGCTTATCTCCTGGAGTAGCAAGAAACAGAATTGTGTTGCTATTTCAACCGCTGAATAGGAGTATATCTCCGCAGGCAGTTGCTGTGCACAATTGCTGTGGATAAGAAACCAACTTGAAGACTACAATTTGAAGCTTAAGGAAATTCCTATGTACTGTGATTCATCAAGCGCTATTGCAATTGCCAATAATCTGGTGTCTCACAGCAGGACGAAGCACATTGAGATCCGTTACCACTTCATCCGGGAGCATGTGGAGCACAAGGACATTGATCTTAGCTATGTCCCGACGGATCGGCAAATTGCAGACATTTTCACAAAGCCGCTCGACGAATCAAAGTTCAACTATTTCAAAATGGAGCTTGGCATGTTAAACAAAGAATCTTAGAAACAAGTTCAGAAAATCAGAAAATTCCTTCTCCCAGAAGACAGAAATTTGAATAGTCGAATTTTTCAGAAGATATCATCGAATTACATTCGACTATACCATTTAGTCGAATTCGGCGATTTCAATTAATCAAATTCGGCTAATCGAACCCCTTTAACCGAATCCGGCGAATCCTATTAATCGAATTCGACTAATCCCAATAGCCGAATGACGAATCTTCCGGAATTCAAATTTCCTTCTTATCATTTACTGGAATTCGAAGAGACACGATTCAAAATATCAGGTACGCTCTCTCTCTCCTAATTTCCAACTCTATATAAATGATTCTTAAAAGAGAAATCCGAAGGCAACGCACTCCCGAATACGTCCGTCGCTTCACTTCGGACTCCGACCTTTGTTCGTGCGATTCCTCTGCCGATTCGTCTCCCTCAATCGATTCTTCTCCAAGATTCCGTTCGCAATGTCTAAGAAGCAGTCGAGCAAGTTGCTCTCCGGCAGTGAGCTCGTAAGAACTGGGTTCGATAGTTCGATGGATGAATTCTGAAATGTCGTTTTGGCGCTTGAAGTTGCAGGATTAGGTTTTATTCTAGAGCATCCTTGCAAGGTTCTTGAGAAGGAAGTGTTGAAGTTCTTCAAGCATGCAGAGCTCAGGAAGCAAGGGTCAGTAATCAAGAGCAAAATCGGTGATCTCTCAGTCAAGGTTTCTCCCTCCAGATTGACTAAGCTTCTCAAACTTCCAGTGGTAACCGAATCAGATGTTCTCTCTTCCAAGGACTTCAAGAAGGCATTGTCGTTTTGTGGATTCCCTAAAGGAACTAAATCCATCTATAGGAAGCACATGAATGAGGAAGGGAAACTGCTCTCTGATATTATGGGAAAAGTTCTTTTGTGTAAAGTTGGCTCTCATGATTACATTTCAAATGATATGTTCAAATTGCTCAGTTCAGTAATCTGCAGGACAAGGGTTGATTGGGGCAGGGTGTTGTTTGACAGAATTTCAGCTAGTCTGAACACTCCTAACTTTGGAAGAATCCTCTCTTTATATCTCAATCGCTTAGACAAAGTCAGATTCAGCATGAAGACAGGAACCCCTCTCCACCATTTCAAAAGAATAGATTCCTCCATGATTGAAAGATGGTCCAGGAAAGTTGGTGAGACCAAGGTGCTGACTCCCATTGTTTCAAAAGCTAAAAAGATCCTTTGTGATGAGTCTGAAAGGAGCTTCGACAGTAACTCTCCAGTCTCCTCTCCTAAAAAAGAAAGTGAAAAAGAACGTGAACCCTCCAAGGGGGAGTGTTCTAAGCTACCAGAATCAGGCAAACGACATTCTCCTGTAGTTTATCCAGCTCCATCTCCAAAGATTCCTACTCCTCACAACTCTCCTTCCAAGGCAGATGACAATGTTGGTAGCAATGATGATAGTGATGGTAATGATGAAGGGGGAGATGACCCTGATGCTGATACAGTGAAGATAGATAAGTCAGCTAAGGGCAAAGATTCTCTTCCAGAAGATGAAATCCCTGCTCAGATTGAGGGGGAGAATGTCCATACTGCTCATTCTCATTCTACAGCAGACAAGCAAGATAAGACAGAGCTAACTCCGCCTCCTGAAAATTTTACAATCATTATTGAAGATGAACATAAAGCAGGGCCTTCTGCCTCTACATCCAGGATGAAAGAGAAATCAGTGCAACAACCCAAAATTCACAAAATTCAGATCACTGTTGAAGATAAGAGAAATGAAGGCTCCACCCCTCCTCCAGTTACAAAAGATGACACCCTCGATGCTCTTCAATTTTATCACTATATGAATGATGTAGATTCAAGTGATTTTCTGGCCGCTGAGGATGATTTTGGAATATCTTCTCAATTCCAAGCTCAACCTCCCTCTGCTGAAGACCCCATGATGATCAATTTGGAAGAACTACTTGTAAAGCAGAAAAGATTCTTTGAATTTGCTCTCCGTCAGGTTTTTGACAAGACCAGAGCCATAGAGAAGGGAATGGGCAATCATTTACATTCAGTAGCTCACAGTTTAGACAAGGTCAAAGAAAAGCAAGATGAATATTTCTCGATGGGTGCCTCCACCCTAAAGCATGTAGTGGATGGATTACACTCGATTTGTGATAATACTACAAAACTTTCTGAAAACCAGCAATATATTTTTGAGGATGCAGTGAAGGGAAGATCGGCCATTCAGAACTCTCTCCAAAGTGTAAAGAATGAAATTATCCAAACCCTGACTGAAGAAGTCAGAAAGGGGGAGGAAAGATTGCATGAAAGGATTCAAACGCAAATTTTTGATTTGAATAGAGAGATAGAAGGAAGGATTCAAGAGTCATATATGAATGTTCAATCCCAGCTTTCAGAAATTTCAAGAGGCATTGATGTCAAGTTTCAAGATTTATATGGTTATCTGCATCAAAATCAAATGTGGTTGCACAATGAATTGTCAAGAGGCTATGCCCATGGTTTCCAAGGGCCAGGCCAATCTTCTGCGTAGCCAGCATTTCCGTCTGAAGAATTCTATCCGGACATTCAATTTGCTGCTCCGTCTGAACCTTTTATTCCTCCTAAAGTTTATCATTGGTCAGACGATGAAGAAGAAAACTCCAGGAAAAGAACTAGAGTTGATCAAGGAGGATCAAGCTCATGTGGTTTTATGCATGATGCTAGAAGGGCTACAGGTCCCAGATTTCTAGAACCAAGAGCACCTCATCCCAGGAAGAGTGTTGGAGAACTGTGGAGTCCGGAATCCAGGAATATTATTTTGGACACTTATAATCTTGTAATGAACTCTAATGAATCTGTTGACATTCACTATGATAGAGATGAGATCCACAAATGGGAGATGGCTAGACTCAAGAGAAGAATTCACTACAGGAACCATCGAGATGATGAAAAGCCTCCTTCTCCTCCTCCAAGATACTATCCAAAGCCAAGGGCCAATTTTACCAGACAATTGAAGAAGATTCAAAAGGGAAAGACGCAAGAGAAATGATGGATGCTTGATCGCTAGACTCTATTTCTCTTTTAAGAACATTTATATATTGCTGTCAAATTAATTTTTGGTGGACTTAAGTTTTTGATGCTTTTATATATCCACATAGTTCAGTTCTTTACTTACTTACATTTATTATTCCCTGTGCAATTCACCATAGTAGATAGGGTTCTGACTTCTTCAAATAAGGGGAGATTGTTGGGTATTGTATCCACAATAGCCCTGATTTGAAGAAGTCCCCTTCAAACTAAGACGAATTGTAATTGTATTTGATTATGCACTTTAGCTGTGATGTGACAGGTTATTCCACTCTAAGTACAAACCAATGTCAGGTTTCAATGAGTCATCAAACACATGCCTGTGCAATGTAATCCCTCATTGTATAGACCAAAGTGTTGGCTCATGTGAAATCTCTCTATTGGGATGTACTTCATTTACAAAGTGCTAGAGAAGAAGGACTGGAGCTGATGATGGAATCATTTGAGAAAGGAAAATAACTTAAGTAAAATTCGATTATATCATTTAGAACATATAGTCGAACTCGACTATATGGTTTGAATGGATATAACCGAATCCGGCTAATCCTTGTCTGAAAGGTTTATTTTTTCTAAGTAAAAGATTAATCGAATTCGATTGATGTAATTCGGTGAATCTGTTTAGTCGAATCCCTAGAACTGCCGAATTCGACTATATGGTGTAACCGAATAAATTCGGTTAATGCCATTCGGTTAATCCATTTTGCCGAATCGGTCTGCAGGTATTTTCCGGTTCAATTCGATGGCGTATTCTTTAGGGCATTCTCCATGTACAGTACACGTGGAGCTAGATCCCTAATTCGTGCTTATGACCGTTGGAAGAAGACTCTATAAATACCTAAGGATTATTTCCAAATAACCCTAATAATTACTAATCGCGAATTGTGAAAAATCTCTCGCAAACTACGACTGACGACCGACTATTCTTCCGCAAACATTTCGTCTCCGTCAAAGCCAGCGATTCGTGACTCGTCTTCAAAAGTTCAATTGTCAAGATCAAGATCTACTGATTAGCTCTCATCTTCTATTGATTAAGTCGATTCAAGTTCTCAGATCTAGCTTCAAATCGTCTTCAAGATTTCTTTATTCTTCATTTTCAAAGAACTGAAGTTTATTGCTAAGAAGAAGAAACCTATCTCTCAAGATCTGAAGAAGAACTTCATCAGAAGTTTAAGAAGATTGTTTTTCAATTTACTGTGTTGTTGTAAGAACCATATCTTAAACCTTGTAGGAAGCTTGCTTCCGAGTTATTGTGTAGATCCTTGTTTGAGGATCGAGTTGTAGGAGCTTGTGTGCTCCGAGTTTGTAGGAGAAGTTTGTTCTCCGAGTTGTTGTAGGTGTATTCTTGCTCCGAGCTTGTAGGAGTTGTGAACTCCGAGTAGTAGGATATTGTTTGATCCGAGTTTGGTGAAGTAGCCGAATCTAGCCTTGGAGTGCTAGATAGGCGAGGCGGGAAAGTGGACTACCCACATCGGGGAACCACTATAAATTCTCTGTGTTGTGCTGTGTTTACTTTTCTGTGTGCTTTTACTTCCAATATTTTTATTCTGCAAAAAGACGCAGAATCTACCTATTCACCCCCCCTCTAGGTGATTTAGGTTGCGACTAGATACTTTCAATTGGTATCAGAGCTAGGTTGTTCGCTATAAGGCTAACACCTCGAACAAGACCTCCTCATCTAGTTGCTGAAGCAAGTATGTGTGGAATGGAAAGAACCAAGGTTCCCACCATGGAGTTACCCATATGCACCAAGGAAAAGTTTAATATATGGAAGGTCAGAGCAGAGATGTTCATAGAAGCTATAGATCCAAGATTGTCTCTAGTTATTCAAGAAGGACCAATTGTCCCCATGACAGTTCCCATTTGCAGCACTTCCAAATCTGTGCCCAAGAAACTTTCTGAAATGACTGAAGATGAGATTATCTTAGTTAACCTGGATTGGGAAGCTAAGAGCATCCTATCTAATGCAGTGGACAATTCTACACTCAAGCAACTATCTCATTACACAACGGCCAAGGATTTTTGGGACTCTCTAATAGCTCTTATGGAAGGATCAAAGGATGAACAAGACACCGTAGATGAGAAAAAGATCAGGACCTTAAGTGACAATGATTCAAGTTGTTCAGATCTAGAAGAGGAAACACTTCTTGGACTTAGTCTTTATGACTAACGGTTGCTACGTCCCTCTTTTTAGGAGTGTTCCTTAGAGCAGCAGTGTTCGGTGCTAGAGGAGGCCAGACAGGTCAGGTGTGCAGGGTTGGTGACTATGGTACCTTGGTTGCCGTTTGTGGCAGATGTGAGCACGGTTTAAGATGTAGCCCTTGGGGCATTTAGTTCGATACTCTAATACTTTTGCAGGAGCTCTCGGAGCTCTTGTCTTTGTACTTATGTAGACTCTTACTTATGTGAATATCTTTTATGGCTTCTTGCTTTTCTTTATTGATGGGTTGGCGCTGTTCAGTTGGTTGGGCCGGCAGGATAGGCGTCTTGTGGGGGAGGCTAGCTCGTGTGCGGGCGCTCTCGCAAGGCGGCTGTCCTGGGCATAAGAGTCCTCTCGGCCGTGTCGTGTGTTCCGGTAGGGGGGTCTTACAAATGGTATCAGCTTGCAACGATCTTGAGATAAAGAAGTCCATTAAACCACTAGGCCACCACTGTTAGCTAAATCAGTTTGAGGACAAACTGATGCAGCGGAAGCGGTGGTGTGCCCATGGGTGATTCACATTAAGTATGTCCTCCTTTTCCTATAGGAAGTGCCAACCTAAGCCAAACTCGTACCCTTACGTATATATGCTGGCTCATTCCGAGACAATAATTGGTATTCCCATTCTAACAGTCAGAGTTGGTTTGGCATAGGATTGATGCCAACCTAACTAGGATACCATTTTGGTCGACTTAGCAGGATATGTCGTGACATACCCTAACCTTATACCGATCTCGGGGATGATGTGGCCAAACAATAAGTGACCTTGACTGACTAAGGGAAGAGTTTAACGTGAGTGTAGATGCTAGAGACTCACCCTGAGATTTCTATCCCAGATATGGAGTAATATTATCATCTTACCCAAAAAGTTTAGGGCAATCTCAATGACATTGGTACCTATAGTCCATTATCGCTTTGTAAGAGACCACCAAGCATACCTTTTATATTGTATGTCGATACCTCTCACTTCTATTAGTTAGAAGGTTTAATACGGAGAAGATACGATAAGAATTTGGATCCAGAGAAGGCTCACTTTGGGACGAATGTGTTTTATTGGTGGCAAAAGAAACTCAGTCGAAAAGATATGGATGCTTATCTCTTCGTTTATTGGGCTAGTTTGGTACCGTCTCGGATCCCTTGAGGAGTCAGAATCTTTGTAATTTGTTGATATTGGAAGTTTTGATCCTTGAGAAGCTAGTTTACCTTGAGCAAGGCGGACTGCTAAGGCCATATTTGGGTTGATAGCAATTTTATTAGCGTTATAAGAGAGGAAAGCATTTTAAGGATGATAATTATCTCTATAGGGTTCTAAGCTTATGTGGATAAGTAACGAGGAGGGTAGTAAATTAACACTTTGGGGATATGCAGCTATGTTGTGATAACATTATAACTGGGCAGTTAATGAAGTTTTGTGCATGCATTGCGTGTATGATGATAAACTACCCCTGAGTTTGGAAATTCGTGGTGAACATTCCCTTAGTGTTGTAATTACTTTGCATTGGGAAATTAATAAGTGTTCGGCGATGGAGTCGACAAGATAATATGACTTGTTTGATGATCTAAAATCATAAAAGTTTTTATAAAATAAACATGCATGCGATGGATGATTGTTGGCAGGGTTGGTAGGGCGCTTGTAGTGGATTTTATTTTGTTTATCATACGTGAAGTATGCCCTACTTTTGGTAGTCTGCATAACTCGTGTCGAAGGGAAGTAAATTGTAATGTAGCGTTGTGGTGTCTCTCAAGGATCAAAGGTCGATCTGACGACCACATGACAAATTTTGGGGGACGCCTTAAAGTTTGTCAAGTGGGAATTGATCGATTGCTGATCAAAGAGGTGTGTTTTCAAGCGTCCAATTAAAGATAAAGAATACGAAATTGTAGCACCCGTGGTGCTAAGGCATTGTTACGTGATTTGGTAAATCGACAAATTCATACAATTGCATTATAAATACGTGTGGTACCCAGTTGGGACTTTGTTTGGAAAGGGCTGCTATGCGTTCACCAGTCGGGGGTGTTGATTTCATTTGGGCTGTTATATAATTTCATTAGGGCTCATATCTTTATATATATAAGTGTGTGTGTGCTGATAGCAAATTTTGGACCTCTTTTGCTATTGAACCATGGGCTCCTACTTTTGGTGGGGCCGTTTGCTGGGTTCATTTTGGGCCCTTCTGATTATGTCTCAGCTAAATCATGTGCTGCCATACTCTGCCCTTGTTATTTTCTGCACTTGTCGTTGTTGGAAATTTGATCGGGGTCCCGGATAGGTATTCATACCAATAATTAGAAGACAGATAGTTTGCCGGATCCTAGTTAAACAAAGGACTAATTCTGATCGACTAAAGTTTAGATAGCTCCGTTTCTACATATTACGGCCTGGCTCAGCTCTAGTTGGTTTTAATTCTGAATATATATTATACACTTGTTAAAAGGTGCGGTTGGTTTTGCGGCTAAGTTGCATGGAGCCTTGTTTGCAAATCCTTATCGGTGTGAGGAACCAGATCTTAATTCCCCGGGAATTTCGTTTCTAATTCCTGGCAAGTCGGGGGAAATAGAGGCCAAGCACCCTGGGAATTTCCCTTGCTAGTTCTCGACGACTTTGCGAGGCTAGCAAATTGTTAAATTTGAAGGATAAGTGGATGGAATTCGGTTTTGGGTTTTTACTTGTTCCAGTAACGGGCAGCATAGCTAGATCCATGATAAAATGAAATTCAACTCTTGAAATATCAGCAATATGCTAGTAGGTCTCTCCAAGTTCTTGTTAACATTTATGTTGGATTATGCTAGCAGCTTTCTTCAAGTTTCTGTTAATAGTTATGTTGGATTATGCTAGCAGTTTTTCTCCAAATATTGGTTAACATCTATTTTGGGGGTGCTAGCATTGGTCCTAGTTCCGGCTATCATCCTATTGTGGGTTATCTTAGTTATACACTGGGTTTATGATTGGCTAGCTCAGGATGTTATATGGTTGGATCACTTGGTTAGTTCTGCCTTTATTCTTGGCTAATCTTGCATATTTTGGTAGCAGAAAATTTGGAGGGTTTGTAAACTTTTCGCATTTCTCTAGCTAAAGGTTTTGGTGGTTTGGCGGGCAAATCTTTCTGGAAATTTATTTTGTAATCTCTAGTTGGGTTGGGAAACATTAGACCTTAGATTCCCCGGAACGTTCGTTTCCTAATTCCTGACGGGTTTGGGAATTTGGTGCTAAATTTCCTGGGAATCTCTCTTGTTAGTTTCCGAAGTTTTGACAACGTTATAAGTTGTTAAACTGGGTGGTTATGTGGATTTACTTTGGTTTCGAGCTTTACAACCGCTTCAAGTCATTGGCTGCTTCGCTCTAGAGATAAGTGAACAAAAATATCTGAATGGTTCCATTCTTTCATGTTGATCCGACTAGGGGCTATGCTTCTTGCTGTTGTCTAATGTGTTATGGGGTGCTGTGCTGAAACTTGCTGCTGTTTGTTTGTTGGGAACTGCTTCTATCTCCTCCTTGTCCAGTTAAGGCTGCTGTTTTATAATCTATTTGGGGGCTGCTTGTTAGGATCTGTTGTTGGGGGCTGCTATATACATAATCAATCTAGCTTTGGGGGCTGCTATGCGCATGTAATTTCAGTTGGGGCAGCTACTCATAGTTCTATTTGGATTATTTTGGGCTGCTATGCTGTGATCAGATGAGTGTTTAAATTCTCTTTTGTTGTTGATTTGGAGGTGCTCCTTTCTTTGTTGATTTGGAGTGTCGTTATGTTTTTGATTAGGGCTCCTTTCCTTGTTGAGTTGGGCTGCTGCCGTTGATTCTGTTGCTGTTGTTTGCAGCTGTTGTGCTGCTGTTGCTTTGGTTGCTGTTGTTTTTGTTAAGGGCTTCCCTACTTGTCTTCTTTTTAAGGGGGGTTGCTGTTGTTGACCTTGGTTGGGTTTGCTGTTGTTTCTTTTAGATGGGGTTGTCTCTTTTGGCCCTTGGTTGAGGGGGCTGGTCCTTGTTGAACTGTGGGCTGCAGATGTGCTGTTGGGGCTCTGTTTGGGGTATGCTTAAACTGCAGGAATTTCTTAAGCTCCTTTTCTTGATAATTAGGGGCTGCCTCTTATGTTTTTGTTTGGTGACTGCTTCTATTATTTGGCTGAATTTTGGGCTGCTGCTGTTTTAATTAAAGTGGCTGCTTTATTTGAGTTCATTGGGGGCTGCTCTATATTCTAATGGTTCCTATAGCTTCATACTTATAGTGTTATATTTGCTATGTGGCAGTTAAACGCCTTGGTTATTCGGCCCTGGGTATAGGAGATTACGATGGTCAAGTTCGGCAATCGTTTAAATGTTGGCTAAATTTCAAAACCATTCATAGCATCGGTAGTAGTTTAACTGTTGAGCTCTTTATTTATTTTTGTACTAAACCACACTGCGACTTCAAATGAGTTGGGTTAGTTTTGGTTGGCTTCAGCTTTGGTGGTTTGGAGGTGTTTAGACCCTAAATTCCCCGGAAATTTTGCTTCCTAACTCCCGATGGCTTAGGGAATCAGATGTTAAATTTCTTGGGAATTTCCCCTGCTAGTTCTCGGTGACTCAGCGAGGCTAGCAGTTGATCGAGAAGAGAATGTGTGGGATTCTTGTGGCTTCCTTTCAGCATTTTTGGAACTTAAGACCCTATTCCCCTATCTTAAACATAAGGCCCTCCTAACCTCAACTTAAATTTCGGGGACGAAATTGTTTCTTCGTTTATTGGATTTGTAACATCCCAATTCGCACTAGACCCCTCGGAGATGTTTGACTCGCCTTGGGTCGGTTTTGGGCAAGGGAGGATTGAGTTCGACGAAGTGCTCTGCGTTCGATGAATGTATTGACTTCCGTTCGACGAAGTTGAAGGAAACAGGAGAAAATATAACTCAGTGTCAACTAGGCGTATCATTGCCAGTTGAGTATGAATTTCTTTGATGCTTTGCGGCGCTCGATATTTTTAGCAGAATATGAGTTTTTCCTATATTTTATATGTTGGCAAACTATATAAATATATATGTATATTGTGAAAGATTTGGGATGGTTATGCTGGACCGGTTTGTTTGAGTTGGAATATATATATGCTGACTGCTATTATGTTCTTCTTGGTACCTATCATTGGTGTCTTAATAGCGGATATTAGTAAAGGAATTGGGTGTGCTAATAGATATATTGATGGGTTAATATTATTTTCACGTTGGTGTGCCAATAGTGTTTTGGGCAGCAACGTAAGAATAAAGATGATGTTATCTTAATATACCAAGGCTATGTTCATTGATTTATAAAGTTAATATGTGAGTTGCTACTATAAAGATGTGCTGATAGCAATTTCTGAGTATTATAGCTAAAATGGGGAATTATTGGGGGCTTTGTGTGGGCTGTCCTGTGGCCTAAAATGTGAGTTGGGTGTGCTGCTAGTTCTTTCATATTTGGGTGTGCTGCTATGTGGGTGTGCTGCTAGTTATTTCATATTTGGGTGTGTTGATAGCACAATGTTTTGGAAATATGCTGTTCATTGGCTGTAAGGAGGCGGTGGGGGAAATATTTAAGGAGATTTATGCTTTGGGTTTCATTAAAACTGCCGACCCTTCTCTCTCCCGCTTCCGTCTCAGCTAGGGTTCTGAAGCCGGCGTCTTCTTCCTCTTCCCCTCCTCCTCTCCCTCTCTCTGCACTTCACATTACGGGAACCAGTGAGTATTGCTGGGATCGAAGGTTGTGCGGCTTTGTTTGAGCTGGGGCTTCGTCGGGTTGTGATGCAGTACGTTGATTTTCTGCTAGTTCAGAGTAAGCCTTCTTTTCCCTGTTATGATTCACCATTTTCTCTCCTTTTGGGGAGTGTTTTAGTATAAAGCCAAGCCGATTGTTGGAATGTCTGGTAGGGGATTTAGGAATATCTGGTTGGGGATTTGAGTTACAATCCTTCTATGAAGGTTTTTAATTCTAGTTGCTATTCTCATTGTTGGCTATTTTGGGTACCAACTGCTGCTCTAAATTCAGGTTAGGGATTTGTTGGTCGGTTGGTTAAGACTCCTGTTAAGATTTTCATGAGATTTGGGGGAAGTGAGTCCTATGTGGTCGGCTAGAGCTTTGTAGCTTTGATTATTACGCTTGTATGGCTGGCAGCTATGCTGTGTTCATTTCTTTTTAGTGGGTAATGTTGATTGATTACATGTTGATATTTCTGTGGATCAGGACCTTTATTCAGTCTTGGCCAACTGCCGCCATGCCGCGGAGGAGACAACCGCAAGCATCAGCCGGAAATCAGGTGACTTCCTCCCCTCTCCCTTGGTGCTAGCCTCTTAGATCACAATAGGAGAGATGAAGGCTCAAGAGAGCTTCTCGTGTGAGCTTTATTGGAGTTTCCTTAGGAAGACCAAGCCGGAACCTCAGAATTAGGGCATCGTTTGCCGCGAAGTTCTAGGGATCATTTCTTCTCTTCAAAAGGAAGAGATGGGATTTGATTTGGGGCAAACCCATGGTCGTTTTGGGAGAGTGAGGGGAATGATATTTAGGGATTTTAAAAGGGGGTGAAATGATCTTCATGTTTGGGGAAGATGATGGATCATGCTTTGTTAAATAGGTTTGTCTTTTATTGTATATTATGTAACAAGGTTGAAAATAGCCCCTTGGATTAGAAGTCCCGGTGTACGTAGATATACAGATCGATTAGAAGGACTTGGATTAAAAGTCTTGGTGTACGTAGATACACAGATCGATTAGAAGGACTTGGATTAGAAGTCCCGGTGTACGTAGATACACGGATTGTTTAGAAGGACTTGGATTAGAAGTCCCGGTGTACGTAGATACACGAATTGTTTAGAAGGACTTGGATTAGAAGTCCTGGTGTACGAAGATACACAGATCGATTAGAAGGACTTGGATTAGAAGTCCCGGTGTACGTAGATACACAGATTGTTTAGAAGGACTTGGATTAGAAGTCCCGGTGTACGTAGATACACGGATTGTTTAGAAGGACTTGGATTAGAAGTCCTGGTGTACGAAGATACACAGATCGATTAGAAGGACTTGGATTAGCAGTCCCGGTGTACGTAGATACACGGATTGTTTAGAAGGACTTGGATTAGAAGTCCCGATGTACGTAGATACACAGATTGTTTAGAAGGACTTGGATTAGAAGTCCTGGTGTACGAAGATACACGGATTGGTTAGAAGGACTTGGATTAGAAGTCCCGGTGTACGTGGATACACAGATTGTTTAGAAGGACTTGGATTAGAAGTCCGGGTGTATGTTGATACACATATACAAATGGACCCCGCTAGGGAGGATTACTTGTGGTGGGTCTACGGGCTTGCTAGTCGTGACACCGGCAGAAGCCGGCAGTAGACTCTAGACCGATTGGGTTGGACTCTTGGTGCTCACCTACCCAAGTCCCCTTCTGTGTCCTTGGAGGCTCCGCTGTGTGTTCTTAGCATCGAGCAGTACGCAGGGTCTCCGCTGTGTGTTCTTAGCGTCGAGGCGTACAGAGGCCTAGGACTGGTAGTGTTCATACCCTCCTAGTAGTAGAGGAGCTCGTTCCACTGTCTCTGTTTGGCCACGACGGGAGATGCCTGAGCGGTTAGCTACCACTCAAAAAGCGAGAACTAAAGGCCTATGTCGACATAACAACATTGCATGGGTGAGTCTTCATATCATAATCATTGCATTGCATTCATCCTTCATAATCATAGCATTGCACCGCATCGGGTCCATCATATAAATTAGTATGGGATCTTTTATATGATGGGTCCCAAATTGGAAACCTTAACTTATAAGTTTGTATGGGCATTCATATAAGTTAAGGTACGATATGAACTGCTTACTTCTTCCTGTTACTAGTACTTGCTTATTGATACTCTGCTTGCTTTCTGCTACTAGTACGATATTGATACTCTGCTTGCTTTCTACTACTAGTACGATATTGATACTCTGCTTACTTCTTTTTGTTACTAGTACATACTTGTATTTGTACCTGTTAGTTAGAGTTATTGCAAGTACTTGGGTACTTATACAACCGACATGTATATACAACCTTTCCTGTCACCTGCTTGTACATATTATTGATTATATTGCAACTTTTCTTCCTTTCCTTTCTCCCGGTGCCTTGGAGTTGCCGGGGGAGCAGATGGGAAGCCACTTAGTCTTTATGACTAACGGTTGCTACGTCCCTCTTTTTAGGAGTGTTCCTTAGAGCAGCAGTGTTCGGTGCTAGAGGAGGCCAGACAGGTCAGGTGTGCAGGGTTGGTGACTATGGTACCTTGGTTGTCGTTTGTGGCAGATGTGAGCACGGTTTGAGATGTAGCCCTTGGGGCATTTAGTTCGATACTCTGATACTTTTGCAGGAGCTCTCGGAGCTCTTGTCTTTGTACTTATTTGGACTCTTACTTATGTGAATATCTTTTATGGCTTCTTGCTTTTCTTTATTGATGGGTTGGCACTGTTCAGTTGGTTGGGCCGGCAGGATAGGCGTCTTGTGGGGGAGGCTAGCTCGTGTGCGGGCGCTCCCGCAAGGTGGCTGTCCTGGGCATAAGACTCCCCTCGGCCGTGTCGTGTGTTCCGGGAGGGGGGTCTTACACTGGCGGGACTTGCCTTTGGCGCAAACAGCTGTTAAGGAAGGATAAAGTTTTTCATCCTCTTCAAAAGTGTCAGGGCTCTTTCCAAGAGCCGTTGAAGACAAATGGAGTATAAAAGAACAACTTAGGGCACTTTCAAATCAACCTGTTGTTGTGCTGAAAAGTAGAGAGCCATTATCACTATTCCATTGACGACTTTCAAATTTTTCTCTCCTGCTGTTGACTGAACCAGCTAGAAGAAACAAGGAGAGAAGATAGATCTTCTATCTAGAAGATCAAGAAGATCTTTACTACTCTACTGAAGAGAAGCATCACAAAAAGCAAGGACTGAAGTTTACATTCAGACAAGCTTCAAAGAAGCACCAGCTGTGCAGGAATAACAGAAGACATCATACCACTGTTGTTAACTATTGTAAGCTTAATATTTACTCACTGTAGGAACTGCAAAGTTCTGAGTTTGTAAGGCATATTGCCTGAGTTGTAGGATTGGTAAACCTGAGTTGTAGGGCTGCTTAGCCTGAGTTAGGTAGGGCTGTTGAGCCTGAGCTGTAAATCATTTTTCCTGAGAAGTAGGGCTTCTTGATAGGCCTGAGGTAGGAGATCAAAGTGATTTCTGAGCTATAGGAGTGAGAGCACTCTGAGTGGGTAGGGCTGGTCAGCCTGAGGTAGGGCTTGGAGCAAGCCTGAGAGATCCTGAGGGATATGTGTTGAAAGCTCTAGGAGCTAAGATTGGAGGAGTTTGCCTTGCCTAACATATTGTTAGAAAGATGTAGAGGGAAAGTGGACTACCCATAGACACACTGTCTTGGGGAACCACTATAAACACTTGTGTGTTTTCTGTGTATGCTTGAAATTTTACTTACTACTCCTTATCTGCTACCATTAATTAAGTAAAACTCAAAGAGACATATTCACCCCCCCTCTAGGTGAATTAGAATACATACCTATAAACTATCAATATATCTCAAATGTGTGTTTACGCACGGCAAGCATCATCAACATAGGCACTCACGACCACACACATCATGCACTCATGACACTCTTTCGGTGTACTCCCAGAGTTACACCACCATCCTAAGGCCCGCTTAACATAGATGGCTATGAGCTTTACCGTCAAGTTCATCCTACCTTATGGTTCCTTTCCCAAAATTCCTTCAGTGCACCGATTGGCGACCTCTTCACTGACCGGCTAAGGCATGAGTTCGGTTCAGCTTTGCACATACTCATATCGTCGGGATCAACTCTGCTCAACGCGGGTACGACTTCCCCTTGTTCCCGCTATTGGCACACAAGACCAACGAAGCTAGGCACATCAGTCTCTTCTGCTTCACAATATGCTCACTGAAGCTACCGCCAGCGGTAGCACTACCTCCTGGAGCAATCGACAGAACACACATCTGCCCTCAACTATGATCTGCAATTGCAAGCCTATAGCTTTCCGACATTATGCACCCAGTCCCCAGGACCTAGGCTTTACACCCACCACAAATGGCTCACTAGATTCGACTAGAAGCTACCAACAGTGGTAGCACTACCGCTAGACGTTAGGAGATACGCAACGATTCTGCTCTCTTTTTCGGGTATTTTCTGGAGTTTGCCTCGAGAACTCCCTACAGTACACCACAGTACTCGAAACCTGAAAATACAACACATATACACAAAGTCTTCTCCGGAATGCAATAAACAATGTAAGCATCATAAATCCAGACAAACTTGTCCGGGTGGGTTTCACACAACATTCCTACGTTTATACAGCGATCCAGACTCTATATGCAATTTCTATGGGGATATTCCATATCGACCCATTGGAAGAACCCTATCCACTAATTAGTGGAAATCTATCTACTACAATTCCAACCAAAGGACTAACATATCCAGATATTCAGAAGGAGAGTCGTTACCCTTGACGCTCATTTCAGTGCCATCTTAATGTTGTTGAATCGGATGGAAGCGTTCGGATTACCTTCCTCTCCGCGAATCTAGCGTTGGCACAAGATTTCAGGAACTTTCACAAATCCAAAGGCTGATTTCTCTTCAACCTTCTTTCTTTACTTAGCCTTTTCCTTTCTCCTTTGCCTTTAGCTTGAAGAGAGAGAGAGAGAGAGAGCTAATGAGAAATGACTTCTCACAAAAGCCTCTCAGCCCTTAAGGAATTCAGGCATAATCTCAGTCACAGGATCTCCAATCCAAATGAAATGGACGACCAAGATTTAACTTCATAAATCTGATCCCGCCTGCTACCGCAAAGCAGTAGTGACTTAGGCGGTGGAGCTTATCCGCTCACCGCTTAATTCCTCTCGATGATAAAATTCATCTCGATGATGCGGCTTATCTCGTCGATATTGCTACCGCCAGTGTTAGCGCTAAAGCACGGCGCTAGCGTCACGTCGACACAGAGATTGTCTCGACGTCACGTCGATATATCTACCGTCGGCGTTAACACTACCGTTGGGCGGTAGGTCCTGCTACCAGATTGCTTTGCTTACTTTAGTTGGGAAAATTGGGGTGTTACAAACCACCTCCCCTTAAAGAAATATCATCCCGAAATTCCATAATTTAGAAAGCATGGAAAGAGACAAAAAACATAATTTGTACCTTAACGGAACAGCTCGGGGAAATCTTCTAGCATGGTTTGCTCTCGCTCCCATGAAAGCTCCTCACGACCGCAATTGTTCCAGCGGACCTTGACCATTCAGATCAATTTAGTCTGCAATTGCTTGACATCAGTGTCCTCGATGCAAATAGGCCTGACTTTCGTCTTTAGCTCATCATCGACCGACGCTTGATTAGCCACAAGCACTTGAGTAGGCTCTTGCACAGCCTTCCTCAACATAGAGATGTGAAACACATTATGCAAACTGCTCAGCTATGTCGAAAGAGCGAGCCGATAGGCAGCTTCACCAACATGCTCCAAAATATCAAACGGTCCAAGGTACCTCAGACTCAGCTTTTTCAAGCGTCGAATCCTTGATACATTCTTGAAAGGTTTGATTTTGAGATAAACCCAGTCGCCTACGGCGAACTCGACGTTTCTGTGCTTGATGTTGTAGTACTTCACTTGCATATCCTGCGCACTTAACAACTGCTCGTGGATTGTTCAAATAGTTGAAGTAGCATCTTCGACTTCCTTTCACTTAAACAACTTAGTCTCGCCCGTCTCCGCCCAAGCTAAGGGGGTACGACACATTCTATCATAAAGGGCCTCAAAGGGCGCCATTTTAATGCTAGTTAGATAGCTGCTATTGTAAGCGGACTCAATTATAAAGAGATGATCTTCCCACCTCTTACCGAAATCCAAGGCGCACATGCAGAGCATATCCTCCATTGTCCTATTGGTCCGTTAAGTCTGCCCGTCTGTTTGAGGATGAAAGGCAGTGATAAACATCAGCTTGGTACCCAATAGTTGGTGGATTAGCCTTCAATCTTTCGATGTGAAGTGCCCATCTCGGTCGCTAATGATGCTACGGGGCACACCGTGCAATCTTACTATACTATTAACGTATAGCTTTACCAATTTCTCCACTGAATCATCCCTCTGGTTTGGAATAAAATGGGATACCTTTGTTAAATGGTCCACGATCACCCAAACGACATCGTTCCTGTGATGCGATCTCGGTAAACCATGTACGAAATCCATAGAAATATTATCAAACTTCCACTCCGGAACAAGCAACGACTTTAGGAACCCACCCGGTTTCTGACATTCTGCCTTCACAACTGCACTAGTTTTGCATTTTGCCACGTAAAGGGCTATGTCTTTCTTCAAACCAGGCCACCAAAATGGCTTTTTCATGTCCTGGTACATCTTTGTGCTCCCTGGGTGAATTGAGTATTTCGTGAAGTGTGCTTCATACATTAACTCCTCCCTCAGTTTGCCAACATTTGGTATGCACAACCGACTGTATTTCCACAAAAGACTGGCGTCAAACACAAAGTTGGCAGTAGACCCATCCACAGTCTCCGCCACATAGCGCTTCATGCTTGAATCAAGCTCTAGGGCCCATCTTATTCTGTCAGTGAGATCATATTGCACCTTCGTCCAGTTCAAGCATGCGTTCGCACTAGAGTTCCTATCCACACAGGAAATCTCCAAGGCCTCCAAGTCACTGATTAGACGCACATTATGCATCTGAATCCAGCTGGCTTGTCTAGAAGCCCTCCGACTTAAAGCATCCGCGACCACATTTCCCTTCCAGAGAGTGTAATGTATCGTGAAGGTATAGTCCCCAAGGAACACCATCCATCTCCTTTATCGCATATTTAAGTCCTTCTGGTCTAACAGATATTTCAAGCTCTTATGGTTCGTAAAGATATTTTAAGCTCTTATGCCGCCATAGTTTGAGAGTGAATATCACAGCCGCTAACTCCAAGTCGTGGACCGGATAGTTCCTCTCATGCACTTTTAGCTGGAGAGAGTCATAAGCAATAACCTGTCCATTCTGAAGAAGAACATAGCCTAAGACACTCCCTGACGCGTCGTTGTATATCTCATAGCCTTCCATACCACATGACGAACATAAAATTGGTGTTGTGGTCGAACGACTCTTTAACTCTTCAAAAGCTCGTGCGCATGCTGACGACCAAACGAACTTCTGATCCTTCCTTGTCAAAATCGCGAGAGGAAGAGATATCCGCAAAAGGTTCTCTATGAAGCGTCTATAATAGCCGACAAGTCCAAGGAAACTCCTGACTTCCGCCACCGTAGTCAACACAGGCCACTCGCGTATCGCAACTATCTTCGCCGGATCCACTGCAGTACCTTCACCACTAATAATATGACCAAGGGATGCCAAAGAGGTTACCCAAAACTCACACTTTGAGAATTTGACGTACAACTGATTCTTTCTCAGGGTATCCAGAACTATGCACAAATGAATCACATGCTCTTCTTCAGACTGAGAGTATACCAGTATATCGTCGGTAAAGATGATCACAAACCGGTCAAGACACTCTCGAAACATTCTGTTCATCAGATCCATAAACACCGATGGCGCATTCATTAAGCCAAACGACATTACTATGAACTCGTAGTGCCCGTAACTGGTACAAAATGCCATCTTGGGAATGTCGCTTTCCCGAATTCTCAACTGGTAATACCCGGACTTCAAATCCAGTTTCGAATAAACAGTTGAGCCAACCAGCTGATCGAACAAGTCATCGATTCTCGGAATCGGATACATGTTCTTTTATGCTAGCTTGTTCAGTTCACGGTAGTCTATACAAAGATGCAAGCTTCCGTCATTCTTTTTCAAAAAGAGGATCGGTGCACCCCAAGGGGATGAACTTGGGCGTATATAGCCTTGCTCAAGTAACTCATGCAACTAAACTTTTAGTTCCTCCATCTCTTTTGGCGTTATACGGTATGGAGAGCGTGACACAGGTTTGGCACATGACACCAACTCTATTGTGAAGTAAATCTCTCGCCGAGGTGGCACTCTAGGGAGATCTTTTGGAACAAATCTGGATATTCTGATATAATGGGAACGTCACTCAGACTGGGCTTAGGCTTTGCAACCTCCACTAGTACGAAGCACAACTCTGCGCCCTTCTGAACTGCTTTGACTACTTGGATAACATATATCAACATCTTGCTTGATCCACGCATACCAACAAAGTAGTCGCACATTCAATATTATGTCCCAATGTGACTTCTTTTGAAGTGCATTCAATGCATGCTTGCTGCTCTGACAGCCAATCCATTCCAAAGATCACATCAAACTCCGAAATCGGTAGCATCGATGCATCCAAATCAAACTCGTGACTTCCTATCCGCACCTTAACACAGCAGACTCAATCCGCACGCATCGAACACTCATTTGGTAGCAACACATCCAATCTCTCATTCGATAAGAACGAAGACACTCAAATTCATCGTATGAAGTCCTCAGATAGAAAGGAATGAGAGGCTCCAGTATCAAACAGTGCTCTCATTGGATAATTAAAGATGATGACAAAGCCTAATACAAACAAGTTAAACAAGCAATGCACAAGGTAGTAAGTATATAAAGCCACAAAAACTGTATACTAACTCATACATGTCACGACATCGCTTTGTTTTATGGCCTACTGTTGGCCAAGATTGTACACTCGGGGCTGAGTTGGAGTGTGTTGGGATGCAGCTGTCTCCGCCGCTTTCCCTTTCTCCGCATAGGACGCAACTGCCTTTTTGCCGCTGCGACACTCCCGAGCAAAGGGGCCAACTTTGTCACAATTGTAACATGTGACTGGACCTTGTTTGTAGTCATTCCCAACACAGAGGATGGAGCTATCCCAGAGTGTCTGGCCTTCTTGCTCCACTTGCCTTGTCCAAATCTTGCATAGTTTGGTACCTTGAACTATGGCCTCTTCACCGCTAAGTCCTTATTACTTGGACGCGTTTCATACCCTGATCCAAGGAATGAGCATTATTAACCAAGGTCATAAAGCCTTGCGTCATTGGGCCTGAGAGGAGCAACCTCAGATCGTCTCGTAGACCTTCATAGAAATCTGTTGGTATTTCGCTCCTCATAAGCAAACATTGTGCTTGCATACCGACCCAATCTTGTGAACTCATGCAGATAGTCATCCACCAGACTATTGCCCTGAGTCAACCTCTATAATTGGTTCTCCATCAAAATCCGTTGCACCGAAGGGTGATACTTAGACAAGAATAGTCTTGAGAACTCATCAAACGAGACCTCCGTTAGTTGCCTTCCCACTAACTGATGTATTTCTAATTCCTCCCACCAAAGTCGCGCTTCTCCATCCAAAAGAAAGGTGGCTAAGGTAACTTTCTGCCCTTCCTCCGTCTCAGTAGCTGTCAACGTTCTCCTTACCCTAGAGAGCCAGTCTTTAGCTTGCATTGGGGATCTTGTTCCCGCAAATATAGGAGGATTGAAGCTCGGAAAATATTTCAATTGTTTATCCAAAGCCCGTCTTGCCATAACTGACACTTGCCTTTCAGCAAAGGGTTCAACTACAACAACTGGCATCGGGGCCACCCCAAGGGTAGGAGGTTGTACATGCCATCCTAGTTGTGCATTGAACATTGCAAACACTGCCTTGACGACCAACCTAATCGTCTCGACAGAAGGAGGAGGAGTAGGCACATCGACAGGTGCACTACTCTCAACACAATGCTGGGGTCGAGAATAGTTTCAAGCAAAACCAGGTTAACAAAATGAACAGGAGAGAGAGTTACGTATTAGTTTTGAATAGATTCAAGCAAAACTATCTCGGCATTCACATAGTCACACAACGAAAGCATTTATTTATAAAAAAATAAAACCAGGTTACATAAGTTCACTCCATTACAGTAGGAATGAAAATACAACAAGAGTTCTTTAATTACAATGTTTACAATACCATGGGTTTACAGACATCGTCACTTGGGCCTTCGAGGACCAGCATAGTGAAGCAGCTAAGGCTCCAACTCGCTATGTCCCGCTCGGCTTGCCAGGACCTGTAGGAACATATACCATCAAAAGGTGGCAAACAAGCAACCGACTAGCTTTAGCTGACCAATATTTATAACGACCCCACCCCATTCCAGGGGTGGTGGTATTCCTTCCCCGCAAGCAAGCATCAGTAGCATATATCTCAAATGTGCGTTTATGTACTGCAAGAATCATCAACGTAGGCACTCACGACCACATGCTTCGTGCACTCATGACACTCTTTCGGTGTACTCCCCGAGTTACACCACCATCCTAAGCCCTGCTTAACATAGATGGCTATGAGCTTTACCATCATGGTCATCCTACCTTACGGTTCCTTTCCCAAAATTCCTTCAGTGAACCGAGGGTCGACCTCTTCACTGACCGGCTAAGGGATGGGTTCGATTCAGCATTGCACATGCTCATATCGTCGGGATTAACTCAGCCCAATACGGGTACGTCTTCCCCTTGTTACAGCTATTGGCACACAAAGCCAACAAATATAGGCACATCAGGCCCTTCTGCTTCACAATCTGCTAACTAGAGCTACCACCTGACGCTATCAACAGAACACACATCTGCCCTCAGCTATGCTTTGTAATTGTAGGCCTACAACTTTTCGGCGTTACGCACCCAGTCCCCAGGACCTAGACTTCACACCCACCACAAATAGCTCACTGGATTTGACCAGAAGCTACCGTAAACGGTAACACTACTGCTGGACGGTAGAAGACAGAGCAACGATTCCCCCCCCCCCGCCAATTTGGGTATTTTCTGGAGTTTGTCTCCAGAACTCCATGCAGTACACCACAGTATTCAGAACCCGAAAACACAACACATATACACGGAGTCTTCTACGGAACCTAATAAGCAATGTAAGCATCACCAATTCAGACCATCTTGTCCAGGTGGGTTTCACACAACATGTCTATGTCCGTACAATGATCCAGACACCATATGCAATTTCTATGAGGGTATTCCATATCGACCCATCAGAAGAACCCTATCCACTAATTAGTGGAAATCTTCCTACTATAGTGCCAATCAAAGGACTAACATGTCCAGATATTCAAAAGGAGTGTCATTACCCTTGCCGCTCATTTCAGTGCCATCCTAACTTAGTTGAATCAGATGGAGGCGTTCGGATCACCTTCCTACCAGCGAATCTACTATTGGCACAAGCTTTCAAGAACTCTCACAAATCCAAAGGCTGATTTCTCTTCAACCTTCTTGCTTTACTTAGCCTTTTACTTACTCCATTGCCTTTAGCTTGAAGAGATAGAGAGAGAGAAAGAGAAATGACTTCTCATAAAATCCTCTTAGCCCTTAAGGAATTCGGGCCTAATCACAGCCACAGGATCTCCAATCCAAATGAAGTGGACGGCCAAGATTTAACTTCATAAATCTGATCCCGGCTGTTACCGCCCGGCTGTAGCACTACCGCCCCATGGTAGTGACTTAGGCGGTGGAGCTTATCCGCTCACTACTTAATTCCTCTCCATGATAAAATTCATCTCGACGATATGGTTTATCCTGTCGATATTGTTACCGCCAGCGTTAGCGCTAATGCATGGAGCTAGCTTCACATCGACAAAATACATCACATCGACACAGAGATCGTCTCGACGTTACGTCGATATAGCTACCGCTAGTGATAGAACTACCGCCTGGTGTTATCTTGATAATCGTCGAGACCTCTCGGCGACAGCAGGACCTTCACATTGACAAGGTAAAGTATTGCCTCGACATCTGTACCGCCAGCATTAGCACTACTGCCGAGCGGTAGGTCTTACTACCAGATTGCTTTGATTTCTTCAGTTGGGAAAATTGGGGTGTAACAGATTGCTAGAGTGGTGATTGCACATCATTGATAAGGAGTGACTTTTTAATTTATTTTTCCTTTTATTATAAAAATAGAAATTATTAGAATCCCGTTAAGATATGATACCAATTGTAGATTTTTGATACCATTGAGAATTTTTGGGAAGAAGGAAAAGAACTCCCCCTAAGTCGATGCATCTCCTTCTGTTGCATCTTTTATGCTTAATGTGAAGATTAGATTTTACCCCAAAAGCATCATTGTCACTATATTTGTCTAAGTCCCAAGTACACAGCTTGGTGAATTTGAACTACCTACTTCATGCATTCAGAATGGGTAGGGTCCCAAAATAGACTTGGGACAATTAACAACATAGTTCACACAACCCTTGGCCTCTTTGGGTAGGAACTACCTTGAGAATAAGTGTTTGTGTGGTTAAAACAACAGTAATCCATGAAATGTCCAACCTTACCACTACAAAAGCAGTTAAATATATTATATATACTTTTTCTTTTAGGTGCATGATGAAAAGAGAAGGACGTAGGAGATTTCACAGGATGAGCAACATGTGTCCTGCCGGTCAGATGGTAATTGGGCGACTGTTGGAAAATGAGGCGGTCAATGATCGCTGAGCGATGAAGCAAGCGACATTCTGCAATTGATGACTATATAAAGGAGAAGTGTTTAGCAATCGTTGATCGATGATTCAAGCGATAATCGATGATCATTGATCAGTAGAAGGAGGTAGGTCTCTGATCATTGACTGCAGTATTTGGTAGGCATCTTTCTACCACCTTCATTTTTCTATTCCTCTTCTGAGAAAGTTTCCTTAACTTTGGCAATGGAGGAGGATAGTGATGAGACACTTTTAGTGAGAGGAGGAGAAGAGTGAGGAGCCTGCTGCTCCTTTTTCCTCACGATTTTAGAAGATTTTTTCTTTTCCTGAGAGGATTTAGAGCAGTAAGCATTGCCTTCTCATTCTCAGTCTCTCCGTATACAAAGGTGGGAGGATATTTTCTCCAATGATGAGATCCTCGAGTTGCATCCATGGAGGGGTCAATACCTAATCCCCATTTTTGAAATCTTACCTAAATATTTTCAGTCTTGGCTTTTAGTTTGCCACTCCTGTCATTGTTGCTTTTAAAATTGCACTAGGTGAGATGCTGATTTTCTATAAGGAGAGACATAATTCTCCTTTCATAATTAAGGTTATCTAGGCAAAGACTTTCAAAAATATTCCTAAAGTTAGGATCACTAAAATCAAATGCTCTAAAAGTTATTACCTCAGAAGATTTTGAAGTTTCATCTTCCTGCTGAGAATTGCAGCATTGTTATTTTTCATAAATATTGCATTCATCATCTTCTACTTGAGGTGTGATGAATTCCATTGATCTACAATAACTTTCCTCTTCATTTGGGGAACATTCTTTCTCCAGATATGCCAAGTGAAGGGCATCAGGTTCTCCTTCACTTTCTAAGGAGATTCCTATAAAAGAGATTTCACTCCAACTTCTTACAACTTCTATCTTCCGAGGAATGAGAAATCCTCCTCGCAAGATAGAGCAAGTATAGTTATATCAATAGAGTTAATTTATACTTCAATCTTAGATTTCCACGAAACAAGCATGTCAAGGATGCTCATGAAAGATCCTAAGGTTGAGGTAAAATCTCTTAAAAGAGACATCCTGTATTTTCAGAGAGAATAACATATTCAGGTCTCAGAATATTGATTCACCAAGGTTTTTGCCCTTAAAGGTTAACTCGACTCTGATACAAATTGAAAGTTTGCAGAATAATGAATAAATATGAATATCTTGGTTAACACGAGATGTTGGTTTGATTATTATATTTTGATATTACGAGTGCTAGCTTTAAATCAAATATGTTTAAATGCAGAAATAGAAAAGAAAGAGTAGAAGAACATCCAGATGACAAATATTTTATAGAGGTTCCACTACAATCAGATATGTTATCTTTTCCATAATACATAGGAATGATGAGTCTTTTCCACCTAGAGATCCCAACCCAATGTCATCCTTTTACAGTTGGAGGTGACTGAATCAAATGGTTCTTGGTTTGGGTGATCCAACCACTACACCAGGATGGATTTTGGTTCGGGTGATCCAACAACTACACTACGATGAATCTTTGTTCAGATGATCCAACCAACAATCTCTTTTGAAGAGAAATATCATATTTATAAGTGAATGTTTTAGATCAAGCAGATCTATCACACAGAAAGAATGATGATTCTTGTATCCCTGAAGAGAGAGGGGATCAGTTACATAGAGAGAAGAGATGCAGAGAGAAAGATAAAGAGAAGAAACTATCTATCTAATGAAATGTGTTCTGCTTTCATCTTCAACTAAGGAGTATAAATAATCTCCTTTTTTATTCTTTAGGCTTGACTTATTTTTATGACAAATTCCAAGAGGATTGATGCCTTGGAACTTGCTATTTATGAATTCACAATTACTCTGTTCTTCAACGGTCATCAACATCGCTGGTCATTGAGCACTAAGCCATAGTTCAAACTTCAGTCGATGAACGTTGTGCTGAGGTTTATTCTTGAGTCGATGACTGCTACATCTCTGATCATTGATCACTAAGTGCAGAGTGTGTTGGGTTTTCTTTGAACAATGCATCAAATACACGCAGCGGAAAACACGAACAAGAACAACCAAAAAGAGTTTAAGGATCTTACGATTTCATGAATCAAGAAATAAGAAAGGCAACAACAACGAAGTACCTTGAGGGGATTGAGTCAACACTCAACCAAGATGCTCCAAGAAGAAATCTCGAAGACAACCTCTGAGTCCCAAGCGTAGAAATAGATCGGCGCCTCTATTGAAATCCACGCGAGTGAAGGAGAACCCCATGAATCTTGTCCAACAAGAGCTGGGATGGAGAAGGAGTGCCCTCTACATCTCCCACGGACTGCTAGATCCGATGACAGGGAGAGGCGGCGGTGGAGACGACGACGTACGGGAAGAGAGAGGCCGATCAGAACCCTTCCGTCAGTTTTGCGGAATGCTTCCGTCTCGCTTCAGGTGTCGCAAAAGGAAAATCCCTCTTTAGGGCATAAAATCATGGTCTATTTATACCCCAGGCGAAAGAGAAGATATCCGCACACCCGTGACTAGTATTGGAGTAAACACAGAAATTCGTCGGGTAGACCAAATTCGTCGAGACAATTCGATAAATTCGTCGAGTAGAGTATAATTCATCGATACAATTCGACGATTCAACGTGACGAATCAATACGTGTTCCATTGAGACAATCTTGATGATTCGTCGAGTATATCTAATTCGTCGAGACATTTTGACGAATTTCGACAAGACGAAGTAACACATATCGTCGAGACAATCTGACGATTTGTTGAGTACAACTCAATTCGTCGAGACACTTCTCGTCGATTCGTCGTGTACTTCCCTTCCCATCAAGACGTTCTCGACGCAAATCCAATCAGTCATAGGATCAGTCCTCCACCCATATCCAATATGAGTAAGGCCAACACAATCCTTCATCCAACTTCTCCAACACTTTTATGTGCGACCATATAGGCTCAAATTGCATTGGCAGTACGACTAACTGTTTGATTGCTTTGAGACCACCTTGGAAACACCAAATGTCTCCCAATTGATCACAAAGTATCAACAAAAGTCTCACAAACAATGAGCGGCATCTTGTAATACATCATTGCTACCCAAGAAATAAGAGTTCATAACTCAATAAGCCTGTCTTGACCAATGAATCAGTGCTGTCATGTCCCTTACATCCAGACAGAACTAGAAGCATGGACTGTGTCACCCTCATAATTCTTCAATCCTAGTTTCCTGATCTAGAATAGACTGCTTGAAATTGGTGAGCTCAATATCACATACTAACTCAACCGAGCATGACCATGCATTTCTTAATCTCATTCCATCAAGGGGCCCTTGGATGTAAATCCTGTCATATAGGAGGACAAATCCCATATCTGTTCACACATAAACACCCAAATGAATCGTAGCATACCCAATAACCTCCGTTATCATCAACCTTCATCAAGGAAGACTTTTGATGGCATCAAAGCACACTCTTCCTCACTTGAAGAATGTTGTGACTTCAGGTCAAAGGACAACAAACACTATTTCCAGTTGAGATCTACTTGTGACATGTTCATATAACAATCCACAAAGTAGCCTCAAGGTTGGTCTGTCTAGTACAACTTGTTCACTAACAAGTACCCATGTGATGACTTGATATTACAATATCATGACCTGTGAGAACCGGTCATCAGTCAATGCACATGCTAGTCTTAATGTACCATCACTGCCCTTCAACTTCTAAGATGATACTCCGACTAGGGACCATTTAAGAATGAAGCTTCTTATAAATATAGGCCCTCACATTCAAGCGTACTTGAATTCCTATGGAAGAAAACATTCTAAGGGTATTTATTATGCTAATTAATCAATTAAATAAAAATAGTTGACATAATAATAAAAAACTTGCCATAAATGTAAATTAAAATATAGAAGTACTTTATTCATCACATGAATAACAACCGACACAAATATAATCCATAAGACTCCCACTATAGACGATCATTCAGGTATTTAATACCCATTGATCTAGTATGACAATCATGCTTTCTCTATGCAAGGGGATTTGTTAGTGGATCCACAATATTCTCTTCAGTCGGTACTCTGTATATGCTCACATCTCCTCGATTGACAATCTCTCGTATAAGATGGAACCGCCGAAGTATGTGCTTGGAACGCTGATGAGATCTAGGTTCCTTAGCTTGGGCAATTGCTAGGAACTACATCTAGCTTGCCAATGAATTTCCTAGTCCATACAGCCTCCTTCGCTGCATTTGCTGCAACAATATACTCAGCTTTTGTCATAGAATCGGCAACTATCTCTTACTTGGAACTCTTCCAGCTTACAACTCCTCCATCCAGGCAAAATACAAAAGCTGACAGGGTCTTTGAATCATCCTTATCAGTCTGGAAGCTAGCATTCGTGTAACCATTTACAACGAACTCTTCCTCTCCACCAAACGCCAAGAACATATCCTTAGTCCCTCTCAAGTACGTTAGGATATTATTGACAGCTATCTAGTGACTATCACCAGGATCAGACTGATACCTACTCGTCATGCTTAAAGCATATGAGTCATCGGGTCGAGTACACAACATTGCATACATGATTGATCCAATTGCAGAAGCACATGGAATTAACTTCATGCAGTCCTTATCTTCCAAAGATTTAGGACATTGGTCCTTAGAGAGACTCATACCATGAGACATGGGTAAGAATCCCTTCTTGGACTCAGGCATGCTGAACTATTTCAACACCTTCTCAATGTATTTACTCTGGGTCAAACCCAACAACTTATTCGATCTATCTCTATAGATCTTAATACCAAGTATATAAGTCGCTTCGCCCAAGTCTTTCATGGAAAAGCATTTTCCTAGGTTGTTCTTAACAACTTGCAGGGTCGGAATGTCGTTCCCAATCATCAGTATGTCATCCACATACAATATCAAGAAAATGACAATTCTCCCACTAATCCTCTTGTAAACACAAGGCTCATCCTCGTTCTTGACAAAACAAACTCTTTGATCTTCTCATCAAAACGTAGATTCCAACTTCGAGAAGCTTGTTTCAATCCATAAATGGATCGATTCAACTTGCATATTTTAGTGGCTTCACTTGGAGATGCAAAATCCTAAGGTTGTGTCATATACACTTCCTCAAGGAGGTTTCCATTAAGGAAAGCCATTTTGACATCCAATTGTCAGATCTCGTAGTTATAATACGCAGCAATAGCAAGTAGAATTCCGATGAACTTGACCATAGCTACAGGGGAAAAGGTCTCATCATAGTCAACACCATGAATTTTCCTAAAACCTTTTGCCACCATCCGACCTTTGAATGTCTGTACATTCCCATCCATGTCGGTCTTCTTCTTGAAGACCCACTTGCACCCTATGGGTCGAACCCCTTCAGGTGGTTCCACCAAGGTCCAAACTTGGTTTGCATACATGGAGTCCATTTCAGATTTCATGGCATCAAGCCACTTCTCGGAGTCTGGTCCATTCTTAACCTCTTGGTTGGTTGCAGGTTCATCGTCATGATCCATAAGCAACACATTACCTATTTGAGACATGAGAAATCCATATCTCTCAAGCTCAAATATTGGTCTACCAGATCTACATAGGACTTGTGTTTCTTCAGCAGGCTCTCCAGCTACAACTACTTGTAGTCCTTGCTCAGGTTCCAATTTTGGTTCCTTCTCAGTTTGTGGTTCTTGAACTTCTTCAAGTTCTACCTTTGCAGTCTTTCTGGATAAGAACTCTTTCTCCAAAAAGACACCAGTCCTTGCGACAAACACTTTGCCCTCAAACGGCAGGTAGAAGTAGTATCCTTTGGTCTCCCTAGGATACCCCACTATACAATACTTATCCGATTTGGGTTCTAGCTTGTCAGACATTTTGATGTCGCACGTATGCCTCACAGCCCCAGATCTTAATAAAAGACATACTAGGACGCTTACCAGTCCATATCTCATATGGTGTCTTTAGAACCGTTTTCGTTGGAGCACGATTTAAAGTGAAAGCAGCAGTCTCTAGAGCAAATCCCCAAATGGAAACGGGGATATCTGCATGACTCATCATCGATCGCACCATGTCTAACAAAGTGCGATTTCTCCTCCAGAAACACCAATTATGTTGTGGTTTTCTAGTTGGAGTGAGTTGTGATACAATACCACACTCTCTCAGATGATCACAAAACTCATGACTTAGGTATTCACCACCTCGATCAGATCAGAGTGCTTTAATCCTTTTTACCAGTTGGTTCTCTACTTCATTCTTAAACTCTTTGAACTTTTCAAAGGTTTCATATTTACACTTTATAAGATATACATATCTGTATCTACTGAAACTATCAGTAAATGTAACGAAGTAGTAATACCCACCTCTAGCCATAAAACTCATAGGTCCGCATACATCACTATGTATTATACCCAAGAGATCATCAAACCTCTCACTACAACTAGTGAAAAGGGCCTTTGTCATCTTATCTAATAAACATGACTCACATCACTCAAATGATTCATAATCAAATGAGTCCAATAGTCCATCTTTATGGAGCTTGGATATGTGTTTCTCATTTATATGGCCTAAATGGCAATGCTAGAGATATGTAGGATTCTAGTCATTTGTTTTTAGTCTTTTAGTATTTTCTACATTATAGATCGGATGGTCTAAGTTCAAAACATATAAACCATTAAACAATTAGGCTACACCATAGCAAACATCATTCAAATCGAACAACAATTATTCTTAATTATAAATGAAAAACCTTTCATGTCATGACATGGAATGGATATAATGTTTCTAGTTATGGCTGGAACAAAATAAAAGTTATCTAATTCTATTACAAGCCCAGTGGGCATAGAAAGATGATATACGCCAACGGCAATGGCAGCAACTCTTGCTCCATTTCCTACGTGCAGGTCTACCTCCCCTTTACCCAACATTCTTCTCCTTCTCAGTTCCTGCACATTTGTACAAATGTGAGAACCACATCAGGTATCCAATACCCAAGATGAAGGAGCAGAAAGGTTTATTTCTATAACATAAATACCTGAAGTGGAAGTCACACTTCCCTTCTTCTTTTGCATATCCTCAATATAGAGGGGACAATTCCTCCTCTAATGTCCTGCCTTACCGCAGTGGTGGCACATTCCTTCCTTCGCTAGACCTTTCTTTTTTAGTGCAGAAGATTTGGGATCAAGATAAGACTTAGATCCTATCTTTATCTTCTTCGATCCTTTGTCCTTGCCCTTGCCTTTATGCACCATCAGTATGGGGCTAGCAAACTTGACCTTCTTCATATTGTTCTCGGCAGTTCTCAACATGCCTAGGAGCTCGGGCAGTGTCTTGTCTATCTCATTCATGTTATAATTTAGGATGAACTGCTCATAACTATCCAACAACGATTGCAAGATCAGATCAGTGGCCAACTCTTGACCTAAGGGAAAATCCAGCCTTTTAAGGTTCTCTATATACCCAATCATCTTGAGTACGTGAGTCCCTACTGAGTCTCGAGCTCCCATTTTGCACTGATATAATGCCTTTGATATGTCAAACTTCTCTTGCTGAGTTTGCCTCTCGAATATTTTCTTGAGGTGCTCGATTATCTCATAACCACACATGCTCTCGTGTTGCTTCTGAAGCTCAGATGACATGGTAGCAAGCATGAAACATTCCACATCCAGGGTATCGTCTTGATACTTCTTGTAAGCATCTCTATCTGCTCGAGGAGCATTTCTAGTCGGCTATGTAAGGGCTTCCCCTTTCAAGACATAGAGCTTGCGCTCTTGCCTGAGAACAATATCAGGTTTATGTACCAGTCTAGGAAGTTAGTCTCATTGAGCTTATCCTTCTCAAGGATGGATTTTAGGGACAAGGTGGAGTGAGATCCACTTGCCATGTTAATTCCACAAGAATTATGCAAAATAGATTTTAGTACTATATTTCAAAATACATTTTATTTAATAAGGACATTTACTAAAGAGCTCCCACTATTTTATTCAAACTGATAACCCTTAATATCAATTCAGAGAGTTTATGCGAGCTACTCTCTTAGTGGATAAGATCCGTATTTCACCAACACAATGAGTCCGCTTTGGCGTTCCTCTCATAATACAGTTATTTAGGTAGACAAAGTTTGCCAATTGCATCATTATGCAACTCTTGTATGGTTGGTGAATAACTCTTTATTTGCATCCATCATATGGTGCATGCCAACCCTGTGCCTCTAGGCACTCAACCTTTGAGGTCACCTAGTTAAGTTGGACCCGATGTCGACAGTGGGATATCACAATTATCCGCTCGCACCCTTACCAAGATAGATTAATGCACCTTGCTTTGGCAAGCCCACACTTCATCGATCGAGGTTGGAAGAGTGTCATCCAACGGAAGGCATCACTATAATTAATATTGGATACGGGATTTTATGATTCAATCGATGAACATTTCATCGTGATTAACACTTAATCATTGTGCACATTCACAAAAACTAAAATTACAACATTCACAATCCAAATACATCCCAGTGCACAAAATAAAATCATCAATACTTTGATAAAAGGGCTAAATCTGAACATTCAGAACTCTTCTAAATATCCAGATTTACATGCATTGGATAAATGAATAACCACTCCACTTATGCAGTAGACAAACTCGTCTCTCAATGTCAGATTCAAAATCTAAGACATTTGGTTACTGCAAAGGAGCAACAATTTCTGAAATAATGAAATCGCAACGCAATCACATGCGTTCCTAGCGGGGTTCCAATTTAGAAGACTTCATCAGAATCCTCACATCCAAGAAGAAATCCAGACATTTAGAACACTTATAAATTTCCGATTTACACGCACTAGATCGCAACCTGGCTCTGATACCACTGTTGGGTTTTCTTTGAACAATGCATCAAATGCACGCATCAGAAAAAACGAACAAGAACAGCCCAAAAGAGTTTAAGGATCTTACGATTGTATGAATCAAGAAATAAGAAAGGCAATAACAACGAAGTACCTTGAGGGTATTGAGTCAACACTCAACCAAGATGCTCCAAGAAGAAATCTCGAAGACAACCTCTGAGTCCCAAGCGCAGAAATAGATCGGCACCTCTATAGAAATCCACTCGAGTGAAGGAGAACCCCACGACTCTTGTCCAATAAGAGATGGGATGGAGAAGGAATGCCCTCTACGTCTCCCATGGACTGCTAGATCAGACGTCAGGGAGAGGTGGCGGCGGCGGCAGCGTACATGAAGAGAGAGGCTGATCGGAACCCTTTTTCCGGTTTTGCAGAACGCTTTCGTCTCGCTTCAGGCGTCGCAAAAGGAAAATCCCTCTTTTAGGGCATAAAATCGTGGTCTATTTATACCCCAGGAGAAAGAGAGGCTATTCGCACACCCGGGACTATTATTGGAGTAAACACAGAAATTCGTTGAGTAGACCAAATTCGTCGAGACAATTCGACAAATTAGTCGAGTAGAGTATAATTCGTCAATACAATTCGACGATTCGACGTGACGAATCAATATGTAGTCCGTCGAGACAATCTTGACGATTCGTCGAGTATATCTAATTCGTCGAGACATTTCGATGAATTTCGACAAGACAAATTAATATACATCGCCGAGACAATTCGACAATTCGTCGAGTACAACTCAATTCGTCGAGACACTTCTCATCGATTCGTCGTGTACTTCTCTTCCCATCGAGACGTTCTCAGCTCAACTCCAATCAGTCATAGGATCAGTCCTCCACTCATATCCAATGTGAGTAAGGCCAACACAATCCTTCATCCAACTTCTCCAACACTATTATGTGCGACCTTATAGGCTCAAAATGCATTGGCAGTAAGACTAACTGTTTGATTGCTTTGAGATCACCTTGGAAACACCAACATAGTGGTTATGCGATGGGTGTTGGTCTTCTATCGAGCGAGCTCCAATCAATGATCATTGATCATTGTCAGCTTTCTCACTTTTCTTCTGGGCTCTGCCTTCATGAATCTACCTTCCTTGGTTCTACATCTTTGGTTCTTTTGTATTCTTCTAGTCCTGGCTCAGGCTTCTTATAGTCTTCAAGGGTTATCTTTACCGGCGCTTTCTACCATCAAATAAGAGGAAATTCCCAATATAGTAGTTTTTGTATAGTTGTACTTAGCTTTTCAGTTTGATTATATATGCATGCTTGGCTATGTTGCCTTGGATTCTGCTAGGATGGTCATTGGGAGGGATCATTATATAGCATTGATCAGCCCTATGATGACCCATGTTTTCTTGACACATATTTGGTTGTGAGGAGCATAACACAGGTTGCTGCATAACGGGCCAAAGCCCAGGTTTTGCAAAGTTCATGGGTCGTCATGATGATACATGCCACTTCCTTTTTGCTCAGTAGATTCTGGTCATTGAGTTGATGAATATGATTTTATTGATTTGTTCTTCCTTTGTAATGTTGTGTTTCTATGAACTGATGTTGTGTACTATTTCATTTGAGCTTGTATATGGTCATAAGGCCGAACTGTGTTGCTTTGTTTTCATTCTTAGAGTTGTGGTGGACATTCTTTAATTTGTTGTTTCATTAGTTGCTTCTACTAGATTTTAATACTATGGAGTTGTGTAGTTAACTTTGTTACCTTACTTAATGTTTAACTTGCGAATGCGGTATGTTGTGAGGGGTGAACGGATCCATGTTATAATTTATTTGCTGGTGATATGTTACATACTGACGGGCTCCTTTAGATTGGGAAGGACTCTCTGGTCCTTCTGGTGGGATCTTGAGGTGGCACCACTGCCTAGAAAGAGAGATCCAGACGGTGGAGGCGATTATCATCTTTGTTTCAGTATTTCCCGATGAACCAGGAGGTGTACGACCACCAGACCACCACCCAAACATTCAAAGAGATCGGAGGTGGTGACACGACATAGGGACCGTCGGGTGAAGAGTTGACCGACAGTAGAACCAACAACCTATATCCTTAAGAGGTTGTATTGTTGTCTCTACCCATTGCAACTATAGTGGGGTGTTGAGTAGATTGTTCAATAGTATATTATATACTGGGTTATATCCACCCAATGGATGCCAATGGTGTGTGGATGGTTATTGTTGAGGGTCTACCAGCTCTTCTGAACAGAGTTCACTGACTGGGAGTTGTGAGATAGGCTCATAGCGGAGGGTGCCTGCCTTGTTGGAATATAGATTAGCTTCCTAGTGTTGAACCTCAATGGGCCACACCCGCTAGTTGATTTATAAAGGATGTTGCTGGTAGGGTGGTTGTTACTCCAAAATGAGTACAAGCTTATTACCGTACTACAAAGGCTTAGGGTTATTGTGAGTCACTGTCCTAGAAGTGCGGATGACCGTCCCATTGTTGTTGTTGTTGTCTTTCCACGAAGATGAGGACTGTAGTGATAAATACTCACTTAACAAATTGTTGGCTCAATGTCAACATAGGTTTGTGTGTGAGTTAACAAGCATAATCTTATCATTCACTACATTACATGGCGTTTGTCGACCCTCATCATATAAGTCTGCATGAGCTTTCTTATATGATGAGTTACATGTCTCTACTTTTATTATATATAACTGGATCTCTAACATATAAGTTTCTATAGACATCCTTATATATTAGGTTACTATACTCAGCTTACTTTATAGTTTCTTTCTTACTGCACCTTACATTGCCTTATTATTAAAGTTTGTAGTAAATTCTAATTCTTTCTTAGATAACTGTTCATATCTCTTGATTATTGTTAACACTTGCAGATCCTTTATCCTTCCTTATGTCATGTGTTTTAGGATGCATAGGGAGAGAGGGAGGGAAACCACTTAGTCTCTATGACTCACTATTTAGTTGACCCCACGAGCCCCGACATCAGCAACAGTAATAACACATGGAGGAGAGTAACGACTCGAAGTCAATGACACCTCCACTTCCCTTCAGGTCTACTATGATAATCTCACCAGAGGAGATTGTTAAATATGTGAGGATTTACATTTTAGCTCTAGTACTACTAGACTTTGTTGGGCACCCTTGTTATCCCTTTTCTTACACTTTGATTACTCTGTGGACATTATATTATGTTATATGATCTACCAGATACCGCTCTTACTTTACTTCCATGCTTTTATATACTCTTGACGGTGATGTGATGATGACATGCCTTATAGGGTAGGTGTCATACGGTGGGGGTCAGCCCGACAATCATAGACACTGAATTTTAAAAGATAGATGCTAGAAAATAAGTTAATTTGATCACTGATAAAGATATGACTTTTACTCAAATTCATCCAATTTGATTTATTGAAAAATAAAGATTAATGTGAGTGAGTCATATCACATCATATATCTAATGTGATCATAAAGCGTGTTGGCTCAAAAATTATACAAAACAAAACAAAATTGCACAAATAAAAGAAAATGTTGTTTTTGATTTTATTAAGTTAAGCATATCGTGAAGTAGAATTTTTTATATTCCATTTTGATTTGTTTCTACTTCACGCATTTGATTTGATACTATTGAATAAGAGATTTGGGTATCCAAAGAGGATCGAGTGTGACGGTTCCTTTGGGTACCCAAATATAGCGTGATGATTTATGAGAGATAACGATGAATGAGCCATTTCAAGTGAAGTTAGTGTGTCATTTTTAAGTATTGGTCTCCATTCTACCTTGGTTGAGTTTCATGTCTATATTTCAAATTTTTATTAAATTGAGGCATATAATTGTAGTGTTTTTTAGAAGTATTATAGATAGGAAATTTGTGTTCATTCGAGGATTTATGTTTGAAATTGTTTTTCAAAATAAGTTAATCATAATGAGTTTTAGAATAGTAATTCTTTGAAAATTTATAAGTTATAGTCTTTCTTTGGAATTGATTGTTGATAGAGTGTGTTACAACATATGATAGATGCATGATTGGTTCTTAGTTTGTTGTTTTTTCATTTCCACTCTTCCTTTTAGACATACTATTATTATGTAAAGTAAACTTTTGAAGGTTTGATTTTTTGATAAACTAGAAATATGAGATTTTTTATTACTTTCAAATTTTTGAACAAATAATTTTAATGATTCTAATTTATGAGTTAAAGTACTATTTTTTATTAATCAACTTTTCACTACGCTCTTTTCTTCTTTTTCAAAAACCTTGAATTTTTCTTTAAGTGAAATACAATCAATACAAGGTGTAGCAATTTCATATAAAGAGCAAGAAGAAGAACTAGACGCAAATTTCGAGTCTACATTAACTTTTGCTTTTAAATTTTTATTCTCTAAACGTAATTTTGAATTAGCATTTTTTTAATTTTTTTTTAATTTTTTTAATTTTATGTTTAGCAATTTCAAGCATATGCAATGTAGAAATAAAATTTGCAACAAGAAGAGAGGAATTCTTTTTTCTTACAGTGTTATTTGGCTCAGAATTTTGATTTGAACACAAGGTTCCTTCATCATCTTCTTCTTGGTTTGATGCGATGTTATCTTCCCTTTCACTTAATGTGCACTTCATGGATCCACCAAAGGAGGGGCTTTCTTGAATACTTATGCAGACTTACATATTCTTCAGTTCTTGCAATTGTTCTATACCTGCAGAAGGAGAATCATAAGTTTTTGAAGAAATTTCCAAACTTCATAAGCAGTTGGAAAAATATAAATATGATTAAAAATATTTTGGTTAAGTGCACAAAATATACTATTCACAGATTTAGCATTTAAAAGACACTCATTTCTATTTAATTCTTTTGGGGGCTTTTTAATGGCAATATTCCAAACTTTAAGATCTAGAGATTTAAGAAATTGAACAATTAATTTTCCACCATTAATTATTTATACCTGTAAATAAAGGTGATGCTAATGATTTTTCATTAAATAAAATTTTATCCCCTCTAGTAGTTGCGAGATCATGAAGTGCCATTATTTCCGGGTGTGAAACCGTTTTGGAATAACCTAGCTTTGATACCACGTGTTGGATCTTTATGCACTCTTATATGGAGGAGGTGAATAAGGGTTTTATGAAGTTTAATCTTAAATTAAAATATTGTTAATAATAATAGTTTCAGAATATTTTATAGATAACTTTATTTTAATATTTCTGAAAAGATTATATTGATGATTTCTTTATAGAAAAATGCGGAGTTCAATTTATATTCACTACCGCCGGCGAAAAGTGCTACCGCCCGACGTTGGCTCGCGGAAATTGAATCCTAAGATTAATAGAACACAAAAGAAATTCACAATGTATTTTTTGTGTAAAGCTTTAAGAAATTATAATTTAAAACATTTTATAGCATACAAATAAAATCAAGATAATAAAACAAAGAGAAACCTGATTTATTTCTTTAGAAATTGGATACGAAAATATTTTCAGAGATATTGTTTAGAAAATTTTACTTTAACTTTAAGAGATGATAATATAGAAGATTCTTTTTTATATGATGATCAAAGAAGAAGTTAGGTTTCTGTTCACTAACGCCGGCGGTAGGTTCTACCGCTTGGCGTTAACGCTCAGAAATTGAACCTTCTCGAAATTTGTGTTAAATAGATTTTTCTTTGATTTAATTGAAGGTAATAAAATCTTAATAATAAGACAAAAAGAATATTTTATATCAAAAAGATTAATACAAAATTTTGATTCCAATGATGCTTGAAATCGAGGCTTAACAAAAAATCCTTTTGGTTTTCTATACCGACCCTTCTCTTAAGGACCGATTTGTTCTAGCCTATCTCTCCCCAGATAAGACATGGAATTTCTCCTAGAGCTCCACCTAGATCTACTCGTCAACACATGCGGAGAATTACACACGAAATCCTTTCCGGAATTCGACGTCCTCCCCGGATGATTTCTCCAAAATAAAATATACAAAAGAGACTTCCTAAGAATATCTGAAGGTGCAGACGAAGGCGATGTAGAGATCAGCGTTCTTGATGCGTTCGACCTTCGTGTTGAATATGCATTGTAGCACTTCCCCTTTAGATTCTTCTTCTGATGATCGTGTTTGCCCAAGAGAGTTCTCTCTATGTCTGGAGATGAGCCTCTCAGAAAAGATTTGGAGTTATGGCTTTGGTGGAAGAGGAAACATAATTGTAGAAGGAGCCAAGCCCGTTTTTAAATAAACAGGGAGCTACCGCCAGCAGTAACGATACTGCCAACGCTATCGTATCATGTAGAATCGTGATTGACATCGTGCAACTGTGCTAGAGGTGGCAGAACGTGGTCGTACAACGCCGTGTTAAGTACTAGCGCGCTGCGTTAGCTCGATGTGAGTCACGACATCACGCCAACTTTCCCTTCTCGACGACATTCCCTTCTCGTCGACAAGCTATCGCCAATGGTATGTGTTACCGCCGTGCGTTATCTCCCTTTTCACAGCTTCAGTTCCATTCAACATTGCATTTCCAGATCACTCATATGTGTATTGTACCTATATAACCTACAAACTATAAACACACAAAAGACTATCAAATACATAATGATATTTGTTATTCTCAAACCAAGAGATGCGGAATGCATGTTACAGCACAAGCATCTACCTCTGAGAATAATGCCAGGTGACAACATCCAGAGCCAAACAATAAGTAAACCACCGGTAGGGCAGGAGTCCCTTTACGCCACATTCGAGGGTCCACCTCCAAAACTAACGGTGAGCAACGACCTCCGAAGCCAAAAAAACAAGCTAACAAATTGGTAAGGGTGGACAAAGGTCCATATACGCTGCATCCTAGCATTGACCTTCGACACTAACGCTGAGAGATAACCTCCGGAGCCAGCCATAAACAACAAGCTCACCAATCAATGGGAAGGGCGGAAAAATGTCCCTCTATGTCGCATCTAATTGTCACCTACCTCGATGTCAATACCAGGATCATCATTCTTTGAGGATAATGCCAAATAGAGAGCTTAAGGCACAAGTGCTGACTTTCAGAACCTACACAAAGTGATAAACTCATGACAGTGCAAGTCATAATGATTTGCCTAAGTAAACTCACAAAGCGGCCTCATAGAAAAATGATTCTAATACAAATGTCAAACAAACAAACTCGCACACACGAAAATATGCAATCGTTATGAAAAAAATTTGGGCTCACATTTTACAAATTTGCGACCCGCAGAAATTGGAGGGCATTTGTTGGCGTTCCCCTAAAGTTCATCCAAGTCAAGCCGAAGCAGTCAAAATCATGGCCCTGACCTAATCGTTGTAATGGAGCGCCTCGACCAAGTGTGAACGCTAACGTTCATCCAAGTCAAGCTGACCAGTCAAAATCATGGCCCCGACCTAATCGCTGAAATGGACCTCCTCGACAAAGTGAGAATGCTTGAGAGCGGACGTGCGACGAACCCGAATTAGGCATAACAAACACGTTCGAGGGGTCACACGCCTGCACAAGACAAGAACACACGCACACAAAATGCATGCACGCCAGGAGCACAGAGCTCGTGTGCCCCGTATGCACTCACAAAATGCGCCCCCGTGTGTACCCAACATCAACCCATACGCAAATGCGCACATAGTGCACAAAACATAGAGAGAGCCCCCACACGCGTAGCTTGCAGAGTGCCCCCACATGCCCCCTCTACGCACGCGAGCGCAGCGCGCAGAACACGTACCCTACATGCATGCATGCACACAACACACCGAGCTCACCCCTCGTTCCAGGGGCTCATCGCGGTCTCCTGTTGACGTCTTCCAACAACGTGAAACGCCGCCGCCGCCTACATCCTCGTCGACAAACCTCTCCAGGCCACCCGGTTTGCTCGGACCACCCTGGGGGGCATGAGCGTCATTTTCCAAAAGTTGGTGATCCAGGTGACCATAATAGTGCATTATCATTCGTCATTTCAAATTCCAAGAGAGCGCAATTACCAGTGTGCCCCTTAGAAAAGCTATAAAAATGGTCTTGAGCCCTCATTTGAAGACACATTGCATTCCGCACCAGAGATAATTCTCACGTCCTCCTTGAAGATGGATTGAAGATCTCTTTGGGAGTTTGAAGACCTCCTTTAGTTCTCATGTCCTCCTTCAAGAGTGGCTTGAAGATCTCCTTCAGTTCTCAAGTCCTCCTTCAATAGCAGCTCAAAGATCTAAACCGGAGTTTGAAGACTCCTTTAGTTCTTAAGTACTCCTTTAAGAGTGGCTTCAAGATCTCCTTTGGAGTTCGAAGACCACCTTCGGTTATCAAGTCCTCCTTCAAGAGCGGTTTGAAGATCTCCTTCGGAGTTCGAAGACCTCCTTTGGTTCATGTCCTCCTTCAAGAGAGGCTCGAAGATCTCCATTGAAGATCAAAGACCTCCTTTAGTTCTCAATTTATACATTGAAGATGGCTCAAATATCTCCCTCGGTGTCCCTGCTTCGAGACCAGAGCCCCTTTGTTTGGTTCATCCTTCTATACTCCTCCCTAGCGCACTCCAATGCTCTTCGCCTGAAGCAACCAAGAAAAGAAGAGAGAGCTCTGAATTTTCCGGGAAAAAAATGGCACTATGCCCAATCTCTCGCTCAATTGTTCACTCTACTCAAGCGTTCACTCCAATATCCACAGTTCCTGCTCCAGTGATAGCTCCATAAGCCGTTCCTGTGAGAATCAAGGAAGACTTTGCTTTTTCTCTTTCAAGCAATTGTAAGCAGAGCGGTTTCCTGTCACCCTCTCGAGGAATCTAACATTTGTAATCGCATACAAGTTAGTGGATTTGGTCGGCACCGAACCGACCCTGTGATTTTTTCCCTTTTAGGCTTTTTCCAGGTAAAATATCTTGTCGTTCCTGCTGTTGGTTCTCTTTTAACTGTTTGTGTGTTTGGCCCACTCTCAAGCTAAGGCGGTTCAATTCTTCGGACTAGGAGAGAGCTAAGTGAGCCGCAATAAGTAGTATATTATATAATGGGGTTGTATCCACCCACTAGATGTCAGTGGTGTGTGGATGGTTATTGTGGCGGGCTACCGACTCTTCTGAACAGATCTTAATATGGGGAGTTGTGAAATAGGCTCATAGTGTACGGTGTCTTTCTTGAAGATATCTAGGTTATCTCCCTAGTGTTGAACCTCAGTGTTGCCTACACCATTTCATGTTGTTCTTTGTGTGTGTAAAACTTAAATTGCCACTTTTTATATCTGACGTATCATCTCTTTTGATTAAAGAAACAAAACTAATAACATGTGAGTGGAACAGATTCAACAAGAAACTTTGGTCAAGTACAAATTTTAAAAGCTAACCTGCAATTATCTTCATTTGTGAATCCAATTCAATATAAACTAAAACACCAGTGACCTCCACAACATGACCACGATATCCCTTGAAAAGGCATGGGCGTATTTAAATAGTTCTTCCAAAATAAGCGTCATTTCCTTGTCCACCCTACTAAACCTTCCACCATCTACATTAAAATTACGAAAACAATCCACAATAGAAACCATTATCTCATAAGTTTAGTGTACAAATGAAGTATCACATAGTTAACAGCTTACTATTTGTAGGTCCTCTTGGTGGTCTTCTTGGAGATTGAAGATAAGGAGATGAAGGTCGCAAAGCAAATCTTGCATCAAACTTATTACCACCATGTCAAGAAAACAAATATTATAATACAAGCAATTCGAAAAAAATAGTCTCACTTGTCAAATTCAGCAACCATATCTCAGTAATATCCATCACTTTAAGTCAATGATTAAATGAGTGTTTTGGCATACCTATTTATCATTACTTCCACCAACAATACATGATTGTGCTTTCACACAAATAAAGCATGCATGCTCAAGGTGATGTCGATCATGAATAAATATGATTACTCTATGAATGTGTTAGACGGGACCTTGCTTCCCCTAATTTAAAGTTTTATTAAAAAAACATACATGAACAGAAATTCCAAGTAAAAAATGATTGAAATTTAAAATTATGACTATTCATAGTTACCTTGCAAGGTCATTCAAGGACCCTAACAATATCCTTCACAGAGATTATTTTTCTTATTATCATGGGTATTGATTTGTGTATCAATTTTGTGCTTTATTTCTCTCAACTTAACAAGTAGCTTATGGTCTATATGGAACTCCCTTAAGTACCTTTGTTAATTAAATTAATCAATAGAAAATAATTAAAAGTAAAAAAGGGTTGAAATGGTTTTTGGCTCTTTCTTTAATTTTAGGGATGTATTTATGAGGTTAACAATGTGAATTTTTGGTTCTTGTTGGGTGTGGCTAGTTTTGATTAGTATTTTGTGTACTTTTTCTCTTCCATTAAGCTTCCTCTTGAGACATGTTTATGATTTTTATGCATAATAATATACATTTTAAGGTTCTAGCACATTACAGTTCATTTTGAACTACAACACGCTAGAGCCTTTAGATGTATACATCTTAAGGTTTATTGTGTGTGTGTGTGTATGTCACTTATGCTTATTTGTATTTCTTACAAACTCACATGTACCAAATGCATAACTTGTGTATTTATGTATACCAACACTCATTTATATCTTATATGTGTATATGTTATAGTACATTTATTTTTATATAACAATTCTGTTACAGGAAATAAATACAAACTCATGTACTTATGACCCATATAGCCTCTTCTCTCTATGTCCTCCTTAGTCCCACATCTTTAATTTGCTTTTATCTCTCTCCCTCCTCTTCTATATAAGGAGCATCCTTTGTACATTGTAGAAGTTGAATGAATATATATAAAGTTGAGAACTATTCCATTTTCTCTCTTTATTGTGTATCTCTCTACTTGGTATCAGAGACGAATATTCGATCCATCAATTTTTTTGGCTGAGTTCTCGCTCCCGTGTCTCTCGGCCCGACTGTCCTCGGTGTACATTTTTTGTTAAGGTCACAGAAATCCTTCGCCCATCATTTCGCTCCTGTTAGACGCACGTGCTCCCGTGGGCATCTTTGACTCCCCCCGGAGAGTTTGCACAAGAAGAAGTGCGCGCCTTTGACTCCCATTGCACTGTGCGCCCTCGACTCCCGCAGCAGTGTTCGTACAAGCAGTAATATTCACCGACAGTGTTCACAGTTGGTTTTCTCCTATCCAACAGTGTTCGCAGTTGGTGTTCACAGACTATGTACGCCATTGGTATTCACCGACAGTGTCCTTCTCTACTATTCGCAGTTGTGTCTGCACTCACTTACCAGAGTGCTCGCTATTTTTGTTCTCTCCTACGACGGGCATGACTACTGCTCCTATGCCCTCAACTCTCCCAACTCTTGCTCCCGTGCTTCCCTCCTCCGGTGCTCAGGATGAATTCCGGATTATGACTCAGAATTTTATAGAATGGATTCACTCAGTGCATCGTGTTCTTCAAACCAAAGGTCCGCTTCACCATCTCACAAGGGCCACTCCTATGCTGCCATCTGAGCAATGGTTTCGTGATGATGGTCATGTCCAATCATGGCTCTTGAACTCTATGAACAGTGAACCATATCGAATGGCGATGTATCATGGGACCTTCAAAGCTATGTGGGATGAGCTTCACTCTCTTTACTTTGGCAAGGATAGTCTTCAACACTTATTTGATATCTTCCTCGCTCTTCCACACCTCGATCCCATCACGGATGGTGATCTCACTTCCATGTTGCTACCTCAAAGACCCTTGTTGAGGGTTGGATTCAACATCACCCCCACTCTAGATTTAGCCGCTCTGCGTGCTCAGAAGGAGGCAACCGATATTGCTTTCATGAGGGATTGAGTTCCTCCTCATCTCCACAGTGTTTGGGCTAACATACTCTCCTCCCCTACTATCCCCACACTGTCTGATTCTTGCTCCATGTTGCTCAAAGTGACACCACCGTCTGCTCGTCCACTGCCGTCTCCTCCAGTTCTACTACATCGGGGCTCTGATCATCGGCCTTCTTCCGCTCCTCGTGGTGGCTGGCCTGGTGCGGGGGTGGTGGACATGATTTGCACTCCTGGAGCCAAACACCTTGCCTTTGCACTTTCTGTGATCGAGACGGTCAAACTGAGCCTATCTGCTTTAAGAAACATGGTTTTCCCCTGCCCCATGCTCCATTTATGATGCATGCCTCCCTTGTTGTTGGTACTCCTCCCACATCTCGCTCTAATATTGATACCCTATGAGAGGAACTCCAACATCTTCGCGGGTTGATCTCCCGTCCTTCTATATCTGGTGACTCCATATCCAATGAAGATATCACATGTCTCTCCCTCAATCCATCTTAGATTATGGAATCCGGTGCCACCCATCACGTCAGTCCTCAGAAGCCATCTTAGTACTTGGATTCTCCATATCCCAAGTCCATTACAGTGGGCAATGGTGATACGAATCCTGTAACTGGTTCTGGAAATATATGGATCACCCCCTATCTTGTTGTGCTCTATTCTTCATGCTCCTAACTCTCATTTTAATATGCTCTTCGTTAGTCGCCATACCCTCGATCATGACTGCTTAATCACCTTTTCTTCATCCTCCTTTACTATGCTCAGACGTGGAATATCATTGGTAAAGCACGGCTGTCCAATGGGCTCTACATCTTGGATCTCCCTGCTTCTGCTCTCTCCCGTCAGCCCTATCAACTAGCATCGTCCTCTTGGTCATGCTCCTCTCCCAATCCTCCAGAAGGCTCTTCCAAATATTTGTTTTTCTTCTTATAAGTGTGAATCATGTATCTATGCAAAACACCATCGTGCTGTGTCTCCTCCTCATTGTAATCGTAGCACTGCTCCTTTTGATTTAGTTCACTCTGATATCCGGGGGCCTTATAAAACTGCTAGTGCATCTAACTATGACTATTTTATAACCTTTAGTGATGATTATTCGCATGTAACTTGGCTATATATGATTTGCGATCGCTCTTAGCTTTTCCATTTTCCACGCCTTTATTGCAGAAACACAAACACAATTTACCTGAAATATCAAAATTCTTCGTACAGATAATGCTCGCGTGTACACCAGTCATGCCTTTCTGGATTGATATACTTCGCTAGGTCTCATCCATTAGATCTCCCATGCATATACACTCCAACAAAATGTCATTGCTGAGCGGAAGAACCATCATCTCCTAGCCCGCTCTCTCCTATTCTAGAGGCAGGTCCCCACTATCTACTGGAACTTTGTTGTCTCCACTGCTTGTTACTTCATTAACTGTATTCCCACCTCTGTTCTTCAATTTGTGTTGGAAATTGTATTCACAATTACCTTGATTTGTGAGAAGTCACCCTTAAACTAAGATTGAATTGCTTTTGTATTTGATATGCTTTTCTAGTATTGTCTTGCAGATTATCATTGCTAAGTGTAAATCAATGTCAGGTCACAATGGGTCTGCAAACACAGTTTCATACAATGTAATTCCTCATTATATGAAACATGGTGATGACTCATGTGTGATCTCTCTATTGGGGTACACTTCATTTTCAAGACTATTGAAGACTTTGGAGTGCGGTTGCATCAAGTGTTCAAGAGAAGAAAAGAAATTTTCTGAAAACAATTTCTCTAAGGATATGTCTCGAGAGATCATGCATGTCTCGAGAGTTCTGTCATGTTTCGAGAGATCATGCATGTCTCGAGAGTTCTGGCATGTCTCGAGAGGCAAGTTCTTTTGATTTCGGTAATTCTGTTCTGAATGTCTCGAGAGATAAAGCATGTCTCGAGAAGTCCTTAAGACCGAAATTTCCGTCATGTTTCGAGAGATCCGTCAGTTCTCGATACATTAGCCTTTTGTTCTTTCAACCTCAATTCTCGAGAGATCCGTTAGTTCTCGAGAGAACCCTTATGTCTCGAGAATTCTGTCCGTTAATTTCTATTCTCTTTTCTCTGTTCTTATCATTTCGTAAACGCTCCTTCCCGATCCTAACGGCTATATTGAGTGTGTTTAAGGTCGATTTAGCCCTTAATCATTGCCCTCTATATATAGGATTGCTCTTGGGTTGTTTACAACAGGTTTTCGAATCATTCTAAACCCTAATTTCTCTCCCGATCAAAAAGAACGAGAAAAGCGCCGCCTCGCCGTCGCCTACGATTGAAGATCGATCAACTCATTTGAGTTGCTGATTTCTATCAAAGAAAGATTCGATCGATCCGTGTTCTGATTCTACAACCTCTATTGGATCGTTTCGGATTGCCAAAGACAGATTTGAAGGATCGTTGTTCTTCCTCATCGTTCTCAAAAGCCATTCAAGAAGAAGGAAGAAAACGCCTCTGTTATTCAGATCTGGTATCTTATTGTTCAAAACCTTTTATCATCTATTGTAGGAGTTGTTATCTCCGAGATGTAGGAGAGGTTGTTCTCCGAGTTGTAGGAGAAGTTTTTCTCCGAGTTGTAAGAGAGGTTCTCTCTGAGATTGTAGGAGTTTGACTCCGAGTTTGTAGGATCATTCTGATCCGAGATTTAGTGAGTAGTCAAGTCTAGTTGTGGTGCTAGATTGGCGAGGCCGGCAGTGGACTCCGAGTTTGTAGGATCATTCTGATCTGAGATTTAGTGAGTAGTCAAGTCTAGCTGTGGTGCTAGATTGGCGAGGCCGGCAGTGGAGTACCCAAGTACGGGGAACCACTATAAATTCCTGGTGTTATCTGTGGCTGTGATCTATTTTGTGTGCTGTGCTTTACGTTTAATTTATAATTCCGCAAAAGACGTAGAGATCACCTATTCACCCCCCTCTAGGTGATTTAGGTAGGCAACTAGATACTTCAATTTGCAACGCCCTTCTCTCCATTATTTCCTACTCGACCCCTCTTTCCCTTGACCTCACGAGTTTTTGGCTATGTTTGTTTTGTTCATCAATTCGGCCCTGACATGCTCGCCCCTCACGCTACGTACTACATGTTTGTTGGATATTCTCACACTCAAAAAGGTTATGTATGTTACTCCCCATCCACTCAAACACTAGTCACATCTGCTGATGTCACCTTTCTTAAGTAACAATCCTTTTATCACTTTGTCCCCACCTCCACCCCCTCTAGATATGCCTCAACCTTTTATTCCCGTCCACTCTTCTCCACCAACCCATTTCCCAAAACCTCCTTTTGTCTCGACCCCTCCTCTTCATGTCTACTCTCGTCGTTATCCTCACACTGGAGCCCCACGACAGCCCCATCTACTACTGATACCCTGCCGCCTGCCGACTCAACACCACTATCCACAACACATCCTCTATCCAACTATGTATCCATGCATTGTCTCTCCCATGATATGCACAGGTTCGCTCACTCCTTGTCTTTTATTTCTACTCCTTCCTTTGTGCAGGATGCTCTTCAACACCCTGGTTTGTGGGCGCCAATGGATGAGGAAATGGATGCTCTTCGGGCCAATCACACCTATGATTTGGTTCACCTTCCCCCTGACCATTCCACGGTTAGATGCAAGTGGGTCTGCACTATGAAACACCATCCAGATGGAACAATCGATCGCCTTAAAGCCTGTCTTGTTGCTCTCGGCTTCACCCAACAACATAGATTTACTATGAGGAGACCTTCTCTCTTATTGTAAAGCTCAACATTGTTCGTGTATTAGTTTCCCTTGCAGTCCATCAACAGTGGCCGCTCCATCAGCTCGACATCAAAAATGCATTTCTCAACGGTGATCTTCTAGAGACTGTGTGTTGGGAAAACCCCTTTTGATTTAATTTAACAAATAAATTATAAGTGATTTTACCTCTTAGTTTTATTACCCATTGTATAGTAAGGGTAATTTGGTCATTAGATATCTTAGGTTGTCTCACTCACCTTAGAGTGTCAAGACTAGGTCAGGACAAGCACAATATGAGTTGAATTAATACTTGCGTCGAATATAATTCGACGCAACTTCGACTTGATGTCAACACAACTCAAACTAGAAGTCAAAGCAACTCAATCTCTCTGTCAAAGTATAACAAGTCGACGCAATGTCAAAAGGATCTCGACGCAGAAGGAAGACCCAATCGAAGCTATCTGAGAAGTCGACGAAACTTCGACTTCAACTCGACGCAGAAGATGAAGGTCAAGTCCAAGTCTTCAACTCGACGGTTACGTCGATAAGTAATCGACGTAACGTCGACATCTGAGTTCAACCAGAGCTAAGGAGCAATTCAAAGCTACGTCGATAAGAACTCAGAGGTGCGTCGACATGAAGGAAGATGAAGTCAACGTAGCGTCGAATACAGTCAGAAAAAGGAATTCATTCCAGCTGTCTTTCTAATACCTTTTCAGAAGGTCCACCATACTGAAGACAGTTGTCCAACGGCTAATTTGTTGCCAATAAAGGAAAGAAGTATTCCAGAAGAGGAAAAGCATTCTTAGAATGAAATAGAATGTAATAGATGTGCCGGGAACAAAAGAAGTAGAGAAATCAAGTATCCAATAAGAATACTTTCTCAAGTCTGTCCAAAACAAGAAAGAAATTCAAATCAAATGATGGACAATAAGTAGGCTGAGAAGAGAAGAAAACAACAGAGCATTCATTACATTATTCTTCTCTTTGTCGATTAGGTATGCTTCTTCTTCCTCCTCCTTCAAACCTAAAAGACACATATAGAAATCAAGTGCTCTCGCTCTGTACAAGAATTATTCAGGTTTGCTTCTTCTTCTACATCTTACAGCAGCCAAAATACAAGAAGGTTTCAGCGAAAAGGATCTGACAAACATAACACTTGCAAATCATCACAATCATAAGCAATAGTTCATCATCATCAGATCCAGTGAAAGAAAACAGAAGCTGAACTTGAGAAAAGCTTTCTAAAGAATTTTGAGAACATGATTCTTCATCTTATACTACCTCTTTCTTCTTACTATATTCTTCACCTGTACAAAGCTTTAAGAATCCCTCTTCCAAAGGATTCAGTGGTTCAAGATCTCTTTATCAAAAGATCTGAGTGGTTCAAGATCTCCTTATCAAAAGATCTGAGTGGTTCAATATCTCCTTATCAAAAGATTTTTGGTTCTAAGAGTCTCCTTATCAAAAGACTCAGGCACCGGTTGTGCAATCCTACCAGGGAGGTAGAAGAGAGGACTACCCACATTTTGGAGAACCTCTATAAAAATCTTGTGTCTTCTGTGTGTGTTAATTTTATGTGTTGTCCCATATAGCTTACAACGTTTCTGCTTTACATTAATAATATTTATTTTATTCTGTGTTTGGTATTGTTGAAGCATAACACTTAGTGTTTTATTGTGTGTGCACAAATATGATAGAAAATATTTTTAAATCTCTATTCACCCCCTCGAGAGAATACTCAGAGGCACACTATGCACATTCAATTGGTATCAAAGCGAGGTTGATCATTAAAAGGTTAACACCTTGATCAAAAAGACCCTCTACTCTTATTTCTTTACAATAAAACTATTTTTAATAAAATTGAGTTCTAAGGATTTTGCACCAACAAGCCCACCAGTGTGTAACCTAAAAGGGTTTACACTCTGGAAGGCCAGAATAAAGATTTACATGAACTCTATTGATGAAGATATCTTTGATGTTATGATTTCAGGTCCCCCAGCTCCACTCAGACAAGATACCAGTGGATCTTCAACACTGGAAGCTATCCCAAGGAATGAGTGGACACAAGCTAAAATGCAGAAGCCTGCAATGTTAAGGCTATGAACATTTTATTATCCACTCTATCAGATGACATATTTCAGGAAGTGGCTGAATGCCAGTCTATAAAAGAAATATGAGATAAAATGATCAGTATAGCTGAAGAAAGTGCCGATGACAAGAAGGGTCAGAAGAATGGAATAAGTTTCCTAACTGAAACTTGGTGTGACTCATAATCTGAGTCATGCTCCTCAACTGGAAGTAAACAGGAAGATACTGTTGAAGAAATTTGTCTGATGGATTTGGGGGCCTCCTCAGACAATGAAGAAGACCAGATATCATATTTTGATGATTTTGATTTCTCTTCCAATGAATTTAAAATTTGCTTTAAAGAGTTCTGCCAAGATCAATTAGAAGCAGAATGTCAAATAAAGATACTTAGAAAAGAGTTGAAAGAACAGAAAAGTAAAATGATAGATGAAAATCATTCCTATGATAATCAACTCAGGATTGAGGTAGGAGAGTTAAGAAAACAAGTAGATGAAATAAAGGCTGAAAATCTAAAACTCAAGGAAGAGCTTACAAAAGCAAAAGCTTTTGAAGACTCACTCAATGGGAGGAGTCAAAAACTCAAAGACATCACATAAAATCTCAACATGAGGTTTATATATCTTGGTTTAGGAGCAGACCCATCCACTAGCACAGAAGTCCCTAGGAGACCTGCCTGGAAAAATTTAGTAATTTTTGTTGGATCTAGTAAGATTCAAGTGAAAATAGTGAAATATCTGAAGTACATGATCATCCTGATAAAGTTGCAGTATTCAATATGGTGAATGTTAATAATCAACAAAGAATACTAAGCAAACAACTTGTAGAAAAATTCATAAACAACAATCATCTAGATAGAATCACTACATTCAGTAGAGTTAATCCAACTAATGAAAAGAAAACTCTAATGAAAAATAATTTAGGAAAACTTGTGAATCTAAATCAAAGAACTAAAACTAGAAGAAGAATCATTAGACACTCTGCAGATCTATTATATGCAGATTCATTCTATGCACATTTTTAGTACCAAGGTAATAAGCATAGGTTTGGTAAACCAATCATCTACCATCCACAAGGATACCATGAAAGACCCTTCTACTCTTTCATTGAACCTTATAATGGTAAAATCAAAGGGCCCAAGGTAACCTGTGTTCCTTCTAATGTTTGAATTACTTGTGCAGGATAAGGTAAGGCTCTATCTAAGAGTTAGTGAAAGAGGAAGGAGGAACTAAATTTATTCAAGGGAGTGATTTCTTCTCTAGATTCCCTTGATATTCTCATAGTTCATAAAAGTAATAAGCATAAACACCATTTTCATCAAACATCATTGCTGAGAAAAATAGTAAGCATTTTCTAAGAAAATGGAACTATTTATTCAAAGTCGCGTCGAATAGAACTCAACATATCGTTGGGTCCTACCCGACGCATGCTTTGAGAGCCAATCAGAGCGGATAATACAAATGTTATTCGACACAGCGTCAAGTTCATATCGACGCATGCGCCGACTTAATAGTCACTGATTAAATTTGAGGTCGCGTCAATTACAACACGACGCAACGTCGACATGACTACGCCGATTTATTTGTTCCTAAACAATCTCAAAGTTGCGTCGAATAGTAATCGAAGCAACATCGAGATGTTAGCGCACGTAGGATTGCTTCTAGAAGCTGTCCTAAGATATTTTGGCGCGTTGAATATTAATATATATCGACGGTGCTTCGACTTAAACCTTAAGTTGCGACGAATCATCTTCTTGTAAGCAACTTCTGTGTCGAATCATTTACGCTTCCAAATTTTCCTCTCCCCGCTCTCTTGCTCCTTTCTTATCCATCTCTCTTGCATCCTTGTCTCTCTCTCTCCCTCTCTCATTTTCTCTTGTGTTTGCAGGTACCTAAAATAGATGGCACCACCAAAAGTGAACTCTGGCTTTGATGTGGATGTCGATTCTTTCAGTGTTGTAGCAGAAAGCTTCAAAGCCATTCTTTGCTTATTTCAAGATGCTGGTTTAACCAAACTAATATCTACAAGGTGTAAGACATTGGACATTGAATTGACAGAGTTAAATGATAGCTTTCACAAAGGAGATGATGGATCCATAAATGGAAACATATATGAGACTGCCATCAACATTACAGAAGAGATGTTAACTCAAACATATGATCTACCATCTGGTAGTGATTCTGATGAACTTTCAGCCGAAGAGACCAACAAGGCATTACATATTATGAAATTCAGCAAAGAGAATACAATCAACCTAAAGAAAATTGACCTTGGGGAAGAATACAGATTTCTTGCAGACATTGTAGGGAATGTGCTGCTCTGCAAAATCTCTGCCCATGATGTCATTCCAAAGCAGCAGCTGCAGATAATAGGAACTCTTATTCTAAAGAAGAAGATAAATTGGGGGAGATGCCTCCTGAAATTGATTGGGCACAAGTACACTCATAAGGAAAATGCTTATATGAGGATTATGAGTCAAGTACTTCTCTAGCACTACCCTGCAGTGTGCAAATCAAAAGGTGTGCTTATTCCTCTAGGAAAAAGAATCAACAAAGGAATCTTCTCAAAGTGGACCAGGCAGATTTTGAAGCCTGTTCAAGCTCCATATTCACCTCCACCCTCTCCACCTCCTCAAGATTCAGAGAGACATATCCCAGATCTCCCAAGGGATGACATCCAAGTACAAGTCTCTGCAGCAACACAGCAAGCTCCAATCCCAGCTCCAGAACCTACACCTCAACCTTCCCTCCAGCAACAACATCAACCATCCACTATCATCACATATATTCAGTTTGCTCCTCCTCCACCACCATCATACCATGTTTCTCCAGAAGTCTAGCCAATCCATTCTCCCATCCACCAAGACTATAAAGATACCCAAGAGAACTAACCATCACCAACTCCTAAATTTTTTTAAGATAAATAGGGGGAGATTGTTGGGAAAACCTCCTTTTGATTTAATTTAATAAATTAATTATGTTGGATCTGTAGGCGCCCTTAGAGGGGGGGGGGGTGAATAAGGGTTTTATTATTTTAAACTTTAATAGAAAACTTTTAATATTTTGATCGAAGTAAGTTAAATCAAAAGTAAAGAAATAATGAAATTAGAAATGAAGTCAATTTTATTAAACAAGAAAAGACATGATTATCATTTATAAAATTGATTACAAAATCTGATTTCAATGACGCTAGAAATCGAAGCGAATAATATGAAAACCCTTTTTGTTTTCTATACCGACTCGTATCCCCATGAACAGGTTGGCTTTAGCCGATCTCTCCCCAGATACGGCCTCAAGCTGCTCTAGCCAATCTATCACCAGAAAGGCCTCGAGCACCCCCAGATCTACTCCCTAGACCCAGTCGCCAACACGAGGTGAATTACTCCCTAAGTTCAACCTAGACGTAGTCGCCGTGTGGCGAATTCACGAACAGATTACAATGATAAAATAAAAGTGTTACAAGATAAGATAATGAAAAAAACTCCCCTCTAAGTAGAACCCTTGATGTAGATGTCGTTTCGCTTGCACAGGTTTGATCGTTGTGGCTTGAGAGTCTTCCACTTTGATGTTCTTGAGATCCTTGGATGTCTCCAATTGATTAGAGATTGTTGCAGCGAGAAGTTGAGAGAAGGCTTCTTGATCGCCATTTTGATAGCCTTCAATCCTTGCGCATGATTTTCTTTTGATCTCCTTTGAAGAACTCTCTCTTTTGATGAGTGGGAAACACCCCTCACTTTTCTCTAGACGGCTAGGGCTTTCAGCCCTCGAAAATTTCGTCCAAATCCGTCAACCGTAACTCATTTTCGGGCTGTTTTAAATAGAGGTTTGCTGTCCAGGAAAGCTAGCGTCGGCGGTAGTTCTATAGCGGGGCGGTAGCATCAGTGAGTAGTTTCCTTCCTTCTATTCTCATCAATTTCGTGGGTTTAGCATCTATCTTTGGAAATACATTATTCCCCGCGAAAATATGATATATTCTTGCCTTCATAATGATATTGCATGCTCCTTTTGGTTTCTTAATTAAATCTTGATTGATTGGAGTTTCCAAATCTTGATTAATCAAATCTTGATTGATTGGAGTTTCCAAATCTTGATTGATTGGTTTCATAATGATATTGCATACTCTTGATTGATTATTCCTTCCCGCGAGATCACCTTCATCATTTGCTCCTCAATCAGCATCATGATGGTGGGACATCCAAAAGTTACCGCCGGGCGTTAGACCTAACGCACCGCGATAGTACTTGCCAAACATAGCGACCCATCAACATTCCCTTTTATCCACTGTTTCCTTTCTGTTAATAGTTTCCATATATGTTAACGCCAGCGTCAGTTCTAGCGCTCCGTGGTAGATCATTTCGTCGGGCCAGCTTGCATCTCAGCGGTTTCCCTTCCCAACGGTTTCTTCTCAGCGGTTCGTTAATGCTAGCGCCAGCGGTAGAGTTAACTAGGCGCGATAGAGCTTTCAGATCTTCTCATAGGTTTCCTTCTCAGCGATTTCGTCTCAGCCGTTTCGTCTCAGGGGTTATGTCTCAGCGGTTTTGTCTCAGCGGTTCATTAGTGCTAACGCCAGCTGTAGAATTAACGCGGCGCGGTAGCAACAGTATGCAACACCATGGAGATTTGAACGCACAAAATCCTGCATACTATAAACACAAAACAAGTATGATCAAATATAATAGGATTTGTTATTGTCAAACCAAGAGATGCGGAAAGCATGTTCCAACAAACTCCCCCTTTTGATAATAACAAATCCCTTTAGAAAGAAATAAATCAATTGATAGGAATTTGTGTTTATAATAGAAATAAGCATGAAATTTGAGACATGTGCATATGCCCCCCTAAATGAATGCTCCCCCTAAGTGAATGCTCCCCCTACAACAAAAATTCCTATGAACTTGACTCCCCAAACATGTGAATTTCTTTCAAATTTATTCTCCCCCTTTTGGTATTATCAAAAAAAAGGTGGAGAGAAAGTTAAACAGGAACATGTGCAATAAATGTGTAGAGAGGGAATGAACATGATAAAGAGTTAAACGCTTAGGGAAAAATACAATATATAGGTGTGAAGAAAAAAATGTGAAGAAATTGTCATAAGGAAACCACTTGTTGGAAAAAAAAACGTATTCATGATCGAGCATAAAAGAGGTGGAAAACATGAAGAAATATATTTTGAGGTGAACATCTATATAAGAATGGTGAAGCATAGTAGATGATTAAGAGTTTTAGATATAAAAATAGATGTTGTAGCAATTTAAGAGCACAAAGGATTTTGCTTCATAAAAGTTTTAAGCAAAAAAAGGTAATGATTTCCAAGTAACCAATCTATCCAGACAATATGTCTACACCCTAGACCCGTACTAAGTGACGGATGGGCATGTGGAGCTGCATACATGCTGTAGGTTGGGGTGTTAGTCCCACATGCAAACACTAGACAAAACTCACCCTAGCATTCTTTCCCCCCTGTGCCTCGCAAGGCCCCACTGGAACCCTCCCCGGCTAAGGACAAGACATGACTTAGAGATTAGGTTATCTAATGTCTACAACCCTACGCCCCCGCTATGGTGAGATATGAAGTCATGGATAATTATTACTGGAAACATTTAAGCGTTTTAAATCTAATGATGAGTACATAGCCTCTGGATTTATATTTTATTTAATTTTTTTTAAATAAACAACTCACATAGCTATTTTGGAATCCATTGATGAATCAGAGTTATTGGTATTACAATATTTTCATGTTTAGAGGAGTGTTTTTAGCATACAAATTTTTATTGAAATAAATCAGAGTTTTTAGCATAAGAGTGATATATGTGTTAGAATAACCAATATAAATTTTACCAAGCAAGTCTACCATTTGTTGAAAAAGGAATTTGAATTTTGATATTTAAGACTTGATATAAGCATGAAAGCACAAGGTAAAAATATATGGTGATGATGAGGAAGACTTATAGAAATACAAGAAAACATCTTTTTGTAATCATGATTATTCATAAAAAGAAATATGAGTTAAATTCAAAAAAAGAAAGATGTTTTTGTAAATCATTTTGCATTTAAAATCTTAAATTCTGACAATAAAGTAACCAAGCATGAAATAATGTTTTCAAAAAGAAATTACTACAACGTTATATTAATTCACAAATTCAAAACATACAAAACATTGTAGAGAGCATGCTAGGTTATCTAGTGCATTTCATAAATAAAGAGTAGTATAGAATTTGCATTAGGATCCAATACTCATGAGAAGAAGTGTTATGGAAGATAATGATGTGCACAAAAGTGTATTTTGAGTAGAGTAAACAAATATTTTAATCAAAAAATACAAGAAATATGTAAAGTAAAGAGCACAATAAAACACAAATAATTTTACTTCCACACACTTCAATGCGCAAAAAAATGTACAACTACCAAGGTGCTTTGCACACACAATGCTCATTAAGACTTATTAGGGTGCAAAGTAGTACTTGGGGGATCACATATTTTATTTTATTTTAATATTGAAACTAGTGATCCTGTGTACTTAAGAGTAAGTGGTTTTTATTTTGAAAGAAAGATAAGGTTTGCACAAGACACTTTACTCTGCTTTCCAAGGTGCTCAACCTCACAACGGTTATTAAGACTTATCAGGAGGTTCAAGTAGTGCTTGGTGGAGTTATCTTTGTCACTTTATTTTATGATTTTTTGTTTTGTACAAAGTTCTCCGAATACACTTGTTTTGGAAACCAATATAATTTATGAAAACATAATCACTTTTCTTAACTTTTAAAAGTGCAAATAAAGGAAGTGTAGGTAAGATACTTGTGCAATTTTAATTCATTGTACTAAACAAAACATACGCAAGCATTCTTAGATTAAACACATATGTAGACAATGCCAAAATAAGTGAGTGAATAAATATCATTATCAAACATAAAACATTTACTCATACTTAGAGGCATGCTAAGCTTGGTTCTACACAACTTTTACAATATAATTTATGCACATGAGTTTAGAAGTACCAAGGCATGATAAAGACAATGTTCAAAGTAGTTTGAAAATATGAATCACAACATTGTAGAAAGTCTTAAATGATAGAAGAAATCATGCTTGATTTTCACAATAAAGTCCATACAGTATTTTTGATATTTTTGAGAAATAATTTTAATTTAAAGTTTAAACTCATATAATTTGATCTTGGACTTCCCGAGGTCTACCCTGTGAGGGGTTTGCCCGGTACTAGGTGATGTGATGGGATGATAGCCCAAATCACCCTATTGCAAGATACATGTAAATAGAAAAGTTAAGTTCAAAATAATAATTTTTGATATTTTTTGTTTTATATTTTTGTATTTGAATTTTGCATATAGGAATAAAATCAAACAAATAACCAAAAAATAATCTTTTTTGTAATTTGGCTTTTGTAATTTTGTATTTTTTTTAAAAAAAAATTACAGGGAGAATTGCAAAAATGACTAGTACAGATAAGATAATATATTCTTAGTGATTTTTCAAAATTTTAAAATTTCAGAAAATCGGATACTTGAGCTAGCGCCGGCGTTAGGTCCTAGTGCCAGCGTTAGCTCACAGAGAGTGCTTATTTCAATCATATAGCCTAAATTTTCTTTGATTTTGCTTCCGATTTTTCTTAATTATGTTTGTGCAGCGTAAGACTTGTCTAATGAAGTGAAGAGACGAGAAGAAATCGCATAAAGTTGGTGAGGTTAAAATTTTAGTACATGAGTTTCATATTCATTAAAGCTTCATACTCATTAGACCTTAGTTCTTGAGTTTTGCACAACATATGCATGAGTGAAATGATCATAAATAAGTGAAATAATATTCATGCAATTTTTCAATTCCGGTTTGACATGATTATGATTAAACATACTAGGGGTAATCAAAAAATGACGCAAATATATTAAATACCTAAGCAAAACTTGCGCATTTTATAAATTTAGCCTAATACCCCTAAAATGCCTTTTAAATCCATTTTGACACTTATTTCATTTAGTCTTAATAATATTATATGACAAATTTAGTTTTTCAAATTTTATAAGACTTTTAGGAAATAGATTTAGAAGGATAAAAATAATAAGGATAGGTAGATCACTTGAAAACTGACATGACTTATTATTCAACTTTACTCAATTTGTTTTATTTATGAATTTTGGTTTAATATGTGAAAGTCATATCACAAGTTATATAAAGTGATCACATGATGGTTCAACAAAAAGAAAATAAACAAACAAAAAGAAAAAAGGTTAGGCATATCATGAAGTAGAATAATGATATTTCATTTTAAGTTGATTTCTACTTCATGCAAATGATTTGATACTAATGAATGAGAGATTTAGGTATCCCAAAAGGACCGGGTGTGACGGTTCTTATGGGTACCCAAATACATCGTGTTTGCTTTTGGGGAGATAGTGATGAATGGGCCCTCTTAAGTAGAGTTTATGTTTCATCTTTAACTTTGGGCCTCCATTCAAACATTGGTTTAATATTATTTTTATTTTTCAAATTTCCATAATCATTTACTTGAATATTTGGATCAAAATGATTTTTGAATTTATAATTTGAAGGAAATTTGTTTGCATTTAATTTTAGGTTGGGAGAAACATGATTTTGTAAGTAATGGTGATTTTGATTTACAAATCCTTTATGTTCCTTACTCCCATTATTAAACTTAGTTAAGATGTTCATATTCATATTTAACTTGTTTTTTGATATTTCTTGATATTGTGAATTTTTATTTATAAATTTCATAAGCAAGTTGATTTTTGTTTTGAATTCATCATTCTTGTTTTTTAAATTATGTCTAGCTTTATTATAAACGATTGTGCTATTTTTAAGAATGGAAACAATTGAATCAATATGATTTTGATAGTTATTTCTATATTCATCAAATGTTTCATTCATCTCTTTAATTTCAATTTTGTAGTCTTTACACTTAGCACAATCATTTTCCAAAGATGAATTTTCTAAACATAATCTTTCATTTTGTTCTTTTATAAAAAGAAGTTTCTTTTCAAGTTCCTTGCATTTTTCTTTTAGATCATTAAATTCTATACAAGGTGTAATGTTTTCAACTAAGGAGCCTTGGGTAGAACTAGATAAATTAGAATTTGATTCTTCATTAATTTTTGCCATTAAATTTTTATTTTCTAAGCGTAAATGTTTATTAGCCTTTTTAATTTCTTAATTTTTTGCTTTGTAGTTTGAAGCAATTGTAATGTAGAGATAGAAGTACAAAAAATGGAATTTGATTTCCTTACATTGCTTTCGGGAGAGGCACAATTTGAACATATCGTTTCTTTGACATCTTTTTGGCACTCCTCTTCCGAAGATAGTATTTCTTCTTCTCTTTCACTTGATGTGCACTTCATGGATCCGTAATGAGAGGAGCATTCTTGAAGACTTGCATATTCTCCGGTTCTTGTGATTGTTTCACACCTGTAGAAGGAGAATCATAAGTTCTTTCAATAAAATTCCAAATCTCATAAGCGGTAGGTAAAGTATAAATAAGTTTGAAAATATTTTGATCTAACGCACAAAATAAAGTATTCATAGATTTTGCATTTAAAACAATTTCATTTCTAGTTAGTACGCTATGTGGCTTTTCAATAGTAATATTCCAAACTTTTTCATCTAAGGCCTTAAGAAAATTTTTCATTAATATTTTCCACCAATTATAATTTTTGCCCATAAATAAAGGTGGTGATAATCCTTTTTCATTTACATTAAAATTTTCTCCACTAGTAGAAGCGAGATCATGATCAAGAGACGCCATTATTCCCGGTTGTTAAGCCGATTTGGAATAACCTGGCTCTGATACCACTTGTTGGATCTGTAGGCGCACTTAGAGGTGGGGGGTGAATAAGGGTTTTAAAAATTTTAAACTTTAATAGAAAACTTTTAATATTTTGATCGAAGCAAGTTAATTCAAAAGTAAAGAGACAATGAAACTAGAAATGAAGTCAATTTTATTAAACAAAAAAAGACATGATTATCATTTATAAAATTGATTATAAAATCTGATTTCAACGACGCTAGAAATTGAAGCGAATAATATGAAAACCCTTTTTGTTTTCTATACCGACTTGTATCTCCACGAACCGGTTTGCTTTAGCTGATCTCTCCCCAAATACGGCCTCAAGCCGCTCTAACCAATCTATCACCAGAAAGGCCTCGAGCACCCCCTAGATCTACTCCCTAGACCCAGTCGCCAACACGAGGCGAATTACTCCCTAAGTCCAACCTAGACCTAGTCGTCGTGTGGCGAATTCACGAACCGATTACAATGATAAAATAAAAGTGTTACAAGATAAGATAATGAAAAAAACTCCCTTCTAAGTAGAACCCTTGATGTAGATGTCATTTCGCTTGAAAAGGTTCGATCATTGTGGCTTGAGAGTCTTCCACTTTGATGTTCTTGAGATCCTTGGATGGCTCCCCCTAAATGAATGCTCCCCCTAAGTGAATGCTCCCCCTAAAACAAAAATTCCTATGAACTTGACTCCCCAAACATGTGAATTTCTTTCAAATTTATTCTCCCCCTTTTGGTATTATAAAAAAAAGGTAGAGAGAAAGTTAAACAGGAACGTGTGCAATAAATGTGTAGAGAGGGAATGAACATGATAAAGAGTTAAACGCTCAGGGAAAAATACAATATATAGGAGTGAAGAAAAAAATGTGAAGAAATTGTCATAAGGAAACCACTTGTTGGAAAAAAAACGTATTCATGATCGAGCATAAAAGAGGTGGAAAGCATGAAGAAATATATTTTGGGGTGAACATCTATATAGGAATGGTGAAGCATAGTAGATGATTAAGAGTTTTAGATATAAAAATAGATGTTGTAGCAATTTAAGAGCATAAAGGATTTTGCTTCATAAAAGTTTTGAGAAAAAAAAAGGTAATGATTTCCAAGTAAACAATCTACCCAGACAATATATCTACACCCTAGCCCCGTACTAAGTGACGGATGGGCATGAGGAGCTGCATACATGCCGTAGGTTGGGGTGTTAGTCCCATATGCAAACACTAGACAAAACTCACCCAAGCATTCTTTCCCCCCAATGCCTCGCAAGGCCCCACTGGAACACTCCCCGATTAAGGACAAGACATGACTTAAAGATTAGGTTATCTAATGTCTACAACCCTACGCCCCCGCTATGGTGAGATATGAAGTCATGGATAATTATTACTGGAAACATTTAAGCGTTTTAAATCTATTGATGAGTACATAGCCTATGGATTTATATTTTTATTTGAATTTTTTTAAAACAAACAACTCACATAGCTATTTTGGAATCCATTAATGAATCAGAGTTATTGGTATTACAATATTTTCAAGTTTAGAGGAGTGTTTTTAGCATATAAATTTTTATTGAAATAGATCAGAGTTTTTAGCATAAGAGTGATATATGTGTTAGAATAACCAATATAAATTTTACCAAGCAAGTCTACCATTTGTTGAAAAGGGAATTTGAATTTTGATATTTAAGACTTGATATAAGCATGAAAGCGCCAGGTAAAAATATTTGGTGATGATGCGGAAGACTTATAGAAATACAAGAAAACATCTTTTTGTAATCATGATTATTCATAAGAAGAAATATGAGTTAAATTCAAAAAAAGAAATATGTTTTTGTAAATCATTTTGCATTTAAAATCTTTAATTATGACAATAAAATAACCAAGCATGAAATAATGTTTTCAAAAAGAAATTACTACAACGTTATATTAATTGACAAATTCAAAACATACAAAACATTATAGAGAGCATGATAGGTTATTTAGTGCATTTCATAAATAAAGAGTAGTATAGAATTTGCATTAGGATCCAATACTCATGAGAAGAACTGTTTTGGAAGATAATGATGTGCACAAAAGTGTATTTTGAGTAGAGTAAACAAATGTTTTAATCAAAAAATACAAGAAATATGTAAAGTAAAGAGCACAATAAAACACAAATAGTTTTACTTCCACACACTTCAATGCACAAAAAAAATGTGCTTTGCACACACAATGCTCATTAAGACTTATCAGGGTGCAAAGTAGTGCTTGGGGATCACATATTTTATTTTATTTTAATATTGAAACTAGTGATCCGGTGTACTTAAGAGTAAGTGGTTTTTATTTTGAAAGAAAGATAAGGTTTGCACAAGACACTTTACTCTGCTTTCCAAGGTGCTCAACCTCACAACGCTTATTAAGACTTATCAGGAGGTTCAAGTAGTGCTTGGTGGAGTTATCTTTGTCACTTTATTTTATGATTTTTTGTTTTGTACAAAGTTCTCCGAATACACTTGTTTTGGAAACCAATATAATTTATGAAAACATAATCACTTTTCTTAACTTTTAAAAGTGCAAATAAAGGAAGTGTAGGTAAGATACTTGTGCAATTTTAATTCATTGTACTAAACAAAACATACGCAAGCATTCTTAGATTAAACACATATGTAGACAATGCCAAAATAAGTGAGTGAATAAATATCATTATCAAACATAAAACATTTACTCATACTTAGAGGCATGCTAAGCTTGGTTCTACACAACTTTTACAGTATAATTTACGCATTCTTAGATTGAAGAAATCATGCTTGATTTTCACAGTAAAGTCCATACAGTATTTTTGATATTTTTGAGAAATAATTTTAATTTAAAGTTTGAACTCATATAATTTGATCTTGGACTTCCCGAGGTCTACCTTGTGAGGGGTTCGCCCGGTACTAGGTGATGTGATGGGATGATAGCCCAAATCACCCTTTCGCAAGATACATGTAAATAGAAAAGTTAAGTTCAAAATAATAATTTTTGATATTTTTTGTTTTATATTTTTGTATTTGATTTTTGCATATAGGAATAGAAATCAAACAAATAACCAAAAAAAAAACTTTTTTGTAATTTTGTATTTTTTTAATAAAATTACAGGGAGAATTGCAAAAATGACTAGTACAGATAAGATAATATATTTTTAGTGATTTTTTAGAATTTTAAAATTTCAGAAAATCGGATACTTGAGCTAGCGCCGGCATTAGGTCCTAGCGTCTGCGTTAGCTCACAGAGAGTGCTTATTTCAATCATATAGCAAAGATTTTCTTTGATTTTGCTTCCGATTTTTCTTAATTATGTTTGTGCAGTGTAAGGCTTGTCTAATAAAGTGAAGAGACGAGAAGAAATCGCAAGAAGTTGTGGAAGTTAAAATTTTAGTACAAGGGTTTCATATTCATTAAAGCTTCATACTCATTAGACCTTAATTCTTGAGTTTTGCACAACATATGCATGAGTGAAATGATCATAAATAAGTGAAATAATATTCATGCAATTTTTCAATTCCGGTTTGACATGATTATGATTAAACATACTAGGGGTAATCAAAAATGACGCAAATATATTAAATACCTAAGCAAAACTTGCGCATTTTATAAATTTAGCATAATACCCCTAAAATACCTTTTAAATCCATTTTGACACTTATTTCATTTAGTCTTAATAATATTATATGACAAATTTAGTTTTTCAAATTTTATAAGACTTTTAGGAAATGGATTTAGAAGGATAAAAATAATAAGGATAAGTAGATCACTTGAAAAATGACATGACTTATTATTCAACTTTACTCAATTTGATTTATTTATGAATTTTGGTTTAATATGTAAAAGTCATATCACAAGTTATATAAAGTGATCATATCAGGATGGTTCAACAAAAAGAAAATAAACAAACGAAAAGAAAAAAAAGGTTAGGCATATCATGAAGTAGAATAATGATATTTCATTTTTAGTTGATTTCTACTTCATGCAAATGATTTGATACTAATGAATGAGAGATTTAGGTATCCAAAGAGGACCGGGTGTAACGGTTCCTATGGGTACCCAAATACATCATGTTTGCTTTTGGGGAGATAGTGATGAATGAGCCCTCTTGAGTGGAGTTTGTGTTTCATCTTTAACTTTGGGCCTCCATTCAAACATTGGTTTAATATTATTTTTAGTTTTCAAATTTCCATAATCATTTACTTGAATATTTTGATCAAAATGATTTTTGAATTTATAATTTGAAGGAAATTTGTTTGCATTTAATTTTAGGTTGGGAGAAACATGATTTTGTAAGTAATGGCGATTTTGATTTTGATTTACAAATCCTTTATGTTCCTTACTCCCATTATTAAACTTAGTTAAGATGATCATATTCATATTCAACTTGTTTTTTGATATTTCTTGATATTGTGAATTTTTATTTATAAATTTCATAAGCAAGTTGATTTTTGTTTTTAATTCATCATTCTTAATTTTTAAATTATGTCTAGCTTTATTATAAGCGATTGTGCTATTTTTAAGAATGGAAACAATTGAATCAATATGATTTTGATAGTTATTTCTATATTCGTCAAATGTTTCATCCATCTCTTTAATTTCAATTTTGTAGTCTTTACACTTAGCACAATCATTTTCCAAAGATGAATTTTCTAAACATAATCTTTTATTTTGTTCTTTTATAAAAAGAAGTTCCTTTTCAAGTTCCTTGCATTTTTCTTTTAGATCATTAAATTCTATATAAGGTGTAATGTTTTCAACTAAGGAGCCTTGGGTAGAACTAGATAAATTAGAATTTGATTCTTCATTAATTTTTGCCTTTAAATTTTTATTTTCTAAGCGCAAATGTTTATTAGCCTTTTTTAATTTCTTAATTTTTTGCTTTGTAGTTTGAAGCAATTGTAATGTAGAGATAGAAGTACAAAAAATGGAATTTGATTTCCTTACATTGCTTTCGGGAGAGGCACAATTTGAACATATCATTTCTTTGACATCTTTTTGGCGCTCCTCTTCCGAAGATTGTATTTCTTCTTCTCTTTCACTTGATGTGCACTTCATGGATCCGTCATGAGAGGAGCATTCTCGAAGACTTGCATATTCTCCGGTTCTTGTGATTGTTTCATACCTGTAGAAGGAGAATCATAAGTTCTTTCAAGAAAATTCCAAATCTCATAAGTCGTAGGTAAAGTATAAATAAGTTTGAAAATATTTTGATCTAACGCACAAAATAAACTATTCATAGATTTTATATTTAAAACAATTTCGTTTCTAGTTAGTACGCTAGGTGGCTTTTCAATAGTAATATTCCAAACTTTTTCATCTAAGGCCTTAAGAAAATTTTTCATTAATGTTTTCCACCAATTATAATTTTTGCCCATAAATAAAGGTGGTGATAATCCTTTTTCATTTACATTAAAATTTTCCCCACTAGTAGAAGCGAGATCATGATCAAGAGACGCCATTATTCCCGGTTGTTAAGCCGATTTGGAATAACCTGGCTCTGATACCACTTGTTGGATCTGTAGGCGCCCTTAGAGGGGGGGGGGGGGGGGTGAATAAGGGTTTTAAAAACTTTTAACCTCAATATAAAACTTTTAATATTTTGATCGAAGTAAGTTAAATCAAAAGTAAATAGATAATGAAATTAGAAATGAAGTCAATTTTATTAAACAAGAAAAGACATGATTATCATTTATAAAATTGATTACAAAATCTGATTTCAATGAAGCTAGGAATCGAAGCGAATAATATGAAAACCCTTTTTGTTTTCTATACCGACTCATATCCCCACGAACCGGTTGGCTTTAGCCGATCTCTCCCCAGATACGGCCTCAAGTCGCTCTAGCCAATCTATCACCAGAAAGGCCTCGAGCACCCCTAGATCTACTCCCTAGACCCAGTCGCCAACATGAGGTGAATTACTCCCTAAGTCCAACCTAGAACTAGTCGCCGTGTGGTGAATTCACGAACCAATTACAATGATAAAATAAAAGTGTTACAAGATAAGATAATGAAAAAAACTCCCCTCTAAGTAGAACCCTTGATGTATATGTCGTTTTGCTTGCAAAGGTTTGATCGTTGGGGCTTGAGAGTCTTCCACTTTGATGTTCTTGAGATCCTTGGATGTCTCCAATTGATTAGAGATTGTTGCAGCGAGAACACTCCATGTGTATGTTGAGAGAAGGCTTCTTGATCGCCGTTTTGATAGCCTTCAATCCTTGCGCATGATTTTCTTTTGATCTCCTTTGAAGAACTCTCTCTTTTGATGAGTGGGAAACACCCCTCACTTTTCTCTAGACGGCTAAGGCTTTCAGCCCTCGAAAATTTCGTCCAAATCCGTCAACCGAAACTCATTTTCGGGTTCTTTTAAATAGAGGTTTGCTGTCCAGGAAAGCTAGCGGCGACGTTAGTTCTGTATCGGGGCGGTAGAAGCGGTGAGTAGTTTCCTTCCTTCTATTCTCATCAATTTCGTGGGTTTGGCTTCTATCTTTAGAAATACATTATTCCCCACGAAAATATGATATATTCTTGCCTTCATAATGATATTGCATGCTCCTTTTGGTTTCTTAATTAAATCTTGATTGATTGGAGTTTCGAAATCTTGATTAATCAAATATTGATTGATTGGAGTTTCCAAATCTTGATTAATCAAATATTGATTGATTAGAGTTTCCAAATCTTGATTGATTGGTTTCATAATGATATTGCATACTCTTGATTGATTATTCCTTCCCGCGAGATCACATTCCTCATTTGCTCCTCAATCAGCATCATGATGGAGGGACATCCAAAAGTTACCGCCGGGCGTTAGACATAATGCGCCGCGATAGTACTTGCCAAACATAGCGACCCATCAACATTCCTTTTTCTCCATTGTTTCCTTTCTGTCAATAGTTTCCATATATGTTAACGCCGACGTCAGTTCTAGCGCTCCGCGGTAGATCATTTCGTCGGGCCAGCTTGCATCTCAGCGGTTTCCCTTCCCAGCGGTTTCTTCTCAGCGGTTCGTTAATGCTAGTGCCAATGGTAGAGTTAACTAGGCGCGGCAGAGCTTTTAGATCTTCTCAGCAGTTTCCTTCTCAGTGGTTTCGTCTCAGCGGTTTCGTCTCAGCGGTTTCGTCTCAGTGGTTCGTTAGTGCTAACGCCAGCGGTAGAATTAACGCGGCGCGGTAGCAACAGTACACATCACCATGGAGATTTGAACGCACAGAATTCTGCATACTATAAACACAAAACAAGTATGATCAAATACAATAGGATTTGTTATTGTCAAACAAAGAGATGCGGAAAGCATGTTCCAACAAATTATAAGTAATTTTACCTCTTAGTTTTATTACCCATTGTATAGTAAGGGTAATTTGGTCATTAGATGTCTTAGGTTGTCTCGCTAACTTTAAAGTGTCAAGACTAGGTCAGGACAAGAACAATCTGAGTTGAATTAATACTTGCGTCGAATATAAATCGACGCAACTTCGACTTGATGTCGACGCAACTCAGACTATAAGTCCAAGCAACTCAATCTCTTTGCCAAAGTATAACAAGTCGAAGCAATGTCAAAAGGATCTCGACGCAGAAGGAAGACCCAGTCGAAGCTATCTGAGAAGTCAACACAACTTCGACTTTGACTCGACGCAGAAGATGAAGGTCAAGTCCATGTCTTCAACTCGACGATTACGTCGATAAGTAATCGACGCAACGTCGACATCTGAGTTCAACCAGAGCTAAGGAGCAATTCAAAGCTATGTCAATAAGAACTCAGAGGTGCGTCGACATGAAGGAAGATGAAGTCGACACAGCGTCGATTATAACCAGAAAAAGGAATTCTTTCCAGCTGTCTTTCTAATACCTTTTCAGAAGGTCCACCATACTGAAGACAGTTGCCAACGACAAATTTGTTGCCAATAAAGGAAAGAAGTATTCCAGAAGAGGAAAAGCATTCTTGGAATGAAATAGAATATAATAGACGGGTCGGGAACAAAAGAAGAAGAGAAATCAAGTATCCAATAAGAATACCTTCTCAGGTCTGTTCAAAACAAGAAAAAAATTCAAATCAAATGATGGATAATAAGTAGGCTGAGAAGAGAAGAAAACAACAGAGCATTCATTACATTATTCTTCTCTTTGTCGATTAGGGTTGCTTCTTCTTCCTCCTTCAACCCTAAAATACACATATAGAAATCAAGTGCTCTCACTCTGCACAGGAATTATTCAGGGTTGCTTCTTCTTCTACATCTTACAGCAGCCAGAATACAAGAAGGTTTCAGAGAAAAGGATCTGACAAACATAATCTTTGCAAATCATCACAGTCATAAATAAAGGTTCATCATCAGCAGATCTAGTGAAAGAAAACAGAAGCTGAACTTGAGAAAAGCTTCTAAAGAATTCTGAGAATAGAATTCTACATCTTTTGCTACCTCTTTCTTCTAATTCCATTCTTCACCTATACAGAGTTTTAAGAATCCCTCTTCCAAAGGATTCAGTGGTTCAAGATCTCATTATCAAAAGATCTGAGTGGTTCAAGATCTCCTTATCAAAAGATCTGAGTGGTTCAAGATCTCCTTATCGAAAGATCTTTGGTTCTAAGAGTCTCCTTATCAAAAGATTCAGCCACAGGTTGTGCAATCCTACCAGGGAGGTAGAAGAGAGGACTACCCACATTTTGGGGAACCTCTATAAAAATCTTGTGTCTTCTGTGTGTGTTAATTTTCTGGGTTGTCCCATATAGCTTACAACTTTTCTGCTTTACATTAACAACATTTATTTTATTCTGTGTTTGGTATTGTCGAAGCATAACACTTAGTATTTTTATTGTGTGTGCACTAGCCCTGTGATGGAAAACCGAAAACTGCACCAAACCGCAAAACCGCACCGCACCGCACCCTATTCCAAACCGCACCTATCGGTTGTGGTTCGGTTCGGTTTTGAGGGTCTAAAAACCGCATGTTTATTGGTGCGGTGCGGTTTTTAGTTCGTAAAAACTGTGCAAACTGCACCACACCGTAATTATGATTTATAATTTATAAAATTTAAAATTTTATTGCAACTTGCAACTTCTTACTCGCTGATTGTACATTTGGAACGCTTGATTGGTATTTCTCACGGTTTGCGATTTGCTGGTAGCAAACCGCATCTCATTTGAACCGCTTGATAACTTGATTGGTATGAATGTATGATCAACTCGGTTTGAGCCAAAGGACCAAAGGCCAACGCGGCTAAGCGAGTAAGTGCCTAAGCGGCAAAGCCCTAAACCCGAAAACCAAAACCCTATTTGCCATCAGCCGCTGCAGTGCTTCCCTGTCTCCCTCGGCATAGTGGCTGAGTTGCTGACGATTGAATCCACTACAGTGCTCCCAGTCTCCCTCGGTTTGCCCTAGGAATCTCCTGATCTCCTCCTCAATCCTCCCTGTCTCCCTCGGTTTTCCCTAGTAAGCAACCCACCATTGCTTACTTCATTCATGGTCCCTTGCGCCGCTGCCGACATCTCCAAGGTGCAATCTCAAATCTCCATTCTCCAACACCTGTACTCCTCTCAGAGTCTAGAGCAATGATGTTTTGTTGTTCATTGCATGGTATCAATAGGTTTTTTTCTTCAATGATGCAGGATTTCTTCAATGGTGTTGAAGCCAAGCGGTCTCGAAGGATTGAAGCCGCGTGATCTGAAGCCAGCGGTCTGTACAGTCTCAAATAATCAGACCGCGGCTTCTCCTCTGATGTACCAGATTGCACCGGATAAAGATGGGTTGAAGATGCGCGGTCTCGAGTCAGCGGTCTGTGCGGTCTCCCAGAATCAGACCGCTGCTCCTCCTTAGCTATGCGAGGTCGCGTCTTGTGAAGGTCAGCATCATTCCGCCTCTCCAAGCGGTCTAGAGCCAGTGGTCTCAGCGGTCTCCAAGTACAAGACTGTCAGTTCATCTCGGATATACCAGATCGCTTCTTATGGAGAGAAGCGGTCTGGCCCTCCCGGTCTCTCCCTTATGGGGGAGTGTTCGCCACAATGATCTAACCATCTGACGGTCTCCTATGTCACACGACCTTCCTCCTGTCGTGTGACAGCCCGATCTCACTCCAGATCGCAGAGGTCGCTGCGGTCTCAATATTCCTGATCGCCCAGACCGCCCAGCTCTCTTGTATACTGTGTATTTGTATTTAGTCCCACATCGTATATTTGTATTTTACTGTTTCCCTCCTAGTCTATATAAAGGAGGCAATACCCTTGTAATACTTAGATTTTTTGGAAATAAAATTTTTGTTATTTTCAAGCTCTCACATGGTATCAGAGCCATCGATCTCTTCGACCGAACTCTTTTTCTTCTAACCGCACAATCTGTGTGATCTCTCATCCTTTTGGCCAGTCTCTCTTTCCCTCCTCCAGTCTGCGCGATCTCCCTTATTTCCGTGAGACCGCGTGATCTCTCTCCTCATGCGTACCTCTTCTATGAATGTTACCCCCCCCCCCCCCCCGCCCACTCCTGCGGCTATTTCTACCTCTTCCTCGGGCAACCTTGGCACCACATCCAAGCTCATTGGCACTAATTATCCTGATTGGAGTGTCTCTTTCACCTTTCTCTTACGCTCTCAACGCAAACGCCACCATCTCATAGATGATCCTCCTCCCACGGGATCTGCTACCTTTGATGATTGGGATGCTAACGATGCTCTTGTCCGCACCTGGCTTGCTAACAGTCTCTCTTATGAGTGTCTTCCTATCATTCGTCATGATGAGACAGTCAAGGCAGCATGGGAGCATCTTGCGGATCTTTACTCCAAAGGTGCCAAAACCTCCCGCATTTACAACTTATATGCTGATCTCTTTGCCCGCCCAACCATGGATCCCACCACAGCATATCAAGCTGTTCAGGCCCTTGGGGCTAAACTCCTTCAACATCGCCCCTTCTCTGCTGATCTTGCTGAACAACATAAACACTTCCAAGAGCTCCTGGTTGTGTGTTACCTTCTCCGTCTTCCGGAGTCCTATGATATGATACGACAACAAATCCTTGGAGAAGCTGAATCTCCAACTCTTGATGCCACCGCTGCTCGGGTCTCTGCTGTTACCTCCCTTCTCCAATGACCCTTGTTGTCTTCCCCTCCTCCTCCAGAGAGCTTTGCTCACCGGGCTGAACGTGGTCACCCCGGTGGCTGTGGTGGATCTCTTGGTGGCCGTGGACCCCCGCGGTACATCTGTTCTCATTGTGGTCGGAAGGGTCACACAATTTATCGTTGCTATCTCAAGCATCCTCACCTTCGCCCTCTGGCTGCTGCTTCTCAACCGGATACTAGATCATCGTCTTCTTCTGTTGCTACCTCCTCAGGTAGCGTGCACGTGGTTACTGAAGGTAAATGGCTTATTGATTCTGGAGCAACAAATCATATGACAGGGAACCCTCACCTTTTCTCCCAGTTACTAGAGCACAAGAATTTACCTCTGGTTCTAACCGCAGATGGTTCTCCCTCACATGTGTGTGGGACTGGAATAGTTCAAGTCACTCCGACTATCTCTCTCCAGAACACTCTTTATGTGCCTACTTTTCCATGCAACTTACTATCAGTCAAGGCACTCTTTCAACAATTACAATGCTCTATTATGTTTACTCCGACTAACTGTTATTTTCAGGATCTTCATACGAAGGGGACAGTTGCTACTAGGACTGAGAGTGGAGGCCTCTACTTCCTTGACGTTCTTGCTGCTCACTCTGCTTCTACCGTCTCTGATTCTCTCCATCAATGGCACCTCCGTCTTGGTCACCCTCCACCTCGGCTGCTGTATCAACTTCTACCTCACCTCATCAGATACACCTCTCCTCTCAACTGTGAAGCTTGTCAACTAGGAAAGCACCATCGGGCTTCCTACCCTGCCAAACATGAACGTAGCTCGACTCGTCCCTTTGATCTCCTCCACTCGGACATATGGGGTCCTTCTCCTACCAAGACTGTAGGTGGGAGTAGTTTGTATTTTGTTACTTTTATTGATGACTTCTCTCGATGTACTTGGGTTTATCTGTTAAAAGAACGCTCAGAACTTTTTTTGTTTTCAAAACTTTCTACAATGAAATTTCTACTCAGTTTGGAGTATCTATCAAGGCTATTCGCACTGATAATGCTAAAGAGTATGTTTCTCATCAATTTTCTGAGTTTTGCATGAATCATGGTCTTATACATCAGACTAGTTGTCCTTATACTTCTCAACAAAATGGGATAGCGGAACGTAAGAATCGTCACCTCCTCGACATGGCTCGCACCTTACTCTTCCAGATGAATATGCCCAAAACCTATTGGGGTCATGCCATCCTCATCTCCTGCTATCTCATTAACCGCATTCCCTCCACCCTTCTTCAAGGCTCCACCCCCTTCTCTCTACTATATCCCACCTCACAACCCTTCTCATTACCTCTCAAGGTGTTCGGTTGTACTGCGTTTGTCCACACTCCTTCCCCAGGTCGGGACAAACTCTCTCCTCGGACAGTTAAATGCATCTTTGTTGGTTATTCTCCAACTCAAAAAGGGTACCGATGCTATGATCCCCTTCTTCGCAAACAATATGTTTCTGCTGATGTCACCTTCTTTGAAACTGTTCCATACTTTTCTAACTCTTCCACCAAGCTGCCTCCTGCGCCTAGTCCAACAACACCGCTCATTTACTCTCCACCACCACCACCTACTCTCCCAACTCCACCACCTCTTCCTTTCCCTCCACCACCTCCAGCATCTCCTTCCATCTGTCCTCCTACTCTGGGGCCTTCTCTCCCGACTCTTGGGCCAGCACTATCTTCTTCCGATGATGACTCTCCTGCAGATACAGTCACCACTGAAGACCTCCCTATTGCTCTTCGAAAGGGAGTTCGTTCATGTACGCAACATTCTATTCACGATGTTGTAACTTATGCTCAACTTACCCCCTCTGCTAGGGCATTTGCTATTGCTATTACAAATACTGCCACCCCAACCAGTTATCAGGAGGCTCTTGCCATCCCACAGTGGAAGGCTGCCATGGATGATGAAATCTCCGCCCTTCAGGACCGTGGCACTTAGACTCTTGTTCCTCCACCTATTGGGATAGATGTTGTTGGGAGTAGATGGGTCTTTGTGATAAAATATCGTGCTGATGGCTCTGTTGACCGCTACAAAGCTCGCTTGGTTGCCAAAGGTTTTACTCAGACATATGGAGTAGACTTCTTTGACACTTTCTCACCTATCGCTCATCTTACAACCATCGGGTTCCTCTTCTCTGTGGCCGTCAACAAAGGTTGGCAACTCTCTCAATTGGATGTCAAGAATGCTTTTCTCTATGGTGATCTTCAAGAGGTTGTTTTCATGGAGCAACCTCCATGGTATGTTGCTCCGGGGAGACTCGTGTATGTAAGCTAAAGAAGGCCATCTATGGTCTTAAGCAAAGTCCCCGTGCCTGGTTCGAAAAATTTAACGAAGTTACCAAGATCATTGGATTTGTCCGTAGTTCTGCGGATCACTCTCTCTTCATTCGCAAGACATCTCATGGAATGGTTGTTCTGGCTGTATACGTTGATGACATCCTTCTCACAGGTGATGATGTTGAAGGTGTCTCCCTTACAAAGAAACATCTCCTCCAACACTTTGTGACCAAAGATATGGTGACTCCCAAGTATTTTCTGGGCATTGAAATCTCAAGGAAGCATAGCTCCATTGTTCTCTCACAACGGAAGTATGGTATTGACCTTCTAAAGGAAACAGGTATTCTGGGTGCTAAACCTGCTAAATCTCCAATGGCAATTGGAGACGACAAACTCTGGACTGACAACTCTCCTCCTCTACTTGATAGCACTAGATATCGTCGTCTTGTAGGCAAGCTTATCTACCTAACTGTAACAAGACCTGATATCTGCTATGATGTTGGGAAGGTCAGCCAATTCATGCAAGCTCCGAAGGAATGTCATCTTCAAGCTGCTTTAAAGATATTAGAATACATTAAGGGATCTCCAGGGAAGGGACTTCTGTTCCAAAGGAACAACCATCTCAAGATAGAAGCCTATTCAGATGATAGCTACGCTGATGATAAAAGAGACAGGAAATCCACATCTGGGTTCTGTACCTTCGTGGGAGGAAATCTGGTGAGCTGGAAGAGCAAGAAACAAGCAGTAGTATCCAGATCAAGTGCTGAGGCCGAGTACAGGAGCATGGCCCAAACTACATGTGAGTTGAAGTGGTTACGAACTCTCCTTCTAGACTTAGGAGAAGTTTACAATCATCCATTGCCAATGTTCTGTGACAACAAAGCTGCAATCTTTATATCTCAGAACCCAGTCTTTCATGAGAGAACCAAACACATTGAAGTGGACTGTCATTTCATCAGGGAAGAAATCTTGAAGAAACAAATCTGCACTCCCTTCATAACTTCGGATAAAGAGCTGGCTGATATCTTCACCAAACCTATTTCTTCATCCTTCTCTGATGTGTGTAACAAGCTAGGCATGATTGATATATATGCTCCAGCTTACGGGGGAGTGTTGAAGCCAAGCGGTCTCGAAGGATTGAAGTCGCGCGATCTGAAGCCATCGGTCTGTGCGGTCTCCAATAATCAGACCGCAGCTTCTCCTCCGATGTACCAGATCGCACCGGATAAAGATGGGTTGAAGCTGCGCGGTCTCGAGTCAGCGGTCTATGTGGTCTCCCAAAATCAGACCGTTTCTCCTCCTCAGATATGCGAGGTCGCGTCTTGTGAAGGTCAGCATCATTCCGCCTCTCCAAGTGGTCTAGAGCCAGCAGTCTCAGCGGTCTCCAAGTACAAGACTGCCGGTTCATCTCGGATATACCAGATCGCTTCTTATGGAGAGAAGCGGTCTGGCCCTCCCGGTCTCTCCCTTATGGGGGAGTGTTCGCCACAACGATCTAACCGTCCGACGGTCTCTTCTGTCACATGACCTTCCTCCTGTCGTGTGATCGCCCGATCTCACTCCAGATAGTATAGGTCGTTGTGGTCTCAATATTCCTGATCGCCCAGACCGCCTAGCTCTCTTGTGTACTGTGAATTTGTATTTAGTCCCACATCGTATATTTGTATTTTACTGTTTCCCTCCTAGTCTATATAAAGGAGGCAATACTCATGTAATACTTAGATTTTTTGGAAATAAAATTTCTGTTATTTTCAAGTTCTCACAAATGGGTTTTTTTCTTCAATGATGCATAGACCTGGAACTCTGGAATGCAATAATTAAAATGCAGTTTGAACGAGTCACGTCCAATTTCTTCTGTATTAAAAGGTTATCAATCTCAAATCCGCATTTTGAATGAGCTTGTTTTCACTTTTCCTCACGCCCATCAAACCATTCCAATGATTCCATCCATGATTATAATCTGATAAGTTGTTGGTTGATTTCAGGTTGGTTTCTTAATAGAATCCTCAACGTAAGGAGACAGCCAAGCCTGTATGATTATTGATTGTATCTGTATTTTATGCTGAATCTCTGAATTATTTTGATATTTCCATTGCTCTCTTTCCAGACACACCTCATTTTAACTACTTTGGTACACTTTAATTTCGTTATAGAGGATAACAGATAGATCATCAAATGATAACGAAAAGTCTAAAAATGAATGGGATAAAAAAGCAGTGAAAAAACCAAAACCGCACTGCATAAACCGCCTAAAAACCGCACCGAATCAAAACCGCACCGCACAGTTTTGGTTTGGTGCGGTTTTGGGGTGTCAAAAACCACACCCCTGTGGTGCGGTTTCGGTTTGGGCTCAAACCGCACCAAACCGCACCAAACCGCACCAAACCGCATCGCTCGCAGACAAAATAGGATTATAAATATTTTTAAATCTCTATTCACCCCCTCTAGAGAATACTCAGAGGCACATTGTGCACTTTCACTATGTATATGCAACAAACACCTAGTTATGTAACTACGAAGGAGTCTCTCGTCTGTCATCTGAAGAAATCTCTATATGGACTAAAAGAGTCTCCATGGGCATGGTTTGATAAGTTTAGCCGAGTGGTTCGTGACTGCGATTTCACATGGAGCTCATCAGATTTCTCACTGTTCATCCGTCGGTGTCCTACGGGCGCTGTGATTCTTCTGGTTTATGTTGATGATATCCTTATAACAGGTGATGTTCTTCCTGGCATTACTCAAATCAAGAACCGCCTAGTTACTCAGTTCCAAACAAAAGATATGGCCCGAATCTGATACTTCTTGGGTATTAGGTAACTTGACATTCTGATGGTTTTGTCCTATCTCAGCGAAAATACTGTCTTAATCTGCTTCATGATGCTGGGTACTTTGGGTGTATGCCACCGAATACACCTATGGATGCTAATCATCAGCTTTGTTCTCACAACTCAGACTCTGATCACCTTTTACCTAATCCAGAGTACTGTCGCCGCCTTGTTGGAAAGTTAATCTATCTCACTGTCATACAACCTGACATTTACATTTGCGGTCGGTGTGGTCATTCGCTTCATGCATACTCCTCGGGTCTCTCATCTTCAGTTGAGCGTATTCTTTGATACTTACAGAATCCTCCGGGATAAGGGCTAGTATATAATCCCTCTACTTCTCTATTTCTTATTGCTTACTATGATGCTGACTACCTTGGGTCCCTAAACGATCGACAATCCACTAGCGGCTACTGCACATATTTTGGCAGGAATTTGGTTACTTGGTGAAAAAAGCAAACTGTCATTGCTCGGTCTTCAGCTGAAGCAGAGTATCGCTCCATGGCTGTCGCCGTCTCAGAACTCACATGGCTAGAATGTCTCCTCACTGATTTAGGCATCAAACTTCAAGCACCAACTGCTCTCTTTTGAGATAGTCAAGCTTCAATTCACATCGCCGAGAACCCTATGTTCCATGAGCGTACAAAACACATTGAAGTTGATTATCATTTTATCAGGGAAAAAGTTCAACTTCGACAACTGATCCTAAGGCAAGTACGGATCTCCTATCAAATCTCGGACATTCTCACCATGGCCGTGCCTCGCTCACTATATCAACTTATATGCTCTAGCTTGCTCGGGGGGGGGGGGGGGGTTACAGAAAATAAATACAAGCTCATGTACTTAAGGCCCATATAACCTCTTCTCTCTAGATCCTCCCTTAGTCCCGCATCTTCAGTTTCCTTTTAGCTCTCTCCCTCCTCTTCTATATAAGGAGCCTCATGTGTACATTGTAGAAGTTGAATGAATATATATATATATAAATAAAGTTGTGAACTTTTCCATTTTCTCTCTTCATCGTGTATCTCTCTACAAATTCCATTTTGATCTGAGTGGATTAGTTTCGTGCAAGTTTTTTCCTTGCAATTAAGGATGGTACATCGCTTATTCTTTCTGACATGCTAGGCCAAATATTTATAGTATCTGCTAAACAAGAGAGTCTCAAAAAGATGCACAATATGATCAGGTAAGTACCCATTTGTCCTTTGTTTCTAGTTTTGATTTGTAATTCTATTTTGGTATGCTTTCTTCTTGGTAGTTCTTGTTAGCATTAATACTATTTTTCATTGCTTCATAGTTTTTTCTTGGTGATTAATGACCACTTATCCAAGACACAAATGGAAATTTTTTGGACCAGGTATTACTGTGTTATTTTAGGTCTAAATTACACGCTTTGATAAGATTTTAGTAACCGCAAGATATCCACTTTTGGTAATCCTAGTGACCCAGAGACTTACAGGTATGTAATATGGATGAATACAAGTTATTCAAGTAATTAATTATTACTATGGATGCCTCTCTATTATTTTCTATTCATTATGGCAATGTCTGTTGCATCATAATGAGAATTGTTGGGGGTAGTCATCATTCTAATTCCCAACATCTCAATTTCCCAACTATCTGTTGATGTTATTATTAATCTTTATGATGCAAGCCTATTGTACTCTTTGATAATAGAATATTTGGTACTTTATTTTTCATTTGAGATTATACTTATTTTCTCAAAACAATTTTCACTTCTCCATATACTACTTTTGATATTGTTTTTATGCAATACTTCTATGTATAAAATTTGTAGTACACCATAATAACTTCATGCAATACTTCATAGGATGCTAATGTTCATGTACTTCACACGAACTGATCTTCGAAGAACTGTGAATGTACCATCGAAGAGATAGCTACACTAGAGCCTGAATGCTAAGAAACTTTTGAATGCATGATAGAAAATGCATCCATCCCTACACCCAAGCTCTATAACATTAGCCGGCTACGCACAGAGCATCAACTGTATGTATTAAACTTTCTTAATCTAATGGTGTTCAACAATTTGGCATAATCCAATGAGATATTTACATTGAATGATGAAAATGACATTTGCTACTTTTAAGGCTGTATATCACAGTAGATTTGAAATTACAAATTCTCATATATTTATGTTAAAAGGGATTAATGAAAGTTTTTTTATTCTCAATAATGCATCTATAATTATCTGGCATCGTATCACACAAAATTGTTGGAATATAAGCCTTCACCTGCATTTTGATAAGTCAAATACAGCCACCTAATACTAAGCCTCATCGTGACAAGAAAAATGAAGTACTCTTCAGCATAGGCACAACCACCGAAGATGAAATGGTGAAAGTTGTTTTTTGAGCACCGTGAAAGGCACTTTATTAATTTATGTAATATTTTATTACTAGTGGCAGTTGGTTTTATGATTTTGTTGGAGCCTATATAAAGCTCGTCTCTTATATCAGTTTAAAAACTCTCTTTTGAAGCAATGTAATCCACATAGTTTTCACTTGTCTTCTCCCCCACCTCTCTTATTTTCATTTAATTTCTTCTTAAAATCCAAAATTGTATCAGAGCTAGGTTTGTCAGCTTTCTTGTGAAGATTTGTATTGCTCTCGGCCATCAAATTTTAGTTGTTTCTCCGTCTCAAAACCTGTTCATATTCAAATCTTACTTATCATCATATGGCTTCTTCAAGCAATCAATCTCCCCAAACTTTTTTATGCTCACCACGTTGTGTACCTATATTTGAAGGTGAAGCATTCAACTTTTGGCAATTTCAAATGAAAACTCTATTTATCTCTCAAGGCCTTTGGAATATTATGCAAAATGGGTATGTCATACCCACAGATACCTCACCAATCGAAGGTTGGCAACCAACTCAAGTGATTGAAGACAATGAAATTGGGAAAAAAGGATGCAAACGCTTTCCTCTACATACAACAAGGAGTCGGGTGGAGCATCTTTCCTCGCATTTTGGTTGCCACCTCGTCTAAAGAAGCATGGGAAATTCTCAAATCAGATTTCCAAGTTTTCTCCAAAGTAATCTCTATCAAACTCCAAAATGTTTGGCAAGAGTTTGACACAGTTAAGATGAAAGAAACTAAAGATATTAATGCATATATTTCAAGAGTAACTTCTTTAGTCAATCAAATAAGATTCTATGATGATAAAATTGAAGAAAAAAAGGTGGTTAATAAAACCCCGAGAACCCTCGTAAAAAATAGGCATTTGCAGTTGTGACAATATAAGAAACTAAAGACAAACAATCTTTCTTTTACTGAACTAGTTGGATCTCTTCAAACCCATGAAGAATGATTGAAAGAATTTGATGAACCTCCACTTGAACATGCCTTCCTAAGTAAATTTATCATTAAAGATGAAGAAGTATAGAAGATAAATGAATTTGGGCCACCTTTATATTGGAATTTATGTAATAGACCTGGTCATGAACCTTATAGGTGTTATTATAAATGCAAAAGATGTAGAAATCCAACTCACCTTCAAAAGGATTGATGGTTTCAGCAAATAACTCGTCAAAAGGATGAAAAAACAATTAGAAATGAAACTAAAGAAGATGATAAAGAAGCCGACAAAGTATTCTTTATTAAACAAAAAGAAGAAACACAAGATAATGTTTGGTATTTAAACAATGTTGTTCAAATCGCATGTCAAACCATAAATAAGCATTTGTTGTGTTAAATGAAGATGAGAAGTCTCATGTTATGCTTGGAGATGGAAAGAATAAATCCATTGAATGAAAATGTATCATAGTCGTAAAATGCCTTCCTAAGAAAAATTATCATTAAAGATGAAGAAGTATAGAATAAAAATGAAATTGGGCCACCTTTATATTGGAATTTATGTAACATACCTGGTCATGAACCTTATCGGTGTTATTATAAATGCAAAAGATTTAGAAATCCAACCCACCTTCAAATGGATTGATGGTTTCAGCAAAGAACTCATCAAAAGGATGAAAAAACAATTAGAAATGAAACCAAAGAATATGATAAAGAAGCCGACAGAGTATTCTTTATTAAACAAAAAGAAGAAACACAAGATAATGTTTGGTATTTAAATAATGTTGTTCAAATCGCATGTCAAACCATAAAGAAGCATTTGTTGTATTAAATGAAGATGAGAAGTCACATGTTATTCATGGAGATGGAAAGAGTAAATCCATTGAAGGAAAATGTATCATAGTCGTAAAGGCTCAAAATGGAAAAGCTAAATACATTCATGATGTTCATTTTGTTCCAGGCCTAGCCCAAAATCATATGAGCGTAGGACAACTAGTAACCAGAGGATACCAACTTATCTTCAGAAATAGCCAATGCTTCATTCAAGATGAACTCTGAAAGGGCAATTGAATATCAGTTGAAGGTGATTAATATAATCAGCCTTGCTTTGATACCAATTGAAAGGGAGTTTAGTTCTTAATATCTTTTTAGGTTGTTTCAAAATAATGATATATATATATATATGTGTAGTGCTGAGTGAGTAATAAAAACAAACACTAAGAAGGCACAACAACACAACACAGTAAAAAGAAATAGAACATAAGACAAGCAAGCCAGAAGACACAGGAAATATAGTAGTTCCCCAATCAACCTGGGTACATCTACTCTTCTACCCACTGGTAGGAATCCACTACAGGTTTTTGATCAGGTGCCCTGCCACCAAGTGAGCTTTTGATCAGGTGCTCTAACCAAATCACAGGTTTTTGCTAAGGTGCCCTGTCACCGGGAGTTAACTTTTGAAGGGAGTTATAACCCTTTGTACAGGAAGGAAGGAATAAAGAAAACAAAAAGTTAAAGTGTTCTTCTCTTTTCTGAGAAGACTCTTGATGATCCTGATGGGTTGTTAAGAATGGATCTTGATGATGATGTTGAAGAGCTCCCCCTGATTTGTTTAGAGTTGATGTTCAGGTGGTGAAGCTTCTTCTCTTGGATGTAGTATTCCTTTCTTCTTCTGCAGTTAAGATCCTGAGCAAATGATCTTGATAGGTGTCTCAGGATGAAGAAGATCTGCAGAGAAGAGTTAGCAAAACAAAACATGATAGAATAATATGTTGTTCTCTGTTTATGCTTGTGTGTCCTCGTTTCTGTCTCTTTCTTTCTCTCTGTCTTTATATAATCTGAAGAGCTTCTCTCTTTATTTTGAATTCCTCTTTTTGGGAAAGGAAAAGAGATAAAGTCTCTTTAATTATCTTGACTCCTCGAGAAGATAAACTACTGTCTTTAAGCTTTTCTGCAACAGCTATAACATTTAGTGCTGCAACGGCTATAATGTTAAGGCAGCAATATATAGCAGTTTTTAAATAGAAATGATAAAATATTGCTTTAATAAATCTGACAACATATATATAATTTTAGTCGAGCTGAGAAAGGAGAATTATAATTGCTGATAATAAATTCGTCGAGCTCAGCTTCAAGTTCGTCGATCTGAACATTTGATTCATCATTCTGAGCTTCTGCTGAATATTCGTCGAATGCAGACTTGAGTTCGTCGAACGCACCTTTTCATCGACCGCTGAGACGGGGTCTGTTCGTCGACCGCTGAACCGCTGAGACGGGATCATCGACCGCTGAGATAGCTAGATTTCGTCGAGCGCAGAATGAACATCTTTCATCGACCGCAGAGCGCCGTTCGTCGAACGCCGATAGCCGTTCGTCGAACGCAAAGAGCATATATAATTTTCTTATATTATTTTCTCCGATTCGATCGCATCATATTTATATTATTTTCTTAGTCTTCTGAATTAAAGGAGTTTGATCTAAGTTATATAAGATGTGTTATGATAGAAACTTAAATTATAGAGATGGATCCTAACTCAAATCAAAACTAAGGTTTCAACAATCTCCCCCTATTTGAGTTGGGATCCTAATCCAAATCAAGACTAGGTTCTAACAATCTCCCCCTATTTGGGTTAGGATATAGATTTATAGTCTCCCCCTAAAATAAACAGTGATCAAAACTAGTGGTCTGGTAATCTTCCCTTATTTGGTTTTAGGATGCTAAATTTCATCTTCTTTTAATTTCTCTTCATTTAACTCATCTTCTTTTAATTCCATTTCCTTTAACTTCTACAGCTTTTGATGGATTATGATTTCTTAGATTTTGATTCTATTAAAATCTTGAATTGCTACAGCTGTTAATGGATTCTAAGGAAAAAAATTTAGGAACATTGCCCGATATCTTCCTTCTTGCAGAATCTCCTTATCTGAAGAGACTCACACTCAGTGCTATAATTATTTCTAATCAATGCAACTTGAGTAGAATACTCAAACATGATTTTTGGAGAAAAGTCTGTAAGAACATGAAGTTATCTAACATTGCTTTTAAGATTAGTTAATTAAATCTTATAACTTAAATCTGTTTGATTAGGAATGACGTTTAATGGTGAAAAACTGGTCAAGCCTTATAATTGGATATATTAGCCTTTTTATCTCATTAAAATATAAATTTGAAAAATTATTTTGATTTTGCTGAACATAGAATATTTCTTTTTCCTTAAAAGATTGTTTAAACTTTTCAGCCTTAATTAACTTATCTTTTAAAGAAATAATTTGTTCTTCTGATATTTTCAAATTTTCTTTAAGTTTATCAGAAGTTAAATTGTTTATTGTTAATTCTTTTCTGATTTTATTTTCAAATTTTATTAAACCTATACATGGAATTTTAGAATCTCATTTGATTTGTCCTGAAGTAAAATTAGGAGTTGAAGTTACCTCAGTTACCTTATCTGATTCAGATTCAGATTCTGCATCTGAGTAGTGGTTTGAGCCATATATGCCAACATGCAGAATCCTCTGGCCTTTTGTTCTTCCTCTTCTTCTTCTTCACTTAGGCTTGAAAATGGTTTTGCATCATAAATACAGTTAGTGGAAGAAGTGATTAAAAGATCTTCTCGTGCCATTTGATTTTAGAAAAAAAAACTTTAAGAACTAAGTGATCTTTGTGATTCAGGTATTAGCCTGTATAAAAATCAACTACCCTCTGATACCAATTGAAAGGGCAATTGAATATCAGTTGAAGGTGATTAATATAATCTGCCTTGCTTTGATACCAATTGAAAGGGAGTTTAGTTCTTAATATCTTTTTAGGTTGTTTCAAAATAATGATATATATATATGTGGAGTGCTGAGTGAGTAATAAAAACAAACACTAAGAAGGCACAACAACACAGCACAGCAAAAAGAAATAGAACATAAGACAAGCAAGCCAGAAGACACAAGAAATATAGTAGTTCCCCAATCAACCTGGGTACATCTACTCTTCTACCCACAGGTAGGAATCCACTACAGGTTTTTGATCAGGTGCCCTGCCACCAAGTGAGCTTTTGATCAGGTGCTCTAACCAAATCACAGGTTTTTGCTAAGGTGCCCTGTCACCGGGAGTTAACTTTTGAAGGGAGTTATAACCCTTTGTACAGGAAGGAAGGAATAAAGAAAACAAAAAGTTAAAGCGTTCTTCTCTTTTCTGAGAAGACTCTTGATGATCCTGATGGGTTGTTAAGAATGGATCTTGATGATGATGTTGAAGAGCACCCCCTGATTTGTTTAGAGTTGATGTTCAGGTGGTGAAGCTTCTTCTCTTGGATGTAGTATTCATTTCTTCTTCTTCTGCAGTTAAGATCCTGAGCAAATGATCTTGATAGGTGTCTCAGGATGAAGAAGATCTGCAGAGAAGAGTTAGCAAAACAAAAAAAGATAGAATAATATGTTGTTCTCTGTTTATGTTTGTGTGTCCTCATTTCTGTCTATTTCTTTCCCTCTGTCTTTATATAATCTGAAGAGTTTCTCTCTTTATTTTGAATTCCTCTTTTTGGGAAAGGGAAAGAGATAAAGTCTCTTTAATTATCTTGACTCCTCGAGAAGATAAACTGTTGTATTTAAGCTTTTCTACAACGGCTATAACATTCAGTGCTACAATGACTATAATGTTAAGGCAGCAATATATAGCAGTTTATAAATAGAAATGATAAAATATTGCTTTAATAAATCTGACAACATATATATAATTTTAGTCGTGCTGAGAAAGGAGAATTATAATTGCTGATAATAAATTCGTCGAGCTCAGCTTCAAGTTCGTCGATCTGAACATTTGATTCGTCGTTCTGAGCTTCTGCTGAATATTCGTCGAACGCAGACTTGAGTTCGTCGAACGCAGCTTTTCGTCGACCGCTGAGACGGGGTCTGTTCGTCGACCGCTGAACCACTAAGACGGGATCGTCGACCGCTGAGATAGCTGGATTTCGTCGAGCGCATAATAAACATCTTTCATCGACCACAGAGTGCCGTTCATCGAACGCCGATAGCTGTTCGTCGAACGCAGAGAGCATATATAATTTTCTTATATTATTTTCTCCGATTCGATCGCATCATATTTATATTATTTTCTTATATTATTTATTTAGTCTTCTGAATTAAAGGAGTTTGATCTAAGTTATATAAGATGTGTTATGATAGAAACTTAAATTATAGAGATGGATCCTAACTTAAATCAAAACTAAGGTTCCAACAAACTCCATACTCAAATAACAGTAATTTTCATGACAGAAAACAAAATATTTCCCTTAAGCTTATCTCATATAATTGATGATGCTATGATAGGAAGTCATCTTTCAAACTCCAAAAGATGGCATGAAAGATATGGGCATCTCAACATGACTGATTTAAAAAGGCTCAGTGATAGGTCTACAAACTATCAAAGAAGATATAAGTGCAAGGGATGTGCACTTAACAAAATTCATAAATTGCCATTCCCACAACAAAGCAACAAAAGAGTAACAAAGCCATTAGAATTGGTTCACATAGACTTATGAGGCCCTGCTCCCATTCCAACACTCTCGGGTAAAAAATATTTTTTACTCACTATTGATGATCTCAGTAGAGTGGCATGGATCTACCTTCTCAACACAAATTCTGAAGCATATCAAAACTTCATAAAATTCAAAATCCAAGCAGAGAACTATGCAAATCATAGAATTGAAGCCTTATTATATGACATGGGGTAGTTCTTAAGCAAAGAATTTACCAATTACTACACCGAGTATGGAGTAACAAGAGAATTAACTGTTTGAGGAACACCTCAACAGAATGAGGTGGTAGAAAGAAGGAATAGAACCATTATTGACATGGCAAGAAGTATGTTGAATGAGAAAAAAATTGCCTCATAGCTACCGGGGGAAGCAGTAAACACTGCAGTTTACCTACTAAACAGAGCACCCACTAGAGCTCTGATAAACTCCACTCTATATGAAATATGACATACAAGAAAACCAAATATAAGCCACCTAAAAGTATTTGGTTCTCTTGCATATATCCCGATCAATGCGGCTCAAAGAAGCAAGTTAGAAAATAAAGGAGAAAAAGCAATTCTGTTGGGATACAGTGAAGAATCCAAAGCATATAGATTATATAACCACATAACCAGTAAGTTAACTATAGCTCTAGATGTTATAGTAGATGAAGAAGGAGAATGGGAATGTGAAACATCAGTGGATCAGAATCCTCAATGTTAGTCGGTTACCGAGCCCCACTTCATAATAGACAACCGTGAAACATCAACAGAAATTCAACTAGCCCCTCTTAATGATGAAGATAGAGCTCAACCATCCATAACTGAAAATAAAACCCATGTTGAATCCTCAGGAAATCACTCAATAACCATCATATATTCATCATCTCCATAAAGACTTAGATCTTTAATATATATATATCAAGACTGAAACACAACCACTCTTGCAATTGAGCCAATCAACTATAAAGAAGCTCTAAAGGAAAGTCATTGGAGAGAATCTATGGAAGAAGAACTATATATGATTAATAAAAGAAACATGCGGGATTTAGTAGCCATACCCAATCATAAATCCGCTATAGGACTGAAGTGGCTCTTGAAAATCAAGTATAATGAAGATGGCTCAATCCCTAGTTAAAAAGCTAGATTAGTTGCCAAGGGATATGCTCAAAAACCTGGCATAAATTATTTTGAAACTTTTTCCCCGGTTACCAGTTTGAATCTATCTGATTACTTCTAGCTTTAGCCGTAAAAATGACTTTCTGGTTTACCAATTAGACATAAAATCTGCCTTTTTGAATGGAGAAATAGAAGAAGAGATCTATGTACCGCGACTTGAAGGATTTAAAATACCTGAAGCAAAATTCAAAGTTTATAAATTAAAAAAGGATCTATACGGGTTGAAGCAAGCTCCTTGTATTTCTTATGTAAGCTCCTATGAGGATGAATAAAACACAACTTCTATTGTCTTTTATTTCTTTCAAGGTTTACATGGACTCTTAAATATAAAACTGCAATGTGAGACTAAATCCAAATATACCTAAAGACTATAATAGACTGACATTGACTCGATCTTTCCAACACTCCCACTCAAGCTGAAAGGGGAACCTTCATCTTGGACAACATAAAAACGACAATGGAGGTAGGTAATGTGGGACAAAATAACATACGATCCACCAGGGGAAAGTCCAAACCGTGGAATCAAGTTGGGGACATAGCCACACACGACATAAGCCCACACTTGATGCAGGTCCCACACACGATCTGGACTCACTGGAAAGAAATCAACAGATAGGTGATCGGGGATACTCCCACATGATACAATGGTCAACCAACATCATCTACACACACAAACTGAGGAAGGGAACAAACGGTGTGGCGATAATCATCAAACGAGCAACTAGGGATAATCCGTCGAGGATAATCTGTCAACGGTAATCCGCACAAAGGGGGGTCTCAAATGACACAGTCCTGCACGACATGGTCCCACGCTACACAACCCACCGAGATTAGAACACCAACATCAGTCGTGTCCCAACACATGACCAATTAAAAGAAATATAGGGAAACACATAACAATATATGACATACGCCTAAAAATTGTGTGGAATGAAGGTGAATGTTTGAGAAAGATCATCCAAGTCACCTTTCGTCCCAAACACTTCCGGTCACGTGAAAAACATGTGCATATAGGCATAAACACACAAACATTATGACGACACTAAGAAAAATACTGCAAAGACAATTAAAGACACATAAACAACAACCAAACTAACAAGAGGCTCTAACATTGAGAGGTGACCATCCTAGAAGGGGATGTAACGGCTGGAATCAACATAAAATAGGGCAGCGGTAGGAAGCGTCCAAAGCAGAAGCAACAAAGTGGTCGACATCCGAAAAGGAAGTGCAGGAGACGTCCGGAACTGCAGAGGAAACCATCGTCGACTGGATCAGCATATACGGGATTGACGACGGGCGGAAGTTGCAGTTGGCGGCATTTGAGACAGAAGCAGTTGTCGGGATCATCAATGGAACTTTGGATTAGCAGCAAGTGTCATCGACAGTAAAAGATCCAAGCGGGATCATACGTAGATGGATCGTCAACTATAACCGATATAACAGCCAGGAATAACTACAAGAACGCCGCACGCAGACGGGGTCAGGAGTAGCGACAGTAACATCGTCGATGATCAATGATGGGCTTGACGGGTTCAGAAGAAGCGGAGCCCTTTGTCGTTGAGATGGTAAGGGGAAGAAAAAATCCTTGATGAAATCAGCAGATGCATTCATCGATGGGAATGAATACGAGGAGCAGCAACAGGACCCTTGCCGTCTGCGGATGGAAGCGACAATTACACTGACAGGAAGCAGGATCATCCGGAGAAGCGCATCCAGAATCAACAAGGGCCAGTAGAAGTCATCGAGGAGCTCAGATGGAATGACTTTAGCGGGAGAGGAAAAGTCAGTACAAATCGAGAGTGGAAGCCACCGTGTCAATTCCACCTCTGATACCATGTAATAAAGTAAAGAAGATAATAGACTGTGTTTTATTCATCCCACAAGGGGGCATTATATAAGACTTACATGGACTATTAAAAGTAAAACTGCAATGTGGGACTAAACCCAAATATACCTAAAGACTCTAATAGACCGACATTGACTCGATATTTTCAACATAATTGCAAAATTGATGCCAGACTCTTAAAACTTGGATTTCACAGGACAGATTATGAGCCAACCCTCTACATAAAATGCAATCAAGGCTCAACATATATCTCCCTGTGAATTTATGTAGATGATCTGCTCATAACAGGCTCAGATTCAACAGGAATAGCTACTACTAAAGAAAAACTATAATCTGAATTTGAAATGACAGATTTGGGTCATGTAAAATATTTTTTGGCATGCAATCATTAGAAACAGATTGGGAATTCTCATCACTCAAACTAAATATATAGATGATTTGGGTCGCTGGAGAAAAATTAATGAAAGAAGATGGAGAAGAAAAGGTGCATGAAGAAGAGTATCGAAGTTTAGTAGGATCTCTTATTTATCTCACTAACACTAGACCGAATATAAAATTTGATGTATGCATGGTTTCCAGATACATGCATTCCCCCAGCTCCAAACATCGAGCAGCAGCAAAGCGCATTCTGCGCTATATCAAAAGAACCATGGATTTTGGAATATGCTTCAGTAGAGAAGAGTATAAGGAATAGGGTAGTGGAACCAGACGAGTGAACGGGGAAAATGTAAGTAAGATATATACACTTCAAGGCTTTTCCGATAGCGATTGGGGCGGATGCTCAGATGATAGAAAAGAGCATATCCAGGTATATGTTTTTTCTCAACAACATGCCCATTTCATGGAGTTCCCGAAAGCAGAAGACGGTGGCTCTATCATCTACAGAGGCCGAGTATGTAGCCCTTACAGAAGCATCTTTAGAAGGTGTTTGGATTTCAAGAATGTTAGAAGAAATAGAGGGAGAGACAGAAATAAAGATGAAGATCAAAATAGACAACACCTCGGCCATAGCCCTGTCACACAATCCTGTATTTCACAACAAGACCAAACACCTAGAGAACTAGTACGTAAAGAAGAAGTTACCTTGGAGCATTGTAACACCAAAAGCCAGATAGTCGATGCCCTGACCAAGGCACTTAACTCTGAACATTTCACATAACTAAGGAAGAAGATGGGGGTAATCAACTGCCTTGATTAAGGGAGGGTGTTGTTAATAATCAAAGCAGTCGTCCAACATCTAATCCATATCTAGATCCACAACGCTGCAGCATGGAGGAGCTTTGTTTTTCACCAATAGTCTTCAACAGGGTTCAGTCATCGAGAAGATTCAAGGCAAGATGAAGTTTTGGATAGCGTGCAGTATAAATGTAAGATATTATATCCTGTAATCAATGTTTTGCCAATAAATATAAAGGCAGTTTATGCTTTTTATGGTGTGAGTTGTAACGTTTTGTACTCCTACTTTTGATGAAATAAATTGTGGTGGTACCGGCCTACCTTTGCCTCTTTGAATTTTTCCATTTCCCTACATGGTATCAGAGGCAGGTTGTGTTGGTTGATCGATCTCGCTGTAGCGGCGTGTTGGAGTGTTAATTTCAATGAGATTACGACAAGAGGGACTTAAAAAATGCGGATTCCCTGGGGGCTCGTATGAGATTAGTCTCACAATTTCTACCCCGCGAGGTTGCGCGTAGGATAGTTTGATTTGCCGCGGAGGCATGTTAATGTGTTGATTTCAGCGAGACTACGACGAGAGGGACCGAAAAAATACTGAATATCCCTGGTGGCTCATATGAGATTAGTATCATATTGCGCTTACCCGACAACGTCCTCCTTCCACCTCCAACAAGATCCAACGAGAACTAAGGAAGAAAATAAGTTTTGCAATTTTTGGCTTAAGGGGAGGTGTTGGAATATAAGTCTTTGCCTGCATTTTGATAAGTCAAATCCAGCCACCTAATACTAAGCCTCGTCACGGCAAGAAAAATGAAGTGTTGTTCAGCATAGGCACAACCACCGAAAGCTAAAATGGTGATGGTTGTTTTTTGAGCACCGTGAAATACACTTATTTTTATTAATTTATGTAATATTTTATTACTAGTGGCAGCTGGTTTTGTGATTTTGTTGGAGCCTATATAAAGCTCATCTCTTATATCACTTTAAAAACTCTCTTTTGAAGCAATGTAATCCACAAAGTTTTCACTTGTCTTCTCCCCCACCTCTCTTGTTTTCATTTAATTTCTTCTTAAAATCCAACAAAAACTACATGGCGTACTTTAGACTTGCAGGTTTATTCCTCCGGATAGGGTAAGAGCGTGGTGTTAGAGATAATAAAATAATAATCTAGAGTCTTCTATTCAACCACTAAGTACTATATTTAATGTATTACATTTAATGTATAAGGACTCTAGATACTTCTACCCTATGACTATAAATGCATGTATCTTTGCAAGATTTAATGAAAGAAAAAATCTTCCTCTTCTCTTCATTGTTTCTCCCGTGGGTCTTCTTCTTTGTGCCTCCACATTCTTCACGTTACCGCTACCTCATTTTGGTATCAGAGCCAGGTTACCATCAAAAGATCATATAGCATCTGGGATCATCGTGATCATACATTAAGATCTCATCATATGGCCTCTTCTTCATCATCCTCCAGTCAGGTGTTCACATACACTCAATCCGACATTCCTATCTTCGAAGGTGAAGCATACGATTTTTGGAGTAAACAAATGAAAGTTTATTTTGTTTCACAAGGCCTGTGGAATTTGGTCCAAAACGGCTATCCACAAACCTCTGAAGCAACTCCATCTGAAAAAAGGATACAACACAAGTAAAGCTGCTGGAAGAAAACCAGAAGCTTGACGCAAAAGCTGTCCTGACAATCCAACAAGGAGTAGGGAGATCCATACTCCCCTTAATAATCGATGTAGAAACCGCAAAAGAAGCATGGGAAATCTTAAATACCGAGTTCAAAGGAGATGAGAAGGTAATTTCAATGAAGCTGATTGTGCTATGAAAAGAATTCGACAGCATCAATATGAAAGAAGGTGAGACCATTCATAGTTTCTTTTCATGGGTCACTTCCATAGCAAATCAACTCAAAACATATGGAGAGGAGCTTCCTGAGAGGAGGATTATTTTAAAACTCATCAGTAGCTTAACACCAAGATTCGAACACGTTGTAGCTGCAATTCAAGAGGCTCGAGACATATCCAAACTCACCATAGCCGATTTAATGGGATCACTTCAAGGTCATGAAGGGAGGATGAAGACTAAAGAGTCCCAATTAGAGCAAGTCCTTCAAATCAAATTGCTCTTAAGTACTGAAAAGAAAAGGGACTGGAAGAACAAGCAAAAAAAATGAAAAAGTTGGAGCCAGTGGGAAGAAGCCTAACAACATATGTAAAAATTCTTTCTGCAAACTGTGTAACAAGAAAACTCATAATACAAAAGATTGTTATTCAAAGTGCACAAATTGCAAAATTCAAAATCATCTCAAGAAAGATTACTGGTTCAAAAACTCAAAACTCAAAGAAGAAGTAAACATAAGTGAGCATGATCAAGAATTTATGTTCTATACCAGCACTTATCCAATCCAATCTGAAAAAAGAAGTGTGGCTATTAGACAGTGGAGGCTCCAACCACATGTCTAATAACAAATTAACTTTCACCCATATAGATGAAAAATTGAAATCCCAAGTCACCCTAGGAAATGGAGAAACATCTGTTATAGAAGGCAAATGATCAGTAGCAATACAACTCAAAAATGGAGAAACAAAAATCATTCATGATGTTCAGTATGTACCAGAGTTAACTCAGAATTTGCCGAGTATTGGGGAATTACTGACCAAAGGGTATAAGGTGATTTTAGATGAAGATGAGTGCAAAATACTCAACAAGCAAAGCAATCAACTGGTGGAATAGAAAAAAATGACAAAAAACAAAATCTTTCCTCTGTGTATTAAAAATTGACAGCCTCAAGATGATCACACCTATCAAGCATAGTCAGTAAGAAAACCAGAGGATCTGAAACTTTGGCATGCCAGGTATGGACATATCAATCACAAAAGTCTCATAATTTTAAGCAATTTGGTTAGAGGCATGCCACAACTCCAACCAAACAAGGAAATTTGTGAAACATGTGCTCTTAACAAGATTCACAAACAACCCTTCCCCCCATCAAACCAATTGGAGAGCTTCAGAAAAACTAGAACTATCGCATGCCGACATTTGGGGATACACATCCACTCCAACTTGGATGAGGAAAATATTCTACTTGTTGTTCATTGATGACAAAAGTAGAATGACATGGATTTACTTCCTAAACCATAAATCTGAAACCCTCCAACATTTTGTTCAATTTAAAACCTATGTAGAGCAACAGACATGGTTAAAAATTAAGGGGCTACGAACAGATATAGGCGGAGAGTTTGTTAACCTTGAATTCCAGAAATTCTACCAACAACATGGAATCAAAAGACAATTGATAGTACCAAGAAATCCCCAACAAAATGGAGTTGTAGAAAAAAAAAACAGAACCTTGGCAGAAATGGGGAGAAGTATGCTTCAACACAAAAAATGCCCAAAGAATTTTGGGGAGAGGCAATGAATACGACTGTATATATCTTAAATAGATCTCCAACTAAGCCCTCCAGAATTCCACTTCATATGAAGTATGGTATGGCAAGAAACCTTAAGTACAACATATAAAGCTCTTTGGAAGTATTGCTTACACTCTCTTACCAAAGGAAAGTAGAGATAAACTAGAGCAGAAGGGAGAAAAGCTTCTGATGGTGGGTTATAATCATGAATCTAAATGATATCGGCTTTTCAATCCAACAACAAAGAAGCTAGTAGTCAATAGAGATGAAATATTCCACGAAGAAGGAACCTGGTGCTGGGATAAACCACGGGATCAGAGTCCATTGCAATTGAAGCCCGTGGAGGTTGAGGTTGAAGCCACATCTGAAGCTCAAACAACATCTCAAGATGAAGGCATATATCAAATTGACATCACAACTCAAGATGCAACCACACCACCATCCAGTCCAATGGGATCTTCTCAGTCACCATAGCCATCAGAATGCAGGTCAGACTCATCATCTCCCAAGAAATTTCGCTCTATTTCAGATATATATGATTCACAAAATCTTGCTCTCCTATGTAAAGAACCAATAAGCTACAAAGAAGCAATAAAAGAGCCCAATTGGATCTCCACAATGAATACAGAAATCCAAATGATCCATACAAATTATACTTGGGAGTTAGTACCCAAACCCCCCAAATCAAGAAGTTATTGGGCTAAAATGGGTGTATAAAGTCAAATTAGATGAAAATAACAACATCCAAAAGTATAAGGCACGGTTAGTAGCCAAAGGCTACTCTCAGAAGCCTGGAAAAGACTTCTCAAAAACATTCTCACCTGTTGTAAGGATGGAAACTATCAGAACTTTACTTGCTTTTGCCAAACAAAATTCACTGCAGGTACATCAATTAGATGTAAAATCTGCATTTTTAAATGGAGACTTGCAATAAGAGATTTTAGTCCGGCAACCAGAGGGGTAGGAAGTAAAAGGTCAAGAGGAGAAAGTGTGTGAACTTAAAAAAGCCCTATATGGACTTAAACAGGCACCACACGCCTGGTACGACAAAATTAATCAATATTTATGCAACAAACAATTTACCAAGAGTTCAAATGATCCACCCTTATATGTCCAAAGACAGAAAAATGGATACTTAGTAATGTGCATCTATGTGATGACATACTAGTAACCGACTCAAATTCAGCTCTCATTCAAGAATTTAAACAAATGATGATGACAAATTTTGAGATGAGCAATCTAGGCATCATGAAATACTTTCTAGGGTTGCAAGTGTATCAGAACCCTGGAAGAATATTTATCAACCAACAGAAATATATCACAGAGCTGTTAGATAAATTCGGGATGAAAGACTGTAAACCATGCACAACTTCAATCTCAACAAGTGAGAAATTAATAAACAAAGAAGGAGACGAGAAGGTGGATGAAGATAACTATCGAAGCATGGTTGGATCATTGATGTTTCTCACGAATACACGCCCTGATATTGAATATGCAGTTAGTCTAGCCTCAAGATTTATGAATAATCCCAGCTCTATCCATATGAAAGCAGTAAAACGAATTCTAAGGTACCTTCAAGGAACCAGAGAATTTGGCCTTTGCTATTCCAGAAAAGAGGGAGAAGAAGGAAAAAAAGCTTAATCGGGTATTCTGATAGTGATTGGGCTGGAAGCTCTGAAGATCGCAAGAGTACTGGCGGGTTTCTGTTCCAATTAGGGCAAAATTCTATTTCCTGGAGGTCCCAGAAGCAGAAATGTACCGCTCTTTCTTCTGCCGAAGCAAAATACGTCGCCATTGGAGAGGCGGCTAAGGAAGATTTGTGGCTAAAATGACTTAAAGAAGAAATCATTAGAGAAGAAGACAAATCAACAGAGATCAAAGTTGATAGCACATCTGCGATTGCTTTGTGCAAAAATTCTGTGTTTCACAGCCGAACAAAACACATCCAGCTGAAGTACCATTTCATCAGAGAACTCGCTGAAGAACAGAATATCCATCTTAGCTATTGCAATACCAAGGAGCAGATGGCCGATGGTTTCACAAAGCCTCTCCCAGCGGACAAGTTCGTCGCCTTTCGCAGAGGGTTAGGTATTATAGGGATAAGTGAAGGCCTGGATTAAGAGGGGGTAATGTTAGAGATAATAAATAATAATCTAGAGTTTTCTATTCAACCACTAAGCACTATATTTAATGTATTACATTTAATGTATAAGGACTCTAGATAATTCTACCCTATGACTATAAATACATGTATCTTTGCAAGATTTAATTAAAGAAAAAATCTTCCTCCTCTCCACATTCTTCACGTTCCCGCTACCTCAGGTGGATGGTTGGTTTAGATTTTTACATATATATATATATATATATAAGACCATATTGGAAGGATATTATTAGAAGAACTATGGACGGTGTGGTGGGAGGGATTGATTATTCCTGAACTGTAGCAACTAATGAATATATGTTGGACAGGGAAGGCGGGGGGTGGGGGGGGGGGGGGGGGGGGATGGGGGTGCGAGGAGTCAATATTGCTGATGATTATTTCATTTTACTTTCGTTTGAATGAGTAAGAAAACATGTAATTCTTTAAGGTTCATATTCTGAGACCATATTTTGTTAAAAATTTTATTTTTTCATCTGCAGTGGTGGCATGTATTGTTAGAAATTTTATTTATAAACATTCATTTCATAAATGTTTATTGGAGCCTTGTATGGTGTTTGGTGTTTGGCTTCTCATTATAGATGAAAAGCTCCAAAATCAAATTGGAGGGAATCCAAATTATTTGGAGGGAAACCTTTCATGAATGAAAGGATGAACCTTTAGTCCCACCTTGATTATTAGCTCTCTAGCCAAAGAATTTATATATGTTTTCACACCTTCTTATTTGTTCAAAAGAACATAAGGAGAAACTATGAACCACACGCGCGCGCGCACACACCAGATCCGGATTTCGGATTTGGGTTTTGGGGTTTGGGGAATAATTGAGTTGTACTTTTTGTTCAAAATAGTTTCAGAGTTTTACTCGGAGTTGCGTCGAGTAGAATTCGGAGCTTCGCCGAATAGATTTCGACGTAGCGTCGTCAAGCCGCTGAAGTTGGCGTGGCGTCGAATGGAATTCGACGCATGCGTGGATAGAACTCGACGCTTGCGTCGATAAGGCTTGCGTCGATAGGTCCTGCATCGATAGAACTCGACGTAGCGTCGATATGATGTCGACGCACGTCGATTTGCTTTTACGCGTTCCGCCATTTTACGCGTTTTCTTAACCGCTCTTTTTACGCGTGTTTTACGTCATTACTTACGTTGGAAATATTCAACGTTTATCTTCCCGATTATGATCCTTCCAACTATAACCATCAATATTTATTACGGTTTTTAATATTGTCATTTTTTAAGATACCGTTTCGGGCGATTTACTGTCTTTATATATTGACGTTCTTCTCAGAAAGATTACACGCTGGATCGCTCTTATATGCTCTTCTGCTCTCTCTGTTTTGACGATCTTCTACGTGATTCCTTTTCTTTACATTTGCTTCATCAAGTGGTTGTTCGGGTGCTCTGTGCTTCTTCGGTGTCCGCGCACATCGGAGTTTTGGGATTTAGCCGGGTGTTGTACCTTGGAGGAGTGAGCATCGGTTGAAAGCCCTGCCGGAGGGTGGTGCAACTTCTTTAGGGCAGTGATCACACGCCTTACCCAGGCTCCATTCTAAACTATATATTTCCTCTCTTTTATTTCTCACCTCCTTCATGAAATATTATTGATATTGGTGTTTATATATTTTTATATATCTGTTGTTTCTGTAAAGTTTTAAAACCGAAAATATATCATTTTTTATATTAATATAGGAATATAGAAGAAAATATTCCAACATGTATGTGAGTACTACAACAAACCTGAAGCTGGTAAAGTTCTATAAAAATGTGTAGATGAGAATCTGAACACCCAGCAAACCTGGAGCTTGTAAAGTTCTATAAAAATGATTCTCGAACGCCCCACCCAGCTTTATCGTCATAGATTTTAAGAGACATTAAAGCTGGGTGGGGCGTTCGAGAATCATTTAAGTAGATTATAATTTTTGGTTTTGGGGCTTATAATTTTGCATCGATAAAATATGTTGGCTGTAGAAACAGAGCAAGGAGTAGCACAGGCAATTATTCGTTATGTCATAGATTTTAAGAGAGATCCATGGCCTACAGTTTCTGACAGTGCTAAACATCTTGTTAAGAAGATGCTCGATCCAAATCCGAAGCGCCGTTTAACCGCTCAAGATATACTGGGTAAACATCAAGTCTAATGAACAATTGAAATTATATCATGTACGTGATTGTTTCTTTGAATCATGGTATTAATGAATCTTTCAATTACGTTGTGGGATGGAATAATGAAGGCTAGCAGTATTTCAAAGTGCTTGCAGCTTCTTAGTTATAACATTCCACATGCCATTGTTTGGTTGCAGAATGCCAAGAAGGCTCCAAATGTTAATCTGGGTGAAACTGTTCGAGCCACACTTCAACAATTTTCCGTGATGAAAAAGCTTAAAAAGAGAGCTAAATGACATGGGGAGCCTTCATGGTCCAGAATGGCCCATTTGAATTTCTTCATGGAGAGCTTTCATAGCACTCATCCACATGTCATTTATTCTACTATGGGAAGGAGTACTTTCCTTCTTAGAGGAACTTCCATTCTTCCAGTGATCATTGTTGGGAATCTTGCCCACATGATTCCTGATTTGAAGAAGTCATCATGTCAAGAATACTTCACTTTGTATTTGATCATATATCTAGCTTATAATCTAAGGAAGTTAAAGAAATGTCGTCGAGAAGAATAGGAGATATCATCGACAAAGAATGCTTGTCGATGTAATGATGAGCAAAAACCACCAAGAAGCCAGTTCGTCGACCGCTGAGACGAGATAAAAGAAACAGCTGATAATAGCGCGTTCGTCGAATGCAGAGACAAGGCAGATCATCGAACTCAGAAGGCATTTCGTCGACCGCTGAGACGAGATAAAAGAAACAGCTGATAATAGCGCGTTCGTCGAACGCAGAGACAAGGCAGATAGTCGAACTCAGAAGGCAGATCATCGACCGCTGAGACTCGGCAAGTTCGTCGAACGCAGAGAAGATGCGGTATCGTCGACTTCACCAAAGTGGCCTTGTCGTCAAGAAAGAACTAACATCGCCGCAAAGAAGGCATGTCGTCGAGAGAACAACATGATTACGACGACAGATAGTAAGACAGAAAATCTCGACGACACAATCTGAGACAGCATATCGTTGTATATGCAGAAGCGGCAGAATGTCTCGAATCGTCGAGATATCTGCTTCAGAGGCAGAAGCAAGAAGAACTGAAGATCTACCCAAGCTCAAGGCATCGACAAAGTCCTGTCGTCGAGATAGTTTCCATGTCACCGTAACAATGGAAATATCGTCGAGACAGATTCAAATGATGCGGACGCGCTGTCAGCATTTAATGTCGCCACCTGACTGTCTAATCAGCGCGTGCTCTTAAGGAAGGGAGCGTCTAACACTTAAGGCGCTTTTTCAGAAGACCGTTGGGGACCTCGCGGTCTTATAAAAGAGATAAGAGGTTGCCCTAACACGGAATCAATCAATCGATAAAAAAAGGAGAGAAAAAGAAGAACGAGAAAGAATCCCGCCGCTACACTTCAATAGAATAGTAGTCTCGCGGAGAAGAAGAAGATCAAGTAGAGAGCAAGCATCAAGTTCTCTCTGCAGAATAAGTCATCGTCATTGACTGAAAAGTCGCCGTTCAACATCAAGCTAAGAAGAGATTGAAGAAGAACTGCGCTGTCAAAGATCTGAATCAGAAGAATCTTCTTCAATCGTAAGAAGCCAATCATCATCAGGCTAAAGTTGTCAATCTTCATCCGGCTGAAGAAACATTTTATTACTGTATTCTCTTGTAAGGCTTGCGGGCCATCTTGTCTAGCTTGAGGACTGGAGAGCTGTGAGGCTTGAGGGTCAGGGCAGTGCACTTGCGGATGCGATTTGTCGAGCTTGAGGGCTCAGGGGCAGTAGGGGCTTGCGGGCCTAGGCTGTTGGGACTTGCGGGTCCGTGCTGTAGCGCTTGAGGGCCTGAGTGTCGAGCTTGCGGGCTCGGGGGCAGTAGGGGCTTGCGGGCCTAGGTTGTTGGGACATGCGAGTCCGTGTTGTAAGGCTTGAGGGCCTGAAGTTTTTGGCGGCGTTTGCCGAGCCTAGCACACTGCTGGGTAGGCGTAGAGGGAGATGGACTACTCAAGACACCCGGTCTTGAGGAACCTCTATAAATCGTTGTGTGCTTTCTGTGATTTGCTCTTTATTTTATAGATCCATTAATCAGAAACCAACAACATCATAAAGGGGAAGAAATAAATTTGAAAAACCTATTCACCCCCCCCCCCCCCCCCCCCCCCCCCCCCCCCCCCCCCCCCCCCTCTAGGTGAAAGTTCCATCCCCAACAAGTGGTATCAGAGGGAGGTTGATCAAAAGAAGACTTAACAGTCCGATCTAGATCAGGAATGACTCACCATGGCCGGTGGAGATCAAAATCGGGAGATGAGATCTATGAAACTTCCGATCTGCACCAAGGAGAACTTTCCCATCTGGAAGGAAAGAGTTAGGCTGTTCATGGAAGCGGACGATCCAAGAATCTATCTGACAGTCCAACAGGGTCCATTTATCCCTACAACCCCTTCCACTATTGATTCGACGCGGAAGGTAATAAAGAAATATGAAGACATGACCAAGGACGAGCTAGCCTTGGCAGGCCTGGATAAGAGGGCACCGAATGTTATTGTAAGCGCTATAGATGATTCAACCCTCCAGAACCTAATTCATTGCAAAACGGCCAAGGAGATGTGGGACTCCTTGATTGTATACATGGAGGGTACTGAAGAGATAAAGGATGACAGGAAATCCCTCCTCAACCAGGAATATGATGCCTTCAAACAAGGCAAGAATGAAACAATCTCCAACTGCTATGAGAGATTTTTCAAGATCGTGAATGACCTGAGAAACTACGAAAGAGAGTTCACAAACTCTGATCTAAATGAAAAGTTTCTCAGATCCTTCACAAAGGAATGGGATATCAAGATATGTTTCATCAGAGAGATGGGCCAACTGGGCAACATGGAGCCCAAGAACCTATATGGGAAACTGCTGTCTCATGAACTTCAGCTTAATACAAGGAAGGCTAAAGAAGAAGAATGCTCAAAGGTGAGCTCAAGAGAAAGATTTGTGGCTCTAAAGGCTGAGAGCACCAGAAGGTTCAAGGGCAAGACCTTTGCTTCTCAGAACAGAACTGAGAACAGTGAGGAATCAGAAGCCAGCTCCTCTGACTCTGATGACATTGATAGAGAGGTGGCCCTCTTCTCAAAACAATTCAGAAAGCTGCTAGACAGAAGGAGGAGGGACAACAGCAGAAGTTCCTCCTCAAGCTCCAGAAGATCTGACTATCGGGACATATCCAGGGCTCCCAGGGAGGACAGGTATAGATCCAACTCCAGTAAACATGATTTAAATAATACTGTTTGCTATTCTTGCAGCAAAACAGGTCACATGGCTGCCGACTGCCCCTCCAAGTAAAGGGAGTCAAGAAACCTTGAAGAGAGAAGAAGATCTAGGAGCAAGAGAACCTCTGAGAAGGGGTTCGTGGCAAAGAAGACCAAAACGTTGAGTGACTCTGACTCAAGCTCCTCTGGGACTGAGGATGAGGCACTTATTGGACTGATGGCCATCAATGAAGGCAACCAGAATGACAACTCTCCTGGAAAGGTAAAACACAGAACTTCTCTATCTGCCTCTGACTCTGGATCAGTGGGAGATTCTTTGCGTGATGATGAGGAGGTATCTGTTGCCAACAGCACAGCCTCAAGATCCCAGTATGAAGTTGAATCTGAACTAATAAGGCAATATAAAGCCTTATGGAAAGCCTTCATAGGCAGTAAGAAACTCCTCAAGGTGCAAACCAAGGAGTTAGATTCCTTGAAGCCTGTCCAATCCAAGCTCCAGGAGACAGCTATAAAGCTAACTTCTATGAGCAAAGAAGTGGACAAACTTAAGGAAGCTATAAGGCTTAAGAATGCTGAGTTAGGGCAGAAAAACAAGGTCATTAGGGACCTTTAGGAAATGTCGTTGGCTGAGAAGAAACTTGCTTCCAGCTTCTCAATGCCCAAAACAATCCTGCCAATAACTGACACCTTCTCTGGACAGTTCAGAGCTGGTATCAGTTTCAATCAGGAGCCAGTCATGGGCAAAGATCCTGAAGCTAGACCTTCATATAAGAAGGTGTTGACAGCAAGTCCTTCAGCCCACAGACCTGCAGCAACAGCAGTTAAGAGAATGGGAAAGGCTGTTCCAACAAAGCCTGCTCCCAAGAAGGTGAACCAAAGAGTGGTGAAGCCAAATCCTCCCCCGGCTCACACACATGAGGTTCACCCTAGATCTTTTAGACAAGAAACCTTCTCTCCTGCTCATCAGCATTGTCCTACTCAGATGATGGCGCAGAAGAGAAGATATAACATATATGAGTGTTGGTGCTGTGGGAAAGTCGGCCACTTTGCATTGGACTGTTGGTTCAACCCAACATGGCTCAATGCAAGGAGAGTGCAGAACCCTCCGAGGTTTGCGATTCCATTCTATCACCCTAACAGAAACCAAGGACCCAATCCCTATTGGGTACCTAAGGGGAAGTGATTTGTTTTACAGGTAGGCCCAAATGCCAACCAATCTCCAATTTGGTATTTGGACAGTGGCTGCTCCAGGCACATGACTGGAGTCAGAAAGTATTTGAAAGAATTCATCCCTGTGGAGAGTGGACCGACTGTTATCTTTGGAGGTTCAGAAAAGTGAGTGACCAGGGGCTACGGCAACATCACTAATGGGTCAGTTACCATCACAAAGGTAGCTTATGTGGAGGGGTTGAGACACAACCTCATAAGCATAAGTCAGCTTTGTGATCTAGGCTTTGTTATTACTTTCCACAAGGACAAGTGCCTAATTAAGAAGTTCTCAGATTCTGAGACTACCTTAACTGGGACTCGGAGTGGGAACATTTATTGTTTGAATTTCCTCAATATAAATTCTTCCACGCCCATATGTCTTGTCGCTGATGGCAAAGAGGCTATATGTGTACAATGGCACAGGAGACTTGCACACATCAATTATAAGACAATAGGCAAGCTTTTCTCACAAAACCTGGTCAGAAATGGACCTGACATTAAGTGCATCAGAGATGGTCCTTGCCAAGCCTGCCAACTTGGAAAGCAGACTAGGACTAGCTTTAAAAGCATTTCTAACAAAAAGCCCACAAGATGCTTATTTTTACTGCACATGGATCTATTTGGTCTCATGTCAGTTCATAGCTTAGGAGGGAAGACATACACCCTTGTAGTTGTTGATGACTACTCAAGGTTCACTTGGGTATTCTTCCTCAAAAAGAAGTCAGATACCCTAGATATCTTGAAAATTTTTGTCAGGCAGATTCAGAATGAGATGAATTATACTGTGGTCAAATTCAGAAGTGACCATGGGACAGAATTTCAGTCAGGAGCCATGACAGAATTCTGCCAAGACTTAGGTATCTCCCAAGAATTCTCCTCCCCCAGAACCCCTCAACAGAATGGGGTTGCTGAAAGGAAGAACAGAACCTTGATAGAGGCCAGCAGGACAATGCTAAGTGACTCCTCCTTACCAGAATACTTCTGGGCAGAGGCTATCAACACTGCTTTTCATGTGATAAATAGGGCCTCAATCATAAAAAACCACAAGAAAACTCCCTATGAGCTAATGAAGGGCAGAAAACCAACTCTATCCTACTTTAGGATCTTTGGTAGCAAATGATATGTCCTTAGTAATGGGAAATCCAAACTAACTAAGTTTGCTAAGAAAAGCTGTGAAGGTATTTTTGTTGGATACAGCTCCCACAGCAGGGCATACAGAGTATACAACCTCAATACCCAAACAGTGGAAGAATCTGTTCATGTAGTATTTGATGAGACTAGCCTTATCCATAAGGGCTGGTCTAGTTCTCTAGTGAATGCAGGTACAGTGGAAAGATTAGAGAAGCTATCCATTGAAAACAAGGCTGACACCTCACTCAACAACAAGAATCAGTCTGTGATGGTTGAAATAGAGGTAGAACCTGCAGATAATACAGAAATGGCTGAAGAAGTGCAGCCTGAAGAAGTAGCTTATACAGAAATACCCAGAACACTACCAATTGCCTTGAGACAAGTAAGAGATCATCCCCAAGAGCAGATAATAGGAAATGTCAACCAAGGCGTGCTGACAAGGAGTAGAGCTGCAAATTAAGCATTGTACCTGAGTTTTCACTCTCAAATTGAACCCAAGAAATTTGAGGAAGCAAATCAGGATCCATTTTGGATTGCTGCAATGCAGGAGGAACTGAACCAATTTAAAAGATGCAAAGTGTGTAAATTGGTTCCAAGACACCATGGACACAACATCATAGGAACCAAATGGGTCTACAGGAACAAGTTGGATGAAAATGGAATCATCACCAAGAATAAAGCAAGACTAGTCGCAAAAGGCTACAGACAAGAGGAGGGGATAGATTTTGATCAGACATTCGCTCCAGTAGCCAGACTGGAAGCAATAAGACTATTCCTAGCCTATGCAGCATACAAAGGTTTCAAGGTCTACCAAATGGATGTGAAGTCAGCCTTCCTAAATGGTGATCTCAAAGAGGAAGTATATGTAGAGCAGCCTTCGGGTTTTATCGACTCTACTTATCCTAATTATGTTTACTTTCTTATAAAGGCACTTTATGGCTTAAAGCAAGCACATAGGGCCTGGTATGAGACTCTGTCAAGCTTTCTAATTGAGAACAAGTTCTCAAGGGGAAAGATTGATAAGACATTGTTCCTAAGGGAAGTGAAGGGAAAGATCTTGCTAGTGCAGATCTATGTAGATGACATCATCTTTGGCTCGACAGATAACAATCTCTGTAAAAAGTTTGCCAACTTGATGCAGGGAAAGTTTGAGATGAGCAATATGGATGAGCGCAAATACTTCCTAGGTCTCCAGGTGAAACAATCTGAAGATGGGATTTTCATCTCTCAGACCAAATTCACTAGGGAGCTAGTCAAGAAATTTGGATTGGAGAGTGCTTCTTCAATGAAAACTCCAATGGGAACCAATGTGTCTCTAGACAAGTATGAGAAGGGCATACCCTTTGATGAAACCAAGTACAGATGCATGATTGGATCCTTGCTTTATCTAACTGCAAGTATGTAACATCCCGACTTTTATTGGGCCACTAGACCCTAGTAAGCCCAATAAAAGTAGGCCCGAGCAGTAGAAAACGACCATTTCGGGTATCGTAGCGCGCCACTACCTCATTATTATGAATAGTGACCGTACGAACCCCGAATTGACTTCCGTCAGTTCCATTGAACTCGTATGGACAATACGAGCGCAACAGAATTCATTGCACTTCGATCCGAGGTCGTTTGGAGAAAACGACCATTTCGGGTATCGTAGCGCGCCACTACCTCATTATTATGAATATTGGCCGTACGAACTCCGAATTGACTTCTGTCAGTTCCGTTAGGATCGTATGACCAATACAAGCACAACGGAACTCGTTGCGTCTCGATACGAGGTCGTATGGAGAGTATGCCATTTTAGTCCTATGCAGATCACCTCAGTGCAACGCACGAGATATAAAGCACACGAACCCGGCATCGGCCCCGGCAACTCTTATCGTGCCCCGGGAGCTAAGGAGGACCCCACCCTAAGTAGACTTAGTCAACCCCCCCCCCCCCCCCCCCCCGAATTCGAAATTGCTAAAGAAAAGGGGGGGGAGAGAAAAACCCCCCCAAGGGGGGGGAGGCTGCCCCTATTGGGGCAAGGGGCAAGAGAGAGAAAGGAAAGGGGGGGGGGGGGAGAAAATATCTCCCCCCACTCACCCTCCCTTCATACACGTGGAAGGGAGGGAGAGGGGGGGGGGGGGGAGAGCTCCCCTCCTTCCTATAAAAGGAGGGGCAGCCCCTCTCCAATCCCCCCCCCCCCCACACCACCTCTCTCTCTCTCTCTCTCTCAGCTCTCCTCTGCCGGCAACCCCCCCAGCCAGCCACCCCCTCCTCCCCCTTGCCGGAGCAAGCCGCCGCCACCACCTCCTCCATCATGGCCGGCCGCCCCTCCACCCGAGCCCCTCACCAGGTAGAACCACCTCCCCTCCTCCTTCCCACCTCCCGGAGGAAGACCCCCCTCCCCCTGTCGCCGAAGCGCCGCCGGCCGCCGCTCCGAGCCTCGCAAGGTTCGGGGAGGAGGCGGCCGAGGAAGCCCTCTCCCCCAGCGCCAGCGGTGGCGCTGGGGGGGGAGGGGGTCCCCCTCAAGGACCTCGGCGCCGGCACAGGGGAGGCGGCCGGGCCGCCGGCGGGCACAGCCGGCGGCGCCCGTGGCCTCCCCCTCCTCCCCGCACTTCCTGTAGGAGGATAACCCCTCCCCCGGCGGCTCCAGGCTGCCGGGCCACCGTCGGAGTAAGCGCCGACCCCCGACGCTCCGACCGGGGGCGGCACCAGTGGCCCCTCGGCGGGGGGGGGGGGGGGGGGGGGGGGGGGGTGGGGGGGGCGGCGCAGCGGGCCTGCATGGCCCATGCAGGCCACGCCCCCGCCTCCCGCCCTCTGTACCACCTCCCCCGGCGGTGGTCGGCGGCGCCAGGCCGCCGGACCACCCCCGGAAGAGTCGCCGGCCCCCGGCGCACCGACCGGGGGTACTCCCCGCACCCCCCCTGGCAGAGGCGGCGGCGGCTAGCGTGCACACTGCATGCAGGCCGCCACCGCCCCCGTGCCGCTCTCGGCACTAACCCCGACGGTGGCCGGCGGCGCCAGCCCGCCGGACCACCACCGGAGTGGTCGCCGGCCCCCGGCGCACCGACCGGGGGCGGCGCCGGCCCCAGCCGGCCGCTGCCCGGCGGCGGCAGCGGCTACCAACCGTGCGCGAGCGGGGGCCGCACGATCTCCCCCAGGAGATCGAGCGGCCCCCATTTCCTAGTTTCCCGACCCCACCTCCATTTGTGCGCCCCCCGCAGCGGATCTGCCACAAATCTGCTGTGGGGGACACGGGAGGGCGCAGGGTGCAAAACCCCTGCGCCTCTTCCCTGCCTCTAACCGCACCCCACCCCCTGTTTCCCTTCCCCATTTTTCTGAGGAAAAATGGGGCCTTTTCAAAAGAAATTTCCTAAATGAAAATTATGCCCCACTCTTAGGGGCACCTCCTGTATTTTTTTGGGATTTTTGGGAGGAGTTTTACTATTTTTAGAACCCATTATAAAGTTTATTTTAGGAAATAAAATGCCCAAATGAGTTTCTAAAATTCCCCAAAAATTAGGGGCTCTAAGTATAGGTATTTTGCAAATACTATCAAAGTTGGGAGGTGCGACCTTTTGATTTGAGCCCTTAAAGGCTTTTACAAGCAAAAATAGACTCCCGGAAAAGAGCGATATTCATCGAAATAAATCGGCGCCCCTCGACGCATATTTTAAGATGCTCATCAAAATCATGCGTATTAATCTAAAGAATCGGCTAAGCTCGGAAAAGCAACGCAAAAATCGGAACGACGTCGCGGCGCAGCGGGCCTGCATGGCCCATGCAGGCCACGCCCCCCGCCTCCCGCCCTCTGTACCACCTCCCCCGGCGGTGGTCGGCGGCGCCAGGCCGCCGGACCACCCCCGGAAGAGTCGCCGGCCCCCGGCGCACCGACCGGGGGTACTCCCCGCACTCCCCCCCTTGGCAGAGGCGGCAGAGGCTAGCGTGCACACTGCATGCAGGCCGCCACCGCCCCCGTGCCGCTCTCGGCACTAACCCCGGCGGTGGCCGGCGGCGCCAGCCCGCCGGACCACCACCGGAGTGGTCGCCGGCCCCCGGCGCACCGACCGGGGGCGGCGCCGGCCCCAGGCGGCCGCTGCCCGGCGGCGGCAGCGGCTACCAACCGTGCGCGAGCGGGGGCCGCACGATCTCCCCCAGGAGATCGAGCGGCCCCCATTTCCTAGTTTCCCGACCCCACCTCCATTTGTGCGCCCCCCGCAGCGGATCTGCCACAAATCTGTTGTGGGGGACACGGGAGGGCGCAGGGTGCAAAACCCCTGCGCCTCTTCCCTGCCTCTAACCGCACCCCACCCCCTGTTTCCCTTCCCCATTTTTCTGAGGAAAAATGGGGTCTTTTCAAAAGAAATTTCCTAAATGAAAATTATGCCCCACTCTTAGGGGCACCTCCTGTATTTTTTTGGGATTTTTGGGAGGAGTTTTACTATTTTTAAAACCCATTATAAAGTTTATTTTAGGAAATAAAATGCCCAAATGAGTTTCTAAAATTCCCCAAAAATTAGGGGCTCTAAGTATAGGTATTTTGCAAATACTATCAAAGTTGGGAGGTGCGACCTTTTGATTTGAGCCCTTAAAGGCTTTTACAAGCAAAAATAGACTCCCGGAAAAGAGCGATATTCATCGAAATAAATCGGCGCCCCTCGACGCATATTTTAAGATGCTCATCAAAATCATGCGTATTAATCTAAAGAATCGGCTAAGCTCGGAAAAGCAACGCAAAAATCGGAACGACGTCGCGGCGTGGCACCGAAATTTAACCCCGCCGCGACGATAATAAAAGAACGGAGTCGTCGATCGAAGCCTCCTCTTATGGAGTGATTGGACTACTAACCATTTCTTCTTATGCTTTTACTGCTTTCCGTACTTTCAATTAAATCCAGTCTCGCACTGGTCCCCCGCACTTATTTCATGTACTTTCAATTAAATCCAGTCTCGCACTGGTCCCCCGCACTTATTTTCTGTACTTTCAATTAAATCCAGTCTCGCACTGGTCCCCCGCACTTATTTTCTGTACTTTCAATTAAATCCAGTCTCGCACTGGTCCCCCGCACTTACTTTCTGTACTTTCAATTAAACCCAGTCTTGCACTGGTCCTATCATTATGGCCTCTGCTTTCGGCCTACTATTCTGTTTATTACATGGCCTTTGCTTTCGGCCTACTTTCTGCTTATCGTTATGGCCTCTGCTTTCGGCCTACATTTCTGTTTAATGTTACGGCCCCTGCTTCGGCCTATTTTACTTGCTAGTGCAGAGCTGCCGTGGCAACAAATGCGGTGCTTATCCTCCCTTCGGCGAGGCCTTAGTTGGGGAAAACCCGGAGTTGAGTCTCTCCTCCCAGGTTAGCCCCAAGCAAGGAGCCCTCATACCGCTAAGCCTCCCGGTCCAAGGTCGTGCGACCGGTCGAGTAGAATTGCCACATGGCCCAAGGGTTTGTTTTATATATAGCGGGTGAAGATTGATTGGAAGTGGCGGGTTGGTCACGCTCGCAGACCGTTTGTACCGGTGCGGGTGGGTTGACGACTCATGGCGACAGGGAGATGTGCGCAGCGGGTTATCACCCTCCGAACCTGCAGTTTTGCCTCCGCTGGTCGGCCTACAAATTGGCTCGCCGGATGTTGCTCACATCCAGTTGGTACACCAAGTTGTACAGGAGGGCCTGAATGATACGGTACGACTACATTCAGAAGTGGCAAGACTGGCCACTGTCACCGACGGCCACATCAGTGAGGCCCGCGGGGTTAGCTCCCCTGCTTGAACGAAAGTGGTCTAAACTGTGTCGACACAGGGTCTTTTGTGTGCATACGGGTTTGAATACCTGGGCGTGTGTCTGCGCGATATAGTGTTGTGTGGTTGTTATACGGCGCAATTACGGGCTTTAGGGCAAGCGGCCCTATCTATCTATATATATATACATATTCACCTGCTGCTAACCCTCTTCCTTGCTTCGGCTATTTCATTTCTGTCCTTTAGCCGTCTCCCCCGGATAAGGATCCGGGGAGGGGATGTATTGTTCTACTTAGCTCTGTGACTAACGGTTACTTCTTATAACCAATCACAGGAAACGGGACAGCGCGAAGCCCCCACCCCGCAGGATGAGATACGTGCCTTAGAGATGGCCTGATCGGACACCTCAGCCTCTCCTCCTATCTTCAGAGACGTGAGTGCGAGAGAATAAAGACTATCCTAGGGCTCCTTGTTGTTTGGACTATGTAGCCTTCGGGCAATATTTCGTAAACGATAGGCTCCGGCCATATTTAAATGTATAATATAAGCAGTGTGCTTGTTTTCTTTATATTATCTGCTTCCGCTGTGCGATCTGATGTGATGTAATGATTCTTGTGCCTGACAAAGAGACCACTCAGTGCTTGAGTGGGTGGGACGTCGCCACCCGGAAAGCGCTGGGTGGTCCTCTTTGGGCAGTAAGATTCCCCCCTCCCGGAACCCGGTTCAGTCTGGGGAGGGGGGGGGGGGGGGGGGGGGGTCTTACAAATGGATCAGAGCTACCACGATCCGACCACATGGGGCAGTCTTTCGATCCTCCCTTCCCCGATTCCGTTTCTTGGTTCGGGACGAACCACGCAGCGGAAGCCTGGTAGACCCTTTAGGTTTAAGGTTAAGGACTCGAGACTGCACGATAGTACACCCACACGCTTTCCGCTTCCTTTTCTTTCAGTCCTGCAAAATTCCCTTATTTTTGCAAGTTCTGACACCCGTTTGTTACTTCTCCAGATACCGGAGTCAAGTAACGGAAGGTCCTCCTCTCGAGACCAGTACTACCCTACCACTCCACCACCAGCTCAGACCGCTCCAGCCACAGTTCCGTTCGGAGAGACAGAGCTCGGGCAGACCCTGGTAGCCCTGTTGGCCGCCTTCCAGACAGCCACCTTACGGCCACCCCAGCAGGCCACCGTACCCACCGATCTGCTGACGACATTCCGAGGGCTAAGTCCCCCCACCTTTCGGGGTACAGAGTCAGCCATCCAGGCCGAGGAGTGGGTGGAGAGGGTAGAGGAGCTTCTTGTAGGGATGATGTGCCCAGCAGTAGCCGCAGTGTCCCTAGTGGTGACCATGTTGGAGGGCTATGCCCGGGACTGGTGGAGGGCAGCTAGCCGCTCCACTTTTAGAGGGCGACCCCTCAGCACCATTCTCTGGGGGTAATTCTCAGAGGCCTTCTTAGAGCATTTCATTTCGGATGCAGACCGGATGGCACTCCAGGAGCGGTTCCTACAGATCAGGCAGGGAGATAGGACGGTTCCAGACTACCAGAGAGAGTTTATCCACCTGGCCCGCTTCGCCGGGACCTTAGCAGGCACGGATAGGGACAGGGCGGCCAGATTTTACCGGGGATTACGAGATGACCTCCGTCAGGCCCTGATCATGATTTCCCAGGCATCCTTCCACACGATCGCCTCACATGCCACCGCTCTAGAGATGGACCAGCGGATGGTAGCCCAGCAGCGGAGGGGACACATAGGTGTTCCTCAGACTCAGGGCCGAGAGAGAGGGGTAGGTCCTCGCAGGCAGGGCCGATACGGGAGACAGCGTCAGCGTCACCAGCCATATAGACAGGCACCCCAGCCCCGACCAGCACCCCAGCCTCGACCAGCACCCCAGCCCCGACCAGCACCCCCAGCCCCAGCACCTCAGGTCGTCCCAGCCGCACGACGAGATGTTCCCTTCGTAGGGAACTGCTACCTATGCCAGCAGCCTGGGCATATACGAGCCTTCTGCCCACAGGTTATCGGGAGACCCGGTTTAGGAGCAGTACAGAGAGCGGCAGAGAGAGGACGAGGTGGACGCAGAGGACGTCCCGCAAGCAGGAGGGAGCCGGCTAGGCAGGGCAGAGTAGCACTGCTCGAGGCATACGCGTTGGATCTCCAGCACGGTCCTGCTCCTGACGTAGTGATAGGTATCTACTTCCGATAGTATGATATCCTAGGAGATGTTGTAGCTTTATATATTGGGACTTTTGTATATGTCATCCCTACCCCTGTATATTTGTGAAAAACTTATGATCATAGTATATATATTATCAGGTCTACTTTTGGTAGAAGGTCATCCCGCTAAAACACTGTTCGATACCGGCGCCACACACTCTTTCGTTGCACAAAACTTCATCGCTGACAAAGGGAACATGGTGAGATCATCCGGGATGTCGATCCGAATACGACTCCCGGATGGGTCAGACATGACTTCCACCGAGAAATGTTCCTTCCAAGCAATGCTGGGAGGCATAGAGTTTGAAGTCAACGCCACCATCTTAGCAATAACCGGATTCGACATCATTCTGGGGATGGATTGGTTGACCGAGCACAGCGCCCAAATCAATTGTTCGACTCGAGAAATCCGTCTCAAGAATCCAAATGGACAATTTATCACGCTAGCAGGTATACCCTCCGTCACCCGCATTTATCTTAACATATGCACAAACCATCAAGGCAGTTCGACGGAAGGACGAGATATACCTAATCTACTTTGAGATGGAGAACACGACGCAAGTACTCGCTAAAGTACCTGTGATCAGGGACTTCCCAGATATCTTCCCAGAGTCACTCCCCGGGTTGCCCCCGCAACGGGAAGTGGACTTCCAAATCAAACTTACTCAAGGAGCCCGACCAGTGTCCCGAGCACCGTACCGGATGGCCCCGAGGGAACTGGCCGAGCTCAAGATGCAGCTACAAGAGTTAGTCGACGCAGGATTCGTACGTCCTAGTACCTCTCCCTGGGGAGCCCCAGTACTGTTCGTTAAAAAGAAGGATGGATCGCTGCGTCTCTGCATCGACTACAGAGGTTTGAATAAACTCACTGTCCGGAATACCTATCCCCTACCCCGGATAGATGAACTGTTCGATCAACTGCAAGGCGCGTCCGTCTTTTCCAAGATGGACTTAAGGTCCGGCTACTATCAACTTAGAGTGCGAGAAGAGGACATTCCCAAGACCTCCTTCAGCTCTCGCTACAACTATACGAGTTCATGGTAATGCCATTTGGGTTAACCAATGCCCCGTCCGCCTTCATGGCTTTGATGAATACGGTATTCAAACCCTTCCTGGACCATTTCGTAATAGTCTTCATAGATGATATTCTCATCTACTCAAAGAACAAAACCGATCACTCCCGGCACCTCCAAATGGTACTACTTAAGCTAAGAGAGCACTCGCTCTTCGCCAAGTTTAGCAAATGCGAGTTCTGGATGGAAGAAGTCGGCTTTCTGGGACACACCATCAACAAGAACGGAGTAGCGGTGGATCAAGCCAAGGTGCAAGCGGTACGAGATTGGCCGCCGCTTAAGACAGCAGCAGACATCCGAAGTTTCCTTGGCCTCGCCGGCTACTACCGTAAGTTCGTCGGAGGTTTCTCCAAAATCGCGTTACCACTTACCTCTCTCACCAAGAAGGATGTGACCTTCCAATGGTCTCCCGAATGCGAGGCGGCATTCATCGAACTGAAGAACCGGCTGATATCGGCCCCAATCCTAACCCTCCCCTCCGGTACCGAGGGTTTCCAAATCTATGCTGATGCCTCTCTGAAAGGACTGGGGGCCGTGCTTATGCAACATGGCAAGGTGATTGCCTACGCCTCACGTCAGCTCAAGCCGCGTGAACTAAACTATGCCACCCACGATCTGGAGCTGGGGGCGGTAGTTTTCGCATTAAAAGTCTGGAGACACTATCTCTACGGGGTACGATGCGAAATCTTCTCCGATCATAAAAGCCTCAAATATGTCTTCACCCAGAAAGAGCTGAACCTCCGGCAACGCCGGTGGTTAGAATTTCTCTGTGATTATGACTTCGCCCTCCAGTACCACCCCGGCAGGGTTAATAAGGTTGCAGACGCCTTGAGTCGGCAGCCTCCGAGGACCGGGAGTTGGTTAGAAATGGTGCCAGAGGAGTTAGTCAAATCATTGGCAGAAATGGATATTATCCTCATCGCCCGCAGAAATCCGATGGAATACCAGGCCCAGCTCTGCTGGATGGAAATACAGTGCGACATCCGGAATAGGATAAGAGAAGCTCAGAAGATTGACGTAGAAGCAGCCCCGATCATTCAAGCCCTGCAACATGGTGCGCAGGAGGATTACAATTTGTACGATGGCATCCTGTAGTTCAGACACCGCATATTCATCCCCGCAACAGAAGGAATTCGGGAAGAAATCCTCCGCGAAGCGCACCAGACCAGGTACTCGATACACCCGGGAGTAGTAAAAATGTATACGGACCTGCGAAGGACCTTGTACTGGCCAGGAATGAAGAGGGATGTCACCAACTATGTTACGCACTGCCAGACCTGTCAAATGGTCAAGGCAGAATGTCGAAGCCCAGGAGGCCTACTACAACCCCTGCCCATCCCGGAGTGGAAGTTCGAGGATATTTCCATGGATTTTGTCCATAGCTTACCCCGATCCCGTGTAGGTAACGACTCCATATGGGTAGTAGTGGACCGCCTCACCAAGGTAGCCCGATTCATCCCGAACCGGCAAGGTGACGATGTCGACATTCTAGCCCGACTATTTATCGAGCAGGTAGTCTGATTTCATGGAATACCCAAATCAATCGTCTCGGACCGTGATGGGCGCTTTACATCGAAGGAATGGAGAAGAGTGCAAGCTTATCTAGGAACCAGATTAGCTTTTAGCACCGCCTTCCACCCCCAGACCGATGGGCAGACGGAAAGAACGAATCGGACGATGGAAGATCTTCTCCGATTATGCATAGTGGAACACAACGAGCCATGGGAGCAGTTACTACCTCTGGTAGAGTTTTCATATAACAACAGCTTCCAGGCAAGCATCAAGATGGCACCTTACGAAGCCCTCTACGGAAGATGCTGTCGAACCCCGCTATCTTGGGCACAGGATGAGGACCCCGAAGCCTTGGGAGTCACCTACATCGACGATACCACCGCCGCGATAAGATTAATCCGGGAACGCATGCTGGAAGCGCAGAGCCGGCAGGCCAAGTATTACGATGCACGTCATCGGCAAGTGGAATTCCAAGTGGGAGATATGGTTTTCTTGAAGATTAAGCCTATGCATGGGATATCACGAATCAAGAGGCGGAAAAAGCTGGACCCCCGCTATCTAGGTCCGTATCCAGTCATCGAAAGAGTTGGCCCGGTGGCCAATAAATTAGCCCTGCCAGCTGAACTAGGAAACCTCCACGACGTGTTTCACGTCTCTTCGCTGAGACGCGTACTTCGCCAACCTGAGCAGCACCTTCTCACACCACCGACATCAGTACAATCCGACCGATCTGTCCGACTCGAACCTGTGAAGATAGTGGACTCCAAGATCAAAGAGCTGCGGAACAAAACCGTCACAATGGTCAAGATCTTATGGTCAAACGGAGGACGCGAAGAGTTCACCTGGGAACCAGAAGCCCTCGTCCGGGAGAGATACCCAGTACTGTTTCCCCAGGTATGTCATCCTTTAAACCCCTACTTTAGCCAATTTTCGGGGACGAAAATCTCTTTATTTTTATTGGATTGTAACATCCCGACTTTTATTGGGCCACTAGACCCTAGTGAGCCCAATAAAAGTAGGCCCGAGCAGTAGAAAATGACCATTTCGGGTATCGTAGCGCGCCACTACCTCATTATTATGAATAGTGACCGTACGAACCCCGAATTGACTTCCGTCAGTTCCGTTGAACTCGTATGGACAATACGAGCGCAACGGAATTCGTTGCACTTCGATCCGAGGTCGTTTGGAGAAAACGACCATTTCGGGTATCGTAGCGCGCCACTACCTCATTATTATGAATATTGGCCGTACGAACCCCGAATTGACTTCTGTCAGTTCCGTTAGGATCGTATGACCAATACAAGCACAACGGAACTCATTGCGTCTCGATACGAGGTCGTATGGAGAGTATGCCATTTTAGTCCTATGCAGATCGCCTCAGTGCAACGCACGAGATATAAAGCACACGAACCCGGCATCGGCCCCGACAACTCTTATCGTGCCCCGGGAGCCAAGGAGGACCCCGCCCTAAGTTGACTTAGTCAACCCCCCCCCCCCCCCCCCCCGAACTCGAAATTGCTAAAGAAAAGGGGGAGGGAGAGAGAAAAACCCCCCCAAGGGGGGGGGGGAGGCTGCCCCTATTGGGGCAAGGGGCAAGAGAGAGAAAGGAAGGGGGGGGGGAGAAAATATCTCCCCCCACTCACCCTCCCTTCATACACGTGGAAGGGAGGGAGGGGGGGGGGGGGGAGAGCTCCCCTCCTTCCTATAAAAGGAGGGGCAGCCCCTCTCCAATCCCCCCCACACCACCTCTCTCTCTCTCTCAGCTCTCCTCTGTCGGCAGCCCCCCCAGCCAGCCACCCCCTCCTCCCCCTTGCCGGAGCAAGCCGCCGCCACCACCTCCTCCCTCATGGCCAGCCGCCCCTCCACCCGAGCCCCTCACCAGGTAGAACCACCTCCCCTCCTCCTTCCCACCTCCCGGAGGAAGACCCCCCCCTCCCCCTGTCGCAGGAGCGCCGCCGGCCGCCGCCCCGAGCCTCGCAAGGTTCGGGGAGGAGGCGGCCGAGGAAGCCCTCTCCCCCAGCGTCGGCGGTGGCGCTGGGGGGGAGGGGGTCCCCCTCAAGGACCTCGGCGCCGGCATAGGGGAGGCGGCCGGGCCGCCGGCGGGCACAGCCGGCGGCTCCCGTGGCCTCCCCCTCCTCCCCGCACTTCCTGTAGGAGGATAACCCCTCCCCCGGCGGCGGCCGGCGGCTCCAGGCTGCCGGGCCACCGCCGGAGTAAGCGCCGACCCCCGGCGCTCCGACCGGGGGCGGCACCAGTGGCCCCTCGGCGGGGGGGGGGGGGGCGGCGGCGCAGCGGGCCTACATGGCCCATGCAGGCCACGCCCCCGCCTCCCGCCCTCTGTACCACCTCCCCCGGCGGTGGCCGGCGGCGCCAGGCCGCTGGACCACCCACGGAAGAGTCGCCGGCCCCCGGCGCACCGACCGGGGGCACTCCCCGCACCCCCCCCCCCCTGGCAGAGGCGGCGGCGGCTAGCGTGCACACTTCATGCAGGCCGCCACCGCCCCCGTGCCGCTCTCGGCATTAACCCCGGCGGTGGCCGGCGGCGCCAGCCCGCCGGACCACCACCGGAGTGGTCGCCGGCCCCCGGCGCACCGACCGGGGGCGGCGCCGGCCCCAGCCGGCCGCTGCCCGGCGGCGGCAGAGGCTACCAACCGTGCGCGAGCGGGGGCCGCACGATCTCCCCCATGAGATCGAGCGGCCCCCATTTCCTAGTTTCCTGCCCCCACCTCCATTTGTGCGCCCCCCGCAGCGGATCTACCACAAATCCGCTGTGGGGGCCGCGGGAGGGCGCAGGGTGCAAAACCCCTGCGCCTCTTCCCTGCCTCTAACCGCACCCCACCCCCCTGTTTCCCTTCCCCATTTTTCTGAGGAAATATGGGGCCTTTTCAAAAGAAATTTCCTAAATGAAAATTGTGCCCCACTCTTAGGGGCACCTCCTGTATTTTTTTGGGATTTTTGGGAGAAGTTTTACTATTTTTAAAACCCATTATAAAGTTTATTTTAGGAAATAAAATGCCCAAATGAGTTTCTAAAATTCCCCAAAAATTAGGGGCTCTAAGTATAGGTATTTTGCAAATACAATCAAAGTTGGGAGGTGTGACCTTTTGATTTGATCCCTTAAAGGCTTTTACAAGCAAAAATAGACGCCCGGAAAAGAGCGATATTCATCGAAATAAATCGGCGCCCCTCGACGCATATTTTAAGATGCTCATCAAAATCATGCGTATTAATCTAAAGAATCGGCTAAGCTCGGAAAAGCAACGCAAAAATCGGAACGACGTCGCGGCGCGACACCGAAATTTAACCCCGTCGCGACGATAATAAAAGAACGGAGTCGTCGATCGAAGCCTCCTCTTATGGAGTGATTGGACTACTAACCATTTCTTCTTATGCTTTTACTGCATTCCGTACTTTCAATTAAATCCAATCTCGCACTGGTCCCCCGCACTTATTTCCTGTACTTTCAATTAAATCGAGTCTCGCACTGGTCCCCCGCACTTATTTTCTGTACTTTCAATTAAATCCAGTCTCGCACTGGTCCCCCGCACTTATTTTCTGTACTTTCAATTAAATCCAGTCTCGCACTGGTCCCCCGCACTTACTTTCTGTACTTTCAATTAAATCCAGTCTTGCACTGGTCCTATCATTATGGCCTCTGCTTTCAGCCTACTATTCTGTTTATTACATGGCCTTTGCTTTCGGCCTACTTTCTGCTTATCGTTATGGCCTCTGCTTTCGGCCTATATTTCTGTTTAATGTTACGGCCCCTGCTTCGGCCTATTTTACTTGCTAGTGCAGAGCTGCCGTGGCAACAAATGCGGTGCTTATCCTCCCTTCGGCGAGGCCTTAGTTGGGGAAAACCCGGAGTTGAGTCTCTCCTCCCAGGTTAGCCCCAAGCAAGGAGCCCTCATACCGCTAAGCCTCCCGGTCCAAGGTCGTGCGACCGGTCGAGTAGAATTGCCACGTGGCCCAAGGGTTTGTTTTATATATAGCGGGTGAAGATTGATTGGAAGTGGCGGGTTGGTCACGCTCGCAGACCGTTCGTACCGGTGTGGGTGGGTTGACGACTCATGGCGACAGGGAGATGTGCGCAGCGGGTTATCACCCTCTGAACCTGCAGTTTTGCCTCCGCTGGTCGGCCTACAAATCAGCTCGCCGGATGTCGCTCACATCCAGTTGGTACACCAAGTTGTACAGGAGGGCCTGAATGATACGGTACGACTACATTCAGAAGTGGCAAGACTGGCCACTGTCACCGACGGCCACATCGGTGAGGCCCGCGGGGTTAGCTCCCCTGCTTGAACGAAAGCGGTCTAAACTGTGTCGACACAGGGTCTTTTGTGTGCGTACGGGTTTGAATACCTGGGCATGTGTCTGCGCGATTTAGTGTTGTGTGGTTGCTATACGGCGCAATTACGGGCTTTAGGGCAAGCGGCCCTATCTATATATATATACATATATATACATATTCACCTACTGCTAACCCTCTTCCTTGCTTCGGCTAATTCATTTATGTCCTTTAGCCGTCTCCCCCGGATAAGGATCCGGGGAGGGGATGTATTGTTCTACTTAGCTCTGTGACTAACGGTTACTTCTTATAACCAATCACAGGAAACGGGACAGCGTGAAGCCCCCACCCCGCAGGATGAGATACGTGCCTTAGAGATGGCCCGATCGAACACCCCAGCCTCTCCTCCTATCTTCAGAGACGTGAGTGCGAGAGAATAAAGACTAGCCTAGGGCTCCTTGTTGTTTGGACTATGTAGCCTTCGGGCAATATTTCGTAAACGATAGGCTCCGGCCATATTTAAATGTATAATATAAGCAGTGTGCTTGTTTTCTTTATATTATCTGCTTCCGCTGTGCGATCTGATGTGATGTAATAATTCTTGTGCCTGACAAAGAGACCGCTCAGTGCTTGAGTGGGTGGGACGTCGCCACCCGGAAAGAGCTGGGTGGTCCTCTTTGGGCAGTAAGATTCCCCCATCCCGGAACCCGGTTCAGTCTGGGGAGGGGGGGGGGGGGTCTTACAAAGTAGGCCTGACATAATGTTTGCTACATGTGTCTGTGCTAGATATCAGGTGAATCCTAAGGAATCGCACTATGTCTCTGTCAAGAGAATTTTAAGATACCTAAAGGGTACATCAAATCTTGGCCTATGGTACCCTAGGAACAATGAATGTGAACTGACTGGTTATTCAGATGCAGATTATGCAGGGTGCAAGGAAGATAGAAAAAGTACCTCTGGGACATGCCAATTCCTTGGTGGAAGTCTGATTTCCTGGAGCAGTAAGAAGCAGACCAGTGTGGTAATCTCAACAGCAGAATCAGAGTATATCTCTGCTGGGAGCTGTTGTGCCCAACTGCTATGGATTCAACATCAACTTGAAGTCTACAATCTAAAGATGACCAAAACACCCGTATTTTGTGACTCTTCAAGTGCTATCTCAATTGCTCAGAACCCTGTATCTCACAGCAGGACTAAGCATATTGAGATCAGGTATCACTTCATCAGGGAGCATGTGGAAAATAAGATATCACCCTTGAATTTGTCCCAAGAGACAAACAAGTGGCTGATATATTTACAAAGCCCCTAGATGAAGCTAAGTTTAACTTCTTCAAATTCTAATTGGGAATGTTAAACTTAGAGTAACCCTCAAATTTATTATTTACTAATGGCTTTCTAGATGAGTGGTCAGAAAATCTCACAGGACTTTGATGAATCATGCCTGAGCAAGGGAGAGCTTGTGCTATTCCTTAGATAGAAAAGCAGAAGGCAAGAAGTCAGAAAGGGGGAGAAATGGTGCTCAAGAAGACCTTAAAGGTAGGGGGAGCAAAGAAGAGACATCAAATCAAGGGGGAGCTACAAGCTTGATGTACTCAAAGAGTTCTGCAAAAGATAAGTTAAATCTTGAAACAGTTCCATCTAAGATTATGATATTTACTATCAAGTGAAAGTACTCTTGAATTAAGATTCTGACTTCTTCAAATAGGGGGATATTGTTGGGAATCTTGCCCACATGATTCCTGATTTGAAGAAGTCATCATGTCAATAATACTTCACTTTGTATTTGATCATATATCTAGCTTATAATCTCAGGAAGTTAAAGAAATGTCGTCGAGAAGAATAGGAGATATCGTCGACAAAGAATGTTTGTCGCTATAATGATGAGCAAAGCAACCGCCAAGAAGGAAGTTCGTCGACCGCTGAGACGGGATAAAAGAAACAGCTGATAATAGCGCGTCCGTCGAACGCAAAGACAAGGCAGATCGTCGAACTCAGAAGGCAGTTCGTCGACCGCTGAGACGACATAAAAGAAACAGCTGATAATAGTGCGTTCGTCGAATGTAGAGACAAGGCAGATCGTCGAACTCTGAAGGCAGATCGTCGACCGATGAGACTCAGCAAGATCGTCGAACGCAGAGAAGATGCAGTATTGTCGACTTCACCAAAGTGGCCTTGTCGTCAAGAAAGAACTAACATCGCCGCAAAGAAGGCATGTCGTCGAGAGAACAACATGATTACGACGACAGATAGTAAGACATAAGATCTCGACGACACAGTCTAAGACAGCATATCATTGTATATGCAGAAGCGGCAGAATGTCTCGAATCGTCGAGATATCTGCTTCAGAGGCAGAAGCAAGAAGAACTGAAGATCTACTCTTTGAGAAACTTCTCTTTGGAAGCACAGATTTGGGCTTGGAGAATTGAGCCACTAGATTCTTCTCTTTGAGAAACTTCTCCTCAAGGTCCTTGATGACCTTGTTCTTTTGGGAAATGGTGCTCAATTGGACAATTGTTATCCCCTTGAGTTGGCTTATTTCTCTACTCATCTGAGCTATCGGGGTAGGTGAATCAGTGTAATCTTGCTTAGCCAACTTAAGGGAAGCAATTTCTTGAGCTTTCCACTTAGTCAGCTTCTTGCTCTTTTTCAGAGCATCCAATAAAGCATCATACTTATCAATCAATTAATTGACAGCCACTTCAGATTCTGAGTTATTTTCATCAATTGATGAGCATGCTTCAGAGTTTGGTATTAACTCATACTCAGAAGAAGGGGGGAGAGTAGGTACCATGTCAGGAATGTCCTGACTATCCTCATCATCATCTGTTATGACAATTAAGCCATGATGTTCTCTTGCATCTTCATCCTCCTCTATATCACTGTCTGAATGTGATAGAGGGGCCCTGATGCCCACCTTTGCAGGAGGAAAGTCCTCATCTTCCTCAACTGCAAACAACCCAATATAGGCTTCTTCTTCATCTAAGTCTGAGGATGAAGGCTCAGATTCACTCCAGCTTTTGTCCTTCTTGGCTAGGAAGGACTTTTCACCCTTTCTTCCCTTTTGGTGATAAGCTTTCTTATCACCCTTCTCCTTCCTCTTGACTGTACAGTCAGCAATGAGATGTCCAAGCTTACTGCAGCAATAGCAAATTACATTAGTTGAAACATGTTTAACATGTTTAGAGTCACACATGTCCCCCTTGGGGTGCTGCTTGTCTGATCTGTTGAGATCCTTCCTGGGATGTGAGGAGGAGGAAGGCTTGTTCTTCCACTGCTTCCTCCTCTTCATCTTCTTGAAATGTCTTGAGAAAGCAGCAAACTCCTCATCAGAAGAGCTGCTATCAGATGAGCTGGACTCAGTTTTTTCTGAGACAGCAACCCTTCTTGGAGGTGTAGGCATCCTTGCCTTGCTCTTCTTGGATCCCTCAGCCTTGAGGGTCATAGTCCTCTCCCTTGCATGAGTCACAGATGATGTGTCCTCCTCCTTCCTAGCAGATAGCTACATCTCATAAGAGAGCAGCTTTCCAAACAGAGTAAGGGAGGAGTCTCACCCAGCTTTTCCACCTCCCTGATGGCACAGATCTTGGTATCCCAGTCTCTAGTTAGAGATCTTAGGAATTTATCATTTAGCTCATAATGAGTGAAGGTTCTTTCATAAGTCCTCAACTCATTCACTATTCTGAAGAATCTTTCATAGCAATCAGCTATGCATTCCAGGCTTTGCTGTCTTAAGGCTTCATATTCCTGATTGAGGAGGGATTTCCAATCATCCCTCACCTCTTCAGTCCCTTCCATGTACACTACTAGTGTATCCCACATGTCATTGGAAGTCTCACAGTGTACCAAGTTCTGGAATGTTGAATCATCAATAGCATTGACTATAATGTTTTGAGCTCTTTTGTACATTGTTGCCAATGCTATCTCATCTCTTGTCATTTCAGTGTATGACTTGCCTGCCTGCCTAGTAGGATCAATGGTGGAGGGCTTTGTGATAAGAAAGGGGCCCTCCTGGATAGTGATAAAGATCCTAGGGTCTGAGGCCTCCATGAAAAGCCTAACCCTTTGCTTACAAATGCCAAAGGTTTCCTTTTTGCATATTGGAAGCTTCATAGACCCCATATCCTTCTGAACATCATTGGTATCCATTGGATTCAGATCTTACTATACCTATGTAGGACCTGGTCAGACTGTTAAGTCCTTTTTGACCAACCTCCTTCTGATACCACTTGATAGTTTATAGGTATGTAGTCTAATTCACCAACAAGTTTGGAATGATACGACAAGTTGTGACCAATATATCATCAAGTTTGGAATGATATAAGTAATGATCATAATATCAGGACGCATATCAACAACTTCAGTATTCCTTTTTGGAATGATACCCAAATCAGCCTTTGAATAAAAAATAATTGCGTAAGTCATCAAGTTTGGAATGACTGACAACTATTCATCTCTGGCTTTCATCAGGTAGCATCTGAAATATTTCTTTGTACTCACTCTAGATGCTCGAATGTAGGCAGACTACGGTTCTAAGAGTTAAAACATAAGTAGGGTATTAAGTCATACTAAATGAACCTTAATCCCATCTCCCCCGATGTTTTATTTGTTAAAATCTTACATAAGCCCTTGGTAAGGACATCTACTACATTATCTTTTGATCTCACGTCCAATAGGGAGATTATCCCCTGACTGGTGAGATGGGTGAACCAGGCCTATTTCATCCTTAGTTGCCTTCGCTTTCCATTGAACAACGTATTTGTTGCAATGGTCTTTATGGCCTGATTGTCACAATATAGCGAAATAAGTGCATTTTCAGACTCGTCATTGGAATGTCTATTATCAGATCTCTTATCCACTCTGCTTCTTCTCCTGCTGAAGCGAGTGCATAGAGTTCCGATTCCATAGAGGATAGTGCAATGCACGACTTCCTCTTGGACTTCCAAGCTACTGTTGCTCCTCCTAGGTTAAACACAAAACCGCTAGTGATCTACTATCAGCAATTTCTAAGCATCAGGAGGCGTCAGAATACCCCCCAAGCATAAGAGGATGTCCAGTGTAACATAAAACATACTTCTCAATGTACTTTAAGTATCGCATTAGCCTTTCTAAGGCATCCCAGTGGTCCTTCCCAGGGTTACTCATAAATCTACTTAACATGCCGACCGTAAAGGCTATGTCAGGTCTAGTGCAGGTTGTAGCATACATGAGACCACCGATGAGTTTGGAGTAATCCAACTGTCTAATAGATGAACATTCATTCAGTTTCAGTCTATTATTATAATCGTATGGAGTCTCACTAATTTTTCTATCAATGTAACCCCACTTCTCAAGTAGATTTCTAATGTAGTGACTCTGACATAGGGTAATACCTTTTTCAGTGAAGTTCACTTTCATTCCTAGGATGGTTTTCACCATACCTAAGTCAGTCATGCTAAAATGTGTCGTCAAAGCAGCTTTCACGTCTTTCACCTCAGACTGATCAGTGCCCAGAATTAGCATGTTATCAACATACAAGCATATAATTGCAACTTTATTTGAACTTGTTCGAACGTACAAACATTTATCTGAAAAGCTGGATTTAAAACTCATGGCTTTAACACAAGTGTCAAATTTTTCGTGCCACAATTTGGGCGCTTGCTTTAATCCTTAGAGTGACTTAATCAACATACAGACCTTATTCTCTAGACCTTCTACGACAAACCCTTTAGGTTGGTGCATGTAGAGCTCTTCGGTCATATCTTTATTAAGAAATGTAGTCTTGACATCCATCTGATGAACTGTAAAGTGTTCAATAGATGCAATCGCAAGAAGTATCCTAATTGTCGCATAGTGATAAACAGGTGAGTATATATCAAAGTAGTCTATTCCACTCACTTGAGTGAAGCCTTTTGCAACTAGACGTGCTTTGTATTTTGCAATACTCCCATCAGGATTAAGCTTCTTCTTCAGAACCCATTTATTTCCAATGGTCTTAACCCCTTTGGGCAAGTCAACCAATGTCCACGTATTGTTCTGCATGAGAGAGTTTAACTCTTCATCTATGGCTTCTTTCCATAATAGAGAGTCTCGAGATGGCATGGATTCCTTATAGGTGGATGGATCAGCTTCAACTTGGTAATTCACGAAGTCTGTACCAAAGCTTTTAGGCACTTTCTCTCTTCTAGATAGCCTTCTGGTATCTAAACCACTCATGTCTACATGCTCAGTGTCAGAGTTACGTTGGCTTGGCTCAGCTGGAGGCTCAAGACTAGTGGCTGGCAGACCTGGAAGCATCAGGTTTTTATCCTTAAGGAACTTATCCTCAAAGAAGACAGTGTCTCTAGATTCTATTACAGAGTTCGTTAAGAGTTCTAGAAATCTGTCTGCAGCACTATCCTCTGCACATCCTAAATAGACACACCTATTTTTCCTAGGTTCAATCTTAGCTCGTATAAGGTCTGGTATCCTAACATAAGCGATACAGCCCCAGGTCTTAAGATTATCAAATCTATGAGCTCTCTTAAACCAAAGCTCATAGGGTGTCTTAGTCAACTTAGCATGGGGAACTTTATTAAGAATGTGATTTAACGTGAGGGCAGCTTCACCCTAGTAGGCCGCAGGCATGCCAGCAGTTAACAATATAGAATTCAACATATCTGTTAAAGTTCTATTTTTTCTTTTAGCAATACCGTTGGATTGGGGGAGGGGGGGATAAAGGGCAGTTGTTTCAGGGATGATGCCATTGCTGGCAAGGAAATCTCTGAACTCCCCGAGACGTATTCTCCTCCTCTATCACTTCTTAGCCTTTTGATTTTCATGTCAAGTTGATTCTCAACCCTATTTTTGAATATACTGAATTTTTCAAAAGCTTCATCTTTGGTTTTAAGTAGATAAATGTGATTGAATCTAGAGTAGTCGTCGATATAGGTTATCAGATACTTCCGACCTCCACGTGTGACAAAAATTTTGTAGTCACATATGTCGAAGTGTATTAACTCTATCAGTTTTGTGCTCCTATAAACCTGACTAAAAGGTGTTCTAGTTATCTTAGTTTGAGCACAAATATCATATTTGTCGAATCTGGTTTTTATGTCTAAGAGGATGTCGTGAGTGTTGGAGTCTATGTTCCGCATCTCTTGGTTTGAGAATAACAAATACCATTTTGTATTTGATCTAGTCTTTTGTGTGTTTATAGTGTCCAGGTTGTACAGGTTCAATGAGGAGACAAGTCCTCGTTCATGGGCATGATCCGAGAGTGTGTGCACATTAGAAAAAGCAAAAGGATGAGTTTTGTGTGCTGATCTTAAAATGGCCATAACTTTCAATCGAGGAAGAGCTACAGAACATGCCACCCCATTTCGGAGATGAGAACGACTCAATCTACAGTCTGGAGAAGTTTCGGACAGCAAAAATGAAGAGGAGCTGTCGGAATTCCGACACTCAATGTCGCCTAGGCGACAGCGCAGAAGTTACAGCAACTGCCTGCACGACAGCACGACGAACGTCAGTTTGGCGCTGTCGGAATTTCGACACTCGATGTCGCCCAGGCGATAGCGCAGAAGTTACAGCAACTGCCCACACTACAGCATGACGAACAACAGTTTGGGGCTGTCGGAATTCCGACAGTGATGTCGCCCAGGCGACAGTGAAAATCTATATATTGGCTCGTTTTGTTCATGCATTCCAGAGCTTTGAGAATTCCAAGTCCTTTCCTGAGTGCTGACGAACCAGAGAGCTCCAGAACCTCAAGAACTCTCATTTGTGCTGAGAAGGTTTGAAATTGAAGACGAGATCGGACGCGCTTCTACATCAACGATCATCTCGAGGCTTCAACCTTCCTTTCAGAGATCTGAATTTCTAGGGAGTTCTTCATTTTATTTTGTATTTTCATTTATATACATTTCACTTTGTATTGGTAGGGAAATCGTCTCCTTGTGCGTGACGTCTAAGTCCTTGCGTGGCTTAGGGGAAAATTGCTTTCTTGTGCGGAGCGTCCAAGTCCTTGCGTGGCTTGGTGGGAAATCGTGGCCTTGTGTGCTACGTCTAGATCTTGGGAAGATCTAGAGGATAGTCTTGGGCTTGGTCTAGGGAAAGACAAGTGATAGCCTTCCGATCCTTGGGAGAAGGATTGGTAAACAAAAATTGTCAAAAGTTTATTATCTTATTTATGCCTTGATCTTAAGCATTATTAAGATCATTTTTATTGTATGAGAATTTCATGATTAAAATATTTTGCCTTTTCTTTAATTGCAAATTTGGTTGCTTAATCTTTAACTTAGAAATTTGTGTTTGATCTAATTTAAAATTTTCATAGTTTGTAAATTTTTATAAGTGATTTTTAGAAAAACAAAATTTGTTTTAAAAATTCTTAAGTAAAAAATCATAATTTAAAAAGGCCCTTATTCACCCCCCCCCCCCCCCCCCCCCCCCTCTAAGGGCGCCACAAGATCCAACACGTGGTATCAGAGCGAGGTTATTCCAAATCGGCTTAACAACCGGGAATAATGGCGTCTCTTGATCATGATCTCGCTTCTACTAGTGGGGAAAATTTTAATATAAATGAAAAAGTATTATCACCACCTTTATTTATGGGCAAAAATTTTAAAGGGTGGAAAATATTAATGAAAAATTTTCTTAAGGCCTTAAATGAAAAAGTTTGGAATATTACTATTAAAAAGCCATCTAGCGTACTAACTAGAAATGAAATTATTTTAAATGCAAAATCTATGAATAGTATATTTTGTGCGTTAGACCAAAATATTTTCAAACTTATTTATACTTTACCTACCGCATATGAAATTTGGAGTTTTCTTGAAAGAACTTATGATTCTCCTTCTACAGGTACGGAACATTCACAAGAACCGGAGAATATGCAAGCCTATGCAAATATTCAAGAAAGCTACACAAAGGATGGATCCATAGAATGCTCATCAAGCGGAAAGGATGATGGACACTCTTGTTTGGAAGAGGAAGATGAAGAAGACAACGTCACAATATTGGACTCAGTGGATGGCAAAACATCAAGCAAAAGAGAAGACGGAAACTATAACAAGGTAAGAAAATCTAAATCTTCTCTTTTAGTAACTAATTCTATTTCTACATTTCGTGTGCTTAAATTTGCTAAACGTAAAATTTCAAAGTTGAAACATGTTAATTCCAAATTACGTTTAGAAAATAAAACTTTAAAAGCAAACGCTAAAGTAGAATCTTATATTGATGTTTCAAATTCTTGTTCATGCTCTTTAATTGAAAATGCTAAACCTTGTTTTGATTATAATACATTTAAAGAAGAAGTCAAGGTTTTGGAAAAAGGTCTTTTAACTTCAAAAGAGCATAATGAAAAATTGTTAAAAGAAAATGATAATTTAAAGGATAAATTAGAATCATTAAAAATGTTTATTCAAATCGTTTCATATAATAAAACATCTTTTATTTCTAGTTTATCAAATTATCAAAAGTCTAAAAGCTTAACTTCATATTATAAGAGTACGTCTATAAGAAAGAGTGAAAATGAAAATCATCAAAATAAGAACCAATCATTTAAAACATATTGTAACCCACTTTTTCAACATTCAATTCTTAAGAAAGACCATCACTCTTATAAACTCTCAAAGAATAAATATAATAAAATTCATTATGATTATCAACATCAATGTATTTTGAAAAATAATTTGAATAAACATAAATCCCAAATGAATTATTTTTCAAACAACTATCATTCCAAAAAGATGTCAAATAATCATAATATGAATTTAAAAGATAAACAACCAAAGTATGAATGGAGGCCCAAAATTAAAAACGAAACACTAACTCCACTTGTAAAGGCCCATTCATCACTATCTCTCCAAAAGCCACCACGGTGTATTTGGGTACCCAAAGGAACCATCCCACTTGGTCCCCTTTGGATACCTAAATCTCTTATTCATTAGTATTCTATCATTTGCATGAAGTAAAAACAAATAAAAATGAAATATCACTACTCTACTTCATGATATGCTTATTGTTACTTTTCTTTTGTTTATTTTTTATTTTTTGAACAAACATGCTATGATCACTTTATATATCATGAAATATGACTTTCATATATTAAGCCTAATGTTTATATCAAATCAAATTTGTATTAAAATTGAACATTAAGTCATATATATTTTTATTTTCAAAGTGATCTATCTCTCATCTTTGATTGGTCTTTATTCTTTTTAAATCATTTACCCTTAATTGTCTTGAATTATCATTAGAAATTGAATATTGAAATTATTATCAAGACTATTGAAACTATTTTAAAGATTGGATTTAAATGGTTTATTAAAGGGCTTAAACTAAAAAATTAAAATACGCAACGTTTTTGATTCTCTTCTATTTTTTTGCTGCATATGATAGCCCTTATAATGAAGAATATTATCTAGAAAAATTGAAAACAAAAATTTATCTAAACGCATGTTTTAATCTTTCAAAAATGCGAGTTTACGATCAAAACTTCAAACATCCATATTTTTTGATCCGCTCGCCTGATTTTCGCGTTTAATATATTTTCGGAAAGAGCACAAAAATCTCCATCCAACGGCAAACTAGGCTTGCTCATTTGAGTTCTTTTGGTGCTGTCAACTTGCCCAATTTCAACTCCATTTTAAAAGCTATCTTAGTTCGCTTGATTTGGAAATTTCTGTGTTTATGGATTTTTCATCACATGATATCCTTAGTTTAATTGATTCATATATTAATTTAGATATTATGTGAGTGATGTGTGTCACTAATGTTTGCATGAAATTTAGACCTTAGAATCATCTTGTATCATTAAGATTAAATCAAAAGATTAATCATTTCATTCTAGGTCTAAAGAAAATTAATTTGAAAACTTCTCATATTACATGCAACATTATCTCCATTAATCCTAGGTAATAACATTACATTCAAACTCATCATTCTAGCATCACTTATTGGTCTATGCTTATATATTTATGCTAGGTATAACATGTACAATGTTATTTAAATTTGATGATAACTATGTGATTTGAAATTATAATAGAATACTAAAATTCCAACAACCACATAGTTTATGGATTAATCATTACAATATATATGAATATTGTATCATGAATCATATATTATCATGCAAAACCAAAGATCAATAAATTTAATTATTGCAATTTTATTAAACAATTTCAAAACATTCTATATGTGATCTTTGTCTTTGATATGATTACATGATCATCTTTTTCTAGACTTAAAAAAAATCAAACATGCTTATTCAAAAGAAAATCATCAAAGCGTATTGTCATATGTCTAGAAAGAATAGAATTCGCATAAATCATGGTATCCAACAATTATTCTATGCAAAATTCTCTGTAATCATAAATCATAATTCATGTTCTATCAAAAAAATATCTAAGATCAGTAATGTCTATTAGCTAGGAATTATGAATATTATGATCGAAATATGAATAATTGTTTCTTCACATTTGGTGCATAGATATGCTTTGTTATTGATTGTATGTATCTCACATATATATAGATTCTAGAATCAATTATGTAATAATAAGAATAAATTAATATCATCACCTTATTCTAGATCTATAATTTGAAACTCTAGTTTGGAATATATGCAATATAAATGTTAATCTTATGACATGACATTAAACCCAAAACTCATCACACTAGCATTATCACTGATTGAATATTAGTAATTGTGCTAATTATCTCATATCGTCATCTCATAATAGTAGAAAAACTATGCGGCTTTATATACTCATCACATTAAACAAAACTCATAGTTTATAAATCAACCCATAGCTTAAAAACATAGGTTGTACAAAGATTATTCACTTATGACTTGATATCTCACAATAGCGGGGGCGTAGGGTTGTATGCATTAAAGACCTAACCTCTAAGTCATGTCTTGTACTTAACCGGGGAGGGTTCCAGTGGGGCCTTGCGAGGCACTGGGGGGAAGAGTGCTAGGTTGAGTGTTCTCTAGTGTGTGTATATGGGACTAACACCCCCAACCTACGGCATGTGTGCAGCTCCTCATGCCCATCCGTCACTTAGTATGGGGCTAAGGTGTAGACATTAGTCGGGGTAGTCTTGAATCTTAGGACATACTTATTTTACTCTTTGCATGATCATTTTATTTACTTATCACTTAAATCATGCATATTTTGGGTTATTTAATAAAAAAAATGTCATCTTGTGTTTGCATAATTTATCTTTTTCTGATTTTTAAAATTTCTACAAATCTATAAAAATATTTTAGTTCATATGTACTACTTAGTTTTTGTGTTTCTGACTTTTTATTTATTTTGTTTTTATTCATATTATGAAAAATCAAATAAAAATTTCAAAATACAAAAATACAAAAATATTTTTTTTTTGTGATTTTCTTTTTTATAATTGATTTAAAAATGATAAAACAAAAAACTGTATGATCTTTATTGCCAATATCAAGCATGAATGAATTCTATTATTTAGAATTTTTTACAATGTTAAAATTTAATCCTTCAAATTACTATAAACATTGTTTTGTTTATCATGCTTTGATATATCTATTTAAAGTGCATAAATTGTATTGAAAAATATGTGTATAACCAAGCTTAGCATGTCTCTAAGTATGAGTAAATGCATTATGATTGATAATGATACCTTTCACTCACTTATTTTGGTAATCAACATGTATGTTTAAATCTAAAAATGCTTGCTTGTGTATTGTATTTGTACAATGAATTAAATCTTGCATAAGTTTATTGCCTACACTACATTTGAATTGCACTTGTGAAATTTAGAAAAGTGGTTAAGTTAAAAAAATTTTGGGTTTGCAAAACAAGTGTATTCGGAGAATGTTGTCTCACAAATGTTTAAAAAAAATTATATATGTAGACAAATATAACTCCACCAAGCACTACTTGAACCTCCTGATAAGTCTTCATAAGCATTGTGAGGTTGAGCACCTTGGAAAGAATAGTAAAGTGACGTGTGCAACCCTTGATTAGTACACCACTTTTTATAAAATAGTGTGCATTAAAGTGTGTGAAAGTAAATATACTTGTGTTTTATTGTGCACTTTACTCTACATATGTCTTGTATTTTGTGTTTTAAATAAATTGTTAACATTGCCCAAAATACACTAAATACACTTATGTGCACATCATTATCTTTCATAACACTTCTTCTCATGAGTATTGGATTCTAATGTTTTATCTATACTACTCTTTATATAAGAAATGCACTAGATAACCTAGCATGATCTCTATAATGTTTTGGTATTTCTTGAACTTAAAATTAAGTAACATTGTAGTATATTTTATTTTTTATGTGTTCATTTCATGCTTGGTATATTTATGAAAAAAAACTTGAGATTTCAAAAAGGTTAAAACATCTTTACATTTTGCACTTAAACTCATATTTATAACACTGATTTTCATGCTTACAAAAAGATGTTTCTTATAATCTTCCGCTTGCTTACAACTCTTATTTTTTTTTAAATCTCTTATATACTATGCTTAAAATCTTTATCATTATCTATATTACAAAAGCTCGATCATGCTTTATCATTTATAAGAAATTCCTCCTTACTATCCTCGCCTAAACCCTCTTTTGATTCTACCAAAAGGGGAGATTAAATTGCATAAATCTAATATTTAAGGGGAGTGCATTATAATGTTATTAAACTCAAAAAATGGGTATATTTGTAGGGGGAGTAATCATATAGGAGGTGCATACACTATCATATGCTCCATCATGAAAATCCTTCAATAAATGGCTCCTTACCTATCTTAAAAGATATACACTCATCCCTACCCACTTTTGTTAATAACAAAGGGGGAGAAGAAATTGAGAAATCTAGTAAAATAGATATTTAGGGGGAGTAGTTTATAAGAGACACTAATGTAGGGGGAGGACTTGATATAGAAAGAGTAGGCATTATCGCTTTCAATTCTATCACGCTCTTAATATGTTATTCATGCATATCTTATTACCGCACTTATCTATAAACACAAATTGTCTTAATCTCACTAATTTCTCATACGGGTATTTGTTATTATCAAAAGGGGGAGATTGTTGGAGCCTATGTTCCGCATCTCTTGGTTTGAGAATAACAAATACCGTATTGTATTTGATCTAGTCTTTTGTGTGTTTATAGTGTCCAGGTTGTACAGGTTCAATGAGGAGACAAGTCCTCGTTCATGGGCATGATCCGAGAGTGTGTACACATTAGAAAAAGCAAAAGGATGAGTTTTGTGTGCTGATCTTAAAATGGCCATAACTTTCAATCCAGGAAGAGTTACAGAACGTACCACCCATTTCGGAGATGAGAACGACTCAATGTACAGTCTGGAGAAGTTTCGGACAGCAAAAATGAAGAGGAGCTGTCGGAATTCCGACACTCAATGTCGCCCAGGCGACAGCGCAGAAGTTACAGCAACTGCCCGCACGACAGCACGACGAACGGCAGTTTGGCGCTGTCGGAATTCTGACACTCGATGTCGCCTAGGCGACAGCGCAGAAGTTACAGCAACTGCCCGCACGACAGCACGACGAACAGCAGTTTGGGGCTGTCGGAATTCCGACAATGATGTCGCCCAGGCGACAGTGAAAATCTATATATTGGCTCGTTTTGTTCGTGCATTCCAGAGCTTTGAGAATTCCAAGTCCTTTCCTGAGTGCATACGAACCAGAGAGCTCCAGAACCTCAAGAACTCCCATTTGTGCTGAGAAGGTTTGAAATTGAAGACGAGATCGGACGCGCTTCTACATCAACGATCATCTCGAGGCTTCAACCTTCCTTTCAGAGATCTGAATTTCTAGGAAGTTCTTCATTTTATTTTGTATTTTCATTTATATACATTTCACTTTGTATTGGTAGGGAAATCGTCTCCTTGTGCGTGACGTCTAAGTCCTTGCGTGGCTTAGGGGAAAATTGCTTCCTTGTGCGCAGCGTCCAAGTCCTTGCGTGGCTTGGTGGGAAATCGTGGCCTTGTGTGCTACGTCTAGATCTTGGGAAGATCTAGAGGATAGGCTTGGGCTTGGTCTAGGGAAAGACAAGTGATAGCCTTCCGATCCTTGGGAGAAGGATTGGTAAACAAAAATTGTCAAAAGTTTATTATCTTATCTATGCCTTGATCTTAAGCATTATTAAGATCATTTTTATTGTATGAGAATTTCATGATTAAAATATTATGCCTTTTCTTTAATTGCAAATTTGGTTGCTTAATCTTTAACTTAGAAATTTGTGTTTGATCTAATTTAAAATTTTCATAGTTTGTAAATTTTTATAAGTGATTTTTAGAAAAGCAAAATTTGTTTTAAAAATTCTTAAGCAAAAAATCATAATTTAAAAAGGCCCTTATTCACCCCCCCCCCCCCCCTCTAAGGGCGCCACAAGATCCAACAGTGAGTTCTAGCTAGCAGAAGTAGTTTTTTATAATTGACATGTCCTAGTCTTGCATGTAAAGTCTTAGGATCAATCAAATTAGAACTAACCCGATTTACTACTTCGTTTGTTAGACTCAACCTATACATTCCATTGACGACATACGCACAACCAAAATAATGTGAGTGAACCATCAGCGTTACTCGACCACCCTTGAGGAGAGCGTCAATGTAGCATTGCCGACCTTCAGCGCGTCAGCTACTCCTCCATCAGCAACAGTGACAGTCTCTCTGACTGCAGTGACATCCTCCAGAAGCGCAGTGTTGTTGCAGACGCGACATGTAGCACCTGAGTCTATCCACCACTCGGTACTGGCCTTTCCGTTACCGACCATGGAAACAAAGTCGGTAGGCACAGTCTGATGAACTATATTGGCCATGTTATCAGGCTTTGGTGTACTAGAGTCACCTCTCTTTGGTTTCTTACACCTGGAAGCGCAGTGACCCCACTTGTTACAATTGTAGCACTTGCCTTTGAATTTCTTCGCCTTTTGCTCGTATCCACAACTGTGGGTGCACTGGGTAACAGTCTAATCTTTCCATTCTTAAACTTACGCTTACGATGTGTGACCATGTTGGCAGCAGAGGACTGCTTGCTAACGGTCTCCCTAGCGTGTCTAGTCCGGTTCTCATCCTCAATGCAAATGAAGCGCTTAAGGTCTTTAAGACTGACCTGCATTTTCTTTTGATACATCTCCGTTTTAAAGGAGTACCACGCCGACGGGAGCTTGAATATGATGGCTCCTGCAACAAAACCATCTAGCAGTGAGATGTTCTTACTATTCAGCTTGTCCACCAGATTCTCAAAATCGGCGACCTGTGGAAGGATTTCCCTTTCCTCAGTGAAGGTGAAAGCCATGAACTTATCCACCAGGTGCGTATTGGACATGTTTTCCTCTTCCTTGAACTGCTCCTCTAGAGCGTCCCAGATTTCTTTTGCAGTCTTCAATTTACTGTACGTGTCAGCAAGCCTATTGGAGTCACGGCAAAAATCTTCTTCCTCCACCCACTGGGCCTCGCCATCAGTCCCAAGAACATCGGCGCGAACAGATTGAATGGTGTAGAACACGTTCAAGTACTTCATGCCAAACTGAGTGTTCCTCTTCCAAGCACAGAACTCAGAGTTGGAGAATATCTCCAACTTGATCATCGGATAAGGAGTATTTCCATTGGACATTGTGTGTCTCTTGCCAAATACTAGAATTCTACTAGCAAACTAATTACGAGCAGAAATCTAGAAAGAGATCACCTGAAATGCGTAGAGGTGAGAATTCTTCGGATCCAATCCAGAATAATGTTGTGCTCCTCTTCTCCGGCTGAACAAGGTCGTCGAAGACTAGATCCATGCAAAACAATAACGACAATGAATACATAGAGACGAAACTGGATCACTAAGAGGGAGGGGCGTTGTCAGAATTCTGATAGTGATCGGAATTCCGATATCGCTAACACTGAGAATGGCAGCAGCAGTGTCGTCTTTCCATGGTAGCGACAGCGGCGCCTCTTCACTGGAGTTGTTTCAGGGATCGGCAGCGGTTGAGGTGTGCAGATCCGGCGAGACCTTGCTTCTTTCACGGCGTGTTGCGGCAACGGCAGAGAATGGCGGTGGACCGTGCCCTAGATCGCGTGAACAGCGGCGATCGGCAGGGAGCACGCAGGAGTGCGGTAAATCTTCCTTCTCCCTCTCGCGCGATTTCTATCGCTAGGAGAGCGGCGGAAGAGCGGTTAGCTGCGATGAAAGAGAGCGGCGCACGAAATCCTTCCTCTGCAGCGATCGGAAGACTTCCCACGCAGGAACTGCGGCCTTTACTCCTTCACGATCGAGCGACGTAGATCCGCCTGAAGACGCGCACGACCAGAATCGGCGGTGATCCTCCTTCGATCGACAGTGGAGGTAATGGAAGTTACAGGAATCGTCCTCCTTCGATCGACAGGGGCGGTAAGGACGGTTACAGGAGTGGTAACAGGAGAACGAGTGAGGCTTCGAGAATGTTAGGAATGGTGCTCGAAGCATCCGCGTGAGTGTCAAGTTTGGAACATTCTACTCGTTGCCCCTAGCAAGGTATTTATAGGCAAACCCTAAATCCCCGACGGGTACGTGGATCCCTAATGGATCTTAACCAACCGCGAAGTACCCGTTAACCCGATAATTAAATATACCTCAACACATTCCACATGCCATTGTATGTTGTTGATCCTCCTTGGTTGCACAATGCCAAGAAGGCTCCAAATGTTAATCTGGGTGAAACTGTTCGAGCCAAACTTCAACAATTTTCCGTGATGAACAAGCTTAAAAAGAGAGCTCTCGGGGTGAGATTCTTCCTCTTTGTAGTGAATTGTGATAATACCATATTCTAAATGAATTCTTATTAACTTTCCCTTAGAAACTATAATCTAAACCGCAATCTGGCCCCGCAGGTTGTTGTCGAGCCTTTGTCTGTAGAGGAAGTTGCAGATATAAAGTAAATGTTTGATAAGATGGACAAAAACAAAAATGGAAGGATTTCGCTAGAAGAGAAGAAACAAAAATGGAAGGATTTCACTGGAAGAGCAGAAGCTTGTGCATTGATTAAAATGGAATTGATCATTGATTTTTTAGCTTTATGAGTTGGGAGCTCCTTTCTTTTTCTACCTGGCTTCAAATATTCTATATTAATTTTGAAATTATTTTTTATGAGTTTAGGAATCTCTCTATTGTAGTATTTGTTTGTAGTAGAATATTTTGAGCTTCATTTGTCACTCTAAGAATCAGAGTAACATGATTGTTTTTTATTCATCATAGAAAATCATTGTATTTCTCAACATGCGGTTGTTTTTCAACCATGACAAATGATTTTTTTTTTAAATACATAATTTATAAACCGTGATAAATAATTTTAAAAAATATCTAATTTATTATTAGACACGGTTTTAAATCATGACCAATAAGCAGATTATTTGTCACGGCTCCAAACCGTGGCAAATAGTTCATTTTAACTGTAATTTAGAAGCTTTGGTCAGGGGTAAAATCGTGGCAAAAGGTGAAGGTATTAACCACGACATTATTTGTTTGTGGTCAATACTATTTGCCACGACCATTAGCCATGAATTTTTACCATGGCTAGACAGTGACAAATGATCTTTAGCCGTGGTTTTAAGCTTTTTGTCAAGGTAAATTGCTCTGGCTAAAACTCTGTTTTCTTGTAGTGTTACTAATTTTACTTTACTTTCACACTTTTATATAGTATGTACTATGATGTGATGATGACTTGACTTACATGATAGACGTCTGATGAGATAATTTTATCCTAAGTGTGAATGCGGCTAGCTACCTTTGACCATACTTTTCAAACATGTGTTTCATGCCAAGTGAGAAAAATGGTAGCCACCTTTGACTATGAAATCAACATGTGCTCTTGAAGGAAGCTTCTAGGAAAGTGCCCAAAGGAAGCTTCATGACATTTGACATGTGCTTTTAACTGAGGAAAGCTTCATCCACATGCCATCTACCACCTCTACCTCTTGATTTTGGCCTTATAAATAGGCATGAAGGAGAAGAGGTAAGACACCCACTTCTCTTCATTCTCAAACATTGAAAGAGTTTCTATATAGGCCTTTGTGGCGATCGTCTTAGTTTGGAGAGAGCTTTCAGACGTCTCTGCGATGTTGACGAGGAAGACTTTGCTACACAGATTGGATTTGAAGCAGATTCGGGCAAGGATTCGAAGAGACATCTTGGAGAGGATTTGTGTAATCCGTCTCGTCTGCCACTGTCGGTACCTTGCAATTTTTCTACTACTATTTATTGTGTATTATTGTGTGGTGCAAAGTTGGTGAAGATCCTGTGAGGATCGAGGAGGGAAAGTCTTGTAATTTCCTATTTATTTTACACATTTTTAGTGACAGATTTTTGGGTTGAACTTCGATCGTCCCGTGATTTTTTTACCCTATTGGGTTTCCACGTTAAATCTTTGTGTCACTTTTATTATTGTTATTTTATGCTATGTTTTGGTTGTATATCGGTATACTGTTAAGTGGTCGTGCAAGTACTTGCTCGAGCTAATTTGCAGGTGCTCTGGTCGGGCTTGTGTGCTCTCTAGCCCAACAAGTGGTATTAGAGTTAGGTTCAATAATAGAGCAGTTATTGAGCTGGCCTTTTTGAGATTTGAGACGAGCCGATTGAATATTTCGGGTGGTGATCGGGTGCAGTAGGTGATGATTATTGGTCCACTCCCTATCCTCTTTGATTTACTTCTTGGAAATAGTCGACTCAGAGAACTAAGGTCAGTCTTATCACTTGACAGAGCACGATGGAGTCTACTTCGGGTTCAGGTTCTGAGTAAATGGTAAAATTAAATGGCACAAATTACCATTAGTGGCACCTACTGATGGAAGACATGATTTATGTGAAGGGTTGTCATGCTCCCATCTTTGAGGAGATGTCCACAGATATGGATTTCAATAAGTGGAAGGTGGAGCACCGGAAGCTATGTGGATTCATCAGACGGTTCGTAGAGTCTAACATCTACAACCATATTGCAAGTATCGTTGATGCAAAGATTCTTTGGAAGACCTTGGAGCCGTTATATGCCAAGAGCACTGACATCAACATGCTATATCTATTGAAGAAGCTTGGAGAGTTCAAGTATCGAGATGGCTCACCTATCTTGGATTATGTGAACGAGTTCACAAGTATTATTGATCAACTTACTGCTATGAAGGTGATCTTCGATGACGAGGTCAACACACTATGGTTGTTGAAGTCTCTTCTAGAATCTTGGGAGATGGTTAGAGTTTCTCTAATCAACTCCTCTCCCCGGGGCATCATTACTATGAATATTGTCAAGAGTGGCATCCTGAACGAAGAGGTGAGAAGGAAGTCTCAAGGGATATCCGACTCTTCTTCATGAGCTGACATCCTCTACACTGGCCCAGTGGGAAAGGCAGGATCAAGAGTAGAGAAAGGAATAGCTAGAGGGGACAAAGCAGGGGGAAGTCCAAATCATGTCATCAAAATGTGGAGTGCCACTATTACCATAGGAAGAGGCACATTCAAAAGTTCTGTTATTCTCTAAAGAATGATGAAAAGAAGAAAGGAGTGTCTACTGATGATATGAAGGAGAGTCATACTGCAGCTATTGTATCTACAGAGGATGATGTCATCATTGTTGGAGATGATGCTACAACTGCACTCTCTTATGATGACCGAAGCTGGATTGTTGATTCGGGTGCTTCTGCGCATGTCTCCCATAATAGGGAGTTATTTGTCACCTACACTACTCACGATTGTGGGGTGCTTAGAATGGGCAATTGTGACAGATCTAAAGTCATCGAAAGCGGAGATATGCACCTTAAGATGAGCACTGGAGGATTGATGATCCTAAGAGATGTGCGACATGTACCTGACATCCGCTTCAACCTAGTTTCAGTTGGAAAGCTAGGTGATGAGGGACACTTAAGTGTCTTTGGTGGAGATTTTTGGAAGTTGATCAAGGGGTCGCTAGTAGTGGCCAGAGGTTATAGAGAAACTGGTGTATACTACATGGAGGGGAGGCCTACAACTGCTCAGGACAACACTATTAGAGATGGAGCATGCACATCCATATGACACAAGAGATTGAGTCAGATTAGTCAGAAGGGTTTTGGATGTCTATCTCGAAAGAAGATGATCTCTGATCTATCTGTAGATCAGTTAGAGAGATGCGACCATTGCATGACTAGGAAACAAAATAGAGTATCATTCCAGATTCACACTTCTACCAGAAGATCCGAGCCGTTGGAGCTCGTACATACTGATGTCTGCGGGCCTCTGAAGGTCTAGACAAGAGGAGGAGTGTCTTACTTCGTGACGTCCATTGATGATTATTCAAGAAAACTTTGGGTCTATACTATTAAGACCAAAGATGAGGTTCTCGATACTTTCTAGAAATTTCACGCTAAGGTGAAGAGGCAATCCGGGAAGAAGCTAAAGTGCATCAGGTCCGACAATGTGGGAGAGTATATTGGTCCCTTTGATAAGTACTATGGAGAGTAAGGGATCAGGCAAGAAAAGACTCTGCCCAAGACGCCACAGTTGAATGGCGTGTATGAAAGATTGAATATGACCTTGATGGAGAGGGTGAGGTGCATACTATCTGAGTCAAAGCTACCTAGCATGTTTTGGGGTGAGGATATATACACAGTTGCACATGTCATCAACCTATCTCCTATTTATGCATTATAGGAGGATGTTCCTGATAAGGTATAGTACGAGAAGGATTTTTCATATAGCCACTTAAGGCCTTTGTGTACGTCCCTAGAGATGAAAGATCGAAGTTGGATTCCAAGACCCGTCAGTGCATATTTTTAGGATATGGACGTAGCGGCGAGTTTGACTATAGGTTCTTTGACCTGGTATAGAAGAAACTTGTACGCAGTCGCGACGCTATATTTTGTGAGGATCAAACTATGGTTGATCCTGAGAAGATTGAGAAGGCTGACTCTCACACTGATGCAGAGTCTCCTATGACTAGAGGTGATGATACTGAGGAGGCCGCAGAACCTGATCCGGTACAGGGCACTAAGCCACTTCCAGACCCTGAGAACACTGCTGATGGCTAGCCTATAGACAACATCACTGATGATGTGCATATACCATCATCTGAGCTCGCTCCACGGAGGTCTGATTGAGTCAAACAAACATCTTCGAGATACTCTGCTACTGAGTATATTTTGTTGATTGATGCGGGGGAGCTCGAGTTCTTTGATGAGGCGGTGCAGAGCTCAGAGAGGAAATAGTGGATGGTTGTTATGCAGGAGGAGATGCAGTCTCTGCATGCATGAGGACCATACTTAAGAGCTGACATGATTGCCTAAGGGCAAAAAGGCTATGAAGAATCGATGGATTTTCAGATAAAGCAGGGAGACCCCTCGACACCACTCAGATATAAGGCCAGATTAGTGGTGAAGGGTTTCAGTCAAAAACATGGAGTTGATTTCGATGAGATCTTCTCTCCTGTCGTGAAGATGTCATCTATCTGGGTTGTTCTTGGCCTTGCTGCGAGGCTAGACCTGGAGATTGAGCAGATGGATGTTAAGACCGCCTTTCTGCGTGGCAATCTTGAGGAGGAGCTTTATATGGAGCAACCTAAAGGATTCAGCGTCAAAGGTAAGGAGAGTCTGGTATGTCGCCTGAAGAAGAGCTTATATGGCCTGAAGCATGCCCCACAACAGTAGTACAAGAAGTTTGATGCTTTTATGGGGGAGATCGACTTCAGAAGGACAACCCTTGATCACAACATGTTTATAAAGCAGTATGCTCCATATGATTTCATCATCCTACTCCTGTATGAAAATGATATGCTGATAGTTGGGAGGAGCATTGCGCGCATTGTTGAGCTGAAGCTGCAGTTGAGCTCCACATTTGCGATGAAGGACTTGGGTGCTGCGAAGACCATCCTAGGGATGCATATTTGGAGAGATAGATGCTATAAGTTACTTTGGTTATCGCCGAAGAGATATATTAGGAAGGTGTTACAGAGATTTAGTATGGATCAGACGAAGAAGGTGAGCACGACGCTTGCAACTCACTTCAGACTTACCACTGACCAGTGCCCGAGCACACCTGAGGAGAAAGAGGAAATGCAGAAGGTCCCTTATGCTTCTACAGTTGGCAGTCTCATGTATGCCATGGTTTGCACCCACCCTGATATATCACATGTCGTTGGCACTGTTAGTAGGTTTTTCTCCAATCTCGAAAGAGAACATTGGAGCGTTGTGAAGTGAATTCTAAGGTACCTACATGGGACGTCAGACTTGACATTAAGGTTTGGAGATAGTGAGCAAAAGCTACCGAGCTACATTGATACTGATATGGCTGGAGATTTGGACTCCAGAAGATCAACCTCTTGGTGTCTGATCCTATTTACGGGGGAGTTGTGTCGTGGCAGTCGAGACTGCTGAAGTGCATTGCATTGTCGACTACAGAGGCAGAATTTATTGCTCTCACTGAGGCTGGGAAAGAGCTTCTTCGGATGAAGAGGTTTATCAAAGAGTCGAGTTTCACTCAGGAGCGCTACACACTCATATGCGACAGTCAGAGTGCGATTCATTTGGGGAAGAACCCCACTTTTCACTTAAGGTCCAATCACATTGACATGCAATATCATTGGATACGCGATACTCTAGAGAAGAGAGAGCTGGATTTGCAGAAGGTGCACATGGATGAAAATGGAACATATATGCTTACAAAGACCGTGTCGAGGGGGAAAATCGAACATTGTGTGAGGATCGCCGGTATGGCGATCTCTTCCATATAAGAGCAAAGGGGATAAATTGTTGGGTACAGTTCCCGTCCTTTGTGGAGAAAACTGTCGATTCGAGTTTTACTGACTCGAATTTAGTGACGCTGAATCAACTGACCAAGGGGGGAGACATGTTGATGGAAGCTCTAGCATGAGGCAAACTGGAGATTTGAAGGTTGATTGTCAGAATGACAAGTTTCTTCACTTAGTCGAAAATGAGGAGATTTGATGAGATAAATTTCTCCTAAGTGTGAATGTGGCTATGAGAAATTTATCTCCTAGAAATTTCTCCTAAGTGTAAATTTCTCCTAAGGAGATTTGATAAGTTTCTTATGTATTATTATGTAGTGTAAAATTGATGAAGATCATGTGTAGATCGAGGAGGGAAAGCCTTGTAATTGCTTATTTGTTTTACACATTTTTAGTGACGGCTTTCTGGGTTGGACTCTGATCGTCCCGTGATTTTTTATCATATTGGTTTCCACATTAAATCTCTGTATCACTCTTATTGTTGTTATTTTGTGTTGTGTTTTGGTTGTGTATCGGTATACCGCTAAGTGGTTATGCAGGTACTTGCTCAAACTAATTTGCAGGTGCTCTGGTCGGGCTTCTGTGCTCTCTATCCCAACAACGTGATGTAGTGGGGTTAGCATGTGTGCTAGCACATGTTGACCTAAGATCAAACCCTAGGTGTGCTAGCCAAGCTATTACATTATCTCCACTCATCGCTCGCCATAGTTCTACTAACAAGTACTTGCAAGGTATGATAAAATGAATAGAAGCATAATTGAACAGGATATAAACATTTTATGTTGTATTTAGCAATTTAAATATACTCCTAAGACATGGTTAGGATCTCCAAGTTTTTGTATTAATTTCGATTACATTGTAAAAGAGCATGCGGCAGAAATATAATTATTTACCTATTCTTTGGAAAAAAATTTAATTTATTTAGAAACTCAAGAATTAAGTACTTGAAATACAAATATTATACATCATATCAAGATATACAACTTTGTTTCTCACAGATGTTTTCTAGTTTGGACTCTAAGGGCTTCAAATTGAATATTAAAGTTTGCTAAAAACTTAGAAACAAGTATTAACAAAAGTTTTATTAAGTAGCCTACTTTGGACCTATTTTACATTTATTTCCAGGTTCAGAATGAACAATTTTAAAACAAAAGTTGTAGATCATAATAAGATATAGCACTTTATCTCTCTGTTGTATGACCTAATTCCATCTTTATGCTTCAAAAACATAGTTGAACTACTAAAAATTAGAACCACAACAAAAGTTTTATAAGTAGCCTACTTTGAAACTATTTTTAATTTTTTTTTTCAGGTTCATGTATGAATATTACAACAAGAAAGTTGTAGATCAGAATAAGATCTACAACATTGTTTCTGATGTTTTGTCATTATTCCATCTCTGAAGGCTTCAAAATCATGGTTGATTTTGTTAGAAATTAGCAATAACAAGTATACTGCAAAAAATTATCAACTAACTCATTTTTGAACTTACATAGCTCTCTCAATAGATTACCAAATCTTATGAAATTTCAAACTTGATCTCATTGTCCTAAGATGAACAATTTTCAGATTGGGCACAAGGGGTTTTGGACTATTTGTGACAGATAAGGCAACTTGCTAAGGGTGTAACTCCTTTGATTTAAGTCCAAACCTTTTGAAATTGAAAGCTTAGGTTCTCTACCCCAAGATGAACATCTGTCATCCTAGGGATAGAGGAGTGAGGTGTCCAAGTCAAAAGATTTATCATGGGTCAAGATGATAAGCGCTTAAGGCTAATTAGGTTTGGCCTAACTAACTCAAATGACCTTAGATATATTTGTATGAAGTTGTTTAGAGCTCTCTGCTCCAAGATGAACTTTTTTTCTGGGGCCAGAGATCAATAATGTGTATTTTAATTTCTATAATTAGTAACGGTTGAGTATTAATTAATTTTATATAGAAACCCACTATTTTGCTGATTTGACTGAGAAAATCACACACACAAAAATATGAAAAAAAATATAATCTGGAATGGTCTTCAAATTCTCTATAATTTTTATATAAGACACTATGAATTTGGAGTTCATCTTGATTGTGCACAATTTTTTTGAAGTTTCTTAAGAAAAGTATTATTGACAAACCATTCAGCATTGATCCTATCGTAGATCTATGACCAACTTTGCACTAAACAAACATTATAACTCAACTCCATAATAGATTGTGTGGTCTCTCGAGATTACTAAGGTAATCTTGGCAGTTGGATCTCGAGATCGAGATCCAACGACAGATGTTATCCAGCAGTGACCTTAGAATACCATGCCTCCTTCATCGCTAGCCAGTTAGACACTGGTCGCGTCGACACCAGTGATGAGTTCTCTGGATGCTCGCGACCCAACTACGGTGGTCCCAGCAACAATCGCTGGAAAAACTTAAACCAAGAGCCACTTAACATCAGGGTCGGGAACTCAATTTCTCAACGGTGTTGCCGCCTCAAGGTCCTTTGGAGGAGGTCGTGGAACCTCCTCCAACCTTACATAGCCCTTTAGTGAGCCTAGAAAGGCCTGAAGTGGTGTCTACAATGTGTGGCGGTATGAGGTGTCAGGTGCCGGAAAGTGAACTCCGGTTTCCATAGCTCACATGCAAGATGATGGAAATGATCGACAGTCGAGGGGGAGTCACATAAACTTTCAGTGACGTCATTTAGGCATTGGGATCGTCGGGAGCCCATGGGGTGGTGGGATATCACCGGAGCTCAGGAAGGAGGGTCAATGAGGTGGCTGTCTGGGCTCTTCTCGTTTCGTTTGGCGACGTGGGAGTGGGAAAGACTCACCCTGTGTTTTGGATCCCTTTAAATGAGCCAGACCGAGCCACCACTAAGGCTCAGTTTGGCACAGCAGTGGCGGCAATGAACGGTGGTTATGAACTGTCGTTCGTGAACGCCCAATCTTTCATAAAGAACTTCATTCGTTTTTCTGTTCAAATCAAAACTAGCTTTCTTTTCTTGTAGCGGTCATAACCGGTCTTATGTCAAACATACATTCTATGATGTTTGTGTTTTGTCTAAACTCAATGATTATGGACCATTTATTATAGATATATAGGCTATGCATACAAAATCAATTGACTTGTAGTACCTTTTATAATGCAGAAATGTAGGCAATGCATTCCTCCACAAAATATGTCACCACCTGATTTATTAGTCTATATTTCAACGAAACAAAGGAGTATCAAACAATCTTTGATATACAACTGAAAAGGAAAATTCCCAAATAACGGGTTGCTACCTTGATATGATCAGAATTCCTCCAAACCGATAACCGGCCTACTACCCAAGCTTGCCCGTGGAAGTGTAATCCGTGACATGTACAAAGATGTCCATGTTTTTACAATAGGCTCGTGATATCTTGTCCATGGAGAAAATATTGGTGGTAATAAATAATTTGTTTGCAACATAAGTAGAATAAAATGATTTCCTTTAATGAATCCTATGAAAATACTTTTTGACGTTGTATGTGGCATAGAGTGAAGTAGTAGAAATGTAAAGCATTGATCGCATGAAAGCTTTACTAGACCAACATTGTAGCAGGATACAATCACAAGTCCCATATCAAGTAATGACATCCAATTCGCAATGGGTGCAGGGGTCACTATGCACTCAAGAGATGCATTCAAATTTCCATTTTTTTACCTCTTAACTTCATCCTTTAAAACATGTTCAAAGTGTGATGGTTCATGCTTTGTGGACTTCTAATCATCTTTAAATCTTTTTAAACTTCCTTTTGGTCTTCATTTAAACCATGCAGACTAAGAAGGCTCAATAATTTGATTACTTGATGGATCTATAATTTCTCGAAGTTTGCGTTTGATTTTCTTCTTCTAATGCTCATTTGAATAAGTAAATCTTTGCAAAAAAATACCTTCCAATTCATTGTTAATATCAATTGGAGGCTCTTCATCGTCATTATATCTTGATTTGCTTAGTTTCTTCCAATGTCTGTGTAACAAGCATAATGGTCAAGGCTTTGATTGAGATATGAAAGACAAAAGCTCATGTACGTGCACAAGGTAAACCAATGCAAACCTTCTCTTATGTGTGCAATCATGAGCTTGTTTAAATTGAGTACATTTCTTCACCAAATATTATTCCTCCTTAATGCAATATAATGCTTTAAGAGGCACATAAGTTAACTTATAATCTCAAGTTAAGCATTAGTAAAATATGATTACTAAATTTTCTGCACAATTATTATATTTATTTTCTGACATTGTAGTCTCAATAGTATTTTGTTATGTTATATTTCTCTTTGAAAATTTCTGAAAGATAAGAAAATTATTATATACATCTTATTGCACTTCTTTGACGATCAACATTTATTGTGCATGCACATACTGAATAAACAAATCATTATAGAATGCGGGAAGGTTTCGGTTGAGCGCGAGAGGGAATTGGGGTGGGTTTTCGGCGCTGGCGTGCGGCTTATGGTTTGCCCGTAGAAAATTCCTAAACTAATTTTAGATGAGAATTTTTATTTATGTTGGTGTGCGGATAACCGCGTTTGGTTTGCCTGTAAAAAAAAATCAGAACTAATTTTAAATGAGGATTTTTAAAGTTATTTTTGTGTGCCGATAGCCATTTTTTATTTGCTTTTAACAATGCCCTTAATTAATTGACTCCAAATATTTTAGGAAGGGTTTGCAGAAATTTGGGGTGAAAAAGAGTTCAATTTCTTTATTTTCCAATTTCACATCAATCTAAATGATTTATTAATCATTAAAAAAGTCAATAAGTTGTAGATCTCGACGAGATCTACAATTTTCGTGTTGAACACTTTTTCTAAAAAAGCATGTACAAAGCGTATTTTCAAAAGGCGCATAATAACTCATAGAAATTGGTTTGCCAATAGCCAATTCTGATTTGCCTTTAACAACGCCCTAAGTTAAAAGGAGAGGCAAGTCTCAAATCCACCTAGAAGAGAGAGAGAGAGAGAGAGAGAGAGATCTAATTAATAGAAATTTCAAAAGCATACAAAATAAACTGTAAACAACAGCTTCATTATTCGCCTGCGGTCCAATGCGTACAAGTACTCAGTTTACACTTGTTCCACACCATAGCTACTCGGATCCGGATTATCTCCATTTGGGTGAAAAGGATAGTATTCATTTCGTGGTGTGGATGTATTCTCATTTGATCTAATGGTGGAGAATTTTTTGATTAAAAAGAAAATATAAAAGGATGGGATTAGTGAACCCGTCGGATCAGCAAGAAATAGATCTGGACCGTGAAATAGTACTATCAATTTCACTCCAAATAGAGAGGAACCCCATGGCCGTTTCGACTCACAACTGCTCATTTGCCGGGAGCTGATTCTTCTTCCTCTTCACATCAGTCTCACCACTATTCTCCGGCGATGGCTGAACGCGGCCCATCTCCATTGCTTCTGCGGATGAAGCCGCGTCAGCACCTGCACCCTTTTCTCCCTTGTTCTTTCTGTAAATCAAATACAGTATCAGCTGAGCTGCGCCCAGAGTGCTGCCGCAGCCATTTGGCACCTGAAGACACCAGGAAACAAATCAGAATAATTCACTGGGGTTTTTTCATGAAGATTTTCACATCACTCTATGTATGCTTACAATGACGAAAGGATCGTGGCCGAGCAAACCGTAGATGAACCACGATGTTCCACAGAGAAACACGAATAGAGACAGGAAGAAGGGCATGAACTCCACGCTCTTTGTCTTGATCACGAGCCTCTGCGGTGTAGACAAATGCTATCAGTAAATTCCATTAACTATCAGCACACAAAATCTTGGAAGATTTGTTTTTGAAACTTCCATGGAAGAGAAGCAAATGAAACGCTTTCATAAAATTCTCGTAAAATCAAGAATGAAGTTTTCATTATGTATATGCCGGATCATGAATTAGTAACTGCATCATCCAATCTAAAAAATCCTGCTATATGTAGAAGGGCTTCTTCAAAAACCCTTTGGTCAAACATCTATTTGGGAGAGCGGTTTTAGTACGGTGGAGATTGTGAACTAGTTATTAAAAAAAGGCAATTGTTATTAGCACACCAGTTTTAGCTATTCGCACACCAATTTCTATGAGTTATTACGCGCATTTTGAAAATATGTCTTGTGCGTGAATTTTTAGGAAAAATGTTCAACACAAAAATTGTAGATATCGTCGATATCTACAACTTTCGTGTTGAACACTTTTACTGAAAATGCATGTACAAAACGTATTTTCAAAAATTCGATATAGTTACGATCAGAGCGGCAATACGTGTTGTGCGTGCATTTTAGGAAAAGTGTTCAGCACTAAAGTTGTAGATCTCGACGAGATCTACAATTTTCGTGTTGAACACTTTTCCTAAAAATGCATGGAAAAGACGTATTTTCAAAAGACGCGTAATAACTCATAGAAATTGGTGTGCAAATAGCCAAAAATAATGTCCTAATAACAACTGCCTAAAAATACTCACTATTTTTAATTTGGGTTAAAGAAGGATATTTTATGAAAATTTGTAAACCGCCGCCGCTATGTTTACTATCACACTTTCACGCCTCCCCCACTAAAACGCCCCACCCAAGCAGAGCCCAAGCAGTAGGATTTGCGTCAATAATTACTAAAGTCATATATAATATATTTTCTTTAAATTAGGAACCGTGTTATGCGCAGCCCAAATGTGACTAGGTGCAAATCAATCAAATTATTAAGTGACATGATTGTAATGGAGAAAATTTTGTTTTTATTTTTATTTTATTTTTAATTTTGATTTGCACTTATAATTCTATGATTTGCACGTAGTGAACTTTGATTTGGACGTATAATTCTTCTAAATTGATTGAAAATATAGTTTTAATTTTTAAAGCTGGTTTATTATAAAAGATTTTTATCATTTGGAATCATTTAGATCTAGTTCCGCTCACTTTTGAGTGGTTATAAATTTACGGTAATTTGTACGGACACATGCACAATTCAAAAAATTACGCCCAGTAAAAAAACATCCATAAATTGGCTGGCATGATTCCAACCGAAAAAATTCTTAAAGAACTTTTTATTAAAAATTTGTATTTTCAATCAATTTTTAAAAAATATACATAATAGGCATGAATTTAAAATTTTGACCTAACTCACACAAGTGCATCGCTATTCGTAGTTCATAAATTTATTTGTAGTCCAAAATTATATTTGCACCCCACTCCTAACCTAAATCAGCGAAACACTTTGTTGATTTATTAAGTACTAGAAACCTAGAAAAATATCTTAAAAACTAGAACAATTTAAAAGCATATCAAAAAAATAAGTTAAATGACATGCATAGAGGAATTAACAAGTTAAATGACATGCAAACCTTCTTGTAACCAAAAAATTGACTACTTTTTTGAGATTTTTGCTGGATAATTTACTTCTTTTTTGAAGGTGAATCTAAGAGGTGGAAAAACGACGCGACCGATAGAACTACGACTAGGGTTTAGGCAAGGGGAGAGAGATGGAGAGAAGGTTATTTGATGGGGTGCAATTAGCGAGAATTAGACTCGAATATAATTAGAATTTTTATAATTTTGGGGTGCAAATAGCAAAAATTGAACTGCTAATATCAACTCTCTTTTTTTTCTTTTAAAACCCCAAACCATTGACAATAAAAAGAAACTGATACAGTGAGGATATAAGAGAAAGACAAAAACAGTATATTGATGCCTTGGCTTAATTTGAAATAACCACTCCAAATATATATATATATATATATATATATATATATATATATATTATATATATATATAATGAAATTGGTCTCAAAATTTTATAACTTAGTTTCAAATAAATTAAAATTTCACATGAATACACTTAACTACTTAAGTGGTGTCGATCACACATGAATAAGATCAAAACAATAATAAATATATATTAAGTAAAAAAAAATTTAAATCATTATTTTCTGCTTAGATCATGAATGTTCACTTTTGTCACATTTCCTCCCGAACAGATGCCTCCCTCTTTAAGAGAAAAATAATTAATTATAGTTAATTTTCCATTATTTTAATTTTGTCATATGTCCAATCTGTACAAGTATGTGTACTTCATTAGTGTTCAGGACTTGTTTCCAACTAGTTATAATTAACAGACACCTAAGCACTCATAAAGAAATAACAATATTTATCCAACAAAAATGTTCAGGACGCGTATAGTTAAGGAGGGGTATTTTGATCATGCAGTCAAAAAATTCTCTCTGAGCAAAAACAAAAGATTGTCTTAATGTATTTTGAAAAACTTAACAGACTTGCACAAGTTAAATAAGACCTCTCATTGGCTCTCATGCACAAGTTATATATATATATATATATATATATATATATATATATATATATATATATATATATATATATTTATACGAGTGACAGTGCATGCGGGCCCCCCATGTTCCGCGTGACAGTACCTTTCTCGCTTCCGGCGGCCTTCACCCGCCCCCGACACGCACCAAATTATATTTAATTTATATCTATATACTATAAAGATTATTTATTTTATATAATATATTATATATATTAAATAAAAATATTTTTCTCTCTTTCTCTCTCCAATTCTGCCACCCTCTTTCTCCTCTCTCTCTCTCTCTTAATTGCCGCCCAATTTCTCCTCCCTCTCTCTCTCTCTCTCTTAATTGTGGGTCTCACTCTCTCTCCCCTCTCTCCCTATCTCTTTCTCTCTCTTTATCAAACGGTGAGTACTAGTTGGTTGGTCATTACACCGATAAGGGGATTTCGTTATATATAGTATAGATATATACGAGTGACAAGCACGGGGCTCCGCCCCTATTGCCAAGCGCGACAGTACCCGGCCGGCAACGGTGGGCTTCGCCCGCCCCCGCCGGAACATATACATATGAGTACTCAAAATGACCGCACAAAAATTTTAATTAATATTTTATAATCATTTTTTTTCAAAAACATTTATATTTTAACAAAAAATTATTTTAAAGTAGGTCTAATGATAACCTACCAATGTAGGTATAGGAGGTCTACTAAAAAACTTTTGAATTTTATGAATTTCTATCAGGCTCCGTTCGTTTGGTAGGTTTTGAGAGACATGAATTGGTTTTGGTCGAAAACCTATGTCGCAGAGGTTTTGGAAATGGGCAAAAAATAAATTCTTGTGTTCGTTTGGAGAAGGTTTAGAGAGGAAATGATGATAAACAGTGTCAAAATGATGATGAACTCCGACCAAAATGATGATGAACTCTGGCCACAATGATGATGAACAATATCAAAACTATCCCCAAATCCATCTAAATAGGTAAGTTTTGGGTATAGAAGGATTTTTCAAAAAGCAAAACCCATGGGGTTTTGGGCCAAAACCAATCCCCTCTTTTAAAATAAGCAAACGAACACTAGAATTGGTTTTGGTCAAACACCTTCCTCCAAAACCCATAGATTTTCTGTGAATGTCAATTCCTTCCTAAAAAACGTCAAACGAAGAAAAAAATTGGTTTTGATATACCCAAAATCAATTCCTTCCTCTCAAAACCCACGAAACGAACGCAGCCTCATTGTTTTTATTATGGGGATATAGTGTAATTACACAAATAGCCATTATATTTTATAAATTTCCATTTTTTTCATAATATATGTTAAGTCATTGGAATAAAAGAACGAGGCTATATTTGACAATTTTGAATGTTGCACCAAAGACAACTTCTTGTATATAATAGTTAAATATATATATATATATATCTTTATTATATAAGTGAATATTGCATTCTCCGTGCTCTTATCCTACTTTCATTTTTCACCGTTGGATCTTTCACATATTTTATCCAAAACATCTTTAATTAAAAATAAATAAACTCTCCGGAGAGAGAGATGGAGAGAGAGAAAGAGAGGAGAGAGTGCGGCGGAGAGGGAAGAGAGAGGGGGGAAATCTTTTTAAGTATATACAGATTTTTTTACAAAATAAATATTGTAATATTGATGTATATTTTTTTACGGTCATTTCGAGTACTCATATGTATATGTTATGGGTGCATCCCGCAGACGCATCGAGCACGGGCGAAACCAGCCTGGATGCGGCCAAAGGCCGCCCAACAGCATCGCGCCGGCGGTGGGCAAAGCCCACCGTCGTCGGTCGGGTACTATCGCGCTTGGTCATAGGGGCGGAGCCCCATGTCAGACACTCGCGTGTGTGTGCGCTATATATATATATATCCAAAATACTCACTAAAATATTTTTCATGCATGTTACGAAATATATATTTACATGGGAAGATTTTTGTATTTTCAGAAGATAGGAGGTGCAACATGTACTTATGTTAACTCCCTAAAGAAGTTTGAAAAATTAGTAGTATAATATAATGCAATATTAGGAGCAAAAAGATTGAAGTGAGTTACCATGATTGACAAAGGTGAAGCATACATGCAGATGGAGAAAATGGTGGCGGCGGAACCGCAAAAGAGCTTTCGCGAGTTGTCATGGAGGACGAGCATGGAGATGAGAGCAACTCCGGCAAACACAGAGCAGACGAGCGCCAGAAGGCCGAACATTCGGGCCCTCGTCTTTCTTGGGGCGTAGATCAAAAAGGTAAGCACGTAGATGGCCTCAATGAACACCCCGATGCCATTAATCGTCGACACGAGCAAGTTGTTCGGCGAAACAAAAGGTAGTCCATACCTTCAAGTTAAAACACATCACATTAGTAATTATCCATTGAAAATAAACCTTTACCACAAGACACATTCTACAAACATTGCTGTTGGAAACCTTTCATCCATAGCATTTTTATTTTTGCTTCATTAAAGTTTGTGACAAATGATATTTACGAGCAATTTGATTGTTTTTTAACAAACTATTAAGCATAGTCTATAGATAATTTTCATTGCTTGGAATTTCGAATTATCTTTGCCCCAAAGAAAAGTTGATCATAAGTAGTTTGTTAGCAAGTTCAAGCACATAAAAAAAACTACCATGACATAGTTTGCGTGGGCTAATAAGATTTGGGCCGCTGATAGATATGTTGGCGCAATTGTTTTATTGCAATGCACATTTGTGCGTGTAGTTGGGGCTCCCCACGGAAGGCGTAGAAAATGGCTGGATGGAGAAGCTCAGTGTATAACGTTTTGTTGTGAGTTCCTAAATAGGAACGGCATATAATGTAAAGTTAGACTTAGGGTTTAGCAAATGGAGCTAAATATATTTAGAGCATTATTAATAGCACACCTCATCTCGCTAATAGCCATTCTGCGATAGTAGCACCTCTCAAAAGTCTATTTTCACACCTGCTGGCTATTAGCACACCACCCAAAAACGAAAAAAAAATTGACATAGATTTCAAAACACAAAAAACAGATCCATAGAAAGAACTATTCCCCCTTCTCCTTAGGCTCAAGCTCAGGAAGAGCCTGTCATTCCTCTGTCTTCCGGAAAGCTAAACCAGGTCCAGCCATGAATTCATGAAAGACATGGAGCAAGACCCAAATCCCCTTCTATCTCCATCCAAGATTAAAAAAAAAATCTCTTGTGATAAGAAATAGAAAATGGGCCTAGCTAAGCTTGACTTCCCAAGAGAAGAAAAAGTATAATTAAGAGAAAGAGATCAGAGAATTAGATAGACACCCGAGAGAACCAAAGAGAATTGTTGCTAAAAAGAAAGTTAAAGGTGAGGCACCCTAGCTGAGATAACTACCAGAATAACCATGAAGATTAATGAAGAAGCCCTAAAAAGACAAGAGAAATCCATTTAGGCTAATAAGGCGGCTACTAAAACTCCTCTAGTCTTTGATGTTTCCTCTCCCTCTTCCACCATTTTAGGGCTTATTTTAGAAACTTGGGTGGAAGAAAAAACAGATTCTAGACCTATTTTAGAAACTCGGGTGGAAGAAGGCGTTGCTGGGCAAAATAGGAGGCGCGAGGAGGGTTTAGAAGGCGGCGCAACGGTGGTTCAACAGTTGCTCGATGGAGGTGCGAGCAGAGTTCCTACGGCGAAAATGGGAGGAAGAAAAGCTGCTAGGCGGAATCGGGAATAGGAGCGGACGGGCGGCCAGGCGAAATCTAGAAGAGCGAAAGACCTAGCAAAAACAATTTTCACGGGATTTTTAGGAGGGGGTGCTACTATAATTGTAAAATATGAGTTTATTTCTTATTTTTAAGTGTGCTAATATCGAGATTAGATGTGCTATTAACAATGCTCTATATTTAATGAAGATTTTTTTGTTCCATAAATATATTTAATGGCTATTTTTGCAACTGCTTTATGACATACTAATTTTTATCTCTGAGTTTCTCTTTGGTGATCAAATTCAATATTCATTGATGAAATTTTCGTCGCTAGACGTCAATTTTCTTATGAAAGTGCTAAATATTCTTGGTGTGCCCTCAATTTTATGATTTTATATAAAAAAAGTAATCACACCCTAATTATAATCAACAATCATGTATTTAATTCAACATCTTATTAACATTTAGAAATCATACTAACCTTCTCATGCAATTGTATAATTATCTATAACAAATTGTTTCTGCTGTCAAATCATACTAAAATTATCCAAAGCAATTCCGCCCCCGCTCGGGGGTACTAAGAGCTACGAGAATGCTGTCTTGCGAAGCTCATGCACCGAGAGAAGGCGAGCAAGGTGAATGTACTATCGTGGACTTGGGACTACCACGACCACAGGACATCGTGCACTGTCAATCTTCTTTATATATAGTTACCCATAAATCTTTATAGATAGTGCGACGGCCGAAATCGTACTCAGAGCATGGGCTAACATAATTTTAACAATATGAGTAATAAATAGGTCTTTAGAGAAGAACATGTCATGACCACCCACTCCAAATAAAATAGATTTTATAAGTACATAACACTTGAAGCAAGCTTTACCGTATTGCAATTGGACCAACGATGCTCTACGATTTCTTAGTGTTGGGGAGTGAATTGTGTACATGAGCAAAAAATGGGAGTTGTGGAGATGAGAATGCTTAGATGAATGTGTGGACACACGAGACTGAACAAAATTAGGAATCGATGTATCAGGGATAAGACATGAGTGACACCAATTGTAGAGAAGATGCGAACCGTAAAACCGCATCCGTGCGACGGAGATCTCAGGGTAAGGAAGATCCGCTCGATTATATTAAGATGGTTCGGACACGTACAAAAAGAAGACCATTAGAGACACATGTTAGGCGTTGTGAGAGTTTGAAACTATAAGAACAGACATGATGTACTTAGGCATTAGTGAGATTATGACTAAAGATAGGGCACAATGGAGACAAAGGATCCATATAGCCGGCCCCACTATAATGGGATAAAGGCTTGAGTGTTGTTGTTGTACATAACACACACAGATACACTAGCAGTCGTGCATGGGTAGGCTCATCGTGAACTTTTTTGGTGTGCATGGGCTCTGCACGTGCGACTAATTTAAAAATAAATAAAATTTATAATATTATTTTTAGAATAAAAAATGAGTAATTAAAAAACTTTAAAAACACTCAGTCTCACTCATCCTCTCTCTTCTCTGGGATACACACACACACAAGCATTAGTTCATGGGATTCCCTGTGGCCTGATGCAATAGTACATCTGCTACTTATTACATTGGGGTATTTTTTTGGACAAATAAATAATAGAAATTGAGAGAAAAACACATTTTACAAAATAATAAAAGACACAAATTAAGTCCTCTTAATTTATTTATTTTTTGAAAAGAAGTGCAATTGATCACTCACGCTCCGTGTAGGGAGTGTGAGCGACAATACCACTACTTTGCTCGATATCATCGTTGCATAGTGTTTGATAGTAGTATTGTCGTTTGTAAATACATAAAAATGTATTACATATTTTTTAATAAAAATTATTTAGTGTAATTGGTAAAGAAATGTTAATGGAAGACTCTTGGTCTCACGTTGAAGCCCTGTAATTGTAAAAATATCAACTTCGTATTTTTAATACAACCTATTTAAATAATTAATTTAATTTAAATTTTAAAATATTTGCTTTGAAATTAAATTCAATGTCTATGATTAATTTGATGGTACAATGATGAACCTCCTCATAAAACTATAGTATATAGTACGTATAGATATATACGCACTCTATCTATTAAAAATGATGATTTATATGGACACCCATAACGGCTACGAGCTATAAAGAAAACTGCAAGAATGACTATAATCAAATTGAGCTTTTACGGGTTCACAAATCTCTATGATTTTTTATTTTGATTTGTTATTAGCCTTAATCTGACCTTAGCTTGAATTGATCTGGCCATAACAACAGCCTTACAAAAATGCACCCATGCATTTTGCTAAACAAATTAGGGCCACATCCCATTTTATGCTTCATTTTGTTTTACATTTTAGCTGAGGAAAAATAAGAGGGAGAAAGAGAATGAGGAGAGAGAAAGAGAGGCGAGAGAGTAAAATCACATGCGAAACATATTACAAAATATTATATATAACTAGTTACGCAGAGCGTACGAAAAGCATCGTGAGTCGTTGCCCGCCGTCGGATCTATTGGAGGTGGGGAACACTTCCGGCTCTCTTGTTTCTCACGCCGGGTTAGCCCACGTGAGCTTAGAGACGTCGGAGCGTGACTCTCTCCGATGATTGAAGTACCAACGAACGCGGGGGTCCGGGGGCGGCGAGCCCCCGGCGGCGGTGCCGGTCAGCGAGTGGGGGTTCGGGGGCAACGCCCCCGAGCCAAATTTCGGTTTTGGATATCCGGGTGTGCGGATATACGGGTTTCGGTTTCGTGACCTATTTATAGGCGTGTAACCCGAATCTAGGGTTAAGGGTTCTTCTCAGCGGTTTTCGGCTGAGGATTTTGGAGGCGTCTACGAGGAGATTCGTGGAGAAGCGTTTCCAGCGGTGGTTCCTCCGTTTCTTGTCCAAAGAGAGGGGTGCGAGGTAGGATCGGTTTTGATCTTTGTAACCTTGTGTGTTTTGTAATCTTTTTGGTGAATACAAGAAGGTGAAGCGGAGGCGGGATAGGGGACGTAGCCCAGTTTTGGGTGAACCTCTTAAATTTGTGTGTTTTATGTGATTTTCTCTTTGTTTTTCGTTCGAATCTCTCTTCTCGGCACCACTCGTTTTTCTACAGGATCAACAAATAACTCCGTGTTTTTTTTAATCTTCAGTTTGACCGGCGGTCCAATCATAGATCAGACGGACAAAAAAATGTCCTAAAGGTTTTAGAACGACGACAAATGACAGCTAATCTTTTAACAGCAAATCTTCCTAATATCTAAACAAAACATTAAATATGAATGAGATTAAAATTTTGGAATATGAATTTATATAGTAAAATTGCAAGATAAAATTAGACACCATTATGGGAAGACTCAAGTGAAAGTTTGCGCTTCCCTAAATTTATTATTCTCTCCCTCATATGTAATTTATCACAGACACTCGTAGAACTTCAAATCTTAGAAGGAATAGAAGTGTTCTAGAAAATTTGGTTCAAATGCTATTTAATAATATGCAAGGGAATCAACACAGAGCCGATCGTTCAACAATCACAGTATTTTTGATCGGCGAAAAGGAAGTGAACATACACAAACACAAGATAACAAATGTTGTTATTTCAAGTTCACATCAGCGGAGAACACGTTCATAAAATAGTGAGGAAGAAGAAGCCTGAAAACGAGAATGAAAACGGTCGCAAGTCGCAACTAAACCATTTCGGAATGACATTCGTGTCCCCAAGAAGCACGGTAGCTTGCCAGCCCGACCCAACATTGTATGGTGTGCGCCCGCACATGCATGGTGTAGTACATATTCTCATTTGTATCATCAAATCTTCCTAATAATTACACATGCTTAATGAATGATTGAACTACCATACAAATTCATAAAGCCCAATCCATTTTTAATTTGTATGCTATCTATCATAATCAACCATTTAATGAATTTTTTATTGAAATTTGATGACTCTAAAAATAAACTATGAAAGTGATTGAAATAAATTTAGGTAATTTAAAATTAAAATAAAATTTAAACCATCAAAATTAAAAATATGTTAAATAATGATTCTCATATTGTCATCATTTAACTTTCTTAATGCAAAACTAATTCGAAAATAAAATAATAAATATTAAAAGATGATTTGGATTTTTTATCCTTTTAATATTTCTTTTAGAGCTGATTGAGGACCCAAATTATCATTTTAGGGTCATTTTTAATTGAATTACCCTCCAATTATAATTCTAAAGTCTCAATTCTGCCCAATTGAACGGAGCCTAGATATTAATATTTATAAATTATTATTCTAGGTAGATCAACTAGTGGTGTCGGTGTCAAGCATACTAAGATGGTAGTATCTACAATAATTGCAGGGGCATCAATGATTGGCCACTGTTAACTTTCAATTGAGCTTCCGTTAAAAACACAACAGTTTTTGTAATTATTTTAGATAATTCTGTGAGTTATTACGTGGCTTTTGAAAATAAGTTTTTACATGTATTTTTGGGAAAATTGTTCAACACGACAATTGTAGATATCGTCGAGATCTACAATTTCGTGTTGAACATTTTTCCTAAAAATGCATGTACAAGACGTATTTTCTTGTTATTTTCAAAAATTCACTATAGTAACGATCAGAGCGATTTTAGGGCCTTGTGCGTGTATTTTTAGGAAAAGTGTTCAACACAAAAGTTGTAGATCTCGATGAGATCTACAATTTTCGTGTTGAAAATTTTTCCTAAAAAAACATGTACAAAGCGTATTTTCAAAAGCCGCGTAATAACTCATAGAAATTGGTTTGTCAATAGCCAATTCTGGTTTGCCTTTAACAATGCCCTTTTTTTATTATTGTGGAAAATACTTTTTCTAGTTACTCTTTTCTTCGAGGGCGGACACCGTGCACCTACGACTATTTCGATTACGGATGACATTTTTAATTGCTGTTCAATTCCGAAGAAAATAGACCTCAAATTTTAATTTCAAGTACACTTTAATTCGGTCCAATAGAGTTGAACCCAAATGAATCTTTTAGGGAACGTTTGATAGATAAAATTTAATCTAAGAATTACACGCGTCAAAACAATTAATGTGCACTCGATGAAAAAAATGCTCATCAAAACGAAAAAAGCTCTCCCCAACGAAAAGTGCGTGTCCGGGAAAAAAAGCGGCACCCAGGCAAAAAGCACAAGCCCAGGAGAAAAGCGCGCGCCAGGTTTGAAAACGCGCGCCCGAGCAAAAAGCACGCGAAGAGGATTAAATGTGCGGCCGGGCGAAAAGCCCGCTTGTGCTTGGAGCAAAAGCGCACATGGGTGAAAAAAGCATGCCTGGGTGAAAAAGCATGCGCCCGGGAGAAATACGCGTGCCCGGGTGAAAAAGCGCACTCCCGGGAGAAATACACGCCATAGGCCGGAAAACGCACGCTCGCGCGTAAAAGCGCTTGCCGGGCATAATACGTACACCCGGGCGAAGAAGTATATCCATGGCAAAAAGCGCACGTCTGGGTAAAAAATGCCCGTCAGTGCGAACAATGCTCGACCTAGCGAAAATACGCTCGCCTGGGTCAAAAAATTTATGCCCGGGCGAAAAACTGCAAGCCCGAGCGAAAAAGCGCACTGGGAAAAAACGCGTCTAGGCGAAAAACGCGCGCCTCGGAAAAAAAACCGCGCACGCGCGAAAAATGCGCACCAAGGCTAAAAATATGCGCTCGGTCGAAAAAATACTATCTTGTTCGAAAAACTCTCGCCCAGACAAAAAAAGGCGCTACAGAGCAAAAAAATACGCTCCGGGCGAAAAACGCGCCCATAGTCGGAATTATTCAATTCTTTTAAAAGAATTGAATTTTTTTTAAAATGAATTTGATGAAATTCAATAAAATTGATATTCTAACTTTTTCAAGCGGCTCAAACGAACGACAAAATTAAAATTATATCTTAAATCTCAATTCAATGATCTCAATTCTAACTAAACGAACATACCCTCAGAGTCTATTTAACTCCACTTTAAAAATGGTGGACCGCTCATTTTTGTACAGCCAATTCAAAGAGCGGAAAGAGGACCACAGTGGGGGAGGACTGTAGATTATTTAAGAAAAAAACAGATGTACAGTACACTGTCATTTTCCCACCGTGAAGGCAGGATCACGGTCTGAATTTCAGATTTTTGTACAGCAGATTTACTTTTACTTTATTAATAGCTAATTTCTGTCTGTTAGTTGGCACGGTGTTGGCAGCCGTGAACGTTGTGGCATTCGTGCATTTTATGCTCAAAATTAGTTTACTTGTCTTGCCAAACATACATTCTATGATAATGCGACACTTTTGACCAAATTCACCGGAACAAATAAGCCGCGCCAAAAATTGCCTTTTTGCGGGGAAAGAAACTTAGGCTCTGTTTGAGAAACCGGTGTCGTTTTAAAAGGGAGAAGTTTAAAAGGGAGATTTTAAACTGTATTTTCAAAACTGTAATTTCAAAACCGAGGCTCTGTTTGGGTAACTTTCGTTTCGGTAGCGGTTTAATTATTTTCAAAACTATCTTCACATGAATTTTATTTATTTGAGGCCAATATTTTCTGAATTTTTTAAAACAAAATTAAGTATTAAATATGTTGATTTTTTACAAATTTGTGGATATAATTTTATTTTTAATAGGAGTTAATTTGATTAAATAAATTTTTAATAAATTTAAAAATATGTCAAACGGCCGTTTTGAAAGGGAGAATGGAGGTATCCTGGGCCTTTTCAAAACGGAGGAAAAAGCAGGTTTTAAACCGGCCGTTATAAAACGGTACCGATTTGATTGTTGCCAAACGCCTCTTCTCCGGTCCGGCTAGAACGAAATGAGGCCAAAACGGCTTCCCAAACAGAGCCTTAGGTGCGCAACTCTCACCTAATAATAGGTGGGGGAGAAATACAGCCGTATGATCTTAGATCGGACGGTATATAAAATACTGACATTATTGATTATTTATAAATACAGAAGTATTTAGGAAAATACAGAAAAATACAACCGTATGATCTCTGATCAACGGCTTAGATGGGCTCCCTCTCACCTATTATTAGGTGAGAGATACTCACCAAAAATTTTTTCTTTTGAGGGAGATTAATTAAAAAAAATACCAGGCAGAGAGGAGGCAGTTGAGCAAGGTCATGTTGTAAGGAACGCCGGAGAAATCCTCCGTGGTCTTATTCCGAATAACTCTCCGGAATGTTATGCTGCAAAAGTGAAGAACAAAATATCAAACTGGCCGAAATTTTTCTGAAAAATCAAGCATCAGCTGATTCTATGCACTGCACGTATATAATTCTCGCTATTCGCACCCAAAAATTGCATAAATCCTCATTATATTCCAGTCCAATTCTCGCTAAACGCACCCTATCGAATAACCTCCTCCTCTCCATTTCTCTCCTCCCGTTGGCTAAACCCTAGCCTTAGTTCTATCGGTTGCGTCTGTCTTTCCCCCTCTTAGATTCACCTTCTTCAAAAAAGAAGAAAATTATCCGGTGAAAATCCCCAAAAAGTAGTCGGTTTCTAGTTAGAGGAAGATTTGCATGTCAATTAACTCGTTTTCCTACTACTTATTTAATCATTTAATAAATCAGCAAAGTATTTCACGAAAAATCAAACATCGGCTGATTCTATGCAGGTATCATGAAATCATTAAAATTTATCAGGCTGGTGGTACTACTCACATGGGCGATAAGAACAGAAAGAGGGCGGTGGCATTTCCTGCACGGGAATCAGAATATTACAAAGCATAGTTACAAGAACACAGAGAAGAATATTTTAAATCAAATACTTACCAAAAATTCCAAAGATGAAATGCGCGATTTCCATCCTACCAATTCACTTCAACTCCGCCGGAATTGGTAAATAGGTAAACGGCAGCACTCTGAAGAACCAGACTCTGTGTCTCTCTCTCTCTCTCTCTCTCTCTCTCTCTCTCTCTCTCTCTCTCTCTCTCCCTCTCTCTGCTCCTCTCTCTGGCAAGAGAAATGGTTTTGCTTCGTGAAGAGAGAAGGAAAGCTATAGATTTATAGGGCAAGAGGGGAAGAAGAAGGCTATAGGTATTGAATGCATTCTTATCCGTACTGCAGACGGTCTGTTAGCCGAGAAATTATTATGTTATGCATGGAAAAGAAGGGGATTGTTATTCGCACAGCATATTTATCTATCAGCAAATCAATTTTTCACGCCTTTATTTGAGTTCATGATTCATTTTTTCATTTTTGACTTCTCTATTTATACACCAACCTTGTGTCATATTCCCTCCTTTCAAAATCCAGCCCGCACCTATAGAACGCCTGGGCCGAGCCCGACGATGACGAAGAAGAATTGGATCTTCATTGCGCTGAAGTTCGAGGTGGTGAATAAAAAATAATCCTTTTTGTTTTCTATACCGACTCACCCCTTGAACCAGTTGACATTAGACTATCTATCCCCAGATAGGCTTAAAGCCCCCTAGACCCGGAAAGGGGGGGGGGGGGGGGGGGGGGGGGGGGGGGGGGGGGGGGTGCAGTGCAGCGCATCCAACGGTGCGAGCGCGAGATGCGAGTGCGCCGAGATTCGTGCACGCTTTCAGATGAGTGCGTTGTGATGTGCACGCATCTCGGCGCACTGCATCTTGCGCTCGCACCGTTGGATCGCACTGCACGGTGCAGTGCGATCGCTGCACTGCCCCCCCCCCCCCCCCTAGACCTAAAGCTCACCCTAGTGACAACATTCGAGGCGAATTCTTCCCCTAAGCCATACAAAGACCTAGTCACCAACACAATGAAAAATTCCTCTACGCACAAAAAAGAGTCACCAAAATAAAGAGAAACTACAAGATATTGAGAAATAAAAATATTTTGAAATAAAAACCTCCCTGGAGAACTTCTGAAGGAAAAGACAAAGGAACACTCATGATTGTGTCGTAGATGCGTTCACTCTTCATCTTAAATATGCTTTGATCTTCTTCGCCGTCAACAAATTCACTTGTGGTTAGTCCTGAACAAAAAAACCGGGCCTGCCGGGCCGGCCCGAGCCCGGCCCGGTCAAGGCCTGGTCAAGCCCGGCCCGGTTCAGGCCCGAACCGGGCCGAGCTCTTACCCGGGGCCCTTGTTTGGCCGCACTACCCGGCCCGGTCCGGGCCGGGTAGAGCCCGATAATCGGGCTAGCCCGAGACCGGGCCGGGCAAAGCCCGATCCGGGACTCGGGCTAGCCCGATAGAGCCTAACGGCTCTTATTAAAGCCGTTAGGCTCATTGCCAGCATAACTGCCATGTGGCAGCCATGCTGGCACTCATGGCAGCCAACGACTCTCCTTAGAGCCGTTGGCTGCCATAATATATTATATAATATAATATTTTTTTTTTCAATTAAAAAAAACAAAAAAACCTATAAATACCCCCCCTCCCCTCTCTCTTTTCTCACACCTCTCTCTCTCTCTCTCTCTCTCTCTCTTAGCTCTCTCAATGGCGTCGTCCTCCTCAGCTCCAGCGTCGTCTTCCCAAAGTACGGCTTCGGTGGTGGAGCACAATCGTAGAGCGGGTATTTGGGAGCATTTCGACATGGTCCAAGTCGGCACCGAAAGAAAAGCGCGCTGCAAGATGTGCTCGAAGTTGCTATCCATCAGCGGCAACTCGACGCTCGTTCGACACCAAAAATCTTGCGAGTCGAAACAAGCTTCTCCCGAGTCAAGTCAAGCTCAAATTTCTGGAGCAGGACAGATTTGGACGTACGATCAAATGCGACAGCGAGAGATGCAGGCGAAGTTCGTCATCAAACGTGGGCTGCCATTCAGCGTCTTCGACAATGACGACGGCACAGAGTACATACATGGGGGGCTTCAGCCCAAATACCAAAAGGTTAGTAGAATTACTTTAAGGCGCGACACGATTAGGTTATATTTAGAAGCAAAACAAGAATTAATTACGTATTTTGAAAATTTCGAAGGACGTGTGAGTCTAACGAGCGACGTTTGGACGAGTAATTTAAATTTAGGATTAGCTTATCTTTGCATCACTTGTCATTGGATTAATCCCATTTCGTGGGAGCTAAATAAACGCGTAATATATTTTACGGGTTTTGAATTCCCGCACACGGCTATAGCTTTATATAAGGTTATTATGAAATGTGCGCGGGAATTTAAAATTAACGATAAAATACTTAGTTTTTCTCTTGATAACGCCTCCAATAATGGCGCCGCAATTGAATTGTTAAAACGAGATTTAAAACCATTTCTCAACGGCGCGTTTTTTCATACTATATGTGTTTGTCACGTCCTAAATTTAGTGGTACAGGATAGTTTAAAGGCAATGTCAACATATATTAATAAAATTCGCGACATGTTAAAAGCTATTTATTGTACTAAACAACGAGCTCAAGATTTTAGAAAATTTTGTAAAGTACAAAATCAGAAATATTTGAAACCACAATTAGATATGCCTATTAGATGGAACTCAACTATAAAATGTTAAAAAGAGCCCTTCTACAAAAAGATCTTCTAATGGAATATTATAGTTTACTTAATATTGAACACGGTTTAGGTGAAACTGATTGGACAATAATAGAATATTATGTAGATTTACTAAAGTGTTTTTATAGGGCCACCGTTGCTTTATCTGGAGTGTATTATCCAACGAGCGCATTAGTGATTGAACATTTCGTACATATCACATAAAGATTTAGTTATTATAGAAAACACTAAGGTTGGGCTCCTTTAATTAAAGTAATGGAAGAAATTTTTTTAAAATATTATAGAGAAATACCGCCTATGTTTTCGTGCGCCGCCGCTTTAAATCCGCTACTTAACGTAGAAGGCGTAGGAAATTTGATCGACGAAATCAATACTAATCTAACCTTAAATATAAATTATGATGATGCTGACTCCGTTACTAGTACAAGTTTTACTAATTTTTTTACGCAAAGTTATAATTATTACAATAACTTATACGGGTCACGACCCCGCGAAGAAATAACGCAACCCAAAACGAAGGATAGTCTTAAAAATAAAATTTTAGATTTAGCTTCTAGGAAAAAAGCGCGCACATCTGGTAGTTTAGATGAATTAGGATTATACACAAAAACTCAATTTAGCGATTTTATGAGTTCGGACGAGATCGAAAACTTCGATATCTTAAATTGGTGGAAAGGTAAAGCTAATACCTATCCTGTTTTGGCCTGTATGACCCGTGATTTATTAACTGTCCAAGCTAGTACAGTAGCTTCGGAGTCTGCTTTTTCTCTTAGTGGCAGGGTTTTGAACGAGCGGAGGAGCCGGCTTAACGAAGATTCGCTGGAGGTTTGCATATGCTACAAGGACTACTTGGACAGCGTAAAGAGGAAGCAACACATAACAGCTTTGGAGGATAGCTCGGAGGAGATAGAAGACGAAATGGACGCGTTGAACTTGAATCTACATGATGATTAAATCCGCAGTCCAATCTAAATGTACTTTTTTTAAAATATGTAAAATTTTTAATTAAATTTTATAAGAATCATAGCTTTTATAGGTTTGTATTTTCAATTTTGTATTTTGTACAAATGTACGACTTAAATTTTGTAATATTTTAAATTTTTTGTACCAAATTTTCAATATTAATAAAATTTTTTGTTCCAAATTTTAGTTCAAATTTTTGTTCAATATTAATAAAATGTCATTATTTATTATTTATAAAAATAAAAAATTAAAAAAATTATAATTTAATTTAAAAAAAGAAAAAACCGGGCCAGCCCGGATCGGGCCCGAGACCGGCCCGGTCCTGCCCGGCCCGGCCTGAAGGGCCGGAGCAGGCAGCATATCAGTGCTGCCTGCCCGGCCCGGGCCGGCCCGATTCCAGGGGAGGACCGGCCCGGCCCGGCCCGATGCAAGAAAAAACCCGATCAGGCCCGGTCCAGGCCGGCCCGATCGGGCTTTATGTTCAGGACTGCTTGTGGTTGTTGTAAGGGAGTCTTGGATCTCCTTTGGACGTCAGGCACGAAGACTCTCTCAAATAATTCATTTCGCGCATGAGAGTGCTTCAAAGATCTTTTGCGTAGATGCCATAACCACGCACTTCCCACTTGGCAACAAGTGCAAATCTTTTACAATGGCTTGAATTTCCAAACGAGACAAATTATTGACGCGGCCGACGGGGGAACGTTAAATAACAAAACCCCGGACTCCGCTCAAGAGCTTTTCGAGGAGATGACCATGAATGTGTATCAATGGAATATGCCCCGGCCTAGGCCTAACAAGCCAGCCGGTATTTTTGAAATAGTCGCAAATGCTGATTTAGCTTTACAAGTTGAGCGCTTAACAAAGCAAGTGGTAGAGATGTCTGCTTCCTCCGCCACTCCTCCTTGGGCAAATAATGTTTTAATTGAAGAGCAGGTTGACTACATGAGAAATCCGCCTCGACCTTCCTATAACCCCAAATTCGCTCCGTACAACAGCACTTACAATGCGGGTTATAGGAATCATCCGAATTTCTCATGGAGCAACCAAGGAAATGCTCAACGCCCTCTAAATATTAATCAACCTCCTAATCCCCCTCTAAATTTAAATCCTCAAAATTTTAATCCACCCGGTTTTTCACCGCAACAGCAAAAGCCCTCTCCCCTTGAAGAGGTTTTTGCAAAATATGTTGCTACAAATGAATCGAACATCCTGAACCTCACCGGATCGATCCAAAATTTAGAGAATCAAGTGGGGTAGCTAGTGAAAATGTTCTCCGAGCGTCAGCAAGGAACTCTACCGGGAAATACTGAGCAAAATCTAAAGGAAAGCGCGAACGTGATTACTCTCCGCAGTGGAAAGGAGGTGGTTTCAAAACAGGATGAACCCAAGATAACTCCTCCTCCTCCTCCTCCTCCTACTATTTTATCTTCAAATTTGCCTTATATATTGAATGGATAAGGCTAATGTGTTGTGAATAGTGTTTATGGTTTCGCAGAAGAGAGAAACAGTCGGATAGCAGATAGCGCGCAACATCAACTAAATAGCTTGTACACATTACCACACCATATATTAATTTGCCATGTGTTTCAATTTGTATTTAATGAAAATTAAAAGAATTGAAAATATAATACAAAGTAAAAATAAATAAATAGAAGTGTGAAAAAACTAGGTGACGATCAAAAAATAAGGACAAAACAGGAAAACCAAGAAATGAATCTCATAGTTAGCCTTATTGTTTGAGGACGGCTACACCAAAAAGGCAAAATGTGGTTCCTTGTTAAAAAGGAAAATTAATTAATATAAGGTGCAAATGTGGCTATATACGAGTGAAATTGCACCTGGGCCGTGCGGGCGGGACATTTGACGGGGGCGGCAAAATTCAGCAGGGCGGCGTCATTCGTCGGGGTCGGCGATATTCGTCGGGGGCGGCGTCATTCGTCAAGGGCGGCGACAGTCGTCAGAGACGACGACATTCATAGGATGCGACGATATTCATCGGAGGAGCATGTTACCCCGGGCAGCACATGTAAGCATCAACTCACCATTTCTCCACTCTTCAGCGGTGTTACATATCGGTAGAGGTTTTGGGGTGCATCTAGGAAAAACTCCACTAACGGGAGGAAGGGCCAGCGGTCACCGCATGATCGGCCGAGTTGAAGAAGCCAAACCCGCCGTTTCCGCCGCCAACCGCCAACATGCACGAAACGCACGTCACGCCCCGCCATAACCGAACCCCACTATTGGGGTGCGACTAGCCCGCACCCCACTAGTGGGGTGCGAATAGCCGCACCCCCCATAGTGGGGGGAGCGGCCAAACCGCACCCCACAAGGGGTGCGGCCAAGCCGCACCTCCTTGGGGTGCGGCCAGGCCGCACCCCATGTGAGGTGCGGCCAGGCCGCATGTAAGACCCCTACCCCCGGACTTTCCCAAAACTTGGAAGGACGGAGGGAACAAGAAGGGAGATGGGCCCCGAAAACAGGACAACAAGTAGCAGTCGAGGCCCTTCTAGCCTTACTCCGGGTCTTACTGCCCAGAACCGCCGTCTCATGGTGGACTGTCACCACTTAACGCCGATTCTGTCGGCAAGATCTAAAGGAAGCACTCATAGTTAACATTCCATAGGAGAAACATATCCATCCATAAACCAAAAGACATAGAAAGGTAGTATCATAGTCTGGTACAAAAATCATAAGGGAGTACTCGGGAACAAACCCGGTCAAATAAAGCTGAAACTAAAACTCCTCGAAAACTAAAGTGACTATGACATAGTCCTCATCACCAAGTACTAAGACTCTAGGACGAAATCTCACGGTAGTACGGCCGCCAACGGAAGGGGCTCCTGAATCAGTAGCTCCTGCCGGATCAGGTCCTCCTGTCCTCTGGTGCTGGGTCTCCTGGTGCTGCCTCCCCTGTGTTAGGTCACAACCGACCGTCAGTCTAAAAGACTCAGCAACAACCTCCCCGCCTCCCCCCGCGACTTCTAGGCACCGGGCGGAGAGGAGGAAGAGGAAGGACACAAAGCAGCATAATCTCAAGCAGATGGCGAATGGCGGGTTAATTAATTATAGCTCATATTTAAGTAAATGAACACGGTAAACTAAATATGAACAGGCGAGTATGAAGTAAGGCAATAACCATTGCACAAGAAAACTAGCATCATAAGCAATATCACAATATAAGAGAAGCAATAGAAAGTGTAACGTATCGCAGATTTAAGGAGCATCCACTAAAAGTAAACAAACCATGGTACATGGGGCAACAGTGAGGTTTTCATATTTCTAAGGAAGAAAACCTTAACTTATCAATTCAATAGATAAGTCAAGGGGTCGTTTTGCAGGGCCCATCATATAAGGCATCCCATACTAATTTATATGATGGGGGTATAAAGGGGGAAGATGAGTGATATGATGTATGCTATGTGATGCAATGATGCACATTATTATGAAATGATGATTTACTCACACACACGACTTTGTACGTACAGACCTTGTAAGTTCCCCATTGTTCAAGGTGTAGCTATCACCCAGGGTCTCACTACCGTGGTCATAGTGACAGTGGGTCGGGCTCCCCCACTTCTAGGCGGGTATACACACTACCAGGCCTAGACCTCTCCACACTCCCTCCGAGACCCACGCGTGGGCGGACTAGTCATGCTTTTTGCTGCGCGTCAGACTTAGATAGGCCAAGTATGAGTTTAGGGATGGTGGCTTCTCCACATCATCAACTAAGCCAGAACCCTAACCTTCATCAATCGCCCGAGTCAACGTATGTCCGCCGGTGTGCCAGCCCTGACCATACCGAAGACCCGCCACAGATTCCATTTGTTCATAAAAGCTTTACCCCGAGCTTACAGCTCGCTATTAATCGTATAAATCACGGGCTCAGCCAGCCTCTCACTAGGCCTCAATACGAGTTCATTTCCAATGTAAGCATGTGGAATTGCTAAATAATGTATTCACTTGACTCTAAATTACAAGTTCTCTCCCAGTTGACCCTACTCTTGTAAATTTGAATGGTGAACCCAAATTATCGTACCAATCCTCACCTTATCATGTGGGGTTGATTACATTGTAGCATGATCCGATCGACACAGTGCCCTTACCTTAGCTTATAGACTTAGGGATTTAGAAATTTACCTTGGACTTCCCGAGGCAAAGACCTAAGTGCCTTGGGGTAGGATAAGTGATGTGGGATCACGCATCTGAGACCTCCACAAGACTTGAAGTCGTTTTAACTCGTCTTAATTACACTACCTTAAATGGTCACTTTAGATTCTCCTCGTATTGCTTTAGTTCCTGTTCCAACATGGGCCTGAGGTTCTATTGATCCGACACGCCCTCGAGTGGTTAACTTCTAATGATTTGAGTCTATAGTATTTAGCAATTACTCCAAGGAATTCATATTAACTTGAGTTTCAAGCCCCAAGAGGTTAAGTTTCAGGAGGAGAGCGATTTGTTCAAATGGAATCTTTGTAATCGTTTTCATTGGAGAAGGCGTCTGTTGTCTTCCGAGTATATGAGCATTATTAATGGGCCTTATGAGATTAAGATTTAAATCTCCCACGTTTGGTATTACTCAACGATCAAGATTCACTTAATGAGTATTCAATTTATTCCGGTTACCGAAAGGCATTTCACTATTCACCGAAGGCCTGCCCAACCCTATTCTTGAAGAGGGGACTTCCTTTCATTTTGCTGGCCCAAATGTTATGAAACCTCTCCCTACCCAGAGTCCTTACTTAATTAAGTTGCTCACCAAAAATTGAGGTGGTTCCGAGGTGTATATCTTCCCAGTTTTACTCCTCTTTTCAATTCAATCCCCTAGGGGTAATCTAAAGTAAATTAAGTCTAAAGCTTATGATTTTTGAACAGAGGTTGGGTCTAAGGGTGTCCCTAGCCCTGTAAAACTTTGGGGACAGTCGGGTGTCTCAATAGGTATGGGGTCCATCTTAGTGAATTGGCTCATACTAAACTAGGCCTTGGTAAAAATGAATTTCCTTAACAGAAGATTTGGCTCAAAAAGTTGTTATTGCAGTCCCAAGAATGATTTATTTCAGTTTAATTTATTCCTTAACAGAAGATTTGATTTTTCAAATCAGATTATTTTATCTAAGGAAAAAGGATGAAGCAGTATATAAGAGATACAAGAAGAAGTATACACAGACATATACAAGAGGATACATGAGATAGAATATACTTGTGAAATACACAGACAGAAAGAAGATATACATAAATCTTCATCTACAGCAGCAACTTCATTCTCTAAGAATAACTGAAATCTTCTCTCAGAAGCATCTGCTGGTTCTTAGTCTTCTACATCCAAGAGGAAGCTTCACCAACTGTCAACAAACTCTATCAGACAGTGGGAGCTTTACACCAACAACAATCCTCTAGTCTTCTCTCAGATCTTATTGAGAGAGAAGAACTTCATAACCCTTCTTTTTTGTGGGTTCATTCTTTTTACCCCACCTTGTACAGGGTTTTAGCTCCCTTTAAAAGTTAACCTTTGGTGGCAGGGAACCTGATCAAAAACATGTGGTTTGGTTTGAGCACCTGATCAAAAGCTCAGTGGTGTTTGGGCACCTGATCAAAAATCCCACTGGTGAAGGGCACCTGATCAAAAACCTTAGTGGATTCCTACCAAGGGTGGTAGAAGAGTGGATGTACCCAGGTTGATTGGGGAACCACTATAGATCCTTGTGTCGTTGGTGTGTTTGTGTTATTTTCTGTACTGTGCTGTGTTTGTTGTTTTGTTTTTCTACTCACTCAATTACACACATATATATATATCATTATTTTAATTCCGCTATAAAATAAGTTAAAACTTTTAATACTCTATTCGCCTCCCCTCTAGAGTAAATCTAAGATCTAATACCTCACTTTCAATTGGTATCAGAGGTTGGTTGGTTGGTTACACAGGCTAACACTTGAATCCAAAGATTAATTAGATCTTAACTTCTTCTAGAGTTTTCTTTTTCTAAAAAAGAAACTCATGGCATAGAACAAAGATTACTCAAGCACAAGATCTCCTATGTGCAATTTTAACAAGTTTGCATTATGGAAAGCAAGGATCAAACTATATATGAACTCTATTGATGAAGATATTTTTAACTCTATTTTGGCAGGACCTCATACTCCATCAACAGTAATAAGCAATGAAACATCAACCAATACTCATGCTATTCTACCTCCTGAGTGGACAGAAGCACAGAAGAAACTAAGGAATGCTGATGCCAAAGCTATGAACATCTTGGCATAGACCATGTCTGATGACATATTTCAGAAAGTTGTGGACTGCACCTTAGCCAGGGGCATCTGGAACTCTCTCGACAACATGGTTGATGGATCTGTAGATGAGAGAAAGGATAGGTGATACGGTGAAAATGAGTGTTACGCAAGTGCACGTGCCGATTCAAGTAATAAAGTATAAGTAAGATCGTCTCCACAGGAAAGTGTTAATTTAACGCTCACAAGTACTAATATTATTCTTTTCTTTGAATCCAAGTAAATAATTCAAAAGTTGGTTGCGTGAAGAAAAATTAAAATAGGAAAATAAATTTAATTAATTAATTCAATGAGTTTTTATTTTTATTTTTTTGAGAAATACCAATTTTTAGAGAAAGTTTGCATGTGGATTTCCTAAGTCCATGTGATATGAAATTTCAAAAGATTTAGTTAAATATTTGTAAAATTATTCTCCTAACGCAAATTAAATGTAGGACTTATTACCTCTCGGTCTCCGAAATCCGTACACATCGACTAATCATGAAGAAAGTGAAATCTCTTTCTACTTCCAATGATTAAATTAAAATATGCGAATTACTTTCGTCACTCCTCTCTCAAATTTTGCGACGCGGTATTTGGATGAAGAATTTTTGGTTAAAGATTTATGTGGTTCCTCTCTCGATTTATTCCACATAAGAAAATGGTTTGTATAACTTTGCGTGCAACTCCTCTCTCGATTTATGAATACACTCCAAAGAGATATACAAAGCTTGACACAAAATCTTCAAAATGTAATCGCACACTTAAAACGGACAAAGAATTGAAGCAAATAATTTAACAGAATTGTGTTCTAATACATATCACAAAAGACAAAGTACTTTTCCACACACAAAGCTACAGATTTTAGTTCATGCTAATTGGAATAAAATAACAAATAAGAACATCCTTACAAGACATGCTCAAAGACATGGTTGAAGAAGGTAAGTTTTTCATTCCAAAGTTGCAATATCTCTCTCTCGGATTGGAATTGGTTGGCTCTCCAAGTAGGAAGAATTCTCCTTGCCGAAAATATCTTCTCCTTTCTCCTCAATTTTTGTCATTCTCCCCCCAATTTCCTTCTTTTTTCTTGCTCTCCTTTCCCTCTATTTTATAATTCAAATTAAGTAACTTCCCAATTTCAATTCTTGTAACCGCCATCTTCTATATTTAATTCTCCTCATTAGAATCACATAATAAGCCTTCTAATTCCGTCTCCAGCCAGCTGTCCGCCTGTGCATAACTGCTGCCACCTCATCATATGGTTTTAAATAATCGCGCCATTTATGCCATGTTTTCAGCGCCCGCTTGTTGTAACCTTGTTGTAACCCTGTTGCGACAAATCCGCCTGCATTAATTATTCCTCCATTTCTTTTCTTTCCATTCTGAACACTCATTTAATTCCTGCATATTAAACTCGAATTTAAGCAGAATCACCATGAAATAATTACTTTGTAATTTATAATTAATTAAGTTTATTATATCAAAGTTTCATATTAATATTCATCATTTCATAGTGCAAAATGTGTTATTCATAGACCAAATAACTTCTATTTTAGGAAGTTATCACACCCCCACACTTAGATTTTTGCTAGCCCCTAGCAAAACTACATACAAATTTTTTGATTCATATGAGCTTGCATGCTCAAGATTTATAATATAAGGAGGCTAAGCAAGCAACAACATTGTATAATTTGCCAAATAAACATATTTGAGTAAGTTAGGGAAATAGTGGGAATAATATTCAAATGAGACTTCACATAGTGTGTGTGTGTGCGATTCTCTTTTAAATCAATCGTTCCAATCCAAATTAATACATCTAAACATCTATAAAAAAATAATTCTGAGTAGAACAATGCTAATAACCATGATTAGTCCATTACAACAATAATTTAGTAAAAACAAGGAATGGAAAGGATTCTCAACAATATGGTCTTTTATAACAAATGAGAAAGGATTTTCAAAAAGCAACAATCCCCTAGTGCTTAGGTCATGAAGACACACATTTATTACTTTTTTATGTACTCATGATAGGGATCTTTCCAAATATTTGAATGCTTACTTAGGCCACGTATCACTATAGTACTAAATATATATATTTTTTTCTTTTTATAAATATATCATCATAATAGGGATCATTCCAAACATATGCATGTTTAGGCCACATATCATTATGAGACGTTCTCCTTTTTTTTAACATATACTCACATAGCAGGGATCATTCCAAGTAAGCAAGCAAATATCCAGGCCACATATCACCATAAGCAATTTGTCTCTTTTCACTTTTGATTTTTTTTTCATGATTTAACACACTAGCATGGATGTCACTTGAGAAAATCCACAAGATTAATATTCAAGAATGAAGTTGAGTTTCCAAGATGATAGCAAGTGATGGTTCGATAAATGATATTTACTAGTTCATTATTGCTTTGGACTAAACAATGCTTATTTTGCTTTTGACTACTTTTGAATTTAATTTTTATAGAAATTTAAAATATATACAACTTGTTTTAGAGCTCATGAAATAAAGAGAAGTAATGTTCAACAAATTTTTCAAAAGAATACTCCCATTATTCCCTAACTTTGGAAAATAAATATACATTCATTTGGCAAAATAATTATCCTTGCTACTTATGAAAATAACGGGGTGGTAAAATTTTATAGTGACAAAGGTTATCAAATATAACCAACCCACCCCCACACTTTAGAATTTAACTTGCCCTCAAGTTAAAACATATGTATTCATATAACAATATAAATTGAACAAAATACTCCCCTTCCAAACATAGGAGTATGTTGGATCCATTCAACTAGCTCCAAGCTCCATGTAGTAGATGACCTTGGGCTCGGCATGTCACATTTTCCTGCAACATAAACTCACCAAAAACAATACATGCATAGCAATATCCCAATAAAATATAATATTCAGCAGCATAATGATCAACCACAAGTAGTCACATGTGGGTCCTAGCTTCCACAACAATATTCGTTCAGAAAAACATAACCAACCCAGCAGAATAGTGTAGAAAGTAACAATCAAAACACATCTATGGTTCAAGCAAAAAGCAGTAATTATGCAAAGAAATTATATTAAAAATTAAAAATAGCTTCCTATTCTACATTTTATTGGGTTGCCTCCCATCCAGCGCCTAATTTAAAGTCCCGGCAGGACCTAATGATAGTGTTTATGCTAATATGGTTACCACCACCTCACATTGCTCATTTTGTTGGAAATATATCTTAAGGCGTTGTCCGTTGACTTTAAATTCAGATTTGTCTTTCTCATTTTGTATGGTCACAACCCCATATGGGTGTACCTTTGTTACACGAAATGGTCCTGACCACCTAGATTTTAGTTTACCCGGGAATAATCTCAACCTTGAATTATATAATAATACTAATTGTCCTTCCCGGAATTCCTTAGGTGAAATCCTAGCGTCGTGCCATTTCTTCGTCCTTTCTTTATAGAGCTTATGATTCTCATATGCATGAAATCGTATTTCATCGAGTTCGTTTATTTGGGCTAAACGATTTTTATCTGCATTATTAAAATCAAAATTCAATTTCTTAATAGCCCAAAAAGCTCTATGCTCTAGCTCAACTGGTAAGTGGCATGCCTTACCAAATATCATCCGATATGGAGTCAACCATATAGGTGTTTTGAATGCAGTCCTATAAGCCCAAAGTGAATCATTCAACTTGTGTAACCAATCCTTACGGGTTGTACTCACTATCTTTTCTAAGATTGATTTAATTTCTCTATTTAAAACTTCGACCAAACCATTGGTTTGTGGGTGGTAAGATAAGACAACTTTATGTGTTATCCCATATTTATTTAACAAGGATTTAAAATGATAATTGCAAAAGTGTGCCCCCATCACTAATGATAGCCCTTGGTGTGCCGAACCGACTAAAAATATGTGACTTTAGAAATTTTAGTACGGATTTTGCATCACACTTTTGAGTTGGAATTGCCTCCACCCATTTGCTAACATAATCAACCGCTAGTAGAATGTAAAGATGTCCATTTGAATTCACAAATGGACCCATAAAATCTATCCCCCAAACATCAAATATCTCAACTTCTATGATATTATTAAGGGGCATACTCACTCCTCTATTCATATTACCGGTGCGTTGACACCTATCACATTGTTTTACAAATTCATGGGAGTCCCTAAATAAATTTGTCCAATAGAATCCAGCTTCTAAGACCTTCATAGCCGTCCTAAGTCCTTGAAAATGTCCTCCATAAGGAGATGCATGACATTTGTGAAGGATACTTGGGACTTCTCTTTCGGGGACACATCTACGAATCATTTGATCGGCACAAATTTTAAATAAATGTGGTGCATCCCATAAATAAGATTTCACTAAATGAAGGAATCTCTTCTTTTGTTGAAAACTTAAATCCGATGGTAAAATATTACTAACAATATAATTTACAAAATCAGCATACCATGGAGTATTATCACTAGTAATTGCAAGAATATACTCATCCGGAAAGTTTTCCTTAATCTCTACTTGGCTATTCCTTTCACATTCTTGTTCTAGCCTTGATAGGTGGTCGGCCACTTGATTTTCAGCCCCCTTACGGTCCTTAATTTCTATATCAAACTCTTGTAATAGTAACACCCACCTAATAAGACGGGGTTTAGCATCTTTTTTCTCTACCAAGTATTTGATAGCCGAATGATCAGTAAAAACTATCACTTTAGAATTTATTAAATAAGAACGGAACTTATCAAATGCAAACATTACGACTAAGAGTTCCTTCTCAGTTGTAGTGTAGTTTATTTGTGCATCATTAAGTGTTTTGCTAGCATAATATATAGTATAAAAAATTCTATCCCGGATTTGTCCTAAAACAACTCCTACGGCATAATCACTGGCATCACACATAAGAACAAAAGGTGACGACCAATCCGGTGTTGTGACAATAGGTGAAGAAACTAGCTTGTGTTTTAATGTGTCAAAAGCGTGCAAACAGTGGTCATCAAATATAAAAGGGAGTGTCTTTTTCTAACAAGTTACATAAAGGTTTTGATACTTTAGAGAAATCTTTAATAAACCTCCTATAGAACCCCGCATGACCTAAAAAGCTACGAATGCCATTGACATTCTTAGGAGGAGGAAGCTTTTCAATAACTTCTATTTTAGCCCGATCTACCTCCAAACCCTTGCTTGATACTTTATGGCCTAAGACAATTCCCTCTCTCACCATGAAATGACACTTCTCCCAATTTAGCACTAAATTTGTCTCAACACATCTTGTTAACACCTTCCTAAGAACTTCCAAACAACAATCAAATGACTTCCCAAACACAGAAAAATCATCCATAAACAGCTATATTCCTTCATCCATTAAATCAGTAAAAATAGATATCATGCACCTTTGAAAAGTGGCGGGTGCATTACATAATCCAAATGACATTTTGCGAAATGCAAACGTACCATAAGGACATGTAAATGTGGTCTTTTCTTGATCTTCCGGAGCAACCATAATCTGATTATAACCGGAATATCCGTCCAAGAAACAAAAATAATCATTACCCGCCAACTTGTCAAGTACTTGATCAATAAAAGGTAGTGGAAAATGATCCTTCCGAGTTGATTTATTTAGTTTTCTATAATCCATACATATTCTCCAACCGGTAACCGTCCTAGTTGGTATCAACTCGTTGTTATCATTTTTCACCACCATAATTCCTCCCTTCTTCGGTACACATTGTACCGGACTCACCCACTTGCTATCCGAAATAGGGTAAATAATTCCTGCATCTAACCATTTTATTATCTCATTCATAACTACTTCTTTCATGGGTGGACTAAGCCTACGTTGATGTTCAATTGACCCTTTAGCATCATCTTCTAATATTATTTTATGCATACAAATCGAGGGGCTAATGCCACTAATATCTGCTATAGTCCATCCCATGGCCTTCTTAAATTCTTTCAAAACAAGAAGTAGTTTTTCTTCATCTTCAAATTTTAATGATGCATCAATTATTATCGGAAGAGTATTTTCTTCTCCAAGAAAAGCATATTTAAGATGTTCCGGAAGAGGTTTCAAATCTAAAGTTGGAGGTTCAATAATTGAGGGTTTCATAATTTTTGGTTCACTTGTCCTAGTTATAGATTCAAAACTCCTAAAGATAGGCAATTTATAATGGGATTCTAAGACCGTCACACATTCATCCAATTCTAAATCATCATCCCACTCTTCATTTGTCAAAATTGTGAGAAGTCTTTGTTCTAGGTCATCTTCATTACCCTTAATTAATTGATTTTTAAACTCCACTTCTTCAATACAGTAACAGTCTACTTTTTAATTTGGAAATTTCATAGCTTTTAGGATATTGAATGTTACTTCCTCTTCATTAACTCTCATTGTTAATTCCCCTTTTTGTACGTCAATTAAAGTTCTTCCGATTGCTAAAAATGGCCTCCCTAAGATTATGGGCACATCCTTATCCTCTTCCATGTCCAACACTACAAAATCGGCCGGAAAAATAAATTTCTCCACCTTAACCAATACATCCTCAACAATTCCCTTAGGGAATGCTAAAGTCCTATCGGCTAATTGGAGAGTAAGAGTTGTTGGAGCTATCTCTCCTAGACCTAACTTTGTATAAATAGATAAGGGCATTAAATTGATGCTCGCACCTAAATCACATAATGCTCTCCCGACAAATTTCACTCCTATGGAACACGGTATGGTAAAACTACCGGGGTCCTTAAGTTTTTGAGGCAATTTCTTTTGCAAAATTGCACTACACTCTTCGGTTAATGCAACTATTTCTCTATCTAGAAATTTTCTTTTCTTAGATAAAATATCTTTCATAAACTTGACATAAATGGGCATTTGCTCTAATGCCTCGGCAAATGAAATATTAATTGTAAGCTTCTTAAAAATTTTCATAAATTTTTGAAATTGTTTGTCAAGTTTTGTTTTATTTAATCTAGATGGAAAAGGTGGAGGAGGGTAAATAATTTCTTTCTTTTTATTATTTTGTGGATCTACTTCCACTTCCTCCGGCTCCTTAACTTCTATAGACTCTTCTCTCCTAATCGTATTTTCTCTTGCATCTTCCTCCCTTAACTTCTCTAGCAATCCATCCCCACTTGAGATCTCTACCCCACTCCTTAATGCAATAGCTTTACAATGATTATTTGGCTCTTCCCTTGTTGGATTAAGTGTGGTGTCAGATGGTAGCGATCCTATTGTTCTCTGATTTAAAGCATTGGCCAATTGGCCAATTGTGGATTCTAAAGATCGGAGTGAAGACTCAATATCACCCATCCTAGAGTCATTCTTTTGAAACAAACCTACAATATACTCATCAGTCAATGTCCTATTATTGGTTTGTTGATTATGCATATGGGTTGGTATAGAATTAATGTTTTGATTGAAACTTGGTGGTTGCATTGTATTTTGTGAATTTTTCCAAGAAAAATTGGGATGATTTCGCCATTCTGGATTATAATGATTGCCAAAATTTGAAGGTCCTTGCCTTTGTTGGCCTCCAAGATAATGTACTTCTTCAGTTACTTGGTTTAATTGTTCCACTGTCATTGGCACACTTGTTGAAGGGGTAGATAAAGAATCTAACCTCTTATTTATTAAATTAAATTGAGTGGCCATTTGAGCTGCTAACGAAGTGATTTGATCTACTTGATGAATACCGGCTTGATGGTTATTACCTTGCCTTTCGAATTCTTGGTAATTGTTAGAAGTAAGATCTTCTAAAATTTCAAAAGCGTCTTCTGGATATTTCTTTAATAAAGACCCTCCCGCAGCTCCGTCAACTAGGATCATCGTAGTGGTTTGTAACCCGTTATAAAAAATTGTGACTTGTTGGTGTTGGGCCATCCCGTGATGTGGACACTTCCTAAGCATTTCTTTAAACCTTTCCCACGCTTCATAAAGTGTTTCACCATGATTTTGGACAAAAGTGGTGATGTCTCTAACCAGCTTAGCTATTTTAGAAGGTGGAAAATATTTATTCAGGAATTTCTCTTCCAATTGATCCCACGTAGTGATGGAACCAGGAGGTAGAGAGTTAAGCCAATCTTTAGCTCGACCCTCCAAAGAAAATGAGAATAACCTCAATTGAATAGCTTCATCCGAAGCCCCGTTTACCTTGTACATATCACAGATTTCTAAGAATGTTCTTAAATGAGCGTTTGCATTTTCATGATTAAGACCCCCAAACTTGTTATGTTGTACTAGTTGCATTGTGGTAGAGTCTATTTTAAAATTATTAGTGGCGATTGTGGGTCGCGCTATACTAAATTGCTAACCTCCTCTTAACGGTGCGTTATAGTCTCGACAAGTCATTCGCGGTGCAGCGTTTTGAACATTATGACCATTGTGTTCGACTTGACCATTAGGGTCCACCTGACCCCCATGATCATGACCATCATGACCATTCCCATTCCCGTTATTTAAACCGTTTGGATTCATAGTAGGATGACTAGAATGCTCTAAGCAAAAAGCTCTTCTATTTTGCCTACACTCACGCTCAATTTCTAAATTTAGCGGGAATAATTCAATAGGCCGAAATCTGGACATAAACTAAAGTAATGCAATTAAAATAAGTAAAACTGACAAACAATGAAATAAAACAAAAACAGTACTTGAGCTCCAATTACTAAGGATTTACTAATATTGCAAAAAACGCTAAATTAGTACACCTCCCTGGCAACGACGCCAAAAACTTGATACGGTGAAAATGAGTGTTACGCAAGTGCACGTGCCGATTCAAGTAATAAAGTGTAAGTAAGATCGTCTCCACAGGGAAGTGTTAATTTAACGCTCACAAGTACTAATATTATCCTTTTCTTTGAATCCAAGTAAATAATTCAAAAGTTGGTTGCGTGAAGAAAAATTAAAATAGAAAAATAACTTTAATTAATTAATTCAATGAGTTTTTATTTTTATTTTTTTGAGAAATACCAATTTTTAGAGAAAGCTTTGCATGTGGATTTCCTAAGTCTATGTGATATGAAATTTCAAAAGATTTAGTTAAATATTTGTAAAGTTATTCTCCTGACGCAAATTAAATGTAGGACTCATTACCTCTCGGTCTCCGAAATCCGTACACAGCGACTAATTATGAAGAAAGTGAAATCTCTTTCTATTTCCAATGATTAAATTAAAATATGCGAATTACTTTCGTCACTCCTCTCTCGAATTTCGCGACGCGGTATTTGGATGAAAAATTTTGGTTAAAGATTTATGTGGTTCCTCTCTCGATTTATTCCACATAAGAAAATGGTTTGTATAACCTTGCGTGCAACTCCTCTCTCGATTTATGAATACACTCCAAAGAGATATACAAAGCTTGACACAAAATCTTCAAAATGTAATCGCACACTTAAAACGGACAAAGAATTGAAGCAAATAATTTAACATAATTGTGTTCTAATACATATCACAAAAGACAAAGTACTTTTCCACACACAAAGCTACAGATTTTAGTTCATGCTAATTGGAATAAAATAACAAATAAGAACATCCTTACAAGACATGCTCAAAGACATGGTTGAAGAAGGTAAGTTTTTCATTCCAAAGTTGCAATATCTCTCTCGGATTGGAATGGTTCGGCTCTCCAAGTAGGAAGAATTCTCCTTGCCGAAAATATCTTCTCCTTTCTCCTCAATTTTCGTCGTTCTCCCCCAATTTCCTTCTTTTTTCTTGCTCTCCTTTCCCTCTATTTTATAATTCAAATTAAGTAACTTCCCAATTTCAATTCTTGTAACCGCCATCTTCTATATTTAATTCTCCTCATTAGAATCACATAATAAGCCTTCTAATTCCGTCTCCAGCCAGCTGTCCGCCTGTGCATAACTGCTGCCACCTCATCATATGGTTTTAAATAATCGCGTCATTTATGCCATGTTTTCAGCGCCCGCTTGTTGTAACCTTGTTGTAACCCTGTTGCGACAAATCCGCCTACATTAATTATTCCTCCATTTCTTTTCTTTCCATTCTGAACACTCATTTAATTCCTGCATATTAAACTCGAATTTAAGCAGAATCACCATGAAATAATTACTTTGTAATTTATAATTAATTAAGTTTATTATATCAAAGTTTCATATTAATATTCATCATTTCATAGTGCAAAATGTGTTATTCATAGACCAAATAACTTCTATTTTAGGAAGTTATCAATAGGAGATCCCACCTCATCTCCCAATATGTGAACTTCAAGAAGGGAGATACTGAAATGGTTGTAGATATGTATAACAGACTCAGTCTCATAATCAATGAGCTGAAGTCTCTGGATAAAGTGATCACAATCACTGAAATAAATGATAAGATCCTAATGTGCTTCCCCAGTACATGAGACTCAAGGATCTGACCAATCAAGGAAGCCAGAAGCCTAAATGAGATCTCTACTGAGACCTTATTAGGCAAACTGAAATCCTATGAACAGCTTATCAAATCAAGAGAAGGTGAACAGTCTACCTCCTCACCAGCCACCAAAAAGGAAAGAAGCATTGCTTTTTAGGCAACAGAAGAGGAAGACAAAGCTCCAGGAGAAATGGAGTTCATGAGCCTCCTACCCAAAAGAGTCTACAAAATGGCTAGAAATGACCTCAGAAAGAAGGACTTTAGATCCAAGGAGAAACCAAGGTATAACAAAATACATTCTAAAGAAATTATTTGTTATGGTTGCAGGAAGTCTGGACACATCCTACCCGAGTGTCCAGAAAATCAAAAGAAGGACAGAAGAAAAGAAAAAGAAGAAAAGAAACACTCCAGCAAGCCATCCTCCCATAAACATAAACACAAGTAAAGGGATTTGTGGCTGAGACATGGAGTGAGACTGAATCAGAGTCATCATCCAGCTCCTCTGAAGATGAAGATGATTCAAATGAAAAGGATCTATGCATGATGGCTATCTATGACTCAAGCAGTGATTCAGAGCATGCATCATCATCCAGCTCAAGTGATGATGAAGATGATGCATATGAATGAAGTTTTTGCGTGATGGCTATCAATGCCTCAACAAATAATTCTGATGAATCAGAATCTGACACTGATGTTGATCAGGTACAAAGCTATCCAAACATAGAGGAACATTAGTATTTGGATAGTGGCTGCTCTAAGCACATGACAGGAAACAAGGCCAATCTAAGTAATTACAAGGCAAAGCTTGGACCCAAAGTAATTTTTGGAGACTCCAATTGTGGACAGACTAAAGGATATGGAAAAGTCAGAGTTGGAGCAGTTACCTTCAAAGAGGTAGCATATGTCAAGGGTCTCAAGCATAACCTCATCATCATAAGCTAGCTATGTGATGAAGGTTATCAAGTAACTTTTGATCATTCCTTATATCTTATTACCAATAATAAGAACATCAATGTGTTATTTGGTATTAGACAAGGAAATATATATTTAGTCAATTTTGATTCTCCCAATTCAGACATTTGTTTATTTAATTCAATAAGTAAAACAAATGAGTTATGACATAAAAGGCTAGGACATATTAACCTTAGAACTATCTCTAAGCTCTCCAAGGACAATCTGGTAAGATGACTGCCTTCTGGTTCATACAAGAAGGAAGGACTCTGCAGGGCTTGTCAACTAGGAAAGCATACCAAGAGTAGTTTCAAATCTTTATCCAAGAGTGATTCACCTAGGATTCTGTACTTGCTGGATTTGGATCTCTTTGGACCCATTGCAATACAGAGTTTAGGAGGGAAACATTACACTTTAGTTATTGTAGATGACTTCTCTAGATTCACTTGAGTGTTCTTTCTCAGGAGCAAGTCTGACACCTTCAGTGTTCTGACAGACTTTCTCAGGTCCATCAAGATTGAGTACTCTACTCTAGTTGCAGTGATTAGAAGTGATCATGGCACTGAGTTTGAATCTCTTCTGATGAGAAAATTCTGTGGAAAAGAAGGGATCATGCAATGTTTATCTGCTCCTAGAACTCCTCAACAAAATGGGGTAGCTGAAAGGAAAAATAGAACATTACTTAAATCAGCAACTACATTGCTTACTGATGCTCACTTGCCACTCTCTTTTTGGGCAGAGGAAGTGAACACAACAAATTATGTGTTAAACAGGAGTCTGATACACAAACTTAAGGGTAAAATGCCCTATGAATTGCTTAAGAATAAAAAGCCTAAGGTTAACTATTTTATGATTTTTGGTTGTAAATGCTATGTGCATAACAATGATAAGAAATATCTAAGGAAATTTGAAGCAAAAGCTGCTGAAGGTATATTCCTTGGATACTCTCTTTCTAGTAAAGCATATAGAATTTATAACAAATCAACTCTTAAGATAGAAGAGTCAATGCATATTTCTTTTGATGAAACTAACATGTTGAATGAGGAGAGGAGTACCACCTCTACCAAAGATATTTTGCAGGCACCAGCTCTATGTGAAGAGCTTAATGGATCAGATCTACAGAATAAAGACTCTCTACTCCCATCAACTCAAATTGTTGAAGACAGTGAAGATGAAGATAATCCAGAAGTTCTTGCTGATAATGTTAATCAAATGACAGCTAATCAAATCCCTCAAGAGGATACTCTTGCTGAACCCATTCCAACTGTTGATCACATCACAGTTAGAGATCATCCAATATCCTAAGTTATTGGAGACATCTCAGCAGGTGTTCAAACAAGACATCAACTCAACCAAAATCAGATGCATACTTGTTTCCTATCACAAATTGAACCTCAATTCATACAAGATGCAGAATAAGATCCAAACTGGATTCTTGCAATGCAAGAGGAACTCAATCAATTTGAAAGGAACAAAGTCTGGGATTTGGTTCAAGACCAAAGGGCCATCCAGTTATTGGCACCAAATGGGTCTTTAGGAACAAGCTAGATGATCAAGGCTTGATAATCAGAAATAAAGCCAGATTGGTAGCTCAAGGATACTCTCATGAAGAAGGGATTGATTATGATCAAACCTTTGCTCCTGTTGCAAGACTTGAAGCTATCAGGATATTTCTTGCATTTGCTGCTTTCAAGAAGTTTAAAGTCTATCAGATGGATGCGAAGAGTGCATTTCTAAATGGAGATATCAAAGAAGAAATATATGTGGAACAACCACTAGGTTTTATCTCTCCAACTCACTCTTCCTATGTTTTTAAGCTTAATAAAGCTCTCTATGGTCTCAAGCAAGCTCCCAGAGCATGGTATGATCCCATAGCTAATTTTCTTTTGGAGAACAAATTTTGTAGAGGCAATGTAGATAAAACTATATTTTTCAGAATACATAAAAATCAAACTTTACTAGTTCAAATTTATGTAGATGATATTATATTTGGCTTTGCTGATTCAAATTTATGCAAAAGGTTTTCTGACCTAATGCAATCTAAAATTGAAATGAGTAGTATGGGTGAGTTATCTTACTTTCTTGGCCTTCAAGTGAAGCAAACTCATAATGACATATTCATATCACAATCCAAGTATGCTAAGGAATTAGTGAAAAGATTTGGTATGTTTGATGCCTCTTCTATGAAAACACCCATGCCCTCCAATGCTGTTGTAGACAATGATGAATCAGGGAAACCTGTTGATCAAAAAGTGTATAGAGCAATTGTTGGCTCTTTACTTTACTTAACATCTAGTAGACCAGACATAATGTTTGCTACATGTATTTGTGCTAGGTTCCAAGTTAACCCCAAAGAATCTCACCTTATTTTATTAAAAATAATTTTGAGATATATAAAGGGTTGTCCAAATCTAGGACTTTGGTATCCAACTGCATCAGAATTTGAATTAACTGGATTCTCAGATTCTGATTGTGCTGGATGCAGAGTAGACAGGAAAAACACATCAGAAACTTGCCAGTTCCTTGGTGATAAGCTTGTGTCTTGGTTTTATAAGAAACAGACATCTATGTCTACATCAACAGCTGAAGCAGAATATATTGCTGCTGGCAGTTGCTGCTCACAGATTCTGTGGATACAAAATCAACTCTTAGATTATGGTATCAACTTAAAAAAATCAATTATATTTTGTGACAATACTAGTACAATATCTATAACACAAAATCTAGTACTTCATATTAGGACTAAACACATAGAAATTAAGCACCACTTTATCAGAGATAATGTGGATAAAAACAAAATTTGCCTACAATGTATTCCTAGTGACTTACAAAGGGCTGATATTTTCACCAAACCTTTGGATGAAAAGAAGCACATCTTCTTTATAAATCAGCTAGGAATGATAGATGGAGATTCAATAAATTAAAATTTTTTTTCTTATCACCTCATTTCGTCGAACGGAGATCGACGAAAATTAGTCGTTCGTCGAACGGTGATCGACGAAATCTATTAGATCCAGAGATCGACCAAGCCAGCTCGTTAGTCGAATAGAGATCGACGAAAATTTATCTTTCGTCGAACGTAGTTTGACGAAGCCCCAGACTCTTCGACTTCTATCTTTATTAGGTTTAGCTGAACCCCGTTCAACGAAAGTTTGCGCCTTCTCCGAACCCTTTCTTTGTAATCAAAATTTTGATTCCATTTTGTTTTTGCGCCTACAAAAGTTGCTCTTGCCTCCCTCCAGTTCCTTTGCACTTGATCAGTTTTCTCTTGCAGGTTCTCATGGAAATTTCTCAGTCAGTGCTTTCCTCAATGAAGTTCGATGCCGGATTCGACATAGACATGGAATCCTTTGCTCAATCAGATCAGATTTTCAAGGATATTCTTCAACTCTTCGAAGAACAACAATTGAAAAAGTTAATGACAACAAGGATTAAGCTTCCAGTTGCTGAGATTAAAGAATGGGTACACACTCTTCAAACACAGAATGCAACATCTGTCTTAGGAACTATTTCAGGCAATCAGGTTCCTTTTTCCCCTGAAATTTTAACATAGATTTTTGGCTTGATGAATGGTGAAGATGATCTGGACATCACCTATGCTGAATTTAATATTCAATTGGGTAAGATGGGTCACTCCAGTGGAAACCCTAACCATCTTCTCAAGTAGAATTTGTCTGTTGAATACACATTCTTAGCTGATGTTGTTGGCAAGGTTTTGCTGGGAAAAACCTCCGCACATGATTACATTACAAGGCACCAATTTCTGTTGATGGTGGCCTTAGTGGAAAAGAAACAGGTTAACTGGGGAATGATTCTTTTTGAATCTGTCAAGAAAAAGTAAAGCAAGATGAGTGTTTGCTATGGCAGGATTTTAGGAATTGTACTTCAAGAAAAATGCCCAAAGCTGCTGGTGTCACCAACATTTTTCATAAATGCAAGCAAGAGGTTAACTTCAGCACTCTTTGGCAAAAGGGATAGAGTAATACCAAAAAGGACTCCAAGGGCAGAAACATCCAAGAAGGCTTTTGAGAGCACAAGGACTGACTCAGTCACTCCCTCAACCCTACAGGAAGTTCCTCCCATTGTATCTTCAACTCCTATCCCTTCTCAACCTCTTTAGACCACTACTACTGAAGAAGTTCTTCCTTCCAACACTCCCTTAGACACATCTTCCTCAATGCTTTATTCTCCTCCTCTACATGCTAATCAGTCTGCAGAGTTTCTATCCTCATCTATTCCAGATGATGATTCTCTTCCCCCATTCATCCCACCTGCTTCATTTGAACTTTTTTCTCCTCAAAAAATACTCCACCTCAATCACCCATCCATGAGGATAATCATCAAACCATTCTCCCAAACACTTCCATTCCACCCATCTCAAATGTTACACACATCTTCCTACCCTCATCTGTTTGTACCAACCAGGCTCACACCTCTACTCCCTCTTCTTCCATTCCAGCATCCACATCCTCTCAGCATACATCTGAATATGTGTATGTTGATTTCTCCTCCATTGCAGAGCAAATCTTCAATCATATCTCTCCAAAACTGACAGCTCTTCTGGATGAGAAGCTAGCTCCAGTTCTTAAAGCCATCTTAGAACTAACTTCCAAACTTGCCTCCATTCCTACCTCCTCATCACTTGTCCCTTCTTCTAGGGGCCTAGATTCAGGTCTCCCCGAACCTAGGCGGGGGGAGATGTTCAATGAAGAAGCTCCAGTTGTAAATACAAACACATATATGGTTATTGATACAGTTGATACAGCTTTAGTTGCAGTTTCAGAAATAGCTATTCCAGTTATAGATTCAGTAAATGATATCTCTATTAATCCTTCAATAGACATTCTCTCTTTATTATAAAAATTTAGTTTAGTTTTCAGTTGTCTGCCTAAGCCTCAAGCTATTTTAAAGGCTATAGTCCCTTCTTCAGCTCCTATAGATTCAGTTTTGCTAGAACAAATCATCAAAAATATTTCAGTTCCAGTTCCAGTTGCAGAGGAAGTTGGCTTGGTGAATTCACCTCCAACATTTATTTATGATGATTCCCCTCTATCAGAGCATAATGAGCAAGATGTTGATAATGCTCTTAAAGAACTTGATGACTTGTATGATAAACCTGTACAACCTTCAGATGATGATGATGATGATGATGATGATTCATATGATTCAGATATAAAATCTTCAAAGAAAAGGAAATCAAGAAGCAAAGCTAAGGCTGCTCCCAAACCTCCTTCTTCTACCCATGACATTCCCTACTACATCTTGAAAAACATCACTCTCACCAAAGACTCTCCAGCCTGGATGAGATTCTCAAGGAATGAGAATAATAGGAGAAAGAAAATGAAGAAAACATGATTTTATTCTAACAAGCCAATCAAATTTAATCCTCCTCCTCCTCGTCCAGCAGCTGGATCAGTAGGCATGCCCTCCTTATCTCAGAAACCTTCCCTTCAGTTCTCAAGAAGAACATGGGAGAGACATGAAAGTTCCAGTGGCTCTTACAGATCAGGATAAGCTAGAGCTCCACCCTCAGGATCAGCTAGAGCTCCATCTTCAGCATACAAATATCATATCTCTGATGGATCTATGCACAGGAAAAGAAATTCTCAAGATCAACAATCTTCCTATCAGTCTAGTGAACATGATGAAAGACCTTCCTTTCCCATTAATCCAGACTTAAAAAAGAATGCACACATGGACAGATATAGACAAACAATTGCTACTGCTCAAATTAACAAAGCCAAAGATGAAGGAAAGGATTATTCACAGTTTACAACTATGTCAGAATACAGAAGACAAGAGTTTGAAAGATATAGTTCAAGGCATCTCTTCAGTGCTGAAGACTATCTGAAGTTGCACCCAGCTGCAGTTCTTCCTCATACTTCATCTCAAACCCTGCTGGGAGAAAATGACCTATATATGAGCAAGAGAGAATCTGAAAATCCCAACAGAGAAATTATATTCAAACCTTCTTCAAAGAAAGAGAAAGACTCCTGATTTTTGGTTTTACTAATTTCTGTTTACAGTGTAAAACATTCTAAACTCAGAGTATTATATTTTTATCTGCTGAAATGAATTTTAAATTATGCCAGATATATATGCTCTGTGTTTATTATTATTTTTTAATTATTTTTGTTAAATAGTATCCTAACCCAAATAGGGGGAGATTGTTGGAACAACCCTATTACAAATTTGGGCTAGGATCACTATCTGTGGTTAGGACTCAAGTTGACCCCAATGTATAGTCCTAGGGTCAAGGTCTAAGCCTGTCTAAGTAAGCTGAAACTTAGGAAAATTCCAAGTTTTTTGTGTTCGACGAACGCCTTCCTGAGTTCGACGAACGTCGTATATCAGTTCGACGAACTTGGATCTCCAGCTCGACGAACTCAGTCTTCCAAGATAGTTCAATGGATTATATATTTCAGTTCGACGAAATCCTGATTGAGATCGAGGAACTCAGTGTTCTGTTCGACGAATAAGTAACTTTCTGTTCAACAAATTTCCTATCTCAGTTCAACGAATTTCCTCTTGAGCTTGACGAATCCTGAAGATCAGTTATTTCTTTCTTTGAACTCAGATCGACTACTCAGCAACAGATCTATTCAAATATTTGGATTTATTCATATTCAGATAAGTCAAGATTTCAACTTTCCTTTATATATATCCGTCCTATTCTCTTCTTCCGAGAATCTAGCCGTTGACATATATTAGAAAAGGAAACTTTCATAGAAAAGGAATTAAAGTATTTGCAGAATCAGAAAGTTGCTATTGCAGTCCCAAGAATGATTTATTTCAGTTTATTTTATTCCTTAACAGAAGATTTGAATTTACAAATCAGATTATTTTATCTAAGGAAAAAGGATGAAGCAGTATATAAGAGATACAAGAAGAAGTATACACAGACATATACAAGGGGATACATGAGATAGAATATACTTGTGAAATACATAGACAGAAAGAAGATATACAGAAATCTTCATCTACAACAGCAACTTCATTCTCTGAGAATAACTGAAATCTTCTCTCAGAAGCATCTGCTGGTTCCTAGTCTTCTACACCCAAGAGGAAGCTTCACCAACTGTCAACAAACTCTATCAGACAGGGGGAGCTTTACAACAACAATAATCCTCCAGTCTTCTCTCAGATCTTATTGAGAAAGAAGAACTTCATAACCCTTCTTTTTGTGGGTTCATTCTTTTTACCCCACCTTGTACAAAGTTTTAACCCCCTTCAAAAGTTAACCTTTGGTGGCAGGGCACCTGATCAAAAACCTGTGGTTTGGTTTGAGCACCTGATCAAAAGTTCAGCGGTGTTTGGGCACCTGATCAAAAATCCCACCGGTGAAGGGCACCTGATCAAAAACCTTAGTGGATTCCTACCAAGGGTGGTAGAAGAGTGGATGTACCCAGGTCGATTGGGGAACCACTATAGATCCTTGTGTCTTTGCTGTGTTTGTGTTATTTTCTGTACTGTGTTGTGTTTGTTGTTTTGTTTTTCTACTCACTCAATTACACATATATATATCATTTTTTTAATTCCGCTATAAAATAAGTTAAAACTTTTAATACTCTATTCACCCCCATCTAGAGTAAATCTAAGATCTAATACCTCACTTTCACGTTATATTATATATATTGCAGAGTACTGATTTGCATGGTAATGTAGTTCCCCGGGATCCGCTAGGATGGTCAGGAGGAGTGGCGTCGTAATGTAATTTTGTGGTTAGCTCATAACTGACCCTTGTGTAGAGCTTTTATTATGATGGTTGAATGGTGCGGTAAGGATGCAGAAGGCCACTAGGGCCACTTTATGAAGTGCACATATTTTCCCATTCTTCTTTCATTGTACTATCTAGTCTTTGGAAAGGCCTGCGAGCCGAGGTCTTTGGGCGTGTACCCCCTTTCTTTATTAGATAGTCATTCTTTCATTTAAGATTTTTTATAGGCCATGGACATTTATGTTGTTTTAGATGTGTACATTCTCTAGTGGTTGTGACATTATCTTTTAGATTTTTCGATGCATGCTAATACAAGAATGCTTGATTGTTTAGATGTTTTAGTTTATACCTTGTTTTAATAGTTCATTTGTAATTATACTATATATTGGTGACTAGTCATACCTATGCCATGGGATAATTACAGGTGGGGTGTTACAATTTGGTATCAGAGCTATGTTTAGGAATTCTAGATAAAAAGGAGCAGGTGAGGGAAACTAGACCGTTAAGAAGAGACGTCCACATAGGAATGTCTATTGGAAATTGTGAGTGTTCCTTTGCATGTTGCAGAATACGATCAATCTTCTAATTTGAGTTGTTTCCATGCACAATGGTGTCAACAATGATGCAGGGACAACAAGAGTTCAGGAGGACCCTTCTAATAACATCCAAACTGCTCAGGGTTTTTCGAACGCTCGCATGTCACCCATAAACTTATGCTAGATACTGGCTGATGTTGTGGTGGCTGCCCATTCTACAAGGGGTGGAGGTGTACCTGCCACACTAGAGGGTAATGTGGAGTGAGTTCAACTGTTGGGTGAACATGTTGTTGGTCAGAGGAACCATCAACTAAAATACTTCCTAAGTTTCCTCCATCCCTCGTTCAAGGGGCATGAACTCCAACACATGTAGATGATTGACTGGCGAGTGTTAAGGAGCTATTAAAGGCGGTGGAGACACATGATGATAGTAAAGTACCTTTGGTCACCTTCATGTTGGAAGGTGATGCCAAGTTCTGGAGGGTAGATGATCTTGTAGGCGCTTTGTTAGTCATCCTGCCAATCAAATCTTGATGAGTGAGTTCTCAATTGCATTTTTGAAATGCTATCTCCCCTCTGCGACGTCCTTCGGGGAAATTTATGAGGCTGCTTCCGCGTGATACGATAGTGGATGTGTGTAACACCTCAATTTCCAGTGCACTGAAATCAGCAGGTTGTTAAGTCTGAGAGCTAGCGCCAGGCGTTGGCGCTAACGCCAGGCATTAGCTAGGACTTAGAGAAATCCAAGGCAGGAACAACTAGTTTCTCGAGAAATCCAAGGAAGGATCCTTGATTTCTCGAGAACGCCAGACCGTTCGTCAAACGCACCATTCAATGAACGTCGGGCCGTTGGTCGAACGCACCGTTAGACGAACGTCGGGCCATTCGACGAACTCCAGGCCATTCGTCGAATGCACCGTTTGGCGAACGCCAGACCGTTCGACGAATGCCGTCGAGACGTCGAGATAAGGAGCCGATCGACGGGAGATAGCGCCAAGCGTTAGCAATAGCGCAGGCGTTAGCGATAGCGCAGGCGTTAGATTTCCCGTCGAATTCCTTAAGCGGTTGTGGATAAGTTCAGCCACCGCCTTAGGGGCTAACGCCCGGCGTAAGGTTCTAACGTCGACGTTAGCTAAAAAAGTATATATGCAGCAAAATCTGACTTTTCTTCTCATTTTCTCTGAGACCCTCTGCATTTCTGAGAGCTGTGGGCTGAGAGATGGGAAGGAGATCAGTTGGAGGTGAGCCCTCATTGTGCCAGGAGGGAGATTAGTGAAGGTACTTGCGTGCTTGTGCCATCATCGATTCAGTGGGGAGGAAGTTGTTTCAAAAGAGTCCAGCCGAGTTCCTCTCAGATCTATGGAACCGAAACGAGCGCCGAGGGTAACTATTCTCCTCCATAGTCTTCGGACATGTGCGTCCTTTGATTTGCATGTTTAGGAAGACTTCTACTAATTAGTAGATCGGATCTTCCAGTGGGTTGAAGTTATTTCCCCCATAAATTGCATATAGAGTCCGGAATGGAAGTACGGGCATATGCATGCTGTGTGAAGCCCATCTGGACAGGTTGGTCTGGATTGGCGATGTTTATTGCTTGTAGCGTGCCGGAGAAGACTCCATGTATATGATGTGTTTCGGGTTCTTTGTGCTGTGTTGTACAGCAAAGTGTGTTCTGGAGGTTCTTTCCCAGAGGTAGCAGAACAGGGTTCTGTTACCAGCGATGGGAAGAACTGTGTTCTGTTGCTAGCGCAGGGCGCTAGTGCTAGCGCCGGCGTTAGTTCCCAGTGCGCAGATTGTGTGATCCTGTGCGACCTAAAGTCCTGGGGACTGGGTGCAGAAGAAGCTGAAGGGCCGGAAGCCTAGCTTTAAGTGACGGGCACAAGGTGAAGCTTACTCGAATCGTGCAGAGTTGATCGCAATGATTGAGCACGGGCCTAGCTGATCCAAACCCGCCCATAGTGGTGGTGAAGAGGCCTCCCCTCGGTGCACCGGGCTATGGAAGAGTGCTGGAACTTCGTGTGTACGGCCTAGCTCAAATCGAGTGCCGGAACTTTGTGTGTACGACCTAGCTCAAATCGAGTGTCGGAACTTCGTGTGTACGACCTAGCTCAAATTGTTTGACTAAGTTGAAATAAGACTTAGCTTGGAGGCGTAACTCGGGGAGTATGCCAAAGTGTGCATTGAGAGCATGAAGCGGATGGCTATGGATGCCTCCGTTGGTGTTGTTTGCAGATATATATGTTTATATGCTGCTGACTCTTGCTTGCAGGGATGGAGTACCGCCGCCCCGAGAATGGGGTGGGGTCGTTATATCTTGGTCAGCTAAAGCTGATCGGTTGCTTGTTTTCCCACACTCTTTTGGTGGATTTGTTTGTACAGGTCCTGGCGAGACTAGCGGGAAATAGCGGGCTGAAGCCCCTGCTGCTGTGTTGTGCTGGCCCTCGAAGGAAAAAGCATATGTTTACTATTTTCATGTGTGGCCGGCCTGCGTACCGATGTTTGGAAGCTACTTTTGATGTAAACATTTTAATAATCAAACCTTGTTTGTATTTTCATTCCTAGTTGTAAAGTGGACAAGTTGTGATCTGGTTTACTAATTCAATAAATCAAATGCTTCCGTTGTATAACTCTGTATGCTGAGATAGTTATATTCTTTACTGTTCATTACTAATTAAGTAACGCGCTCTTCTGTTCATTTCTTACGGCGTGGGGTCCCGGTCGGACCTACTGCTATATGTTATGTAACAGGGAGGGTATTACAAATTGGTATCAGCTACCGGTCTCGATCCCTTTCCGTCTGAATTTGTGGTCGAATTCTTTTAAGGGGTGGTGAGCACGTGTGTGCGTCGGCGTTAAGACATGTAAATTACCAGTAAATGTCCACTTTAGGAATGAATTACATGTAGGATTATAGCAATGTGATGTAACTTATGTGTTCCTTTGTTGATCCATGCTATCTCTTAAGCGCTAATTGTATTTTGTACACATGTATAGGCGGCTGGGCGTGGAACGGGGCCGTCTCGACCTCCGCATTCGACTGCGAGTAGTGCACCAGCTGCTGTGCCGACTCCTCCTTCTGCTGAGACAGTAAGGTTGGTAACTGAAGTAGTGTTTGCTATGTTCACTACACAACCTGGAGGGCATGTCCCTGGACAGCCTCCTACCCATGGAGTGGCTCCAGTGCCGGTCATGGCAGCTGAACCTGCGATTGAATGGCCAGTGCCGGTGAGGGCACGAAGAGCTCCAGACCAACAACTGCAGTACTTTTGAGTTTCCATCCTCCTACGTTCACGGGGGCAGGAACCCCGACGCAAGCCGAGGATTGGCTATCGAGGGTGCGCAAGACCTTGAAGGCCACTGATACGGAGGAATGGCAGAAGGTTACTTTGGCAACCTTCCTACTTGATGGGGAGGCGCAGCTGTGGTGGGACAAGTTAGAGTTGCATCATCTAGCGGGAAGGCAGCTGACGGACATCTCTTTTGAAGAGTTTTTGAGGATGTTCTTGGCGCGATATCTCCCACCTGCTCAACAAATTGAGATGGAGAATCAGTTCAACCGTCTAACTCAAGGTGACTGTATTATTGATGATTACCTGCATGAGTTTACCCGGTTGGGGCGATACGCAGGAGCGACCTTTGCCGATGAAGCTCGGAAGACCAATCGGTTCTATGAAGGTCTGCGGGAAGAGTTGCGGTTCCTTTTGTCGGGGCCAATGACACAGGGGTTTATGACCCTGGTCAATACGACTCATTCCTTAGAAAAGGATATGAAACGGTCCTAGAGCAGGAAGGAGTTAGCAGTGATAAAGCCAGAGTTCAAATCACCGAGCTCTGCGAAGTCTAGGCAAGGCAGATGGAGGAGCAGAGCGCGACCTTCTGGGTCAGCTCAATCTGCGGCTTCGCGTGTGACCACTGGGCGAGGCGCACTCATCTGTTATAATTGTGGTAAGAAGGGTCATATATCCCGAGAATGTCGTGGCGGCAAGAAGGCGGCTGCGGATTATGCAGCAGAGAAAGGGAAGGCGGTGGAATCAACTGAATCCCATGCTGCTCCAACCCAGCCTAGAGTGTATAACCTTGGCCAGCAGGAGGCCATCAAGCAAAGCGATGTGGTGACAGGTATGCGCTAGTATACAGCTTTTGTTGCATTTTATACTTCATACCTTCATCATTGCTTGTTAACTGTTTGTGTACTAGGCTTTGTCCTATTATTTAACTCTCTGACAAGAGCATTGTTTGATACGGGAGCTTCACATTCTTTTCTATCGGAGGCCTTCATACACCAACTTGGGGTGCCTTCGTCATGTAGAAAGGAACGATTAGATGTGATGCTGCCCAATGGCTGCTCGATGCGTGCGGATCGAGGCTGTGTTGTCAAGGTGCGAATTAGATGTCAAGATTTTGATTTGGAAGCATTGATACTCCCGCTTTCGGAGTTCGATGTGATCTTTCGTATGGACTGACTGTCGGCGCAGCATGCCTACATTGATTGCACTTCTAAGGAGGTCACACTAGGTCGGAATACCGAATGTGCTACTACATTTGCTGGTTTGCGAGGATCGAGCAAGACGTTGATGTCTGCTGTCCAAGTAGTCAAGGCAGTTCGGCAAGGTGCAGAATTGTGTTTTGTGCTAGTGGGAGCTGCAAATCCTCAGCCCAGTTTGAGTGACGTTCCTGTTATTGCGGAGTATCCTGATGTGTTTTCGAAAGATCTTCCTGGGGCGCCACCTCAGCGAGAGATTGACTTCACAATAGAGTTGGTGCCAGGTGCCAAACCTGTGTCACGCTCTCCTTATAGAATTGCGCCAAAGGAGATGGCAGTTTCATATGCAGTATCACAAGCACAAACTCTATTAAATTCAGTGCGATCTAGTGCGCAAAATAAAGCATTCATGGCTTTTGCATTGTTTTTACATATTAATTTATCATTGTCATCCCACTTGTCTTTGGGTTTGACCATAGTTACATCTCCTACAACAATTGTTGGGGAAGAATAACTCGTCTCGACCATATTCCAAACTTCCATGTCGAGAGCTATTAGAAAACACTGCATTCGGGTTTTCCAATAGTTATAGTCCGTGCCCGTAAAAAGTGGTGGCCTACTAATTCCTTGCCCCTCAACGAACGCGTGATTGTTGTGCGCCATTACTCCCGGTGGTAAAACCGTTTTGGAGTAACCTGGCTCTGATACCACGTGTTGGATCTTGAGGCGCCCTTAGAGGGGGGGGGGGGGGGGGGGGGGGGGGGGGGGGGGTGTATTAGGGCCTTTTAGAAAATATGATTTTTACTTACGAATTTTAAAACAACTTTTACTTTTCTAAAAGTTACTTATAAAAATTTCAAACTAATGTAATTTTTAGAATAAATTCAAACACAAATTTCTAAGTTAAAGATTAAACAATCATATTTGCAATTAAAGAAAAATTCATAACTATATAATTATGAAAATCACATACAAATAATATGATCTTAACAATGCTTAAGATCAAGGCACAAATATGATAATAACCCTTTTATAATTTGTGTTTACCAATCCTTCTCCCAAGGATCGGAAGGCTATCACTTGTCTCTCTCTAGACCAAGCCCAAGCCTATCCTCTAGATCTTCCCAAGATCTAGACGTAGCACACAAGGCCACGATTTCCCACCAAGCCACGCAAGGACTTGGACGCTCCACACAAGGAAGCGATTTTCCCCTAAGCCACGCAAGGACTTAGACGTCACGCACAAGGAGACGATTTCCCTACCAATACAAAATGAAAAGTATATAAATGAAAATACAATATGACAAGAACAACTCCCTAGAAATTCAGATCTCTGAAAGGAAGGTTGAAGCCTCGAGATGATCGTTGATGAAGAAGCGCGCCCGATCTCATCTTCAATCTCAAACCTTCTAAGCACAAATGGGAGTTGATGAGGTTCTGGAGCTCTCTGGTTCGTATGCACTCAGGAAGGGACTTGAAATTATCAATACTTGGAATGCACGAACAAAAGGAGCCAATATATAGAAATTTGCTGTCGCCTGGGCGACATCAACTGTCGGAATTTCCGACAGCGCTAAACTTCCGCAGTAGTGCTGTCGTGCGTGCAGTTGCTGTAACCTCCGAGCTGTCGCCTGGGCGACATCGATGTCGGATTTCCGACAGCGCAAAACTGCCGCTCGTAGTGCTGTCGTGCGGGCAGTTGCTCTAACCTCCGAGCTGTCGCCTGGGTGACATCGATGTCGGATTTCCGACAGCGCAAAACTGCCGCTCGTTGTTATGCTGTGGGGGAAGTTGTTGTAACTTCTCTGCTGTCGCCTGGGCGACATTGGCTGTCGGAAAATTCCGACAGTGAAAATTTCATACACTCAAATTGAGCTCCAGCAGAATTGTGAACATCTCATACCTGTTACCTGCACACCATTAATAAAAATAGAATCAAATACAAACAGGAATTTGTTATTATCAAACTGGAAGAGTGCGAAACGCATGCTCCAACAATATCCCCCTTTTGATAATAACAAATCCGTATAAAAAGAAATCATGTCTATTTAGGTTGTTGATTTTAACATATGGTGTGTGCACAAAAATAACATGACATATTCCTCTTAAGAGTAATCTCCCCCTAGATGAAAGCTCCCCCTAAATGTTATAGTAAATTGAAATGATGTATTGTTTAGGTTGATTATTTAGGTGTAATAGTTCTTTGATTTCTTGAATATACTTATAATTCTTCCCCTTTTGGTATTAGCAAAGGTAATGAATGAGTAGATCTTAAGGGAAGAGAGAGGATGGAGAAAATAAGAATAAGCGGAAGCACTTGTTGGGAAAACGATTGAAAGCCTTGAAGTAATAGTAATATGCCATAGTATTGAATAAACCCATGAATAGACGGTATAGCCATATGAAGTAATAAAATAAAAGAGCTTAAACATGATTAAGGTCATTTTAAAGTATCATAGAAAGACATAATTGTGTATAGAAATTTGGAATATTTTCGGTCCAATTCTCATGAGATGAATGTTTATATAACATAATGATGTGTACAAGTGATACTTAGATCAAACATATGAAGTTATTTAATGTACATGATCATTGGAATAGAGAACATAATAAAAGCATATAAAGACAACTTGGACCTTGAAGAGATAGCATAATAAGAATAGAATACCATTTTTCTTTTGCACAAGACACTTTACAATTCTTTCCAAGGTGCTTAACCTCACAATGCTTACTAAGACTTATCAGGAGGGTAAGTAGTGCTTGGTGGAGTATCCTTGTCTTTAATTTAAACTTTTTTGTTTTTGATTACATATTTTGTGATATCTTAATATCGAGATATTGATAATTTTTTAATTGACCAAGGATCTCCGAATTCACTTGAATCGCAAAAGATGGTGTATATTTTGTTGTGCGAACAAATCAAGGTTGAAAGTAGTATTTATAAAGTGCTATTGTATTATGTTAAAGCAAATATGATTCATGTATATATTAAATAGAAAGACATATGTATGGATCAAAAGAAGTGAACGTGATAGTTCATTATTATATATAAACAATTTCTCATACTTAGAGGCATGCGAAAACAAGTTCCAATAGTCTAAACAACTAAGTAGGAGTGTCAACACGATGATAGATTTGAAATGAAATCATATAATCATGTAATAGCCATTTTTAAAAAAAAATAAAAAGCACATGGTTTGGCATCAATTCATGAGTTGTAACATTAATAAAGACATATAACTATTGGAAAACATCAAAGGGACCAAAAACTGAAGATTAAGCAAATCGGGAGCTGTCAGAAATTTCCGACAGTCACTGTCGCCTGGGCGACAGCTAAAAATATAAATACGGTTTAAAACTGAGTCAAACCCTATTGTGCATCATTTCCTGGACTTAAGGGCGAGAGGAAGCTGTCGGAGTTCGGCGACAACCCTAGATATAAGGTATGGGGTTTTTGATTTTGAAGTTTTTGACTTAAAACCTTTAGAGATTTGTGATTTTGGAAAGGAGAGAAGATGATTTTTTTTTTCATTTTACCTTTGATGAATGGTATAGATCTTTGAGGTTTTGTGTATAAAAGGTGTAGATCTAGTGTAAATCAAGTGGATCTTGGTGGATCTTGTTTGGATTTTGTGATTTTTGTGTTTAAGTGTTGTATTTTTGGGGTGTAAGTGTTTTACATGGTTTAATTTCAAAAATGAAAGATTTTTCTTTTGTAGAAGGTTGAAGAAGATGAATAGTAAAGATATGTGAGAAGATGTAGTTTTTTTCTAGAAAGAATTTTTTTTAACATAAATATAGCTTGAGTTTGAGTAGATCTGGAAGTGTAGTTGAGAATTTTAAAGAAAAGTTCACTGGAGTACTGTCGGAATTTTCCGACAGCCAATGTCGCCTGGGCGACATCGTTCCAGTGCACAGAACTTGTTTAATTCATTTTTGTTATGTTATGTTTGCAGAATGGCTTCCAGTTCGAAGGCACTAAGGAGTACGTCTGAAGATGCGCATAGTTCGTATCAAGTTTACCATGGGGTGGAGAAAGTAATAATTGGGGTATCAAAATATGTAGAATTTGACTCTCCGAAGCATGATCATATCTATGATCGTCTTGCGAATGCATGTATAATTTCAGTAATCACAGCAGATACGTTCTCATCCTTTTTGATTCGAGAATTTTATAATCATTTGGAAGACCCGAGTTACACTGAATTGGATGGGGGAGTGAGATCTAGAATCCAAGGTCAACATGTGGAAATAACACATGTTGATCTTAGAGAGGAATTCGGTCTTCTTTTGAGTGAACATATGCCGGATATAGTGGAGAGCTATTGAAAGGATAGAGATTGGACTCTTGTAAACATGAGTTTACATGGAAGTCAAAAGAAGACCCTAATCACTGAAGTTTCGTCACTCACTCCGGATGCATATTTAGTCCAAGATATATTAAGGAACTCAGTTATGTTAAGGAGTGGAGATACAAGGAGTATCACGGCACAGTTGACGCTCATTACTTACTTTATTATGGAGGAGGAACCTTTTGATGTAGCGGACTTCATCCTTTCTCAGAATCGGTATGCTTTTAGATTAAAACACCCGAAATGGGTGAAGATTCATACTTTGCCAATGGGGGCAATAATTCAACGTATACTATATAAGAAGTATGAATGGATAGTTCAAGATTCGTACTTTGATGATTGTTTTCCTGAGATATGTTATACGGGAACAATGAGAGTGAAGAAGACGCAGAAAAAGCCTCATCCTGGAATTGAGATTAGAGAGCCTCCAATGCCTAGGGCAGGATCACTACGAGAGTCTATAGATGATCTGCGTGATTCCTTTGAGGATCACAAGAAGGAAGTGAAGAAAGATCGTAGTAGAATGCAGAAGTTTATGAAATTTTTGGTGAAAGGTTTGAAGTTAAAGCCTACTCCGGAAGAAGCGGACGAATGGCAAATTCCAGATGAAGAACCGCCACGCCAATCGGTGAGGCGGACTCGACGTGGTAAGGCCGTAAGACGAGGACCTCCAGAAGACTGTCCAGAGAGCAGCGGGGCTGGTTATGAGGATTCTGAGTAGTTTTCATTAGGGTGCTGCTTCTGACAGATGTCGGAATTTTCCGACATCCACTGTCGCCTGGGCGACAGTGAATTTGCCCAGATTTCATTTTCTGTTATCTGAACTTGATCCTATGTTGATTTCTACTATTTTTGTGAAACAATTTTATGTAATATTAATTTTGTGAGAATTTTTCTTAAGTAATTCAAATTCTATGTTTGATTTAAAATTTTGTCTTTCTTTTTAAAATGTATAGGTTTTGTGATATTTTTTTTAATTTTATAGGTCATAAGTAGTGATATAATCATTGTGAAATGTCTAGGATTCCCAATTCTAGCCTAAACATAGAAAAACGGGAATCCGGTAACGGTTTAGTGAATATATCCGCTAGTTGATTATCCGTGCCTATAAATGAAATTTTTATATGGTTATTTTTAATATGATCTCTAATAAAATGATGTCTCACATCAATATGCTTAGACCTTGAATGATGGACCGGGTTGTATGTGAAATCAATTGCACTTTTATTATCACACCATAATTCAATAGTTTGTTGTTTAATATTAAAGTCTTCTAAAGTTTGTTTCATCCAAAGAGCTTGTGCACAACAACTACCAAGTGCGATGTATTCGGCCTCGGTGGTTGAGAGGGCAACAGAATTTTGTTTCCTACTCGACCATGAAATGAGTGAAGGTCCTAAAAAGTGACAAATGTCACTAGTGCTTTTCCTATCGAGTGAACAACCGGCATAATCAGAATCAGAGTAGCCAAAAAGAGTAAAATTATCGCTATGAGGATACCATAAACCAAGTTTAGATGTGCCAATTAAATATCTAAAAATTCTTTTTACCGCTTTTAAATGTGATTCTTTGGGATCGGCTTGAAATCTAGCACATAAACAAACTGAAAACATAATATCCGATCTAGAAGCAGTTAAATATAAGAGTGAACCTATCATGCCTCTATATAAAGTTTGATCTATTGATATTCCATTTTCATCTTTTCCTAATTTTAAAGATACACTCATAGGAGTATTTGCTTGTTTTAGATTTTCAAATCCAAATCGTTTTAAAACATCATGAATATATTTTGATTGGTTAATAAAAACTCCATTATGTTTTTGAACAATTTGAAATCCTAAGAAATATTTTAATTCTCCTACCATACTCATCTCAAATTCACTTTCCATCATTTTTACAACATAATTACACAACTCTTCATTAGTGGCTCCAAAAATAATATCATCAACATAGATTTGTAAAACAATTAAATCATCATCTACTTGCTTAATGAAGAGTGTACAATCAACACCACCTATTTTAAAACCATTTTGTAATAAATATATAGTCAATCTATCATACCATGCTCGTGGTGCTTGTTTTAAACCATACAAAGCTTTTAACAATCTATATACGCGATTAGAAAATTTTTCATTTACAAATCCTGGGGGTTGTTCAACATAAACTTCTTCTTTAATCAACCCGTTTAAAAATGCAGTTTTAATATCCATTTGCAATAATTTAAACCTTTTATGACTAGCAAATGCAACAAAAATTCTAACTGCTTCCAATCGTGCTACGGGTGCAAATGTTTCATCAAAATCTACCCCTTCAATTTGATTATATCCTTTCGCTACAAGCCTAGCTTTGTTTCTAGTGACCCTAGGGTCACTATCTAATTTGTTTTTGAAAATCCATTTGACTCCTACCACAGGATGATCACTAGGTCTATCTACAAGAATCCAAACTTTATTTCTTTCAAATTGGTTAAGTTCTTCATTCATAGCTAGAAACCAAGATTCATCATTTAAAGCGGTGGCAACATCTTTTGGTTCTATATTTGAGACAAAACATAAATTTGAAAAACTTTCATGTAAACTAGAACGTGTACGTACCCCACTTAATGGTTCTCCAATAACACGTTCTTGCGGATGATCTTTTGAGAACCTTAGCTCGGTTGGAGGTACATATCCTTGTTCTTATTCTTCTTCACCATCTTTTTCGTCTTCTTTCTCTACTTTTTCTTCATCATTATCATCATCATTTTTCTTCAGATTTTGTTCCACATCTTCTTCATTTTTCTCATTACCTGCAACTTTAGTATTTTCTACACAAGAAATGATTTCATTAAATTTTACATGAATAGATTCTTCAACCACTTTAGTACGTTTATTATAAACTCTATAGGCCTTGCTAGTGGTAGAATAACCAATGAAAATTCCTTCATCATATTTTTCATCAAATTTGCCTAAGTTATCTTTTGTATTCAAAATAAAGCATTTACAACCAAAAACTTTAAAGTAAGATACATTTGGTTTTCTTTGAAAATAAATTTCATAAGGAGTTAATTGTAATGTGGGACGAATCATGACACGATTAATAATATAGCATGCAGTACTAACGGCTTTGGCCCAAAAATATTTTGGCAATTTAAATTCACAAAGCATAGTACATCCTAATTCTTGAAGTGTTCTATTTTTCCTCTCCACTACACCATTTTGTTGTGGTGCGCGTGGAGCGGAAAATTCGTGTTTTATCCCAAATTCATTACAATATGAAATAAATTTTTCATTATCAAATTCTCCTCCATGATCTGATCTAATGCATTTTACTTTTAAATCAAGTTCATTTTGAATACGTGAAATTAGTTTTACAAATTCATCAAAAGCATCAGATTTTGAATTTAAAAACAATGTCCAACAAAATCTAGAATAATCATCAATAATAACAAACGTATATTTTCTACCTCCTAGACGTTGTGTAGAAATTGGACCAAACAAGTCCATATGTAATAAATGTAAAGGTCTAGTAGTAGAAATAACATTTTTGCTTTTAAAAGATGATTTTGTAAACTTTCCTTTTTGGCATGGTGAACATAATGAAGAAAGCTTTCCATTCAAATTTGGTAAACCTTTTATAATTTTATTTTTAGAAAGCTTTACTATGCGTTTGGCACTAGAATGTCCTAGTCTCCTATGCGATAATTCAAGTTCATCATTCTTTGAAATAAAACATTTAAGTGTAGAATGAGATAAATCATGAAAAGTGATTGTATAGACATTATTTATTCTTGGTGCAGTAAGTACGATTTCGTTTGTTTTAGAATCAATAATTTTGCAAAGGTTTGAGCTAGAGTCAAATAGAACATTTAGATTTTTATCACATAGTTGACTAATAGAAATTAAATTATGTTTCAAACCTTTAACATATAAAACATTTGAAATTTTAAATTCTTTGTTACCTACTACTCCAATGCCTTTGACTTTGCCCTTGCCATTATCTCCAAACGTCACTGTTCCACCTTTCTTCATCACCAGGCTAAGGAACTTTGATTTATCGCCCGTCATGTGTTTTGAACATCCAGAGTCCAAATACCACACGTCTTCCTTGTTCCTAGCCTGCATGCACACCTAAAAAGATGATGAGAGTAAAGATCTGGTTACCCAAGTGGTCGATCCCATGGTATAGGTGGACGCCTTAGGTACCCAGATTAACATTAACTTTTCCTTTCTTCCAACATGAGCCCGAGATGTGACCAAATCGATGACATTTGGCACATACAATGAATGGCGAGGAACCATTTTTCAATGGTTTCTCTGGACTCTTGCTGGTGGAAACATCTTTATGTGTGGACTTAGAAAATTTTTCATTTTGAAAAACAGGTTTTCTGAACCTGGAGCTGTCGCTGGTTCCGACAGCAGCTGTCGGAAATTTCCGACAGCTTCTAGAGCTTCCAGAAACGTATCCTAGCCCAAATTTTGCTGTCCCATGGCATTGGTTGGCTAAAAGCATATCCAGAGATTTTTTTCCAACACCAAATTTTCCAATTTCCATGTTCAACTCATTTACTTTGGACTTTAAAATTGAATTTTCTTTTACTATCATGCCACATCTATTTGCAACATTTTTCTTATAATTCTCTAATTGAGAATGAGAGGTTTTAACAACTTTTTCTAAGTCTTTTTTCTCTTTTAGAAGTTGATCAATTTTTTGATCGGACTTAGAAATAGTGTTTTCAAGTTCTTTTATCCTTGTCGAAGAGTGATCACAATCTTAACAAATTTCCTTCTCGTTCCCAATAGATTTCAAATCATTTGATAACTTTTTATTTGCATTCAAAAGAACTTTGTTTTCACATTTTAAGAAATTGATTTCCTTTAGACTTTTATCCAAAAATTTGCAAGTTTTCATAAATTCAGAATATAAATCATCATAAGATGGAGGAGTTACCTCAGTGTCATTTTGGACACTGCAATCGTCGTCAGATGACGCATTTTCTTTCCCCATCAAGCAGACATTTGCCTCCTCTTCCTCCTGTGTTGAGGAATCACTTTCTTCACCAGACGAAGAATCATCCCAAGTCTCTGCCTTTAACACTTTTTTCTTGTAGCTTTTATTGTGCCTCTTTGCTTTTTGCTCTTTCAGGTACTTTGGGCACTTGCTTCTGATATGACCAATCTTCTTGCAATGGTAGCACTCCGGTAGCGGACGCTCCTCTTCATTCTCCATTTTTCCTTTGCCCTTTTGGTAGGCAAAATCATTCTTTTAGAAATTTTTTTTAAATGAATTTCTCATTTCCGGATTTCTCATAAACTTCTTAAAGTTTCTCACAAACAGTCCTTCCTCATCTTCCTCACTTTCTTCAGATTCAGTTTCAACTTCCTTTTTAGATTTCAACGCCAAGCTTTTCTTTTTGGGCTCCAAATTGTACTCTTGGCTTTGAATCTTCAACTCCACTTCATGGGTTTTTAGATTCCCAATGAGACTCTCCAATTGTAAGGTCTTAAGATCATGTGACTCAGAAATTGCAGTCACTTTAGGATTGAACTTCGGGGGAAGTGATCTTAAGATTTTCCTCACTAAATCTCCATTGGAGAAAACCTTACCCAACACCTTTGAATAGTTCACGATTTTAGTAAATCGTGTGTACATTGTATCAATTTCTTCATCCACCTCCATTTTGAATCTTTCGAATTCTGACTCCAGTTGAAATAGCTTTGAATCCTTTACCTGCGAAGTACCTTCATGAGTGATTTCTAAAAGATTCCAAATTTTATATGCAGTATCACAAGCACAAACTCTATTAAATTCAGTGCGATCTAGTGCGCAAAATAAAGCATTCATGGCTTTTGCATTGTTTTTACATCTTAATTTATCATTGTCATCCCACTTGTCTTTGGGTTTGACCATAGTTACATCTCCTACAACAATTATTGGGGAAGAATAACTCGTCTCGACCATATTCCAAACTTCCATATCGAGAGCTATTAGAAAACACTGCATTCGGGTTTTCCAATAGTTATAGTCCGTGCCCGTAAAAAGTGGTGGCCTGCTAATTCCTTGCCCCTCAACGAACGCGTGATTGTTGTGCGCCATTACTCCCGGTGGTAAAACCGTTTTGGAGTAACCTGGCTCTGATACCATGTGTTGGATCTTGAGGCGCCCTTAGAGGGGGGGGGGGGGGGGGGGGGGGTGAATAAGGGCCTTTTAGAAAATATGATTCTTACTTACGAATTTTAAAACAACTTTTACTTTTCTAAAAGTTACTTATAAAAATTTCAAACTAATGTAATTTTTAGAATAAATTCAAACACAAATTTCTAAGTTAAAGATTAAACAATCATATTTGCAATTAAAGAAAAATTCATAACTTTATAATTATGAAAATCGCATACAAATAATATGATCTTAACAATGCTTAAGATCAAGGCACAAATATGATAATAACCCTTTTACAATTTGTGTTTACCAATCCTTCTCCCAAGGATCGGATGGCTATCACCTGTCTCTCTCTAGACCAAGCCCAAGCCTATCCTCTAGATCCTCCCAAGATCTAGACGTAGCATACAAGGCCACGATTTCCCACCAAGCCACGCAAGGACTTGGACGCTCCACACAAGGAAGCGATTTTCCCCTAAGCCACGCAAGGACTTAGAAGTCACGCACAAGGAGACGATTTCCCTACCAATACAAAATGAAAAGTATATAAATGAAAATACAATATGACAAGAACAACTCCCTAGAAATTCAGATCTCTGAAAGGAAGGTTGAAGCCTCGAGATGATCATTGATGAAGAAGCACGCCCGATCTCGTCTTCAATCTCAAACCTTCTAAGCACAAATGGGAGTTGATGAGGTTCTGGAGCTCTCTGGTTCGTATGCACTCAGGAAGGGACTTGAAATTATCAATACTTGGAATGCACGAACAAAAGGAGCCAATATATAGAAATTCGCTGTCGCCTGGGCGACATCAACTGTCGGAATTTCCGACAGCGCTAAACTGCCGCCGTAGTGCTGTCGTGCGTGCAGTTGCTGTAACCTCCGAGCTGTCGCCTGGGCGACATCGATGTCGAATTTCCGACAGCGCAAAACTATCGCTCGTAGTGCTGTCGTGCAGGCAGTTGCTCTAACCTCCGAGCTGTCGCCTGTGCGACATCGATGTCAGATTTCCGACAGCGCAAAACTGCCACTCGTCGTGTTGCTGTGGGGGAAGTTGTTGTAACTTCTCTGCTGTCGCCTGGGCGATATTGGCTGTCGGAAAATTCCGATAGTGAAAATTTCATACACTCAAATTGAGCTCCAGCAGAATTGTGAACATCTCATACCTGTTACCTGCACACCATTAATAAAAATAGAATCAAATACAAACGAGATTTTATTATTATCAAACTGGAAGAGTGCGAAACGTATGCTCAAACATACCCTTCAAGTGAGTGAGACAAGCACAAGAAGATAGAAGCCATGAGAACTCTGTACAGACACCATCAATAAGAAAGGACACTGACAGAGAATGCCCCTTCCATTCCTGATAGATACATCCCTAAGCCATTCTCCTATTTTGAAAGGCAAGAGCAGAAGCTTCAAAGGAAGGAGAAAGATGCAGAGAAAAGAAGGAATTGTTAAAGTAAAACTGGCATATGTGATAACTAGAAGAAAATGATGTTGTAACTCTACTTTAAAGAACATTTGTCGTGTTCTTGATCATCTCTCAGGCCCACTTGATCTAAGGACTCTTGGACGGCCCCTCGAGCATGGGGTTCCTTCTCATCCCGAGCGCATCCTCGGTGGTTAAAGGCGCTCCTAGGCCCTCTTTCATGAATCTCGCCTTCTTCGATTGACGAAGGTCTTCGCCTGATTTGCGACATTTTTTGGAAGACCGCTTTAGCAAATTCTTTAGTATGTCCTCCTGAGCCTCAACTTCCTCTGGTGTGATAGACATCTCGTACAAGTTCAACGGTGGTTCCACGAAGAAGGGACCCCCCCTTCTATTTATACATGCTTGACCAGCTCACATGATAATACCGAGTAGGTTTGATCCCTCGCTCTAATATCTCGCCGAATAAGGGTTGGATGATTCTTTTCGAGCTCTATAAGAAATTCGTATTCGCTGAGAGTGGGCCTCTATAGGCCTCCCAGGAAAAAGTCAAGGTCAAATTCAAGGTACTCCAGTGAGAATGAAGTAGATGTCGAGTAATTTGCCATACTCGTTAATCCGGGTATCTCGTCGATTTCGGCGAAGGTTAAAGGTCATCAGTGGATGAACATTGGCGACATTCCTTGTAGGTGAATAACTATCATAGTCACTCTTTTGGGAAGGTTACTCTTCAAGCCATTGGTTAGATAACTCATCAAAGTGGGGGATCCTCGCCCTTACCCCCCCCCCCCCCCCCCCCTCAAGATTTATCTAAAAATAGAGTCACAGGGGTACCAGGTGTACAACCCCAATATTCGCCAGGAGGTGAGCGGAGACTAAGGGGTCAATAGGAAAAATGAATAGGAGGAGAGCGAATCGGGCACTCGCCGACTGATCGCAGGGAGCCAGGCGAGCCGGGCTCTCGCCAGCGGCTCGCAAGAAGGCGAACAGGTCGGGTCCTCGGCAACCGCTCATAGGAAGGCGGGCGAGCCAGGCCTCTCAATCTGCGAGAGAGGCCCTTGTGGGCGGCCCGCCCAGTAAGGGTCCAGGGGTCTTTTTACCTCAAAACCCCTGGTGGTCTGCAGTTAACCTCTCCGAACAGTAGAGTTTGGCTGTTGGCAAACCATTTTGGGCTGCGCATAGTAAAAGTGTAAGGCGGAATCCCGCTATTAGCATACCAGACTAGAAAAAATATATATAGACCTTGAAGGACACCTTGGGAGAGGATTCCAATCTCAGTACTCTGAGCTTCCTCCTCCCTAGGTTAACTTGGTTTTGCTCTCAGGCTCTCCAAGGTGCCCAGTCTCAGCTTTGGCTTGGGAGGGGAAGCGCTCAAAGATCTTCCGGGTGTGTGGTGGGACCTCCTCGTTGCGACTAAAGGTCTGTGTCTAGTTCTGAAGCTCCGGTCTGTTCCTTCTGAGGAGTCAGTAAGTGCTAGCTGCCCCTCGACCTGTTGAGGGCCCGAGCTCCACAAGAGACCAAGTTCTGGTTTCAACATCAGGAATGGCATCCTAAAATCTTGATACCCCCACTCATAATTTGCTACTCTCCAAGTGGTGCCTTCCTCGAACCTCGCTCAGCCGTTTGATTGTGGAGGAGAAGTTTTTCACAACTTCTAGGTACGTGGTGGAACCTCCCTGCTGAAACACCTAAGATGCGCTTACATACATTTCTTTCTTTTCTTTGCTCTTACTATCAGTTCCGCGACATTCGATCTCCATATCAGTAACCTCAGGCTACACTCAGGTCCGAACGTCCGAACAGTTGGAGTTAGAATTTCTTGGTTCCAACATCTAGTCTCAATTGTAGGCAAGTGGATAGGATTTGAAGATGTTTTGTTGATGAGAAATGATGTTTGCTCAGAAGGTTGCAGTGGTTCGTGAATGGTTAAGTAAGTGGGATTGGAAGTGGACTTCTGTGAAGATCTGGCGGCTTGACGATGGATTCATCGCACTAGGTCGCAAAAGTCACCTAGAGAAAACATGGTCGCAACAGTGGGCCCGGGTTCATCTTTTGCACTCACATGTCAAGGACTATTGGAAAATCCCTGAGATTTAATGGTACAAAATCATATATGTTTGATGATGTGGACTACTTAAAGTGTAAATTGTTCATACTTCTAAAGAAACCAGGGAAAGTGACCATGAAGTAAAAGGAATAAGCCTGGAGAAGACCAGAAAAGAACCGAGATGAAATGACATGACCTGCTCAGAAGGGATTAGAGATCATCGATCAAGCATTCACCGATTGAGGACTCGTTCTACAAATGAGTGCCTAATCGCTGATCGAAGATCTATTCACGTACTAAGCTGAATCCATCTCCAAACGAGCTGAATTCATCTCCAACCAAGCTGAATTCATCTCCAACCGAGCTGAAGTTATTCATAGACCAAGCCAGGTTTATCAGCACTCATTTAAGGAAGACTCTGTGACCACCGTTCATCGACAAAGGCTCAATGTTGAAGTTGATCAGATTGATGTTCTTGTCTGGATGCAAAATAGAACCGGTATAGAATCAACAAAGTTAAATCTACCCTCAGCCACGCATATCTCTTTGGGTCTCAGAAGTAGACTAGAAGAAGATAAGGTATCATGCCTTAAACCCTCTCCAATCCATGAAGCCATTGGATGCATAACCGCTATAATTAATAAAATGACTTGAAGATTAAATCTAGTGAAAAATAAAAAGGGCATGAGGGACTTGAAGAGAAAGAAATATGGAAGCTGCAAAGGCTAGAATATCAGATAAAGAATGTAGATCAAAATGCAGCTTGAACCCTCCCCTCTTCACTCTCTCTTCTTCTTCTCTGTGGTAAACTGTAATCTCATTTATTAAGATCATACTATTTATATTCTTCTCGTATTCCAATATCCACCTCTCAGCCTCTTCTGTGTCACTCTCTAAAAAGGTTATAGGATCTCTTAAAACGATCTGTGAAGTTTTGCAAGCTTCCTAGTTAAAAAGTCTCAGTATGGATTACTGAATCTTCTTCAAAAGACTTGTGAAGTGTTTTGAAATCTCAAGTGTAAAGCATTGTGTTGAGTTGACGAAAAGGCTCCGTGGCCTGGATTGAAAGTGACTTCTAAAGTGGTGGAAGAGATGAGTACCTAGAGTTTGGGGAACCTCTATAAATATTTATGTTGTCTGAAATTGAATGCACTCAATAATATAGATTTTAATTTTCTTATTTTGTTATTTAAATGTTACTCATCCTTCTAGGCTCGGTTTGTGATTTAAGTAAGGTTTACCTTTAGTGGTTAAAATCTTTGTGAAAAGATCAATTTAGGACTGAATATTACATCTTTTCTAAAAAAATCTGAATTATACTTTTCTATAAAAGAATGTTGTCAAAACTTATTTATGTGCAATCTCAATTTGCACTATGAAACCCTAAACAAGGCTATACATGTTATATGTTGTTGTTTTTTTTTAACTAACAAGAATGCTCGAGAATCTATTCTATGTTATAGGTGCATGAACTAGTGAAGATCTCCATCCTGCTCTAGAGAATATAGAGGGAGAATAGGAATTAATAGGGGGAGGAATGAAAGAAGTAGGAATTAATAGGGGGAGCAAACCCTGCAGTTGAAACTACTTGTCTTGTAAGTTCCTTCATCAATATTAGTTGGTTTTATTCTCATCAAATAGAGGGAGAATATGTTGCTTGTTGCTTGCTATTTGACTGTTTCTCTCCTTCGCGACACCAAAAAATAGTGTTCACGGCACATTAGCCTTATATATTGAATGGATAAGGCTAATGTGTTGTGAATAGTGTTTATGGTTTCAGAAGAGAGAAACAGTCGGATAGCAGATACGCGCAACATCAACTAAATAGCTTGTACATATTACCACACCATATATTAATTTGCCATGTGTTTCAATTTGTATTTAATGAAAATTAAAAGAATTGAAAATGTAATACAAAATAAAAATAAATAAATAGAAGTGTGAAAAAACTAGATGACGATCAAAAAATAAGGACAAAACAGGAAAACCAAAAAATGAATCTCATAGTTCGCCTTATTGTTTGAGGACGGCTAAACCAAAAAGGCAAAATGTGGTTCCTTGTTAAAAAGGAAAATTAATTAATATAAGGTGCAAAAGGTGGCTATATACGAGTGACGGTGCACCTAAGGCCCGTGCGGCCGAGACATTCTGTTGAATTTTGTGAAGTGAGCTAACGCTGGCGTTAGAGTCAACGCCGGCGTTAGCCCCCGCCTTTTGGTGGCGGCTCCGGATTCTATAAATAGGGGGGCAATCCCCCCTCAGAGAAGATCAAAGACAAGAGGAGACTTGTGCGGTCTGAATAGGCGGTCTCAAGTGAGAGCGAACTTGGAGTGAGTTCGGAGAAGAGCTTGGGCGGTCTGACCGGGCGGTCTCAAGTGGGAGTGAACTCTGAGTGAGTTCTGGGCGACTTGGAGCAAGAGTTGCGAGATGTGCAAGATCGCGAGTCAACGACGACGTTAGTGACAACGCGGGGCGTTAGCGACTTGTGTGAGGTGACGGTCTGCATCTGCGGTCTCGTCAAGAGGGTGTGCTCGCAACGAGCTCGTGCGGTCTGAGTCAACGCCGGCGTTAGCGACAACGCGGGGTGTTAGCGAGCTGTGGAGAAAGCGGACTCTGTCCGCGACCAGTTGTTATTTCTTATTCTCGACAATTGTGAATCAAGTTGTATGCAACTTGTATTCAGCCTGCTTCTGTGGTAATTGTTGTAACCAATTTGTCAAGCAATAAAGAAGTGTTTTTTGTTCATCCGTGGTGTGTTTGTCTCAGTGTTCAATCGATCTAAAAAATTTCACATGGTATCAGAGAGAGGTTGGAACTGTTGGGTTTTCATAATACCATTTCAAAGATGATAATACAGCATATCATATATGCGCAGCGGAATAAAATAACTAGAACAACTCAAAAGAGTTAACAGGAACTTGCGATTTCATCGATTCAAGAAATAAAACAATAACCACAACATTTGCAGAGATTATACCTGAAGGGGTTTGAGTTTATACTCAACTGAGACGCTCCAATGTCAGATTCAAGATGGTGCGGCTGAGTTCCTTGTACAGAAATGGATCTGCACCTCTATAGTAGTCCACACGAGCACTGGAGAACCCTAGCCTCTTGTCACACAAGATCTAGGTCGGAGAAGAACTGCTATCTACGTCTCCCACGGACTGTTAGGTCCGACGACTGGGAGAGGCGACAACGGCGGCGGGATCGACCGGTCGGAACCCTTCCTTCCGGGGCTACAGGCGGAACTCTTCCGCCGCTCTCACTTTCTTTCGCAAAATAGATCGCATACATTAGGTCAAAAAGAATCGCATTCTTTTATACCCACGCGCAAAAGGGAGCTATTAGCACAACCATGACTTTAAGTGAAGAAAACTGAATTCCTCGAACTGCGTTCGACGAACTGACTAGCGCTCGTCGAACACGCTTCGACGAACCGTTCGTCGAACGCAGTATACTAGTCGTTCGTCGAGCGCAGTATACTAGTCGTTCGTCGAGCGCAGTATACTAGCCGTTCGTCGAGCGCAGTATACTAGCCGTTCGTCGAGCGCAGTATACTAGCCGTTCGTCGAGCGCAGTATACTAGCCGTTCGTCGAGCGCAGTATACTAGCCGTTCGTCGAGCGCAGTATACTAGCCGTTCGTCGAGCGCAGTATACTAGCCGTTCGTCGAGCGCAGTATACTAGCCGTTCGTCGAGCGCAGTATACTAGCCGTTCGTCGAGCGCAGTATACTAGCCGTTCGTCGAGCGCAGTATACTAGCCGTTCGTCGAACGCAGTATAACAGCCGTTCGACAAACGCGCTACTCTAGCCATTCGTAGAATGCAGTATACTAGTCGTTCGTCGAACGCAGTATACTAGTCGTTCGTCGAACGCAGTATACTAGCCGTTCGTCGAATGCAGTATAACAGTCGTTCGACGAACGCGCTACTCTAGCCGTTCGTCGAACGCGGTATACTAGCTGTTCGTCGAACGCAGTATAACAGCCGTTCGACGAACGCGCTACTCTAGCCTTTTGCCGTCTCAGCGGTCGACGAATGCCTTCAATTCGACTATATAAATTCGGCTATATAAATTCGTCCAAACCCTTTAGCCGAATTTTGACTTAGCCGAATTCGTCTAAACCCTTAAGCCGAATTCGTCCAAACCCTTTAGCCGAATTTGGCACAGTTCGGTTAAACACTTTAGCCGAATTTGTCAAGTATAAATCCATTCGTTTAAACCTTTTAAACGATTTCCAATTGATACATTCTCAACTTAATTCCAAACAGTCGCAGGATTGGTCCTCCACTCATATCCTATATAAGCAAGGCCAACTCAATTCTTTCTCCAATTTCTCCAAGCACTTTTATGTGCGACCCTATAAGCTCATATTGTGTTGGCAGTAAGACTAACTGTTGATTGCTTTGAGATCACCTTAGAAACTCCAACAGTCTCCCACTTGATCACAAAGTATCAACAAAAGTCTCACAAACAATGAGCGACATCTAGCAATACATCATTGTTACCCAAGCAATACGAGTTCATAACTCAATAAGCATGTCATGACCAATGTATCAGTGGTTTCATGTCCTTTTGTCCTTTACATCCGGATAGAACTAGAGGCATGGTCCGTGTCACCCTCATAATTGTTCAATCCTAGTTTCCTGATCTAGAATAGACTGACAAAAATTGTTGAGCTCAATATCATATATTGACTCGACCAAGCATGGTCATGCATTTCTCAGTCTCATTTCATCAAGGGGCTCATGGATGTAACTTCTGTCATAAAGGAGGACAAATCCCATTTCTGCTCACACACAAACATCCAAATGATTCGTAACATACCCAACAACCACCTTTATCGTCAACCTTTCTCAAGAGAAGACTTTAGATGGCATCAAAGTACGCTCTTCCTCACCTGATGAATGCTGTGACTTCAGGTCAAAGGACCACAAACACCATTGTCACCTGAGACCTACTTGTGACACGTTCATATAACAATCCACAAAGTAGTCGCACAGTTGGTCTGTCCAGCACAACTTGTTCCTAATAAGTACCCATGTGATGACTTGATGTCATAATATCATGACCTGTGAGAACCGGTCATCAGTCAACGCACATGCCAGTCTTATGGTCTCATCCCCGCCCTAATTTCTAGGATGATACCTCGATCAGGGACCATTTAAGAATGAAGCTTCATTTAAACATAAGCCCTCACATTCAAGTCACGTACTTGAATTCCTAGGAAGCAAACATTCTAAGGGCATTCATTATGTTAATTAGTCTATCATATAGAAACAATTGACATAATAAAAGAACTTGTCATAAATGTAAAAAGAAAAACAATAGTACATATCACAATTCATCAAATGAATAAACAACCAACAAACATACAATCCACAAGGATCCCACTAAAGATGATCATTCAGGTATCTTATACCCATTGATCTAACATGACCATCATGCTTTCTTTGCGCAAGAGGATTTGTCAGTGGATCCGCTATGTTTTCTTCAGTCGGTACTCTGCATATGCTCACATCTCCTCGATCGACGATCTATCGAATAAGATGGAACCGCCAAAGTATGTGCTTGGAGCGCTAATGAGATCTAGGTTCCTTAGCTTGTGCAATAACACCGTTGTTTTCACAGTAGAGAACTACGAGATCAACAATGCTAGGAACTGCATCTAGCTCGTTGATGAATTTCCTAATCCATACAGACTCCTTTGCCGCATTTGCTGCAGCGATATACTCAGCCTCAGTTGTAGAATCAGCAAATATCACTTGCTTGGAACTCTTTCAGCTTACAGCTCCTCCATTAAGGCAAAATACAAAACCTGATTGGGACTTTGAGTCGTCCCTATCAGTCTGGAAGCTAGCATCTGTGTAACCCTTTACGACGAGCTCTTCCTCTCCACCATACACCAAGAATACATCTTTAGTCCTTCTCAAGTACTTTAAGATATTCTTGACTGCAATCCAATGACTCTCACCAGTATCAGACTGATATCTGCTAGTCATGCTCAAAGCATAAGAGATATCGGGTCGAGTACATAACATCACGTACATGATTGATCTAATTGCCGAAGCATATGTAATCAACTTCATGCGGTCCTTATCTTCCAAAGATTTTGGGCACTGGTCCTTAGAGAGACTCACACCATGTGACATGGGAAAGAATCCTTTCTTAGACTCAAGCATGTTGAACCGTTTCAACACCTTCTCAATGTATGTACTTTGGGTCAAACCCAGCAACTTCTTCGATCTATCTCTATAGATCCTAATACCAAGTATATAAGTTGCTTCACCCAAGTCCTTCATAGAAAAGCAGTCCCCTATTCTGTTCTTAACAGCTTGTAGGGTCAGAATGTCATTTCCGATTAATAGTATGTCATCCACAAAAAAAATCAGGAAAACGACAATGCTCCCATTGATCCTCTTGTAAACACAAGGTTCATCCTCGTTCTTGATAAAACCAAACTCTTTGATTTTCTCATCAAAACAAAAATTCTAACTTCGAGAAGCTTATATCAATCCATAAATGGATCGATTCAACTTGCATATTTTAGTGGCTTCATTTGGAGATTCAAAACCCTCAGGTTGTGTCATGTACACTTCCTCAAGGAGGTTTTCATTAAGGAAAGCCGTTTTGATATCCATTTGCCAGATCTCGTAGTCATAATATGCAGCAATAGCAAGTAAAATTCTGATGGATTTGACCATGGCTATAGGGGAAAAGGTCTCATCATAGACAACGCCATAAATTTGTCTGAAACCTTTAGCCACCAGCCGGCCTTTGAATGTCTGTACATTCCCATCCATGTCGGTCTTCTTCTTGAAGACCCACTTGCACCCTATGGGTCGTACCCCTTCAGGTGGTTCCACCAAAGTCCAAACTTGGTTTGCATACATGGAGTCCATTTCAGATTTCATGGCCTCAAGCCACTTCTCGGAGTCAGGTCCACGCATAGCCTCTTCATAGGTTGCAGGCTCATCATCATGATCCATAAGCAACACGTTACCTATTTGAGACACGAGAAATCCATATCTCTCAGGCTCAAATCTTGGTCTATCAGATCTACGCAGAACTTGTGTTTCTTGAGCAGGCTCTCTAGCTATAACAACTTGTAGTCCTTGCTCAAGTTCTAAAATCGATTCAGCTATTGTTTGTGGTTCTTGAACTTCTTCAAGTTCCACCTTTGCAGTCTTTCTAGATAAGAACTCTTTCTCCAAAAAGACGCCAGTCCTTGCTGTTGGAGCATGCGTTTCGCACTCGTCCGGTTTGAGAATAACAAATCCCGAATGTATTTGATCCTATTTTTGATTAATGGTGTGCAGATAACAGGTGCAAGAATAACATGTTTTCAATTGGAGCAAAATGACAATTTCCAGAAATTTGAGCTATCGGATTTCCGACAGCCCTATCGGATTTCCAATAACGACAGGACGTGCAACAGTTACCTTAGCTAACGGATATCCGACAGTGCTATCGGATATCCGACAGCCCATGTCTCAACCACGACCTCAACACCACGCAGAAACTTCGTTTTAGTGGGACACGTGGCAGCCTCTGGAGATATCGGATTCCGGCGACAGTAGCTATCGGACGGCGACAGCTCTTTTTTCTTAAAAGAGCTCAAAACTTCATGGAATTCAGTTCTTGAGATTTCCAGACCTTCTTCCAGAGTGCATTCGAACCAGAAAGCTCCAGAACTCCATCAACTCCCATTTGTGCTAGAAGGATTCAGATTGAAGACGAGATCGGACGCACTTCTACATCAACGATCATCTCGAGGGCTTCAACCTTCCTTTCAGAGATCTGAATTTCTAGGGAGTTGTTCTTTTCATTTTGTATTTCATTCACATTTACTTTTCACTTTATAATCGTTGTAGAAATCGTCGTCTTGCGTGCGGCGTCTAAGTCCTTGCGCGGCTTAGGGGAAAATCACTTCCTTGTGCGGAGCGTCCAAGTCCTTGCGTGGCTTGGTAGGAAATCGTGGCCTTGTGTACTACGTCTAGATCTTGGGAAGATCTAGAGGGTAGGCTTGGGCTTGATCTAGGGAGAGACAAGTGATAGCCTTCCGATCCTTGGGAGAAGGATTGGTAAAATCAAAATTAGTGAAATTTATATTATCATAGTTGTGCATTGATCTTAAGCATTGTTAAGATCATTTTATTGTATGTAAATTTCATGATTAATATAATTATGCTTCTTTCATTAATTGCAAATTTGGTTGCTTAATCTTTAACTTAGAAATTTGTGTTTGGCTTAAAACAAAAATTACATTGGTTTGAAATTGTTTATAAGTAATTTTTTTTTAGAAAAGTAAAATCTGTTTAAAAAAATTATTAAGTAAAAATTATATTTTAAACACACCCTTATTCACCCCCCCCCCCTCTAAGGGCGTCACACGATCCAACAAGTGGTATCAGAGCAAGGTTACTCCAAAACGGTTTTACAACCGGGAGTAATGGCGCACAACGATCATGCGTTCGTTGAGGGGCAAGACATAAGTAGACCACCTTTATTCACGAGCACAGACTATAATTATTGCAAAACACGTATGCGTTGTTTTCTAATTGCGCTAGATATAGAAGTCTGGAATATGGTAGAATCTAGTTACACTTCTCCAACATTTGTTGTAGGAGATGTAACTATGGATAAACCCAAAGACAAGTGGGATGACAATGATAAATTAAAATATAAGAACAATGCAAAAGCCATGAATGCTTTATTTTGCGCACTAGATCGCACTGAATTTAATAGAGTTTGTGCTTGTCATACTGCTTTTGATATTTGGAATCTTTTAGAAATTACTCATGAAGGTACTTCACAGGTAAAGGATTCAAAGCTATTTCAACTGGAGTCTGAATTTGAAAGGTTCAAAATGGAGGTAGATGAAGAGATTGATACGATGTACACACGATTCACAAAAATCGTGAACGACTCAAAGGTGCTAGGAAAGGTGTTCTCAAATGGAGACTTAGTAAGGAAAATCTTAAGATCACTTCCCCCGAGGTTCAATCCTAAAGTGACTGCAATTTCCGAGTCACATGATCTTAAGACCTTACAATTGGAGAGCCTCATTAGGAACTTGAAAACTCATGAAGTTGAATTGAAAATTCAACAACAAGAGTATATGGAGCCAAGGAAGAAGGGATTGGCTCTAAGATCTAAGAAGGAAGAAACTAGTGATTCTGAGGAGGAAGAAGAAGATGAGGAAAGTTTATTTGTTAGAAAATTTAGAAAATTTATGAAAAATCCAGAGAGAAGGAATTCGTTTAAGAAGTATTTTAAGAAGGAGACGTTTAGGAAGAAAAAAGGAAAGGAAGGCGATGAGGAGGAAGAGAGACCTCCACCGGAGTGCTATCACTGCAAGAAGTTAGGACACATCTGAAGCAAGTGTCCAAAGTACTTAAAAGAACTTAAAGAAAAGAAGCGCAAAGGGTCGAAGAAGGTGTTGAAGGCGGAAACATGGGATGATACTACTTCTGAGGATGCAAGCAGTTCAAGTTCAAGTAAAGAAGAGGAGGCCAACATGTGCTTAATGGGAAAGAGCATCATATATGATGACGAATGCAGTGTCCAAAGTGACACTGAGGTAACTCCTCCAACCTACGATGAATTATTTTCTGAATTTTTAAAGACTTGCAAATTTTTTGAAAAGAGTTTAAAAGATAATGATCTTCTTAAATCTGAAAATGAAATTTTTCTTAAAGAAAACAAAAAATTGTTAAATGAAATTAAGACTATTGGAAAAAGAGATATTTCCTGCCAAGAGTGTGATCACTATTTAGGAAGAATTAAAGAACTTGAAGAATCTCTTTCCAAATCTCATTCTACAATAAAAATTCTTACTAAAAAGAATGAGATTTTAGAGAGAGATCTGAAATCTTAAATTTCCAAAGTCCATGAGGGAAAGAAATCTTTTGAATGTAGATGCGTAAATCTAGTATCCGAGAATACAGAAATGAGAAACCAGATTCATGACTTAACACTAGCCATGAAAAAATTTGGAATGGGCCGAAGATCACTGGATATGATCTTAGGATACCAACGCCATGGATCTGGAAGGTTTGTACTCGGATACACGTCAGGAAGCTATCGCCCGGCGACAACCACTGTCGCCGGCGACAGTGAAAAGTCCAGAAAATCTATTTTTACAAATTCTGAAGTTAATAAATTGTCTAATACTGCATCCTCATCCAGTAAAAGTCCAAAAAAGTTATACTCATCTCAATACATTACATGTGCCAAATGCAATAGATTTGGTCACACTACGGACTCTTGCTGGAGGAAAGGAAAAAGTAAAATTAAACAAATCTGGGTGCCTAAGGCTTCTACCTATACTATGGGTGGAACCACTTGGGTAACCAGATCTTTACTCACCTCTTCTTTCTAGGTGTGTTGGCAGGCTAAGGACAAAGAAGACGTGTAGTACTTGGACTCGGGTTGTTCAAAGCACATGATAGGCAATAAAGAGAAGTTCCTTAGCCTGGAGATGAAGAAAGGAGGAGTTGTTGCATTTCGAGATGATGGAAATGGAAAAATCATCGGCATCGGAGTTGTGGGTAACAAAAAATTTTCAATTTCAAATGTTTTATTTGTAGAATGATTAAAGCATAATTTGATTTCTATTAGTCAATTATGTGATAAGGGTTTAGATGTTTTATTTGAATCTTCTACAAATTTGTGCAAAATTATTAATTCTAAAACAAAAGAAATTGTTTTTACCGCACCTAGATGTCATAATGTATATATGATTAAATTTCTTGATTTTTCAAATTCTACTTTAAAATGTTTTTTATCAAAAAATGATGAATTAGATTTATGACATAGGCGACTTGGACATACTAGTGCCAAGTTAATTACAAAACTTTCAAAAGATAAATTAATTAAAGGTTTAACATTGTTAAATGGAAATTTATCTTCTTCACTATGTGTGCCTTGCCAAAAAGGAAAATTTTCAAAATCATCCTTTAAAAGTAAAAATATTATTTCTACCACTAGGCCACTTCAATTAATACATATGGATTTATTTGGGCCAATTGGAATTTCTAGCTTAGGAGGTAGAAAATATACATTTGTATTAATCGATGATTATTCTCGTTTTTGTTGGACTTTATTTCTAACCTCCAAATCCGATGCATTTTCAGAATTTTCAAAATTATGTTTGCGTTTTCAAAATGAATTTGAGTTAAAAATTAAACGCATACGATCGGATCATGGAGGAGAATTTGAAAATGAAAAGTTTATTTCTTTTTGTACGGAGTTAGGAATTAAACACGAATTTTTCGCTCCACGCACACCACAACAAAACGGTGTAGTGGAGAGGAAAAATAGAACTCTTCAAGAGTTAGCCCGTACGATGCTATCTGAGTTTAAATTACCAAAATCTTTTTGGGCTGAAGCGGTTAGTACGACATGTTATGTAATTAATAGAGTAATGCTTCACCCTATTTTAAAATTAACTCCTTATGAATTAATTTTTAGTAAAAACCAAATGTTTCTTATTTCAAAGTTTTTGGGTGTAAATGTTTTATTTTGAATTCTAAAGATTCCTTAGGAAAATTTGATGAAAAATGTGATGAACGTATTTTTATTGGCTATTCTTCAACTAGTAAAGCTTATAGAATTTTTAATAAAAGAACAAAAATAGTTGAAGAATCTATTCATGTTAGGTTTGATGAGTTTGTTTCATGTGTAGAAAAGAAAATCACAGGAAAAGAAGATGAACCCCTTCCTTCGGTGGAGAATGATGATGAAGAACTTGGAGAAAATGAAGAAGAAAAAGAAGAAGAGAGAGAAGGAGAAAGAGAAGAAGATAGAGAAGGAGAAGAAAGAGAAGAATATGTGCCTCCCAGTGAATTGAGATTTTCAAAGGATCATCCAAAGGAGCTTATCATTGGAGATCCGCAAAAAGGGGTTAGTACTCGTTCATCGTTACATGTTTTATTTTCAAACCTTTGTTTTGTCTCTGAAATAGAACCAAAAGATGTTTCCACCGCTTTAAATGATGAATTTTGATTTTTAGCTATGAATGAAGAACTTAATCAATTTGAACGTAATAAGGTTTGGAATCTTGTAGAACGACCCAAAAATCATCCTGTCGTTGGAGTTAAGTGGATTTTCAAAAATAAATTGGATAGTGAATCTAGAATTATTAGAAATAAAGCCAGATTAGTTGCAAAAGGTTATGCACAAATTGAAGGGGTGGATTTTGATGAAACTTTTGCACCCGTAGCAAGATTAGAAGCGGTTAGGATATTTCTTGCATTTGCTTGTTTTAAAAGATTTAAATTATTTCAAATGGATGTCAAAACCGCATTTTTAAACGGGTATATAAAAGAAGAGGTTTATGTAGAACAACCCCCTGGTTTTATAAATGAGAAATATCCAAATTATGTTTATAAATTAGATAAAGCGCTTTATGGATTAAAACAAGCGCCTCGTGCTTGGTATGATCGATTAACTCAATATTTGTTAAAGCATGATTATAAAATAGGAAGTGTCGATTCTACACTCTTCATTAAGCAAATTGATCATGATTTAGTTATTTTGCAAATTTATGTTGATGATATTATTTTTGGAGCCACTAATGAAGAGTTGTGTAATGAAATAGTTCAAATTATGAAAAATGAATTTGAAATGAGCATGGTAGGAGAACTTTCATATTTTCTAGGTTTTCAAATTACACAAAAACATGATGGTATCTTTATATGTCAATCCAAATATATTCATGATATGTTAAAATGATTTGGATTTGAAAATCTTAAGCATGCAAACACTCCTATGAGTACTTCACTAAAATTAGGAAAAGATGAAAGTGGTGTTTCAATTGAGCAAACCCTTTATAGAAGTATGATAGGATCTTTATTGTATTTAACCGCCTCTAGACCTAACATTATGTTTGCCGTTTGTTTATGTGCTAGATTTCAGGCTAATCCTAAAGAGTCACATTTAAAAGCGGTGAAACGCATCTTTCGATATCTTATAGGAACATCTAAATTAGGATTATGGTATCCTCATAATGATTCCTTTATTTTACATGGCTTTTCGGATTCAGATTATGCGGGATGTTCTTTAGATAGGAAAAGCACTAGTGGCACTTGTCATTTTATCGGCCCTTCACTTATTTCATGGTTGAGTAGGAAACAGAATTCTGTTGCCCTCTCTACTACCGAGGCCGAATATATTGCACTAGGTAGTTGTTGTGCCCAAGCTCTTTGGATGTCACAAATATTAGAAGACTTTGGCATGCAACAAAGTCGTGTAGAATTAAAGTGTGATAATAAAAATGCTATAGACTTAACTAATAATCCCGTATTACACTCTAGATCTAAGCATATAGATGTCCGACATCATTTTATAAGGGATCATATTAAGAAGGGTAATATAAAAATCAACTTTATAGGCACGGAAAATCAACTAGCGGATATATTCACTAAACCGTTACCGGATTCCCGTTTTTCTATGCTTAGGCTAGAATTGGGAATCATAGACATTTCACAATGATTATATCACTACTTAAAACCTATAAAAATTGAAAACATCACAATAGCCTTACATTTTAAAAAGAAAAACTAAATGTTAACATAAACATTCACCACATCAATCATGTCCAAATCTTAAAAATTATTACAGAATTTTAATAAAAGGGTACTTAAAAAGTCTCAAAATAGAAGTTCACAAAATTAGGAAGAGATCTGGGCTGGGCAGCTGTCGGATGGCGACAGTGAGCTGTCGGATGGCGATATCCCCCAGAACTCTGTTTCAATCTGACTCCTCCTCATTCCGACTACCTGCTCCACTGCTTTCAGGAATATCAAAATCTGATCTCCTTACTACTGTCTTCCTCCGTCCACTGCTTTCAGGAGTATCAAATTCTGTTTTACACTAGTTTGTTCAATACCTGATTCTATAAATGTTCATATGAGATTTTTTGTATCTTGCATAAAGGATTCTTCTTGTGTTATTATTCAAAACAATAACTTACCACATGATTAAGCTGTTCAATCTTAACTTATCATTGTGATGACACTTTCATATAGTAATTACGAATTGTTTTCGCATGCCTCTAAGTATAAGAAATCTTTTATCTATGACAATGAGCAATCACAAACACTTACTTTGGTAATACATGTTGATGAAGTTTATTTTATACATACATCATGATTGATCGAACATAACACAATACATTTCATAAATGTCGCCTTCACCTTTGATACTTTGCACTTATTCAAATTTTACCATTTATGGCATGCAAGTGAATTCGGAGATCCTTCACATCTATGAATCCTGAAAACAAAAAAAGGAGGAAAATTCAAATACAAAACATTCATTTTGCCAAAAATGTTGAAAGACATAAAAATATTGAAATGGATCCTCCACCAAGCACTACTTAGGCTCCTGATAAGTCTTAATGAGCATTGTGAGGTTAAGCACCTTGGAAAGAATTGTAAAGTGTCTTGCAAAAACAAAATGGTCCTTTTATGTATATTTGCAAAGTTTCTGGTTCAAAAGTATGGGCTTATGTATATTTATGTTATGTTTACCAATTCCATGGTCATGTATATTTTAAATATATTCATATGTATTCTTTCTCAAAGTATCACTACTACACTTCATTGTTATTTATAAAATTTCTTCTTATGAGAATTGGACCGAAACGATTCAATATTCTATATCCTCATGTGTCTCTCTCTGATAATTGAAATTGAATCTCATCATGGTTAAGTATATTTGCTTCTATACATTATAACACATTACTAGAATGCTTAGCCTCATCTCTATGATTACTTATCTCAATATTCTATCACTTACAAAGCTTCCGCCAGTATACTCTGACTCTTCCTATATTCTTTCTTATTTTCTAAAAGATCTCTATAATCCTCTTTCCTCGTCTCTATTAACATCTTTTGCTAATATCAAAGGGGGAGAAGATAATAAGAAATCAATTAAATCACTTAAAATACTAAATTAATTAAGTAAGCATACATGTAGGGGGAGTTTATATGTAGGGGGAGAATATTTTTAGAAGGAGCTAATATTAAGGGGGAGATCATATTAAGGGGGAGATCTTAAGCTCACACTTGTACACACACAATGTACTTTTCACTATCTCAATAGGATTTATTCGATTTCTTTTTATAAGGATTTGTTATTATCAAAAGGGGGAGATTGTTGGAGCATGCGTTCCGCACTCGTCCGGTTTGAGAATAACAAATCCCGAATGTATTTGATCCTATTTTTGATTAATGGTGTGCAGATAACATGTGCAAGAATAACATGTTTTCAATTGGAGCAAAATGACATTTTCCAGAAATTTGAGCTATCGGATTTCCGACAGCCCTATCGGATTTCCGACAGCGCGTTTATTTGATCTCTGCGCAACGGTTAAGAGCTATCGGATTTCCGATATCGCTATCGGATTTCCGACAGCCCACGATCTTCCAATAATGGCAGTACGTGCAGCAGTTACCTTAGCTAACGGATATCCGACAGTGCTATCGGATATCCGACAGCCCACGTCTCACCCACGACCTCAACACCACGCAGAAACTTCGTTTTAGTGGGACACGTGGCAGCCTCTGGAGATATCGGATTCCGACGACAGTAGCTATCGGACGGCGACAGCTCTTATTTCTTAAAAGAGCTCAAAACTTCGTGGAATTCAGTTCTTGAGATTTCCAGACCTTCTTCCAGAGTGCATTCGAACCAGAAAGCTCCAGAACTCCATCAACTCCCATTTGTGCTAGAAAGATTCAGATTGAAGACGAGATCGGACGCACTTCTACATCAACGATCATCTCGAGGCTTCAACCTTCCTTTCAGAGATCTGAATTTCTAGGGAGTTGTTCTTTTCATTTTGTATTTCATTCACATTTACTTTTCACTTTATAATCGTTGTAGAAATCGTCGTCTTGCGTGCGGCGTCTAAGTCCTTGCGCGGCTTAGGGGAAAATCACTTCCTTGTGCGGAGCGTCCAAGTCCTTGCGTGGCTTGGTAGGAAATCGTGGCCTTGTGTACTACGTCTAGATCTTGGGAAGATCTAGAGGGTAGGCTTGGGCTTGATCTAGGGAGAGACAAGTGATAGCCTTCCGATCCTTGGGAGAAGGATTGGTAAAATCAAAATTAGTGAAATTTATATTATCATAGTTGTGCATTGATCTTAAGCATTGTTAAGATCATTTTATTGTATGTAAATTTCATGATTAATATAATTATGCTTCTTTCATTAATTGCAAATTTGGTTGCTTAATCTTTAACTTAGAAATTTATGTTTGGTTTAAAACAAAAATTACATTGGTTTGAAATTGTTTATAAGTAATTTTTTTAGAAAAGTAAAATCTGTTTAAAAAAATTATTAAGTAAAAATTATATTTTAAACACACCCTTATTCACCTCCCCCCCCTCTAAGGGCGTCACATGATCCAACACTTGCGACAAACACTTTGCCCTCGGATGGCAGGTAGAAGTAATACCCTTTGGTTTCCCTAGGATATCACATAAGATAACACTTATCCGACTTGGGTTCCAGCTTGTCAGGCATTTGACGTCGCACGTATGCCTCACAGCCCCAAATCTTAATGAAAGACATACTAGGACGCTTCCCAGTCCATATCTCACATGGTGTCTTTAGAACCATTTTCGTTGGAGCACGATTTAATGTGAAAGCAGCAGTCTCTAAAGCAAATCCCCAAAAGGAAACGGGCAAATCTGCATGACTCATCATCGACCATACCATGTCTAACAAAGTACGATTCCTCCTCTCAGACACACCATTATGTTGCGGTGTTCCGGGCGGAGTGAGCTGTGATACAATACCACACTCTCTCAGATGATCACGAAACTCATGACTTAGATATTCGCCACCTCGATCAGATCGAAGTGCTTTTTATCCTTTTTCCTAGTTGGTCTCTACTTCATTTTTAAACTCTTTGAATTTTTCAAAGGTTTCAGATTTGTTCTTCATAAGAAACACGTATCTGTATCTACCGAAATCATCAATAAATATAACGAAGTAGTATTACCCACCTCTAGCCATAGAACTCATGGGTCCGTATACATCACTATGTATTACACCCAAAAGATCATCAGCCCTCTCAGTATGACCAGTGAAAGGGACTTTAGTCATTTTACCTAATAAGCAAGACTCGCATCTCTCAAATGATTCATAATCAAATGAGTCCAATAATCCATCTTTATGGAGCTTAGATATGCATTTCTCATTTATATGGCCCAAACGACAATGCCAGAGATACGTAGGATTCAAGTCATTTATTTTTAGTCTTGTATTTTCTATTTTATAGATCAGATTGTTTAAGTTCAAAACATATAAACCATTAAACAATTGGGCAACGCCATAACAAACATCATTTTTATAAATAGAACTTCTTTATATTAAAAGAGAAACCAATCATGTCCAAACATGCAATAGAAATGATGTTTCTAGTTATAGGAGGAACAAAATAACAATTATCAAGTTCTATTACAAGCCCAGTGGGCAAAGAAAGATGATAAACACCAACGGCAACGGCAGCAACTCTTGCTCCATTTCCAACGCGCATGTCTATCTCTCCTCTACCCAGCATTCTTCTCCTTGTCAGTTCCTGCACATTCGTACAAATGTGAGAACCACATCCGGTATCCAATACCCAAGATGAGGGAGCAGAAAGGTTTATTTCTATAACAAAAATACCTGAAGTGGAAGTCATACTTCCCTTCTTCTTTTGCAGATCCTCAATGTAGAGGGGACAGTTCTGCCTCCAATGCCCCGCCTTACCGCAGTAGTGGCATTTTCCTTCTTTCGCCAGACCTTTCTTTTTCAGTGTAGAAGACTTGGGATCAAAAGGAGACTTAGATCCAATCTTCGTCTTCTTGAATCCCTTGGCCTTGCCCTTGCTCTTATGAACCATCAGTATGGGGCCGGCAGGCTTGGCCTTCTTCACATTGATCTCGGCAGTTCTCAACATGCCTAGGAGCTCGGGCAGTGTCTTGTCAATTTCATTCATATTGTAATTTAAGACAAACTGCTCATAACTGTCCGGGAACGATTGCAGGATCAGATCAGTGGACAACTCTTGGCCTAACGGAAACCCCAGTCTTTCAAGGTTCTCTATATACCCAATCATCTTGAGTACGTGAGTTCCTACTTGGTCCCGAGCTCCCATCTTACACTGAAATAATGCCCTGGATATGTCAAACCTCTCTTGGCGTGCTTGTCCTTGAAACATTTTCTTTAGGTGCTCCACCATCTCGTAACAGCTCATGTTCTCATGTTGATTTTGAAGCTCAGAGTTCATGGTTGCGAGCATGAGACATTCAACATCCAAGGAGTCATCTCCATACTTCTTATATGCATCTTTATCTGCACGAGGTGCTGTAGAGGCTGGCTCCTCGGGGGGATCTTCTTCAAGGACATAGATCTTATGCTCTTGCCTGAGAACAATTCTCAGGTTCCTGAACCAGTCTAAGAAATTCATCCCAATGAGCTTATCCTTCTCAAGGATAGCTCTCAGGGACAACATGGAGTGTAAAGTATTTGCCATGAAAATTCTACAAAATAATGCAAAGTTTATTTAGTACTATATTTCAAAATACATTTTATTTTAATAAGGTCTTTAATTAAATACTCCCACTATTTTATTCAAATTGTTAACCCTTAATATCAATTCGGAGAGTTTATGCGAGCTACTCTCTTAGTGGACAAGATCCGTATTTCACCAACACAACGAGTCCGCTTTGGCGTTTCTCTTACAATGCGGTTATTTAGGTAGACAACACTTGTCAATTGCATCACTATACAACTCTTGTATGGTTGGTGAATAACTCCTTACTCGCATCCATCAAATGGTGCATGCCAACCCTATGCATCTAGGCACTCAACCTTTGAGGTCACCTAGTTAAGATAGACCCGATGTCGACAGTGGGATATCATAATTATCCGCTCGCACCCTTACCAAGATAGATTAGTGCACCTTGCTTTGGCAAGCCCACACTTCATCGACCGAGACAGGAAGAGTGTCATCCATCGGAAGGCATCCGTATACTTAATATTGGATAAGTAATTTTATTTATAAAATTGATTAACAATTAATCAACGTGTACTTTAATAAAATACAACATTCACAACCAAATACATCCCAGAAGTGCACAAAATAAAATTATCAACGCTTGATAAAAAAAGCTAAATCTGAGCATTTAGAACATTTCTAAATCTCCAGATTTACATGCATTTGACAAATCAAAACAACTCCAATTATGCAGTAGACAAGCTCGTCTCTCAATGCCAGATTCAAAATCTAAAACATTTGGTTTCACAAACCAATTAGAGGGATGGTTACTGCAAATGAGAAACAATTTCTGGAACAATGAAATAGCAATGCAATCACATGCATTCCTGAGAGTTTTTCCAATCTAGAACATTTCTTCGAAATCCAAACACCCAAGAAGAAATCCAGACATTTAGAACACTTCTAAATTTCAGATTTACATGCATTAGATCGCAAACCTCGCTTTGATACCACTGTTGGGTTTTCATAATATCATTTCAAAGATGATAATACAGCATATCATATACGCGCAGCGGAATAAAATAACTAGAACAACCCAAAAGAGTTAACAGGAACTTGCGATTTCATCGATTCAAGAAATAAAACAATAACCACAACATTTGCAGAGAATATACCTGAAGGGGTTTGAGTTTATACTCAATAGAGATGCTCCAATGTCAGATTCAAGATGGTGCGGCAGAGTTCCTTGTACAGAAATGGATCTGCACCTCTATAGTAGTCCACACGAGCACTGGAGAACCCTAGCCTCTTGTCACACAAGATCTAGGTCAGAGAAGAACTGCTCTCTATGTCTCCCACGAACTGCTAGGTCCGACGACAGGGAGAGGCGACAGCGGCGGCGGGATCGACTGGTCGGAACCCTTCCTTCCGGGGCTACAGGCGGAACTCTTCCGCCGCTCTCACTTTCTTTCGCAAAATAGATCGCATACATTAGGTCAAAAAGAATCGCATTCTTTTATACCAACGCGCAAAAGGGAGCTATCCGCACAGCCACGACTTTAAGTGAAGAAAACTGAATTCGTCAAACTACGTTCGACGAACTGACTAGCGCTCGTCGAACACGCTTCGACGAACCGTTCGTCGAACGCAGTATACTAGCCGTTCGTCGAACGCAGTATACTAGTCGTTCGTCGAGCGCAGTATACTAGTCGTTCGTCGAGCGCAGTATACTAGTCGTTCGTCGAGCACAGTATACTAGTCGTTCGTCGAGCGCAGTATACTAGCCGTTTGTCGAACGCAGTATAACAGTCGTTCGACAAATGCGCTACTCTAGCCGTTCGTCGAACGTAGTATACTAGTCGTTCATCGAACGCAGTATACTAGTCGTTCGTCGAACGCAGTATACTAGCCGTTCGTCGAACGCAGTATAACAGCCGTTCGACGAACGCGCTACTCTAGCGTTTGTCGAACGCAGTATACTAGTCGTTCGTCGAACGCAGTATAACAGTCGTTCGACGAACGCGCTACTCTAGCCTTTTGCCGTCTCAGCGGTCGACGAATGCCTTTAATTCGACTATATAAATTCAGCTATATAAGTTCGTTCAAACCCTTTAGCCGAATTTTGACTTAGCCGAATTCGTCTAGACCCTTTAGCCGAATTCGTCTAAACCCTTTAGCCGAATTTGACACAGTTCGGTTAAACACTTTATCTGAATTTGTCAAGTATAAATCTATTCGTTTAAACCTTTTAAACGATTTCCCATTGAGACATTCTCTACTTAATTCCAAACAGTCACAGGATTGGTCCTCCACTCATATCCTATATAAGCAAGGCCAACTCAATTCTTTCTCCAATTTCTCCAAGCACTTTTATGTGCAACCCTATAGGCTCATATTGCGTTGGTAGTAAGACTAACTGTTGATTGCTTTGAGATCAGCTCAGAAACTCCAACAGGAACAAGCACTGAGTTACAAGTACTGAGCAACCAAGATGGACGACGGAGGAGGCTATGTGAGAGGTCTTGGCATTGAGTTACTCACTCAGATGAATTACAAGAAGTGGAAGTCCTGTATGGAGAGTTACCTACTTGGAGAGGGCTTATGGGAGGTCGTTGGAGGAGATGCGCAAGAGGAAGTTGTAGCTGCCGGAGACAATGGTCTAGCTGTGAGAGCTTGGAGGAAGACAAACGCCAAAGCGGAGTTCACCTTGAAGAGAGCTATTACTCCTGACTTGTTCGACCACATCTTGGGTTGTAAGTCAGCGTCTGAGATCTGGAAAGCTCTCAATGGGTTGTTCAACAAGAAGAATGTAGCGCGGCTACAGTTCCTGGAGAATGAGTTGGCAAAGTCCACTCAATGAGAGTTGTCAATATCCACCTTCTTCCTGAAGGTGAAGAATCTGTGTGCGAAGTCCACTCAAGCAGATGGCGGGAGTATCTATCTCAGGGGGAGATAACGAGGTCTTGTACTCAGGGAAGAAGAAGACCTGAGACAAGAAGAAGAAGAACTCCGGAGATGGACCCTCAACGTCCTCTCAAGGAGATAAGGGGAAGTTCCTCCATGCTCGTGATGAGAGGGGGAGATCTCTTTGTTTTTCCTGTAAGAAGTACGGGCACATGGCAAAGGACTGCCGGTCTAATCTGAAGGTCGGTCATGTTGCTGAGAAGCAAGGAGGCCATTGGGGAGGTGGAGCGAGAGGTGGAGGTCACCAGGGTGGTGAAGGCGGAGACAACTGCTTCCTGGCTGAGATGACGGCAACGTCTGTTGATGCCTTAGCCTCCGTGAACTTTGAGAATGACTAAATAGTGGATTCTGGTTGCGGGCACCATCTCACTAGAGACATGTCTAAGTTTGCCTCCTTAAAGGCATATGGAGGATCGGATGCTATCATCACTGCGGATGATACGGTGCATCCTGTGGAGCAAGAAGGGATGGTATCCCTGGGAAATGAAGAGAAGCCTGTGTCACTGAAGAGCGTGTATCATGTGCCGGGCATGAAGAAGAATCTCTTCTCGGTTGCAAATGCAGTGGATGCAGGATACCACATGCTGTTTGGACCGAAGGAGGTGAAGTTTTTGAAGAACCTATCGTCTATTGATGCTGACATCACACTCACCGGGAGAAGGGTGAAGGATTTGTATGTCCTGTCTGCAAATGCCTATGTAGACAAGTTGAAGACGAATGATAGCACTGCGATCTGGCATGAGAGGCTAGGTCATGTGGGGATGGACAAGTTGAAGATGATGGCTGCAAAGGGTCTGGTGAGCGGCCTGCCTAATCTCTCTTCTTGCGGCGACGGCCATGTATGCGAGGGCTGTCAATATGGTAAGTCACATCAACTTCCATTTGACAAGTCGGAGACAAGGTGTAAGACACCTCTTGAGTGCGTACACGCTGATGTGATGGTGCCGTGCGCCACCCTGACTTATGGAGGAAATAAGTATGTGCTGGTTCTGGTGGATGATTATACCCGCTACACGTGGGTTTACTTCTAGAGAGAGAAGGCGGAGGTGTTTGAGAAGTTCCAAGAGTGGAAAGAACTTGTGGAGGGGAGGCTGAACCTGAGGGTGAAGAAGCTGCGAAGTGATAATCGGGGGGGGGGGGGGGGGGGGGAGTTTACCTCTAAGTCATTTGCTTCTTTCTGCAAGAAAAACGGCATTCGGCGAGAGCTCTCCTGTGCCCACACCCTCAGCAAAATGGGGTCGCAGAGAGGAAGATTCGCCATCTGGTGGAAACTACCAGGAGTTGGCTGCATGCCAAGGGGATTCTCAAGGCCTTGTGGGCGGAGGGAATGACGTGTGTCACCTATGTGATCAACCAGCTACCTCTAAGTCCTAACAGGATGGTGTCTCCACACCAACTCATGTTCGGGGAGAAGCCAAATGTGAGTCACATGAGGGTGTTTGACGCTACCTGCTTCGTGCACGTTCCGGAGGCTGAGAGAACCAAGTTGGAGCCGAAAGCAAGAAAGTGTGTCTTCATCGGCTACGACGAGCGGAAGAAGGGGTGGAAGTGCATGAATCCGCAGACTCACAAGTTCGTCGTCTCGCGCGACGTGGTGTTTGACGAACTGATCTCATATCAGGGAGTCTCTACTGTGGTGTTGTTGGAGAGTGGAGGTTCTAGCAGGTGTGAAGAGAGGGTCACTAAAGACTCTACTGTGGAGTTGGAGCTATCTCCCAGTGCCCCATCGCCATCTGGCTCAGGGGGAGCTTCGAGTTCGAGAAGCAGGGGAACAGTGCTCCAAGAGATGATGGGAGAAGAGTTGTAGAGGAAGAGTCTACCGGAGCGGTAGATAGTGGTCAAGCCTTGAGAAGGTCGAAGCAGACCATCGTCCCGCTTTCTCGCTATAAGTAGGGGAACTTCGTGAGTTTGGTATCTTGCTTCTTCGGAGGACCACTCGACGAGAGGGAACCTGCCGACTTTGAAGATGTTGTTGGCACCAAGGAGTGGGACGTGGCCATGGATGAGGAGATGAAAGCCTTAAAGAAAAATGAGACATGGGACCTTGTTCCCACGGTGGAGGGCATCAAGCCTGTCACCTGCAAGTGGGTGTACAAGGTGAAGAAGAGAGTTGATGGAGGAGTAGAGCGGTACAAGGCTAGGCTTGTCGCTCGAGGTTTCTCGCAAACCTATGGTGAGGACTATGAGGAGACATTTAGTCCTGTGGCGAAGATGACGTCGGTGAGGACGGTCATAGCTTTTGCGACGTGTCGAGGGTGGAAGCTGTGGCAGCTTGATGTGAAGAACGCGTTCCTGTACGGAGAGATTGACAAGGACATATTCATGGTGCAACCACCTGCATACGTGTCCAAGTCACACCCGCATCATGTGTGCAAGCTAAAGAAGGCCCTCTACGGGTTGAAACAGGCGTCGAGAGCCTGGTATGGGAAGATTGCAGAGTACTTGCAGTTCTGTGGTTATAATTCCTCAGACTCGGACTTTAGCATGTTCGTGAAGAAGAGTGGAGATCTTCATGTGTTGGTGCTGCTGTACGTCGACGACATGATCGTGACCGGGAACAACAGTGAAGAGGTCGCGGCGCTGAGACAGCAGTTATCTATCCATTTTGAGATGAAGGATCTTGGTGAACTGCACCATTTCCTCGGACTTTAGGTAGAGAAGAGAAGTGGTGGACTGTTCGTTTCCCAGAAGGCTTACGCTGAGAAGATAGTCGAAAGATTCGGCATGAAGGAAGGGAAGAGCAGCTCTGTTCCGAAGGTCTTCCGGGCACTGATGGGGAGTTTAATCTACCTGACTATCACGAGGCCGGACATAGCTTTTGCCATCGGCCGAGTTAGTCAGTATATGCAGGAGCCGCGGAAGCCTCATCTGGAGGCAGCTAAAGGAATTCTGAAGTACGTGAAGGGGACCCTTGAGATGGGGTTGTCCTATGGAGAGAAGTCTGACTTTAAGCTGCATGGGTACACGGATGCAGATTACGGTGGTGACGCTGATGATCGCAAGTCGACTTCAGGTCATGTGTTTCTATGTGGAGCTGCTACTATCTCGTGGTGTAGCAAGAAGCAGGATTCTATCTCCTTATCCACCACAGAGGCTGAGTACAAGGCGCTGTGCTTAGCAGCCCAGGAGTGTGTCTGGCTGAGGAGGCTGGTGGAATACGTGGACGAGAAGGTCAGCGGACCAACTGTTCTTCGCGGTGACAACGAGAGCGCCCTGAAACTAGTAACCAATCTAGTCTGTCACGCGAGAACAAAGCATATAGAGATCGAGCATCACTTCATCGGAGAGAAGGTTTTGGGTGGCTTGATTGCGGTGGAGCATGTGCGGAGCGCAGACAACATAGCGGATATATTCACAAAGCCCCTATCTGCGGGGCCGTTCAGGAGGCTTCGCTCGCTGCTCGGAGTGGTTAACGGAGCTCACTTCAAGGGGGAGTGTTGAATTTTGCGAAGTGAGCTAACGCTGGCGTTAGAGTCAACGCCGGCGTTAGCCCCCGCCTTTTGGTGGCGGATCCGGATTCTATAAATAGGGGGCAATCCCCCCTCAGAGAAGATCAGAGACAAGAGGAGACTTGTGCGGTCTGAATAGGCGGTCTCAAGTGAGAGCGAACTTGGAGTGAGTTCGGAGGAGAGCTTGGGCGGTCTGACCGGGCGGTCTCAAGTGGGAGTGAACTCGGAGTGAGTTCTGGGCGACTTAGAGCAAGATTTGCGAGCTGTGCAAGATCGCGAGTCAACGCTGGCGTTAGTGACAACGCGGGGCGTTAGCGACTTGTGTGAGGTGGCGGTCTGCATCTGCAGTCTCGTCAAGAGGGTGTGCTCGCAGCGAGCTCGTGCGGTCTGAGTCAACGTAGGCGTTAGCAAAAACGCGGGGCGTTAGCGAGCTGTGGAGAAAGCGGACTCTATCCGCGACCAGTTGTTATTTCTTATTCTCGGCTGTTGTGAATCAAGTTGTATGCGACTTGTATTCAGCATTCTTCTGTTGTAATTGTTGTAACCAATTTGTCAAGCAATAAAGAAGTGTTTTTTGTTCATCCTTGGTGTGCTTGTCTCGGTGTTCCATCGATCTAGAAAATTTCACACATTCGACGGGGGCGGCAAAATTCGTCGGGGCGGCGTCATGACGAGGCGGCATCATTCGTCGAGGGCGGCGTCATTCGTCGTTGAAGACGGCATTCATAGGAGGCGGCGATATTCGTCGGGAACAGCAACATTCAGGGGAGCATGCTATCCAGGGCAGCACATGTAAGCATCAACTCACCATTTATCCACTCTTCAGCGGTATATAGTGCTGTAAGTAAAATAGTTTACCATAACTTTTATGTTCATATCCATATCTATATTGAATGGTCAAAAATGCGCGTCCGGGCACGCCATTTTTATATAAAAAAATGCGCGTCCGGGCGACAATATGCGTGCCCTAGTACGTATTTTTCGCCCAGACGCGCATTTTTCGTCTTGGCGGGCATTTTTTGCCCGGACGCACGTATTGTCGTTGGGGTGTGCGTTTTGTGTCATGGTGCGAGTTTTTTTGCCATGACACGCTTTTTGCGCCCGAGGGCGTGTTTTTTGTCCGGACACACGTTTTGTGCCCGGGCGCTTTTTTGTGCGGACGCATTTTTTATTATATATTTAAATAAATATTAGTTCCTTCGTAATATTTTTCAATTCTTAGATTGAATTTTATTTAAAAACGAACAAAATAATTGATCAATTACAAAATATTTATCAATATTGTTTATTAAGCGAACACTGAAATTGAAATAGAACAATTCTAATTCTGAATATCGAATCTCAATATCAAATTCCAATTTTGTCCAAATGAACGAGCCCTTAAAGAATGAATCAAAACTTACAAAAATTGAAACAAGGCTCTAAAAAGTTCCATCTGAAAAGATCAGTTTCATAACCAATTGATCATCAATAAATAAATGAAATGGAAGAGAAGAATCAGGGGTGAGCAAAGTACTTTATTCTTGATTTTGATGCCTTCAGGGGAGCTTGTTGAAGATGTGTAGGATTTCAATAATCAGAAACATTTGTCCTAATATAAATATTTTTTGAAAAAATCAGAGGGATATAGATTTGTAGAAAGTGAAATTCACTATATTATTAGTCAGCAGACTGATAGTAATATGTGCAGAAAAAAACTTACACTAATATTTATTTAAATTCTGTAGGTGACATAAATAGCAAGTTGATGAAGTAATGTAATCATGACTTGTGTCATGATTACATTACCTGCTATCTATGTCTAGAAAAAAAAAAGTAATCTAAGAGTGATTATATTTCGTAAAGAAAATGACATATCTCTACAAACATGTATTCTTCGTCCTCGTCAATAACAAAATGTATATCATTATGTCTTATAGTATACTCATATCACATTTATGTTTACGCACATAACTTGGTTATCTCATCAATAACTATAGCCTCACTTTTCTCCACATTCCATTTTCATTTATCCAAACAAGCCACATTACTATTTATGTTGGTCAACAAGAGCTAAAACAGTAAGTATTTTGTTACCTAGATACCCCATTTAGGATTAAAATGCATACACATAGAAATATAACATGTTAGCACAATTGTCTATCCTCATGATAGTACCATAGTTGGACTCTGTTCGGGAGTCCAACACACACAATTACACATTTTCATTAACATATTTAGCTATGTAACTTCTTTATTAGATCACACATGTGCACACAATTATATATTATTATAAACATACTTATCTATGTAACTTATTTACTAAATCATACATGTGCATGCTGTATTGGTGAATTAAGAGAGAACACAAAATTGATCACGTGCTTATCTTTGATGAATTATTGAAGCGATATATTAATCGAACTCTTAGGTGGTATACCAATCAACCAATCTCATCTCAAAATAATACATCATGGTGATGCAAGAGATTTTACATTAATTGGGAATATGATTAATGGATGTGGACACAAGATAAAAAATATTGGCTTAAATTATTAATACATCAACACAAGATACAAAAATACTAGCTTAAATTATTAATACGTCAACATTAGAGAAAAAATATTGGCTTAAATTATTATCTTAGAATTATAAGTCACGTGATCTTTTGCATTGATATAATTACATTGGAAATACTGATTTTTGTACCAAATGGGGTTTTGGAACAGTTTGATTTCTATCACAATCATTATTATTGATTTCTGCGGATATACAAGTTGGTGTTGGAGTTGGGGAACACTTCCGGCTCTCTTGTTTCTCACACCGGGTTAGCCCACGTGAGCTTAGAGACGTCGGAGCGTGACTCTCTCCGATGATTGAAGTACCGGCGAACGCGGGGGATATTCGGGTGTGCGGATATCTGGGTTTCGGTTCCGTGGTCTATTTAAAGGCGTGTAACCCGAATCTATGGTTAAAGGTTCTTCTCAGCGGTTTTCGGCTGAGGATTTTGGAGGCGTCTTCGAGGTGATTTGTGGAGAGGCGTTTCCGGCGGTGGTTCCTTCGTTTCTTGTCCAAAGAGAGGGGTGCGAGGTAGGATCGGTTTTGATCCTTGTAACCTTGTGTGTTTTGTAATCTCTATTGGTGAATACAAGAAGGTGAAGCGGAGGCGGGATAGGGGACGTAGCCCGATTTTCGGTGAACCTCTTAAATTTGTGTGTTCTCTATGATTTTCTTTTTATTTTTCGTTCGAATCTCTTTTCTCGGCACCCCTCATTTTTTCTACAGTTGGTATTTGAAAACCGTCATAAGTTTGCTTTTGAAAGATTTGTAAATGCATGAGTCTAGTTGACAAAGTTTAATTAGCATCGGGTGATATAGATGATGATCTAACTCTTATCAGATTACGTTTGCTAGTCTAAGTTGGGCTAATATCAGTTGGGCTGTGAGTATAATTCTAAGGGTTGTGGTTAATGGTGGGTTGCCAGCATCGATTGTAGGACTACAACAACAACAATAACAACAGAATCCATATAGACACCAATTGGTGGGGGTATGGGCGGGGGAAGATTGGTAACAGACCTAACCTTTGGCACTTTGCACAAAATGGCTTCTCACAGAGTACCACTGAAATAGTGGCCCCCTATACCGCCCCGTTTGCTGCGGAATCATGCTCTCAAATCAAAGCCAAAGACATCAGAGAGGGCAGAGGCAGACCCAAGAATCCATTTTGATTTATGTGCACATAACCATGCTTCCTTCATTCAGCATCCAGAGCATTGGTGAAGCACATACCATCAATTGTAGTACTAATTAAAAAAAATCTTAATTTCTGCGTGTTTTTCCTAGACAGTGCAATTTTGATAAAAACAATTTTTTATTAGAGAAAACACTGATCATTTTATGAAATTTATTTTTAAATAATTATATAATATTATCCAATCATTTCTCCATTTTAATCATCAAAAAATTATTTTAATTGATTATTACCATTCTACAATTTTATTTTCAAATTATAGTCTTCTTATTAAAAAGGCAGCATGTTGGCATTCATTGAAATTTTTTTTAGCACGCATAGTATATACGTATGCGGTGGCCATTAGTGATATCAAATTTGAGGTTTCTAATTTAAAATAATATATGATCTAAATAGCGTAAAATTATTTAGATGTTTTCATATTTTATAGAATTGTTGCCGCCAACTCTAGGCTTGTGATCTAAATTGCACTGTTTTAGCCTGATAGTGAACGAGTGCGCAAACAATCAATGAAAATGAAGACGGCTACGTGCTCGCCTCAACCTTTCACTACCCCGGCTCGAAGCGTCCGCCATTCGCCCGCGTAGTAGGCTGCGACATCGTTAGGGTCTCGTCCCCACGCTGTTCACATCTATCTACAAAAATCACAAAACAAAGTTGCGCATAAAACAGCAATGCCAACACAAGAACCAAATCGCTAAAAAGCAGTGCTCCAAGCCAAAGAGATCCATGAACAACGCTACAAAGTACAAAGGTACGAACTTCAACACAAATACGCCGCCAAAGGGGAAAAATATACGAAGTACAAGATGCAAATACAAATGAGCTACTCCTCGTCCTCAACATCAGAGACAGAACGCTCATTCTCGGAGAGGTCTCCGATGCCCAGTACAGACACATCACAGCCACGCGTCCACGCAACCTGGCGTAGGGTCTTCGCCATCCCGCGCATAAAGGCCACCTCACACTCGTCTTCAAGTTGAGGCTCCACCTTCTTGCTCCAGAACTCCTCACGGACCTCCTCCTAAAACAGAGAACAGTCCCGCATATAATCTATGGAGCCCTTGTATTCAATGACTCCCGCGGCCTTCAGCTCCTCAGCCGTACACTCTAGTAATGTGAGCCTCTCCATATCTCAGTCTTCAAAGACTCTAGCTCTGCATCCTGGCGAATCCTCCAACAACCAGACAGTCTTCTCCATGAGGGCCCTCTCTGTCCGAACCTTTACCCACAATTGCTCCATCTCCGCTCAAAGCTTAGCCTCGATTTGGCAGAAATGAGACACGTCGCAGTCGTTCCACGTAAGAGCGATGCTAGTCTAAACTCCGATCTATAAAAAGAAGGAAAAAGTCAGATTCCTTGCAAAGCAACAAGTATAGCAGAGTAAAGCACCACACTTACACAACATTTATCGCCTCAAGTGAAAAAGAGACCCGCCTCGCCTTCGCTGGTGTCACCGCGGAAGCACTATCGGGAGCCTCGGAAGCAGCAGCACCTGGATCTCCACATCAAGATCAGCTGGCGCGACAACCGCCCAAGAGCTGCAAGGCACCGCCTCATCAGCACGATCCTTCGACCCAGGAGAAGAACAAGGCACGGACTCCTAGCTACCGCAACGGAAAACCAACTTGCGCTTCCAGTCACGATCTAGAGGCACCATAGCATAGCGCTCAATGTCAGTGGAAAAATCGCACAACAGCAGACGCTTCTCCTCCACGAGCAGGGAAATACGAAACAAGGGGTTCGCCAACGTGTGAGGCTCAATAAACCCCCAACACCGGCGTGAACTTTCGCTCGCGCCCAAACACGCGACGACAACATCCTGGAAGCGACCTCCGCAGCTCTAGCAAGCCCAAGAGTTCTTCATGTACCCATACAAAGTGTTCCCATGTCGGCGGTCCACCCAATCTTCGAACTCAATCCAACGCTTGTTGTTATACACCTCTACACGGCTGCCTCCATCAACGCGCACCTCGCACCATTCTTTGAATAAATCCAAAGTGAACCTCGAGCCATGCTCCCCGAAGAAGGCAATTAGACCCATGATACGCGCATTCCGACAGGAGCAAACTGAGATACTAGCACACTACAATGCTTGAAAATCTTGATCGCCTCATCGTATGGTGGAAGACAGAACTCGGACCTCAGCAACGACTCACACAACATCATGCAGCCCGTCAGAGGATTTTGCACTCGCTCCTCGATATATGGGACCTTCACCTCCAGCGTGGCAGGTACCCCATACCATTTTCTCCAAACATCAATCTGCTCCACGGTAAGCGAAGAACGCAACTGCATCGACCTTCTTTGCGCACAATGCCTTGGAACCAAAAAAAGAAAAGAAAAAACACATAAGCATTCGTAATGCCCAAAACCACACCCCGTGCAAGACACGTCGGCGTACGCCGCATAATGAACCTGGAAACCACGGTTCAACGAGGAGTTCGAACCATGGGTGTAGCTTGCACTTAATTCTCCTAAGCTTGCTCACTAGGCCAAACTCTCAGTACAAGGAACCTCACTCTTTATGGTGGAAAACTAGAATATACCTCGAGCTGCAGCGAGGAGGTCCCACCACACACCCAGAAGATCTTAGAGAGATTCTCCTCCTAAGTCAGTGTTGAGTCGGCCACCTTGGAGAGCACTAGAGAACTCCTGACCACCCACCCGAAAACCACGGTGAGCAGCAAGCCTGAACCCTCTTGCCAAACACAGCTAGTCAAAGGAGAGAGAAACAAGTGTGATGTCCTCTCCAAAGGTGTCATTGAGGGTTTATTTATAGTTTTCTCAAAACGGTCTGCAGATAGCTGAATCCCGCTTTTTGGTTTCATTAAAAGCAGCCTAAATTGATCTGCCAACAACGGAATCCCGCTATTTTTAATAGCTAACTGCAGACTAACACAAAAATTTCTAGAAAGGGGATTTCCCCTAGAGGGCGAGCACACTTCACTCAGGGTGTGCTCGCTTGGGGGTGACAAGTACCTAACATGCAAAGTGTACTCGCGACTCACCCAGAGCAAGGGGCGAGTGCGGGCTGAACTGCTCCACTCACTTACACAGAAACTGTCTCGCCCCGGCTCTTTGATGGCTTGACTCATTGACTCGGCAAACTCGGGGTTGTACATAATCCCCGCTCTTTGTGAGTTTGCCCCAAGCTCAGAAATACAGTCCAACCTCGAATGTTTGATGAGTGCTTCGATTTTGGAGAGAATCTTTTAGTGGGTCCCACCAGGGGCTATAAATACCAGGAGGGAATCGGAGGGCCTTTCCAAGGACCCCCCCCCCCCCCCCCCCCCCCGCGAAAAAAAAACCATTCTTTTCTTCTTTAGCTTTTCCTCGGTTGACCAACATCATGTCGCTCTCCCAAGAGATCTAAGCTCGCCTTGTCGCTGATGCACTTACGGCAAGTGAACCGGTCGCATTAAATGGGGGGAGAAAATCCCCAAGTATCGATCTCAAGGAACGCTGGTTGGGATGAATGATTTTATTGTTGGGGAAACTAATTATAAAGATTTCTATTATTTCAAGGGGTGGGTTTTTGATTGTTTGAACGACAAAGAAAAAAGACTAAATTAACTATTGCTGGTCGAATGCACCGCTTCGCTTGGTGGATGCACAAATAGGTTAGCGGATGGACGAGTAGGTTAGTAGATGGAGGATTTGTATCCAACAGAATGAGTGTCGTAAGCACCTCATCACTAGGCACGCCACTAGCAATTGCAAGTACGACAACTCACGCAACGATGGAATGGTAAATAGAATGGAGGCGCTCCTCAACTCACACAACCAATTAACAACATTTCAAAGACATAAAAATATCATTAAAATCAACAATAAGGTTTTATGATCATCATTCATACATCACAATAATTATCAAGAAATAACTACAACGTTACAGAGGAGGAAAGAGTAAACCGAAGCGCGAAGACTCGCTGAATATTCACGACCAAAATCGTAGGTTTGTCACGCCTTGTCCGTGCTCGGTTTTCAATTGACGTCCGGGGTCTGGAGGAGCTGCCACCTTCCTCTACGTTACCCATCTTCTTTTGATAACAACTTCAATCTAGCTCTCCCGGAGAACTCTTGGATGCAACAAGAAATCACTTGAAATGGAGCTCTTGAGCTTACAGATGATGGAGGAGGCCGAGGAGGAAGCTCTAGCTCTTGATTTTTGCAAGGAAATGGTGCTTGGAGCTTCTCCTTAGAGTGGGCGGTGGTGGAGCGACGAAATGGAGCGAAACCTAAAAGCTTGGCGCGAAAATGGCGGCCGGGCTGGTTCGTCGATCTATGGAATAGGGCGAAGTTCCTGGCTTTTATAGTAAAAAGTCAAAAATTTGGTCACGCACGGTCGAACGCACGACCGTGCATGGATTGTGCGATATTAAACATAAAGGCTGCCCAAGAAGACGAAGTAGAAGCGCCCGTGCAATTTTACTCACGCATTGTCAAAATAGATCGTGTGCGAACAAAACGCACGGGTAGAAGCAGGTCGCTCAAAATCAGGCTAAACACTGGAAGATCGTGTGTTTCCTTCGCGCACGGTTGAGTCCAACCGTGCGTGAAGCAAACGCACGGGCGATTGTTTTATAAATATTTTGACAAAAAGAGAGGCTCGTGTGTTTTACTCACGCACGGGCAAAACTGCATGTACGCAAACAAGACGCATGAGCGGGGGTAAATCATTATTTTGGGTCACATATGAACACGCATGATCGTGGCGATCGTGCGTCAAGGAAACACACGACCGTGTGATTCATGCAGACATAAAATCTGGGCAAAATGGACGATCTACCCACCTGCACAACAAACCACATAGCTGGAAATACCCATCCAGCACAGTCCAATCACTGAAAAAGAATGGGGAGCACCATGTGCTTACCCCCAACAACATATAGCTCAATTGCACAAAAAAAACGGGCCTGAATATAGTGCACTTAGAGTGAAAGTGTATACGAGTGGAATACAAGCAATAAATGCTTGAACGTGTAATGCACAAGAGTGAAAACTAGTCTAGATGGGTCCGTAAAATACTATAAATATCGGACTCATCACACCCCCAGACTTGACCATTTGCTCGTCCCGAGTAAATTATCCCATAAACGGACGAGAAAAATGATAGCTGGCATAGAAATTGTAAAGCGAAGTAGCATGTGAAGCCGCATTCTCATGCGCATAAAAAACAGTTGATGAAATTTCTAATTATACATATTAGCCTATAATTTTCTAGGAGCATATTTATATATTACATTTACTCAGGAATTGAATCACGGTGAGTCATCCGGTCATGCATAGGAAGAAAGTAGACTGAACGATGAGCTGAGCATTGCCAAAGATCGGAGCTCGGGACAACCTCTATTGAAATCCATCAATGTCGGTGACCATAAGCTTGCCCGTTCACACTCTCTCCACGACACAGGTTTGACTCAATCGTGCGAATCAATAGGACTTTAGGTTTAAGATGGGGCTTGGGTTTAGGCGAGGTATACAATGATAAACATGAGGGCTTAATGCATCTAACCCAAATGAGCTCGCACAACAAAAACTAACCAAGCACCACAAAACACATGGGTGCACCACACCACCAGACATGGACTTAACAACATGGTTGTGTGCACTACCTACTCCCAATACAAATTTCCACAATTAATTTTCAGTTGATCTTTTTCTCATTTCACATTTTCTTTTTCATTCTCTTTTTTTTCACAACTATTTACTATAAATTTTTCAGCAAAATTTTCAAAGCAGCACATCCACATATCCACAATAAAAAACACCGCATCAACACCCCAACATGAAAATAATAAAGCAACTAAAGCTCGGATTTGGGTGTGCGACTAGGATTGACTTTTTGGCTTTGTTGAGATATTGGTGGATCTGAATCAAGAGAATGGGGTAGGCACAAAGGAGCTAGCGAGGATGAGATGATAGGAATGGGCACAGGGCTCAACCGGGCCAAAATGATGGACTACATCACACTCATGCAAATTGGACTAACTGTATACCAATGCTTCAAGAATCGCTTGAGGCAAGTTCTTAGCCACCGAGAAAGGTAATCCTTCCTCCCGACTCGAGCAATACGAGGTTAAAGAATGTCTACACACATTCCTACGCTACCGTTTGATTCACACCAGATTCACCAATTTTTGAGTATAGTAAACAATATCGATGCTAATAGAAAAGTATAAACTAAAAGCATAAACAGAAATTGAATCTACACGAATTTCTACGCGAGACGTGAGCACTGGACTAGGAGCACTGCAGGAGCCAACATTTTACTCTGTATCTTAATCCTATGCCAGCATAGTGAATTTATACATCACACAAAAGAGACAAATTCAACACGCGACATACAAACGGCTAAGCACACGCTCATGTGGGTGTTGTGGTGTGCGGTGAAGATAAACTAACAATACTAAATAAATGAAATAAAAATACTTCTAGCATGCATTGACATTGAGTGTGTGCAGTGAGTAACAAATACATCAGCTCCCCCTAGACTTAATGTAAACATTCCAATGCATGATATACAAAAAGACTAAAATAAAAGCTAAGGTAAGAGAAGTTGCCCAATGCTCAGAAGTGAGCATACCAGAAGATTGGCGTGTAAACCAAGACAAAGCCGCAACATTGCCATCCCAAAATTAACGCAAGCACCTGCAGGAAAGACAGCTCCTAGCAAAAGCAAAAATAAATACTAAACTGTTAGCAGATTAGAGAAATAAAAACAACCAAAAGTGGGTTGTCTCCCAGTAGCGCTTTTGTTTACTGTACTTAAGCTGGACTCAATACATGTATTATGCAGTTTTAAAAGATTGTCTAACCATAAAATCAAAAGTTAATAAATCCTAATTGTTATTACATGCTCAGCAAAATAATCAACTATAAGTTAATTTAAAGTAGTAACTTGAAATGAAGGAAATGGGTCTGAAGGCCCAACAACAACAGTCCAGAAGATCAGAAGCTTTCCATCTCCAAATTTCATCTTTCTTCATCTTTTTCATCTCCTCCAAACGACGGTCATTGATGAAATAATGTTTACCACCATGCACCAAATCTTTTGAGGAAAATGCAAGCAATGATGATGAGGTGGAATAGATGATTGATTTCATCATTTCCATCTGCTTTCCCTTCCAAGACTGCACTCAGAATCACCCAAAATGGGTCCAGAAACTCAGGCACCTACAGGGGAATATACGAAATATCAGAAATTAAAGCAGTATGGGAAGCAGGAAGGATGAACATATCAATATCAACATTATATGAAGGATGATTAGGAAATAAAATTGATGAAGAACTAAAAAGTTCAAACACAGGAGAAGTGACCCCGGTGCCACTCCCATCAGATTTTACAGAAGGATTATTGCTGATCGCAATAAAATCACTGCATGAAGAATATGAACAGATAGGTGTTGGATCTGTAGGCGCCCTTAGAGGGGGGGGGGGGGGGTGAATAAGGGTTTTAAAAACTTTAAACTTTAATAGAAAACTTTTGATATTTTGGTCGAAGTAAGTTAAATCAAAAGTAAAGAGATAATGAAATTAGAAATGAAATCAATTTTATTAAACAAGAAAAGACATGATTATCATTTATAAAATTGATTACAAAATCTGATTTCAATGACGCTAGAAATCGAAGCGAATAATATGAAAACCCTTTTTGTTTTCTATACCGACTCGTATCCCCACGAACCGGTTGGCTTTAGCCGATCTCTCCCCATACGACCTCAAGCCGCTCTAGCCAATCTATCACCAGAAAGGCCTCGAGCACCCCCTAGATCTACTCCCTAGACCCAGTCGCCACACGATGCGAATTCCTCCCTAAGTCCTACCTAGACCTAGTCGACAACACTAGGCTAATTCACGAACCGATTACAAAGATGAAATAAAGGACAAATACAAAATACAAATATAAAACTCCCTATGAGGTAATCTGAAGGAGACGCCGAAGAATCGCTGAAGATCGTTGAAGTCCAAGCGTGCGTTCTTCGTATTTAGTTAACGTGTGATACAAGCCTCCTTTGATTCCTCCTTTTGAAATATGAGTGGGAGATGTGTTTGTCTGGAAATACGGCCTCACAAAGTTTCTGAAGTGCTGGAATAGGGCTCTTGACAATCAGTAGTAGGAGACGTCGAAATCATCCAATTTATATAAATTGAGCTAACGCCTGCGTTAATAGATAACGTCGGGCGTTGACCATGTATAGCAACATATTGATGGCTCGGATCTTCAGAAGAGGAAGGAGATTCTGCACTTTAGGAAATATTTTATTTTAGGCAATATCAACGCCGACGTTAAGGCTAACGCGGGCGTTGGCCAAATCATTCCTAAAGTTCCTCCTACAATCACGGCTGCTTTCTCCTTGCCAAATTCGTCGACCGGATAGCGCCCATCGTTAAGACTAACGCCTGGCGTTGAGATTCTTTCTTTAATCAACTGACACGCCATCTTCTCCTTTCGTCGACCTCCATTTCGTCGAACGGAATTTTCGTCGGACGCATTTCGTCGAACGGGTTCTCATTTCATCGTACACAATTTTGTCGAACGCCAGATCGTCGAATGCAGTTTCCAGTTCGTCGAACGCAGCTTCCGTTCTCAGCGGTTTCATTTCGTCGATCGCCAGTTCGTCGAACGCAGCTTCCAGTTCGTCGAACGCAGCTTCCGTTCTCAGCGGTTTCATTTCGTCGATCTCGAGTTTGTCGAATGCAGCTTTCAGTTCATCAAACGCAGCTTCCGTTCTCAGCGGTTTCATTTCGTCGATCATCAGTACGTCGAACGCAGCTTTCAGTTCGTCGAACGTAACTTTCAGTTCGTCGAACGTAGCTTTCCATTTCGTCGAACGAAAATTTCGTCGAACGCATTTCGTCTAGCGCAAATGCCCAGCGTTAAGCTTAACGCTTGGCGTTAGACAACTTTCAATCCTTCAGCTTGTGGTTAGTGCCAGACCATTGTTTCAGCAACCTGGTGTCATAACTGTCCAAACCTGCATGCTAAAAACACAATGGCAACAAGATCAAATACAAGTAGGATTTGTTATTCTCAAATCAAAGGGATGCGGAAAATCATGTTCCAACAATCTCCCCCTTTTGATAATAACAAATCCAATAGAGATAAATCAGATTCATAGATAAAGAATTTGTGTTTTTATAAGGATATATGACACGAGACAATTATAAGATAATGATAAGAATTATAGATCATTTAATATTGTGCTCCCCCTACAAAGATGCTCCCCCTTAGTGTATACTCCCATATACTAGATACATGCTCCCCCTTATAGTGAATCCTACTCTATTAATCATTACGATTTATCATTTTATTCTCCCCCTTTGTTATTAGCAAAAAAGGGTGGAGTTAAACAAAACTAGAATAAAGAAGGCGAAGGTTGGGACATAACTAATAGAGGATTAAGAGTTTTGTGTAAACAAAAAGTAAGTCATGATCGAGCTAAGGGTGAGAGCAGCACAACGGATAAATATATGATAAGCGTGAAAGAACATCATTCCATGATTTTACCAAAAGAATTCTACCACTTGTTTTCCAAAATAATTTTTATGAATAATATTACATGTTTGTACCACTTGTAAAAAGAGATGCAATATTATTTGACAAGTACAAGTGAAAGACAAATCCTTAGAAATAAGCCTGAGAACACATGATATAACGATACATGAATAAATAGAGAAATGCGGAAAAACAAAATAATTAAGAGTAATATTTTTGTTATAGTTTGACCATTCCAACAATATGTCTAGACTCTTCACATTTGAGCATTTAATTTTAAAATTTTCATAACAAATAGGCAAGCATGAATCAACAAATTCAAAAAGATTAGAACTACAATGTACCCAATTCATATTTCAAATAAAGAAAACATTGTAGAAATCATGCATTGCAATCTAGTGCTTTTACTGAAGGTTTTAGAGAATTATGTAATTTTACATTAGGATCCAATTCTCATGAGTAGAAGCTTTATGAAAATCAATGATGTGTGCATAAGGTGTTTTGATAAAAGTATACAAGTGAAATAATCAAAACACATGACATATGTAGTGAAATAGTAACAACAACATTAAGATTGTAATCATAGAATTACTTTCACACATCACATCTAGAATAAAATTTCAAAGCACAAAACATACGTACAACTACCAAGGAGCTTCGCCCCACACAATGCTCATTAAGACTTATCAGGGAGCGGAGTATTGCTTGGGGGATCACATAAGCATTTTAATTGATTTTTATTTTTAGTGATCCTGTGTACAAATAAAAGTGATAAAAGATGAATGTGTTTGCACAAGACACTTTACAATTCTTTCCAAGATGCTCAACCTCACAATGCTCATTAAGACTTATCAGGAGGGTGAGTAGTGCTTGGTGGAGTTATCTTTGGCTTTTTATTTCATATTTTTGTTAAGGGCCAAAAGGTTTCCGAATTCACTTGTTGTTGCAAACATTTAAAATTTTGGAGTAACACTTCTATATTGTGCATGAAATTTATTTTTGAAAGACGTTGTAGGTAATTTAGACATACAACTTAATATGTTATAATTATTACACTACATAATCATGCAAGACTAAGATTATGAGCACATGTAGATTACCAAAATAGTGAGTGTATAATTCATTGATTAACATAAAGCATTACTCATACTTAGAGGCAAGCTAGGCAATCATACACAATTATCTATAGACTATTTCATTGCACATAATCAGATTAAGGTCAAGGCATGAAGATAAAATAATGTTTAGGAAATTTGAAATTAATATTAGACACTAAAGGCTATCTTTAAGTGTATGCCAAAAACAATTTTGACCTTTTGAAACAAAAATAACTAAGATGTTTGCTCTTGTGAAATTTTATAGTCAAACTATAATTTTGTAAAGAGTTAAAGCAAAACAAATAACAAATAACATATTTTTGAGCATTTTGAATTATTTGATTTTTTTTTTTATTTTGGAAGAAAAATAACAAAATTATAACAAAATAATTTGAAATCAGACACAATAAACTGAGAAAACTCATTAGAAAAATACCAGAAAGATACTAGTGAACGCAGAATTTTCATCTGAACAAAAAGACTAACGCAAACAGTACTTGATTTTTGAGAATTTTTGAAAAATTTTCTTTTGGCATAGATAGTATATATATAGACCTTCTTAGGGTAGAAATTTCAGAGAAGTTGGAAATGGTTAGAAGGCTATTTAAGCATGTTTTATTTGTTCAAAAAAAATGGTTTTTATATTTTTTATTTGGTTTTCAAATACTTGTGTTTTACAAGTTCATTAAAGATAAAAAATGATAAAAATATGCAAAACACAAGATAAACATGTTCGATCAAAAAGAAGAATGCATGAATAATATAGTCATAAAGAGTGCATGCAAAATATAAGAAATAGGAATGTCCTAGATTATACCCAAACTGTATGCCTACACACTAGCCCCGTACTAAGTGTTGGATGGGCATGAGGAGCTGCACACATGTCGTAGGATGGGGTGTTAATCCCATTTGCACACACTAGAGAATGCTCAACCTAGTACTCTTTCCCCCCAGTGCCTCGCAAGGCTCCACTGGAACCCTCCCCGGTTAAGGACAAGACATGACATAGATGTTAGGTCTTTTAATGCATACAATCCTACGCCCTCACTATTATGAGACACATAATGTGGGTGAACGATCATGGACATCCTAAGCATTTTGTTCTATGGAATCAAAACTATCGCTTTTATGCGCGATTAATTTCTTATTATATTTGATTTTAAAGCAACATAGTTATTATGGGTTTTAACTATCAATTGTTCTTCTTTAAGATTGATTCATTACGGCAATAAAAATATATCTAGCATGGATGATAATATTTATTAGTTGATAATGCTAGATATGATGAGTTTGAATATAGTGTTATGCCATAAGGTTAATTGATATAATGTTGCATGTATTCAACAATAGAGATTCAATTTGAAGACCTAGAATTAAGTGATGATATGATTTGATGTTATTCAAAGGTCTAGATATAGTAAGGTACATGCAATCACAAAACAAAATTTATTCATATAATTATCATGATCACCAATTTTATGAAAGAACCAAAATGTTCTTTTGTAGTTATGTGTAATGTTTGAATTAAAAGATCTTTTGATATTACATTATATAATTATGATCATTAATTTTATCACATAGAGATTTTGATACTCATAATTAATTATTGTAAGTGAAATATATAAAACAATTCATATTCAACATTTTCAAAATATTAAAGAGAAAGATTGCAAGGTGAATGATGAATACAATGAGAAACTATTTTTGGTTATTTTTGAAAGGTTTTATAAATTTTCTCTTTGGTTTTTGAATATTAAACAAAAACATATATTGATAGTGATTTTCCAGAATTTTAAAATTAAAGAAAATCGAATACTTGAGCTAGCGCCGACATTAGGTCCTAGCGCCTGCGTTAGCTCACAGAGAGTGCTTATTTTAATCATATAGCCTAGATTTTCTTCGATTTTGCTTCCGATTTTTCTTAATTATGTTTGTGCAGTGTAAGGCATGTCTAATGAAATGAAGAGACGAGAAGAAATTGCAAAAAGTTGCGGAAGTTAAAATTTTAGTACGTGGGTTTCATATTCATTAATGCTCCATATTCATTAGACCTTAATTCTTAAGTTTTGCACAACATATGCATGAGTGAAATGATCATAAAAAGTGAAATAATATTCATGCAATTTTTCAATTCCGGTTTGACATGATTATGATTAAACATACTAGGGGTAATCAAAATGACGCAAATATATTAAATACCTAAGCAAAACTTGCGTATTTTTTAAATTTAGCCTAATACCCCTAAAATACCTTTTAAATCTATTTTGACACTTATTTCATTTAGTCTTAATAATATCATATGACAAATTTAGTTTTTCAAATTTTATAAGACTTTTAGGAAATGGATCTAGAAGGATAAACATAAAAAGGATAAGTAGATCACTTGAAAAATGATATGACTTTTTATTCAACTTTATTCAATTTGATTTATTTATGAATTTTGGTTTAATATGTGAAAGTCATATCACAAGTTATATAAAGTGATCATATCATGATGGTTCAACAAAAGGAAAAAATAAACAACAAAAAAATATATTAGGCATATCATGAAGTAGATTGATGATATTTCATTTTTAGTTGATTTCTACTTCATGCAAATGATTGGATACTAATGAATGAGAGATTTAGATATCCAAAGAGGACCGGGTGTGATGGTTCCTTTGGGTACCCAAATACATCGTGTTTGCTTTTGGGGAGATATGATTGAATGGGCTCTTTTGATTTGAGTTTGTGTTTCATTTTTAACTTTGGGTCTCCATTCAAATCTTGGTTTAATATTATTTTTATTTGTCAAATTTCCATGATGATTTTGCAAAAATTTATTTATAAGAGATTTGTGAACATTTAATTTTATGTTGGGAGAAACATGATTTTGTAAATAATGGTGATTTTGACTTTGATTTACAAATACTTTATGTTCCTCACTCCCATTTTTTGTCTTACTTAAAATATTCATATTCAACTTGTTTTTAGATATTTCTTGATATTGTGAATTTTTATTTATAAATTTCATAAGCAAGTTGATTTTTGTTTTTAATTCATCATTCTTAATTTTTAAATTATGTCTAGCTTTATTATAAGCGATTGTGCTATTTTTAAGAGTGGAAACAATTGAATCATATTGATCAAATGTTTCATCTATCTCTTTAATTTCAATTTTATATTCTTTACATTTAGCACAATCATTTTCCAAAGATGAATTTTCTAAACATAATCTTTCATTTTGTTCTTTTATAAAAAAAGTTCCTTTTCAAGTTCCTTGCATTTTTCTTTTAGATTAAATTCTATACAAGGTGTAATGTTTTCAACTAAGGAGCCTTGGGTAGAACTAGATAAATTAGAATTTGATTTTTCATTAATTTTGTCTTTAAATTTTTATTTCTAAGCGCAAATGTTTATTAGCATTTTTTAATTTCTTAATTTTGCGTTTTGTAGTTTGAAGCAATTGTAATGTAGAAATAGAAGTACAAAAAATGGGATTTGATTTCCTTACATTGCTTTCGAGAGAGGCACGATTTGAACATATAGTTTCTTTTACATCTTTTTGGCACTCCTCTTCCGAAGACAGTACTTCTTCTTATCTTCCATTTGATGTGTGCACCATTGATCCGTCATGAGAGGAGCATTCTTGAAGACTTGTGCAAGATTGCATATTCTCCGGTTCTTGCGATTGTTTCATACCTGTAGAAGGAGAATCATAAGTTCATTCAAGAAAATTCCAAATCTCATATGCGGTAGGTAAAGAATAAATAAGTTTGAAAATATTTTGGTCTAACGCACAAAATATACTATTCATAGATTTTGCATTTAAAACAATTTCGTTTCTAGTTAGTACGCTAGGTGGCTTTTCAATAGTAATATTCCAAACTTTTTCATCTAAGGCCTTAAGAAAATTTTTCATTAATGTTTTCCACCCTTTACAATTTTTGCCCATAAATAAAGGTGGTGATAATACTTTTTCATTTATATTAAAATTTTCCACACTAGTAGAAGCGAGATCATGATCAAGAGACGCCATTATTCCCGATTGTTAAGCCGATTTGGAATAACCTGGCTCTGGTACCACCTGTTGGATCTGTATGCGCCCTTAGAGGGGGGTGAATAAGAGTTTTAAAAACTTTAAACTTTAATAGAAAATTTTTGATATTTTGGTCGAAGTAAGTTAAATCAAAAGTAAAGAGATAATGAAATTAGAAATGAAATCAATTTTATTAAACAAGAAAAGACATGATTATCATTTATAAAATTGATTACAAAATCTGATTTCAATGATGCTAGAAATCAAAGCGAATAATATGAAAACCGTTTTTGTTTTCTATACCGACTCGTATCCCCACGAACTGGTTGGCTTTAGCCGATCTCTCCTCAGATACAGCCTCAAGCCGCTCTAGCCAATCTATCACCAGAAAGGCCTCGAGCACCCCCTAGATCTACTCCCTAGACCCAGTCGCCAACAAGAGGTGAATTCCTCCCTAAGTCCTACCTAGACCTAGTCACCAACACGAGGCGAATTCACGAACTGATTATAAAGATGAAATAAAGGACAAATACAAAATACAAATATAAAACTCCATATGAGGTAATCTGAAGGAGACGCCGAAGAATCGCTGAAGATCGTTGAAGTCCAAGTGTGTGTTCTTCGTATTGAGTTAACGTGTTGATCCAAGCCACCTTTGATTCCTCCTTTTGAAATATGAGTGGGAGATGTGTTTGTCTGGAAATACGACCCTCACAAAGTTTCTGAAGTGCTGGAATATGGCTCTTGACAATCAGCAGTAGGAGACGTCGAAATCATCCAATTTATAGGAATTGAGCTAACGCCTGCGTTAATAGATAACGTCGGGCGTTGACCATGTATAGCAACATATTGATGGCTCGGATCTTCAGAAGAGGAAGGAGATTATGCACTTTAGGAAATATTTTATTTTAGGCAATATCAACGCCGGCGTTAAGGCTAACGCGGGCGTTGGGCAAATCATTCCTAAAGTTCCTCCTGCAATCACGACTGCTTTCTCCTTGCCAAATTCATCGACCGGAAAGCGCCCAGTGTTAAGACTAACGCCTGGAGTTGAGATTCTTTCTTTAATCAGCTGGCACGCCATCTTTTCCTTTCGTCGACCTCCATTTCGTCGAACGGAATTTTCGTCGAACGCATTTCGTCGAACGGGCTTCTCATTTCGTCGTACACAATTTCGTCGAATGCCAGATCGTCGAATGCAGTTCCAGTTCGTCGAACGCAGCTTCCGTTCTCAGCGGTTTCATTTCGTCGATCGCTAGTTCGTCAAACGCAGCTTCCAGTTTGTCGAACGCAGCTTCTGTTCTCAGCGGTTTCATTTCGTCGATCGCGAGTTCGTCGAACGCAGCTTTCAGTTCGTCGAACGCAGCTTTCAGTTCGTCGAACGCAGCTTCCGTTCTCAGCAATTTCATTTCGTCGATCGCCAGTACGTCGAACGCAGCTTTCAGTTCGTCGAACGCAGCTTTCCATTTCGTCGAACGAAAATTTCGTCGAACGCATTTCGTCTAGAACTAACGCCCAGCGTTAAGCTTAACGCCTGGCGTTAGACATCTTTCAATCCTCTGCTTGTGGTTAGTGCCAGACCATTGTTTCAGCAACCTGGTGTCATAACTGTCCAAACCTGCATGCTAAAAACATAATGACAACAAGATCAAATACAAGTAGGATTTGTTATTCTCAAATCAAAGGGATGCGGAAAACCATGTTCCAACAATAGGAACTTCGGTGATTAGTTGGACCTTCTCCTCCGGCGATGAGGTTGAAACCTCCTCACTAAGGAAAATATCCTCCTCAGTGCAACTCGGCACAGCTTCGGGCTCCATTGACTCATCCTACATATCTAGAAACTCGGCAATAAGAACAGAAGATACATGCATACTGATACAAGAAAATATCTGATTAGAAATAGGGCTCAAGATAGAGTCTGATAAGAGCGAAGTAATATCCTCATATACAGAATCCATGGAAAATGACGGCACAATAAAGGAAGAAAACTCCAAAATATCGTCGTAGTGATCAACAACGACGCTAGTGGACACATCTGTTGTACTCCCATGAGGACACTGGGGCATGACGTATATGTCCTCAACGATTGAATGAGTTGTGTGATAAGGAAATGGTGGGATTGTGATGAGTGCTGACTCGTCCTCCTCATCCAATTGCAATTTTCATTTCTCACAGTCCTTCAACGTGTGAACAAAACTCTGACAGCACAAGCAGCGCTTACCGGTAGGTTTTAACTGTGGGAAAGCCAAACCACCCGGTGAAAGCAATGCTCGCAATCGGGACGAATAATTATAATAGGTAGGTTCATTGTATGAAGATCTAGATTCTCCATACGATGAACTATATAGATTATAATCATGGCTTCATATAGATGGCAAAAATCACTAGAATGATTAAACGGTCTGCACCATTTACATTGTTGATAAGAATACATATTAATGCAAAGATGGATTCATAAATAATATAATCAGAAAATGAACTCAATATTCACGAAGTAAAATTTAAATCAGTGGAAACTGATTTTTTTTTTGAAATACTTAAAATAGATAATTAGAGAATTTACAAGCACTAAATTAAAACAAATGCGATAAACAAATGGAAAAGAACTTTATCACTCAGTTTTCTCTCTCAAGAAACTCACACGACTGTGTTCCCCTGTAACGCCACCAAAAACTTGATGCACTTACGACAAGTTTACTGGTCGCACAAGTAATATAAAATGGGGAAGTAAATCCCCAAGTATCGATCTCAAGGAATGCTAGTTGGGATGAGTGATTTTATAGTTGGGGAAACTAATAATAAAGATTTCTATTATTTCAAGGGGGTTTTGATTGTTTGAACTACAAAGAAAGAAGGCTAAGTTAACTATTGCGGGTCGAATGCACCACTTTGCTTGGTGGATGGACGAGTAGGTTAGCGGATGGACAAGTAGGTTAGCGGATGGAGGATTTGTAATCAATAGAGTGAGGGTCGTAAGCACCTCGTCACTAGGCACGCCACTAGCAATTGCAAGTGCAGCAACTTGACGCAACAGTGGAATGGTAGATGGAATGAGGGTGCTCCTCAACTCACACAACCCAATAACAACATTTCAAAGACATGAAATTGTCATTAAAATCAACAATAAGGGTTTATGATCATCATTCATACAGCATAATAATTATCAAGAAATAAGTACAACATTACAGAGGAGGAAAGCGTAAGCCGAAGCGCGAAGACTCGCTGAAGATTCGCGGCCAGAATCGTAGGTTTGTCACGCCCTGTTCATGCTCGGTCTTTAGTTGACGTCCGGGGTCCAGAGGACCTGTCACCTTCCTCTACGTTACCGGTCTTCTTCGGATAACAGTTTCAATCTAGCTCTCCCGGAGAACTCTTGGATGCAGCAAGAAATCACTTGAAATGGAGCTCTTGAGCTTAATTAAGGATGATGGAGGAGGCCGAGGAGGAAGCTCTAGCGCTTGATTTTTGCAAGAAAATGGTGCTTGGAGCTTCTTCTAAGAGTGTGTGGTGTGGAGCGACGAAATGGAGCAACACCTGAAAGCTTGGCACGAAAATGGCGGGCTGGTTCGTCGATCTTTGGAATAGGGCGAAGTTCCTGGCTTTTATAGTAAACTGCCAGAAATTTGGTCACGCACAGTCGAACGCACGATTGTGCGTGGACCATGCGATATTAAACGTGCATGCTGCAAAAGAAGACGAAGCAGAAGCGCCCGTGCAATTTTACTAGCACACGGTCAAAACCAACAGTGCGCGAACAAAACGCATGGGTAGAAACAGATCGCTCAAAATCAGGCTAAACAAAGGAAGATCATGCATTTCCTTCACGAACGGTTGAGTCCAACCGTGCGTGAAGCAAACGCATGGGCGATTGTTTTATAAATATTTTGACAAAAAGAGAGGCTCATGTGTTTTACTCACGCATGGGCAAAACAACCCGTGCGTGAACAAAACGCACGAGCGGGGGGTAGATCACTATTTTGGGTCACAAATGAACACGCGTGATCGTGTCGATCGTGCGTTAAGGAAACACACGATTGTGCGATTCATGCAGGCATGAAATCTGAGCAAAATGGACGATCTACCCACCTGCACAGCAAACCACATAGCTGGGAATACCCTTCCAGCATAGTCCAATCACAGAAAAGGATGGGGAGCACCATATGCTTACCCCCAACAACATAGCGCGCAATTGCACACCAAAGCGGGCCTAAATAGTGCACTTTGAATGAAAGTGTATACAAGTGGAATACAAGCAATAAATGTTTGAATGTGTAGTGCACAAGAGTGAAAACTAGCACAGATGAGTCCGTAAAACACTATAAATATCGGACTCATCAGCCGCAGCTAAGAAAAAGAGCGAGGCGACTTCCGCCGGGTTACTAGGACTCATCACCGAACACTCCTCGCAACCTACGCCGAGGCGCGTAGAAAAACGTGTTGCTAAGAAAGCGATGCGAGAGTCCGTGGGGAAGGGATCCATAACCCTGACCGAGCTCCAATCACAACCCGAGTTCAACCTAGGCCTCGAGGTTTCAGATGCGAGCCTTTCCTTTATTTTACTCGCTTATAACAACTTTCACGATGTTACGCCTGATAGAGAAATTTATATTCTCCAACCTATACAAAATTAAGGCAAGTGTTCATATCGAAATATAGCATATGATATTAAAAATATCAAGGTCGTATTAAAACTCAGGTCTGTCGAGTACTGCTACTTCTAGAATACAACTATTATTTTATCGGACGAAAGTTTTACGAGAAATTATAAGAGGAACGAAAATACGAAATAAAAAAGAACTAACTTAATCCGAACAACCCTTGAAATGAAATAAACATAATAATTTATAATCGTCTAATCAAATCCTTGACCGTGGAGATTCCCGAAATATGAACGCATCTCTCTCTAGGATTACGCCCAACTGAGATTAAGAATATCAACCGAACTCTCGTTCTAATCGACAACCTAATACTCGCCTTATCGAAGTGAATCCCGCTATAGGATTTGACTCTTATCCAGAAGATTTTCGCCATCCTCTCTCGAGTGTTGCGATCAACTCTTTTTATTTGTGAGCGATCAATTCATATGCATGAGCCTCTCGGGTAACTAGAATACGAAATCAGATACGAAAGTCCACACATCGACATATGAACCCGATATAAATCACGAATAAATCGAAGGTTGAAAAGAACGATCATAAAGAGAAATATTGATTTCATTCCAAAGCTCGCAACGAACAAGATATAAAAAAAATTAACTACTAAATAAAAATACATAAAAGAAAATGACATTAAATGAAAAAGAGACATTGCTGGAAAATAAACTAGATTGTCATTTCATAACGAGAAAGAAATACATGAAATAAAACTACATTGCATAAACAGAAAAGAGAGCTTGAAAATAAAAAGCTACATACAAGATACAAGATAGAACTGCCCAAATAGACAGGGGAAGAGAGCATGAGAGAGCTCAATATGAAGAGCTTAGACCTCTATTTATAATAGAAATGAGGAAGAAAATGAAGGGTTAAAATAATGTCATCATTTAATAAAGAAATTAATGTGCAAAGGGGGAAGGAATGGCTTCTCGGGTAGAACCAATGGGGAAGAATAAATGGAAGCACTTGAATGATTTATGAGGTGGCATTTAATTAATAATGAAGGTTCACGTACATGCATCGAGTGAAACAGGGGGGATGAATATTAATCTCAACAAGGCTTGGACGTGGGCTAAATTTGCATGTAAATATGTGGGTGGTGGGCCATGGTTTAGGGTTTGACGCAAATTAATCTCAGTTATCATGCATGATAATGAATGTTTTGTTGGAATTTTTTAAGTGTTCATCACTTAATAAATAAAATGCTCAAAACTAATCATATGAATTCACATACTCACATGCAATAATATAGATTTATTGTTTGAAAAATAATAATTTAATATACTTGATAATATTTATTTAAAATTACATGATAGATATTATATATATAATATAGTTTAACATAAACATAAAGTTTTATGAATTATTAATATCATAGATATTAATGTTAATATATAAAGTTAATGAATATAAAAAAAATATAATATTTAATATATAAACGTTTTGTATTATATTATTAAATATAATTAATAAATTTAGTATATCGTGAACGTTAATAAAAATCAATAAAACGTTTATATATATAATTAATATAATATAATCTTTTTATTGAATATAACGTTAATTTAATAAATAATATATTTATTATATATTAATTAAATATGAGTTTTTAAAACATTAATTATGTAACATTTAAATTATTAATGTTACAATATAATTAATATTTTGTATTGATTAATTATTTTAAATATTACAATAAATTATAAGGTTGATTTTGAGCCTATAAATAGCTCTTCAAAATATGAGATTTCATACAGCCGTGAAGAAAAAGTCCGACGGGCCGGCCCGGACCGGGCCCAATCGGGCTTTTTCCTACAGCTGGCCGGGCCGGCCCGGTCCTCCCCTGGAATCGGGCCGGGCCGGGCAGGACCGGGCCGGTCTCGGGCCCGATCCGGGCCGGCTCGGTTTTTTTATTTTTTTATTTAGAATTTATATTTTAAAATTTTTATTTTTATAAATAATTAAATATTGAAAATTTGAACAAAAAATTTAAAAAAAATGAAAAAATTTAAGGTTAGAATTAAATTGTATTAATATTGAACAATTGTAACGAAAAATTTGAAACAAAAAATTTTATTAATATTGAAAATTTGGAACAAAAAATTTAAAAAATTACAAAATTTAAGTCGTACAATTGTACAAAATACAAAATTGAAAATACAAACCTATGAAAGCTATGATTCTTATAAAATTTAATTTAAAAAAAATTACATATAAAAAAAGTTCCTCTGATTTAGAGTGCTTGATTTAATCATCTTGTAGATTCAACGCGTCCATTTCGTCTTCTATCTCTTCCGAGCTATCCTCCAATGTTGTTATGTGTTGTTTCCTCTTTAAACTGTCCAAGTAGTCCTTGTAGCATATGCAAATCTCCAGCGACTCTTCGTTAAGCCGTCTCCTCCGCTCGTTCAAAACCCTGCCACTAAGAGAAAAAGCGGACTCCGAAGCTACTGTACTAGCTTGGACAGTTAATAAATCACCGGCCATATATGCCAAAACAGGATAGGTATTACTTATTAGCTTTACCTTTCCACCAATTTAAGAGATCGAAGTTTTCGATCTCGGCTGAACTCATAAAATCGCTAAATTGAGTTTTTGTATATAATCCTAATTCATCTAAACTACCAGATGTACGCGTTTTTTTCCTAGAAGCTAAATCTAAAATTTTATTTTTAAGAATATCCTTCGTTTTGGTTGCGTTATTTCTTCGCGGGGTCGTGACCCGTATAAGCTATTGTAATAATTATAACTTTGCGTAAAAAAAGTAGTAAAACTTGTAGTACTAACGGGGTCATTCTCATCATAATTTTTATTTAAGGTTAGATTAGTATTGATTTCGTTGATCAAATTTTCTACGCCTTCTACGTTAAGTAGCGGATTTAAAGCGGCGGCGCACGAAAACATATTACGCGTTTATTTTGCTCCCACGAAATGGGATCAATCCAATGACAAGTGATGCAAAGATAAGCTAATCCTAAATTTAAATTACTCGTCCAAACGTCGCTCGTTAGACTCACACGTCCTTCGAAATTTTCAAAATACCTAATTAATTCTTGTTTTGCTTATAAATATAACCTAATCGTGTCGCGCCTTAAAGTAATTCTACTAACCTTTTGGTATTTGGGGTGAAGCCCCCCATGTATGTACTCTGTGCCGTCGTCATTGTCGAAGACGCTGAATGGCAGCCCACGTCTGATGATGAACTTCGCCTGCAGCTCTCGCTGTCGCATTTGATCGTACGTCCAAATCTGTCCGGCTCCAGAAATTTGGGCTTGACTTGACTCGGGAGGAGTTTGTTTCGACTCGCAAGACTTCTGGTGTCTAACGAGCGTCGAGTTGCCGCTGATGGATAGCAATTTCGAGCACATCTTGCAGCGCGCTTTTCTTTCGGTCCCGGCTAGGACCATCTCGAAATGCTCTCAAATACCCTCTCTACGGTTGTGCTCCACCACCGAAGTCGTACTTTGGGAAGACGACGCTGGAGTTGTGGAGGACGACGCCATTGGGAGAGCTAAGAGAGAGAGAGAGAGAGGGGTGGGGTGTGAGAAAAGAGAGAGGGGAGGGGGTATTTATAGAAATTTTTTGGTTTTTTTTTTTATTATTAAAAAATAATTAAAATAAATAATTTTTTATTTTTTTTTTTAAAATAAAGCAGCAGTCAACGGCTCTCTTGAGAGCCGTTGGCTTCTCTCATGGCAGCATGGATGCCACGTGGCAGCCATGCTGCCATGAGCCTAACGGCTCTTAATAAAAAGAGCCGTTAAGCTCAATCGGGCCTAGCCCGAGACCGGATCGGGCTATGGCCGGCCCGGTCTCGGGCTAGCCCGATATTCGGGCTTTACCCGGCCCGGACCGGGCCGGGTACCGGGCCGGGTAACAGCTCCAAACCGGGGCCCTTTCAGGGCCCCGGTAAGGGCTCGGCCCGGTTCGGGCCTGAACCGGGCCGGGCTTGACCGGGCCTTGACCAGGCCGGGCTCGGGCCGGCCCGTCAGGCCTGATTTTTTTGTTCACCATTGATTTCATATACACAATCTCTCTCTTATCTTCTTCCTTATGCTCTTATATTTTCGATACTATTATCTTGCGATTCTACGTTTGCTTCATCCAGTGGAAGTTCGGGTGCTCTGTGCTTCTTCGGTGTCCGCGCACATCGGAGTTTCGGGATCTAGCCGGGTGTTGTACCTTGGAGAAGTGAGCATCGGTTGAAAGTCCTGCCGGAGGTGGTGCAACTTCTTTAGGACAGTGATCACACGCCTTACCCAGGCTCGATTTCTAACTTTATGTTTTATAGCATTTTATTTCGTAGTTTTTCTAAATAGTTATTTTTCATAACGAAAAATTCTTTTAAATATTTTATTTTATTATTTTTATTTCTAAAGGAAAAATAATTAGATATATATTTTGAAAGTATAAACAAAATTTCTAACAATCTAAAGAAGTTGATTTTCACATCATAATCTCTTGTGAAAGGACCGTGTTGGGCTATCATCCCACAAACCGCCTAGTTCCAGCGAGAGCCCATCATTTGGTATTCCTTGGGAAGTCCAAGAATAATACATAAATAAATATTTGAATATTTATTAAGTATGTTTACAAGTGCATGATAATTTTGTAATAAATATTATATTTAATATTAATATAATTGATTTAATATTTAATCATGCACAATAGTTAGCATCAATATTATATATATTTGTTAATGTTATTATGATATGATAATTTAAATATTATAGGTTTCTCTAACTAATATAATTATTATTAATTATAATATAAATAACATAATTATTATAATGTAATGTTATTAATATTTAAATAACATAACTATACTATATTCATATAAACATTTAGATTGTATAATATCGTAAAGGTTCATACAGAAACTTTGTAAATGCAAATGTTTATAAAATAATAGATTATATGATAAATGATATTATTAATATAATATAAACATTTATTTTCTTATAAACAATATAAATGTTTATATCATAAATATTAATATTAAATATTATTAATATTTATTGAAAAGCGATATATTTCTAATGGTTTATTTAAATTAAATATTATGGATTTTGTAATAAATCGAATTAGTTCTACTACTTTGATACATAGCAATATGTGACATGTTTGAGTAGGACATAAAAATTTCGTATCAATGAAAAATGATAAAAGTAGATTTATTACCTAAGAAAAATATTTTATCATGTATTAGATACGGAATTTGTATCCACTCTAATTTGCAAGAAAATATTTTAAGAACATGAAAAAACATATACACCATTGTATTTTATTTATTCTAATGTTTGTGTCTCAAATCGTCAAACTGATAGAGATGAAAATAAGTATATTGTAACATTCACAGATTACTTCAAAAAAAAAAACTTTTTTACATTTATTTATTAAAAAATATTTATTTATTAAAAAATATTTATTTAAAAAAAATCGAAGTTGAAAATCAAATAAGTTTCACCAGGGAAAAAAAATCAATCTAGAAAATCGATCTTTCGGATTCTTAAAGTGTGGGAGTACTGATCTAAAGTCTTTATTCACAAACTAAAATTGATAGGTCTTAAAATGATCAATTTTATTTTTATTAATTATGTCTCCGCTAATTATAGTGCAAATGCGTCTTTCATTACTAATTATCAAGTAAATGAAATTTCTAATAATATTATTTTAGAAGCCCGTGATGCGGTCTACCATGAAAATAAAATAAAAGATCACATATTAACATTCAAGTATAGTCACACTTCACATTTACTTGTCAATTCTCTTGCTAATTGATTGTTTTAATTGATTCTGATATATCTAATTCAAAGATGAATAAGTTTATGAGATTCGGGTACAAGTCCGTGAAGCAAAGAAGAAAGAACGTGATATCACAGAAATATGCAAAGTCAGAATTAAATCTGACTGATAATCTCACAAAGGGTTTGTCCCAAAATGAGATTAAAAAAAAAATCATCGAGGGGAATTAGGCTTAAGCCCACATAATTTTGCTACCAATGGTGGATACCCAACCTATGTGATTGGAGATCCCATGAATTAGGTTCAATGTGGTAGAACGAAACTATTGATGTAGCCAAGTGAAGAGCACAAATTAGAGAAGATAGATGTATCTTTCTCTCCTCATTCCTATGGTGAAAAGTGCTCCACGTAACGGTATAGGTTGTGACGTTTAGTCCTTAATGGTTGCCAAAGGCATAATTTTGCGAGATATGTGTTGCGAATATCTCTTGAGGCACCACCCATGTGGGGGTAGTCGTGAGGCCGCGACTTTGGGATTCGGGCTGAGCCCTAATAACCTCCATGAAAAATCAAGGGATGCGCATGGCCATTAAAGCGCCCACCGCCATAACCCAAAGAATGACCAATCTAGTGTGTGCTTATTTTATCTATTGGTCAAAAGAATATAATTCAAGGCTTCTAGCACATTATGTTCTTCAATAGAGATGATAAGTACTAAGTATAGGTTCAAGGTAACCATTCCACCTATGCCCATTGCATTAGATACAACTGGATGAAGCAAATGTTTATTTACAAATTATTATATATATATTAGTTTTATAATAGTTCGATATTTTTCGCTTTTGTGGGAGATTGTTGGAATTTTTTAAGTGTTCATCACTTAATAAATAAAAAGCTCAAAACTAATCATATGAATTCACATACTCACATGCGATAATATAGATTTATTGTTTGAAAAATAATAATTTAATATACTTGATAATGTTTATTTAAAACATGATAGATATTATATATATAATATAGTTTAACATAAACATAAAGTTTTATGAATTATTAATATCATAGATATTAATGTTAATATATAAAGTTAATGAATATAAAAAAATATAATATTTAATATATAAACATCTTGTATTATATTATTAAATATAATTAATAAATTTAGTATATCGTGAACGTTAATAAAAATCAATAAAACGTTTATATATATAATTAATATAATATAATCTTTTTATTGAATATAACGTTAATTTAATAAATAATATATTTATTATATATTAATTAAATATGAGTTTTTAAAACATTAATTATGTAACATTTAAATTATTAATGTTACAATATAATTAATATTTTGTATTGATTAATTATTTTAAATATTACAATAAATTATAAGGTTGATTTTGAGCCTATAAATAGCTCTTCAAAATATGAGATTTCATACAGCCGTGAAGAAAAAGTCCGACGGGCCGGCCCGGACCGGGCCCAATCGGGCTTTTTCCTACAGCTGGCCGGGCCGGCCCGGTCCTCCCCTGGAATCGGGCCGGTCCGGGCCCTTCAGGCCGGGCCGGGCAGGACCGGGCCGGTCTCGGGCCCGATCCGGGCCGGCTCGGTTTTTTTATTTTTTTATTTAGAATTTATATTTTAAAATTTTTATTTTTATAAATAATTAAATATTGAAAATTTGAACAAAAAATTTAAAAAAAATGAAAAAATTTAAGGTTAGAATTAAATTGTATTAATATTGAACAATTGTAACGAAAAATTTGAAACAAAAAATTTTATTAATATTGAAAATTTGGAACAAAAAATTTAAAAAATTACAAAATTTAAGTCGTACAATTGTACAAAATACAAAATTGAAAATACAAACCTATGAAAGCTATGATTCTTATAAAATTTAATTTAAAAAAAATTACATATAAAAAAAGTTCCTCTGATTTAGATTGCTTGATTTAATCATCTTGTAGATTCAACGCGTCCATTTCGTCTTCTATCTCTTCCGAGCTATCCTCCAATGTTGTTATGTGTTGTTTCCTCTTTAAACTGTCCAAGTAGTCCTTGTAGCATATGCAAATCTCCAGCGACTCTTCGTTAAGCCGTCTCCTCCGCTCGTTCAAAACCCTGCCACTAAGAGAAAAAGCGGACTCCGAAGCTACTGTACTAGCTTGGACAGTTAATAAATCACCGGCCATATAGGCCAAAACAGGATAGGTATTACTTATTAGCTTTACCTTTCCACCAATTTAAGAGATCGAAGTTTTCGATCTCGGCTGAACTCATAAAATCGCTAAATTGAGTTTTTGTATATAATCCTAATTCATCTAAACTACCAGATGTACGCGTTTTTTTCCTAGAAGCTAAATCTAAAATTTTATTTTTAAGACTATCCTTCGTTTTGGTTGCGTTATTTCTTCGCGGGGTCGTGACCCGTATAAGCTATTGTAATAATTATAACTTTGCGTAAAAAAAGAGTAAAACTTGTAGTACTAACGGGGTCATTCTCATCATAATTTTTATTTAAGGTTAGATTAGTATTGATTTCGTTGATCAAATTTTCTACGCCTTCTACGTTAAGTAGCGGATTTAAAGCGGCGGCGCACGAAAACATATTACGCGTTTATTTTGCTCCCACGAAATGGGATCAATCCAATGACAAGTGATGCAAAGATAAGCTAATCCTAAATTTAAATTACTCGTCCAAACGTCGCTCGTTAGACTCACACGTCCTTCGAAATTTTCAAAATACCTAATTAATTCTTGTTTTGCTTATAAATATAACCTAATCGTGTCGCGCCTTAAAGTAATTCTACTAACCTTTTGGTATTTGGGGTGAAGCCCCCCATGTATGTACTCTGTGCCGTCGTCATTGTCGAAGACGCTGAATGGCAGCCCACGTCTGATGATGAACTTCGCCTGCAGCTCTCGCTGTCGCATTTGATCGTACGTCCAAATCTGTCCGGCTCCAGAAATTTGGGCTTGACTTGACTCGGGAGGAGTTTGTTTCGACTCGCAAGACTTCTGGTGTCTAACGAGCGTCGAGTTGCCGCTGATGGATAGCAATTTCGAGCACATCTTGCAGCGCGCTTTTCTTTCGGTCCCGGCTAGGACCATCTCGAAATGCTCTCAAATACCCTCTCTACGGTTGTGCTCCACCACCGAAGTCGTACTTTGGGAAGACGACGCTGGAGTTGTGGAGGACGACGCCATTGGGAGAGCTAAGAGAGAGAGAGAGAGAGGGGTGGGGTGTGAGAAAAGAGAGAGGGGAGGGGGGTATTTATAGAAATTTTTTGGTTTTTTTTTTTTATTATTAAAAAATAATTAAAATAAATAATTTTTTATTTTTTTTTTTTAAATAAAGCAGCAGTCAACGGCTCTCTTGAGAGCCGTTGGCTTCTCTCATGGCAGCATGGATGCCACGTGGCAGCCATGCTGCCATGAGCCTAACGGCTCTTAATAAAAAGAGCCGTTAAGCTCAATCGGGCCTAGCCCGAGACCGGATCGGGCTATGGCCGGCCCGATCTCGGGCTAGCCCGATATTCGGGCTTTACCCGGCCCGGACCGGGCCGGGTACCGGGCCGGGTAACAGCTCCAAACAGGGGCCCTTTCAGGGCCCCGGTAAGGGCTCGGCCCGGTTCGGGCCTGAACCGGGCCGGGCTTGACCGGGCCTTGACCAGGCCGGGCTCGGGCCGGCCCGTCAGGCCTGATTTTTTTGTTCACCATTGATTTCATATACACAATCTCTCTCTTATCTTCTTCCTTATGCTCTTATATTTTCGATACTATTATCTTGCGATTCTACGTTTGCTTCATCCAGTGGAAGTTCGGGTGCTCTGTGCTTCTTCGGTGTCCGCGCACATCGGAGTTTCGGGATCTAGCCGGGTGTTGTACCTTGGAGAAGTGAGCATCGGTTGAAAGTCCTGCCGGAGGTGGTGCAACTTCTTTAGGACAGTGATCACACGCCTTACCCAGGCTCGATTTCTAACTTTATGTTTTATAGCATTTTATTTCGTAGTTTTTCTAAATAGTTATTTTTCATAACGAAAAATTCTTTTAAATATTTTATTTTATTATTTTTATTTCTAAAGGAAAAATAATTAGATATATATTTTGAAAGTATAAACAAAATTTCTAACAATCTAAAGAAGTTGATTTTCACATCATAATCTCTTGTGAAAGGACCGTGTTGGGCTATCATCCCACAAACCGCCTAGTTCCAGCGAGAGCCCATCATTTGGTATTCCTTGGGAAGTCCAAGAATAATACATAAATAAATATTTGAATATTTATTAAGTATGTTTACAAGTGCATGATAATTTTGTAATAAATATTATATTTAATATTAATATAATTGATTTAATATTTAATCATGCACAATAGTTAGCATCAATATTATATATATTTGTTAATGTTATTATGATATGATAATTTAAATATTATAGGTTTCTCTAACTAATATAATTATTATTAATTATAATATAAATAACATAATTATTATAATGTAATGTTATTAATATTTAAATAACATAACTATACTATATTCATATAAACATTTAGATTGTATAATATCGTAAAGGCTCGTACAGAAACTTTGTAAATGCAAATGTTTATAAAATAATAGATTATATGATAAATGATATTATTAATATAATATAAACATTTATTTTCTTATAAACAATATAAATGTTTATATCATAAATATTAATATTAAATATTATTAATATTTATTGAAAAGCGATATATTTCTAATGGTTTATTTAAATTAAATATTATGGATTTTGTAATAAATCGAATTAGTTCTACTACTTTGATACATAGCAATATGTGACATGTTTGAGTAGGACATAAAAATTTCGTATCAATGAAAAATGATAAAAGTAGATTTATTACCTAAGAAAAATATTTTATCATGTATTAGATACGGAATTTGTATCCACTCTAATTTGCAAGAAAATATTTTAAGAACATGAAAAAACATATACACCATTGTATTTTATTTATTCTAATGTTTGTGTCTCAAATCGTCAAACTGATAGAGATGAAAATAAGTATATTGTAACATTCACAGATTACTTCAAAAAAAAAAAACTTTTTTACATTTATTTATTAAAAAATATTTATTTATTAAAAAATATTTATTTAAAAAAAATCGAAGTTGAAAATCAAATAAGTTTCACCAGGGAAAAAAAATCAATCTAGAAAATCGATCTTTCGGATTCTTAAAGTGTGGGAGTACTGATCTAAAGTCTTTATTCACAAACTAAAATTGATAGGTCTTAAAATGATCAATTTTATTTTTATTAATTATGTCTCCGCTAATTATAGTGCAAATGCGTCTTTCATTACTAATTATCAAGTAAATGAAATTTCTAATAATATTATTTTAGAAGCCCGTGATGCGGTCTACCATGAAAATAAAATAAAAGATCACATATTAACATTCAAGTATAGTCACACTTCACATTTACTTGTCAATTCTCTTGCTAATTGATTGTTTTAATTGATTCTGATATATCTAATTCAAAGATGAATAAGTTTATGAGATTCGGGTACAAGTCCGTGAAGCAAAGAAGAAAGAACGTGATATCACAGAAATATGCAAAGTCAGAATTAAATCTGACTGATAATCTCACAAAGGGTTTGTCCCAAAATGAGATTAAAAAAAAAATCATCGAGGGGAATTAGGCTTAAGCCCACATAATTTTGCTACCAATGGTGGATACCCAACCTATGTGATTGGAGATCCCATGAATTAGGTTCAATGTGGTAGAACGAAACTATTGATGTAGCCAAGTGAAGAGCACAAATTAGAGAAGATAGATGTATCTTTCTCTCCTCATTCCTATGGTGAAAAGTGCTCCACGTAACGGTATAGGTTGTGACGTTTAGTCCTTAATGGTTGCCAAAGGCATAATTTTGCGAGATATGTGTTGCGAATATCTCTTGAGGCACCACCCATGTGGGGGTAGTCGTGAGGCCGCGACTTTGGGATTCGGGCTGAGCCCTAATAACCTCCATGAAAAATCAAGGGATGCGCATGGCCATTAAAGCGCCCACCGCCATAACCCAAAGAATGACCAATCTAGTGTGTGCTTATTTTATCTATTGGTCAAAAGAATATAATTCAAGGCTTCTAGCACATTATGTTCTTCAATAGAGATGATAAGTACTAAGTATAGGTTCAAGGTAACCATTCCACCTATGCCCATTGCATTAGATACAACTGGATGAAGCAAATGTTTATTTACAAATTATTATATATATATTAGTTTTATAATAGTTCGATATTTTTCGCTTTTGTGGGAGATTGTTGGAATTTTTTAAGTGTTCATCACTTAATAAATAAAAAGCTCAAAACTAATCATATGAATTCACATACTCACATGCGATAATATAGATTTATTGTTTGAAAAATAATAATTTAATATACTTGATAATGTTTATTTAAAACATGATAGATATTATATATATAATATAGTTTAACATAAACATAAAGTTTTATGAATTATTAATATCATAGATATTAATGTTAATATATAAAGTTAATGAATATAAAAAAATATAATATTTAATATATAAACATCTTGTATTATATTATTAAATATAATTAATAAATTTAGTATATCGTGAACGTTAATAAAAATCAATAAAACGTTTATATATATAATTAATATAATATAATCTTTTTATTGAATATAACGTTAATTTAATAAATAATATATTTATTATATATTAATTAAATATGAGTTTTTAAAACATTAATTATGTAACATTTAAATTATTAATGTTACAATATAATTAATATTTTGTATTGATTAATTATTTTAAATATTACAATAAATTATAAGGTTGATTTTGAGCCTATAAATAGCTCTTCAAAATATGAGATTTCATACAGCCGTGAAGAAAAAGTCCGACGGGCCGGCCCGGACCGGGCCCAATCGGGCTTTTTCCTACAGCTGGCCGGGCCGGCCCGGTCCTCCCCTGGAATCGGGCCGGTCCGGGCCCTTCAGGCCGGGCCGGGCAGGACCGGGCCGGTCTCGGGCCCGATCCGGGCCGGCTCGGTTTTTTTATTTTTTTATTTAGAATTTATATTTTAAAATTTTTATTTTTATAAATAATTAAATATTGAAAATTTGAACAAAAAATTTAAAAAAAATGAAAAAATTTAAGGTTAGAATTAAATTGTATTAATATTGAACAATTGTAACGAAAAATTTGAAACAAAAAATTTTATTAATATTGAAAATTTGGAACAAAAAATTTAAAAAATTACAAAATTTAAGTCGTACAATTGTACAAAATACAAAATTGAAAATACAAACCTATGAAAGCTATGATTCTTATAAAATTTAATTTAAAAAAAATTACATATAAAAAAAGTTCCTCTGATTTAGAGTGCTTGATTTAATCATCTTGTAGATTCAACGCGTCCATTTCGTCTTCTATCTCTTCCGAGCTATCCTCCAATGTTGTTATGTGTTGTTTCCTCTTTAAACTGTCCAAGTAGTCCTTGTAGCATATGCAAATCTCCAGCGACTCTTCGTTAAGCCGTCTCCTCCGCTCGTTCAAAACCCTGCCACTAAGAGAAAAAGCGGACTCCGAAGCTACTGTACTAGCTTGGACAGTTAATAAATCACCGGCCATATAGGCCAAAACAGGATAGGTATTACTTATTAGCTTTACCTTTCCACCAATTTAAGAGATCGAAGTTTTCGATCTCGGCTGAACTCATAAAATCGCTAAATTGAGTTTTTGTATATAATCCTAATTCATCTAAACTACCAGATGTACGCGTTTTTTTCCTAGAAGCTAAATCTAAAATTTTATTTTTAAGACTATCCTTCGTTTTGGTTGCGTTATTTCTTCGCGGGGTCGTGACCCGTATAAGCTATTGTAATAATTATAACTTTGCGTAAAAAAAGAGTAAAACTTGTAGTACTAACGGGGTCATTCTCATCATAATTTTTATTTAAGGTTAGATTAGTATTGATTTCGTTGATCAAATTTTCTACGCCTTCTACGTTAAGTAGCGGATTTAAAGCGGCGGCGCACGAAAACATATTACGCGTTTATTTTGCTCCCACGAAATGGGATCAATCCAATGACAAGTGATGCAAAGATAAGCTAATCCTAAATTTAAATTACTCGTCCAAACGTCGCTCGTTAGACTCACACGTCCTTCGAAATTTTCAAAATACCTAATTAATTCTTGTTTTGCTTATAAATATAACCTAATCGTGTCGCGCCTTAAAGTAATTCTACTAACCTTTTGGTATTTGGGGTGAAGCCCCCCATGTATGTACTCTGTGCCGTCGTCATTGTCGAAGACGCTGAATGGCAGCCCACGTCTGATGATGAACTTCGCCTGCAGCTCTCGCTGTCGCATTTGATCGTACGTCCAAATCTGTCCGGCTCCAGAAATTTGGGCTTGACTTGACTCGGGAGGAGTTTGTTTCGACTCGCAAGACTTCTGGTGTCTAACGAGCGTCGAGTTGCCGCTGATGGATAGCAATTTCGAGCACATCTTGCAGCGCGCTTTTCTTTCGGTCCCGGCTAGGACCATCTCGAAATGCTCTCAAATACCCTCTCTACGGTTGTGCTCCACCACCGAAGTCGTACTTTGGGAAGACGACGCTGGAGTTGTGGAGGACGACGCCATTGGGAGAGCTAAGAGAGAGAGAGAGAGAGGGGTGGGGTGTGAGAAAAGAGAGAGGGGAGGGGGGTATTTATAGAAATTTTTTGGTTTTTTTTTTTTATTATTAAAAAATAATTAAAATAAATAATTTTTTATTTTTTTTTTTAAAATAAAGCAGCAGTCAACGGCTCTCTTGAGAGCCGTTGGCTTCTCTCATGGCAGCATGGATGCCACGTGGCAGCCATGCTGCCATGAGCCTAACGGCTCTTAATAAAAAGAGCCGTTAAGCTCAATCGGGCCTAGCCCGAGACCGGATCGGGCTATGGCCGGCCCGATCTCGGGCTAGCCCGATATTCGGGCTTTACCCGGCCCGGACCGGGCCGGGTACCGGGCCGGGTAACAGCTCCAAACAGGGGCCCTTTCAGGGCCCCGGTAAGGGCTCGGCCCGGTTCGGGCCTGAACCGGGCCGGGCTTGACCGGGCCTTGACCAGGCCGGGCTCGGGCCGGCCCGTCAGGCCTGATTTTTTTGTTCACCATTGATTTCATATACACAATCTCTCTCTTATCTTCTTCCTTATGCTCTTATATTTTCGATACTATTATCTTGCGATTCTACGTTTGCTTCATCCAGTGGAAGTTCGGGTGCTCTGTGCTTCTTCGGTGTCCGCGCACATCGGAGTTTCGGGATCTAGCCGGGTGTTGTACCTTGGAGAAGTGAGCATCGGTTGAAAGTCCTGCCGGAGGTGGTGCAACTTCTTTAGGACAGTGATCACACGCCTTACCCAGGCTCGATTTCTAACTTTATGTTTTATAGCATTTTATTTCGTAGTTTTTCTAAATAGTTATTTTTCATAACGAAAAATTCTTTTAAATATTTTATTTTATTATTTTTATTTCTAAAGGAAAAATAATTAGATATATATTTTGAAAGTATAAACAAAATTTCTAACAATCTAAAGAAGTTGATTTTCACATCATAATCTCTTGTGAAAGGACCGTGTTGGGCTATCATCCCACAAACCGCCTAGTTCCAGCGAGAGCCCATCATTTGGTATTCCTTGGGAAGTCCAAGAATAATACATAAATAAATATTTGAATATTTATTAAGTATGTTTACAAGTGCATGATAATTTTGTAATAAATATTATATTTAATATTAATATAATTGATTTAATATTTAATCATGCACAATAGTTAGCATCAATATTATATATATTTGTTAATGTTATTATGATATGATAATTTAAATATTATAGGTTTCTCTAACTAATATAATTATTATTAATTATAATATAAATAACATAATTATTATAATGTAATGTTATTAATATTTAAATAACATAACTATACTATATTCATATAAACATTTAGATTGTATAATATCGTAAAGGCTCGTACAGAAACTTTGTAAATGCAAATGTTTATAAAATAATAGATTATATGATAAATGATATTATTAATATAATATAAACATTTATTTTCTTATAAACAATATAAATGTTTATATCATAAATATTAATATTAAATATTATTAATATTTATTGAAAAGCGATATATTTCTAATGGTTTATTTAAATTAAATATTATGGATTTTGTAATAAATCGAATTAGTTCTACTACTTTGATACATAGCAATATGTGACATGTTTGAGTAGGACATAAAAATTTCGTATCAATGAAAAATGATAAAAGTAGATTTATTACCTAAGAAAAATATTTTATCATGTATTAGATACGGAATTTGTATCCACTCTAATTTGCAAGAAAATATTTTAAGAACATGAAAAAACATATACACCATTGTATTTTATTTATTCTAATGTTTGTGTCTCAAATCGTCAAACTGATAGAGATGAAAATAAGTATATTGTAACATTCACAGATTACTTCAAAAAAAAAAACTTTTTTACATTTATTTATTAAAAAATATTTATTTATTAAAAAATATTTATTTAAAAAAAATCGAAGTTGAAAATCAAATAAGTTTCACCAGGGAAAAAAAATCAATCTAGAAAATCGATCTTTCGGATTCTTAAAGTGTGGGAGTACTGATCTAAAGTCTTTATTCACAAACTAAAATTGATAGGTCTTAAAATGATCAATTTTATTTTTATTAATTATGTCTCCGCTAATTATAGTGCAAATGCGTCTTTCATTACTAATTATCAAGTAAATGAAATTTCTAATAATATTATTTTAGAAGCCCGTGATGCGGTCTACCATGAAAATAAAATAAAAGATCACATATTAACATTCAAGTATAGTCACACTTCACATTTACTTGTCAATTCTCTTGCTAATTGATTGTTTTAATTGATTCTGATATATCTAATTCAAAGATGAATAAGTTTATGAGATTCGGGTACAAGTCCGTGAAGCAAAGAAGAAAGAACGTGATATCACAGAAATATGCAAAGTCAGAATTAAATCTGACTGATAATCTCACAAAGGGTTTGTCCCAAAATGAGATTAAAAAAAAAATCATCGAGGGGAATTAGGCTTAAGCCCACATAATTTTGCTACCAATGGTGGATACCCAACCTATGTGATTGGAGATCCCATGAATTAGGTTCAATGTGGTAGAACGAAACTATTGATGTAGCCAAGTGAAGAGCACAAATTAGAGAAGATAGATGTATCTTTCTCTCCTCATTCCTATGGTGAAAAGTGCTCCACGTAACGGTATAGGTTGTGACGTTTAGTCCTTAATGGTTGCCAAAGGCATAATTTTGCGAGATATGTGTTGCGAATATCTCTTGAGGCACCACCCATGTGGGGGTAGTCGTGAGGCCGCGACTTTGGGATTCGGGCTGAGCCCTAATAACCTCCATGAAAAATCAAGGGATGCGCATGGCCATTAAAGCGCCCACCGCCATAACCCAAAGAATGACCAATCTAGTGTGTGCTTATTTTATCTATTGGTCAAAAGAATATAATTCAAGGCTTCTAGCACATTATGTTCTTCAATAGAGATGATAAGTACTAAGTATAGGTTCAAGGTAACCATTCCACCTATGCCCATTGCATTAGATACAACTGGATGAAGCAAATGTTTATTTACAAATTATTATATATATATTAGTTTTATAATAGTTCGATATTTTTCGCTTTTGTGGGAGATTGTTGGAATTTTTTAAGTGTTCATCACTTAATAAATAAAAAGCTCAAAACTAATCATATGAATTCACATACTCACATGCGATAATATAGATTTATTGTTTGAAAAATAATAATTTAATATACTTGATAATGTTTATTTAAAACATGATAGATATTATATATATAATATAGTTTAACATAAACATAAAGTTTTATGAATTATTAATATCATAGATATTAATGTTAATATATAAAGTTAATGAATATAAAAAAATATAATATTTAATATATAAACATCTTGTATTATATTATTAAATATAATTAATAAATTTAGTATATCGTGAACGTTAATAAAAATCAATAAAACGTTTATATATATAATTAATATAATATAATCTTTTTATTGAATATAACGTTAATTTAATAAATAATATATTTATTATATATTAATTAAATATGAGTTTTTAAAACATTAATTATGTAACATTTAAATTATTAATGTTACAATATAATTAATATTTTGTATTTATTAATTATTTTAAATATTACAATAAATTATAAGGTTGATTTTGAGCCTATAAATAGCTCTTCAAAATATGAGATTTCATACAGCCGTGAAGAAAAAGTCCGACGGGCCGGCCCGGACCGGGCCCAATCGGGCTTTTTCCTACAGCTGGCCGGGCCGGCCCGGTCCTCCCCTGGAATCGGGCCGGTCCGGGCCCTTCAGGCCGGGCCGGGCAGGACCGGGCCGGTCTCGGGCCCGATCCGGGCCGGCTCGGTTTTTTTATTTTTTTATTTAGAATTTATATTTTAAAATTTTTATTTTTATAAATAATTAAATATTGAAAATTTGAACAAAAAATTTAAAAAAAATGAAAAAATTTAAGGTTAGAATTAAATTGTATTAATATTGAACAATTGTAACGAAAAATTTGAAACAAAAAATTTTATTAATATTGAAAATTTGGAACAAAAAATTTAAAAAATTACAAAATTTAAGTCGTACAATTGTACAAAATACAAAATTGAAAATACAAACCTATGAAAGCTATGATTCTTATAAAATTTAATTTAAAAAAAATTACATATAAAAAAAGTTCCTCTGATTTAGAGTGCTTGATTTAATCATCTTGTAGATTCAACGCGTCCATTTCGTCTTCTATCTCTTCCGAGCTATCCTCCAATGTTGTTATGTGTTGTTTCCTCTTTAAACTGTCCAAGTAGTCCTTGTAGCATATGCAAATCTCCAGCGACTCTTCGTTAAGCCGTCTCCTCCGCTCGTTCAAAACCCTGCCACTAAGAGAAAAAGCGGACTCCGAAGCTACTGTACTAGCTTGGACAGTTAATAAATCACCGGCCATATAGGCCAAAACAGGATAGGTATTACTTATTAGCTTTACCTTTCCACCAATTTAAGAGATCGAAGTTTTCGATCTCGGCTGAACTCATAAAATCGCTAAATTGAGTTTTTGTATATAATCCTAATTCATCTAAACTACCAGATGTACGCGTTTTTTTTCCTAGAAGCTAAATCTAAAATTTTATTTTTAAGACTATCCTTCGTTTTGGTTGCGTTATTTCTTCGCGGGGTCGTGACCCGTATAAGCTATTGTAATAATTATAACTTTGCGTAAAAAAAGAGTAAAACTTGTAGTACTAACGGGGTCATTCTCATCATAATTTTTATTTAAGGTTAGATTAGTATTGATTTCGTTGATCAAATTTTCTACGCCTTCTACGTTAAGTAGCGGATTTAAAGCGGCGGCGCACGAAAACATATTACGCGTTTATTTTGCTCCCACGAAATGGGATCAATCCAATGACAAGTGATGCAAAGATAAGCTAATCCTAAATTTAAATTACTCGTCCAAACGTCGCTCGTTAGACTCACACGTCCTTCGAAATTTTCAAAATACCTAATTAATTCTTGTTTTGCTTATAAATATAACCTAATCGTGTCGCGCCTTAAAGTAATTCTACTAACCTTTTGGTATTTGGGGTGAAGCCCCCCATGTATGTACTCTGTGCCGTCGTCATTGTCGAAGACGCTGAATGGCAGCCCACGTCTGATGATGAACTTCGCCTGCAGCTCTCGCTGTCGCATTTGATCGTACGTCCAAATCTGTCCGGCTCCAGAAATTTGGGCTTGACTTGACTCGGGAGGAGTTTGTTTCGACTCGCAAGACTTCTGGTGTCTAACGAGCGTCGAGTTGCCGCTGATGGATAGCAATTTCGAGCACATCTTGCAGCGCGCTTTTCTTTCGGTCCCGGCTAGGACCATCTCGAAATGCTCTCAAATACCCTCTCTACGGTTGTGCTCCACCACCGAAGTCGTACTTTGGGAAGACGACGCTGGAGTTGTGGAGGACGACGCCATTGGGAGAGCTAAGAGAGAGAGAGAGAGAGGGGTGGGGTGTGAGAAAAGAGAGAGGGGAGGGGGGTATTTATAGAAATTTTTTGGTTTTTTTTTTTTATTATTAAAAAATAATTAAAATAAATAATTTTTTATTTTTTTTTTTAAAATAAAGCAGCAGTCAACGGCTCTCTTGAGAGCCGTTGGCTTCTCTCATGGCAGCATGGATGCCACGTGGCAGCCATGCTGCCATGAGCCTAACGGCTCTTAATAAAAAGAGCCGTTAAGCTCAATCGGGCCTAGCCCGAGACCGGATCGGGCTATGGCCGGCCCGATCTCGGGCTAGCCCGATATTCGGGCTTTACCCGGCCCGGACCGGGCCGGGTACCGGGCCGGGTAACAGCTCCAAACAGGGGCCCTTTCAGGGCCCCGGTAAGGGCTCGGCCCGGTTCGGGCCTGAACCGGGCCGGGCTTGACCGGGCCTTGACCAGGCCGGGCTCGGGCCGGCCCGTCAGGCCTGATTTTTTTGTTCACCATTGATTTCATATACACAATCTCTCTCTTATCTTCTTCCTTATGCTCTTATATTTTCGATACTATTATCTTGCGATTCTACGTTTGCTTCATCCAGTGGAAGTTCGGGTGCTCTGTGCTTCTTCGGTGTCCGCGCACATCGGAGTTTCGGGATCTAGCCGGGTGTTGTACCTTGGAGAAGTGAGCATCGGTTGAAAGTCCTGCCGGAGGTGGTGCAACTTCTTTAGGACAGTGATCACACGCCTTACCCAGGCTCGATTTCTAACTTTATGTTTTATAGCATTTTATTTCGTAGTTTTTCTAAATAGTTATTTTTCATAACGAAAAATTCTTTTAAATATTTTATTTTATTATTTTTATTTCTAAAGGAAAAATAATTAGATATATATTTTGAAAGTATAAACAAAATTTCTAACAATCTAAAGAAGTTGATTTTCACATCATAATCTCTTGTGAAAGGACCGTGTTGGGCTATCATCCCACAAACCGCCTAGTTCCAGCGAGAGCCCATCATTTGGTATTCCTTGGGAAGTCCAAGAATAATACATAAATAAATATTTGAATATTTATTAAGTATGTTTACAAGTGCATGATAATTTTGTAATAAATATTATATTTAATATTAATATAATTGATTTAATATTTAATCATGCACAATAGTTAGCATCAATATTATATATATTTGTTAATGTTATTATGATATGATAATTTAAATATTATAGGTTTCTCTAACTAATATAATTATTATTAATTATAATATAAATAACATAATTATTATAATGTAATGTTATTAATATTTAAATAACATAACTATACTATATTCATATAAACATTTAGATTGTATAATATCGTAAAGGCTCATACAGAAACTTTGTAAATGCAAATGTTTATAAAATAATAGATTATATGATAAATGATATTATTAATATAATATAAACATTTATTTTCTTATAAACAATATAAATGTTTATATCATAAATATTAATATTAAATATTATTAATATTTATTGAAAAGCGATATATTTCTAATGGTTTATTTAAATTAAATATTATGGATTTTGTAATAAATCGAATTAGTTCTACTACTTTGATACATAGCAATATGTGACATGTTTGAGTAGGACATAAAAATTTCGTATCAATGAAAAATGATAAAAGTAGATTTATTACCTAAGAAAAATATTTTATCATGTATTAGATACGGAATTTGTATCCACTCTAATTTGCAAGAAAATATTTTAAGAACATGAAAAAACATATACACCATTGTATTTTATTTATTCTAATGTTTGTGTCTCAAATCGTCAAACTGATAGAGATGAAAATAAGTATATTGTAACATTCACAGATTACTTCAAAAAAAAAAACTTTTTACATTTATTTATTAAAAAATATTTATTTATTAAAAAATATTTATTTAAAAAAAATCGAAGTTGAAAATCAAATAAGTTTCACCAGGGAAAAAAAATCAATCTAGAAAATCGATCTTTCGGATTCTTAAAGTGTGGGAGTACTGATCTAAAGTCTTTATTCACAAACTAAAATTGATAGGTCTTAAAATGATCAATTTTATTTTTATTAATTATGTCTCCGCTAATTATAGTGCAAATGCGTCTTTCATTACTAATTATCAAGTAAATGAAATTTCTAATAATATTATTTTAGAAGCCCGTGATGCGGTCTACCATGAAAATAAAATAAAAGATCACATATTAACATTCAAGTATAGTCACACTTCACATTTACTTGTCAATTCTCTTGCTAATTGATTGTTTTAATTGATTCTGATATATCTAATTCAAAGATGAATAAGTTTATGAGATTCGGGTACAAGTCCGTGAAGCAAAGAAGAAAGAACGTGATATCACAGAAATATGCAAAGTCAGAATTAAATCTGACTGATAATCTCACAAAGGGTTTGTCCCAAAATGAGATTAAAAAAAAAATCATCGAGGGGAATTAGGCTTAAGCCCACATAATTTTGCTACCAATGGTGGATACCCAACCTATGTGATTGGAGATCCCATGAATTAGGTTCAATGTGGTAGAACGAAACTATTGATGTAGCCAAGTGAAGAGCACAAATTAGAGAAGATAGATGTATCTTTCTCTCCTCATTCCTATGGTGAAAAGTGCTCCACGTAACGGTATAGGTTGTGACGTTTAGTCCTTAATGGTTGCCAAAGGCATAATTTTGCGAGATATGTGTTGCGAATATCTCTTGAGGCACCACCCATGTGGGGGTAGTCGTGAGGCCGCGACTTTGGGATTCGGGCTGAGCCCTAATAACCTCCATGAAAAATCAAGGGATGCGCATGGCCATTAAAGCGCCCACCGCCATAACCCAAAGAATGACCAATCTAGTGTGTGCTTATTTTATCTATTGGTCAAAAGAATATAATTCAAGGCTTCTAGCACATTATGTTCTTCAATAGAGATGATAAGTACTAAGTATAGGTTCAAGGTAACCATTCCACCTATGCCCATTGCATTAGATACAACTGGATGAAGCAAATGTTTATTTACAAATTATTATATATATATTAGTTTTATAATAGTTCGATATTTTTCGCTTTTGTGGGAGATTGTTGGAATTTTTTAAGTGTTCATCACTTAATAAATAAAAAGCTCAAAACTAATCATATGAATTCACATACTCACATGCGATAATATAGATTTATTGTTTGAAAAATAATAATTTAATATACTTGATAATGTTTATTTAAAACATGATAGATATTATATATATAATATAGTTTAACATAAACATAAAGTTTTATGAATTATTAATATCATAGATATTAATGTTAATATATAAAGTTAATGAATATAAAAAAATATAATATTTAATATATAAACATCTTGTATTATATTATTAAATATAATTAATAAATTTAGTATATCGTGAACGTTAATAAAAATCAATAAAACGTTTATATATATAATTAATATAATATAATCTTTTTATTGAATATAACGTTAATTTAATAAATAATATATTTATTATATATTAATTAAATATGAGTTTTTAAAACATTAATTATGTAACATTTAAATTATTAATGTTACAATATAATTAATATTTTGTATTGATTAATTATTTTAAAAATTACAATAAATTATAAGGTTGATTTTGAGCCTATAAATAACTCTTCAAAATATGAGATTTCATATACACAATCTCTCTCTTATCTTCTTCTTTATGCTCTTATATTTTCGATACTATTATCTTGTGATTCTACGTTTGCTTCATCCAGTGGAAGTTCGGGTGCTCTGTGCTTCTTCGGTGTCCGCGCACATCGGAGTTTCGGGATCTAGCCGGGTGTTGTACCTTGGAGAAGCGAGTATCGGTTGAAAGCCCTGCCGGAGGGTGGTGCAACTTCTTTAGGGCAGTGATCACACGCCTTACCCAGGCTCGATTTCTAACTTTATGTTTTATAGCATTTTATTTCATAGTTTTTCAAAATAGTTATTTTTCATAACGAAATTTTTTTTTAAATATTTTATTTTATTATTTTTATTTCTAAAGGAAAAATAATTAGATATATATTTGAAAATATAAACGCAAATTATGCTGATGGTGATGTGGCATTTTAATGGGAATAGGAGATGGCGGCATGGTATATATTTTTCTTTGCCGAAAGCTTTGCGAGTGTAGCTTTGACTGCATGGATTGGCGAAGGTGGCGCGGCGAAGCGGACGTTAATTTCTTGGACTAATGTAGCTTGGAAGATGGCACGGCGAAGTGGACGTTACGACGACATGAAATTAATTATTTCATTTGCAAACTTCGGAAGCGCGACAGCAATATTAATCCTACAAAAACAAACAAAACTTAAATTAGTACAATGATATAAATAGAAACAATTTATAAATAAAAATACATAATATATTACTAATTTATATTAAATATTAAACTAAATTATATACTAAAAATAGCATAATTTCTAATTATCAACGCCAATCTTGAGCCATTGAAAGCCCTGCCACGGAGGGTGGGGCGGGTGATTGATCAGCTGGTCGGCGAGCAGGAGGGAACGAGCAATCAGGCTGACCCTGATACCCACCTTGTTCCTGGTAAGCAAACGTTATTCCTAATCGCACTCGACTCTCGCTGTGCGCTGATGTTGGAACTGGCTCGAACAGCTCGGGGACCACCTCTTCAACGGTCAGCTGCGCTGCCTCGGCAGAGAGAAGTCTCGCACCCTTCAGGGTTTGGAAAATATGCCGAGTTGCCGCGACCGCGGTCTTTCGCATCTCCTCCTCGTGCTCACGTGACTCATTCCTCAGGTCCATGGGCCTGCGAGGAGGCGGGGGGAGGGCGGCCCGGGCCAACTCGTGGTTCTAGGCTTTCAGCCCGGCAATCTCCTTCTCTAGGTCGGAGGTGCGGGCGAGGAGCTGGCTGGCCGTCTCACCATCCTGCAAAAAACAATTTATTAGCCAAGGGAAAGAACGACAAGGACAGTAGGCGAATCCCCAATAACTTACCATCCCTCCCTGAAGGCTGACGAGCAGGCCCTCAGAAATGTCCTACTTCTCCTTCAGGCTGGTGATCTCCTCAGTCGCGGCCTTTAGCTCACGCTTGAGCTCCTCGGAGTTCCTCTCCACCTGGAGGCATCGTCGACCAGTCATGTGCAGGGCGATCTCCTGAGCGCGGAGCTGGGCTCGCGCACTCTCATGGGTGAGCGCACTGGACTTCAATTTGTCGAAGTCTGCAGCGCCCTCTCGCCCGTAGAGCCCAAAGGAAAGGGCGAAGGCTTGTCCCCCGATGGTCTCTTGCTCCACCCACGAGGGGAGGAGGGTTGATATGTAGACCCAGTTGGCTCCCTGGTCCCAATCCAGCAGAGGCTCGTCGGCCTCGTCCCGATGCCTCGTTCCGAGGCAGAAGTTTTGGTGGCTCGCCGGGCCGGGCACGCCCGGCACGTCGGCGACCACCCAGGCGGCCTCGTCGGTCCCCTTATCGGCCGGCGGGCCCGCCGGCAGATCGGATACCGGCAGGTCCCCGGGGACCTCTTTCCCCTTAGCCGGGGTGAGGCTTTCTTTTTCTTTGGCGGCGGCGGCAAGGTGAGAGATCCACGGCTCACGGGTGAGGGCCGCTTCTTGGAAGAGGACGCAGAGGTGTCGGGAATCCCTCGGCACGCGGCGACGGTGGTAGTAGCGAGCGCTTGGCCGGGGGAGATAGTATCGGCCCTCGCATAGGGGGATGGAGCGGGAGGTCTCGCTCCCCTGCAAGTGACTGCAGTAGAAGGTTAGAGAGGAAAAAGCAAAACACGAGGCAAGGGGCGAATGCGAGTCGAACCTTCTCCGGGTGGCACAGGGAGTAGCGAGTAGACGTTCCTTCGGAGGTAAGCGACCTCGAAGTTCTTCGTCGATAAGTAGGTGAAGAGTTCGGCTTCGTGGCCGCTGAGCGCAGGAGGGAGGTAGGTTAGCTCGCCGCGTTGGATGGGCTAGAATGGAACGTTACCAAACGACCCCTTCACGAGCACGAACTTCTGGGGCCAGTAGAGACTTTTATTAACGGTCTCACAAACCTTGGCATGTTGGCTTGCGAAGTAGGCGGTCCTGTTAAAATTTTTGATTTGAATCGTTTAGGAGTAAGCAGGAGTTGCATCAACTGAGTTAAAGCCAAACAACCACAATGCCACACAGCAACACAAGAAACTTTATTGAATCACAAACTTCATTTACAGTGCGAGGTATACATGGCGAGACATGATTCATACGAATCACGGAGTCGAGAAGAACAAAACACACCAAAAACAAATCTGGCGGCTAGACAAGCTGAGACCGCACAAACCGCTCGACTCCAGAAGTCGCCCGGCTTGACCTGAGACCGCGCGAACAGGAAACAGACAAACCGCCTGCACTACAAGACCACCACCTCAGACCGCACGAACCAGAGCTTTATTGGAATGAAGAACTGAAGCTGTCGCCAGACCGCAACTCAGATCGCCTAACCGCCGAAGGTCGCCTGATCGCTGAGCTCGCTGCGAATAGCACAAGAATGAACATAAACCAGTTCGCAGACTGACTGCTGCCGAACTGTTTATTCAAGCCGTTGGGAATCACCAAGGAAGGAGACCGCAACCTGGTGACCGCAAACAGTTCTCGTTATGAATGACGGGCCAAGCACTCATATTTATAGGCGGGTAGACGGATGTCGTCACCACACAAACCGGGATACAGTCACCACCCGTCAGATCGCTAGCGGTCTCACAAAGGCAGACCGCGCGATCACACAACTTGGACGACCATCCGACCAAGACCGCAGATCAGCAAGTAAACCGCGCACAGGTCGCGCGAACACGAGACCGCGCACAAGCCGCGCGGACACAAAAGGTACTCATCCCTTAGACCACCAGGAGCAAACCAGGAACCATCTGGCCGACTTCAAACAAGTCGCCAGATCGCCAGAACAAGCCGCCCGGACAGGCGGTCTCATAATAACAGAACGCCCGGTCTTCCAACAAAGAAGACAGGCCAACCAGCAGACCAACTCGGGAACAGACCGCAGCAATCAAGAACAGACCGACAGAATCAGCAGTCCGCCAGAACAGACCGGCAGAGCTAGACCGGCTGAATATAATCACAGACCGCACGGTCTCGGCGGTCACCAAAAACAGACCGCCCGGTCACGTCCACTTCACTTCAAAATTTCAACACTCCCCCCTTGAAGTGGGAAGTGGAGATAAGCCCGAGTAAACTCCGCAACCGTATAAACGGTCCCTTCGCCAGCGGCTTTGTGAACATGTCTGCGACATTGTCCGCACTCCGAACATGCTCGACCATAAGAGATCCTCCCAACACCTTTTCATGAATGAAATGGTGCTCAATCTCAATATGCTTGGTCCTCGCGTGACAGACTGGATTATTAACCAGCTTGAGAGCACTCTCATTGTCCCCGCGTAGCATAGTGGGACCTCGAACCTCCTCATGAACGTCCTCCATCAACCTCCTGAGCCAAACGACTTCCTGAGCTGCCAAGGCCGAAGCCTTGTATTCTGCTTATGTGGTAGATACGGACACCGAGTCCTGCTTTTTGCTGCACCAAGAGATAGTTGTGGGGCCCGTCATAAAGACATAACCAAACGTTGATCTCCGATCATCCACGTCTCCCCCGTAGTCATCATCCATGTATCCATGCAACTCCAAGCTGTACCCTCTCCTAAATAGGAGACCCAAATCAGAGGTCGACTTCACATATTTCAGAATACCTTTTGCCGCTAGAAGATGAGGCTTCCGTGGCTCCGCCATGTACCGACTCACTTTGCCAACTGCATAAGCAATATCAGGCCTCGTGATGGTCAAGTAAATCAAGCTCCCAACTAGAGCTCGGAACACCAACGGATCAGATCGAACTCTTCCCACATCCTTCCAAAGTTTATGATGCTATTCTAGAGGTATAGAGCTGCTCTTCCCTTCTTCCATGCCGAATCGTTGAACGATCCGCTCCGCATATCCTTCCTGAGAAATGAGCACTCCGCACTTCCGCCTCTGGACCTCGAGTCCAAGGAAATGGTGAAGCTCCCCCAGATCCTTCATCTCGAACCTGATAGCAAGCTCAGCTCTCAGCCTTGCTACCGCCTCCTTCGAGTTCCCGGTGACAATCATGTCATCCACATACAACAGCACAATAACCCGAAGCGCCCCCTCCTTCTTGACGAACAAGCTGGAATCAGAGTCTGAAGCAAAGAATCCGCAGAATAGAAGATACTCCGCGATCTTTCCATACCATGCCCGAGGCGCTTGCTTCAACCCGTATAAGGCCTTCTTCAGTTTGCAGACGTAGTCCGGATGATCCTCCGAGATGAAACCCGGCGGCTGGATCATGAAGATATCCTTGTCAATCTCTCTGTATAAGAAAGCATTCTTAACATCGAGCTACCAAATCTCCCATCCACAAGATGCCGCCAAAGCAATAACAAATCGGACCGAAGTCATCTTTGCCACTGGACTAAATGTCTCATCATAATCTTCACCATACTGCTGTGAGAACCCGCGAGCTACAAGGCGAGCCTTGTATCGCTCGATCGTACCGTCAACTTTCTTCTTGAGTTTATAAACTCATTTGCATGTCACAGGGGTAATGCCCTTGGGCCTGGGCACTAGAGACCAAGTCTCATTCTTCTTGAGAGCATCCATCTCCTCTTGCATAGCAATATCCCACTGCTTCACACCTTTGGCTTTCTCAAAGCTCGACAGCTCCCTTTCATCCAAGGGACCAGCGAAGAAACATGAGACAAAACTCACCATGTTTCCTCCTATGTATCGATCTGGTGGCTTGATAGTCCTCTTCGACCTCCTAAGAGGTTGCACCTGACTAACCACCTCTTCAGCTGCTTCTTCTGTGCAAGCTCCTCTTCCAGACGAACTTGGAGCATCGCTCCCCCTGCTTCCAGAATCTGAAGCTTCCATCTCAGAGCTTGACACAGCTGGAGCTCCTGGTGAAACAGGAAACTCCACTTGAAGACTTCCCGTAGCTTTCCCTGTTTCATCAACCCTGCTCTCCGGTAATTCAACTCCTGAACTTCCTTTGTAAGAAGTCACTTCATCGAACACCACATCCCGAGATACCACTGATCTCCGTGTCTCAGCATCCATGCATCTCCATCCTTTCTTCCGCTCATCATACCCGACAAAGACTAGCTTCCTTGCTTTCACATCTAGCTTTGTCCGAAGAACATCAGGAATATGCACATAGCAGGTTGACCCGAACACCCGAAGGTGTGCAACACTCGGTTTCTCCTTGAACATCAGTTCGTGAGGGGTCTTCATGTTGATAGGACTTAGAGGCATTCTGTTGATGACGTAAGCCGCACACGACATTCCCTCCGCCCAAAAGGACTTTGGATACTCTTGGCATTAAGCCAGCATTTGCAGGTTTCAGTCAGATGACGGATCTTCCTCTCCGCAATACCATTTTGATGTGGAGTATGGGCACAAGTGAGCTCTCTCCGAACGCCGTGTTTCCTGCAAAAACATGAGAACTCACCAGATGTGAACTCCCCACCATTATCAGTTCTCAATTTTTTCACCCGCAGGCCTAGCCGACCTTTCACCAGCTCCTTGAACTCCACAAACTTCGCAAAGGCTTCTGACTTCTCTTTCAGAAAATACACCCAGACATATCTGGTGTAATCGTCAATCAACACCAACATATATTTGTTGCCTCCAAGGCTTGGGGAGGCAGTCGGTTCCATCAAATCACCGTGAATGCACTCCAACGACGCTTTGCATCTTGTTTGCGATTTATCAAATGGAAGTCGATGAGGCTTACCAAACTGACATCCAGCACAAACATGACCGTATCCATAAGAGTACAAGCTAGGCAAGCCCTTGACAAGGCCCCTTACCGCCATAGCCATCAATTTGTCCTTGCCAACATGCCCCAACCTTTCATGCCAGATAACCGCGCTATCGTTGGTCTTCATCTTATCAACATAGGTACTTGTCGATAACACGAACAAGTCCTTCACCCGCTTTCCAACATGGATAACATCTCCCTTTATCTCATCACTCCGGAGGTGTCCCACCTCCTCCAATCCTCGGCATCTCCCGCATCTGCAGAGGCTGAGGAGCCAGCACTACCGTCTCCCTTTGCACCTGTCTCTCCTCCTGGCGCGGTCGGACCTCCGTCTTTCCTTCCCCAACGTCTCGGCCTCTCGGCTGGTCCCTTCTGCCACTTCGTCCATGTTCCTCCATCGGTCTCTTTCTCCCACGAACAGCTTGCTGGTCTACCTCCAGCTTCTTGGCCATCTCCAGGATCTTCGTCATACTGCCGTTGGAGACGAAGAGGAGGGCCTGCCTCAGCTCATCACGAAGGCCCTTATAGAACCTCTTTGCATATCCCGCGTCATCCAGCTGATACGATACTACAAACCGGGATAGGTGGGTAAACTCCCGGTGATACTCCAGAACTGTCCTACTCCCCTGTCGCAACTGCAAAAACCTGTCCTCCAGTTCATCTCTTGCAGACTGCGGCACAAAATACTCCAGCAGTGCCGCCTTGAAATCATCCCAAGAAACGTCCGCTGCCTCGGAACTGAGTAGTTAAGTCCGACACCTAGTTGATTTGATTGGGTCACTCGACGAGTTGATTTGGACTTGTGCGAGGTGCCACAAGCTGAAGAGAAACCGCCTGTGAGCTGTCGTGGCGGGCCGTGCGAGCTCCAGGTGAGTTTCCTACTAGTTGTGAGGGGTCTCTACATTGTCATTCTGGGGTCAACGATCAACTCTTCTGGGCCCATAGTGTACTCGCCGAATATGGGTTATCAGTTGAGTTTTAAGAAACTTCACTTCTGTTGGGCCAAACAGAACGTGATAACCGGCATCGACCGCATTGGTCACAGAGAAGAGATTCTTCTTCATACCAGGCACGTGATAAACACTCCTCAAGGTGAGTGGACCCTTATCACTGCTCAGGGAGACAACACCTTCTTGTTCGACAGCATGAACAGAATTATCAGCCGTAATGATAGCATCGTTTCCTGAGTAAGGCGCCAAAGAAGAGAACTTTGATTCATCCCCGGTGAGATGATGTCCACACCCTGAATCAACAATCCAATCCTCTTCGAAGTTGATGGCAGCCAAGGCCTTAACGAGCATCGCCGTCATATTAGCCGCAAAGGCTCCTCCCCATCCAGCTTCATCAGACTTTGGCTTCTCCTTCTCCGCTACATGTTCCGACTGAAGATTAACCAGACAATCCTTCTTGAAGTGGCCGGTCTTATTGCACCTGAAGCACCTTGGTCCCTCTCCGTTCCTCTTCCCATCAGACTTAGAAGCATAGCCTCTATCATGCTGACCTGAAGTAGAGGGTCCATCCTGACCTGGCTTCTACTTCTCCCACTTCTTCTTCTTCTTCCCAGAGAACAACACATCACTATCTCCCCCAGAGATAGAAGTCCCCACCATCTGTCTTGCCAAACTTTCTTGCGAAGCAAGTAAGTTCTCCAGCTCCAACAGAGATGGTTGATTTGCCCAACCTTGAACTGAAGTCACAAAGGCAAGATACTCCTTCCGCAACCCGCAGATGAAATGCCTCTTCAGTTTTTCCTCCGAGATGGGCTCATCAGGTTCCAATGCAGAAATCTCTGTTGTGAGGTTCTTCATCTTGAGAAAGAAGGTAGAAATAGAAAGATCGCCTTGAGAGGCCTTCGCCAACACATTTTCAAGATACTTTAGCCGAGCTACATTTTTCTTATTAAACAGCCCGTCCAAAGACGTCCAAATTTCAGCAGCAGATTTACATCCAATGATGTGATCAAACAGCTCTAGAGAGATAGCCCTCTTGAGTGTGAACTCTGCCTTAGCATTAGTCCTCCTCCAAAGTCTCACCTCTGCCATATTATCTCCTGCTAGAAACACCTCTTGTGTGTCTTCTCCTCCAACTATCTCCCATAGATCCTCGCCAAGCAAGTAACTTTCCATACACGACCTCCATTTCTTATAGTTAGTCGATGTGAGGAGTTCAATACCAAGCCCTCTTGCGTATCCACCTTCCATGGCAATCTATGTGGTCTCTTCTTCACAAAGACGATGGCAACTCAAGTTGATCACTGCTTATCCACTCCAACAACCTATCTCTGATACCATGTTAAATTTTTTGATTTGAATCGTTTAGGAGTAAGCAGGAGTTGCATCAACTGAGTTAAAGCCAAACAACCACAATGCCACACAGCAACACAAGAAACTTTATTGAATCACAAACTTCATTTACAGTTCGAGGTATACATGGCGAGACATGATTCATAAGAATCACGGAGGCGAGAAGAACAAAACACACCAAAAACAAATCTGGCGGCTAGATAAGCTAAGATCGCACAAACCGCTCGACTCTAGAAGTCGCCCGGTTTGACCTGAGACCGCGCGAACAGGAAACAGACAAACCGCCTGCACTGTAAGACCGCCCCCTCAGACCGCACGAACTGGAGCTTTATTGGAACGCAGAACTGAAGCTGTCTCCAGACCGCAACTCAGATCGCCTAACCGCCGAAGGTCGCCTGATCGCTGAGCTCGCTGCGAACATCACAAGAACGAACATAAACCAGTTCGCAGACTGACTGCTGCCGAACTGTTTATTCAAGCCGCTGGGAATCACCAAGGAAGGAGACCGCAACCTGCTGACCGCAAACAGTTCTCGTTATGAATGACGGGCCAAGCACCCCTATTTATAGGCGGGTAGATGGATGTCGTCACCGCAAAAACCGGGATACAATCACCACCCGTCAGATCGCCAGTGGTCTCACAAAGGCAGACCGCGCGATCACACAACTTGGACGACCATCCGACCAAGACCGCAGATCAGCAAGTAAACCGCGCACAGGTCGCGCGAACACGAGACCGCGCACAAGCCGCGCGGACACAAAAGGTACTCCTCCCTTAGACCACCAGGAGCAAACCAGGAACCATCTGGCCGACTTCAAACAAGTCGCCAGATCGCCAGAACAAGCCGCCCGGACAGGCGGTCTCATAAGAACAGACCGCTCAGTCTTCTAACAAAGAAGACAGGCCAACCAGCAGACCAACTCGGGAACAGACCGCAGCAATCAAGAACAGACCGACAGAACCAGCAGTCTGCCAGAACAGACCGACAGAGCCAGACCGGCTGAATATAATCACAGACCGCGCGGTCTCGACGGTCACCAAAAACAGACCGCCCGGTCACCTCCACTTCACTTCAAAATTTCAACAGGTCCCGTCCTTGTAGGCCCAGAAGAAGAAGAGCTTGCGGAAAACTGGCAAGCTGAACTCGATTCGCTTCTCACTCAGGTAGCAAGCGAAGGCTACCATGACGGCGATCGAGTTGGGGGTCATCTGACCCGGGATCACGCCAAAGTACTTGAATATCTGGGAGGATTCGCAAAAAAGGGTAGGGGCTTCTAGCGAGTGTGAAAAAGAAAAAAATAGAACAAGAGCGCGATCCATTACCTGGATGATCTCTGGACAGAAAGGCAGCCGCAGACCCATGTCAAAATAGGCCACAGGAATGGCGAGCGCTTCCAGGTAGAGTTGGTTGATGACATCAAATTTCGCGGGCCGGCGGGCCGAGAATCCCGACGAGATGAAGTTAGCGACCGCAGCATGGTACTCGCCTTCGGTGAGCGAGCAGCCGAAGAAGGAGTGGTCGCAGAAGGTCCAGGCGCACTTGGCCCGGCCCTCGGAGTCACCACCATCACCACCCATTCTGATGGCTATTGGAAAGCTAAGAGAGCGATCGCGAAAAAGAAAGGTTGCGAGCTCGCAATAACGAAAGGGGCAGGGAGTTAGGAGTGATAAATACGACAGTTGACTCTGACGACGAGATCTATTTATTGAAAATAAAGGCGTTGGGGAGGAATCGAAGCGCCGAGGGTGCGGTTAGAGGAATCCCACTATGATACGCCTCAGTATTCGGGCCAACCCCCTCTTCCCACCCGCTCACAGCAATACAGTAAGGTCGGCTCGCTATAAGCAGGAGCGAGCGCAGAGTAGGCGAGCCAAACCCAATACAAATCACATGCAAGAGCGTTATGAAATAATAAAACTTAAACTAGCGAGCGCAGTGATATCATAGTACGAGTAAGTAAAAGAAGCTCGAGAGCGGGCGAGAAATATCCAGTTAATAGCAGAGATGGAGTTCGCAGATTGTTTTAGGAAATAAAAATAAAAAGAATAAAAATAAACGTTCACAACATTTTGGTTCGCTGAAAAGAGGGGGGAGCGGGCGCGGGCAGGATCAGTATTGTATCATCTCCATCGGCCTCGGCCTCGCACCCCCGAGCTCGGCGGAACTTGTGGGTAATGATAGGAGCGGACAGCGCGGAGCTCGCGCTGTATCAAGCGAACTTGATCTTCCACCGGCAAGAGGTGCACCCCCGGGGAGGTGACCTCGTCGGTGGTATCCAGCTGCAGCTCGGCGCGGAGCCGCGCATAATCATCGTCACAGTCGGCGAGCCGCTCCTCGGTTGCCGCCCTGTCCTCCCGCGCCTGACTATACAAGTCCCGCAGCATATGCCCGTAGTTCTGGAGCACATCAGTGATTCGCCTCTTCATCACCTCGGGGTCCCGGGGATCACCTAGGAAATCAGCATTCTTGTTTGGGAAGGGCGGGGGCGACGTCTCCTCCTCCCCAAGGTCCAGCTCGGTGGAGGACTCCTGGACATCTGCAAGGAAAAAGTCAATGACAAGCGGGACACAAATGATTGATGTTATTGACCAACCTGGCGGGTCCGCGGCTGCTTTGCCAGGGCGCTGGCGAGAAGAGCTCGGCCTCCCCTGGAAGGCTTCTGTATACATCAACGTGATGGATTTCCCCATTTCGGGGGGGTGAGGCACGTTACTCGCAAATCGGGCCACGACGGGGAGCGAGACACCAGGGATCGGGTGGCCGAGAAAACCAAACCCCGGGGTGAGGATGGTCACATCCGGGCAGTGCAGCGAGCCCTGCAAAGTGGCGCACCTTCCAGGCGTCGAGAGCGGAGACTCTATGAAGGATAGTAGCATCAGGAGGACAAGTCAAGGAGCTTATCAGTAAGGGATAAAGAAAACTCACTGGATCGCGGCGTGGGGACGTGGATATTGCCGGCGTCCGGTTCCGCGATCGCCGAGCCGATCCTCCCGGGGGAAGGTTGGAGAGTGCCCGCCAAGGCTTCGCCTGTGATGTTCTTCTTTAGAGGCGCGCTCTGCAAAAAAGAGAATGTAAGTAGGTTTACATGGGGAACCGGCCTATCGATCTGAGTACCTCCTCGACGAGCACGAGATCGGGCGATGAGCCCCGGAGTGAGGACCCGTTCTCCCCTGGACGCCACCGGACCGTCTTCGCCTTCCTTATCTTGGGGAGGGGGGAGGGGTCAGTCGAGCGAGCCAAGGGGCGAGCTGAACTGTGACCGAGCGCTCATTCGCCCATGATGCGTCCAGGAGGGCCTTGGCTTCTTTTGACAGAGGCATTTTGATAGCTACAGTAGCAGGTGGCGAGAGAAGGCGAGGGGAATCAGAGTTACTCATCGCCCAGGAGTGGTGGTACAAATAACATTTGGGATGGGACCCAACAGGAGATTCCTACCAGGTCAGCAACCCTCCGGCGAACACCAAGGGTTGGATGTTTCTTCACGAGCTTAGACTAATCTCGTGAAGAGCAGGGATTATGTACAACCACATGTTTGCCAAAGGGTGAGATGGAGAATCGGGTATCGACAAAGCAAGCAGAGGCAAGGCTAGGCAAGTCGGGGCTCGCCGCCTCGCACACGCGAAACCAAGGCATGGCCAGGCGAGTTAGGCATGTAGCCCTACGAGGAGCGTAGCGAGAGAGCAAATCAGGTGCGGGCTCGACGCTCCGGGGTGCATTTAGCAATGGCGAGTAGAACAAGGGTTTGCCGCCTCGCGCGAGCAAACCAGACTGGTGTGTACGATAGGGGGTGGTGAGCGGTGCCCTCACGGGTCGCTCGCATGGGGAGATCCCGTGAGGCCCGCTCGCGAGAGGGTTGGCGAGTGGCGCCTTCATTGGCCACTCGCCCAACGAAGGTCCAGGGGTTAATTTACCCAAATACCCTTAGTGGGCTGCCAATAGCCCTTCAGAACATCAGATTTTGGTTGTTAGCAGACCAGTTTGGGGTGCGATTAGTAAAACCAAAAGGCAGAATCTCGTTATTTGCAGACCAGTAGAGAAAACTATATATAGACCATGAAGGGCACCTTTGGAGAGGATCCACTTCTTTGGCTTCTTCCTCCTTAGGACATTCTTGGTTAGATCCTCAGGCAGTCTAAAGATCTTCTGGGTGTGTGGTGGGACCTCCACACTATAGCCAAGGGTCGGTGTTTAGCTCCAAGTCTTTGGTCAGGTTCTTACGTGGGATCAGTAAGTATCAACTGCCCGAGACCTAACCATCGCCCATGCGAGCAATGCTGCTGGAGTCGGCGCAATTCCTGAAGCGCGAGGCCCTGAAAAGGCTCTTCCGCGAGCGGGTTCGGGGAAGTCTCTGGTACTTCCTACCTCGGACCCCTTTTGCGGGAGGCCGAGTTTCCTCACCCGTCGTGACCGCGAGCGCACCCCGCATCGTGAGCGAAAGACTGTTGAGGACTCACTTGGTAAGGGGGTTCATTCTTGTCTCTTCATTTTTCAACTCAGTGCTAACCTTTTTCCTTTTTTCCAGATGCTGACAACCTAAAATCTGACGAGTCTGATTATAAAGTAATCTACTTGGCATCGCCTTATCCCGACATGATCGACGAGTATCTGGGTGACCCCTCCAATGCCGCTGAGATGAAAGGTCGAGTGGCAGACATCATGTGGAAGCACGGGTATATGCTTCGCGAGCTCTAGGAGGAGAGAGCTTCGGCCGACAAGGACTCCTTCCCTCGCATCCTCACTCTGGAACGTCGAATAGAAGACCTTGAGGGAGACTGTACTTTGAGTGCGGAAGAGGTGCAACGACTCGCAGGGGGTGTCGCGGCATCGTTGGAGGACCACTTTAGGCGAATCGAGGATTGCATGCTCGCCCTTCAATAGGAGATTATCGCGGCCCGCGAGTACGCCCTTGTGAGATGAGGCCCAAGGATGCGAATGAGCGGTCGGGGTCCCATAGGTGAAATCCTCCGCATATCCGACTCGGTCGCAATCAAATTTTCATTGTAACTGACTCGTTACTATTTCTTTTTATTGTACGAACATTTTTATTTCTCTGTGCTTAACCCTACCTTGCGAGGGTTCATATTTTTATTTTTAATTGGAACAGTTCGAATGTGTTTTTTCTTTATTGCTCTCCGATGTTAAGATTTGCAGGATAAGAGCGCCCACGCCTACTCGTAAGGTAGATCTAAGGAGACTTCACATGCGGGTAAGGGAAAGTGGGTGTGGGGTGAGCGGGTCGTGTTATTAATCGTGAGACCTCCCTCACCCCCTTTTTCAATAAATACCACACTCCCTTCTTTTCATACTCACATACCGCATTAATTTCCCTCTTGCTTTCCTTTCCCCTTCGGCTCACCCATTCTACTCGCCAATCCTTCTAAAGATGGCCAAATCTTCTGACCCTTTTGATGGGAGAGGGAATTGTGTTGCTAACTTCGTCGACCACCTCTTTCCTGAGGGAAAAGTGTCAGAGTAGGACCGCCTTGCGTTTGAGGTCTCTTTCCTACCGGAGGGGTACTCGGCTCGCTGCCTAAGGGAATGTGAAGCCATCAACTCATTCTACGAGGATGAACTCGCTTTCCCTCTCTTCCACTTTGAAGTTGGGCATCGCCTCCCCTTGTGGCCTGAGGTAAAGCAATTCGTTAAATACTTCGGGACAGTTCATGCGCAGGTTAATACGAATGCGATTGCTATGCTCGTGGCATCCGCTTGCTACATATGCGAAGAGAGGATAGAATTTATAAGATCCCTCTCCCACACAGAGAGTTTCCCGGATCTTATTCCTAGAACCGCCGCCTTACGGTGACACTAACACACGAGTTAGTCGCCTCCGCAAGATGACGATCCCGCCGGCAAGAACGATCAACCAAGCCAACATGAGATAAGAAGTAAACTAAGTAAACAAGTCCACACACACACACACACAGATATATATATCCAAATGAATACAAGTTCATCAATGAGTACAGCAAATGTATTAGAGTAAGGGCTTATGCTCGGTACATGTCCAATATAAAGTAAAACACACTCTCTCACTCTAATCTATGCAGAAGCTATCAAACTCTCATCAATATGTCGTCGGGTAGTGGTGCTGCGCGGCTACTGCTCCTTAAGTCTTGCCAACACGTCATGTTGATCGTACTGCTGCTCCAGCTCCTCGGAATCCTACGGTCACATCCGACCGTTAGTCATAAGGACTAAGCAAGTTTTGTCCTCGCCTCCCCCCCCCCCCCCCCCGCAACTCCTAAGCACCGTGCGGGAGGACGAAGCAGAGCACAACAAGGGGTAAAAACAAGCAGGTGACAAGTGGCAAGACTAGCAAGGTATATGTACTAAATAAGTATTGAAACGGATTCTATGCTAGCACAATTATGGTATATCAACATTAAATAAAAGCAATTCAAAAAGGAGCAGATATAGTAATAAGGAAGAGCAGCTACGAAAATAACCTTAACATATATGGATGCGCATACAAACATATAAGTTAAGGGTTCTGTTACTAAGGTAATATCATCGTATAAAAGATCTCATACTAGTTTATACGATGAGGTCTTATTTATATCATGATGATATGCAATGTTGTGCAATGCATTGATGCAACTTACCCACTCGACTTTGTACATACAGACCTTGTTAGTTCTCTCTATTCGAGTGTGACAACTCAGGTGCCCGGTTGAGGAAAACAGGGCAGTGGATCGGGCATGTCCACTTATAGGCTTATGTCACATACCTCCCAGCCTATACCTCTTGTACGCCCCTAAGAACACACATGGTATTTGCATACTATCTGGTAAGCTCCACCTCTATATTCCCTTTTCGAGTCTCCGCTCAGGTACACCCCGTTGAGGCAAGCAGGGGCAGTGGATCGGGTCCTCCACTCCCAGTCTTATATATGAAACTACATCTGGCCTAGACCTTAATGTACACCCCTAAGAACACACAAGGTATACACGTACTACTTGATACAACAATGTCTCTAAGTGAAAAACTGAGCCCTCGGCTCACAGGACACCCCGATCCTTTTTTATACAATATCGAGCCTATCGCTCGCAGGACTTAACCCATACTTCCTTATATAATACCGAGTCTACCGCTCGCAAGACTTAACCCTTCCTCTTTAGACAATACCGAGCCTACCGCTCGCAGGACCACCAGTCCTTGTATCGTTCCGTCCCAAATTTGGGATGAGGTTTACTTATCAAGTTCCCCTACTTACTACTCTTGTCTATCGTTTAGTTATACTTGAAAGTTTAGGGTGAATCCTGGACTTCCCGAGGTCTACCCGGTGAAGGGCTCGCAGCGGCACTAGGGAATACAATGGTTGAAGCCCAAATCCCCCTTTCTAGGATATTTACTCTTATTGGTGGCTACTCATTCTTTTATACCCATTTCCTCTCTAGTTACTCTAAAATCCTAAGATGGATTACACATAGATCGGACAGACGAGTGTCGATGATCAATTGAACATCGAACCCTATCTTTCTTAGTAACCGACTATTTTTGCATGCCATCACTCCATGAATACTTAAGGTCCTAATTTATATATCAATCACACTTATACTTGCTGACGGGTCATTTCTCACATCTCCTATCATATCATTGTCAATTCCCGAATTGATAGTTTTACTAAATGCACCCCAACCTCTACTCCTAGTATATGCCCATAATGGTTAATCCTTCAATCAATCTATGCATATACAAAACCAGGGAGTTACTAACTCTTATGTGTGATGATTAGAGGGGGTATAAACCAAATATTTCAGAGTTATTATTCGCAGTCCAATTTACCCTTAAGTGAAACCACATGTCTTAAAAGGGTGACTATATGATGTCTTCTCAGCAATTAAATCTAACAAAATTTCCAGAGGTTCATATTGCTATCAAAAGTCTATATACAAATTTCTATAGCATTCTAGCGTCAATAATTTAAGGTATAAATTTCTTAATTTACAACTCCAAGTTCTATATTGTGAAGGAAGTAATCAGTCTTCTCAATAAATAAATCAAACAAAATTTCCAGAGGTTCATATTGCTATCAAAAGTCTATGTACAAATTTCTATAGCATTTCAGTGTCAATAATTCAAGATATAAATTTCTCAAGTTATAACTCCAAGTTCTGCATTATGAAGAAAGTATGATGTCTTCTCAATAATTAAATCTAACAAAATTTCCAGATGTTCATATAGATATCACAAGTCTATAAACAATTTTCTATAACAATTCAGTATCAATATTTCAAAATATCTTTATTCAAACTATATCACAAGGTTCTACTTTGTTAAGGAAGTATGATGTCTTCTCAATAATTAAATCTAACAAAAATTTAAGATGTTCATATAGATATCACAAGTATATAAACAAATTTCTATAACATTCCAGTATCAATATTTCAAGATATCTATTTTTTAAATTATATTACAAGGTTCTACTTTGTGAAGGAAGTATGTTGTCTTCTCAATAATTAAATTTAACAAATTTTCCAGATGTTCATATAGATATCACAAGTCTATAAACAAATTTCTATAACATTCCGGTATCAATATTTCAAGATATCTATTTTTCAAACTATATCACAAGGTTCCACTTTGTGAAGGATGTATGAAGATTATTTGGTAATTAAATCTAACAAAATTTCCAGAGGTCCATAATAACATCATAAGTCTAACTCCTGATTTCTATGATATTCCAGCATCAATGTTTCAACATATCTATATTTCAATGAAATCAACAAAGCTCTACTTTGTGAGGAAGTACCATAAATGTTGAACCATAAATTTCATAAAAATTTCCAGAGATCTCAGGTGGTCTCATAATTCCAAACGTCAAACTTCATGCACCTTTAAGTTCATTAGCTTACCTAAATGTGGGGCAAAGTAAATTGGGGTAATTGAATAATTAATGAATAATGAACTATATTATCTTCAAAAATTCCACCAAAAATCAACAGAGTGTAATCTTACTCTATTAAGTGAATCCCAGAAATTTATAACTTTTCAGAAAGTTTTGCCCCTAAAATACTCATTTAAGGTCTATGTGACAATTCACATAAGTCCTAATTTCCTAGGAAAATCAACTCAAAAGTTCATTATTTTCTCTGAGATGTATCATCTCATAATATAAAGTGCATGTTTTGAATTTCATAGAAATTGACCAAGAGAATATCCATCAATTCTCAAAACATTATGGTGTATACACCTATATAAACTTCCATGGAACCTAGGTTTTTGCATGAGAATTTCCTTCATGTGCATGAGTTCAAATGACCTCAATTTTTAACTAGTGACTATTTATGGTCTACTTAACATGTCACCCAAAATTTGGGTCAAGTTGGGTTGATTTCATTATGTAAACCTAGCCTACATTATAGTGATATTTGCACACCAAATTCCCCTTCACATGCATGTGGAATACACCAAAATGCATAGGTCCAAATGACCTTAATTCTCACCATATACTAGTCTTGATCTAATTAACATGCTACCCAAGATTTGGGTCAATTTGAGTTGATTTAACCATGTAAATCTAGTACTATATTGTAGTGCTATATGCACACCAATTTCCCCTTTACATGCATGTGGAATACACCAACATGCATAGGTCCAAATGACCTTAAATTCTTACCATGGACTATTCTTGATCTAATTAACATGCTACCCAAGATTTGGGTCAATTTGAGTTGATTTAACCATGTAAATCTAGTACTACATGGTAGTGTTATATGCATACCAATTTCCCATTTACATGCATGTGGAATACACCAACATGCATAGGTCCAAATGACATTAAATTCTTACCAAGGACTATTGATGCGCGTCGGCAAGTGCACCGGTCGCTGTCAAGTAATAATTGTGGAGAATAAATTCCCCGGATGTCGGTCTCTTGAGGAATGCAGGATGGGTGAACGAACCGCGCAGTGATTATTATTACACAAGCGTTTCACAAACACAAAGAGGGGTTTTTGGTTGGTTTTCCTAATTTTAACAACAACAACAGAGATGCGGGTCGAGAACACCGCTTCGCAAAGTGAGGTGGATGCAACGGCTGCGATGCCGTGCTTCGTGAGGCGGATGAAGTGAACTCAAGTGCGAAAGGGTGAGGGTCGCAAACACCTCTTCACAACCGTCGTTAGCTCTTGCTAACACGGAGCAAACACCTTGCGTGCGTGTGCGAGTGAGTGATTGAGAACGGAATGAATCATGAGCAAACCATGGAGAAAAACAAAGAAATATTCATTTTCATCAAAGTAAATATCACAATATTCATCTAGTAAATGGTTCAAAGAGTGCAATGAAGGGAAAGAAGAAAGAAATAACCGGCGGTGGAGATTAGCGGCCGTTCACGGCCGGAATGGTAGGTTGTCGGGCTACCTCCGGACTCGGACGGACAATGCTTCCGGCGTAGAGAGCTGTCACAATCTCCCTACGTGCTCCGTCGTCTTCGACTCAAGGTCTCTTCTTCTTCTCACCGGGCGGAGAGCGAAAATGGTTGCTTGGAGGCTTGCGGACGATGGAGAACACTCACGGACGATGGAGGAAGGCTTGGAATGGATGGAGGAGGCTTCCCCTTGCGTGGAAGATGAAGTAGGGGCGTTCCAGGGCGGTGGTCGGCGGCGTACGGAACAGGAACCTCGCTCCCAGAATGATCGATCCGCCCTAAAATCGCAACAGGCGTTTAAATAGGCGCTGGATTGAATACTGCGCACGATCATTGGCGCACGACCAGTGGTCGTGCGCACTGGAATTCTGCGATCGTGCGCACTGCCTGGACAAAACCTGCAAGAGACGAAATTATAAAATACAATGTTCGCACGACCAGTGGCGCACGACCGGTGGTCGTGCGCACTGGAGTTGATGGTCGTGCGCACTACAGCAAACAGAACTCAGAAATTTAATGGTCAATGCGCACGAGCAGTGGCGCACGACCGATGGTCGTGCGCACTGGAGTCGATGGTCGTGCGCACTGCACCAGACAGAACTCGTGAAAAAGGGTTAAGTGCGCACGATTAGTGGCGCACGACCGGTGGTCGTGCGCACTAGAACAAGTGATCGTGCGCAGTGTTCCTGTGCAGAATTGCACCGGAAACACTTGCACGCCTCCTATTCCAGCACAAACACAGATCTAGCCACTGAAAGTGGCACTTAACAACATATGAATACTACTAAAGATAATACACACGAAAACACACCAAAGTGGGCCTAAATGTGCACCTAGCATGGGTTATCAAATATAGACTATAATAAGGCTAAAGTGCGTGATATTGACAAAATAACGGCCCGGATGAGTCCATAAATGTATATATGATCAGGACTCATCAACTATACTTGGCCTAATCTACCATCCAAAGAAAATTTGAGTGGATTTGGGTTAATATAACCCTAGATCTAGGCCATATAAGGAAAATAAAATATTGAACAAAACTTTAGAAAAATTTGTCCAAAAATTGTGAAATTTGGTCACAGGTTGTCTCTGTGCATATCTCAACCATAGACAAAATTTCAGCTAATGGTAAGGTCCCAATCAATGGGAATTAAAGAAAATGTGACTAGGTCACCTTATGGACATGTCCCACCAAAATGGGTATCCAGGGAGCATTACTGCTCGAAATGACCCCAAACAAATTTCTAAATTTAGTTAAGATCCTAAGCTACATTTTTTATTCATGGAACATTTTCTTTTGGGCCTTCTAAGGGTCTCCAATAAATTCATCAATATACCGCTTAAAATGTGACAGAAAGAAAAATCAAATGTATTAACATTTGGTTCTGCGGCTAGCTGATCAGCCCCAGGATGGACGGCTAGATTGAATCTTCCTCCTCCAACCGACGATCCAGATTGCTCCCGCCTGGAGCCTTTTCCAACTCCATTTCCCGGCGACTGAGCCTCCTCATAGGCCAGCCACCGCCACCACCACCTCCGTTGAGGTGGTGGTTATCGCCTGGCGGCGGCTTGGCCGCCGGAGGGGCTATTTCTGGGGAACCCAACAAGTCTAAATCCATGGAAAATTTGTGTTTTTAGCTCACTGGATCGGGCTCAATTGAACCTGATTTCTCCACCTAAATGACTATAGATCTAGCACAAGGGGAGGGGAGGAGAAACCGTACCTTTAATGGGCTTGTTGACGGCTATTTCTTAGATTTGCCATGGCCGATTCTTGATTTTGAGCTCCTTGACATTTCCTCTATTCTCCACCAAATCCAACAATATCAGGCTTGATTCCAGCTCCCTTCCACCTTCTAAAGCTAATGGAGGGGTGTAATGGGGGTGAGGTTGGCTGGTTGTGGTGATTTGAAAAGGGGAAGGTCGGCCATGGGCTTTGGATGCTCCTCCTTGGCTCCAAGTGTCCACCACCCCTGGAATTTTGCTGGACATTACTGCTGGAGCTCAGTGGAAGGCTTGGGTAGAGGAATGGAGGGCCAAGTGGCCTCCATTCCACAAAAGCCTCCTTAAATTCTCTTGATTTTGGGGGGAAAAGTCAATTTTTCCCCTTTGCATGTCCATTCCTCCTCAATTCTGAGGGGATGCATGGTCATATGTCATTGGGTTGCAGGGTGGGCCTCCTATTGAGGCCTTAGCCCATGGGGATTTGGTTTAATCCCACTTAAGCTCAATTTAGGCTTATTTGACCAAGTGTTGACTTCTAGGGTTGAATTGGTCAACTGATGGGTTGACTGGTCCCATATGTTGGTCTTGAGTCCCTTGACACCACCCAATGTTTATTGAGTCATGTTGATGCCCTAATTGGCCCAATTTAGCCAATATGTGTGATTTTGACCAAAATTAGGGTAAAGTTGACTTTGGTCAAATTAGACCAATTGATGACCACTTGATGGGGCTTTTGGGTCCATTTGGTCCCCTATGATGTTATAAGACTAGGGGTGAGGTCAATTTCATGTTTTGGGGGGTCAATTGGACCTATTGGTGAAGGATTGACCTATGTTGACCTGAAGGGTACTTTGGTCAATTTGGGCCAATTGGTGACCCCACAATGGGGATTTTGGGTTCATTGCACCCCAATTAGGTTTGTAATACAGTGGTTTAGTCACTTTGATCATATGAAGTCTAATTGACCCAATTTGAGTTGAATTGGCCTATGTTAACCTATTTTGACCTAATTGATTTGGTTAAATTGGCCAAAAGTGGTGACCCTATGATGGGATTTTGGGTCACTTGGGACTATCTTAGGGTTATGGACCTATTGGTAGGCTCAATTTGAGTAGGTGAGTCCAATTTGAAGTAAATTGGTCAAGATTGACACCTACACTTTTGGGGTGCTTATAGCAATTTTCCTAAGTCCAAGTTGACATAGGGTCATTCCATGACCTATACTCACAAATTCAACCCTAACCCTAACGCAAGGGGTCTAGAAGGAATAGTTCAACCTGACGGTCTTCCACAAGCTATTTATCTATGGGCGACCTCGTATGGAGTCGCTTTTCTGACCGGCTCGCGGCTCAAAGTCTGTGAGACCCTTAATAAAGTCCGCCACTGGAATGACAGGTTCCTCTTTCTCAAGGGGAACTTTGGCAACATTTTGTATGCGCCCATCCAGAGAAGTGAACCTATCTATTGCGCTCCTCGCATGGATGGAGAGACGACGGAGATATACAAGTTCTTCATCGAGAAGAACTTCGAGGTCACCTACTTGCGACGACATCTTAACTCGCTCCCCCGGGTGCCATAGGGGGAAGGTATTCTCATACTCGCATTATTTAGACTATCTTTTTAGCTCACCCGCTTTACTAACTCATGTTTCCTCGTGATGCAGGGGAGCGTCTAATTCCTACGAACTTGCCCTAAGCGGGTGGCGTGTAGCTGACCTCCTCGGTTAACTTTGCAAGGGCCGTCGCGAAAGCCTGCGCCAACAACCTGGGAAAGCCCAAGTTCAGCAGCGGCAAGGGGAAAATGGTTGTGGTGGATATCGACCCTCCGTCCCCTTCCGACTCGCAGAAGAAGCTTAAGAAAGTCGTGGCCATGAAGAAGAAGGCCGCCATGGCGAGCTGCTTGGAACCCCCGGCCCGGGCCGATGAAGGAAAGAGCGGGGAAAAAGTGCGAGATGTGAACCCCAACTTTGGCTTGGGGGAGAGTCCCCGGGACAGTGCGGGTGACCCGTTGCTTGTTTGTAAGGAGGCGGCGGAGAAGGTTGTGATTTCCTCCGGCCTTCCTTCCTGGGTCGAGCACGGCCATGCCGACAAGCACGCATACGCCCTCTCTTATGGGTTGTACGGGAGGGAGAATGTTGCCACCTTTGAGAGAGCGACCCTGCGAGAGCTCATCTACGAGAGCTCACGGGCCCAAATGCGCGCCACGGTGCTTTCTCACATTGCGTCGCACCACGACCTCTCCTTCAGTAAGAGCTTCTACAAACCTGAGACTACCCGAGAGCTCGCAGAGGAGGAGGTTCGGAATTGTAAGTTATGACTTGAGATCACTGAGAGGATCCTCGCAAAAGCCCCAAGCAGAGAGGTATGTCTTGTAGGATCAAGCGCAACCAACTGTCCCAAAAGCCCCGACTGATGGGAAGGGCGCTACTTTTACTTTAAGTAAGTAGGAAATGCCCTACGGGTCAAGTGAAGGAACGCTGGTCCCAACAATCCCCCCCCCCCCCAGCGTCCAGCACGACCCGCAGGCTCAGAGGTGCTCCACATGGCTCAGAGGTGGCGCACCACATGGCTCAGAGGTGGCTTTACACATGGCCGCGGGAGCCTGATCCGCCGGGACCCACACAGGTAGAGAAATTTCAGGAATTATCAGCACCCCCCCCCCCCCGGTCTCGAACCCACAACCTCGCTTTGATACCACCTGTAGGATCAAGCGCAACCAACTGCCCCAAAAGCCCGGACTGATGTGAAGGGCGCTACTTTTTCTTTAAGTAAGTAGGAAAGGCGCTACAGGTCAAGTGAAGGAACGCTGGACCCAACAAGTCTTACCCGAGATGAATTCTATTTTCCCTTCCTCTGTTTCATTATTACGCGAATTCAATGCAGGATATCGAGATTGCTGCTCAGATGGCGACTCGATTGGCGAGCTGGAAGCTGAGGTGGAGGCCCTTAAGGCGCAGCTCGCCCAGGATCCTGCAGAGTCACTGACAGTGGGGCACGATGAATCCACTTCTAAACACGAGGGGGTATTGCATTTCACTCCTAGCGAGATTGAGGCAACCCGGAGGCTTATAGTGATCAAGGCCACCAAGACAACGCTCGTCATGCTATGTGACATCAATGCTTTTGGGGTGGGGTGGGAAAACATAACCGTAGAGGAGTTGATCACCACACTCTTACTCACCAACCCACCGACTGGTTCGTTCTCAGACTCACACGGCTTCTCGCCAGCTGGCAAAGACGACGACGAGCAAAGACTATCTTCTGAAGACCCGCCTTCGCCTTAGATTTAGGCCTTGCCCTCTTCTCTTTTTTCTTGCTTTCATATATGTAAGGGGCGAGTCCCCAGATTTTTGTAACCCTTTATGAATGAAATATAAAAAATTTCAAGTCTCATTGTTGATTCCTCGCCGCACCTTTTTAATTTATATTATTATTATTTTATGTATACTCACGAAGACTCGCTTTAGTCTATTAGACTCATCGAGCGCCGGCCTATGGGACCAAATAAATTTTCAAACCGTTGGTCTTGCCCCTACGAGACCTAAGTTTTGTTGTTCCTATATGCTCGCAACCTTTCAACAAAAGGTTAGAAACAACTCCTTTCAAGTACCCGTCCTGCGAGATGCATATGCGTCCCCTGTATTTGCCACACGCGCGAAGTTAACATTGTCAAGATTTTGATACCAATCATACCTCTGTTGGGTTTTCTATATACCATTCAAAATGATAAAAGCATGTCAAATATGCGCAGCGGAAGAAACAACGAGAATAACCCAAGAGTAAGGATCTTGCGGATTTCATGAATCAAGAGATTAGGAAAGCAAAATGTGATATACCTTTCCAGGATTGAGTCAATACTCAACCAAGAAGCTCCAAGAAGAAATCCGGTAGACGAACTTTGAGTTCCAAGCACCGAAATGCATCAGCCCCTCTATAGAGATCCACACAAGTGAAGGAGAACCCCAATGCCTTGTCGTACAAGAGATGGGTCGGAGAAGAATGGTCCTCTGCGTCCCCACGAACTGCTAGGTCCGTTGAAGGGGAGGCGGCGACGGTCGGCTGACAGGGCGAGGTCTGTGGACGGGGACGAGATCTGCTTCCGAGTCGTGAAAAAGATCGATATCCAAGAAGACCTAATCGCGTCCCTTTTATACGCAAGGCATAAAAATAGGCTATCCACAGACCAGAGTAAACAGAACAATTCCGTCAGGTTTTATACATTCGTCGAACAGTATATTTCGTCTAAACACTTTCGACGAATAGACATAAATTCGTCGAAACACTTTCGACGATTTTGTCTATACACTATCGACGATTTCGTCGATACAATTCCGTCTGAACAATTTCAGCGAATTTGTATCTTAATCATCGAAACAATTTCGATGAACTCGTCTAAACACTTTCGACGAATTGACACATCTCGTCGAAACACTTTCAACGATTGTCTTGTATAAATCCATTCGTCGAAACTCTTTCGACGAATTTGCTAAGTCCTATAGAATTCGTCTAAACCATTTAAACGATTCATCAATAGTACTTATTTCCCGTTTGAGACATTCTCAATTTAATTCCGAACAGTCATAGGATTGGTCCTCCACTCATATCCAATATGAGTAAAGTCAACACAATCCTTTCTCCAACTTCTCCAAACGCTTTTATGTGCGACCCTATAGGCTCATATTGCGTTGGCAGTAAGACTAACTATTGATTGATTTGAGATCACCTCAGAAACTCCAACAACCTCAACCCGACGAGTACCTTAACTTAGGTACATGTTCTCGCATTCATAGGAGGGGTTGCATTATCTTATCCCTCCTAGATGAGGGCCGCATGGAGAGCGCGTTCATTGTTTCCATAGAGTGAGAGACACGCGTAGTGCTTGGGGGATCACATATTTTATTTTCAATAAGAGTTTTTTGTGATCCGGTGTACATAATAGAAGTGTTTTATAGTAGTTTACACAAGACACTTTACAATTCTTTTCAAGATGCTCAACCTCACAATGCTTATGAAGACTTATCAGGAGATTCAAGTAGTGCTTGGTGGAGTTATCTTTGTCATTTTATTATTGAATTTTTGAGCAAGGCAAAGTTCTCCAAATTCACTTGTTTTTTGCAAACACTTATAATTTTGTAATTTCACTTCTATATGTGCAACACAGTTTTTAATAATGTGTAGGTAATAGAGATAGACATCTTAATATTGTAAGTTACTACACTACACAATCATGTAGGGTTAAGAATTATGGGCACATGCAGTCTACCAAAAAGTGTGAGTGTGAATAGATCATTATCAAACATAACACATTACTCATACTTAGAGGCATACAAACACAATCCTACACAATTCACTACAGACTTTTTCATTGCACATAACAAGATTAAAATCTAAGCATGACAAGTCAAAACAATGTTTAAAAACTTGAGATTTTAAATTAAACATTTTTAGACAAATCTAAAAGGACATGCTTGTCATTTTTGCCAAAGTAATGAAGCATAGAAATCTTTATTATTTTCTTAAAGAAACAAAAAAAATAAGCAAAGACATATTTTTTGCATTTTGGAATTTTGTATTTGATTTTTTTTAAACCTCACACAATGGCATAAAGATAAAAATAGGTAGTACATATAAACAAACATATTTTTATTGATTTTTCAAAATTTTAAAAACACAAAAACCAGACACTCGAGCTAGCGCCGGCACTAGCGCTAGTGCGGCAAACAGTACAATATTTTTTAAGATTTTAAGAATTCTAATTATTGATCTTAATTAAGTGTCCCAAGAGTAGTTTCATGCAGAAATTTCAGAATTTTTGGAGATGTCTAGATAGTTCAAATTGCATGAAACGTTAGTGTTTTCTTATTTGACTAAACATCGCATGAGATATATTTTCTTAAATCTTGATTTTGATTTTTCTAAAGCTTGAGGTTATCAAAATAATATAACCTGAAATGAAAACACAAGATATCATGTTCGAATAAGCCAAATAAGCATAATTTAAATGATTATAATGTGAAATGATTATTCATGCAAAGAATAAAATAGGTATGCCCTAGATAAAAATACTCATACAACATGTCTACACTCTAGCACCATACTAAGTAACAGATGGGCATGAGGAGCTGCACACATGTCGTAGGTTGGGGTGTTACTCCCATATACATACACTAGAGAACGCTTAACCTAGCACTTTTTCCCCCCAGTGCCTCGCAAGGCCCCACTGGAACCCTCCCGGTTAAGGACAAGACATGACTTAGAGGTTAGGTATCTAATGCATCCAACCCTACGTCTCCATTATTGTGAGATATACAACATTGGTATACGATCATGAGCATACAAATCATTCTAAGTTTATGAATGATTTATAGACTATGAGTTTATTTGAATTTTTGAATGATAATATAAAAACATCATAGATATCATGAATTCTAAGTTCCAAATTTTATATTCAAGTCAAACATATGATATCTGACAATGCGTGAGATTAGTATGCTAACCAATAATATTCATTAAGATACAATGTTAGTATGATAATACATACGTTTAATATGACTTTTGCGATTTTGTTTTTAATCATGAATATATATAATTTCTGAAAGTATAAGATAATGATATTTTTCTTTTTCAAATATTGCAAGAGTACGCATGAGTCTATAATTAATTGATATTTGCTATACTTTAGTTGGACTTAGCAATTTAGAGTGGATCTTGGACTTTCCGAGGTCAACCCTGTGAAGGGTTCGCATCGGTACTACGAGATGTGATGGGGTGACATCTCAAATCTCCCTTTCTTAAGATATTTAAGTTTTATTGGTTGCTACTCATACATAATTTTTTTATAGACTCAACATTTTCCGAAAGAGAAAAATTGAAGTTCATGATTTTATTTATTTAGATAAATATCTCATAAAATTTTTAGAATTCTATTTATATATATAATATAAGATATTTATTGGCAATGAATATAAGAAAGATAGATAGGTCATCAAAATAAAATATGACTTTGAATTTTGATCAATTTGATTTATAAACTTATTAAGCTTTAAGAGATAAAATCATATTTCTAATAATATATAAGATGACCATGACATGATTGCTTTACAAAAATAAGAAAAGAAGAAAAGTAAAAAGACATTTAAGCATATCATGAAATAGAAATTTGTGTATTTCATTTTGAAAAGATTCTACTTCATGCATTTGATGATACTTAACGAATAAGAGTTTTAGGTATCCAAAGGGGACCAAGTGTGGGGGTTCCTTTGGGTACCCAAATATAGCGTGTTGGTTTGTGGGTAGATATTGATGAATGAGTGCTTTCATATGAAGTTAATATTTCATTTTTAATTTTAAGTCTTCATTCAAACCCTTGGTTTAATGTTATTCTTATACATCAAATTTCCATTGTGATTAGCTTTAATATTTGGATAAAAATGATTTTTGAATTTATTATTTAAAGGAAATTTGTTTGCATTTTGTTGGAACAACCCTATTACTGATTTGGGCTAGGATCACTATGTTTTAACTAAGGATCAAGTTGACCCCTTTGTATAGTTTAAGGGTCAAGTCTGTAGGTTGTTAGAGTGGCTAGAACTTAAGGAAAATTTAAGTTCCCAGCGTTCGGCAAATGGCGAGTGGCGTTCGACGAATGTCTATCATCGTTCGACAAATTGTTCTCAGCAGACTGAAGTATTATAGCCAGTTCGAATGCTCGACATTCTCTGAGCAGCGTTCGACAAATGGCAAGCAGCGTTTGACGAATTCCAGCCAGAGCTCGACAAATTTTGTATCAAAGCTCAGTTCGACAAATACAAGTCCAGATTATTTATATCAGTTATTTTGTCAACACGCTGATCACAAATCGACGACTCCAACGGATATATTCAATACATTTTGGACGTATTCAAGACAGGCATGTAAGGATATTATTTTCCTTAAATATATTCCTTATTTCCTTTGTCCCAAGACAAGGATAGTCGTTGACATAAAATGCAAAGGAGTATTTCACGGCTAAGGAATTAAAGGACCTGTCAAAGTCGTTTTGTCTTTGTTGTCACTCCAAGAAAGAGTTAAAGACAAATTATTCTATTTCCAAAAATAGAATATATCAAGGACAGACATTATTGTCTTATCTCTCTCTCTCGACAGAATTCAAATCAGATTCTTGCAGAATACAGAAAGACAACAACAAGGATAGAGAAAGAAAGAAGAAGAACACTCAGTCTACTATTCTCAGTCTTCTTCTTCCTCAAGCAGCACTCATCTTTTCTCTGAGAACATCTTCTTCAAGAACCATCTCTCAGATATCTGCTGCAAGTTCAAGTCTTCTACAAGAGCAACAAGGAATCTGAAGAACCTGTTCTTCCAGATCAATCTGCTACAGAAGATTTGTGTCTGCAAGAGAAAGCTTCTCCATCATCTGTCAACTACTTCAATCAGACAGGGGGAGCTTTACAACAAGTCCACTAGAGTCTTCTCTCAGCAACTTGACAGAGAAGAACACTATAAACATTTTCTCACATCTACTGTACAGGGTTAATACTCCCTTCAAAAGTGTAACTCCCTAGTGGCAAGACACCTGATCAAAAAATCTAGTTGGTTTTGAGCACCTGATCAAAAGATCTGTGGTGTGTGGACACCTGATCAAAATTACCTTGGTGTTAGGGCACCTGATCAACCCTCCTAGTGGACTCCTACCAAGGGTGGTAGAAGAGTGGACTACCCAGATTTATTGGGGAACCACTATAAATTCCTTGTGTCTTCTGTGTGTGTTTTTTTTTTGCAGTGTTGTGTGCTTTTATTTATTCTGTTTTTCTGTTTATATATATATATATATATATATCTCACTCTGCCTACACATATATATATAACACTATTTTGATTCAACTATAAAACTAAGGAAAAGTTTTAATACTCTATTCACCCCCCCCCCCCCCCCTAGAGTAACTTAAGATCTAACCTCCACTTTCAATTGGTATCAGAGGAAGTTGATTCTTTACAGGCTAACACCTGAATCACATAGATCAATTAGAGCTTAATTTAATCTAGAGTTTTTTATTATTTATCTATTTTCTGTTAAAAACTCATGGCACAGAACAAGGAGTACTCAAGCACAAGACCTCCAATGTGCAATCTTAGCAAGTTTGCACTTTGGAAAGCAAGGATTAGGCTTTATATGAACTCTATTGATGAAGAGATTTTCAATGTTATTCTGACAGGGCCTCTAGCATCTACAGCAGCAGCAGGCACTAGAACCACAGTAGACAACACTACTGTCCCACCTCCTGAGTGGACTTAAGCTCAGAAAAAGCAGAGAAGTGCAGATGCTAAAGCCATGAACATACTGGCTCAAACTATGTCTGATGACATATTTCAAAAAGTGGTTGAATGTACTTCAGCTAGAGAAATTTGGATTTCACTAAATAATATGGTTGCAGGTTCTGCAGATGAGAGAAAAGACAGAAGATCACACTTGATCTCTCTGTATGAAAACTTCAAGAAAGGAGACATAGAGACAGTGGCTGACATGTATAACAGACTCAGTCTCATAATCAATGAGCTGAAGACCTTGGACAAAGTGATATCTATCACTGAAATAAATTATAAGATTCTAATGTGCTTCCCTAGCACATGGGATTCTAGAATTTGGCCAATCAAGGAATCCAGAAGTCTAAATGAGATTGCCACTGAAGCTTTGTTGGGCAAACTCAAATCTTATGAGCAGCTCATCAAGTCCAGGGAAGCTGAATCATCCACTACATCTCCAGCAACAAAGAAAGATAAGAGCATAGCTTTCAAAGCAGCTGATGCAGAAGAAAAGACTCCAAAGGATGAGGAGTTCATGGGTCTCATAGCCAAAAGATTTTACAAACTGTCTAAGAAGAAACTCAGAGAGAAAGAGTCCAGAATAAGAGAAAAGCAAAGGTATGACAAATCAACACCTAAAGAGGTTATTTATTTTGGATGCAGGAAACCTGGACACTACTTGACAGAATGTCCAGAAAATCAAAAGAAAGAGAAGAAAAAGGATAAAGAAGAAAAGAGAAGCTCCAGCAAGTCTTCCTCCCACAAGCACAAAAAGAAGGGAAGAGGATTTATAGCAGAATCCTGGAGTGAAACTGAATCTGAACCATCATCCAGTTCATCTGATAATGATGAAGAGAAATCAAATGAAAGTGACAAATGTCTGATGGAAATATATGACTCAAGCAGTGAGTCAGAAGATGCCTTCTCATCCAGCTCTAGTGATGATGAAGAAGAAAGAACATTCTGCTTGATGGCTATCAATGCCTCAGGACATAATTCTGATAAGGAAAAATCAGAATCTGAAGCAGAAGATGATGAAGATCAGGTATTATCTAACTTTGATTTTACTTCAGTTGAATTCAAGGCAGAATTCAAAGTTCTTTGCTTAGACTTACTGAAATTTGAGAAAGAAATAATCTCACTCAGAAATAAGCTAACTGACATGAAAATTATAAGTGAAGAAAATATAAATCTTAAGAAAGATTTGGCTACCTCCAAGGAACATATTGTTCTCATTGAGAGCAAGTTGTCTGAAGCCAAAAAGTTTGAAGAATCCCTAAATAGGAGAAGCATCAAACTGATGGACATAACAAGCACAGTTAATGCTAGACTTAATAGCAAATTGGGCTTGGGTGCCTCATCAAGTGAGCCACATCTAGTTAAGAAGAATATATTATCTACACCCATAAAATTCATATCTGCTAAAAGCAAAGGGGTTGTAGAAGCAAATAAAGATGTTTCAAGCAAGTCTGTTAAGAATAAGAGAATTCAGAAGAATTCGTCGAACGAAGCTCGACAAAAGATTGCAATTTGTCGAACGGAGATCGACAAAAACTGAAAACAGATTTTCAGTATAGTAATTACATGGACAGCGCTCGACGAAATCATGAACATTCGTCGAACGGCATTCGACGAATTTACCCAAATTTGTTGAACAGAACTATACACAGAATTTCAGGAATTCTAATTCTAAACACACTAAAAATCCTTTTACTGAATGGATTATACCTCCAAGGAGATATCATCCACAAGGCTATAAGGATCAGCCTGAAATGTCCTTTATTTCTGAATATTGTGGACAAACAAATGGACCCAAGGTAGTCTGGGTCAAAAACAACTAGTTTATTTTTCTGACTTTGCAGGTACACAGCTATTCAAGGATAAAAGAATATTGGTACTTGGATAGTGGATGCTCAAAGCATATGACAGGAAACAAGGCCAATCTAAGCAATTGTAAGGCAAAGCTTGGACCCAAAGTTGTCTTTGGAGACTCCAACTGTGGACAGACAAAAGGGTATGGACAAGTCAAGGTTGGAGCAGTCACATTCAAAGAAGTATCATATGTCAAAGGTCTCAAGCACAACCTCATCAGCATAAGCCAGTTATGTGATGAAGGTTATCAGGTAACCTTTAACCCTTCCCAATGTCTTATTACCAATAATAAAAATAAAAATGTATTATCTGGTATTAGACAAGGAAATATTTATCTAGTCAATTTTGGCTCTGCCAATACAGACATCTGTCTATTTAATTCAATAAGTAAGACAAATGAACTATGGCATAAAAGGCTAGGACATATTAACCTTAGAACTATCTCTAAGCTTTCTAAGGACAATCTTGTCAGAGGACTGCCTTCTGGTTCATACAAGAAGGAAGGACTTTGCAGGGCTTGTCAGTTAAGTAAGCAGACTAGAAATAGTTTCAAATCTTTATCCAAGAGTGATTCACCTAGGATTCTGTATCTATTGCATTTAGATCTTTTTGGACCTACTACTATACAGAGCTTAGGAGGGAAGCATTATTCTCTAGTTATTGTAGATGACTTGTCAAGATTCACTTGGGTGTTCTTTCTTAGGAACAAGTCTGATACTTTCAAAGTTCTAACAGACTTTCTCAGGTCCATCAAGACTGAGTACTCTACTGTAGTTGCATTGATCAGAAGTGATCATGGCACTGAGTTTGAGTCTCTTCTGATGAGTGAATTCTGTGGAAAAGAAGGGATCAGGCAGTGTTTCTCTGCTCCTAGAAGCCCTCAACAAAATGGGGTAGCTGAAAGGAAAAATAGAACATTAATTGAATCAGCAACTACATTGCTTGATGATGCTCATTTGCCACTCTCCTTTTGGGCAGAGGCAGTGAACACAGCAAATTATGTGTTGAATAGAAGCTTGACATAAACATAAGGGTAAGACTCCCTATGAACTACTCAAGAATAAAAAGCCTAAGGTTAGCTATTTTAATATTTTTGGTTGTAAATGTTATGTGCATAACAATGATAAGAAATATCTAAGGAAGTTTGAAGTTAAGGAAGCTGAAGGCATATTCCTTGGATACTCTCTATCTAGTAAGGCATATAGAGTCTACAACAAATCTACTCTTAAAATAGAGGAGTCCATGCATGTTTCTTTTGATGAAACTAACCTATTGAATGAGGAGAGGAATACCACCTCTACCATAAATACCTTGCAGGTATCAGACCTATGTGGAGAGCTAAGAGAGCTAAATCTAGAGAAAAGAGATTCTTCACTTCCAACAACTCAAACACTTGAAGATAGTGAAGAAGAAGATCATCCAGAAGATCTTGCTGACAAGTCAATTCAAGTGACAGCTGATCAAATTCCTCAAGAAAATATCATTGCTGAACAAACTCCAACTATTGACCACATCACAGTTAGAGATCATCCAATATCACAAGTAATTGGAGATATTTCAGCAGGTGTACAAACAAGGCATCAACTACACCAAAATCAGATGCATACTTGTTTCCTATCACAAGTTGAACCTCAAACCATAACAGATGAAGAACAAGATCCAAATTGGATTCTTGCAATGCAAGAGGAGCTCAACCAATTTGAAAGGAACAATATTTGGGATTTGGTTCCAAGACCAAAAGGTCATCCAGTTATTGGCACTAAATGGGTCTTCAGGAACAAGCTAGATGAACAAGGCAACATTGTGAGAAATAAAGCAAGATTGGTAGCCCAAGGATATTCACAGGAAGAAGGGATTGATTATGATCAAACCTTTGCTCCTGTTGCAAGATTTGAAGCAATCAGAATCTTTCTTGCATATGTTGCATATAAACAGTTCAAGGTATATCAAATGGATGTAAAGAGTGCATTCTTAAATGGAGAAATTAAAGAAGAAGTCTATGTGGAACAACCACTAGGTTTCATCTCTCCAACTCAACCCTCTTTTGTATTTAAGCTTAAGAAAGCTCTTTATGGTCTCAAACAAGCTCCCAGAGCATGGTATGAGACCTTAGCTAGTTTTCTTTTGGAAAACAATTTCTGTAGAGGCATAGTAGATAAAACCCTATTTTTTAAGATTCATAAAAATCAAACTTTGCTAGTTCAAATATATGTAGATGACATTATTTTTGGTTCTACTGACTCAAATTTGTGCAAAGGATTTTCTAATCTAATGCAATCTAAATTTGAAATGAGTAGTATGGGTGAGTTATCATACTTCCTTGGTCTTCAAGTGAAGCAAACTCCAAATGGAATCTTCATATCCCAATCTAAGTATGCTAAGGAATTAGTGAAAAGATTTGGTATGTCTGATTCTTCTACCATGAAAACACCCATGCCCTCAAATGCTGTTGTTGATAATGATGAATTAGGGAAACTTGTTGATTCAAAAGTATATAGAGCAATTGTTGGCTCACTACTTTATTTAACAGCTAGTAGACCTGACATAATGTTTGCTACCTGTATTTGTGCTAGGTTTCAAGTTCACCCCAAAGAATCTCACTTAATTTTATTAAAAAGGATTTTGAGATATATAAAGGGTTGCCCTAATCTAGGACTTTGGTATCCAACAACATCTGAATTTGAATTAACTGGATTCTCAGATTCAGATTTTGCTGGATGCAGAGTAGACAGGAAAAGCGCATCAGGAACTTGTCAATTTCTTGGTGATAGGCTTGTGTCTTGGTTTTGTAAAAAGCAGACATCTGTGTCTACATCAACAGCTGAAGCTGAATACATGGCTGCTGACAATTGTTGCTCACAGATGTTGTGGATACAAAATTAACTTCTAGACTATGGTGTCAACTTAAATAATTCAACTATATTTTGTGACAATACAAGTGCAATATTTATAACACAAAATCCAGTTCTCCATAGTAGGACTAAACACATAGAAATTATGCACCACTTCCTTAGGGATAATATGGATAAAAATAAAATTTGACTACAATTTATTTCTACTGATTTACAAAGAGCTGACATTTTCACCAAGCCCTTGGCTGAAAAGAAACATATCTTCTTTATAAATCAAATAGGAATGATAGATGGAGATTCAATCTGTTAAATTAATTAAAATTTCTATTTATCCCCTCAATCACGTCGAACGGAGGACGACGAATTTGAATTATTTGTCGAACGACGGTCGACAAAACCTTCTAACTTCAGAATCGATAAAGAAAATTTCACCTATCAAACGATGGTCGACGAAAAGGATATTTTTGTCGAACGCTGTCTGACGGAGATCTAAAGTCTTTTCGACTTCTGCTTTTATTAGGTTTTTGTCGAACCCCGCTCCTCAAATGCGCCCCCTTCTCTGATCTATATAATCTCGTTTTCTATTTCTAAATAGATTATGCCTACAGAAATCGTTTCCCTCCAGTTCCCCTCTGCACTTGATCTTTTTCTCTTGCAGGTACTAATGGCGATTTCTCAAGCCGCGCTCTACTCGATGAAGTTCGATGCCGGGTTTGACATCGACATGGAATCTTTCGCACAATCCGACCAAGTCTTCAAAGATATTCTTCGACTCTTTGAAGAGCAACAGTTGAAGAAAGTAATGAGCATGAGGATAAAGCTGCACACAGCAGAAATTAAAGAATGGTGTTTTACGGCTAAGGCAGATGATGAAAGTCTAACAGGAACCATCTCAGGACATCAGGTTTCTATTACCCCTACCATTTTATCTGAGGTTTTTGGTTTTGTGAATGGTGATGATGAGTTAGAGCTAAGCTCAGTTGAAAATGGTGAAGCATTGATTAAAATGGGTCATTCTACTGGAAACCCTAATCATCTGCTTAAGAAAAACTTATCTTTGGAATATAAGTTTCTTTCTGATATTGTTGGAAAAGTGTTGTTAGGGAAAACAACAGGTCATGATTATATTAATAGACACCAATTTATGTTGATGGTGGCCTTAATGGAAAGGAAGAAAGTGAACTGGGGATCAATTCTCTTTGGAGTGATTAAGAAGAAAATATATAAGGAAAATGTCTCTTTTGGAAGAATTTTAGGTATTGTATTGCAGGAAAGGCACCAAGACCTTCTGGTCTCTCCCAAGGTAACCATTAATGCTAGCAAGAAGCTGACCTCAGCTCTCTTTGCTAAATGGGACAGGGTATTCACCAAGAAGAACCCAGGAGCAGTTACACAAAAGAAAACTTCTGAAGGCACAAGGACTGATCCAGTCACTCCCTCAACCCTTCTAGAAGCTCCTTCTCCTCCTCCTATTGTTTCTTCTCCTCCTCTCCCATCTCCACCTCAGCATTTTTCTCCTGCACAAACTCCACCTCCAAATTCTCCCACACCCATTGATGACACTCCACCTCCTTCTTTTAACCTTCTACCTCCTCACACTTCTCCACATCCATCTCCAATTCATGATGACCATCACTCACCTATCCATCACTCTTGCCCTATTCATTTTGACTTCCCTCAACAACATGCCAATGTAGCAAACATCTTTGTACCAACTTCCATTCCATCCACTTCTCAATCATCCTCATCTCATCCACCTGAAATGTTATTTCTACACTTCCACACAGCTGCAGATCAAATTCTTGATTATATTCTTCCCAAGATAGATCAAATCCTGGATGCAAAACTTGCTCCAATTCATCATATTCTTTCTACTCTTGACTCCACCTTTGATGCAAGAATTGCTCCAATTCTTACAGCAATTTCTGAACTATCTTCCAAAATATCTTTAATTACTTCCTCCCTTTCTGTCCCTTCTTCTAGGGGCCTAGATTCAGGTTCCCCTGAAGCTAGTCAGGGGGAGATGCCTTTTGAAGAAGCTCCAGAAGCTCCTGTTTCAAAGGCCTTAGTTTTTTTTTTTGAAGATACAGCTCCAGTTTCTGAGGATACAGTTGTTATTGAAGATACAATTCAAATTTCTGATTCAGATATGTTTGATTTGGTTGAAGCATCTGGAATACCAGTCATTGAAGAGAATTAATATCTACATTCATCCTTCTTTAGATATTACTCATTTGCTGTCTAAGTTCAATCCCATTTACTCAGTTCTGCCAAAACATCATGATTATTCTAGAGCAATTGTTCCATACACTGCTCCCATATATACAATTTTGCTGAAAGAGATTATCAGTAGTTTTAAAGCTCAAATTGCAGATCCAGTTCCTGTTTCAATTCCAATTCAAAGTCATCCAAATGAATCAGTTGAAATCTCAGAAGAAATTATCAATAGTTTTGAATTCCCAACTGTTGTCGTTGATGATTCACCAATTCCAGATTTTGATGAAATTTGGAAAGCAGAAGATGAAGCTTTTGAAGCTGAAGAGCAAAAGATCAAAGCCCTTAAAATGGTCAATGAATTATATGATGATCCAATTCCTTCTTCTGATTCTGATGAAGAAGACAATGATAGTGATTCTGATGATACATTATCAAGGAAGAGAAAGAAAAGAAAGGCAAAGTCTTTGGCTGTCCCCAAACCTCCTAACCCAGACAGTGATATTCCCTATTACATTCTTCATAACATCACACTTGACAAAGATACCCCTCACTGGATGAAGTTCTCCAGAAATGAAATGAAGAGGAGAAAGAAATTCAAGAAAACTGGTTATTATTCTGATAAGCCAGTTAAGTTTAATCCCCCTCCACCTCCTCCTCCAGCAGGATCAACAGGCTCAGCAAGACCTTCTTCTTCCTCTCAAAAGTTCACTACTCAGCAATCAAGTAAACCAGCTAACACAAGTGGTTATCAGAGCTCCTGGTCTTCAAGATCTTCTTCAACCCCTTCCAAGAATGCTTCCACAGAGTATAAGCTTATAATATATGATGGATCCTTGCATAGGAAAAGAAACATTCCTTTTGAAAAACCTTCATTGCAGGCTATTGATTCTAATGAAAGGTCTTTGTCCCCAGAGAATACAGGAGTTGATGAAATAGCATTGATGGCTAGATTCAAGGAGACAATTGCCTCAGCACAGATTAACAAGGCAAAAGCTGAAGGAAAATACTACTCTCAGTTCTCAACCACGTCAGAGTACAGAAGAAAGGAGTTTGAAAAGTACAAATCAAAGAACTTTTTCAATGCTGAAGAATTCTTGAGGCAGTTCCCACAAACAGTTGTTGTTCAAGATAAATCTCAGACTGTTATTGGAGCTCAGGATCTCTATATAAGCAAGAAGAAATCTGAAGATCCTGACAGGAAAATCATCTTCAAACCTTCATCAGCAAAGAAGTGAAAAAGGTTTAGACTTATTTATTTTGTTCTTGTTTAAACATTTTTTTGTAATGATTATGAACTCAGAGCACTACATTTATTCTATCTGCTGAAATGAATTTTCATTCTGTCAGATATACTTTTTATGCTCTGCCGTTTATTTTTCTATTGTATTTATTTGATTGATTGTCAAATAGTATCCTAACCCAAATAGGGGGAGATTGTTGGAACAACCCTATTACTGATTTGGGCTAGGATCACTATGTTTTAACTAAGGATCAAGTTGACCCATTTGTATAGTTTAAGGGTCAAGTCTTTAGGCTGTTAGAGTGGCTAGAACTTAAGGAAAATTTAAGTTCCCAGCGTTTGACAAATGGCGAGTGGCGTTCGACGAAGGTCTAGCATCGTTCGACGAATTGTTCTCAGCAGACTGAAGTATTATAGCCAGTTCCAGCGCTCGACATTCTCTGAGCAGCGTTCGACAAATGGCAAGCAGCGTTCGACGAATTCCAGCCAGAGCTCGACAAATTCTGTATCAAAGCTCAGTTTGACAAATACAAGTCCAGATTATTTATATCAGTTATTTTGTCAACACTCTGATCACAGATCGACGACTCCAACGGATATATTTAATACATTTTGGACGTATTCAAGACAGGCATGTAAGGATATTATTTTCTTTAAATATATTCCTTATTGCCTTTGTCCCAAGACAAGGATAGCCGTTGACATTAAATGCAAAGGAGTATTTCACGGCTAAGGAATTAAAGGACCTGTCAAAGTCGTTTTGTCTTTGTTGTTATTCCAAGAAAGGTTTAAAGACAGATTATTCTATTTCCAAAAATAGAATATATCAAGGACAGACATTATTGTCTTATCTTTCTCTCAACAGAATTCAAATCAGATTCTTGCAGAATACAGAAAGACAATAACAAGGATAGAGAAAGAAAGAAGAAGAACACTCAGTCTACTATTCTCAGTCTTCTTCTTCTTCCTCAAGCAGCACTCATCTTTTCTCTGAGAACATCTTCTTCAAGAACCATCTCTCAGATATCTGCTGCAAGTTCAAGTCTTCTACAAGAGCAACAAGGAATCTGAAGAACATGTTCTTCCAGATCAATCTGCTACAGAAGATTTGTGTCTTCAATAGAAAGCTTCTCCATCATCTGTCAACTACTTCAATCAGACAGGGGGAGCTTTACAACAAGTCCACTAGAGTCTTCTCTCAGCAACTTGACAGAGAAGAACACTATAAACCTTTTCTCACCTCTACTGTACAGGGTTAATACTCCCTTCAAAAGTGTAACTCCCTGGTGGCAAGACACCTGATCAAAAAATCTAGTTGGTTTTGAGCACCTGATCAAAAGCTCTGTGGTGTGTGGACACCTGATCAAAATCACCTTGGTGTTAGGGCACCTGATCAACCCTCCTAGTGGACTCCTACCAAGGGTGGTAGAAGAGCGGACTACCCAGATTTATTGGGGAACCACTATAAATTCCTTGTGTCTTCTGTGTGTGTTTATTTCTTTGTGTTGTGCTGTGTGCCTTTATTTATTCTGTTTTTCTGTTTATATATATATATATATATATATATATATATATATATATATCTCACTCTGCCTACACATATATATAACACTATTTTGATTCAACTATAAAACTAAGGAAAAGTTTTATTACTCTATTCCCCCCCCCCCCCCCCCTCTAGAGTAACTTAAGATCTAACCTCCCCTTTCACATTTAATTTTATGTTGGAAGAGCAATTGTGTTGTAAAGGATGATGATGATAGGGATTTGGAATTTCATTTACAAGCTTTTGTTGTTTTTTATTTCCAATATTCTTCTTAGATTATGAAAATTTATATTTAACTTGTCTTTGGAATTTGCTTGATATTTTCAATTTATGTGTTGAGAATTTTTCTTTATAATTTCTTTAAGCAAGTTAACTTTATTTTTCAATTCATAATTTTTAAAATTTGAGATTGTGTCTAACTTTATTATAAATAATTGTGATATTCTTAAGAGTGGAAACAATAGAGTCAATATGAGTTTGATAGTTATTTCTAAATTCCTCAAATATTTCATCCATCACCTTAATTTCAATTTTATAATTTTGGCATTTAGCACAATTACTTTTCAAAGTAGAATTTTCTAAAGACAATTTTTCATTATGTTCTTTTACAAAGAGAAATTCTTTTTCAAGTTCCTTGTATTTTTCTTTTAAATCATTAAATTCAAAACAAGGTTGTGTATTTTCAATTGAAGAGACATGGGTAAAAGTAGATAAATCAGAATTTGACTCTTCTTTAACTTTTGCTTTTAAACCATTATTTTCTAAGCGCAATTTGCAATTAGTATTTTTAAATTTCTTCATTTTGCGCTTTGTAATTTGTAGCAATTGTAAAGTAGAAATAGAATTGCAAACAATAAGAGGATTTGATTTCCTTACAGTGCTTTTGGATGCTGTGAGATTTGAGCTTAGAGTTTCTCTGTTGTCTTCATCTTTTTGGCACTCCTCTTTCAAGGATTAAGTTTCTTCTTCTCTTCCACTTGATGTGCACTCCATTGATTTATCATGAGACGAGCTTTCTTTACCACTTGTGCAAGCTTGTACGTTCTCCACTACTTGCGTTTGTTCCGTACCTGTGAGAGGAAAATCATACATTTCTTCAAGAAATTTCCATACTTTGTTTGCACTAGAAAAACAATATATTGATTTGAAAATTTCTTGAGATAAAGCACAAAAAATACTATTCAAAGCCTTTGCATTTAGGTGATGTTCCTTTTTATTTGTTTCATCCGCTGGTCTTACAATTGCAATATTCCAGGCTTCGATATCTAAAGGTTTAATAAAACTTTCCATTAAAATTTTCCACCCTTTATAATTTCTCCCTTCAAATAAAGGTGGTGCAAGAGATTTTTCTTTATTATAAAAATTTTCCCCACTAGTAAAAGCGAGATCATGAGATGTCATTATTCCTGGTTGTTAGACCGTTTGGAATAAAATCACTCTGATACCACTTGTTGGATCGGTAGGCGCCCTTAGAGGGGGGGTGAATAAGGGTTTTAAAACTTTTATGTTGTTTTGAAATACTTGAAATATTAGGAGATCAAAATAGTGCAAAACAAAGATAAATTAAGAGAAACAAAATAGAGACATGATTTTATTAGTATGAAAAGTAAGATTACAAAACTTGACTTCTTATAACGCTAGAAATCGAAAGTGAATAGTAAAAGTCTTTTTCATTTTCTATCCCAACTCGTATCCCCACGAACCGGTGGCTTTAGCCTATCCTTCCCGGGATACGACCTCAAGCCGCTCTAGCCAACCCTTCCCCAAATATGTCCTCGAGCACCCCCTAGATCTACACCTTAGACCTAGTCGCCAACACAAAGCGAATTCCTCCCTAAGTCCTACCCAGGCCTAGTCACCAACACGAGGAGAATTTACTAAACGATTACAAGAATGAAAAGAACAACAATATTAAAAACTCCCTCTATGTGGATCTCTGAAGAAGTAGACAAAGACCCGCAGAGTATGAACGTAGTCGATGCGGTCTTTCGTCACGATGATGAAGTGTGTTGAAATCTTCTCTACGGATCTCCTTAAGCCTTCATGGATTTGTGGGAGTATCTCTCTGAACCTTCCTCTATATGATGTGGCACGAAGCACTGGAATTTTGGAGTGGAAGAGGATGAGAAAGACGGAGCCAAGGGGTCCTTTATATAGACTTGGAGCTAGCGTATGCGCTAGCGCTACCGCTGGCACTATCCTAGTATAGAATTATTCTGCGCGTGCGTATCTTTCATTCCAGGGAAACTCTGTCGCATTGCCTCTTGTGCTCCGCGCTACCGCCTGCGCTAGCGCTGCCGCCTGACGCTAGCGCCTTCTAAAAATGCTCCCGAAATTGCGCTAATCAGAGCTAGCGCCTGCGCTAGTTGCTACCGCCAGCGCTAGTGGACATGTTGGAATTCTGGCTTCAAACTTGGTGGGCAACCTTCATACGTTATCCTTGAGTCATATGGCTTTGTTTCATGCACACATAAACACACAAGATCAAATACACATAGGATTTGTTATTCTCAAACCTAGGAGATGCGAAAGACCATGTTCCAACATGGAGGAGGCAGGTTGACCGGTGTGAGGGCTCATCGGGTTGAGCTGCTCCCATGTTTCTTAGGAGATTCAGCATTTTAGCCTGCCGCTCTTCCATCTGGACGACGTGCCCTGCTAGTGCATTTACGGGTGTGACCACTGTCTCCTCCAATCGAGGTGCACTGTTGTGGGAGTGGAAAGTTCCGGAATCGACGCTTCCTTCTCGGACAGATCCCTGAGTCGTGCAAGTGCTTCTTCTTACCATGATCACATGTCTGTGGTATCGCTGTGTAGATGATACAATCTTCTGAATCTTCTGGGATTGCTAGGAACACTTTCCCACATACGGCGCCATATTGTTGCGTCCAACTCGAAGATCACGTAGACCGGTCTAAATTGCACCGTCTTAGTCTAGGAGCGGTCAAGCGCGCAAACAGTCAATGAGAATGGATACGATTGACAAGAGATTTTTTTAACGTGGAAAACCTTGGAAATGGGTGAAAAACCACGCGTCGGAGCTGTGCCAACCAAACTTCCATTATTTGTTGTTGTTGTACAGAGCTTTGAAGCGAAGGAGAGGGCGACAAGCCACTCCTCGTTGCAATCATCGGGGGAGAGAAAAAGATGTGTTCGGGGGGTGACAGGCCACCGCTTTTGAAGCTAAGACTTTTTCTCTGCTGCGATGGGGAGCACCACGCTCTGGAAGCTGGGAGGTCTTCTACTTGTGCTCGGAAGCTGAGGGTGACGCTCTGCGCTTCTTGGTGTCTGTGGATTGTCTCCTGGAGCGCGCAGAGGAATCTGGAGGGGTAGACTGGCTATTGACTTGGAAGTCTTCCTGTTACATTGAGGGCACTATGAGTACTGAGCACGTTGTGCGCGGAATGCCCGGGGCGAAAGGAGCGGAATTAGCGCTGGAAAACTTGAGTGAGGGAGAAGGTCTTCGAAGAATTTTCAAGGTGCTCGAATATCTTCGAAGGAGTCCTCGAAGGCGAGGGAAGTCGTCAAGGGGTTCCTTGAGGAGCTCTCTCGTGCGTAGGAGGAGAAGTGGAGGGAGATAAAAGATAAGATCCAAATGAAGAAAAGTCTGGGTCCTATTTATAGGCCCTCAGGGGTGGTTACTGTGGTTATGCGGTTATCTGCAAGCCATAACCATCTTAATTGTTATTCGCAGGCCGGAACTTTATAATTTACTGTGAATATTTTTATAATATTTCTACGCACACACCCATACGATTATTTGCCCCCCATATAGGGTGGTTATTCGCACATCAGACGGTGGAAATCGTGTAGGGACGATCGGTCGGAGGAGAAGGGTCGACCGACAGTGGCGGCCGATGGCGATGGTCCGGCCGCCCGGCGCCGCTCAGCGGGTGGCTGGTCGGGCAGCTGGCCGCTCCCCGCCCCCTCCCGTAGAGGGGTTTGTTTTTGGAGAGGGTCAGTCGGGAGACGCGGCAGCCGGCCGGGAAGCCGACCGCGACCTCTAGCGGTCGCACACGTGCAACCGCAAGGCGCGAAGACGGCCGGTCGGGAGGCAGGCGGCGGGCCCTCACAGCTGTGTGCATGCGGCAGCGCGGTACGATGGTCGGTCGCGGGCCCTAACGATCGCGGACGTGGGGCCGCAGGGCACTACGGAGACCGGCCGGGAGGCCGGCTGCGACCCTTCGTGGTAGCGTGCGTGCGGCCGCGAGGCGCCGCGGAGACCGTGCGAGAGGCCGGCCGTGATCCGTTGCGACCGCGTGCTTGCAGTCGCGGGGTTCGAGGGTGACGGTCGCGACCGGGTGGCCCGCCGCAGGGGTGTGCGCCATCGGCGGAAGGCCGACGGTCCGACGGCGGGCTTCCGCCCAGTGCTTGCGTTGCGGTTGGCGGTGGGCGGGTGGGCGGATCACGCGTGCGGCAGTTTGATCGGTTCCCTCTATGATCCCCACTAAGTTAGCCGCCCAAAATTCTTATAAATGGAGGACCTTATTATGTATTAAAAGATAAAAAATTAAATAAATTAAGGTAAAGCCGTAAAGCTACTCTAACTCCTTTGAAATTTATAGGAAAGATAAATAGTGTTGATTATTTTCTATATTTTCAATGAAAACAGTATAAATTTTTTAAATTTTAATATAGAATATAATTTTAATTTATTTATTGATAACGAGAAATACAAAAATGTAGAATTCAAATTTAATTTAGAAATCGAGTATGAGTAAGGCATGTGATTACTGCCCTAAAGAAATTGAATCATATTTCAGCAGAACTTTCAACTGATGCTCACTTTTTCAAGGTACAACAATCGGCTAGATCATAAAACTCTAATGTGCGCGACAACGAATATACACATAACACTGAACTTTGACTTGATGAAGCAAACACAAAAAGAAAGTAAGATTGCAAGAACGATAATGCCGAAAATTTTCAGAGCATGTGTAAGTGTCTTCGTTCTCAAAAAACATCATGTATAAAGAGTCTAGAAAATTCGTAAGTAATTAACACGTAATTCATTGTAACTGTTATATATTATGTAAATTCATGTACAAAAAATTGATACTTACAACATCAAAATATTCAATGAAAATAGTCATTAAAAGAAATATCAACGAATATAAAATTTAATTGTAATAAAAATCGCATTCATATTAAGGCTCTGTTTGGGACAGCTTATGCTGATGAATAATCTCTATTCAAAACGCAAACGCAGTTTTACAGCTGTTTGTTTATGCAGCTTTTAGAAAATCACTTATTTTAAAATTGATGATAAGTTGATTTTTCATAAGCCACTCGGGTCCAGCTTATGGCTTCTCAAAAGTGCTTATCTCTTACAAATACCTAAGTTGATTTTTTTTGCACGTGCGTGTTTTTTTTGCCTGGGCCTGCTTTTTTTGCCCGGACACGGTTTTTTTTTCGACCGGGTTTTTTTCGCTCGGGCGTGAGTTTTTCGCCCGAGCGCAGTTTTTTTTCGCCGGGGCGCGTTTTTTTCTCCCGGGTGCGTTTTTTCCCGGGCGCGCTTTTCTCGCGCGGGCGCGCTTTTTTCGAGCGGGCAGCGCGCGGGCGCGCTATTTTCGCGCGGGCGCGCTATTTTCGCGCGGGCGCGCTTTTTCGCGCGGGCGCATTTTTTTCGCCCGCGCGATTTTTTCACTTGGATGCGATTTTTCGCCCGGCCGAGCATTTATTCGCCCGGGCGTGATTATTTCGACAGGAAGGGAATTTTTCGTCCGGGCGTGATTTTTTCGACCGGGAGGAAATTTTTCGCACGAGCGCGAATTTTTCGCCTTGGCGCAAAATTTTCTCTTTGGCGCGATTTTTTCCAGCGGGCGCGAAATTTTCTCCCGGGCGCGAAATTTTCGGCCCGACGCAAATTTTTCGCCCGGGTGCGAATTTTTGCATGGGCGCGATTTTTTCGTCAATGCGCGATTTTTTCACCCTGGCGCGAGTTTTTCGCACGTGCGAGATTTTTTCGCCCGGGCGTGAATTTTTTGTCCGGGAACGAATTTTTCGCCCCGTGGCGAATTTTTCGCCCGGGCGCAAATTTTTCGCTTTGGCGCGATTTTTTCCCACGAGCGCGGAATTTTATCCCGGGCGCGATTTTTTCGCACGTATGAGGTTTTTTTGCCCGGGCGCGAACTTTTCGCCATAACAGCGATAAAATCAAGCATACCTGAACAATCGCGCCCGGGCGAAAAAATTGCCCCCAAGTGAAAAAAACGCGTCCGGGAAAAAAATAACGAGTCCAAACGAACGAACCCTTATGAATGAATGAAATTTTATATAAGCACTTATGGACAAACTATCCAAACAGTCTAATGCTTATTCATCATTGTTTTTATAAAATCTATATTCAATCATCACTTTTCAATCAGCAGCTTGTTCATCAACATAAGCCGTCCCAAACAGAGCCTAAAACGTGTTCAAAAATCACGTGTGTAAATATCGAGAAGAAGTCGACGTATGTCAACTTGTATTTGAAGCACACACTCCGACATGTAAAAGACAGAAGCAGAACTCATGTGTCCATCGGAACTCGACACAGGTGTAACGCAACATTCGACATACGGCGAGATCAGATCGACGTACGTTGAGTTGTAATGAAAATGACTCTTTCAATTTTGTTAAATGTCGAAACCAATTAAAAAAACAATTCCTGAATCCGACTTCGATCCGGTCCGAAGTGAGAGCACGCGCATATGTTGTCTATTAATTCTCTTTATATTTCTTTCAATATAACATAGATAGAGAAAATGCTTTGTATATACTCATATACAATATTGGTGTAAGATAATGCGGGATGAAGACATTCTTTTTATAAGGGTCCGTTCATTTGCACGGAATTGGAGACTTGAAATTGAAATTCGATAACGAATTTCAATTACATTGTTCGGTTCTTAGATAGCTTTAATAATGAGAATTTGAGTTGAATATCATGGAATTCTTAGATTGAATTTTATTTAATAAACGAACAAAAGAATTGATTAATTCCACAATATTTACCAATATTGTTTATTAGGCGAACGCTGTAATTGGAATTACACCAATTCCGATTCTTAATATTGAATCCCAATATCAAATTCCAATTCAGTCAAACGAACAAACCCTAAGGATCCGTTCAGCGCGCAGGTAATGGCTTTCTGGAATTGGCTTTAGCCAGAAACCAATATCTGCAGGAATTGGTTTTGTGCATAAAACAAATTATGATGTTCGGTTGCAGGATGGAATTCAGTGAACAAAATTGGAATTGATATCTGTAAGTTGTTCGGCTGTACGATGGAATTGGCTTTCTAGAATTGAAATTTTTAAAATTCAAATTTCTAAAAGCGCGTGCCCGGGCGAAAACCATGCGCCCGGGCGAAATAAACGCGCCCGGGCGAAAAAATCGTGCCCGGGCGAATGACGAAAAAATCACGCCCGGGCGAAAAAATCGCGCCCGGGCGAAAAAATCGCGCCCGGTTAAAAAAATCGCGCCCGGCCGAAATAAACGCCCCCGGGAGAAATAAAACGCGCCCGGGAGAAATAAACGCGCCAGGGCGAAAAAAATCGCGCCCGGGCGAAAATATCACGCCCAGGCGAAAAAATCGCGCCCCGGACAAAAAAAATCGCGCCCCGAACGAAAAAAATTGCCCGGGCGAAAAAATCGCGCCAAGGCGAAAAAAATTGCGCCCGGGCGAAATAATCGCGCCCAGGCGAAAAATCGAGCCCGGGCGAAAAAATCACGCTCGGGCGAAAAAATTACGCCCGGGCGAAAAAATCGAGCCCGGGCGAAAAAATCGCGCCATAAGCGGAAAAATCGCGCCCGGGTGGAGAAATCGCGCCCGCGCGAAAAAATCGCGCCCGGGCGAAAAAATCGCGCCCGGGCAAAAAAAATCGCGCCCGGCCGAAATAAACGTGCCCGGGAGAAATAAAACGCGCCCGGCGAAATAAACGCGCCCGGGTGAAAAGCGTGCGCCCGGGCGAAAAGCGCGCACCCGGGCAAAAAACGCGCGCGGGTGAAAAAATCGCTCCCAGGGCGAAAAAAATCGCGCACGAGGTGAAAAAATCGCGCCCGGGCGAAAAAATCGCGCCCGGACGAAAAAATCACGCCATAGGCGAAAAAATCGCGCCCGGGCGAAAAAATCGCGCCCAGGCGAAAAAATCGCGCTGGGCCGAATTAAACGCGCCCGGCCGAAATAAAACGCGCCCGGCCGAAAAAATCGCGCCCGGCCGAAAATATGCGTCCGGGTGAAATAAACGAGCCCGGACGAAAAACACCCTGCAGGAAAACGCACGCTCGTGCGAAAAACTCGCGCGTAGGTTGAAAAACTCTAGTGTAAACATTTGATTATGTGGAAAACCTATGGGCAGAGGTAAGAATTGCTATTTGATTTTTTAGTTCATAGTAAAAGACATGGGTTTTCACATGAAAGACAATATCCGCTTAAAATTCGTTGCGCCGAACACTAGAATTGGATTTCTAATCTCTAATGTCAATTCCAGAAAGCCAATTCCATACAAACGAACGGACCCTAAAATATTTTCCTCGAACTTTTAAAGTACCATCCAAAGTTTTTGAGCTTTTTCGATCAATCAACGTAAAGCCGAAACGATAAATATCACGAAGGCTTCACGAAAAAAATAGTAAAATAATTATTTTAATAGTAAAATTCAAACAAATATAACTTATGCAATTTTTATACAGATATTTGAATTCTACTCTTTCAATTTTTACTCGAACAAAGATAATTTTAATTTTTAAAATAAAATAAAATTGAGGTTCAACCTATTTTAATTGAAAGCTTTAAACATAAGTAGTGGTGTAAGGTAATATGAGACTCAAAAATTATGTGCTTTTTCAATGAATTAATGTGAAGCCTAAATATGAAAACGGCTTAAAAAGATAATAAAATAGTCATTTTAATAGGACATTTGAAACCTCTACTTTTACATTTTTCGCTCGATCAAATTAAACTATTTTAATTGAAAGTTTTATTTTTACCACTCATTAAATGTGTATATAAAGATTAATTAAATTCTCTATTTTAAAATGATTCAACTCTAAATAACCACAAAGACATACATTTTAACGCTAATTTTTATGATTAAAAATAGATTTTTTTTATTAAAATTACTTTAAAAATATTAATATATTTGATGGGGTTTCATAAAAGCAGTTCGGACGAACCGGAGGTTTTTGTCAAGCCCCCGACTGGCTCGCCAAGATGTGTCCAGCAAGCTCTTCCTCGCATAATTCCTAATTCGTTTGGTTACTCAAACACACACCGGAAATACACTCACAAGGCGGGGTGCAAGCGTGAAGCGCCCTCGCGCTCCCGCTCGCTCCTGCCCCGGGGGAAGCACCCACGCGCTCCCGCTCCGCGGAGAGCGCTTCTGATCCCGCTCCGCAGAGAGCGCTTCTGCCCCCGCTCCGTCGAGGGCGCTTCCGCCCCTGCTCCGCCGATGGCGCTTCCGCCCCCGCTCCGCCTAGGGCGCTTCCGCCCCCGCTCTGCGGAGAGCGTTTCGGCTCCCGCTCCGCAGAGAGCGCTTCCGCTCCCGTTCCGCGAAGAGCGCTTCCGCTCCCACTCCACCGAGAGCGTTTCCTCTCACTCTTGCTCGACGAAGCACGACGCTGTCATTCATCGCCGACGACAACCACCACCAGAGAGGCTGCTCGGGCTGCCCAATCTGCCCAGCGTGACCGAAGGGCAAACTCGTCATAAATACAAAGTTGACAATCCGCGTGCCCCGAATCAAGCATCCTCATTCGCTCGTCCAAGAATCGGCATGGCGCAGTTACCAGAACGCCCCCCTTAAAAACTATAAAAGAAGGGTCAGTGTTGAAACCAGTAACCCGGTTTCGACGTTCGCAGGGGGGATGCAACTAACCCTTACTTGACCTGAGCGAGACCCTTGACCAGTCATTAAGAGCCGAAGAACCTTGCCCTTGGAGAACACCTAAGTCCACAAACGGACCCCTTAAGCTGCAGCGTGGAGGTCCCACCACATACGCGGAAGCTCACAAGGAACTTCCCCTCCCAAGCCAATGCTGAGTGTGGGCACCTTGGAGGGCACTAAGGATCACCTCACCGTCCACCTTCAACGACAGGCGGAGGGGAGGGGTAGTGCTTGCTCACACGCGAGGGAGGGGGTAGAAACCAACCCTTCCCAAGGTGCCCATGGGGGTCTATTTATAGACTTTCCCAAAAACGGACTGCGAATAGCCAAAATGGTCTGCCAATAGCCTAGTTCCGCAATTTGAAAATACTACCCGCACCCCAATGAGCCGAGGTCACCCTAACCGGGCGAGTGGACATCGGTCCACTCGCTAACCTGGTCGGACGGGTAGATGCCCAAGGGGTGGGAGAGTGGGGGAATCCCCCACTCGCCCAAGGGCGGGCGAGTGGGGGTTCCCCCACTCGCCCAAGGGGCGGGCAAGTGGGGGCTTCCCCCACTCGCCCAAGGGGAGGGCGAGTGGAGGTTTCCCCCACTCGCCCAAGGGCGGGCGAGTGGGGAGTCCCCCACTCGCCCAAGGGGTGGGCGAGTGTGGGTTTCCCCCACTCGCCCAAGGGTCGGCGAGTGGAAAGACCCACCCCCTCTTGCCCCGCTAACCCCTTCTTCCCTTCTCCAGCCTCGACCGACTCTAATTGCCTCTGAGCGATTACTCTACTTGCCCCGACCACCTTTACTATCTCGATCTCATCCGCGCCGGGTTACACCAACTCGGAAAATATGAGGGTTGTACACAATCCCCGCTCTTTTCGAGCTTGCCTCAAGCTCGGAAAGAAATTCCAACCCACTTATTTAACGAGTGGGTGGGACCCTAGAGGAATCCACAAAAGGCCCTGCCAACGGGATCCCCCGGCCGAGTCCTTCGGCTGAACCTGACTTGAGGCGGAAGGCGAACCTTTCTCCACTAAACATCCCTCCTGTGAGCCGAGCTCAACTGGAGGTAGAGAAAGCTCAAAACCTTTAGGTCGAGCTAAACTCGACCGAAGGTGGAGGGAGACTCAACACCTCTAGTCGAGCTGAACTTGACATGAGGTGAGGAACGAACCCTTCTCCACTAGACACCCCTCCTGTGAGCCGAGCTCAACAGGAGGTGGAGAAAGCTCAACACCTTTAGGTCGAGCTAAACTCGACCAAAGGTGGAGGGAGACTCAACACCTCTAGTCGAGCTGAACTCGACATGAGGTGGGGAACGGACCTTTCTCCACTAAACACCCCTCCTGTGAGCCGAACTCAACAGGAGGTGGAGAAAGCTCAACACCTTTAGGTCGAGCTAAACTCGACCGAAAATAGGGGGAGACTCAACACCTCTAGTCGAGCTGAACTCGACATGAGGTGGGGAACGGACCTTTCTCCACTAAACACCCCTCCTGTGAGTCGAGCTCAACAGGAGGTGGAGAAAGCTCAACACCTTTAGGTCGAACTAAACTCGACCGAAGGTGGAGGTAGACTCAACACCTCTAGTCGAGCTGAACTCGACATGAGGTGGGGAACGGACCTTTCTCCACTAAACACCCCTCCTGTGAGCCGAGCTCAACAGGAGGTGGAGAAAGCTCAACACCTTTAGGTCGAGCTAAACTCGACCGAAGGTGGAGGGAGACTCAACACCTCTAGTCGAGCTGAACTCGACATGAGGTGGGGAACGGATCTTTCTCCACTAAACACCCCTCCTGTGAGCCGAGCTCAACAGGAGGTGGAGAAAGCTCAACACCTTTAGGTCGAGCTAAACTCGACCGAAGGTGGAGGGAGACTCAACACCTCTAGTCGAACTGAACTCGACATGAGGTGGGGAACGGATCTTTCTCCACCAAACACCCCTCCTATGAGCCGAGCTCAACAGGAGGTGGAGAAAGCTCAACACCTTTAGGTCGAGCTAAACTCGACCGAAGGTGGAGGGAGACTCAACACCTCTAGTCGAGCTGAACTCGACATGCGGTGGGGAATGGATCTTTCTCCACTAAACACCCCTCCTGTGAGCCGAGCTCAACAGGAGGTGGAGAAAGCTCAACACCTTTAGGTCGAGCTAAACTCGACCGAAGGTGGGGGAGACTCAACACCTCTAGTCGAGCTGAACTTGACATGAGGTGACGAACGGACCCTTCTCCACTAGACACCCCTCCTGTGAGCCGAGCTCAACAGAAGGTGGAGAAAGCTCAACACCTTTAGGTCGAGCTAAACTCGACCAAAGGTGGAGGGAGACTCAACACCTCTAGTCGAGCTGAACTCGACATGAGGTGGGGAACGGACCTTTCTCCACTAAACACCCCTCCTGTGAGCCGAGCTCAACAGGAGGTGGAGAAAGCTCAACACCTTTAGGTCGAGCTAAACTCGACCGAAGGTGGGGGGAGACTCAACACCTCTAGTCGAGCTGAACTCGACATGAGGTGGGGAATGGACCTTTCTCCACTAAACACACCTCCTGTGAGCCGAGCTCAACAGGAGGTGGAGAAAGCTCAACACCTTTAGGTCGAGCTAAACTCGACCGAAGGTGGAGGGAGACTCAACACCTCTAGTCGAGCTGAACTCGACATGAGGTGGGGAACGGACCTTTCTCCACTAAACACCCCTCCTGTGAGCCGAGCTCAACAGGATGTGGAGAAAGCTCAACACCTTTAGGTCGAGCTAAACTCGACCGAAGGTGGAGGGAGACTCAACAACTCTAGTCGAGCTGAACTCGACATGCGGTGGGGAACGGATCTTTCTCCACTAAACACCCCTCCTGTGAGTCGAGCTCAACAGGAGGTGGAGAAAGCTCAACACTTTTAAGTCGAGCTAAACTCGACCAAAGGTGGGGGGATACTCAACACCTCTAGTCGAGCTGAACTCGACATGAGGTGGGGAACGGACCTTTCTCCACTAAACACCCCTCCTGTGAGTCGAGCTCAACAGGAGGTGGGGAAAGCTCAACACCTTTAGGTCGAGCTAAACTCGACCGAAGGTGGAGGGAGACTCAACACCTCTAGTCGAGCTGAACTCGACATGAGGTGGGGAACGGATCTTTCTCCACTAAACACCCCTCCTGTGAGACGAGCTCCACAGGAGGTGGAGAAAGCTCAACACCTTTAGGTCGAGCTAAACTCGACCGAAGGTGGAGGGAGACTCAACACCTCTAGTCAAACTGAACTCGACATGAGGTGGGGAACGGATCTTTCTCCACCAAACACCCCTCCTATGAGCCGAGCTCAACAGGAGGTAGAGAAAGCTCAACACCTTTAGGTCGAGCTAAACTCGACCGAAGGTGGAGGGAGACTCAACACCTCTACTCGAGCTGAACTCGACATGAGGTGGGGAACAGATCTTTCTCCACTAAACACCCCTCCTATGAGCCGAGCTCAACAGGAGGTGGAGAAAGCTCAACACCTTTAGGTCGAGCTAAACTCGACCGAAGGTGGAGGGAGACTCAACACCTCTAGTCGAGCTGAACTCGACATGAGGTGGGGAACGGATCTTTCTCCACTAAACACCCCTCCTGTGAGCCGAGCTCAACAGGAGGTGGAGAAAGCTCAACACCTTTAGGTCGAGCTAAACTCGACCGAAGGTGGAGGGAGACTCAACACCTCTAGTTGAGCTGAACTCGACATGAGGTGGGGAACAGATCTTTCTCCACCAAACACCCCTTGTAAGACCCCCCCCCCCCCCCCCCCTCCCCAAACTGAACCGGGTTCAAGGAGGGGGGATCTTACTGCCCAAAGATGGCCACTAGTGATTCTCGGATGGCAAAGACCCACCCTCTCAAGCACTGAGTGGTCTCCTTGTCATGCACGAGAATCACAACATCATATCAGAACGCACAGCGGAAGCAATCGAAATGAACAAAACCAGCTTACTGCTTATATTTACATATTTAAATAGGGCCGAAGCCTAATGTTTACAACCACTGCCTCGGGGGCTACATAGACTATAACAAAGACACTAGGCTAGTCATATACTCTAGGACTCACGTCTCGGAAGATAGGGGAGAGGCTGGAGTGTCCGATCGAGCCATCTCTAAGGCTGGTAACTCATCCTGTGGTGCGGGGGCTTCGCTCTGTCCCATCTCCTGTGATTGGTTATAAGAAATAATCGTTAGTCACAGAGCTAAGCAGAAAACACATCTCCTCCCCGGATCCATATCCAGGGGCGGGCTAAAGGACAGAAATAAATAGCCGAAGCAAAGAAGAGGGTTAGCAGTAGTTACTCATATATATATATAGACATATATATATATATCTAAAAATAGGGCCTCCCGCCCTACTATCCATAATCGCGCAGTATAGTAAATACATAACACTATCTCGCGCATTCTCGCACTCAGGTATTCAAACCTGTACACACACACAAGACCCTGTGTCGACACAATTTAGACCGCTTTATTTCAAGCAGGGGAGCTAACCCCGCGGTCCTCACCGATGTGGCCGTCGGTGACAGTGGCCAGTCTTGCCACTTCTGAGTGTAGTCGTACCGTATCACTCAGGACCTCCTATACAACTTGGTGTACTAACTGGATGTGAGCGACATCCGGCGAACCGATTTTTAGGCTGACCAGCAGAGGCAAAACTGCAGGTTCGGAATGGTGATAACCTGCTGTGCACATCTCCCTGTCGCCATGAGTGGTCAACCCACCCGCACCAGTACGAACAGTCTGCGGGCGTGACCGACCCACCACTTCCAAACAATCTTCAACTGCTTTAAATACAGAATAAGCGTTTTAAGACGTGTGACAACTTACTCAACCAGTCATACGACCTCTGACCGGGAGGCTCAGCGGTATGAGGGCACCTTACTTGGGGCTAACCTGGGAGGAGGGGCTCAACTCTGGGTTTTCCCCAACTAAGGCCTCGCAGAAGGGAGGATAAGCACCGCTTTCTAGCGTAGGACCGAAGTTAGCGCTGAATTAGAAAGTGCAATATAAGCAGTAAAATAGGCCGGAAGCAGGGGGCCATAATATCAAGCAGTAAGATAGGACGAAAGCAGGGGGCCATAATATCAAGTAGTAAGATAAGCCGGAAGCAGGGGGCCATATTATCAAGCAGTAAAATAGGCCAGAAGCAGGGGGCCATAATAACAGGACCAGTGCGAGACTGGAGAAATGAAAGTACTGAAAGCAGTAAATAAGTACCAGTGCGGGACTGGAGAATTGAAAGTACTGAAAGCAATAAATAAGGACCTGTGCGAGACTGGAGAAATGAAAGTACTGAAAGCAGTAAATAAGGACCAGTGCGAGACTGGAGAAATGAAAGTACTGAAAGCAGTAAATAAATAAAGGGTTAGTAGTCTAATCACTCAATAACAGGAGACTTCAACGTCGGCTCCGTTCTTAGGAGGAGGTTCTGCTTTCTCCCCGTTCATAGGGGTTCTACTCCATTTCCAGGAGTTTATTTACGTTCCATGAGATTTAGTATTTTCCCTTTGCTGTGGATTTGTTCTTTTTATTATCTCGGCATTACTGCATTGCGGCGTCGGCCGCGATCTCATCCCAATTTTTGCGTTGATATTTTAAACCCAATCGATTCCTTAGATCGATACACGTAATTTTATTATACCGCTAAAATACGCGTCGCGAGGACGCCGATTTATTCCGATGAATTTCGCACCCTTTCGGGCGTTAATTTTTGCTTGTAAAAGATTTTGGAGGACCAAAATAATATGTCACACTCCCCAACTTTAATAGTAGTAGTAAAATACCCTTAATTAGAGCCTACGATTTTTGGGGATTTTTACGAATTCATTTGGGCTTTATATTCCTTAAAATAAGCTTTATAAAGGGGTTTAAAAATAGCAAATGTGCTCCTAAAATTCCCAAAAAATTTCAGGAGCTGCCCCTCAGAGTGGGACACATTTTTCATCTTGGAGGTTTTTGCTGAAAAAGCCCTGATTGTCCTCAGGAAAATCAAATCGGAAAGGGGCTTTTGGAGTGCGGATAGCAGGAAGGAGAGGGGCTGCGGGTGTTGCACCGCGCGCCATCCCGCAGCTCCCACAGCGGATCTGCGGCGGGTCCGCTGTGGGGGGGGGGGGGGGGCACACAAGTGGAGGCTGGAGGCGGGAAACAAGGTAGCAGGAGCCGCCCGATCTCCTGGGGGAGATCGTGCGGCTCCCGTTCATTTAACGGGAGGCGGCCGCTGCCGCCGCCGGGCAGCAGCCGGCTGGGGCCGGCGCCGCCCCCGGTCGGTGCGTCGGGGGCCGGCGACCACTCCGGTGGTGGTCCGGCGGCCTGGCGCCGCCGGCTACCACCGGGAAATAGACAAAGAGAGGGGCGGGGGCGGGGGCGCAGCCTGCATGTGCCATGCAGGCTTGCTGCGCCACCTTCCCCGCTAGGGAAGGCTTCCCCTGCCGCCCCTGTTCGGGGCGCAGGGGGAGGGGCAAACCTCCGGCCGGGGTCCGGCTGCCTGACGCCGCCGGCGGGGGTGGGGCTTTTCCCCGTACATGAAACAGGAGGGAGGGGAAAAGCACGGGTGCCGCCGGGGGCGCGTCCTTCGGTGGCCCGGCCGCCTCCTCTTTGTCGGCGCCAAGGTCCCCGAGGGGGGACCTACTCCCCCCCAGTGCCACCACCAACGCTGGGGGTTTGGCTGCCACGACCAGCCTCCACCCGAGCCTTACAAGGCTCGAGGTGGTGTTGGCGGCGCTTCGGCGACGGGGAGGGGGTCGGCCTGGCTCAGGGAAGTAGGAAGGAGGAGGGGGAGATGTCTACCTGTAGGGGAGGAGGAGCTCGGGAGGTGGAGGGTCGTCTGGCCATGGGAGAAGGAGTGGCGGCGGTTTGGGGTTGGGCAGAGCTCCGGCAGGGGGTTGGCTGGCAGGGGAGAAGGAGGAGGAGGTTGAGAGGGGGGTGGTTGCACTCAGGGAGGGGCTGGGCCCCTCCTTATATAGGGGAGGGGGAGGCCCCCCTCTCCTTCCTTTTAGCCCACGTGGCTAAAAGGAAGGGATGGGTGGGGGGAGATATTTTCTCCCCCCCCCCCTTTCTCTCTCCTGCCCCCTTGCCCCAATAGGGGGCTGCCTATCCATGGGCAGCCCCTCCCTTGGGGGAGGGGCTTCTCTCTCTCTCTCTCTCTCTCTCTCTCTCTCTCTCTCTCTCTCTCTCTCTCTCTCTCTCTCTCCCCCCCCCCCTCTTTCTTTTCTTTTCTCAACAGATTTCAAGCTTGGGGGCGGGGGTTGACTGAGGTCAACTTAGGGTGGGGTCCTTCATGGTCCCGGGGTCCATCAAGATTTGTCGGGGCCGATGCCGAGCTTGTGTGCTTCTCATTTCGTGCGTTGCACTGAGGTGGTATGCATAGTCCTAAAATGGCATACTCTCCATACGACCTCGGATCGAGGCGCAACGAATTCCGTTGCGCTTGTATCGTTCATACGAGTCTAATGGAAATGACAGAAGTCAATTCAGAGTATGTTTGGCCTCTATCCCACTATAGTGGGGTAGCGACGCACAACGACACTCAAAATGGTCGTTTTCTCTAAACTACCTCAGATCGAGGTGCAACGAATCCCGTTGCACTCGTATAGGTCACACGAGTCTAACGGGACTGGCGGAAGTCAATTCGGAGTATGTTTGGCCACTATCCCACTGTAGTGTGGTGGCGGCGCACAACGATACTCAAAATGGTCATTTTCTCTAAACGACCTCAGATCGAGGTGCATCGAATTCCGTTGCACTCGTATAGGTTACACGAGTCTAACAGGACTGACGGAAGTCAATTCGGGATTCATAGCACATAACCGCTCATCGGGTTATGTCTACCGTTCGGGCTTACTTTTATTGGGCTCACTAGAGCCTAGTGACCCAATAAAAGTCGGGATGTTACAATCTAATAAAAATAAAGGGATTTTTCGTCCCTGAAAATTGCTTAAAGTAGGGGTTAGAGAGGCATGCCTGGGGAAACAGTGTCGGGTATCTTTCTCGGATGAGAGCTTCTGGTTCCCAGGTGAATTCCTCGCGTTCCCGGTTTGACCATAATATCTTGACCATCGTGATGGTTTTGATCCGTAATTCCTTGAGCTTGGAATCTACTATCTTCACTGGTTCAAGTTGAACAGATCGGTCAGAATGCACTGACGCTGGCGGCACAAGAAGATGTTGCTCTGGTTGGCGAAGTACACGCCTTAGTGAAGAGGCGTGAAATACGTCGTGGAGGTTTCCCAGTTCAACTGGCAGAGCTAGCCTATAAGCCACCGGGCCAACTCTTTCTATGACTTGATATGGGCCCAGATCGCAGGGATCTAGCTTTTTCTGCTTCTTTATTCGGGATATCCCATGCATAGGCTTAATTTTTAAGAAAATCATGTCTCCTACTTTGAACTCCATGAGGTGATGACGTGCATTGTAATATTTGGCTTGTCGGCTCTGTGCCTCCAGCATACGTTCTTGAATTAACGTTATTGCGGCGGTGGTATCATCTATGTAGGTGACTCCTAAAGCTTCAAGGTCTTCATCTTGTGCCCATGATAGTGGTGTTCGACAGCGTCTTCCGTAGAGGGCTTCGTACGGTGCCATCTTGATGCTCGCCTGGAAGCTGTTATTGTACGAGAATTCTACTAAAGGTATTAATTGTTTCCAAGGCTCATTGTGTTCTACTATGCACAACCGGAGGAGGTCTTCCATCGTCCGGTTCGTCCTTTTTGTTTGCCCGTCGGTCTGGGGGTGGAAGGCGGTGCTAAAAGCTAATCTGGTTCCCAGATAAGCTTGCACTCTCCTCCATTCTTTTGATGTAAAGCGCCCGTCGCGGTCAGAGACGATTGATTTGGGTACCCCATGAAATCGGGCCACTTGTTCTATAAATAGTCGGGCTAATATGTCGACACCGTCGCCTTGCCGGTTCGGGATAAAATGGGCTACCTTAGTGAGGCGATCTACTACGACCCATATGGAGTCGTTCCCTGCACGAGATCGGCGTAAGCCATGGACAAAGTCCATGGAAATATCCTCGAACTTCCATTCTGGTATGGGCAGAGGTTGTAGTAAACCTCCTGGGCTACGACATTCTGCCTTGACCATTTGACAGGTCTGGCAGTGCGCTACATAATTGGTAACGTCCTTCTTCATTCCTGGCCAGTATAATGTCCTTCGCAGGTCTGTATACATTTTTACTGCCGCCGGGTGTACTGAATACCTTGTCTGGTGTGCCTCGCAGAGTATTTCTTCCCGTATTCCCTCTACAGCGGGGATGAATATGCGGTGTCTGTACTGCAGGATGCCATCATACAAATTGTAGTCTTCTTGTGCACCGTGTTGCAAGGCCTGAATGATCGGGGCTGCTTCTACGTCGATCTTCTGTGCCTCTCGTATTCTGTCCCTGATGTCGCACTGTATCTCCATCCAGTAAAGCTGGGCCTGGTATTCCATCGGGTTCCTTCGGGCGATGAGAATAATATCCAATTCTGCAAAGGATTCGACTAATTCCTCCGGTATTATTTCTAGCCAACTCCCGGCCCTCGGAGGTTGCCGACTTAGGGCATCTGCAACCTTATTGGCTTTGTCGGGGTGGTACTGAAGGGCAAAGTCGTAATCGCACAGAAACTCCAACCATCGGCGCTGACGGAGATTTAGCTCTTTCTGGGTGAAGACGTATTTGAGGCTTTTATGATCGGAGAAGATCTCGCATCGTACTCCGTAGAGGTAGTGCCTCCAAACTTTTAATGCGAAAACTACCGCACCCAGTTCTAGATCATGGGTGGCGTAGTTTAGTTCGTGAGGCTTTAGCTGACGTGAGGCGTAGGCGATTACCTTGCCGTGTTGCATTAGCACGGCTCCCAATCCCTTTAGTGAGGCATCGGCGTAGATCTGGAAGCCCTCAGTACCTGAGGGGAGTGTCATAATCTGGGCCGATATCAGTCGGTTCTTTAGCTCTATGAACGCTGCTTCGCATTCGGGAGACCACTGGAACGTCGCGTCCTTTTTGGTGAGGGAGGTAAGTGGTAACGCAATCTTAGAGAATCCTTCTACGAACTTACGGTAGTAGACGGCGAGGCCAAGGAAACTCCTGATGTCTGTTGCTGACTTAAGTGGCGGCCAGTCTCATACTGCTTGTACCTTGGCTTGGTCCACCGCTACCCCGTTCTTGTTAACTGTGTGTCCAAGGAAGCCGACTCCTTCCATCCAGAACTCACATTTGTTAAACTTTGTAAAGAGCGAGTGCTCCCTTAGCTTGAGCAGAACCATTTGGAGATGCCTGGAATGATCAGTTTTGTTCTTCGAGTAGATGAGTATATCGTCTATAAAGACTATCACGAAGTGATCTAGGAAGGGTTCAAGCACCGTATTCATTAAAGCCATGAAGGCGGACGGGGCATTGGTCAATCCAAACGACATTACCATGAATTCGTAAAGTCCATAGCGGGAGCTGAAAGCGGTCTTGGGAATGTCTTCTTCTCGTACTATGAGCTGATAATAGCCGGATCTTAAATCCATCTTGGAAAAGACGGACGCGCGTTGTAATTGATCGAACAATTCATCTATTTGGGGCAGGGGATAGGTATTCCGTACGGTGAGTTTATTCAGTTCCCTGTAGTCAATACAGAGACGCAGGGATCCATCTTTCTTTTTAACGAATAACACTGGGGCTCCCCAGGGCGAGGTACTTGGGCGGACGAAACCTGCGTCAACTAGCTCTTGTAGTTGGATCTTGAGCTCGGCTAGTTCCCTTGGGGCCATTCGGTATGGAGCTCGGGATACAGGTCGGGCTCCATGAGTAAGTTCAATTTGGAAGTCCACTTCCCGTTGCGGGGGCAACCCAGGAAGAGATTCTGGAAAGATGTCTGGGAAGTCCCTAATTACGGGCACTCTAGCGAGTACTTGTGTCTTGTCCTCCATCTCAAAGTAGATTAGGTACACCTCGTCCTTCCGTCGGACTGCTTTGACTGTTTGCGCGGACGTTGAGATAATGCGGGTGACAGAGGGTATACCTGCTAGTGTGATAAATTGCGCATTCGGGTTCCGGAGGTGGATTTCTCGAGTCGAAAAATTGATTTGGGCGCTGTGCTCGGCCAACCAATCCATCCCTAAAATGATGTCGAATCCGGTTATCGCCAAAACGGTTGCATTGACTTCGAATTCTATGTCTCCTAGCGTTGCTTGGAAGGAACACTTTTCTGTGGACGTCATATCTGATCCATCCGGAAGTCGTATTGACATCCCGGATGATCGTACAGTGTTTCCCTTGTCAGCGATGAAGTTCTGTGCGATGAAGGAATGCGTGGCACCGGTATCGAACAGCGTTTTAGCGGGATGACCTTCTACCAAAAGTAAACCTGTTAATATGTATATACTATGATCATAAACTTTTTACAGATATACAGGAGTAGAGACTATACAAAAGGTCACAACATATATATATATGACTATAACATGCTCCTAGGATATCGTAACTACTGAAAGTAGATACCTATCACTACATCTGGTGCAGGACCGTGCTGGAGATCTAATGCGTATGCCTCGAGCGGTGCTGCTCTGCCCTGCCTAGCTGGCTCCCTCCTGCCCGCGGGACTTCCTCTGCGTCCACCTCGTCCTCTCTCCGCAGCTCTCTGTACTGCTCCTAAACCGGGTCTCCCTGTAGCCTGAGGGCAAATAGCTCGTATGTGCCCGGGCTGCTGACATAGGTAGCAGTTCCCTGCAAAGGGGACATCTCGTCATGCGGCTGGGACGGCCTGAGTTGCTGGGGCTTGGGGTGCTGGTCGGGGCTGGGCTGCCTGCCCATATGGCTGGTGGCGCTGACGCTGTCTCCTACCCCGGTCCTGTCTGCGAGGACCTACTCCTCTCTCTCGGCCCTGAGCCTGAGGAACCTCCGCATGTCCCCTACGCTGCTGGGCCACCATCCTCTGATCTAACTCTAAAGTTGCGGCATGCGAGGCAATCGTGTGGAAGGATGCCTGAGAAATCATGATCAGAGCCTGGCGGAGGTCGTCTCGTAGTCCTCGGTAAAATCTAGTCGCTCTATCCCTGTCCGTAACTGCTAAAGTCCCGGCGAAGCGGGCCAAATGAATGAACTCTCGTTGGTACTTTGGTACCGTCCTCTCCCCTTGCCGGATCTGTAAGAAATGCTCCTGAAGTGCGATCATGTCTGCGTCCGAGATGAAGTGCTCTAGGAAGGCCTCTGAGAATTCCCCCCAGAGGATTGTGCTGAGTGGTCTCCCTCTAAACGTGGAGCGGCTGGCTGCTCTCCACCAATCTCGGGCATAGCCCTCTAGCATGGTCACCACCAAGGACACTGCGGCTATGGCGGGGCACATCATCCCGACTAAGAGCTCCTCTACCCTCTCCACCCACTCTTCGGCCTGAATGGCTGACTCGGTACCTCGGAAGGTGGGGGGCCTTAGCCCCCGGAATGTCGTCAGAAGATTGGTGGGTACGGTGGCCTGCTGGGGTGGCCGTAGGGTGGCCGTCTGGAAAGCGGCTAACAAAGCTATCAGGGTCCGTCCTAGCTCTGTATCCCCAAACGGAACTGCGGCTGGAGTGGCCGGGGCTGGTGGTGGAGTGGTAGGGTGGTACTGATCCATAGAGGAGGACCTTCCGTTACTCGACTCCGGTATCTGGAGAAGTAACAAACGATCATCAGTACTTGCAAAAATAAGGGAATTTTGCAGGACTGAAACAAAAGGAAAACGGAAAGCGCGCGGGTGTACTACCATGCAGTCTCGAATCCTTAACCTTAAACCTAAAGGGTCCACCAGGCTTCCGCTGCCTGGTTCGTCCCGAACCAAGAAATGGGACCGGGGAAGGGAGGATCGAAAGACTGCCCCATGTGGTCGGATCGTGGTAGCTCTGATCCATTTGTAAGACCCCCCCCCCCCCTCCCCAAACTGAACCGGGTTCAGGGAGGGGGGATCTTACTGCCCAAAGATGGCCACTAGTGCTTCTCGGATGGAAACGACCCACCCTCTCAAGCACTGAGTGGTCTCCTTGTCAGGCACGAGAATCACAACATCACATCAGAACGCACAGCGGAAGCAATCGAAATGAACAAAACCAGCTTACTGCTTATATTTACACATTTAAATAGGGCCGAAGCCTAATGTTTACAACCACTGCCTCAGGTGTTACATAGACTATAACAAAGACCCAAGGCTAGTCTTATACTCTAGGACTCACGTCTCGGAAGATAGGGGAGAGGCTGGAGTGTCCGATCGAGCCATCTCTAAGGCTGGTAACTCATCCTGCGGTGCGGGGGCTTCGCGCTGTCCCATCTCCTGTGATTGGTTATAAGAAATAACCGTTAGTCACAGAGCTAAGCAGAAAACACATCCTCTCCCCGGATCCATATTCAGGGGCGGGCTAAAGGACAGAAATAAATAGCTGAAGCACAGAAGAGGGTTAGCAGCAGTTACTCATATATATATAGACACATATATATATATATATCTAAAAATAGGGCCTCCCGCCCTACTATCCATAATCGCGCAGTATAGTAAATACACAACACTATCTCGCGCATTCTCGCACTCAGGTATTCAAACCTGTACACACACACAAGACCCTGTGGCGACACAGCTTAGACCGCTTTATTTCAAGCAGGGGAGCTAACCCCGCGGGCCTCACCGATGTGGTCGTCGGTGACAGTGGCCAGTCTTGCCACTTCTGAGTGTAGTCGTACCGTATCACTCAGGCCCTCCTGTATAACTTGGTGTACTAACTGGATGTGAGCAACATCCGGCGAACCGATTTTTAGGCCGACCAGCGGAGGCAAAACTGCAGGTTTGGAGTGGTGATAACCTGATGTGCACATCTCCCTGTCGCCATGAGTCGTCAACCCACCCGCACCGGTACGAACGGTCTGCGAGCGTGACCGACCCGCCACTTCCAAACAATCTTCAACTGCTTTAAATACAGAATAAGCGCTTTAAGACGTGCGACAACTTACTCAACCGGTCATACGACCTCTGACCGGGAGGCTCAGCGGTATGAGGGCTCCTTATTTGGGGCTAACCTGGGAGGAGGGGCTCAACTCCGGGTTTTCCCCAACTAAGGCCTCGCAGAAGGGAGGATAAGCACCGCTTGCTAGCGTAGGACCGAAGTTAGCGCTGAATTAGAAAGTGCAATATAAGCAGTAAAATAGGCCAGAAGCAGGGGGCCATAATATCAAGCAGTAAGATAGGCCAGAAGCAGGGGGCCATAATAACAGGACCAGTGCGAGACTGGAGAAATGAAAGTACTGAAAACAGTAAATAAGGACCAGTGCGGGACTGGAGAATTGAAAGTACTGAAAGCAGTAAATAAGGACCTGTGCGAGACTGGAGAAATGAAAGTACTGAAAGCAGTAAATAAGGACCAGTGCGAGACTGGAGAAATGAAAGTACTGAAAGCAGTAAATAAATAAAGGGTTAGTAGTCCAATCACTCCATAACAGGAAGCTTCAACGTCGACTCCGTTCTTAGGAGGAGGTTCTGCTTTCTCCCCGTTCATAGGGGTTCTACTCCATTTCGAGGAATTTATTTACGTTCCATGAGATTTAGTATTTTCCCTTTGCCGTGGATTTGTTCTTTTTATTATCTCGGCATTACTGCATTGCGGCGTCGGCCGCGATCTCGTCCCAATTTTCGCGTCGATATTTTAAAACCAATCGATTCCTTAGATCGATAAGCGTAATTTTATTATACCGCTAAAATACGCGTCGCGAGGACGCCGATTTATTCCGATGAATTTCGCACCCTTTCGGGCGTTTATTTTTGCTTGTAAAAGCTTTTGGAGGACCAAAATAATATGTCACACTCCCCAACTTTAATAGTAGTTGTAAAATATCCTTAATTAGAGCCTATGATTTTTGGGGATTTTTACGAATTCATTTGGGCTTTTTATTCCTTAAAATAAGCTTTATAAAGGGGTTTAAAATAGCAAATGTGCTCCTAAAACTCCCAAAAAATTTCAGGAGCTGCCCCTCAGAGTGGGACACATTTTTCATCTTGGAGATTTTTGCTGAAAAAGCCATGATTGTCCTCAGGAAAATCAAATAGGAAAGGGGGCTTTTGGGGTGCGGATAGTAGGAAGGAGAGGGGTTGCGGGTGCTGCACCGCGCGCCATACCGCGGCTCCCACAACGGATCTGCGGTGGATCCACTGTGGGGGGCACACAAGTGGAGGCGGGAGGCGGGAAACAAGGTAACAAGAGTCGCCCGATCTCCTGGGGGAGATCGTGCAGCTCCCGTTCGTTTAACGGGAGGTGGCCGGGCAGCGGCCGGCTGGGGCTGGCGCCGCCCCCGGTCGGTGCGCCGGGGGCCGGCGACCACTCCGGTGGTGGTCCGGCGGCCTGGCGCCGCCGGCTACCACCGGGAAATAGACAAAGAGAGGGGCGGGGGCGCGGGCGCAGCCTGCATGTGCCATGCAGGCTTGCTGCACCACCTTCCCCGCTGGGGAAGGCTTCCCCTGCCGCCCCTGGTCGGGGCGCAGGGGGAGGGGCAAACCTCAGGCGGGGGTCCGACTGCCTGACGCCGCCGGGCGCCGCCGGGGGTGGGGCTTTTCCCCGTACAGGAAACGGGAGGGAGGGGGAAAGCACGGGTGCCGCCGGGGGTGCGTCCTCCGCGGCCCGGTCGCCTCCTCTTCGTCGGCGCCAAGGTCCCCGAGTGGGGACCGACTCCCACCCCCCCCCCCCCCCCAGCGCCACCACCGGCGTTGGGGGTTTGGCTGCCACGGCCAGCCTCCACCCGAGCCTTACAAGGCTCGGGGTGGTGCTGGCGGCGCTCCGGCGACGGGGAGGGAGTCGGCCTGGCTCAGGGGAGTAGGAAGGAGGAGGGGGGATGTCTACCTGTAGGGGAGGTGGATCTCGGGAGGTGGAGCTCGGGAGGTGGAGCTCGGGAGGTGGAGCTCGGGAGGTGGAGGGTCGGCTGGCCATGGGAGAAGGAGTGGCGGCGGTTTGGGGTTGGGCAGAGCTCCGGCAGGGGGTTGGCTGGCAGGGGAGAAGGAGGAGGAGGAGGTTGAGAGGGGGGGGGGGGGGGGGTGGCACTCAGGGAGGGGCTGAGCCCCTCCTTATATAGGGGAGGGGGAGGCCTCCCCTCTCCTTCCTTTTAGCCCACGTGGCTAAAAGGAAGGGATGGGTGGGGGGAGATATTTTCTCCCCCCCCCCCCCCCCCCCCCCCCCCCTTTCTCTCTCCCGCCCCCTTGCCCCAATAGGGGGCTGCCTATCCTTGGGCAACCCCTTCCCTTGGGGGAGGGGCTTCTCTCTCTCCCCCACACCCTTTCTTTTCTTTTCTCAACAGATTTCAAGCTTGGGGGGGGGGGGGGGGGGGGGGGTGACTGAGGTCAACTTAGAGCGGGGTCCTTCTTGGTCCCGGGGTCCATCAAGATTTGTCGGGGCCGATGCCGGGCTTGTGTGCTTCTCATTTCGTGCGTTGCACTGAGGTGGTCTGCATAGTCCTAAAATGGCATACTCTTCATACGACCTCGGATCGAGGCGCAACGAATTCCGTTGCGCTTGTATCATTCATACGAGTCTAATGGAACTGACAGAAGTCAATTCGGAGTATGTTTGGCCACTATCCCACAATAGTGGGGTAGCGACGCACAACGATACTCAAAATGGTCGTTTTCTCTAAACGACCTCAGATCGAGGTGCAACGAATTCCGTTGCACTCGTATAGGTCACACGAGTCTAACGGGACTGACGGAAGTCAATTCGGAGTATATTTGGCCACTATCCCACTATAGTGTGGTGGCGGCGCACAACGATACTCAAAATGGTCGTTTTCTCTAAACAACCTCAGATCGAGGTGCAACGAATTCTGTTGCACTCGTATAGGTTACACGAGTCTAACGGGAGTGACGAAAGTCAATTCGGGATTCGTAGCACATAACCCCTCATCGGGTTATGTCTACCGTTCGGGATTACTTTTATTGGGCTCACTAGGGCCTAGTGACCCAATAAAAGTCGGGATGTTACACCCCTCCTATGAGCCGAGCTCAACAGGAGGTGAAGAAAGCTCAACACCTTTAGCTCGAGCTAAACTCGACCGAAGGTGGAGGGAGACTCAACACCTCTAGTCGAGCTGAACTCGACATGAGGTGGGGAATGGATCTTTCTCCACTAAACACCCCTCCTTTGAGCCGAGCTCAACTGGAGGTGGAGAAAGCTCAACACCTTAGGTCGAATTGAACTTGACCTGAGGTGGAGAAAAACACAACACCCTTAGTCAAGCCGAGCTCGACCTGAGGTGGAAGGCAAACATTTCTCCACTTAACAACCCTCCTGTGAGCCGAGCTCACCTGGAGGTGGAGAAAGCTCAACACCTTAGGTCGAATTGAACTCGACCTGCGGTGGAAGGCGAGAACTCCACACCTACCAGGGAGCCGAGCTCACCTAGAGGGGGAGGGAGCTCAACACCTACAAGGGAGCCTAGCTCACCGGGAGGGGGAGTGAACTCCACACCTACCAGGGAGCCGAGCTCACCTGGAGGGGGAGGGAACTAACAATTTCTTGAACTATCCGGGGGCGGAGAACCAGTCCACGTCCCAGGTGCTTACCTTCACCTAGAGGCGGAGGAACTCCACTATCTTATCAAAGCAACTGAGGCAGAGATCCAACCCACGTCTTAGGTGCTTACCTTCACCTAGAGGCGGAAGAACTCCACCACCTTATCAAACCAATTACCCTTTCTGAAATCTTGCCCGCAGTGAGTCGGCCCGATGAGCCTCCCATCTGCCGGCATTACTGAGCCCGGTGAATGGTCTCTAGTCGGGGATCTTACCGATTGGAGGCGGAATTACCCGTCCGCGTCCTAGGTGCTTTGCTTACCTGGAGACAGGGGAACTCACCGTCCTCCCAATCTAATGGGAGGCGGAGGTATCCACCTGCGTCGTAGGGGCTCAGCTTGCCCGGAGATAGAAGAACTCAACGCCCTCCTAAATCAGTTGGAGGAGGGAGTACCCATCCGCGTCCTAGGTGCTTTGCTTACCTGGAGACAGGGGAACTCACCGTCCTCCCAATCTAATGGGAGGTGGAGGTATCCACCAGCGTCCTAGGGGCTCAGCTTGCCTGGAGACAGAGGAACTCAGCGCCCTCCCAAATCAGTTGGAGGCGGGAGTATCCATCCGCGTCCTAGGTGCTTTGCTTACCTGGAGACAGGGGAACTCACCGTCCTCCCAATCTAATGGGAGGCGGAGGTATCCACCCGCGTCCTAGGGGCTCATCTTGCCTGGAGACAGAGGAACTCAGCGCCCTCCTAAATCAGTTGGAGGCGGGAGTACCCGTCCGCGTCCTAGGTGCTTTGCTTACCTGGAGACAGGGGAACTCACCGCCCTCCCAATCTAATGGGAGGCGGATGTATCCACCCGCGTCCTAGGGGCTCAGCTTGCCTGAAGACAGAGGAACTCAGCGCCCTCCTAAATCAGCTACCAAGTAGCAAGTCGACCCGATGAGTCTCCCATCTGCCGGCATAACCGAGCCCGGAGAATGGTCTCTAGTCGGGGATCTCATCATAGGTGTTACCTGGAACCTTTTACATTCATCATCGAGGTGTTACATTTTTATTACAACGCGTCTCTTTGGGCCTACTTGGTCACATGCACCTTGACCATCTCCTTCATTACTTCCTTCATCTTCTTTGTCTTCTTATTCCTTCTCTTTCTCCTGGTCCCTCCTGCTTCCCTGATCAACCTGGAGGCGGTGGACTTGTTCCTGAAACCGATCAGCGTAGCTTCCCAACGTCTCTCCATGCTTCTGTTGAATCAAGAACAGGGACCCCGTCCCCCTCCTCCCCTTCTCTTGTCGACGTGCGCGCTCTGTCTCCGCTGGGGATGGCGAGGTAAATATGGGTGCGGGTGGTGTCGAGCACTCGCTGTGAGGGGGGAGTGCGACCCGCAAGAGTTCCTGGATTGACTTCCTGAACTCCTCAACGTCACCTTTCTTCACTCACTCGCCGGCAGGGGTGAGTCCCCCAGCTCATCGCTTCCAGCCATGGGACTTGCCCAGAGCTTTCCGAACTAGCTGCATCCACGCTCACCGCACCATAATGTTGAAACCAGTAACCCGGTTTCGACGTTCGCAAGGGGAATGCAGCTAACCCTTACTTGACTTGAGCGAGACCCTTGACCAGTCATTAAGAGCCGAAGAACCTTGCCCTTGGAGAACACCTAAGTCCACAAATGGACCCCTTAAGCTGCAGTGTGGAGGTCCCACCACATACCCGGAAGCTCACAAGGAACTTCCCCTCCCAAGCCAATGCTGAGCCTGGGCACCTTGGAGGGCACTAAGGATCACCTCACCGTCCACCTTCAACGACAGGGGGAGGGGAGGGGTAGTGCTTGCTCACACGCGAGGGAGGGGGTAGAAACCAACCCTTCCCAAGGTGCCCATGGGGGTCTATTTATAGACTTCCCCCAAAACGGACTGCGAATAGCCAAAATGGTCTGCCAATAGCCTAGTTCCGCTATTTGAAAATACTACCCGCACCCCAATGAGCCGAGGTCACCCTGCCCGGGCGAGTGGACATCGGTCCACTCGCTAACCTGGCCGGACGGGTAGATGCCCAAGGGGCGGGCGAGTGGGGGAATCCTCCACTCGCCTAAGGGGTGGGTGTGTGGGGGTATCCCCCACTCACCCAAGGGCGGGCGAGTGGGGGTTTCCCCCACTCGGCCAAGGGGTGGGCGAGTGGGGGTATCCCCCACTCGCCCCGAGTTGGGGTATCCCCCACTCGGCCAAGGGGTGGGCGAGTGGGGGTATCCCCCACTCGCCCCGAGTTGGGGTATCCCCCACTTGCCCAAGGGCGTGCGAGTGGGGGTTTCCCCCACTCGCCCAAGGGGCGGGGGGTCTCCCCCTCTCGCCCAAGGGTGGGCGAGTGTGGGTTTCCCCAACTCGCCCAAGGGGTGGGCGAGTGGGGGCTTCCCCCACTCGCCTAAGGGATGGGCGAGTGGGGGTCTCCCCCACTCGCCCAAGGGGTGGGCGAGTGGGGGTTTCCCCAACTCGCCCAAGGGCGGGCGAGTGGGGAGTCCCCCACTCGCCCAAGGGGTGGGCGAGTGGGGGTTTCCCCCACTCGCCCAAGGGTGGGTGAGTGGAAAGACCCACCCCCCTCTTGCCCCGCTAACCCCTTCTTCCCTTCTCCAGCCTCGACCAGCTCTTGTTGCCTCTGAGCGATTACTCTACTTTCCTCGGCCACCTTTACTATCTCGACCTCATCCGCGCCGGGTTACACCAACTCGTAAAATATGAGGGTTGTACAGTCAGGCCTTCATTTGGAGACACTTTTGGCACTGGGAGAAGAAGGAGCTCTTGAGTTTTCCGGCGAGAACTCTCGGAAGATCTTCATCGGCCTTCAAGCTCCCCTTAGAGATCTCCCTCAGCATTCCAGTTTTGCTTCAAGGACTTGGTGAGGATCTCAGCGACTTGGAACCAGGCCGCTCCGCAGCGCTCCGCTCCAGGCCGCTTCGCTCCAGACCGCTCCGCCCAAAGCTGTCTCAGAGCACGCTTCACCACGCTGGGATCCCGAGGACTTAGCAAAATCTCTGTAATGAACGGTGGCATGTCACCCTCGAAAAACAACTCTCTGTAACTCACAACACTAGTGGATCATTCAGAACTGGGCTAGGCCCCGTGGTTTTTTCCCTTTTGGGGGGTTTTCCACGTAAAAATCCTGTTGTCTACTGTTGGTTCTCTTTTTGACTGTTTGCGTGTTCGACTCACTCTCGAGCTTAGGCGGTTCAGCTCGACCGGCCCAGGAGAGCGTTGAGCGACCCGCAACAGTTTGGCGCCGTCTGTGGGAACAAGCATTCCCGATTAGCTCTAAAAGTGATCTCTCTTAGAAACTGACAGTAATGGACATTCACCAGGCAATTTCAGACATAGGCAGTTCCACCTTCCCCGCACACTCGGGAAAAGGAGCGCCCGTCACGACACCTGTACTGCCCCAGTGGCTCGCCGCAGCTGGCCAGCAAGCATCTCTGGCGTCGGGGCAAGTTCCAAGCGATGACATACCTCAGCTAAGGCAATCCCCTCTATCAGGACGGGTCCTGGCATATCCAGTTCCCTCCTGGCTCAAGCTACCGCACCATAAAAAGTTCCACGGAGCAGAGGATCCGTATGAGCATGTCAACTACTTCTTGGCCGCAAGGGAGACACTTGGGCTTCCAGATCAAATCTACTGCAAGATCTTCCCAATGACACTTCGCGGCGACGCTCTCAACTGGTATCAGTCCCTGCCTGAGTGAATCATTCACAACTTCACCGAGCTATCTCAACTATTCACGGGATGGCACGAAGCACGTGCGCAGAGAATCAGAGAAGAGGCACAGATAGGGAGGGAGCTCGGGTTAGGCAGGACTCCCCATATAGGGCAGATGGAGCATGGCAAGCTCCAAGGAGACGTCATCGTAGAATCACTTGAAAAGGATCTTCGTGGAGGGTTGGATTTTGCCCTGCAAGCGAGCATTGGGAATCCAGCATTTTAATTATGAAGGGCATTGATAAGCCATTGCATCACATTCAACATCATGTTCATGGCAACTGTGATACATCTCAAGCTCCTTGGCGGGAACCTCAAGCTCAGGGCTTGCCATGCGGAGCTTCCAGACGGAACAACGATACCAACTATAAGGGACATCGTCCTCCCTGTCCACGTAGGGACACTTCCGAAACCAATCGAATACAACGTCCAATTCATCATCGCAGAAGCTGATTCACCATATGACGTGATATTTGAAAGCATCCTACTCGATACATTGCAACATGACACCTTCATGGCAAGGCGTATGACAAGCAAAGGGAAATCATCCAAAACTCGGTTCACAACCTCAGCACTGCAAAGGACCAGGTTCCTTGGATCGACCATAGGCCCTCTCAAAACCTGGATCGCAGGATACTTCGACCAGATAAGAGCCCCATGGACCCAGCACCGGTAGCAGAAGCTGATCTCCCATCGTCAACACATCGACGAAAACTTGAAACCGTGGGCCGAAAGAGAAAAGGACAACAACCGCCCGGAGAGGGCGGCTGGCCAAAAACTTGATACGTCCGAATATGGTTGCGTATTTTGTACGCAAGTGCACGTGCCGGTTCAAGTAATATAATGTGAGTTAAATATCGTTCCCACGGAGAGGTGTTAAACTTAGTGCTCGCAAATACCAGTTAAGTCCTTTCTTTAAATCCAAGTCAATCGAATACCATGATTTCAATTATGAAAGAAAATTATAAGTGACAAATTCAAATTAATAATAACTAATAGCTATTGAGAAAAATGCTTTTTTAATGATTAGGGAAAATAATCATGTGTTGTGATTTCCTAAATCTAGTGCAATGACTGTTAAAATGAAACTTTATAAAAATTGCGTAGTGAAATAATCTTGCAACGATTTTAATTTAGAAAACCGTACCTCTCGATATCGGATTCCCCTAATCCCTCATTTCCTCTGTCATCTCTAACTCGAGTGAAATAAAGAACCGCATAAGAAATAAAAATCTATGTTGCTAACGCCAAGAGGAAATCTCTTTCACCCTTCAAACGCTATATCGAACTTATGATACCCTTACGCAACTCATCTCTCGAATTATGGAGCGCAGTAGAAAAGCGAAACTTTGGCGAAAAGTTCCAAAATAAAGATCATAAGAACAATAAAAATCATTCACTAAACATTCTTAAAGGAAAATTAAAGCATAGTTATCATTACACAAGAAATAGTACTCTCACAACACAAGATTGCAGGAATTAGTTCATGTTTGAGGGAGAAAAACAAAATAAGGGATAGATCTTACTAAACATGATGAATATCAAGTAAATCTTCCATTCTTCGATGATTTAACAACGTTTCCTGCAGCCCTGACGGAATTCCTGGACTGGTTTTCTCCTTGGCCGAAAATCTCCTTCTCTTCTCTCTCTATTTTTCTCCCGTCCAAGTTCTCCTTTAGAATGGCTGAAAAATGTCCTTTTAAATCTCCTCCTTTCTCTCTCTAGGCGGGCCCCACTTTTGGTAAGTTTTAATTGCTGAAAAGATGCCTCATTTCCATCCGTAACCGCCGAAATCAAATTAATTTCGGATCTGAAAATTCTGTAACTGCCGACAAGTTATAACTTTTCGGCAGAAAAGTTGCAACTTTTAAAATCTGGAATTCTGCTTCTTAAAACTACCAGATATGTTATAACATTTTTCAGATTATGTTACAACATATTCCAATTTTTCAACAACACTTAGCCTTCGATCCTTGACTCGATTTCTTCACAAATCCTATCATAAAAATATTCAAAAATGAAAGTAATAATACTTTTGACTTCAAATAACAATTAACTTGACTTTCTCTATTTTTCATTCATAATTCTCATATATTTCCAACAAGAAGGATTAAAATAATGATGAAGATAACTTCTTTTTGAGAAGTTATCACCTGTACTGAGCCAATCGTGCAGTCCTCGAGGGGAGATGAACCAGAAAACTCGGATATACACCCCACTGAATGCATCCCGCCAGCATATTTTATCTGTGATCTACAAAAACAAGATCGTTAAGTGGCCAAGGCCGCTTCCTCACAACACGGGGGATCAATCCAAGTTTTGTGATTATCATAGGGGTCAGGGGCACCATACGAGGCAGTGCCTATGTTTTAAGGATGAAATCGAACGTCTCATCCAGTTGGAGCACCTCGCGGTCTTTCGCAAGACAACTTAAGGGCAAGCAGCTTGGGAAGGGGCAACTGAGGTCCAACCGTCGGAGTGATCGCCTCCTAAGCCGGACTGTCTCCCTCGGGGACTTGTAGCACTTTTTATCTCGTTTCTATTTCAGAATGTATCCACGCTTTTATTTCTAACAAAATAATTTCAGGTCCTTGCCCACTATGAGCGATCCTCAACGAATCTCCAAATGGTAAGACGACGACCTCCGATAAGATGGTGGCCAGCCCTCCACATCGAGAGCGAGCCTGCACCATCCGGCCGCTGAGGGTCTCCCCCCCCCCTCACGACCGTGCAGGAATCGCGTTTCCCCAACGAATCTCCAAATGGTAAGGCGACGACCTCCGATAAGATGGTGTCCAGCCCTCCACATCGAGAGCGAGCATGCGTCATCCGTCCGATGAGGGCCTGCCCCCCTCACGACCGTGCGAGAATCACGTTTCCCCAACGAATCTCCAAATGGTAAGGCGACGACCTCCGATAAGATGGTGGCCAGCCCTCCACATCGAGAGTGAGTCTGCGCCATCCGGACGCTGAGGGTCTGCCCCCCCCCCCCCCCCCCCCCCCCCCTCGCGACTGTGCGGGAACCACGTTTCCCCAACGAATCTCCAATGGCTTTCTCGGTACTGACTTCCTCTAAATTGAGGTCCTTCAAATTGAGGTCCTCCAAATTAAGGTTCTCCAAATTGAGGTCCTCCAAATTGAGGTCCTCCAATTTGAGGTCCTCCAAAGTGTGGGTCTCCATCATACTGACTTCTTTCATAACCACTACCTCCATATATGCCTCCTCCATATTCAGTTCCTTCGATTGATGAAGATCCTCCAAATAGTGGTTTTACAATATTTTTCTTCATAATGCCATTTTGTTTTTGCCGAAAATACCCCCTCTTTGGAGTTCCTTTGATGTTATCCAAATCTATCATCATGATATCGTGATCTTGTTTAGCGCTCTGAAGATCTAGTCTTCTCCTTTGATTTTCTGCTTTTAACTCCATGAGCGATTGGATAGAAGAATTATCGTTTGCTCGTTGTTCTTGCCCTTTCTTTAAAGCCTCTAAGATTTCTTCGTTTTTTTTAGTGTGGGCCTCAATATCATAACTCTTACTACTCAATTTTCTCCTCCTCTCCTTTTCTTGCTTTCTTCCATGAGGTCGATTAGGGGAAGTTGAGATCGGAGATTCTTCGTCACCAGTACCACTAGTATTCAAGTCATTGCTATCTGTATTTAAGTCTATACTTCTCCGTTGACTGGGAGATTCTTCATCACCAGTACCACTAGTGTTCATACCTTTTGTAGAGCCAGGCGTATCTATCCACTTCTCTGTATTTTGTAAGATGGACCAAACATGATCAAACAAGAAGCCTTTCTTCTCTTTTGGATCGTCGCCATATAAAATTTTTGCTTGATTTAGTTAGAAAAAATAAATTATTTTGAAACTCTTTCCCATAGCCTGTGCTCTTTTTGATTACTCCCGGTAACTGGGTCTTCTGAGACCTCTAGCCAAGCATAACATAATGCTTGATCTTCTTTGGGAGAGAATGTTAGCCCACGGTTGGCAGACATGATGTTCAAAATAAAGGAAGTAGGAGAGAGTGCTTGGAGAGAGTGCTTGATTTTGGAGATAGTGTGATGGGTACTTATAGAAGTCTTGGAATCCAATGCTGGGAAGAATTAAAATTAAAATAAAGGAATCCAATGCTGGGGATGCTGGGAATCCAATGCTGGGGAGAAGGAATCCAATGCTCCGAAATTGATGTTGATAGGATTGATGGGACAAAAGAGAGGTGTGAGTGGAGAAGGAATCCAATGCTGGGGAGAAGGAATCCAATGCTCCGAAATTGATGTTGATAGGATTGATGGGACAAAAGAGAGGTGTGAGTGGAGAAGGAATCCAATGCTGGGGAGAAGGAATCCAATGATGGGAATCTATATAAACGCCACTTTCGGATAGCCAAATATACTTTCAAAACAATATTTCCCTCGTTAAAATAAATGAACTATGGAGCAGGGTCATCCCATTTGCGATCTTCATCATCTTCAGATGATGAATTTGATCAAACTCTTCTCAAGTGGGAAGAAGACCTTAATGAATGGGAGAAAGAAGATGAAATTTTAGCACGTATGTATGCCTCCAACAATGCCATAATAGCAGCTCAACTTCAAGAGGAAGAACGACCCCGACGTAGAGGTTCAGTACCTGGCCATGTGGTAATCAATCGAGGGAGGATTGAAGGTAACACGAGACTTTGGAATGATTACTTCTCTGAGCACCCCACTTATGGGGAAACTTTTTTTCGAAGATTTCACATGCGAAAGAATCTTTTCCTTCGCATTGTCGCTGCAGTGCAGGAGCACGACAATTTCTTCGTTCAAAAGAAGGATGGTGTTGGTAAGCTTCGGCTATCAACAATACAAAAATTACAGCAGCATTTCGTATGTTAGCATACGGAACATTAGCTGATAATTGTGATGAATACATTCGAATTGGTGAGTCAACTGTGATTCAACGCTTGAAAAGATTTTGCAGGGCAATTGTACAATTGTACAAAGATGAATATTTGAGATATCGCAATGCAAATGATGTAACAAGATTACTACAGAAAGGTGAAGAACGAGGGTTTCCGGGGATGCTGGGAAGCCTAGATTGTATGCATTGGCAATGGAAGAATTGCCCAACAGCATGGGCAGGCCAATATTCAGGACGTCACGGTGGACCAACAATCATTCTCGAGGCAGTAGCATCATATGACCTATGGATATGGCATACATATTTTGGCTTACCGGGCTCTAACAATGATATCAATGTTCTGCAGTCATCCAATTTATTTGCAAACTTAGCACAAGGTATTACGCCTCCTACCAATTATACAATCTTGGGAAAAAATTATGATGTTGGTTATTACTTAGCCGACGGTATCTATCCGAAATGGTCAACACTAGTTCAAACTATTTCTCATACACAAGATAAAAAAAAAATAACACTTCGCAATGATGCAAGAAGCATGCCGAAAAGATGTAGAACGAGCATTTGACGTTCTTCAATCGCGTTTTGCAATTATTAAGGGGTCATGTCGTTTTTGGTATAAACACGTGTTGCACGATATCATGACTGCTTGCATTATAATGCACAATATGATTATCGAAGACGAGCGAGATGAAAATGAAGATGTCGATATTTCTCCGCCGCCGCCAACTCGGAATGTTGAAGAGATGGACACAAGTGAAGCCGAAAGATTTCGTCAATTCCTAAATCGGCATAAAAAAATCAGAGACAAAGATGCACATTTCGCACTTCAAGATGCCCTGATTGAATATTTATGGGCACGACATGGTAATGAAACAATGTAATTTGAAAAATTGTATGCATTTTAATTTGAATGTATTTTGATTTATGTGCAAGTTTATTTAGTAAAACGTATTCTCTTGCTCTTTGTATGAACAATAATAATTATAAAGTATTCAATATTAGTCTCGTTTTGTAGGTCTCGAAAAAATAAATTTATTGATATATTATATGTCATATTTGAAAAAATATATTGACGATTACGAGCAATATATTAAAATCAATGAGTTTTATAAATATACAAACTAAATAAAAAAAACATATTATATACAATAGAGGCGCTACATTTCTTCTCTCCGTCCTCTAAATTTAGAGGAGGAGAGAGAGAATCTCTAAATTTAGAGCCTAAAATGGCGGACGGTTGGAGCAAAACCGATCGATCGGTTGGAGTTGCTCTTAGGAAGAATCGCTCTGTCATGCCTGTCAATTCCATTTATTGAAAGCAGCAGTCTTTTCCATTTATTGGTGGAGTTCTACCAAAATATGAGCATTTTTATAGCGGCGGTGCCGCGCTCCAATTGGGGCGCGGCAGTGCCGCGCTACTGCGGCGTTCCAATTTGGGCGCGGCAGTGCGGCACTCTCTTGGGGCGTGCGTCGCGCTTCCTATCGGAACGCGGTCCGAGCCGTGTTCACCTCCGGTTCTGTGCACTCTCTCGCACCCTTTGTGCGTGCTCCACCGCGAGCAAGCTTTCGCACGGTATTTATCATCGTGCGCAAAATCTTAAAAGTAAAACTTTACCACCTCTCTCGCGGCCATGATATTTGCCCACGTCTAAGTAGTGACGATTCTCACTCGCAAAGGCCCCGAGAAGTTTTTCACTTCGACTCTGTAACCTTTTGGTGCAATTTATAGAGACGTTGAAAGTTTCAACTATGAAAACAACAACATAAAGAAAATGGGAGAATAAATAAGTCAAATATTCTCATTAACGCGCCCTTTATTAATCAATTCTAAGAATCAATATTGTCGGTATTAAATGAATATTTGTTATTCTTGAAAATAAAAATATTATAATTAAGCGCTTTAACAATTCAATATTCAGTATTTTTTGAATTAAGTATGTAAATCCGAGCGTTTTCGAATAAGCTGAAGGGATCGCGTCCGAGTGAGCACCTAGTTAGCCTGATAGTGTGAGGTGGTAATTTTTCCACTACAAAGCGCAGGGGCCGCCATAGGGAGCACACTCCCGCAATCTCATGAGGAGCGGTAGAAATTTTCGGACTATCGATTGCAAATCTCGGCCTCCAAAAACTGGGGGGCAACTGATATGGTTCCCCTAAAAGGGTTAAGGTTGATTCGGACCAAGTGTTTTCTCATCGCAGCCTCGCCAGGACCGCTCTACTGAGCGCGCTTCTGCTCCTGCACGATCCTCAAGAGCACTTGCGCTCCCGCCATCGGTGGAACTACATGGAGTCCTGGTTTGCCTTCGACCACCACAGCCACCGCCGCTCCTCCGGCCTCAGCTCCTTCGTCTCGGATCAGATCTCCGTGCAGTCACTGAGGACTGCATCACATACCTTAGCATCGAAAACACTGCCAACTATGTGCTCTGCTACCTCCCGGAGTTCTTCTATGATGAATTGAAGGGTGGTGCCCTCTGCTTAGTGTTCAAATTCATCCCCTCGCTCAAATCGTGCCCTTTGGGATTTGGATGTGCAAGGGTTTACCCTATACGCACCTCCGACCAGACGTCAATGCTCTGCTCCAGTGCCCCTCTCGTCATCTGCTTCAAGAAACAAACGATAAAAAAATGCTTATTCACGTAATGTTAAAAGAAAGCATTCCACCTCTGGATTTAAATTATGTATAGTTGGAGAGATTTAAGCTTTTCTCGGCAGCTATTACTATTTTATAGACCATCTGCATAGTGATCTTGTTGTTAGAGTAAGGAAGAATCAAACAATAACTCTTCCTCCTTTGGATTGACTTAAAACTTCAGAACTTTTACTCAATTTTTTGGGCGTGTTTGTTACTTCCTTGTCTACCGCAGAAATTTAAAAATATTTTTAACTAATTTTTGTTCCAAATGTACCCTAGAAATTTATTGTGCCCGGGTTGAGTGGAAATCCTAGTTCCGTCACTGGCTCCCGCTCGCTCCTGCCCCGCGGGAAGCGCCCTCGCGCTCCCGCTCGCTCCTGCACCGCGGGAAGCGCCCTCGCGTTCCCGCTCGCTCCTGCCCCGCGGGAAGCGCCCTCGCGCTCCCGCTCCGCGGAGAGCGCTTCCGCTCCCGCTCCGCCGAGGGTGCTTCCGCCCCCGCTCCGCCGAGAGCGCTTCCGCCCCCGCTCCACCGAGAGCGCTTCCGCTCAACGGAGAGCGCTTCCGCCCCCGCTCCGCCGAGAGCGCTTCCGCTCAACGGAGAGCGCTTCCGCTCCCGCTCCGCGCAGAGCGCTTCCGCTCCCGCTCCGCGCAGAGCGCTTCCGCTCCCTCTCCGCCGAGAACCCTTCCGCTCACTCCTGCTCCACGGAGCACGACGCTGTCATTCATCGCCGGCGGCAACCACCGCCACCACCAGAGAGGCTGCCCGGGCTGCCTAAGCTGCCCAGCGTGACCGAAGGGCAAACTCGTCATAAATACAAAGTTGACAATCCACGTGCCCCGAATCAAGCATCCTCATTCGCTTGTCCAAGAATCGGCATGGCGCAGTTACCAGAACGCCCCCCTTAAAAACTATAAAAGGAGAGTCAGGTCTTCATTTGGAGACACTTTTGGCACTGGGAGAAGAAGGAACTATTGAGTTTTCCGGCGAGAACTCTCGGAAGATCTTCATCGGCCTTCAAGCTCCCCTTAGAGATCTCCCTCAGCATTCCAGTTTTGCTTCAAGGACTTGGGGAGGATCTCAGCGACTTGGATCCAGGCCGCTCCGCAGCGCTCCGCTCCAGGCCGCTCCGCTCCAGGCCGCTCCACAACGCTCCGCTCCAGGCCGCTCCGCCCAAAGCTTTCTCAGAGCACGCTTCACCACGCTCGGCCCCCGAGGACTTATCAAAATCTCTGTAACGAGCGGTGACATGTCACCCTCGAAAAACAACTCTCTGTAACTCACAACACTAGTGGATCATTCAGAACCGGGCTAGGCCCCGTGATTTTTTCCCCTTTTTGGGGTTTTCCACGTAAAAACCTGCTGTCTATTGTTAGTTCTCTTTTTGACTGTTTGCGCGTTCAGCTCACTCTCGAGCTAAGGCGGTTCAGCTCGACCGGCCCAGGAGAGCGTTGAACGACCTGCAACAGTCATGATAAGTAGTTGCTCTATCATGACACTTTTCTAAAAAAACGTCGCGAAAGATTTTCATCCTACCATTACTTTTCTTAACCAACGTCACCAAAGTCAAAACTGTACAATAACGTTTTTTTTTCCAAAAAAACTTCGCAAAGTAATATATTTTAAAAAACAATGAAAACCAATTGAGATAATACTTCTCAAATAATCTAAATACTAATCAAAACTCAACTAAATATTTAAAATCTCAAAATCTTATATATTACCATAAATATTATTTATTATAAAAATATATACTTTTGACAAATATTCTAATTATTTTAAGAGTGATATTAGTAGATATTGAGAGGATTGATCAACACGCATAATAGACAACACATAAAAATGCATCATAATGGAAACAATGAAGGGAAGAACGTCATATTCATCATTTTTAACTAATGAGAACAACATACTACACTAACAAAAAACTATAATCTAATTGTAAAAAATATTGTTATATTACATATCAAATCTAACAAGTAAAAAAATTGCAAAATTAAAATGTCAGCAAAATATCCAAAACATTTGTGACTTTCACAAACATGACATTATTTATCATAAGAGGAGATGAGTAAAGTCTTCATTTTGGGGATTAATGGATCGTCCGTTGAAATTTCACATCTTGATGAGGATTGCACCTCATCTTGGTGAGGATTTCTTGGCCTTCTCAAGTGCAACGTTCTCATACTGTAAGGAAAAAAAATAACGTCATTAGTTAAAACAAAAATATAATATAAATTTTTAACCAAAAGCTTAATAGAATTTGTAACTGGGTAAATATGGTCTCACAGAGGAACTCACAACTCCTCCATCAAGAAATTTGATACAATAATGGTCAAGTACATATGCATCTTCTGCCCAATGCTAATACCAATCCCAAATAACTATAATCTTTAACTACATAATAAGATACCTCAAGTGTAATTCTAAGTTAAAACAATAAATTACCATGAGAAACACATTACAAGCTGCGGTCAAGTTTAATCTCACCCCTCCTGCGACGTCAACAAAACTTGACAAATTTTAAAAATTTGAAGTAAAAATTGGCAGAGGACATAATTAATTGGTGGCTGAAACCTCAAAATCAAACACAACCAAAAAGATGATTCATTTTTCCTCCTTGAGGAGAGATGCTCAGCCGAGCTCACCTCCAAGTGGATGTGTTAGCTTCCTGCGAGCAAGAAACCAAACGTCCACTTTCGACGAGCACGAAAACACAAGATCTGCAGCTAACAAGGTAGATTGCTGGAGATTTGCTCTTGGCAATCTCAGGAAAAGAAAGTTAGATGGGAAGATCTGCCATGAGAAGTTCTTACGTTGAAGGGGTAAACACAGAAAGCGGAGGTTCTCAGTGTCACGGATGGACCTCCAGATGCACGAGCGATGGAGAGCAGTGTCGGGAGGAGCGGCGACGTGAAACCCTACAAGTGGCGGGAGGAAGAGGAAATGGAGCGGCGGGATGCTCTACGAAACTCGAGTGAGACTTTTCACCGGTCACGGTGTAACGCCCCCAATATTTCGACGTTTAGCAAATTTGGGGCGTGGTCTGCGATTAGGAGCTTTGGGGGTGCAAGTAGAGAGCTTGGTGTGCGAATAGCCAAGTGGTGTGCGGATATCAATTTCAATTTAGGGTTTTAATAAAAACCCCAAAGCCCACCCCCCCTCTCCCGATCGCTCCCTCTCTCTCATTTTCGCTCAGGCCGCCGCACAGGGAAGTCTATCTCTCCCCTCCTGATCTCTCCCTTTCGCTCTTTCGCCTAGGGCTGCTGCGGATCCCTAGTCGCGAGCCTCCGTCGGGGCTTCCCCCTCTCTGTGTGTGTGCCATCGAGGAAGGAGAAAATAGGTGGAGCCACCCTAGTCCTTCCTGCTCGCCGCTCTCGACCCCTAGATCGCCCGTCGCGCCGAGAAGCTCGTCGCCCCCCCTACTTCCCTGTTGTCGGTCGTAAGAGAGACAGAGGGAAACCGCTTGCTATCGTGTCTTTCCATCCCCGACCTTTGGGCTCACGACTCGCAGCCATCGTCTTTGTCCAAACTGAGAGGAGGGCAAGCTCTGTGTGAGTGGCTAAGGAAGAAGAGCCTTTGGCGACCCCTTGTCGTGAAGAGGATGACGACCAAGGCTTTGTCGTGGGAAAGTTGATCATGACTTTCCGAGAACCGCTGCAGAAAGTCTATGCAAAGCTCAAATCATCGAGTGGAGGCCAAGTTCGTGAAAGTTCTAATGGATCCATAATGCACGTCAAGGGTAACGATTCTCTTTACCCTCACTTGGACATGTTCTAATCCGTTCCGTGCATCGTTGAGGCCCCTACCCAAAAGGGTGAGGTCGTGGCCTCCGACGGGTCGATTTGTGTTATCCCCGTCAAATCTTGCATTCATGTAGAGTCCATGCGTGAAATGGACGTAGGCGCGCTGTGTGAAGCCCATCCGAGACAGTTCGTCCGGATTGGTGATGCTTTTTGATATTGTGCGTGCCGGGGGGAAACTCCGTGTTGATATCCTGTTTCGTAAGACTAGAGAATGCTACTGCATGCGCAGCAACGCCTGGGGGTGTGCCCCGGGAAGCACCCGATGTTAGAAGCGGAAAAGGAGTTATGTTTACTGTCGCTGGCGATATTGAATATCGCTAGGCGACAGCTCCCAGACTTAGTTCTGGTGATTTTGTTGTGCCCACCTGTTGAGAGGACTTGAGGCCTGTGTGCCCGACCTGTGAGGGTGTCCTGGTGGATGACTTAGCGGCCCGTAGGGCCGGCTAATTTAGAATACCTGGGTTGAGGGGACGCCATACCCGCTCTTCGTGTTGTACAACGAGAGCTGTGAACAACGGGCATTTGGCGAACCTGAAACCGCACCATTGCAGCACCTGACTAGTAAGGCTCGTACAGTACGTCAGGAGGCAATGGGAAAGAGTCTTCGGACTACGGATTATTCACAATTAAAGTACGGGAGCGCCCTGGTATTCGGGCCAACGGCTTTAGCCTCGAAGGGCAAAGCCATCAAGAGTGGATGGTGGTGGAAGGCGGAGTACACCAAAGAGTGCCTGAGAGCACGGGACGTGGGGGCCATTCCCACGTTTGTGATGTTGCATATGTATGAACCGTTGTGGACTTTGCTAGTCGCACTATTATATATATATGTTGTTGAGGCTGTTTTGCAGGGATGGTTAGAACTGCCACCCCCTCGAAGGGGTGGGTCGTTATAATTTGGTCAGCTTTAGCTGACCGTTGCCCTGTTTTGCCACCGTTTTTGGTGGGCTTGTTGTACAGGTGCTGGACCGAGCGGGAACATAGCGGGATCTTAGTGGGCTGAAGCCCTTGTGATGCTGCGGCCCTTGAAGGCCTTTTGATGTCCTTTGCTTTTCATGTATGGCCGGCCTGCGCGCCGATGTTGGTAAACTGTAAGGCCGTCGTGCCTCTTTTGTTGTGTAAAACCTTTTATTCCTATTATTAGAAGTGGACATACCCGGGTACGGGTTTTGGGGTTTATCCGGTCTCTCTCTCTTTTGCTTCCGCATAGAATGCTCTGAGTTAGGTTCGTTGTTTAGTGTCATTTGGTATTTCAATTAAGTGACGTTCCCGTTTGTTTGGTAGTTGAATGACTTTAATTAAGGGTAGCTAATCACCTAGAGGGGGGGGGGGGGGGGGGGGGCGAATAGGTTATTTAAAAACTATTACGATTCTTGACTATAATCGAGATAAAACTGATCAGAGCTTTCAAGAAATAAAGATATACACAGAAAAGAACACACAGAATTTTTATAGTGGTTCCCCGTATCTTGGGTAATCCACTTTCCCCCTTCTCCCCTTCTAGCAGTGTGCTAGATAGAGGTTATAACTCCTCCAGATCTCAGACCACAAACAGGTCTTACAGCTCAGATCACAACTGATCTTACAGTCTCAGATCCACAGATCTTATTAACTCAGATCAAACAGATCCTACCTCAGCCTTTATAACTAGGCCTACAGCTCAGATTCACCCATGAATCTTACAACTCAGATCACACCTTATCCTACAACTCAGATCCTTGACAGATCCTACACTCAGATTTGACAACTCAGATCCTACAGAAATTTATAAATGGGATTACAAATACTTAGACTCAGATACGAGATTGTTGAGCCTTCTTGATCTATCTGAATGATCAGACAGAAATCTTCAGTAGAACAGCAGCAGCAAATGATCTTCTTGATTCGACAGGCTGTGATGACTGTTCTTCTTCCTGGGAAGACAGATTTTTCCTTCTTGATCTTCTTCTTTCAGAGAGAGGTATCAGCACAAGATTGTTGAATGAGATCTTCAATTTAGAATGGTTCTGAAAAGGAAGACAACTTCTCCAGATTCTATCTCAAACTTTCTCTCAAAATGATGGAGACGATAATTGCTTTTGAGAAGATAGGAAAACTTTTCTAACTTCACTTTTTTTCACTTCATAACTTGAATTAACTACACAACCCATAGGTCATGCCTTCTATTTATAGCCCGCCAACTGCAATGTCTGTTACGCTTCTCCACGTCAGCATGACGTTACGTCTTCAACGGTCTTTAATGAAAACAAAAGCTCAGCTAGCTGTGAAAGATATTCCTCAGTTCAGAGTATTTGTAGAAGAGGCGTTGAGCACTTAACATCTCTATCGACGCTTTTCCAGTTAGGCGTCGAGCGATATTTAGACGCTTGACGCATACTCCTTAGACTGAAGCTCTCGACTCCTCCTTCTCAGGCGTTGAGCAAACATCACTTAGTCGACGCTTTTTATCTGAAGAAGTTGAGCAACATCCAGGGGCTCGACGCTTCTTAACTAATCCTTCATATCTCGACACTTCTGGTTGGCGTTGAGCTGACTGAAGTTAAGTCGACACTTCTCTTTCCAAGGCGTCGAGCGACACAACTTGGCTCGACGCTTTCAAAATTGATCTCAGAACTTCAGCGGCGACCTAGTCTATTTGAGTAGTAGACATGAGTCAACACTTCTGGGTCACAGACGTCGAGCGATGTATGATGTCTCGACGCTTGTGAACTTGAATGAATTCCATGAACTTTTTGCCTGACCTGATCTCCTGCACATTGATTCTAGAGAGTATATCAAATACATTCTGAGATATATCTTTGACTTATGAATGGACTTCTCCAAATCAAAGACATTGTGGGCAATGATCCCAACAATCTCCCCCTATTTGAAGAAGTCATAATCTCAGTCAATGATATATCTCTCTTTTCAAAGATAAACAATGTGTTCTAAACTCTATACAGATAATCAAAATAAAGAGTATCAAACTTTATAACATTAGATTACCAAAACATTCTATCCACAAAAATTATCTCAGACATGGTTTCTTATATAAGCATAAAAACATAGGCAATTCAGAATAAGATGTCATGAAGAGAGACAAAATCACATCACAGACATATGTATATATATGAACATGAAGAATAGTTCACACTGGGAATTCATCAAGAGTGTTAAAAAAAATATATCAATTACATTCTTCTGAAAGTGAAAAGTAAAGATTAAATTTCTAAAGCTGTCCAGGATCCTTGAATTCTATTCCTCTTTTTGCTCTTTTGGAGAGAGCTTCAGCAACTTCCTTTTTCCTCTTAAAATAGCCAAATGGCTTTGGGAAGTATCTGATTGGCTCCATTTCTCCTGCCTAGACCTTCCCAGCCATTTTGTCAGCCTTGAATTTGATCTTTAGTTCCTCTTGATCCTTATGCTTTAACCATTCAGCTTCAGAATACCACTTTCCTCTTTCCTCTGGGTTATTTTTCACAGCTTCCCATGCTGATAGAATCAATTCTCTGGAAGAGGGAGACCAATGTTCAAAATCAACTCTTGATTGAACCTCTTCTCTGAACTTTCTTTTACATGATTCTACTTGCTCACTAGTAAAATTTTCTCTTTTACTTTTATTCTCAGGACTATACATTTTAGCAATCTGTTTTTGAACCTGAGTAAGAGAGGCTGGCCTTGTATCAGAGACTTGATCATTCTCATAGTCTATGGGAGGATATCCAAGAGTTTCTCTTATAGAGTTTGAGGTCCACATAGCATGTTCAGAACTAGCTTGAATCATTGACCTCTCCCCCTTTAGGACTTCTTCAACAATGTGTTCTCTCAAAGTATTCTTCTGAAATCTGACCTGACCTTCCAAGTGATTAATCCCACTTTCAATGGTTTTCTTCACTTTGAAAAGATGATCATCTATAGTATCTGCATGCAACTTTGCTTGATCTTGTAGAACTGTAGAGCTCTCATCAATTTTAGCCAAGATATCAGCATTCTGCTGTTGCATTCTAGCTTCAATCTTATTTGTACCTGTTAAGATTTGTGCTACCTGTTCTTTATACAGAACTTGCATATTGCTACTTAGTATTTCTTGGTTTGTCTGAACATCATCCACCGTCTTTGTAATTCCAGCTTGAGATTCTTTAATAACCTTTGATGTTTCTTTGATTACATCAAGCTGTTCAGTTGTATAATCTACTGAAACACCAGCTCTCTTAAAGAACTTTACCATCTCCTTTCTCAATGCAGATATCTGATGATTGACTTCAAATCTAACCAATTTCAGTTGGAAATCTACTTCATTTTTCATTTTTGTATTATTTTCCTCAATATATTGTTCTAATAATCTTCTTTGATTATTCAGCAACACCTCCAGCTGAGGTAGAATAGGACTAAGATCCACATGGATTTCTTTTTCCATTTCAACACCTTTGCTGCTCTCTTCTCCGATTAAGGAATCATCTCTCTGGCTCATATGGGAGCTAGAGGATTCTATCTTGATAATCTTCTCAGCAGATTTCTTTGGTGCTTCAGGTTCTTCTTCTACTTCCATAGCATTTATTTCAGAATTCTCTTTAGCAGGAATCTCAGCCTGAGGCTCCCCCTCAAATGGTGCATTACCTTCAGCTAGAAATTCAACTTGAGGCTCCTCCTCAGTCTCTACATTGATCAGATCAATTTTATTTTGAAGAGGATTCTCATCCTGACCCTCCCCCTCAACTGCTACCTTGCTCATTTCATCATTTTTTCTGAGCAGGAATCTCATCTTGTGTCTCTTTCTCATTTAGAAAAACCCCTTCAAGTCTAGCAGGGGATACATGAAGACTTCCTCTTTCTTCTTCTCCTTTCTCACTCTCATCCTTTGGAGTATCAGGAGAACTGTCCCTTGTATTGTTCCCTTCTTCATCTTCAGATGTTGTAAGGTTTGGATCATGAATTGGAGTGGATCTAGATTTTCTTTTGGAGGAGGATGAGCTGGATGAGCTTGAAGAGCTTGAAGAAGCCTTCTTCTTCTTTTGCTTCTTTGCTTTCTTCTGCTTGGGAGAAGGATCTGCTGGAGGAGGATTAGATAAAATTCTGTCCCATCTCTCTATCATTCTCATATCCATTTTCTTCATGTGGTTTATCTTTGATCCAGGTTTATTATTCAAGGAGTCAGGAGAGACTTTTACTAAATATAAGGAAATATCCTACCCACATTGGGTACTTGGATACATTCAACTATCCTATCAAACACAACTCTTCCCCAGTCTGTTCTCAGAGAATGAATAATCCTTGTTAGTAGAATAAACATTTTTCTAGAAACTTTGTCAAGTGATCCACTCTTGCACAGCAGTCCCTTTCCTATAACATCTGTTATCAATTTACCTTTTGAATTCATTCCCTTTCTCTGAATACTTCCAGTGATTTCTCGTGACGTCTCAATTCCGCACCAAATTTGTGCTAATCTAATCTGTTCAGAGGTCACCTCTTCTTCTTCTGCATTCCTTTTTAACCTAGGCAATTCTAGTGCCTTAGCTAGTCTAGAAGGAGTTATTTTAATCTTCTTACCATTCACACTGGACTTAATCTTTGAGTTGACGGAGTCTATTACTATGTTAGAGTATAGCTCTAATACCTCTCGTTTCCAGATGAGAGTTGATTCAGACAGTACAAATTCCAGTCCGGCATTGTAGATTAATTCGATTGTTGATTTTATATCCACAGAAGCTGATTGGAATCCATTTCGAATAAGTTCACTTCCCTCATAGAGATACTCATTGCTTTTGGGAGGCATTGTTGTTGATGAACAGAGAGAGAGAGAGAATTGATGGAGTGATTTTCTAGGGCAGACAATTTCGAACTTAGAGAACTAGGGCACTAACGAAGTGTCTTCCCTATTTATAGAAATTCTAGTTCAAGAAGATGAATAGCCGCGCGCCTAACTTGTTTGACAAGATTGATCTAGTGGTTTAAATTAACCCCGTCGAGATGGCCTAGCTATGTTTGCATAAGCGTTGAGATCGCTCGACGCCATATATCTTCAGTCGACGCCAGGTGTCTTCTCGACGCCAGATATTGCCTCGACGCCAGATACTTTCTCTCGACGCCAGGTGATTTCTCTCGACGCCATGTATCTTCTTTCGACGCCAGATAACTTCTTCACTCACCTTATAGGTCTCAATCATTATTTTCATTTATTTAATTCAAAATAGCTTTAATCCATTTTTAACATACCTAATTCAATTTTAAAATTATTGAATTTAGTTTCATCCAAGGGTTTAGTAAATATGTCAGCAACCTGTTTTTCGGTTGGAACATATTCAATTGAGATATCTCCATTTTCTACATGTTCTCTAATGAAATGGTATCTTATTTCTATATGCTTAGTTCTGCTATGTGATACTGGATTGTTGGCTATAGCAATTGCACTAGTTGAATCACAAAATATAGGAGATTTACTTAGCTGAACTTTATAATCTTGGAGTTGGTGTTGAATCCATAGTAGCTGAGCACAACAGTTTCCAGCTGAAATGTATTCAGATTCTGCTGTTGAAATAGCCACACTTGTCTGCTTCCTGCTACTCCAAGATATTAGTCTTTTGCCAAGAAATTGACATGTACCAGATGTACTCTTTCTATCCTCCTTGCATCCTGCAAAATCAGCATCTGAAAAGCTAATTAGTTCAAAATCATTGCTTCTAGGATACCAAAGGCCAAGATCAAGAGTGCCCTTCAGATATCTCAGGATTCTTTTGACAGCAGTGTAGTGAGATTCTTTAGGGTTCACTTGATATCTAGCACACACACATATTGAAAACATAATGTCTGGTCTGCTAGCAGTTAGGTAGAGCAATGAGCCAATGATGCCTCTGTACAAGGCTTCATCAATGGGTTTCCCTTTTTCATCCTTGTCCAGTGACATATTTGCTGCCATTGGTGTCTTCATTATAGTGGAATTTTCCATTCCAAACTTCTTAATAATTTCTTTTGTGTACTTGGTCTGAGAAATGAAAATTCCCTCCTCAGACTGTTTCACTTGTAGTCCTAAGAAGTATTTAAGCTCACCCATACTGCTCATTTCAAATTTCCCTTGCATAAGGTTTGCAAATCTTTTGCAAAGGTTATTATCAGTGGAGCCAAATATTATATCATCTACATATATTTGTACTAAAATAATGTGACCTTTAACTATCCTGTGAAACAATGTCTTATCTATTTTTCCTCTTGAGAATTTGTTCTCAATAAGAAATCTAGATAATGTTTCATACCAAGCTCTAGGTGCCTGTTTCAGACCATACAGTGCTTTTAATAATAGATAAACATGATTTGGATGAGTAGAGTCAATAAAACCTGGGGGTTGTTCAACATATACTTCCTCCAATATTGTTCCATTTAGAAATGCTGACTTTACATCCATTTGATAGACTATGAAACCAGTGTGAGCTGCAAATGCTAGGAATAGCCTGATTGCCTCCAATCTTGCCACAGGGGCAAATACTTGATCAAAATCTATGCCTTCCTCCTGTCTATATCCTTGGGCAACCAACCTAGCTTTGTTTTTGATGATTACACCATTTTCATCAAGCTTATTCCTGAATACCCATTTGGTCCCTATGACTTTGTGTTTCTTTGGTCTTGGGACCAATATCCAGACCTTGCATCTTTCAAATTGATTTAGCTCTTCTTGCATAGCTGATATCCAAGAAGTGTCCTTATTTGCTTCATCAAACTTCTTAGGTTCTATTTTGGAAAGAAAGCTGTGATGCAAAGCCTCATGTATTGAGTTTCCTCTTCTGGTTTGCACTCCATCATTTGGATTTCCTATGATCTGTTCTTTTGGATGGTCTTTCAGATGTTTGGTAGCGTTCCTCCACCTTTCGTTTTCCCTTTGAAATTCGGATGCTTCTGTTTGAGTGGGTTCTTCTAGGGGTTCTGGATGAAGTGGTTCTTCAACAGCAATAGGTTCTTCATAATTGTCTTCAACTTGAAGTTCATCTTCTCTAGTTACAATTGTAGTCTCATTATTTTCTTCATTATTTTCATTTTGATGTTCATTGATATTCATCTCCTTCAATTTCTGTGTAGAACCTGCACAACTAGATAAACTTCCCAAATCCTCATAAATAAGGCTAGTTTCATCAAATACAACATGTACAGATTCTTCTATTCTATTAGACTCTTTGTTGAAGATTCTATAGGCTCTACTTTGAGAGTTATACCCAACAAAGATTGCTTCATTTGCTTTTTCAGCAAATTTAGTGAGATGGTGCTTTCCATTGTTTAATACAAAACATTTACTACCAAATATTTTAAAATAGGCTAATGTGGGTTTTCTACCTTTCAATAACTCATATGGGGTCTTATCCAGTCTTTTGTTTATAAGAGCCCTATTCTGCACATGACATGCTGTGTTTATAGCTTCAGCCCAAAAGTACTCAGGAAGAGAGGAATCACTCAGCATACTCCTGCTAGCTTCAATAAGGGTTCTATTTCTTCTCTCAACAACTCCATTTTGTTGAGGTGTTCTAGGTGATGAGAACTCTTGAGAAATTCCTAGATTCTCACAAAATTTGGTCATTGCACCAGACTGAAATTCAGTCCCATGATCACTTCTAATCTTGGCTATAGAATTTCCTATTTCATTAGTGATTTTCCTAACAAAACTGGTGAGTATTTCTAAAGTGTCTGACTTATGTTTGAGGAAGAATACCCAAGTGAATCTAGAGTAATCATCAACTATTACAAGAGTGTATGACTTTCCTCCTAAGCTATGGATTGACATTGGTCCAAATAGATCCATGTGAAGTAGATATAGACATCTAATGGAATCCCTCTCACCAATTGGTTTGAATGATGACTTTGTCTGCTTACCCATTTGACAAGCATGGCAAGGACTTTCCTGCACACACTTCCACTTAGGCCCAGCTCTCACTAGATCTTTTGAAATAAGTTTATTTATAGTCTTATAGTTTATGTGAGCTAACCTTTTGTGCCATTGAACACTACCAAAAATTTTATTTTCTGCTACTAAACATATGGAGTTAACTTGATCAGAACATATAAAGTTTAAGCAGTAAATGTTGCCACTCATAGTGCCTGAGAGAATTATCTCATTCTCTTTCTTAATCAGACACTCATCCTTGTGGAATGAAATGTCATACCCAATATCACATAATTGACTTATGCTAATGAGATTGTGTTGCAATCCATCAACATGAGCAACTTTGGTGATGGTGACAATCCCATTTGAAATATTGCCATAACCTTTAGTTTTACCTCTTTCAGACCCTCCAAAGATAACCTTTGGTCCATTCCTTACAGTAGTGTAATCATTCAGCAAACTTTTTGTTCCATTCATATGCATAGAGCACCCACTGTCCAAGTACCAGATTGGAAATTGATTGGTCTTTGGACAACCCTTTATATCAGTAGTTGTCTCCTGATTTTCTTGATCACTCAATGCCATGAGTCCTGCATTTTCTTTTTCATCCTCTTCACTATCAGAACTTGATAGTGGGGCTTTTATCATAGGTCTATCATTTAGACTGTCTTTATTTTCATTGACAGCCATCAGAGCTATGAGTGCCTCCTCACTATCTGAGTCTGATGACTGAGATTCACTATCACTAAGAGTGACCTTGCCCTTTTTGGCTATTAGACTCTTCTCAAGTCTTTTGTCAGATTTGTACTTTCTTTCATCAGATTTCTTATTGTTCTTTCTCTTTGAAGGACAATCAGCAATCATGTGTCCTGATTTCCTGCAACCAAAACACACAATTTCTTCTGAATTAATTTTATTGTGTTTAGAATTGTACCTGTCCTTCTTGGAGTCTTGTTTGAATCCCTCTGACAAATTTGAATGCTTCTTAGATTTGGATAATTGAGAGGGTCTAGTTTTCCAGTGTTGTTTTCTCCTCAACATTCTTTTTAGTTGTTTGGTAAAGAGTGCCAATTCACCATTTGATATTTCAGAATCAGAATTACTGGTTTCTGATTCTTCTGATTCAGATGGAATCCTGGGAGATAATACCATTCTTTCTTTGCTTTTCTTTGAACTTTCTGCTTTCAAGGCAATAGGATTTTCCCTGTTGTGTCCTTCCTCAGCTTTTCTGGTATTCAGATGAAGTTCATGAGAAAGTAGTTTCCCATATAAGTTTTGTGGCTGAATGTTTCCCAGATTTCCCATTTCTCTGATTGCACAGATCTTGATATCCCATTCTTTGTTCAGTGATCTTAAGAACTTATCATTCAGCTCATAATCTGAGAAAGTTCTTCCATAAGTCTTTAGGCCATTTACAATCTTGAAGAATTTTTCATAGCATATTGCTATTGAGTCTTTCTTGTCTTATCTGAAGGCTTCATATTACTGATTTAGAAGTGACTTCCTGTCATCTCTGACTTCTTCAGTCCCTTCCATATAGACAATAAGAGATTCCCACATTTCTTTGGCAGTTTTGCAATGGACTAAATTTTGGAAGGTTGAATCTTCAATAGCACTAACAATGATGTTCTGAGCTCTCTTGTCCATAGAGGCCAGGATCACTTCATCTTTGGTCATCTCTGAATAAGTTTTAGGAGTCTTAATATTTCCATCTGTAAGTGAAACTTTCATAGGAACAAAAGGTCCCTCTAGAACTGTTATGTAAATCCTAGGATCAGATGCTTCCATGAAAAGTCTGACTCTTTCTTTCCAAATACCAAAGTTTTCTTTTCTGCAGATGGGAAGCTTCATAGATGTGAATTCTTTGCTTCCTTCTGTATTAGCCATCATGACTTTAGAAATCTACCCTTAGGAGGATCTTGTTCAGGCTGTTAAACCTTTTCTTGAACAACCTACCTCTGATACCACTTGAAAGACTTTAATTAAGGGTAGCTAATCACCTAGAGGGGGGGTGAATAGGTTATTTAAAAACTATTACGATTCTTGACTATAATCGAGATAAAACTGATCAGAGCTTTCAAGAAATAATGATATACACAGAAAAGAACACACATAATTTTTATAGTGGTTCCCCGTATCTTGGGTCGTCCACTTTCCCCCTTCTCCCCTTCTAGCAGTGTGCTAGATAGAGGTTATAACTCCTCCAAATCTCAGACCACAAACAGGTCTTACAGCTCAGATCACAACTGATCTTACAGTCTCAGATCCACAGATCTTACTAACTCAGATCAAACAGATCCTACCTCAGCCTTTATAACTAGGCCTACAGCTCAGATTCTCCCCTAAATCTTACAACTCAGATCACACCTGATCCTACAACTCAGATCCTTGACAGATCCTACACTCAGATCTGACAACTCAGATCCTACAGAAATTTATAAAGGGGATTACAAATACTTAGACTCAGATACGAGATTGTTGAGCCTTCTTGATCTATCTGAATGATCAGACAGAAATCTTCAGTAGAACAGCAGCAGCAAATGATCTTCTTGATTCGACATGCTATGATGACTGTTCTTCTTCCTGGGAAGACAGATTCTTCCTTCTTGATCTTCTTCTTTCAGAGAGAGGTATCAGCACAAGATTGCTGAATGAGATCTTCAATTTAGAATGGTTCTGAAAGGGAAGACAACTTCTCCAGATTCTATCTCAAACTTTCTCTCAAAATGATGGAGACGATAATTGCTTTTGAGAAGATAGGAAAACTTTTCTAACTTCACTTTTCTTCACTTCATAACTTGGATTAACTACACAACACATAGGTCATGCCTTCTATTTATAGCCCGCCAACTGCAATGTCTGTTACGCTTCTCCACGTCAGCATGACGTTACGTCTTCAATGGTCTTTAATGAAAACAAAAGCTCAGCTAGCTGTGGAAGATATTCCTCAGTTCAGAGTATTTGTAGAAGAGGCGTTGAGCACTTAACATCTTTGTCGACGCTTTTCCAGTTAGGCGTTGAGCAAATATCACTTAGTCGACGCTTTTTATCTGAAGAAGTTGAGCAACATCCAGGGGCTCGACGCTTCTTAACTAAGCCTTCATATCTCGACACTTCTGGTTGGCGTTGAGCTGACTGAAGTTAAGTCGACACTTCTCTTTCCAAGGCGTCGAGCGACACAACTTGGCTCGACGCTTCCAAAATTGATCTCAGAACTTCAGCGGCTACCTTGTCTATTTGAGTAGTAGACATGAGTCAACGCTTCTGGGTCACAGGCGTCGAGCAATGTATGATGTCTCGACGCTTGTGAACTTGAATGAATTCCATGAACTTTTTGCCTGACCTGATCTCCTGCACATTGATTCTAGAGAGTATATCAAATACATTCTGAGATATATCTTTGACTTATGAATAGACTTCTCCAAATCTAAGACATTGTGGGCAATGATCCCAACAGTAGTATATGGCGTGGGGCCCCGGCCGGACCTTCTGTCATATGCTCCTCGAACGGATGGGGGTGTTACAAATTGGTATCAGCTTCTAGGGTTCCGTATCCTTCTAAGGAATTCGTCGACGAATTCTTTTAAGGGGTGGTGAGCACGTGTGTGCGCTACCGTCGAGACGTAAAATAAACCCAAAAATGTCAACTTAGGAATGACCAAAATCGTGGTTTTCGTGCACTTTTGGGAATTTAAGCGTCCCCTGCTTAGTGATTTCCCCTATTTATTACTGTTAGATCACGTGTCTCACATGTGTAAGCATTAATAATGACTGGCTGAAGTGCTTTTGGCCTTCATTTCTCCAAGGATTGCGTTATTGGAAAATGGAATTAGCAGTTACCTGTAAAGGAATACGAATATCAGGAGAATCGATTTGGGTGTTTCCATAACTTAGGTGTTGACCACCGTAGTATTCTGATAAGTGTTGTGAGTCTTTGTGGCTACCCTTGTGTGAACATGACTAGTGGAATGAAAAGTCATGGTCTTTAAGTTGAGATCGGTTGTAGTGATTCACCCGATACGGTATTAGATAACTATTGATGACGTCAAACCTTTGGCGACCTATTATTTGGAATCGTTGGATTACACTTATGCCGTGTGAAGCTAAGTGTGATGTATTGAAAGAGGCATCCGATCATTTGTGTTACCCTACGCTTGATGGTGTGACCTCGATGTGCGCAAGCGAGCGCATAAATTCACACTTAAGATTGATGATTAAGTAGTGACATGCTATGTTAATGGCGGTGATGAATTTTGATTCATGAGCAAGGAAGTGTATTGAAAGGATGGGTGAATTCCCGTCACGCTCTTTTTGGACAGTAGCGGGATGCTCCCCTCTGTCGCGCTCTTTTAGTTAAATATGAAATCTATTCTTTTTTGCAGAAACATGAGATAGACCGTGAGTTTGATTTGAGAGTTCGGACCGGTAAGAGGTTCAGTGAAATTGGGAGGTGTGCACTACTAATTTTAGTTTGGGTGCTTTGTGTGCACTATGCTTGTATTTGGGAGCCATAGATTGGCTTTGAGTTTGTAAACTCTATGACTTGGGTCCCCGAGAGTCTGGTATGGTTGTCCGGACAAGTAAATGCACAGGTGTGTTTGCAGGGTTTTGTATACCCTATACTGTGAGTGTCATGAGAGCACTAGGTTTGACTCAAGTCTAATATTCGACTTGATGATCTTACGATGCTGTATAGTCCGTATGATGGATTGTGTGCGTGGTGACTAATTTTGGCATCGTTTTAGCATGGCGTGTTGAACCTTGTTGTCGCTAAGGTGTCACTTGTAAAGTCTTATCCTAAGACCGTTGTAGCATCCATGCATTGGATGTTGTGACTAAGGACCCGAGTGTTCTTTGCGTGCTGATTAGTTGTTTGTATTATATAATGTCGCGTGTGTTGCTGAGTTCTTCCGCCTTCCTACTAGGTGATTGGTGAAGAGGTTGGTCTCACTCCCTTGCAGGAGACAACCACAGCTAGTGAAGCTGAAATAGGAGTGATGGAAGATCAATGTGCTGGTGGGACACCCATCCCTTTGGCATCTGCGCCTATGTCTGTTATTGGAGAAGCAAAATACGAGACTCGTGAGTGGGTGACTTACTTCTTGAGTTGCCATCCACCTTCGGTGTCGAGTCGCCCGCTTATGCTCAAGATTGGTTGGAATGGATTAAAGATCTCATTTTGGCCTTAAGAGTCCCGTCGGAGCTGAGGGTCACTTTGATCTCCTTTGCACTTTTTGGGGTGGCTAAGAGATGGTGGCAAGAGGAGTGTCGTGTACGTTTTGCTCGACGCCCTTGGTCCCAAATCCCCGTGGAAGAGTTTGCGTCGGCGTTCTGGGAACATTTCGTTCCGATGACTACCCGCCTTATACTACGAGAAGATTTTCTGATGTTGAGGCAAAAGGAGATGTCTGTGGATACTTATCTCTAAGAGTTTTTGTGATTGAGCCGTTATGCTGAGCATGTCCTGGTGACTGATGAGGACAAAGCGCGTTATTTTCTTAAAGGCTTGCACGAGGAGTAGAAGATCAGATTGCGCGCAGCAGCGTCTATCAGTTTCCCCATTCTGATTCAAGCTGCCCGCAACTTGGAGCTTATCGTTCGCTTAGGGCAGAGTGAGTCGGAAGAGGAGTTTGAAAGAAATTGATTGCTGGCTGTTGAATCGAAAAGAGCACATGCCTTTGAAGAATCCAAAGCTGAGAGTTCAAGAGAATCAAGGAAGAGGCAAAAGCCACCTGTTGTCTGCTTTCTTTGTGGCCGTCAAGGTCACGTTGCGCGTAGGTGCCTAGCCTAGTCCAGTGGTGATGACATCTTTTGGCCCCTCTTTTCGCGAAAGGTAACATGCGTTAGAGTTTTGTGTGCGCGTGTAGTCGCACTTTTGAGCAATGTTTTGTTATATGTTCCAAGCGTATACCCTCTTTATTTTGGACTTTCGTTGGGGGTTTATCTTTCTCTTGTATGACTTTGAGAGTCAAGCCCATTTTTATCTTTCTTTTGTATATGGTGCTCGTGAAGCATTAACAGGAATGGTGACTATAGTGGACGAGTTGAAATTTAATTGTTGTGTAGCGATGTTGTTGTGACCGCGTATGAGTCGGACCTCGCAACGTATTGATGATGAAAAGTGCTATCTGTGTTATTTGATAATTAGCACACTCGTGAAGAGTTTTTTTTAGTCTACCACAAGATAGATTGAAAGGGATTCCTTCAAAGTTGAGTTGTTGGCACGATACTATAATATTTATTTGTCGTGAGTTAGAGATTGTTAGTTTGGGAACCTGATCTTTGGACGTGTGTCCAACTTAGTTGGAATCATGAGTAGGTTCACAAACAGTGGAGTTCGTAGTTTTTTTGGTAGGATTCGTACGGAGGTTCGTACACGTTTGAACTCAAGTAAATGCCTCGTCGAGATTGAAGTATCTCGGATATGGTTTCTCTTTTGTGTATGATTTACACAAAATTTCGGTAGTAGTTAATGGCTTTGGAGCATGTATGAGCTGTCACTCGTGAAGCGTGTATGTGGTGGCACTAGAAAGAGTGCAACATGTAAGTGCTACTCATAGTTTGCTAGCATGAGATAAGACCCATGTCAATTGGGTGATTGGCTTATGTATGAGGTCAATTAGTCGTAATAATTATGATGAATACGACTCGGTTGAAGTTATTGTTTTGACTTATAAAAGAGCCATGACGAAATATTGACATATTGCATTTGAGGTTTTGAGTTGATAAGCGAGAATTGAAAGTGTTGGTAGCAAAATACGTGTTTATCATGTGCAATGTTTGGATTCGTTCAAGAATCGTGGAACTAGCGTGAAAGATGATTATATCGATTTAGTCGTGTTTTCTTATTGCGTGGCTATGTAGTGATGACCCTTTGTGAGTTTGATTTCCTAACATGTTGGTGAATGAAAATTTTTATTTATGACACTTGGCAAATAATACCCGTGAAGCGTTGCTAGTCTATCCTATGATAGGTTGAGGGTAGTTCGTTTGAAACTAAATTATTTGCACGATAATACGAGTATATATATGCGCCATGAGTTGGAGATTGATGGTTTGGGGACATGATCCTTGAAATCATCGCATAGGTGAACTTATATGGTCGTTATGACCTATGTAGTGAAACCTCTAGAAAGGTTTATTTGTTTGAGCTTGTTGCTTGCGTTGAAAGAAAGTGTAAAGAAAATCCAAGTGGTTGTGCCCTGTTGAGATTGTGATATCTTAGGCATAATTTTCTCTTTCGTGTGTGGCTTACACGAAATGCGAATGGTAGTGGTGGTGTTGTGTTTTTACGTATTGAATAGATGTGATGTTCTACTATGATTACCGCCAATGATAGACTTCCAAAACTATCGTAATCATGACGTGTTTGGAGTGTAAGTGAACTCGCAATAAATTGGAATCAATGTAGTGATTTGATTCTCTTCTGAGAGGTCGAAGTTCCTCATTTTGGGAAGAGTGTGACTCTTCTCGACGTAATGGAATGACCGTGGAGTGACGGAAATGAGAGTTCGTAAGGCTTGGTGGTTACAACCAATTTGACGGGGGAATCCTTGTGATGATGTACGTAAAGATTCGTTGACGTTTGTATGTCCGAACCTAGGATGATTCCTCGGGCGTTGAAAAGCCGTACGAATGTTATTCGTGACCTCCTAGGGTGGTATCTGGCGTTTGAGATCACTTTGTTTTCCTCTTGAAGGTGTAAATCAGTGTAGCGCAATGGAAGCGTGTTGGGTCCATAACCCATAGGTCGTTTTGTAATTTGACGTTTTGTATCCTTCTCTGTTAAGATCGAATTTAAATTTTGGGACGAAATTTCTTTAAGGAGGAGAGAATTGTAACGCCCCCAATATTTCGACGTTTAGCAAATTTGGGGCGTGGTCTGCGATTAGGAGCTTTGGGGGGTGCAAGTAGAGAGCTTGGTGTGCGAATAGCCAAGTGGTGTGCGGATATCAATTTCAATTTAGGGTTTTAATAAAAACCCCAAAGCCCCCCCCCCCCCTCTCCCGATCGCTCCCTCTCTCTCGTTTTCGCTCAGGCCGCCGCACAGGGAAGTCTATCTCTCCCCTCCTGATCTCTCCCTTTCGCTCTTTCGCCTAGGGCTGCTGCGGATCCCTAGCCGCGAGCCTCCGTCGGGGCTTCCCCCTCTCTGTGTGTGTGCCATCGAGGAAGGAGAAAAGAGGTGGAGCCGCCCTAGTCCTTCCTGCTCGCCGCTCCCGACCCCTAGATCGCCCGTCGCGCCGAGAAGCTCGTCGCCCCCCCTACTTCCCTGTTGTCGGTCGTAAGAGAGACAGAGGGAAACCGCTTGCTATCGTGTCTTTCCATCCCCGACCTCTAGGGCTCACGACTCACAGCCATCGTCTTTGTCCAAACTGAGAGGAGGGCAAGCTCTGTGTGAGTGGCTAAGGAAGAAGAGCCTTTGCCGACCCCTTGTCGTGAAGAGGATGACGACCAAGGCTTTGTCGTGGGAAAGTTGATCATGACTTTCCGAGAACCGCTGCAGAAAGTCTATGCAAAGCTCAAATCATCGAGTGGAGGCCAAGTTCGTGAAAGTTCCAATGGATCCATAATGCACGTCAAGGGTAACGATTCTCTTTACCCTCATTTGGACATGTTCTAGTCCGTTCCGTGCATCGTTGAGGCCCCTACCCAAAAGGGTGAGGTCGTGGCCTCCGACGAGTCGATTTGTGTTATCCCCGTCAAATCTTGCATTCATGTAGAGTCCATGCGTGAAATGGACGTAGGCGCACTGTGTGAATCCCATCCGAGACGGTTCGTCCGGATTGGTGATGCTTTTTGATATTGTGCGTGCCGGGGGAAAACTCCGTGTTGATATCCTATTTCGTTGGACTAGAGAGTGCTACTGCATGCGCAGCAACGCCTGGGGGTGTGCCCCGGGAAGCACCCGATGTTAGAAGCGGAAAAGGAGTTCTGTTTACTGTCGCTGGCGATATTGAATATCGTCAGGCGACAGCTCCCAGACTTAGTTCTGGTGATTTTGTTGTGCCCACCTGTTGAGAGGACCTGAGGCATGTGTGCCCGACCTGTGAGAGTGTCCTGGTGGATGACTTAGCGGCCCGTAAGGCCGGCTAATTTAGAATACCTGGGCTGAGGGGACGTCATACCCGCTCTTCGTGTTGTACAACGAGAGCTGTGAACAACGGGCATTTGGCGAACCTGAAACCGCACCATTGCAGCACCTGACTAGTAAGGCTCGTACAGCACGTCGGGAGGCAATGAGAAAGAGTCTTCGGACTACGGATTGTTCACAATTAAAGTACGGGAGCGCCCTGGTATTCGGGCCACCGGCTTTAGCCTCGAAGGGCAAAGCCATCAAGAGTGGATGGTGGTGGAAGGCGGAGTACACCAAAGAGTGCCTGAGAGCACGGGACGTGGGGGTCATTCCCACGTTTGTGATGTTGCATATGTATGAACCGCTGTGGACTTTGCTAGTCGCACTCTTATATATATGTTGCTGAGGTTGTTTTGCAGGGATGGTTAGAACTGCCACCCCCTCGAAGGGGTGGGGTCGTTATAATTTGGTCAGCTTTAGCTGACCGTTGCCCTGTTTTGCCACCGTTTTTGGTGGGCTTGTTGTACAGGTGCTGGACCGAGCGGGAACATAGCGGGCTCTTAGTGGGCTGAAGCCCTTGTGATGTTGCGGCCCTTGAAGGCCTTTTGATGTCCTTTGCTTTTCATGTATGGTCGGCATGCGCGCCGATGTTGGTAAACTGTAAGGCCGTCGTGCCTCTTTTGTTGTGTAAAACTTTTTATTCCTATTATTAGAAGTGGACATACCCGGGTACGGGTTTTGGGGTTTATCCGGTCTCTCTCTCTCTTTTGCTTCCGCATAGAATGCTCTGAGTTAGGTTCGTTGTTTAGTGTCATTTGGTATTTCAATTAAGTGACGTTCCCGTTTGTTTGGTAGTATATGGCGTGGGTCCCCGGCCGGACCTTCTGTCATATGCTCCTCGAACGGATGTGGGTGTTACACACGGAGTCACGGGAACTAGGTTTGGAGGGAAATGATTTTTCATTTTTTTATTACTCTTTTCTATTATTATTTAAGAGTTCTAAAATAAAATTTGGAATGAAATATCCCGATTACTCTTAAATATAACCGCATCAATACACAATTGCATCTTTAGTAGTTGTGAGCTTAAAAGAGTTTGTTTTCTTTTTACATTCTCTTTTGTCATTACAAATATTTATTGATATAAAATTATGATTTAAGCGCTCTTATGTTTGATGACGTTTTAAAAATAATTGTCACGAAAGCTAAATATGCATGTCGACGTTTTTCACAAAAACGTTACTAATGCTAAAAAAATTGTATCGGCGACGTTTTCGAAAAAATTGTCGTTAAATATAAAATTATTGGTGACGTTTTTTTAAAACGTCGCAAAAAAAAAGGTTGTCATAGAGGATATCTCTTGTAGTGAGAGCGCACGTGCGCGCGCCCAGTGCGCACGCGCACAAGCTCAAAGTGTGCGAGCACGCGTCGACGGAGCCCCTCTGCCGCCTGTCGTTCGCCGCCGCCAACTCCAACGAGCATACCCGGGCCACCCGGATTGCCCGGACTGCCTAGGTGGCATCAACGCCATTTTCAGAAAATTAGTGATCCATGTGACCGAAATCATGCATTCTCATTCGTCAGTTCAAATTCTAAGAGGACGCAATTACTGACGCCCCCCCCCCCCCCCCCCCCCCCCCCCCCCCCCCCGGCCCCCCCAAAAAATATATAACAAAAGCCCTTAATTAGGCATTCATTTGAAGACATACAACCAAAGAGGGAAGACAAAGCTCTGAAATTTTCCGGCGAATACTTGACACTCTACTCGCTCTCCCACTCAGAATTTGCTCTGCTCTCTATATCGCTAACTCCAAAGACTGCTAAAGAAGCCGCTTCTGCAAGCTCCAAGGAAGACTTTATTTTTCTCTTTGGAGAATTGTAAGCGGAGCGGTTGACATGTCACCGATCTGACCCGGCAATTTTTTTCTTTTTTTGGGATTTTCCACGTAAAACGTCTTGCCATTTCTAATATTGGTTTTTCTTTTGACTATTTGCTCATTTGACTCACTATCGAGCTAATATGGTCCGATTCATCTGGTCCTAGAGAGCGCTAAGTGACCTGCAACAATATTTTCTTCTTAAGTTTCATGAGCTTTGTTGCGGAACGCTTAGGGCTCTTGGTAGACCGGTTCAATTGAACCACCTTAGCTCGTGAGCGAACTAAGCGCGCAAACAGTCAATTAGAGATTCATTGATTGCACTGGGACTTTTTAGCGTGGAAAACCCGGAAAGGGTAAAAAACCACGTGGTCGGAGCTGTGCCGACCAAATTCCACTATCTTCAGGGGGGTTACAAAGTGAGACTTAGAACTCGAGTGCGACAGGCCGCAACTCGTTACAGTAGTAGAGAGATAGAGAGATCCGAAGGTGACAGGCCGCCTCTTGGAAAAAACTAAGTCATTTTCTCCTTCTGAGAAAGGTGGAGAACAAAAGTGAGCTGCTCCGGGGAACAAAAGTGAGCTGCTCCTGGGAACAAAAGTGAGCTGCTCTGGGGAACAAAAGTGAGCTGCTGCGTCGCCTTTCGGGATGATGGAAATCTTCAAGTCCGGAAAGGAAATGTTCAAGCTCCGAAGGAGAATTCCGCAAAAGTCTGCAAGGAGCTCTCCCAGGTCCAGAAGTCAAGGTCCCTTCAAATGAAGCCCCAGGTCCCTTCAAATGAAGCCCTAGGGCCCTTTTTATAGCTTTGGCTGGGGGTAGTCTGGTAATCTTGTCGTTGGCAGTTTCCATAAATGCTTGGTGGACGAATCATATTTTCCGGTTTGGGGCACACGGATCGCCATTTTTCGTAAATGACCACCTTGCCCTTCGGGCAGCTTGGGCGGCTCGGGCAGCTCGGGCAGCTCTGTTGGAGGCTAAAAAGGCGACTGGTCGTTCCTGAAAAGTGAGATACCTGAAAGACAAAATGTGAGACGCCTGAAAGACAAAATGTGAGAAGCCTGAAAGACAAAATGTGAGAAGTCAGGAAGACAGAAAGTGAGAAGCCTGAAAGACAAAATGTGAGAAGTCAGGAAGACAGAAAGTGAGAAGTGCGCGCTCAGAAGCGTTCTGAGCGCGCAACGAGCGAGGGAGCGCTCTGAGCGTGTAATGAGCACGTGGGCGTTCTGAGCGAACGGAGAGGCGTTCTGAGCGCGTAATGAGCGCGGGAGCATTCTGAGCGAACGGGGAGGCGATTGGTCGCGATCCGAGAAGGAAAACGGGGTCCGTCGTTCCTGGCGAGGAGCTCGCCCGAAAAGGCGCCCCGTGAGTCCCCCTGTCAGAAAGGGGGGAAGGAGGGGGAGGAAACGGTCACCCTCCCCCGCAGAGAGGGAAGGCGAACGGGACGCACTCCCGGGAGACGCGGCCAGGCCGCACCCAAGGGGGGTGCGGCAAGCCACACCCAAGGGGAGGGGGGGGGGTGCGGCCAGGCCGCACCCTAAGGGGGGTGCGGCCAGGCCGCACCCCACCCGAGGGGGGTGCGGCCGGGCCGCACCCCTCCAAAGGGGGGTGCGGCAAGGCCGCACCCCACCCGAGGGGGGTGCGGCAAGGCCGCACCCCAAGGGGGGTGCGGCCAGGCCGTACCCCACCCGAGGGGGGGGGGGTGCGGCCGGGCCGCATCCCTCCTAAGGGGGGTGCGGCGAGGCCGCACCCCACCCCTAGGGGGGTGCGGCGGCGAGGCCTCACCCCGGGTTCGGCCGCACCCCTTGCGGGCGTGCGGCTCGGCCGCGCCCCGTGAGGTGGCGCGGTTGCGCGGGACGGCTTCAAGATGGGAGGCGGTCCCGTTGCCATTCTCGGCGTGGCTCCGTATGACAACTCTAGCTTTATTTCCCGGGATCCCCTGCCAAACTGGTGGGGGGAGCGATTTTGGAAATATCTGCTGTCATTGCGGCTTATAAATAAGAGTCCGTTATATGAGCCCCCATCATAAGCCCCCCAAAACCGTCGGAGTCCAGAACTTGTGAAGGAGTGCGAGCGTTTTTTGAATATTTGCGTGACGTAACGTACGATGCCGGAGGTAAGTTTTTATTTTTTGAAAAAATGGCTTGGAGGGAAAAACGGGAACGACGGCCGGGGGGTCGGGCGGCCGGCGCTCGAGCGGCGTCCGTGCGCGCGCTTGCGCGCGGTCCAGAGCAGGCGGGGGACGCGCGCGGTCTGCGCCCGCGCACGGCCGGCGCTCGGGCGAGGTCGGCGGGCCGCCGGTGCCCGGGCGCGGCCGGCGCGCGGCCGGTGCCCGCGCGCGGTGCCGGCGCGCGGCGCCGGCGTGCGGCGGGCGTCCGCGGGCGGCCGCTGCGCGGTCGGTATCCGCGCGTGGTGCCCGCGCGCGGCGGCTGTGCGCGACCGGTGCTCGCGCGCCGTCGGCGCGCGGTGGTGCCCGGGCGCGGCCGGCGCGCGGCCGGTGCCCGCGCGCGGTGCCGGCGCGCGGTCGGCGCCCGCGCGTGGCGTCGGCGTGCGGCGGGCGTCCACGGGCGGCCGCTGCGCGCGGTCGGTGCCCGCGCGTGGTGCCCGCGCGGGGCTGGTTCCCGCGCGTGGTGCCAGCGTACGGTGGGTGCCTGCACGCGTTCTTGAGCGAAGCCGGCGGCGAGCGTGTGTCGCCCGGCTCTCGTGCGTGCTCGGAGTTTGCGCACGGTTTTTGTTTATACAGATGGTGCGTGAATTCGCGCGTTCTTGGCCGGCAGTGTGGTTCGCCCTGCTTTGGTTGTTTTACTTGTCTATCTTAGCGCCTGCGTTCTTCTCTTGATGGTGCGCGAATCGAGATATGGCGCAAACGGTTTGGATTGTCGCCTAATACTGAGGTGAGGATTCCGGGGGCGGAGGAGCGCGCTCAGAATCCGCCTACTGGTTTTATGACTCTTTCCGAGAGCTGCTTGAAGTCTGGGTTCCGTATTCCTCCATCTGATGAAGTTCTTGAGATACTCCGGTTCTGCGGTGTCCCAATTACACAGTTTACGCCTGCTGGGATGGCGAACATCATGGGGCTGGTTGTCTTCTTCCGGGAGCACAGCGCGCGCTTTTCACTCGATCTTTTCAAGGACTGGTGCGAGGTTTCCACCGACTCGGGTGGTCGTATCGAGGTCCGTAGTAACAAGAGCTGGTTCCGCTTTGGCGAGAAGGCAGATTACCGTCACGGAAACACCCTCTATGGGTATGTCCGTAATCGCTGGGAGCTGCCGGAGCTTTGGAGAGCGCTCCCTAGTCGTTGCCGTCGGTTGACCGGGCGGGAAGACGAGTTCCTTCCCATTCCCGGTTTCCCTGGCCGGGAGGGCCTGTCGAAGGCTCTGTTCTGTATTCACAGCTGCGTGGAGGAGAGCCGGCTACTCTCGGCGGGGCTTTCTTGGGATGCCGAGCGGGAGGCCGTTGTTCCCTTAGAGCGTGGAAGGAAGAGAAAGATTGTTTTCAGGAATGGAACTCCTAGTTCGTGTTCTGCTCCGTCGGAGCCTAGGAGCCACGATCATGAAGCCGGTCCGAGCCGCCGTCGGGGGGAGCCGATTGCTTCCGACCCGGAGGTCGAGATTCTGGCCTCCCCTACTGCCGAGCAGGTTGTGCAGGGAGACTTGCCGCCACCTCCTCCTTATCCACCGCCGAGGCGAGTTTCCTCGTCCCTCCAGGCGATGACTTCTGCAGTAAGTGAATCTCTCCTTTCTTGGGTCTTGGCTTGTCTTTGCTTTCATTGTTTATGTTTCCTGATTGCTTCCTTCGTTTTTGCAGGCGAACCTTCTGACCAATGTTGCTCTCACGTGGAACGACTGTTACGTGGGCCTCAAGGACAGCTACATCTCCCTCCAGGAGGAGCTGAGCGTGATGAAGAGGGACATGTCTGCTTTACAGAAGAGGAGGGATCGCGATCTGTCACGCGTCAAGCAGCTGGAGGCCGACCTCTCTTCTTCTCGATCTGAGGTTGAGAAGCTGCAGGAGGCGTATGGTGGAGACAAGGCGCTTGCCCAGGATGCGCTTAGTCAGTTGTCTGAGGCCCAAGGGGAGATGTTTCGTATGGAGGGGGAGCTGGGTTTTCTGCGGAGCGAGGTGGAGCGGCTGTCGTTGGTTGAGCGCAGCCTTGAGGATGCCAAGGCGGCCAGAGTGGCCGAGTTCCGAGATTCTCTTGCTTTCGTCGAGGAGCGGTTCCAGATGGCGGAGGAGATCCGTGTCGAGGTCATGACGAAGGAGGTCGAGCCCTTGTTGGAGGATGAGCGCGAAGTCGCCTTCCAGCGCGGTATTCAGAAGACTCTGCGCCTGGTGGGGAGGAAGTTCGGGTGTGATACCGTTGGTCTTGGAGCGGGAGACCTTTCGGAGGATGAGTGCTCGGACGCAGCCGAGGATTGACGTTGATCGTCTTATGTTTCCTTGCTTTCCATGCCATTGTCTGTTTGTGCGACGTTCTGAATTGGTTTGTTTGCACTTTGCTTTTCTGCCTTCCGTATTTTTGTCTGTTTTGTGCGCAGCGTTGAGCTGACGCGGTTATCGTGTTTATCGTATTCACTTTTTTGCGTGATCCTGTTGATCTGGTTGTTAGCACCTGCATAGTTTGTTTGTTTTCAAAATGAGTTTCGCACGAGATGGAGCCCGCGGCTTGCAGATGTATATATATATAAAGAGTTAGTATGCGCAAGTCTGTGCTTGCGGCTTTCTTGCACGAGTCTGTGCTCGCGGCTTTGGTGCACGGGTCTGTGCTCGCGACTTTTTTGCGCGGTTCTGTGCCCGCGGCTTTGGTGCACGAGCCTTTGCTCGCGACTTTTTTGCGCGGTTCTGTGCCCGCGGCTTTGGTGCACGAGTCTGTGCTCGCGGCTTTGGCCGGTGAATAGCGGGTGTATTCAAACCGGGGGTGAACGCAGGGGGGCAGGCCCCCACGACACCGGGACTCGACGGCGGAGGAGAAGGGCGAACCTTCAATCGACGGCGGTGCAGAGTCCCCGGGGCAGGGCCCCGTAGCGGTACCTGCAGCAGAATAGATTGGAGCAAGTAGAATTTTATTAGAAAATGAATGCTGATACATGCGCAAGTGTAATCTTGTGATCCCGAGGTTAACAAGTTTTTGAGACAGGCTTTATTGAGGGAGAAGATAGTGTTGAGCTTCGTTTGCGTTGCGCTTGCTCGAGTCTCCTCGGCCGTTCAGCTTGGGGGGCGACAGTGGCCCGGCGGTTGACCTTCGATGGCCTTTTCCTGTGTCTCTGCGCGGAAGGCCTCCAGGTATCCTAATTGGACAAGGCGTTCGATTTCATCTTTCAGTCGGGCACATTGCTTCGTTCGGTGCCCTCGGCCTTTGTGGAAGTGGCAGAACTGGGATTGATCTCCCCTGAGCAAGGAGAGCTTTCTGGGCCAGTGGATGATCTTGCTATTACAGATTACGGACAATATGCGCTCGTGTGGTGTATTCAGCGGGGTGAAGCTCCGGGAGCTTTGACTTGCTAGCTCTCGGAGGCGGTCTGCTTGGTTCTGAGCGGGCAGTTCGGCTTCCTCGATCTGCTGCTGCTGCCCCTTTCTCTTGCGGCTTGTATCGAAGGGCGGCGAGCCTGTCAGCGTCTGAAGTTTGTCTTTTCCAATTACTGCAGGAGTCGCTTGGCCTTTCCGTGCACCCCGCTTCTCAGACTTCGATCTCGGCGACGGGTTGCTGTTGATCCAGGGGAGCCTGGAGGCGGGTGTGTCGAAACCATGCATCGCGCTCCTGAGGATATTTCCTTTGTTGGTCATGCGTCGGGACATGGAAACGTCGTGGTCCATGGCGTCCAGAAGGAGGCTCCCGAATATCGCATCGTAGGGGGAGTCTGCTTTGGCGACGACGAACTGTACATCGTACTGGACTGGTTCTGCGTGCGCCCCTACTTGGACGGGGAGAGAGATGATTCCTACGGTAGGTACCGTAGTTCCATCAGGGAGCTCCGCTTCGCTAGCCCTAAGCTTGAGGTTCCCGCTTAGGAGCTTGAGCCGAACTATTGCTGCTAGGAATAGAACGTTGAATGAGATGCGGTGAGTTATCAATGCTTTCCTCAGCTCACAGGGGGGACTCCCTATGCTTGCGTCCAAGATGAAGTCCATCCATGCGCAGGGGCGCTCTTGGTGAAAATTTGTGCCGATTTTCTCCGATTGCTCGTTCCGCTCTTCCTCCCCTAGGAAGGGTGGTTTGCTTGCACCGGGCTTTTCTTCCCCTTGAATCTTCGCCGTGTGTGTCTCGTGCTGCTTGACGAACAATTGGGACAACTCGGTGAAGTTGTGTATTGCTCCATTTGGCAAGGATCGATACCAGTGGAGGGCGTCTCCACGCAGTGTTTTGGTGAAGATTTTGCAGCTGACTGGGTCGGGAAGTCCGAGCCTCCGTATCGTTATCAGGAAATGATTAACGTGCTCATATGGATCTTCTGCTCCGTGGAATTCCATGTTGTACGGGAGCTTTAGCCATGACGGAACTGGGTATTCCAAAATTGACTTGGAGAGGGGGGATCGCCTTTGTCCAGGCGTATCATCGTTCGGATCCTGTCCTGCCGCGAGAGGGGTCAGTTTGCTAGTCGATCCAGGCCAAGGGGGCCGGATGGGTGCAGTGATGAGCGCTCCTTTCACCGGGCTCTTTGGAACTGAGGAGCTGTATGCGTCGGATAGTTCAGGGGAGGTGTCCACTCTTGCTGGTTCCGAGAATTCCGGCGAAGCGGGTCCTGCGCTCGGGAATGCTTTGCTTAGAATTTGGGAATCCATTCCCACAGACGGCGCCAAACTGTTGCGGAACGCTTAGGGCTCTTGGTAGACCGGTTCGATTGAACCACCTTAGCTCGTGAGCGAACTAAGCGCGCAAACAGTCAATTAGAGATTCATTGATTGCACTGGGACTTTTTAGCGTGGAAAACCCGGAAAGGGTAAAAAACCACGTGGTCGGAGCTGTGCCGACCAAATTCCACTATCTTCAGGGGGGTTACAAAGTGAGACTTAGAACTCGAGTGCGACAGGCCGCAACTCGTTACAGTAGTAGAGAGATAGAGAGATCCGAAGGCGACAGGCCGCCTCTTGGAAAAAACTAAGTCTTTTTCTCCTTCTGAGAAAGGTGGAGAACAAAAGTGAGCTGCTCCGGGGAACAAAAGTGAGCTGCTCCTGGGAACAAAAGTGAGCTGCTCCGGGGAACAAAAGTGAGCTGCTGCGTCGCCTTTCGGGATGATGGAAATCTTCAAGTCCGGAAAGAAAATCTTCAAGCTCCGAAGGAGAATTCCGCAAAAGTCTGCAAGGAGCTCTCCCAGGTCCAGAAGTCAAGGTCCCTTCAAATGAAGCCCCAGGGCCCTTTTTATAGCTTTGGCCGGGGGTAGTTTGGTAATCTTGTCGTTGGCAGTTTCCATAAATGCTTGGTGGACGAATCATATTTTCCGGTTTGGGGCACACGGATCGCCATTTTTCGTAAATGACCACCTTGCCCTTCGGGCAGCTTGGGCGGCTCGGGCAGTTCGGCCAGCTCTGTTGGAGGCGAAAAAGGCGACTGGCCGTTCCTGAAAAGTGAGATACCTGAAAGACAAAATGTGAGACGCCTGAAAAACAAAATGTGAGAAGCCTGAAAGACAAAATGTGAGAAGTCAGGAAGACAGAAAGTGAGAAGCCTGAAAGACAAAATATGAGAAGTCAGGAAGACAGAAAGTGAGAAGTGCGCGCTCAGAAGCATTCTGAGCGTGCAACGAGCGAGGGAGCGCTCTGAGCGTGTAATGAGCACGTGGGCGTTCTGAGCGAACGGAGAGGCGTTCTGAGCGCGTAATGAGCGCGGGAGCATTCTGAGCGAACGGGGAGGCGATTGGTCGCGATCCGAGAAGGAAAACGGGGTCCGTCGTTCCTGGCGAGGAGCTCGCCCGAAAAGGCGCCCCGTGAGTCCCCCTGTCAGAAAGGGGGGAAGGAGGGGGAGGAAACGGTCACCCTCCCCCGCAGAGAGGGAAGGCGAACGAGACGCACTCCCGGGAGACGCGGCCAGGCCGCACCCAAGGGGGGTGCGGCAAGCCACACCCAAGGGGGGGGGGGGGGGGGGTGCGGCCAGGCCACACCCCACCTGAGGGGGGTGCGGCCGGGCCGCACCCCTCCAAAGGGGGGTGCGGCAAGGCCGCACCCCAAGGGGGGTGCGGCCAGGCCGCACCCCACCCGAGGGGGGGGGGGGGGGTGCGGCCGGGCCGCACCCCTCCCAAGGGGGGTGCGGCAAGGCCGCACCCCACCCGAGGGGGGTGCGGTCGGGCCGCACCCCATGGGGGTGCGGCGGCGAGGCCGCACCCCGGGTTCGGCCGCACCCCTTGCGGGCGTGCGGCTCGGCCGCGCCCCGTGAGGTGGCGCGGTTGCGCGGGACGGCTTCAAGATGGGAGGCGGTCCCGTTGCCATTCTCGGCGTGGCTCCGTATGGCAACTCTAGCTTTATTTCCCGGGATCCCCTGCCAAACTGATGGGGGGAGCGCTTTTTGAAATATCTGCTGTCATTGCGGCTTATAAATAAGAGTCCGTTATACGAGCCCCCATCAAGCTTGATGAGCTATTTAACGAGCGATAAACCTTTTTGATATTAAAATAACTTAAAAAATCAAAATATTTTTAGTTTTAAAATAAAATTTATTTCCTTTTGAGTAAAAATTAGAAACATAAGAGTTCTAAATATTCAGTTGAATACTACACGACTCATATATACTTTCTATACATTTTGAAGAATAAATATGGGCATTGTTAAAGGCAAACCAGAATTGACTATCAACAAACCAATTTCTATGAGTTATTACGTGGCTTTTGAAAATACGTTTTGTACATTCAAATTGTAGATCTCGACGAGATCTACAATTTTCGTGTTGAACACTTTTCCTAAAAATGCATGTACAAAACGTATTTTCAAAAGCCGCGTAATAACTCATAGAAATTGGTTTGCCAATAGCCATTTCTGGTTTGCCTTTAACAACTCCCATAAATATCTATATCTCTATCCTTCGGTCCCAAACCAATTTTCAGGTTCCAAAATTCCAAAAATGCCCTTGCTCCCGCCTTTATTTCTTCCGCGCTCAAAGTTGCTGCTGGACACTTGCATGAAACACGCCGCCCTAATCGCCAGAAAACTTTCGCAATCACCGGAATGTTGTATAGAGAACACGGTCCCGTCCGCGAATTATAACATGTGATCCAAAATGATACCAAATACGTGGAACAGTTCATAGCAAAATCCCCTAAAATTAATGTGCCGTGGCGAGATGGCAATGCAGCGAAATTAAATTTGCCGTGATGGGCATGCAAGTATGATTTAACAACCTATATGGATATATTATTGCTGGGAAATGTGTGATGCCAATATACTTTTGTCTCATGCGATGATGGCCCCACCCATCGCGTCGCATGATTGGCGCACGCAGTAATTTTTCATGGTTTAGACTTTAGAGGGCAAATTATTGGACGCTGGGCCTCAGAGGTAGGTCTACCCGATCTACCCCTCCATTTTACTGATGCTGCTATCTATAGGTGATTGTTATCCGCACTTTTTTGTATGAGTTATTACGCGCATTTTAGAAGTACGTCTTGAGCGTGCATTTTTAGGAAAAGTGTTCAACACGAAAGTTGTAGATCTCATCAAGATATACAACTTTCGTGTTGAACACTTTTCCTTAAAATGCGCGTACAAGACGTATTGCCTTCCTGATTAAAACATGTGCGTAACTAGAGCGAATTTTTTGGAAATACGCCTTGAACATGCATTTTTAGGAAAAGTGTTTAACATGAAAGTTGTAGATCTCGACGAGATCTACAACTTTCGTGTTGAACATTTTTCCTAAAAATGCATGTACAAAGCGTATTTTCAAAAGGCGTGTGATAACTCATACAAAAAGAGTGCGGATAACAATCACCTATCTATACTATATATCTTTATTATACAATGAAGGCAAAATACTTAAATCGGTCCCTAAGATTTGGGGTTTATTTGGTTGAGCGTTTCGAAGCTCCGTTTGGGACAAACGTCGACGGAAGGCGGGTAAACAAATGAACCTCCAGCGGCGTTTGCTCTGTTTCCACCCGCCCGCCTTGAGAAACGCCCCAAAAAGCTCCGTTTGGAGCAGCCACCTCCCCCCTCCAGTTTGAACACTCCGTTTCCATCCGCCGGATCAACCCGCCACCGCCGAACCAAATAAACCCTTGGAGAGCATTTGAAATAGGTCCTTAAAGTTTCAAATGTTTGAAATAGTTCCCTAAAGTTTGTAATTTTATTTGAATCAATCCCAAGTTACTTTTCCGTCCATTTTAATAACAAAAACGATGAGATCAGTGTACTCTTAAGTCTTCGTCTTCCTTGTCTCCGAACAAAGCCAAATACGCTAGCGGAAGCAGGACATCAATTATCAAAGTTTTTTTTATGTGAAATTGCATGAATATTTCCTCTCGAATCCAAATCGCCGTTACCTCTTTAATTTAATTAGATCCAATGCTGGTTTTCTAATGAAAAAAAATTGGTATTTCTTTTGAGTTATCCTGCCATTACATTATTCTGCCATTAGCGGAACCAGAGCAGCAATTATCAAAGTTTTTTATGTGACAGAGAGAAACTTCGTATTTAGAGCAGACGTACCAAGGATGCTGCTTGGGGTCCGGTAAGAACGGAGGAGGAGCAGAAAAAGAGCCGTCCTCAACATTTTCCTTCATGAGGAAGAAATGTCAGGTGAGAGAGTGATGAAGCCACATTCCTCGTCCTCAAAATCCGCCGGAGACAAGGAAGACGAAGAGTACGCCGACCTCAGCATTTTCCGTTATTAAAATGGACGGAAAAGTATCTTGGGATTGATTTTGATAAAGTTAGAAACTTTAGGCACCTATTTCAAATGTTTGAAACTTTAAAGACTTATTTCTACCTTAGAGACCGATTTAAATATTTTGTCTATAATGAATTATCCCTATATTATTATTACATCTTTTAAATTATTTTTTTGAAAAGTGTGTTTAATTTATATAATTTATTATTATTTTTTAAATATTTGTCCTTCTCTCCTTTTCTATTAAATTTATAATAGGCTAAAATTTTTCACAAGAGGAGCTTAGTACACGTCTGCTTATTTACAAAACATGTGATTCCTAAGCAATTACTACACCGTCAAGGAGTATGGTCAAGGAGTATGGTTTTATAGAACTATTGTCTATCACAATGGATTCGATTGGTTACCATCGACAATGGAAGCATTTATGATTAGTATTAGGGCCGTTCGTTAGGTCGGAATTAAGGAGTTGGAATTGGAATTCAATTGACAATTTCGATTTCAGTGTTCGGCGGCTATAAAATCACCTCGAAAGGGTTGAATAGAAATGTTTGAGAAATGCGGGTGATGATGTTCTCTTTTACTTGTAGTATTGTTGTACAGCCCGTATTCGGCGAGTAGGCTCAGTATCGACCTAACTCGACCAGGGCGAGGTGAGGCGTGTACGCCCTCCCTTTCCCTACTCGACGACATAGTGTCTTATCGACGTTGTGTGATTCGCCTAAAACGATATGAACAACCCGTCTCGACGACAAAATCCCTTCTCGCCTAGAGCGAGGCGAGGCGAGTGCGACGGGGCCTCAGACGAGCCCGCCTTAGGCGAACTCGCCTCAGGAGAACTCGTCCCCGACAAGCAAGGGGCGAGTCTGGTCGACCACTGTCGTACTCGCTTAAGTAGGGAGCGAGGCGAGTTTGGGTCAACCCGACTCATCAGTCCTCCCTCACTATCTGCAGGCCAGTGGGGTTGCAGTTAGTATTTTTGAAAAGGCGCGCAGAGCTGTTTACAAACCATTTGGGTCCGCGTATAATATTTTGGTTAACGCGGAAAGAGCTATCCGCAGGCCAGTAGGACTATTTTGCCCTTAGAAGAATTTGCCTATATATATGATCCATTATTTCTCAGATCAGCACGGATCCACCCCCCAAGAGAGCTTGAGATTTCCTCCTTTCACGTTCGTGATATCTGAGCAGGGGATCGGCCAGGGGAACTCGCTGCCTACGGGAGAGTTCGTAACCAAGAGCGATTTTACAGAGTTTAGGAGGTCGATGGAAGACACCATCAGGGGGCTGCTCGCGCCTCGCGCTGAGGCGGGAGAGCCCTCCCCAGTAGCGGGCGTCTCGCCCACCGAGGCGAGACCGAGTCGGCGCCCCGACAAGGAAGGGTTCCCTGAAGACGGTGATAAGTCGCTTCACGCGCGAGTACTCTTCGCGAGTCTGACCGAAACTCGCCACTCTGAGGGCGAGTACGACTGATTTCGTCCAACTCGCCAACTCGCGTCGCCCAATCCCTTCTGTGAGTTGGTGTTGACCGCTCTTGTTCTCGAGGGTTTCACAGAACCCACAATAAATTACTATTCCGGAAAAGATAACCCTATCCAGCACCTACAATGGTTTGAGGACATGGTCTCCATTAGACAAATGACGACATATGTCTTCAAGTGCCGAATGTTTTCCATAACATTCAAGGGAAAGGCTCGAGACTAGTTCCACCAGATGCCAGCAGACACTATCTACTGCTTCGAGGACCTGCGCATAGATTTTCTGCTCTGTTTCTCCACTTCGAATAAAAGGAAGAAGGGTTCAGAAGCTCTTTTCCTTATTAAGCAAGGGCCACAGGAGATGTTGGGGTGTATGTTGATCGCTTCCAAGAAGAAATTCTCTTAGTCCAGGAGGTCCTGGGGCACACCCTTATGCTGGCTTTCAAGCTTAGCTGCAACCAGGTTTCTTCAAGATGGAAATCACCCGTAGCCCTCCGCTGTCATTCGAGGAACTGGTCGATCGAGCCTCGAGGTAGATCGAGGGTGAGGCAACAAGTATGGAGTTCATGGCCAAGCTGTCCAGGTTGGAAGGAGGGGGCGAGAAAGGAGAAGCTGACGACAAGAGGCAGGAGGCCAAGAAGAAAGAAGAGTCGAGGAGGCGGGAAGGAAAGGGGTTCCGAGAGAATGGAGATTAGCGAGACCAGGAGAGGAGGTTTCAGGCCCCGCCAAGCAGGCCAGCATGGAGGCCCGCAAGGGGAGGCTACCCGGGGAGGCCGGGAAGAAGGTTCTCACCCGAGCATTGGGACTGATGTTATTCCCCCGAGCGGAGACATGGGCAGTGGAGGCAGAACCAAGCACCTCCCCGGGAAGCGAACTTGATCAGGCGAGGATGAGGGCATGGTCGAGGAGAAAGACCACGAAAGTCTCAAGGCGAAGGGGAACAAAGGGCGATGCCTTACTGTGACTTCCATTAGGTGGGAGGTCACACCACAGCTATGTGCCCCGAATTCTTGGAGTTGAGAAGAGGAGCAGGAGGGGCAGCAAGAGCGAGAAGGAGAAGAAGTGTTGAGGAAGGGGGGAGGAGCCCCCGCCCCGAGGAGGTGTGAGGATCGAGGAGATCTTGAAGCTCATGGAGTGATAGGCGTTATCCACGGGGGAGCCGGATTGGAGGCGACTCAGAATGGGAGTCTTCACGTCGTGCACCGCCGAAGTGTGGCCTCGACTACTCAGCTTTCGCCACCGATATGGGAGATCACGTTCTCAGAGGAGGATATATTAGGTAACGAGAACCCCTTCCATGACGCGGTAGTAATCAAGGCCACGGTAGAAAACTACACAGTCACCCGCATCCTAGTGGACAATGGGAGCTCCATCAATGTGGTGTTCAAAAAGGTGTTCAACATGATGAAAGTGGAGGAGAAGAGGTTCACCGCGACGGAGGGGCCGCTCTTCGGTTTCTCCAGAGAAAGAAAGAAGGTGGAAGGAGGAGTGGAGCTGGTCATGATGCCGGGAGGAACCACCAAGTGATGTAGGTTCGTCATTGTTGATTCCCCTAACAGCTACAATGTGATTTTCGTCAGGGCTCTCATCAGTGCCTACAGGTTCGTGCCCTCATCCTATCACCAATGTCTGAAATATTACTAAGGAGGGTTGCAGATCAGGATCCAATGCGACCACAAGGTGGCGAGACAGTGTTACCTCAACGCCGTCAATACCATTAGCATGAAGGAGAAATCCGATGTGGTGGACCAGGTGATGGGTAGCCAACTCTATAAAGGAGCGGTAGCGCCTTCCTCCCAAAAGCCTGTTGGTAGCGTCAAGTCCCTACAGTAAATCCCCCCTAAACTTATGATGAAAAACATGTATCTACATCACCATTGAGCTACACCAAACTACAACAACTTTGTATCATTTCAATATCTACCTAATTATTTTTGAGAAATGGACTAATAAATTTTATCCTCTTACCCCTACATATATTTTTAACAATATTCTTCATAACCAAATACCAAATAGAGATATAGAATTATCACATACCCTATCAACATGATTTTCTCCATCTCAATTCATAATAAACTTCCTTTCACAACATCATAATAGAAAATAAATATGAACTCAATCACTAAAGTGCGAAACTAGGAAGGGCAATATGGCTATGGTAAAGTTGAGAGATAGTGCTAAAACCAAATGAACATGGTATATGCTCAACATGTCAAAATAAAGGTGAATTTACAGGGTATAGTGAAATGGCTCAAACGGTCCAAGAAAAGGCATAGATCCTATTCCAAGTATAACTTTAATTATGAGCGTCTCAAAGTTTGTATCAGGGAAAGTTCTAGGAATTACACGAATAGTCTGATTTCAATATTGCTAAGAATTCATCTTTACAACAATTCCACACACTACTACACTAACCAATGAACACAACTATAATCTAACAAGAAGTGGCAAATGTGCGCAGCTATACAATGAAGAAGTGTATAAAACATGTTATGAAAAAGTACTAAACCTAAATATTGTCTTCACACAAGAACATTGCAAAGAACTAGGGCACTGCATGAGCCTACACACCATTCTCATAACATATGCGACCTCCTATCTTCCTAGTGAAATAAGATTGAGTGAGCTTAGGAAACTAAGCAATCTTAAAAATAATTTTGGGTACAGACGAGATTTAAGCTTAATTTTATTATTAAACACAATAATTCAGGAAAAATAAAATCAATCATCCACCCCCCACACTTGAAATGTGCATCACCCTCAATGCATTCTTCATAGTCGGTGTTGTCAATGTCGTGCGAATCAGATGGAGAACATATTTGGTGTCTCATTATTTCATTCATGGAAAAAACTGCCTTATTATCATTGATACGCACTGTAAGCATATCCTTCTCCACATCAACGAGGGATTGTGAAGTTGCAAGAAATGAGTGTCTCAAAATTATTGGCACCCGAAATCTTCCTCTATATCCAAAATGACAAAATCGATAGGGAATGCGAATTCGCCAACCTAAATGAGCAGATCCTTCGCAATGCCTTGTGGATATTTGATTGATATGTCCATGAGTTGAAGCATCATATTTGTCTTCCTCATGACAAGAATGTCAATCTTCTTGAAAATAGAAAGAGGCATGAGATTTATAGATGCACCCAAATCACACAAAGCATTAACAAACTCAGTTGTACCAATAGAGCAAGGGATGGTTAAACTTATGGGATCTTTCATGTTCTTGGCTAGCCGATTGAGGATGACGACGGAACACTCTTCAGTCAGATTAATAGTTGCGAAATCTTCAAGTTTCTTCTTATTGGATAAAGCATCCTTTAAGAATTTAGCGTAGCCAGACATTTTGGAAAGGGCATCCACCAAAGGTATATTTACATGTACCCATTTTATTATTTCACATAACTTGTTAAACTGTTCTTCTCTTTTGGCATTTTTAACTTGTGTGGAAAAGGATCTTTGTTAGAAGCTAAGGGAATGACCAGGGGGTAGGTGAGAATCACTAATCACCATATCAGGTTAAGTATTAAGTTGCGACTTTAGTATCTCATGAGTATTTCCACCTTCAGATGGTGGTATTGGCTCCGATAACATCTTGCCACTATGGATATGGATTGCGTTGATATCAATTTTATGAGCAGAGAATTCCTCTAAGATCATACTGATTCCTTCCTGCAAAGCATCAATAAACTATTGCTATTCAGAAAACAGCACCATTATCTTTTCATTATATTCCACAAATCTGTCAAAAAGCTCAGCATCTGAATTTGGTTGTGATGAATGAATGCAACTGATGTCAGGAGAACAATCGAGCTTGCTTTCCTCATTGATGATATAATGGAGAGCAGCAATAGGTGGAGTAATCTTTACTTCAGTATCCCAGTGTCTGCCAGTGCATATCATATCGTCAAAAATATAGAAAGCCACATAAGCCGGTCTACTTAAAATTGATCCACCCACAATAATATCCAACAAGAGGTCGATGGCAAGTGTCAACTCTGAAATAAAACATTTGCATTAATATCTCATCAGGCATTTCATGTAGGGAACCAGATCTCCACAGAGCCACAAATCTGGAAAAAGCATCAAGCAATGATTTAGATGCAAATTGCTTGAAGTCCAAGCGTAGTTATGTTGTTAGCACTGCAGGAAAAACATTTGAGAAAATCTTTTGCACAAGATGATCCCAACTCCAGAGGGAGCCAATGGAAAATTGCAAAAATCACTTCTGCATACCCAGTCTGTTGAAGCCAGGAAAATCCCGGCCCCAAAATTCAGATCAATGCAGCCCGAGGTTACTGATCCTGCGGTCCAGCTCCACGGCTCGGATAGCTAAAATAGGAGAGAGAAAATGACTACAAGCACACCCCAAGTGCTCCAGCAGGGAGGTCCCGCCACGTACCCGGAAGATCTTAGAGCGCTTCCCCTCCAAAACCAAAGGCTGAGCTAGGTACAAGGAAGGCAGGGACCTGGCGAGTATCTCGCCTGATGGGGTCAACCTCGTCCAAAAGTCATCTTTCTTGTACCCCTGGGGGTCTATTTATAGACAAATCCTGTGTGGGGGGGGGGGGGGGGGGGGTAGTTACCTGGTCATACTAGTCCATACTTGGCTCTGCTCGCCCATGCTCGCTTCCTGCTCGCTAAGCTCGCTTCCTGCTCGCCCAGCTCGCTTACTGCTCGCCCAGCTCGCTTCCTGCTCGCCCGACTCTTTTCCTGCTTGCCAAGCTCGCTTCCTGCTCTCCAAGCTCCCTTCCTGCTCGCCAAGCTCCTTTCCTGCTCGCCAAGCTCCTTTCCTGCTCGCCAAGCTCGCTTCCTGCTCACCAAGCTCCCTTCCTGCTCGCCAAGCTCACTTACTGCTCGCCCGGCTCGCTTCCTGCTCGCCCGACTCCTTTCCTGCTTGCCAAGCTCGCTTCCTGCTTGCCAAGCTCGCTTCCTGCTCGCCAAGCTCCCTTCCTGCTCGCCAAGCTCCTTTCTTGCTCGCCAAGCTCCTTTCCTGCTCGCCAAGCTCGCTTCCTGCTCGCCCGACTCCTTTCCTGCTTGCCAAGCTCGCTTCCTGCTCGCCAAGCTCCCTTCCTGCTCGCCAAGCTCATTTCCTGCTCGCCAAGCTCCTTTCCTGCTCGCCAAGCTCCTTTCCTGCTCGCCAAGCTCGCTTCCTGCTCGCCAAGCTCGCTTCCTGCTCGCCAAGCTCGCTTCCTGCTCGCCCAGCTCGCTTCCTGCTCGCCCGGCTCCTTTCCTGCTTGCCAAGCTCGCTTCCTGCTCGCCAAGCTCCCTTCCTGCTCGCCAAGCTCCTTTCCTGCTCGCCAAGCTCCTTTCCTGCTCGTCAAGCTCGCTTCCTGCTCGCCAAGCTCCCTTTCTGCTCGCCAAGCTCCTTTCCTGCTCGCCAAGCTCTTTTCCTGCTCGCCAAGCTCGCTCTGCGAATAGGCGTCTCCTTAGGCCTTTCTAATCTCGACGAATTACGGGTAGTACACAGTCAAAGAAAATGGAAACAATTTTAATCGCACTTCAATAGTCGATAGTCCACGATCACAACAATATCACATAATTGCGAAAAAATCATTCGTATGAACGATAGGGTCATCATACAGAACATTCCCAAATTGCAATGACCTATTTAATCAAAAGAATAATTTTGAGTGAAATTTCAAAAGAGGTATCATCACTACCTGAACAAGAAAGTGAATGAAAAGGAAGACATTGAACACTAAGGTTATTATTTAAAAAAACTTCATGTAATTGCAGATGCTAAAATTACTAATTAAGCAAACAAAAGGGTGAAATATGATGTTGACTTAATTGAGAACTCTCTAATACTTATGAACTATGATTTTAAATAGAAAAAAATGCTTAGACAAGCCTAGGTGAAATTTTTCCTAGACCTTCTAACTAAGTCCACCGCGCTCCCGGACAACGACGACAAAAACTTGATTGCTAAACTATAGACGGAATAATGTTGACCTCCAATTCGGTTATGAAGACTTCATTTGTTTTGGTGTTTTTCTCTGCTGCATTTTTCAAAAAAAAACACAAACTCTATTTTTGTCTTTTTGAATAACCTCCATTTGGAATTGTTGAAGTTACCATTGTGATCTAGAAGTGGTTAAACATGTAATCTCACTGCCAACGCGATATGAGCCTGCAGGGTCACACATAAGAGCATGTGGAGAAGTTGGAAGATTGACTGTGTTGGTAAAGGTTACCAATCACCATACAGAATGGGGTTCGGCAAATGTTGCTGTCGTGATTCGTCGGAATTCGTCGGATATGATTCGTCGGAATTCGTCGGATATGATTCGTGGAAACTCGACGAATGCTGATACCCGACGAATTGTTCCAGAAACCCTAACTCGGCAAATGTTGCTGTCGGAATTCGTCGGATATGATTCGTCGGAATTCGTCGAATATGATTCGTGGAAACTCGACGAATGCTGATACCCGACGAATTGTTCCAGAAACCCCAATTTTCTGTGGTCTGCGGATAGCGATTCTTTCAGGTCTATTTATGCTTCGGGTATAAATAAGACTTGTTTTAAGGGTTCAAGATAGGGTTACGCCTACAGAGGTTCAGACGACGGAAGAGTTCCGCCCGACCCTAACGGAAGAGTTCCGCCGCCCCGTTCGCCTCCGCCGACCTCCTTTCCGGTGATCGTCGCCGCGATTGCATTTCCTGGAACGAACCTAGCAGTTCGTGGAAGCGCAAGGTGCAGTCTCCTTCTCCCGGCTCGTGTGGACCTCTGTAGAGTCGCGGACATTATTCCGTGAAACTCTCTTTTCCGCCGACAGGACTCGACTTCTTGGAGCACCTAAGTTGGATTCAGTCCAACTCCACCAAGGTAATTTATGCCTAGTTATTGATTACTTCTTGATTCATTTTCATGGCCCGATCCGAAACTCTTTTGGGTTGTTCTCGTTATTTTCGCTGCGCCTACATATGATGTATGGTTGTAGAGAACCCAACAGGAATCACCGATCCCAAAAATATTATTTTATGTCTGATTCCAATTGCATGGAGGGGGCTCCGCTTAAGAATATTTTGTGTCTTCATCTCCAATCGCTCCATCTCCAACTATATCTACCCATAGAAATAGGCCCAAAGACTTCTAGATGAAGAGGAGGAGAATTCATGCCATCACAATAAGTAAAAGACTGAGACGACAATGAATAAGAAGAAAGATTCTAACCTACCATTGCTGGAATGGACGATCCAATATCCACCCTTGAGGGAGAAGACACCGAAGATAGTTTGGCCAAAGAATCTTTCATAAAGTGCAAGCTATAAGCGTCAAGAAATTTTTATATAAAAGCCTTTTGAGATAGCTTCTTCTTGGAAGAATCCTCAAAGACATAAACCAGCAGAGAATAATTATATGTATAGTGAAGATGCGTGAAGATTCAAATAGAATCAGATGTTTCAACATTCAAGAGATTTTTCTTATGGATAACATGATCATTCTACATTATATTAGTACGACGATAGTTGTACACATAATCTATCTCTTGTTGTACACCCGTAAAGGCCTTAGGACGCACCTGAAGAAAACCTCGGAAAAGAGAGGAGAGATCGACGGTCAAAGAGCGCGGTAGCATGCAGGCTGCACCCCCCGACCGCACCGCCCTTAGGGGTGAGGCCGGCCAAGTCGCACCCCCCAGGGGGGTGCGGCTCAGCCGCACCCCCCCCCAAGGGGGTGCGGCCAAGCCACACCCCTTGGGGGGCCTTGGGGTGCGGCCAAGCCGCACCCATTGGGGGGTGCGACCAAGCCACACCCCCCTTGGGGTGCGGCCAAGCCACATCCCCCCTTGGGGGGTGCGGCCAAGCCGCACCCCCTTGGGGGGTGCGGCCAATCCGCACCCCCCCTTGGGGGTGCGGCCAATCCGCACCCCCCCTTTTTTCTTTGGGGTGCGCGGCCGCGCCCACCCCTCCTCGGGGTGCGGTCCGGCGCCCTCTCCTCGCCAAAGGATCCCGTTCCCCCCTTTGGGGGGCAACTCCCCGTCCGCCGTCCGCCCGAGGCATCTCCGTGGTTCGTTGCGCACTTGGAGCACTTCAGCGCTAGCGCGCGCTCAGAACGTTTCTGAGCGCGATCAGGAAGCTTTCTCACTTTTTGTCTTTCCGGCTTCTCACTTTTTGGGTTTCCGGCTTCTCACTTTTTGGGTTTCCGGCTTCTCACTTTTTGTGTTTCCGGCTTCTCACTTTTTGTCTTTCAGGCTTCTCACTTTTCAGGAACAGTCAGTCGCCATTTTCGCCTCCAACGGAACTGCCCGAGCTGCCCAAGCTGCCCGACGGGCAAGGTGGTCATTTACGAAAAATGGCGATCCGAGGGCCCCGAACCGGAGAATATGATTCGTCCACCGAGCATTTATGGAAACTACCAACGACAAAATTACCGGGTCGCCCCCGTCCAAAGCTATAAAAGGAGCCCCAAGGCTTCATTTGAAAGGACCTTGACTTCTGGACCCGGGAGAGCTCCTTGCACACTTTTGCGGAATTCTCCTTCGGCGCTTGAAGATCTCCTTCGTGGACTTGAAGATCTTCATCATCCTGAAAGGCGACTAGCCTTCTCACTTCTGAAAGGCGACTAACATTCTCAGAAGAAAAAGGCGACTAGCATTCTCAGAAGAAAAAAGCGACTAGCCTTCTCACTTCCGAAAGGCGACTAACATTCTCAGAAGAAAAAGACGACTAGCATTCTCAGAAGAAAAAGGCGACTAGCCTTCTCACTTCCGAAAGGCGACTAGCATTCTCAGAAGGAAAAGGCGACTAGCCGCCTCACTTCCGAAAGGCGACTAGCATTCTCAGAAGGGAAAAAGACTTAGTTTTTCCGAGAGGTGGCCTGTCACCCTCGGAGCTCGTTCTCTCTCTCTCCAAATATTGTAACGAGCAGCGGCCTGTCGCGCTCAAGTTCTAGTTTCCAAGTTGTAACTCACAGAAGATAGTGAAGTTTGGTCGGCACAGCTCCGACCGCGTGGTTTTTTACCCTTTCCGGGTTTTCCACGTTAAAATGTCCTTGTGTATTCAACAAATCTCTAATTGACTGTTTGCGCGCTTAGTTCGCTCACGAGCTAAGGTGGTTCAAGTGAACCGGTCTACCACGAGCCCTAAGCGTTCCGCAACAGTTTGGCGCCGTCTGTGGGAAACTTTCCCGAAAAACTCTTCGAGAGCAAACTGCTATGGCAAGAAAGAGTGCTCGCGTTACTGAAGGATCGATGCCGGAAGGACGCGTCGACCCAGCTCCCTCCCACTCACTTATCAATGCACCTCCCGCGGAGGAGGCGCTGCCTGCACCTGCAGCAGGTTTGGAGGTGCGCATGCAGCAGATCGAAGAACATCAAGCTGAGATGTTGGCCCTCGTGAGAAATCTTGGGGCTCCTCAAGTTCCGAACCAACCGTCAGCTTTGAACGCACCGCCGCCCCCGACTCAATCATGCCCCGAACGGGGAGGCTGTCCAAGAAGACGAAGCTTCAGAAAGATTCTCCAATGCGGCAAGTACCGCTCACCTTGGCCCACCAGCTGGAGGCCCAGAAACTGATCACCGCCGCCACCACCACGGAAGAGCTGCCCCTGAGCAAGTAGTGCAAAGAGCTACGCGGGAAGAGATACGCAACAAGATAGAGGAAGAGTATGCCCAAGCAGGACGACACGCCGCTCTCGCCCGCCGTCCCGCGCATCATGGCTCCCCGCTATCACCTCAAGTCTTAGCCCATCCAATTCCTAATGGCTTCAAGCTTCCCAACATCGAGACGTTCGACGGGACGGACGATCCACTGGAAAACGTCAATCACTTCACCACCGTCATGAGGATTTACAGCGCTCCTGATCAGCTCCTCTGCCAAGTGTTCCCAGCAACCTTGAAGGGACAAGCGCGCACTTGGTTCCATTCCCTGCGGAATGGGGCCATCAACAACTTCACAGAAATGGCGCAGCAGTTCGTGGATCAGTTCATTGCCAATCGCCGAATTGTCCGGGATCCCTCCCACCTCTCAGGAATCCGCCAGAATGATGGAGAGACACTCAAAGATTTCTTCCGACGCTTCACTACCGAGGCTCGACAGATCCCAGGAGTCGACCCCGAGCTCCTACGAGGAGTTTCCTGGGAGGACTCCGCCCAAGTGGCTTCTACTCGGCTCTCATGAGAGAAACCGTACCAAGTTATCCCGACCTCGTTCATCGGGTTGAAGCACAGATAGCTGCAGATGAGGCTATCGAAGCACACCGTCGGCAATTCGAAGGAAGCCAGGGAAGGAAGAGGGGATCAGATCAAGCCCCTCGCGAACGAGAAGAACGTCGCGGCGAGGAGCGTCGCGGCGATGAACGTCGGCGTAACCACCAGAGGGATCTGGGACCACAGCCGCCCAGGAGCTACACCCCGTTGAACACCACCAGAACGAATGTGCTCTACGCCATACAGAACAACCCCGAGCTCCGCATGCCCAGGATACCCCCGCCAAATCCCAGGGGCGACCAGTCCAGGTACTGCGAGTTCCATCGGGGAACCGGGCATACCACTGAGGAGTGCACCAGACTCAAAGACGAAATCGAGCGCCTCATCCGCCAGGGACTCCTGGGAAGATTCTTGCAAGGCCAGATTCCCAATCAGCCCCAGCAGCCTAGGGATGCAGGGGAGCAGCCCCCCCGCCCCCCGAGGCACAGGGGGAGGAAGGCCGATGGTAGGAGAAATCGAGACGATCGCCGGACCCCCCGTCTCAGCATCACAGATCCTCTCAATTGCCCAGCCCGTAAGAGACCACGAGGACAAAAAACTCAAGCAAGATATTACGATAGCTTTCGGAGATAAAGACTTGCAAGGGTTGCGGCTTCCGCACCAGGATCCACTCGTGATCAGCGCAGGGATCGGGGATCCCTGCTTCAAGGTGAAGAGAATACTGGTCGACAATGGAAGCTCGGTCGATGTCTTATTTCTCTCCACTTTGCAAAGTATGAAGCTCACAAAAGACCAGCTTAGTCCTGCAGCCGGGCCCGTCTACGGCTTCGACAACAGACCTGTCCCGGTGCAAGGCATGATCATTCTCCCGATCACATTGGGCGAATTTCCAAGACAGTCAACGCACAACATCCAGTTCATGGTGGTAGAGTCCACCTCCGCCTATAATGCCATCTTCGGGAGACCGCTCCAGTCGATCTTTGGGGCAATCCCTTCCATTCCACACCTAGCTATGAAGTTCCCTACTGCCGCAGGAATAGGAGTCGTAAGAGGAGACCAAGAGGCAGCCAGGACCTGCTACCTGAAGCATACCCAACCAGCAAGGGCGACCGCTCTCAACATCAATAACTTCGACCTGCAAGACGAGGCTACTTTGCAACGAGGAGCGCCCGTTGAAGGGCTGGTAGAAATACCACTCTCCCGACGAGACCCGACTCGAACTGTTCAGGTCGGGTCACTCTTAACACAAAAAGAGCGAGAAAATTTCACCACCTTCCTGCAGGAGAACGAGGACATTTTTGTTTGGAGCCCGGAAGACATGCCCGGGGTAGATCCTAACGTTATCTATCACTCGCTAAACATCAACCCCGCCTGCAGACCCGTGATTCAAAAGAAGAGGAACTTTGCCCCCGAGCGTTTAAAGGCGATCGAGGAGGAGGTAGCAAAGCTCCTAGAGGCACGATTCATACGCGAAGCAGAATACCCCACATGGCTCGCCAACGTAGTCATGGTGAAGAAGGCCTCGGAAAAGTGGCGGATGTGCGTCGACTACAGCAATCTGAACCAAGCGTGCCCGAAGGACAGCTTCCCCCTCCCAAGGATTGACCAGCTCGTCGACGCTACGGCAGGCCATGAGCTGCTCAGCTTCATGGATGCTTATTCAGGTTACAACCAGATAAGGATGAACCCCGCAGACGAAGAACATACTGCCTTCCGCACCGACCGGGGAGTCTACTGCTACAAGGTGATGTCTTTCGGCCTTAAAAATGCCGGAGCCACCTACCAAAGGCTGTTGAACAAGGTCTTCAAGGACCTCATCGGAGAAACGATGGAGGTTTACGTGGACGATATGCTAGTAAAGAGCGTCCACCGGCGCGACCACTTGGAAGACTTGGAAAAGTGCTTCCGGCTTCTCCGTCGCTTCCAGATGCGGCTCAATCCCAGCAAGTGTGCGTTTGGTGTGACGGCGGGGAAGTTTCTAGGTTTCATGGTAACCCATCGGGGAATTGAGGCCAACCCCGAGAAGATCAAGGCGTTGGAGGATATGTCGCCACCTCGCTCAATTAAGGAAGTACAACGCCTAAACGGGAGGATTGCTGCTTTGTCCCGTTTCCTATCACGAACGGGAGACAAGTACCTCCCCTTCTTCAAAATCCTCCGGGGAGCGCGCCATTCAGGTTTCCAGTGGACGGACGAGTGCCAAGTGGCCTTCGAGCTTCTCAAACAGTACCTGGCTTCGCCACCGCTTCTGTCAAAGCCCACCCCCGGGGAAACTCTGTTCTTGTACCTGGCCGTGTCGCCTACGGCTCTTAGCTCAGTGCTCGTGAAAGACGAAGGAGGGGTGCAGTGACCGATCTACTACCTCAGCAAAGTCCTCACCGACACCGAAACCAGATATCCGGCAGCAGACAAGACAGCCTTGGCTCTTGTTTTCTCAGCTAGAAAACTTAGACCCTACTTCCAGGCTCATGCAGTCAAGGTATTGACGCAACTCCCATTGCGGGGAATCCTCCAGAAGCCGAAAGTCTCGGGGAGACTTGTAAAGTGGGTCGTAGAACTCGGCGAGTTCGACATCCAATTTCTGCCTCGACCCGACATCAAGTCACAGGTGCTCGCCGACTTCGTGGTGGAATACACCATCCCGCCAGAAACAACCCTCATCAAAGACACCACCAGCCCCCGTTGGACCCTCTATGTCGACGGCGCCTCTGGAGCTGAAGGGGCCGGAGCAGGATTGCTCCTCATAAGCCCCGAAGAGATCACCCTGGATTACGGACTCCGGCTAAAGTTCCCCGCAACAAATAACATCGCGGAATACGAAGCACTGATCGCCGGTCTCCGACTCGCCATCGACTGCAAAGCCGAGAACCTAACGATCTATACAGACTCCCAACTCGTGGTCTCACAGGTTGAAGGAGATTACGAAGCTAAGAGCGAACAGATGGCAAAGTACCTCGCATTCGCAAAATCACTTCTCCAGAAGATCTCATCGTATCAGATTCTACACATCCCCCGAGAGCAGAATTCCAGGGCGGATGCTCTATCCAAGCTCGCCACCTCACCCTCCAGCTACCAGTCTCGAAGACGCCGAATCGAAGAAGTCGTGATCCCAAGCATTCAAGGGCCATGGGAAATCGCAGCCACCCACCAGGAAGAGTCATCCTGGATGACCCCATTGCGAGCTTACCTCGAGCAAGGGCACCTTCCCGAAGATCGCCTAGAGGCGCGAAGGCTATGAATGCGGGCAGCATCGTTCACCATTATAGACGGGGAGCTTTACAAACGGGCATTCTCAGGACCATATCTAAAATGCCTGTCAGCGGGCGAGGCGGACTACGCCCTCAGGGAAGTACACGGAGGAGTTTGCGGAGAGCACCTAGGCGGGAAGGCATTAGCGCGGAAAATACTGCGTCAAGGCTTCTATTGGCCAACAATGAGGAAGGACGCGGCCGACTTTGTCCAGAGGTGCAAAAGCTGTCAGCTGCACGCCAACATGCCTCATCAACCCCCGGTCTCACTTTCCACGCTGCAGAGTGCGTGGCCATTCGCGCAGTGGGGGATCGACCTCCTCGGTCCCCTACCTCTAGCATCCGGGCAGAGGAAGTTCATTATCCTAGCCATCGACTACTTCACCAAATGGGTGGAGGCGGAGCCCCTGGCCAAAATTACGGAAGAAAATGCCAAACAATTCGTCTGGAAGAACATCGTCTGCCGCTTCGGCATCCCGGCTGCGATCATTGCCGACAGCGGCACTCAATTCACTGGGAAGTCCTTCACCAAGATGTGCGAGGATCTGAAGATCAACCTGCGTCACACGGCCGTGGCACATCCGCAAACCAACGGACAAGTAGAAGTCACAAACCGCACCATCCTCAAAGGACTGAAAACACGCTTGAAAGAAGCCGGGGGACAGTGGGTAGACGCGCTCCCGAATGTGTTGTGGGCGTATCGCACAACAGAGAGGACTCCTACAGGGGAGACACCTTATAACCTCTGTTACGGAACCGAAACTATCATCCCCGTCGACATCGGCGTTCTGAGTGCTCGAGTACTAACCTTCGACCCCAGCAAGAATGATGGACTGCTCCGAGAAAACCTCGATCTAATCCCAGAAGTTCGAGACAGCGCTGCTCACCGTGCTGCACTCTACCAAATGCGTGTCGCCCGGACCTACGACAGGAGGGTGAAGCCCAGACCAATCAACGTAGGGGATCTCGTCTTACGCAACATCGAGGCCGCCGGTAAAGGCCCCCAAGGAGATAAGCTCTCACCGGCCTGGGAGGGCCCGTGCGTAGTCACCACAGTCGTGAAACCCGGAACATACAGGCTCAGGACGGCGGAAGGGAAGACTTTGCCACGCACCTGGAACGCTCAAAACCTGCGCCGCTTTTACCAGTGATCCAGGGACCTCTACCATGTACTAAGCCACGAGCTCAAGCTCGTGCAAACTTATCTTCAATTTCTGTACCAAGCCGCGAGCTCCGACTCGTGTGAATTTATCTTATAATTTATGTACAAGCCGCGAGCTCAGACTCGTGCACCTATCTTATATTACATGTTATGTAAAAGCCGCGAGCCCAGACTCGTGCACCTATCTTATCTTACATAAAGCTATGCACCAAATGATTTCATACTGTAAAACCATATTTTGACACTTACACTCACTTAAGAAAAAACTTTATAAAGAGGCCCTGCCTCGGGGGCTTTGCACCGCCGTCGATTGAAGGTTCGCCCTTCTCCTCCGCCGTCGAGTCCCAGCGTCGTAGGGGCCTGCCCCCCTTACGTTCGCCCCCGGTTTGAATACACCAGCTATTCACCGACCACTTCGAGGCCCTGCCTCAGGGGCTTTGCACCGCCGTCGATTGAAGGTTCACCCTTCTCCTCCGCCGTCGAGTCCCAGCATCGTAGGGGCCTGCCCCCCTTACGTTCGCCCCCGGTTTGAATACACCAGCTATTCACCAGCCACTTCGGGGCCCTGCCCCGGGGACTTTGCACCGCCGTCGATTGAAGGTTCGCCCTTCTCCTCCGCCGTCGGGTCCCGGTGACGTAGGGGCCTGCCCCCCTTACGTTCACCCACGGTTTGAATACACCCGCTATTCACCGGCCAAGCCGCGAGCACAGACTCGTGCAAAAAAGCCGCGAGCACAGACTCGTGCAAAAAAGCCGCAAGCACAGACTTGCGCAAACTAATTTTCTATTGTGTAAAAGTCGCGGGCTCAGAACCGCGCAAGCTAATCTGTCATTTTGCAGAAACCCCTCAGCCCATACGGATATCAGAGCCGGGCAGCAAGCCCACAACGACCTCGGAAAACCAACACCCTCCGACATCAGCTCCTACCAGAAAAGCGCCGCACAGAGGACAATGGGTAAAGCCGCCGCAGAAAAAATCAAAACCTTTGAACTCCTCGCTCCGGAACTCGGACTCCGAAGGTTTGGGGGGCTTATGTTGTACACCCGTAAAGGCCTTAGGACGCACCTGAAGAAAGCCCCGGAAAAGAGAGGAGGGGTCGACGGTCAAAGAGCGCGGTAGCACGCAGGCTGCACCCCCCGACCGCACCGCCCTTAGGGGTGCGGCCGGCCAAGTCGCACCCCCCAGAAGGGTGCGGCTCAGCCGCACCCCCCCCCCCCAAGGGGGTGCGGCCAAGCTGCACCCATTGGGGGGTGCGGCCAACCCGCACCCCTTGGGGGGTGCGGCCAAGCCGCACCCCCCTTGGGGTGCGGCCAAGCCGCATCCCCCCTTGGGGTGCGGCCAAGCCGCATCCCCCCTTGGGGGGTGCGGCCAATCCGCACCCCCCCTTGGGGGTGCGGCCAATCCGCACCCCCCCTTTTTTCTTTGGGGTGCGCGGTCGCGCCCACCCCTCTTCGGGGTGCGGTCTGGCGCCCTCTCCTCGCCAAAGGATCCTGGTCCCCCCTTTGGGTGGCAACTCCCCGTCCGCCGTCCGCCCGAGGCATCTCCGTGGTTCGTTGCGCACTTGGAGCACTTCAGCGCTAGCGCGCGCTCAGAACGTTTCTGAGCGCGATCAAGAAGCTTTCTCACTTTTTGTCTTTCCGGCTTCTCACTTTTTGGGTTTCCGGCTTCTCACTTTTTGGGTTTCCGACTTCTCACTTTTTGTCTTTCCGGCTTCTCACTTTTTGTCTTTCAGGCTTCTCACTTTTCAGGAACAGTCAGTCGCCTTTTTCGCCTCCAACGGAACTGCCCGAACTGCCCGAGCTGCCCAAGCTGCCCGAGGGGCAAGGTGGTCATTTACGAAAAATGGCGATCCGAGGGCCCCGAACCGGAGAATATGATTCGTCCACCAAGCATTTATGGAAACTACCAACGACAAAATTACCGGGTCGCCCCCGTCCAAAGCTATAAAAGGAGCCCTAAGGCTTCATTTGAAAGGACCTTGACTTCTGGACCCGGGAGAGCTCCTTGCAGACTTTTGCGGAATTCTCCTTCGGCGCTTGAAGATCTCCTTCGTGAACTTGAAGATCTTCATCATCCCGAAAGGCGACTAGCCTTCTCACTTCCGAAAGGCGACTAGCATTCTCAGAAGAAAAATGCGACTAGCATTCTCAGAAGAAAAAGGCGACTAGCCTTCTCACTTCCGAAAGGCGACTAGCATTCTCAGAAGAAAAAAGCGACTAGCATTCTCAGAAAAAAAAGGCGACTAGTCTTCTCACTTCCGAAAGGCGACTAGCATTCTCAGAAGAAAAAGGCGACTAGCCGCCTCACTTCCGAAAGGCGACTAGCATTCTCAGAAGGGAAAAAGACTTAGTTTTTCCGAGAGGTGGCCTGTCACCCTCGGAGCTCGTTCTCTCTCTCTCCAAATATTGTAACGAGCAGCGGCCTGTCGCGCTCAAGTTCTAGTTTCTAAGTTGTAACCCCCAGAAAATTGTGAAGTTTGGTCGGCACAGCTCCGGCCGCGTGGTTTTTTACCCTTTCCGGGTTTTCCACGTTAAAAAGTCTCTGTGTATTCAGCAAATCTCTAATTGATTGTTTGCGCGCTTAGTTCGCTCACGAGCTAAGGTGGTTCAAGTGAACCGGTCTACCACGAGCCCTAAGCGTTCCGCAACATCTCTCAAGAGCACTCAATAGATCAACTTGTAGTATCAGGACACCTGCGAGATAACACCGAAGAGGGTGTCCTTCTCGTAGATCACTTTCCGGGAATTCCTACTCAGACAACCTTTCTTATGGATTATGCACAATCGACTCAACAACCCCTCCTAGCAATGTGTTCTCATCATCTAAAGACATGACTCTCAAAACAAGCCACTCATTTTCAGGAGGAGATACACAATACAAACATTGCCAATAACTCAAATAGCTCATGTCGTACGCATGCACAAATGCAGATGGAGTATGTGTGAAGGAGTACGCAACCCATGCCAAAAGAACCATTAGATGTCCTCTTCCAAGGCATCCACAAACCCAATGCATTCATTTAAGCACTATATATATTGTAATATCTACAAAGGATTTGAATCTTGTGCACCCAATCATTTTCTCCTTGCAATTCTAGCTTGTACATTTTGACCCTTGGAGAGAGAAGTTCATTAAAACTCTTGGATCAATAAAAAGTTCATCAATAAACAAACATTCTTTCTTTCTCTATATCTTACACTTCTACGTAGTCGACCCCTATTAGTCTCTTCAACATTGAAATTGACAAGTAATACTCGACCATCGCCATCAAACAAATCAAGGTTCAACGTATCAAAAAAGAGTTATTAAAGTTATGTAAAAAAAGTCTCCTAAAATTATATGTAATTTGAGTTACTGTGAATTTATTTGTCTTTTGTGTTTTAAAATAACTAAAAAAAATCCTAATAACTAGCAAGGACAAAAGAGCCCCAAATGAAAAAAGTTACTTGGTTGAGTACTTTCCTCCGACACTAGGGCTATGTTTGGCGCGGCTTATTTGCTCCTATGAGTTGGGTCAAAAACGTCATTATCATAGATTGTATGTGGCAAGACAAACATTATGACCGCTACCAAGAAAATAAACTAGTTTTGAGTATAGAATGCATGAATTTTTTAGGTGAGGTTTGGGCGTTCACGAATGACGGTTCATGACCACCGCGTTCACTGCCGCCACCACCGCGTCTAGATCCGTTGGAATGTAGCTGGTCTCTTGCGCATTATAACGGCTCTACTGGAATGGATCTGGGCCGCATCTGGCCATAGGGCAGGCCCAGTGACCAATCTTGGGGCAGGCCTATCAAAAGCTTGGCCTGATCCGGGCAATAGGCCCAAGTCAAAATGCAAGTGTAGGCCTTTTAGGTTACCCTAAGCCCAACAGATGATTTTGCCGGGCCTGATTGGGCCACTTATCTCTAGCAGACCCATAGTAGGAAGCATATGATTATTGTTAGTATTATTTTTTACTTCCGTTCATTGGGAGATCTCACACCAGAGCGAAATGGAGAGATTGGAATGGAGAGATGGATGCGAACTAAGGTATGTTTGGCATAACAATCACTACAAGAAAATTTTCATTTAGCAAATAAAATTAGTAAAGCAAAATAATTTTATGCTAATTAGCATCAAATTTAGCTAGGTAAATGAATTTTTACTTAATTGTATTAACATTTGAGTAGATTTAAAAAATAAAGTTTGTCAAAATGATGCGAACTAAGGTATTTTTCTAAATAAAGTTTTATATCAGAATGTCATTACAGTCGTGTATGCGTGACTGATTGTATGTTTTGCAAGACAATGGTTATGACCGCTACCAAGAAAATAAACTAATTTTGAGCATAAAATGCATGAATGTTTTAAGGTGAGGTCGGGCGGTCGTTCATGACCACCGTGTTCACAACCGCCACCACCGTGTTTATTTGCTCCGGTGAATTTGGTCAAAAATGATATTATCATAGAATATTAGAATGTATGTTTGGCAAGACAAAGGTTATGACCGTGACCCAAGAAAATGAACTGGTTTTGAGCATAAATTGCATGAATTTTTTTAGGTGAGGTCGAGCGTTCATGAATGACGGTTCATGACCACCGCGTTCACGACCGCCACCACCGCAAGCAATTATCATAGAATGTATGTTTATCATGACCGCTGCCAAGAAAATAAACTAGTTTTGAGCATAAAATGCATGAAATTTTTTATGCGAGACGGGCCGGACAATGGTCCATGACCACCACGTTCACGACCGCCACCACCGCGCCAAACGAAGCCTAAGTTTTAGCGGGTCTGATCATAATCCAAAAGTTAGATTTATAAAAGAAATAGACGGATATTGAAGAGAGATTATTTTTAGTTGTGTAAATCACAAAAATAAAATCTAAAACACATTTAAATTAGTATTTTATTTATCCTAAAACATTATTGCAAACCACCGTCTTTCCCGCTACCTCACATTTCCAGCATATCCGAGCGCCACAGCTAGCTCCATTGCCGTCTTTTTCTTTGTCAGCTTGGCCGGTGGAAGGCTTGGCCGGTGGAAGGCTTTGATTCGAAGGTTAATTTGGTTGGTTTAGGAAGGAGATGATGTTTTGCTCAAAGACGGATTCTTCGTGGCCGCGGCTACCAACTTGAGAATAACTCGGTTTCCATCAAATTCAATACCCAGGTCTGTGTTTTAAGACGTGTTAAGCTTTGTTTGGGTGGCCGGCGGCCTTCCGGTGTGTTCTTTGCCAACGCAGCGGAGCCAGAAATATTGGAGCGCGGGGGCACAAGACTCTTAAAGTATGAAAAAAATAACAAGTAAAAAATTGCTCAATAAAAAAACATTCATTATAAAATAAAACTAACATTAGTACATGAAAAATTCATAAAAATACCTTAAACATTCTTTTCCTTGTTTTTTGAAGGAAGGATACATCTTCTAAATTTCATTTTTTGAAACTCTTGCAAAACATCTTCATCATCAATTGTATCAAACACTTCCTTCTCAATATAAGTAACCAAACAATCATTCAACCATTCATTTCCTAATCTGTTGCGAAGATCTTCTTTAATCAAGCCCATTGCAGAAAATGATCTTTCAACTGTGGCCGTTGCAACTGGTAATGTTAAACACAATGTCAATAGTAAATAAACTTCAGGATAACTCATGTCCTTCTTATGTTTAACCATTTTTTGAGCAAGTTCACTAAGTCCATTTAAATCACGAAAATCTTCATGAGTTGAGACATCATAAAACCAATTTATTAGTTAACTGTCAAACATTAAAAGAGTTCTTTCATTAAACTCTACCGGATAAAAATGAGCCAACTCAATTAATTTATCCTTATTGAAAGCAGCAAATGAATCTTGAGGATTGAAGCAAGCTATGTTTGAAATCAACTGAATATTGTCATTATCAAAACGATCATTCAGCTCTTGGTATTGAGAGTCAATTACTGTGAAAAGCAGTTCAACCTTATAAAAATGTAGATTAGACCTCTTTTGGACCCCTCGTTTGCTTCTTGCAGGATGCAAGTAATTATCTTCCATCTTTGGAATCTCTATTTCATATTTTTCATAAAATGTAGACGTTTCAGTGATCAATTGTACAAAAGCACTATCAGTTCTTAGGTCTTGAAGTCTCTTCTTTGTAATATTAACAAAATGCATGGCATTTAATAGGTCTTGATCTTTTCTTTGCAAAGCTTGAGATAACTCAAATGTAATCCCCAGTATTGCCTTCATCATATGCAATATAAAAGCAAACTCAAAGCAATCTATCTCCTTCAAAACATTATAGGCTCCAGTGCTAGTTTCTCCAAATGAAGTGTCTTCGTTTAGAACATTAAGCAAAACTTCGATAGAAGGAAATAATGAAATGATACTGAGAATTGTACCATAATGTGAATTCCAACGGGTGTCTCCATGTCGCTTTAAATTCTGTTCTTGATTTAACCCACGCCCTGTCTCAATTGAACCTAAAGCAATGCCTTCATGTATTTTCATAGCTTGTGTTTCTCGAAGAATTGCTTGTCTTTTACATAAAGAACTAACTACATTAGTTAAGATGTGCAGAAAATCAAAAAAAGTATTCATCTTCTTGTGTCCTTTTGCAACTTTAATCAGTGCTAGTTGAAGCTGATGAGCAAAACAATGAACATAATAAGCAGATTTATTCTCTGCCAATATCAAACTTTTAAGTCCATTAAAACGTCCACTCATATTGCTCGCACCATCATAACCCTGACCACGAATTTTTGATAAACTCAAACCATATGTAGCAAATAGTGAATCAATCGTCTGTTTAAGTGATAGAGCAGTAGTATTTGATACATAAACCATAGCCAAGAATCTTTCAATTACAAAACCATTCTTATTTACATATCGCAGGACAACACTCATTTGCTCTTTAGTTGAAATATCCCGAGCCTCGTCAACCAACAAAGAGAAAAATGAATCTCCAATATCTTTGATTATTGCCTTTGTTGTTAAACTTGCCATTACATTGCATATTTGTTTTTGAATTTCAGGAGACGTCATTTTTGCATTTTCAGGAGCATTGAGCAAAACAACCCTTTTAATTTCATCATTGGAAAGTGCCCTAAACTTTAGTAATTCCAAGAAATTTCCTCTGTTCAAAGATTCATCGCTTTCATCATGCCCACGAAAAGCTAACCCTTGTCTTAGAAGAAATCTGATACAGGATACACTGGCACTTAATCTTATACGGTAGTCAATTTCATTTTGCACATTTCTCTTTTCAAAAGCTATATCTATATGTTTTTTCGATTCATTAAATCTTCGCATGCTACCTTACATTTGTTATGCACACTCAAATTATCTCCAATGTGCATACTCAAACGTTCTTTCTTCTTCCAATTTGAAAACCCACATTGAACAAATGCTTCATGACCACCACCTGTATCTCCAAACTCAAAAGCAAAAAGATAACAAAACAAACAGAAAACTGCGTCTTTTGCTTCACTATATTCCAACCATTGAGCATAAATCTTTTCTGTATACCATTTTGCACAAAATCTACGAGCTTTGTCTTGAGTTGTAGTCTTTGTAGCAGGATACTCTTTGAGAATTGGTTGGTTTGGGCCTTTAATCAAATATGATCTTCGAATATTTTCTCTCTCAAAAGGGTCTTTAGTTATATTGTAAAGCGGAGGCCTTAAACCTGGATCAGATATTGGAGTTGAAGTTGGAGTTGGATTTGGTGTTGGAGTTGGAGTTGGAGTTGGAGTTGGAGTTGGAGTGCACTCAAACTCTCTTTGCCGTTTAGTTCGTACAATGAACTTATCCATTTTCCTATATGATAAGAAAAATTAATTTATAACCTGAATATAGCTGAATACGTGTTTAAAAATAGGTGTTAAATTATATCTTACCTAAATCTATACCAAACTGGATTAAATCACAAACTTAAATCTATATCTATCTCTATATAATTTATATCCCACCTAGATCTAAGTGAGGAAGAAGAATGGACCTTGCGTCCTTGCCGATTATCACTCCAGTTAGGAAGAAGAATGGACCTTGCAGCAATCTGTTGAAATCAGTTAGCATCGACCTTAATCGCAGTGAAGCGGCAACAATCTGTTGGAATCTGTTGAATGAAATCAGAAATCAGAAGCAATCGGAAGCAATATGTTGGAATCAGAAATCTGATTTCTTAAAGAAGAAATCAGAAATCTGATTTCTTAAAGAAGAAATCAGACAGAAATCTGATTTCTTCAAGAAATCAGAAATCTGATTTCTTCAAGAAATCAGAAATATGATTTCTTCAAGAAATCAGATTTCTTCAAGAAATCAGAAATGTGAAGAAATCAGAAATCTGATTTCTTCAAGAAATCAGAAATCTGATTTCTTGAAGAAATTGAAATCAGAAAATCAAAATCAGATAGAAGAAGATTGAAATCAGAAAATCAAAAAATCAAAATCAGATAGAAGAAGAAGAAGAAGAAGAAGAAGAAGAAGAAGAAGAAGAGGAAGAAGAAGAAGAGGAGGAAGAAGAAGAAGAAGAAGAAGAGGAAGAAGAAGAAGAAGAGGCGGAAGAAGAAGAGGAAGAAGAAGAAGAGGAAGAAGAAGAAGTGGAAGAAGAAGAAGCGGAATACCAGGTCGCGCCGTGCCCGTGTGGAATCGCTCTTGCCCTAGGTCGCGACTCGCGCGGAATCGCCTCTTGCGGAATCGCGGAATCGCCTCTTGCGGAATCGCTCTTGCCGGCTTGCCCTAGGTCGCGGAATCGCTCTTGCCGGGAAACGCTGTTGCGGAATCGCGAAAATGCGTGGGGGCACGGGCCCCCGCAGGTCCTAATGTAGCTCCGCTACGCAATGTAGGTGGAACATTTGTTTTTCGGCCAACGGTGGTATTTGCTCTCATTTTTCCATGCAAAATGGAGAAAATGTTGTTTCTGAACCCGGCTCCCTCCCCCGGTTGGCCGGTTCGGATTGCGGATGACATTTTGCTGTCTTCCCTGCAGCCGCCAACCTCCCAAAATTTTCTATACCCTCAATGTGGTGCATTAGACATATATTTTCCTCCAAACTTCATTTAGTTGCTTAAAGTTATATAGAGTGACAACTTGTTTGGGCTTTGTTTGGGAGGCCGGCGGCCTTCCGGTGCGTTCTTTGCCAACACAATGTCGGTGGAACGTTTGTTTCTCGGCCAACGGTGGCATTTGCTCTCATTCTCCCATGCAAAATGAAAAAAATGCTCTTTCTGAACCCGGCCCCATGAGCATGGTGCGTTGGACATATTTTCCTCCAAATTTCATTTAGATGTTGAAAGTTATATACGAGTGATGGTGCACGCCCCCCCCCCCCCCCCCCCCCCCCCCCCCCCCCCCCCCCCCCCCCCCCCTTATGCCACGCGCGACAGTACCCCTGCCCGCCCCGGGCGGGCTTCACCCGTTCCCGGCGGCCTTCGTCCGTCACTACAAGATATAGACTTTACAATGACGTTTTTATTGCGACGTTTTTTAAAGCGTCACCGTTAGTTTTATATTTAGCGACGATTTTTTTCGAAAACGTCACCAATACAAAAATTTAGCATTAGCCACGCTTTTCATAAAAAAATGTCAACATACATGTTTCTCTTTTGTGACGATTATTTTTAAAATGTCATCAAAACATTGGATTTTCAGTTAACATTTGTCATCAATTAAGCAGTTCAGAATATATTTTGTCGAAGGGGATATGAGTGATTCAATGAATATTTATCAAATGATTAAACAACTGAATTTCTTTATAATCATGTCATGTATTTACTGAACACAAAGTGCATGATATCATATTTACATTCTGATAAAGGATCTATGAAAATTTTAGTTAATTACAACATGTCTACCAGAAAGAAGAATATTCCTTGCTCATTACCAGAAAATCACATATTCACAAATTTCATGTGGGGATAAGAGTTTTCATTTCCCATCTCATGAAAACCGTTTTCGCTCTACTATTTAGCCATCATATCTCTCATTATAAATTTAAAAAGGTATTTTGTGATATATTCTATAGGAATCAAACAATCCTATAATTTGGTCAAATACTATGTGTCAAATATTATACCAAACAACAAACTTTTATGTTCATTTACAACAAGGCTTCAATTAAGTTGATGATATCAATATTTTTGATAATGATGTTACTGATGGTAGCGAAGCTATTGATGATAGTGGCGATATAGATAACTATGATGAATGTGTTTACTATAGATATGATGTCTCCACAAGCTTAAATGTTAGAGTCGGTACGCGCACATCTGATAGTGGCAGAGATGGCGCCGGTGGTTGGAGAGGACGCGACGGCGACATAGGTCGTGGTAACAGGGGTGGCGGAGGCCGTTTTGGCGGTGGCGCGGCCAGCCAAGGTGAGCATAAATCTGAAATTTTGCTAATTTTGTCGATGCCTGTAATCAATTTTGGATATTTGAAATTAATACCATAATTAGCAGTTAATGTCACTTAGTGACATCATAGGAAATAAGCAATATAGTTCAAATTAGGAAATATTTAGAGAGAACTGTATAGTTCACTAATTATCATCGATAGTTCAAGTTTAGGCCTATGGTGGAAATGATTAGTTCAATAAGTAGCCATTATCACATTTAGTAAAGCTTGCACTAATACTTATGATTGACTGTGCACAATTCTACATAGTTCACTAAAACTATATCGAGGAACTACATTTAAGTGACTTATCAAACTTGAACACATTGGATCTCTAATACAATCATGCCACGTTCATAATCCCACACCATGGTGGAATAACCACATTTTACTTCTTGCAAGTGAAATTAAGTAGTTCCTTGATGGGGTTCCCCTAAAAAGGCTCGGGTTGGGTCGGACCGAATGTTTCTCATCGCAGCCTCGCCTGGACCCGTGAGACGGCTTTAGCTCTAATGCCCGGTCTAAATCCTGCAGTTAAGCAGCCTCAAGAGCGCTTCCGCTCTCGCCTGTTCTGCAAGAGTGCTTCTGCTCACTCCTGCTCCGCGGGAGGTGCTCATGCACTCCCACTCGCTCCTGCTCCGCAGAAGGCGCTTCCGCAAGCATTCGGTCCGCAGGAGTGGTTCCGCTCGCTCCTGCTCCGCAGAAAGCACTCTTCCGCTCCTGCACCACGAAAGGCGCTCCTGCGCTTCTGCTCGTTACTGTTCCACGGGAGGCGGTCATGCGCTCCCGCTCGCTCCTGTTCCGCGGGAGGCGCTCCTGCGCTCTCGCTCGTGCCTGCTCCGCGGGAGGTGCTCCTGTGTTCACGCTCGCTCCGCTCCGCAGGAAGCCCTCTCGCTTCGCGGAGAGCGCTTCCACTCCCGCCTGCCTCGTAAGAGCGCTTCCGCTCGCTCCTGCTCCGTAAGAGCGCTTCCGCTCGCTCCTGCCTCGTAAGAGTGCTTCCGCTCGCTCCTGCTCCATAAGAGCGCTTCCGCTCGCTCTTGCTCCGCGGGAAGTGCTCTTGCGCTCCCGCTCGCTCCTGCTCCGCAGGAAGCGCTTCCGCTCGCTCCTGCTCCGTAAGAGCGCTTCCGCGCCCTCCTGCTCCGTGGGAAGTGCTCTTGCGCTCCCGCTCGCTCATGCTCCGCAGGAAGCGCTTCCGCTCGCTCCTGCTCCGTAAGAGCGCCTCCGCTCGCTCCTGCTCCATAAGAGCGCTTCCGCTCGCTCCTGCTCCGTAAGAGCGCGTCCGCTCGCTCCTTCTCCGTAAGAGCGCTTCCGCTCGTTCATGCCCCGTAAGAGCGCTTCCGCTCCCTCATGCCCCGTAAGAGCGCCTCCACTCGCTCCTGCTCCGTAAGAGCGCTTCCTCTCGCTCCTGCCCCGTAAGAACGCTTCCGCTCACTCCTGCTCCGTAAGAGCGCTTCTGCTCGCTCCTGCTCCGTAAGAGCGCTTCCGCTCGCTCCTTCTCCGCAGGAAGTGCTCTTGCGCTCCCGCTCGCTCCTGCTCCGCAGGAAGCGCTCCCGCTCGCTCCCGCTCCACGGGAAACACTTCCGCTCTCGTATCATCCTCATGATGCGCCACTATCATCCATCGCCGGCGGCGATCGCCGGCCACCACCACCACCAGGGAGGCTGCCCAGGCTGCCCAGCGTGACCGGGGGGCAAATTCGTCATAATCAAAAAGTTGACAATCCGCGTGCCCCGAATCAAGCATCCTCATTCGCTTGTCCAAGAATCAGCATGGCGCAGTTACCAGAACGCCCTCCTCAAAAACTATAAAAGGAGGGTCAGGCCTCCATTTGAGGGGACGGGAGGGCATGAGGAGAAGAAGGAGCTCTTGAGTTTTCCGACGAGGACTCTTGGAAGATCTTCATCAACCTTCGAGCTACCCTCAAAGATTTCCCTCAGCACTCCTGCTTTACTTCAAGAAATTGGGAGGATCTCGGTGGTTTCGATCCAGGCTGCTCCACAGCGCTCTGCTCCAGGATGCTCCGCAGCGCACTGCTTTAGGCTACTCCGCGGCGCTCCGCTCCAGGCTGCTCCGCAGCGCTCCGCTCCAGGCTGCTCCGCAGCGCTCCGCTCCAGGCTGCTCCGCTCCAGGCTGCTCCGCAGCGCTCCGCTCCAGGCTGCTCCGCAGCGCTCCGCTCCAGGCTGCTCCGCAGCGCTCCGCTCCAGGCTGCTCCGCAGCGCTCCGCTCCAGGCTGCTCCGCAGCGCTCCGCTCCAGGCTGCTCCGCAGCACTCCGCTCCAGGCGCTCCGCAGCGCTCCGCTCCAGGCTGCTCCGCAGCGCTCCGCTCCAGGCGCTCCGCTCCAGGCGCTCCGCTCCAGGCTGCTCCGCAGTGCTCCGCTCCAGGCGCTCCGCAGCTCTCTGCTCCAGGCTGCTCCGCAGCGCTCCGCTCAAGTTTGTCCCCGAGCACACTTCACTGCGCTCGGCTCCCGAGGACTTGAAGAACTTAACAAAATCTCTGTAACGAGCGGTGGTTTGTCACCCTCGAAAAACAATTCTCTCTGTAACTCACAAAACTAGTGGATCATTCAGAACTGGGCTAGGCCCCGTGGTTTTTTTCCCTTTCCGGGTTTTCCACGTAAAAATCTCGCTGTCTACTGTTGGTTCTCACTTTTAACTGTTTGCGCGTTCGGCTCACTCTCGAGCTAAGGCGGTTCAGCTCGACCGGCCCAGGAGAGCGTTGAACGACTCGCAACATTCCTAATTAGTGATTTGTGCAAGCTTTACAAATAGTGGAAATGTCAGGAAAAATGAATCACTTAAACGGATAATGGCATTTCCTCGTCATCCATAGTAGGAAATGATTTTGTTTATTTTTCAGATAGTGATATCACAGCTTTGGCTAAGGACAAAATCTACATGCATATTCACATCCATGAAATGTGTTTATACTAGGTAAACACTACACAACTATTCACATTTTTAACGGTAAAAGTTTATTCGCTTGTATGTTAAGTATCTTAAAATATATGATATATTAAACTAAAGACGTTTTTTTCCTTGCAGGTTGAGAACGTTGCACTGGAGAAGATCAAGAAATTGAATAAATATGAGGTGCAATCCTGATCAAGATGTGAAATTTTAACAGATGATGCATTACTCCCCAAAATGAAGACTTTACTTATTTCATCTTATGATAAATAATGTTATGTTTGTCAAAGTCACAAATGTTTTGGATATTTTGCTAACATTTAAATTTTAGAATTTTTTTAATTGTTAAATTCTAACATGTAATATGACAATATTTTTTATAATTAGATTATAATTTTTTGTTAGTGTAGTATGTTCTCATTAGTTAAAATGATGAATATGACGTTCTTCCCTTCATTGTTTCCATTCATGATGCATTTTTATGTATTGTCCATCATGCTCGTTGTTCAATCATTTTAATATCTATTAATATCACTCTTAAAATAATTAAAATATTTGTCAAAAGTATATATCTTTATAATAAATATTATTTATGGCTGTATTTAAGATTTTGAGATTTAAAAAGTTTAGTTAAGTTTTGATTAGTATTTAGATTATTAATTTGAGAAGTCTTATAGGAGCTTGTGTTCATATTTTTTTTAATATATTACTTTGCGATGTTTTTTGGAAAAAAAACGTTGTTGTACAGTTTTGGCTTTGGTGACGTTCGCTAAGAAACGTTGTGGTAGGATGAACATCTTTCATAACGTTTTTTGAAAAAGTGTCACGATAGAGCAACTACTTATTATGATGTTTTTTTAAAAAAGTGTCACAGTAGAACAACTGCCAATCATGGCGTTTTTGGAAAAAATGTCGCAGTAGAGTAACTAGCAATCACGACTTTTTTTTTTTGAAAGCGTCACAATGAGCTACGGCGACATGCACAATCGCGACGATTTGGTGATGTTTTTATAAACGTCAAAAAAACTATCGCGACGCTTTGAAATCGTCACTAAAGGTATAAAAAAATGTCGTCGTAAATCGATTTTGTTGTAGTGCGTTCCCGACACACACCAAGTTATATGTTTTTTCCTTTTTTTATAAATTATAAAAAAATTTATATATTTTTTAAATTTTTAAATATCTTGATTTTATATTATTATATTTTATATTATCGGGTTTTGATATAAAAAAAGGACGCCTTGCTATCGGGATTTGCTTGGGAGGCAGAAATTCAGAAAATTCAAAAATTGGCTATTTGCTGCCCAAATCAATTTGATCCAACGACTTAGATTTAATTTGTGGTTCTAATTTAACCTCAAAATTACTTGAATTTTTTCCTTTATACATATATCTTTACCATATATAAAGAAATATCAAACTCATGAATTTTAAAGTCGTTGAAATAATTACGGCCGTTGAATCTGGCATGATATTTCATCAGCCGTCGGATCAAACCGCTCCCTCTGTCTCCACTTTTTCATAGGTCTCCTAAACCTACTAGGGGGTGACCTAAAACTATGAAGGTGTAGAGTACCCTACAACATGAAATTATAATTTTACCCCTAAATTTATTGAAAAATGAGTGTCATATGACCTGTTTTTTAATCTCACAAAATTTGTCAATGGTGAGATTTGAACTCAGGTCTCCATTATGTCATTCAAAGATGACAACCATCACACCATATGACTTTTGTTAAACAAAATTAAATTAAGTTTTATATATACTGTTATAAATATAGATCGCCCCTTCAAAAAGTCGCCACCCCTGCCGAATGTCACACCCGCCAAATGTCGCCGCCCCTGCCGAATGTCACCCCCGCCGAATGTCGCCGCCCCTGCGGAATGTCGCCACTCCTGACGAATGTCGTCGCCCCTGCCGAATGTCGCCGCCCCTGTCGAATGTCGCCGCCGCTGTCGAATGTCGCCGCCTCTGCCGAATGTCGCCGCCCGCACGGGGGGCCCCCGTGCCCTATCACTCGTAAATATATATATATATATATATATATATGTATATATATATATGTATATATATATGTATATACAAGTATATACGTATATATATATGTATAAATATATATATATATATATCTTATATATAAAGAAATCTCCTTATCGGTGTAATGTCCAGCCAACTAATATCCACCGTCCGATAAAGAGAGAGAAAGAGAGAGGGAGAGAGGGAGTGGGGCCCACAATTAAGAGAGAGAGAGGGGTGAGGAGAGAGGGCGGCATTTTGGAATTGGAGAGAGAAAGAGAAATAGATAAGGAGAGAGAAAGAGAGAGGGAGAGAGGGGAGAGATGGAGTGGGGCCCACAATTAATCTCCTGGGTTGAAACCATTGGAAAATCTGAGAACGGAGAACTAAAAAAAATGACTAATGCATGATAAGATGACTAATGCAAGCCAAATAGGGTCAATATATGACCTCACAAATGTCTAAAATTGCATTATTCAAGTTGAACAAAAGAGCACAACATACCTATTCGGTACTTACATTATTTGCTGCACATTAATTGATGATGGACTCAAAATTGAATTTCATTAATTGTTGTTACAGAATTCACACAACACATTCAATATTTTTCTTCTTCTAATTTTTATTGTTTGAATTCTCCGCTAATATCTCCCAGATCGTTCCTGCTTTCACTTTTCTGGCAGGTTGCAATTATTATTATTGCAGTTGCCCAATTCTCCATCAAAAGCTTAAGAGGAAAAATGATGGTTAAGAGAAAAATCTCCAGCCAAGGGAAAAATCTTGATTGTGTGTGTGTGTTCTGTATATATAAAAACAACACATATATATATACAAATAACACACACACACACACATATATATATATATATACACACACACACACACACACGAACAACACACACACATACAATCAAGCACAATACTGTGATAAATTGTGAAAGATGCATATGTACAGCACACACACAGTACTGCATTTTTTTCCGATCTTCAAAAGTGATATTGCATTATATATATATATATATATATATATATATATATATATGAAATGATGGGTTTCTAATCAAAATGTTTATGGATTTGTAGAAATTGCATTTCAACAACTATTGTGATAAATTGTGAATTCTATAAAATGGATGAGAATAGCTGCACTCTTAGGTTGCAGTTTGAGAACCTGTTGGGTAGATATGATTGAAATCCCTCTTGAAGAAGCTGTTGGTTGACGGATGAAATCCTAACCTCTTAAATAGAGAAATTATAATCCATAAATTATAAATTTTGAAATGGAGGAGTGGGAAGTGGAGATCTACCTGAAGAAGAGGGAGTCGTAGGGCGTGTCGTCGGTGTCGAAGAAATCTGCACTGCATATGATTGCACCAAAAAAATTGAAATAGAGGATTCGGAAGTGGAGATCTAACGGATGAATGAAATGGAGGAGTGGGAAGTGGAGATCTACCTGAAGAAGAGGGAGTCGTAGGGCGTTTCGTCGGTGTCGAAGAATTCTGGTTCGACGGAGATGGCTGTGTGCGAGGTCGGGAGGAAGAACCGTGTTGCCGGTGCCGGAGAATGCGGGTAGACAACGGGAGCGATGGCTAGGGTTCGGGACGCAGAACTGTGTTGCCGGTGAGGGAGGGAGCGGGGAGAGAACGGGAGCGAGGGCTAGGGATCGGGATGGCGAATGCGGCGTGTGTGATGGTTGCGGGTTTTAAATTAGTTAGGGTTTTTGCGGGATTTGTAAGATCCCTCTCCCGCACCAGGAGAGTTCCTGAATCTTATGCCCAGAACCGCCGCCTTACGGAGATGCTAGCACACAAGTTAGCCACCTCCGCAAGACGCTGATCCTGCCGGCAAGAACGATCAACCAGGCCAACAAGAGATAAGAAGAAAACTAGTACACAAGTCCACAATCACACGCATCTGTATATATATATATATATATATATATATATACAAAAGTAAACTGTCCATCATGAGTACCATAAATGAAAGAGTAAAAAGGGCTTATGCCCAGTACATAACCAAGGTAGAACAAAATCTCACTCTCTCACTCTACATCTATGCGGAAGCTAACAATTCTCAAATCTTCAAACACTTGTCCTGTAGTAGAAGTATTGCATGGCTTCTGCTCCTCAGATCCTGTCATCATGTCTTGGCTGGTCGTGCCGGTGCTCCAGCTCCTCGAACACCTACGGTCACAACCGACCGTTAGTCATAAAGACTAAGCCGATTTTGTCCCCGCCTCCCCCCGCGACTCCTAGGCACCGTGCGGGAGGAAGAAGCGGAGGACAACAAAGTGGAGAAATCAAGAGGGTAGCAGGTGACAAACATTCTACGCTAACAAGAGTATATCCATATAAATTCTATGCTAGCAGTATGAGCAAGTAAACAGTATTAAGTGCAGTAAAGTAATATCGCAGCAGTAAAATAGGTAAGCAAGAGAAGCAGTGCGACGCAAGTAAATTAATTTAAGAGTAACCATTGATTTATAGGAATGCCCATACAAACCTATAGACCAAAGGGTCGTTTAGCAGGGCCTATCGTATAAAAAGTCTCATACCAATTTATACGATAGGGGTAGGGGTTGAAATGCAATGTTCATGCTATGACATGCAAGGTATGCTGTTATGCTATATTCATACAAGTGCAACTCACTCACCACGACTCTATGCGCATAGACCTTTAGTTCCCCCTTTTTGGAGCTAGCAAGACTCCCAAGATACTCCCGTAGTGGCAAACGGAAGCGGTGGGTTGGGCCTCGCCCACCTCTAGGTTGGTATTCACACTACCTAACCTAGACCTATCGTACGCCTCAACACAAAACTGCGGAGCGTCTGCGTACTCTTGCTGACTGGACCGCCAGACTTTCATGGCTAAGTGTAATTACCACACTTGCCGAGTCAACGTATTGACGTCGGTGTGAACGTCCATCCAATACCGAAGACCCACCACCTTCGTGCACATGCAACATGTTCTACTATCTACCTCCGAGTCATAAGCTCCCCGGGCTAACCTGCCCGTCAATAATAACCTTCTGAGCCACCGGCTCACCGGACCAACCTGTCCGTACCAACATACACTACTGAGTCACAAGCTCACCTGACTAGTCAATCCGCTCTTACAAACACGGAGCTTACTGCTCGTAGCACCAAACCGACTAAGCTCCCGTAACCACGGGGTGTGGGTGAGTGTGTTATTAAATTATTCTTGTATAACATCTTATCCCTACGGTTTACGGTTAATCTTGGACTCCCCGAGGATTACCCTGTAAGGGGCTCGCTACGGTACTAGGAACTACAATGGGATGACATCCCAAAGTTCCCTTTTTCAAGACACTTAGTATTATTGGTATCTACCCATAAGATTACCCTCTTATCATTCCACTTAAATTAAACCTCAGCGCTTTATGACCCTCTAAGGGGAAGGACGATCTTTGGTCAATCCCGAGCACAGCCTTACCAAGTACTAAGAATCTAGGACGAAATCTCACGGTAGTACGGTCACCAACAGGAGGGGCTCCGGGATCTGTAGTTCCTGCCGAATCAGGTCCTCCTGTCCTCTGGTGTTGGGTCTCCTGGTACTGCCTCCCCTGTGTTAGGTCACAACCGACCGTCAGTCTAAAAGACTCAGCCACAACCTCCCCGCCTCCCCCCGCGACTCCTAGGCACCGGGTGGAGAGGAGGAAAAGGAGGGACACAAGGCAGTATAATTTCAAGCAGATGACATATGAAAGGTAGATTAATTATAGCACATATTTATACAAATGAGCACGGTATAAGAACTGGCGAGTATATAGTAAGGCAATAAACATTGTACAAGGTTACTAACAACATAACCAGTGTCACAATATAAGAGAAGCAATAGAAGTGAAACAAATTGCAGTAAATGGAGCATCCACTAAAACTAAACAAGCCACGGTTAATAGGGCAACAGTGAGGTTTTCATAATTTAAGTAAGGAAAAACCTTAACTTATCAATTCAAAAGATAAGTTAAGGGATCGTTTTGCAAGGCCCATCATATAAGACATCTCATACTACTTTATATGATGGGGGGGGGGGAAGGGAAAGATGAGTGATGTGATGTATGTTATGTTATGCAATAATGCGCATTATTATGAAATGATGATTTACTCACACACACAACTTTGTACGTACAGACCTTGTTAGTTCCCCATTGTTCAAGGTGTAGCTATCACCCAGGGTCTCACTACCGTGGCCGTAGTGACAGTGGGTCGGGCTCCCCCACTTCTAGGCGGGTACACACACTACCAAGCCTAGACCTCTCCACACTCCCTCCGAGACCCACGCGTGGGCGGACTAGTCGTGCTTTTTGCTGCGCGTCAGACTTAGATAGGTCAAGTGTGAGTTTTAGGGATGGTGGCTTCTCCACAACTTCCACTAAGCCAGATCCCTAATCCTCACCACTTGCCTGAGTCAACGTACGTCCGCCGGTGTGCCAGCCCAGACCATACCGAACCCCCTTTTGAATCCCCTACTTTAAACTCCCCCTCAGCCTCATTTGAGGCCACCTTCACGTTCAGTGAGCACCACGAGGCCAAACCCCCAACTCCGGCGAAGCTTTCGAGCTCAGAACCCCCATTTGGCCATGGCTTCCGGCGGCGACAACTCACGCATGGGAACAAGGGCAAATCCGCGCCTCCGACCACAAACTCAGGCCCGTACCTCTCCCTCTTCCCTCGTGCTAGCTATCTAGATCAATTAGGAGGTGAGACGAGCTCAATTGAGCGAGATCCACCACTGGTTTTCACGGGTTTTTCCGTCGAAATCACCCTCCCCTCTTTCCTTATTCCAGCCGCCACCGGCCGATCAAGACCGCCGTCTCGATAGCCCCCACCTTCGTGAAGGTGGTGGTGGTGGTGGTCGGCCGTGGAGTCAAGTAGGTGGCCGGTAAATCGGGCTCAAAGGTAGCCCAGGCGCTTTCATTCTCAGCCCTTGGCGAGAGGTGGAAGACGATGTCCTGGCCGTTGGATCTGATTAGATCCCTAAACGCAGACCACATGTTTTTAATAAATGAATAGTATTCAATCTGTCACACTTTATTTAAGATGCTCAAGCAGGAAATTGAAGCCCTTAGAGGCCGAATTTGCAAATTTCACCAGAGACAAGATTTGTAGATCTTGATGTCTACTTTCATCTGAGCTTGAAATCAACTGATTTGGATGACTGTACAGTCCTGTGCATCTTTTTTAGTGCAGGATGTACAATATGTTCAAGCATGTGTATAATGTGTATTTTTCTCTTAATATCCTTTGCATGCATGTGAAATTTGTACCCAAGGTGTGTGATGGCTATATAAAATCAGTGTCCAAATTTGGTGATTTTAGGAGAAAATTTATCTATAGTTTTTGGAATAATTTAAATTTCATTATTGTAATAACTTATGGGGCATAAACTTATAGTTTTGGCCCAAATTTTTGGTGACATGTTTATCATGTGTTGACTCACCTCTGTACAAAATTTTATGATATTTGGACTTGATTTGGGTGAGTAATCTAGGCATGCATGTTGATTACTCTAAGTGAAGAGGAGAAAATAGTGGCATTCATGTTTCATATTTAGTAACACATGTTCTTGGATTAAGGTTTTTGTATTTCTGAAATTTAGGATTATTGTTGCATGCAACATGAATGATTTTCAGGCCATGCATGTATCCATGTATGACCTATGCTTGGTGAGAAATTTAGAATATTTGTAAGACACTTTTCTATGGTTTTGCTAGATATGTCATTCTATGAATTTTGTGAGTTTAGAGAATATTAATTATAAGTTCCAATGAAATCTCTAGGGGTCTCACCCCAAGTCATGATAAGCCATCTATGAGGTTTGGCTAAGTAGATGTGAAGGTAGGAAGGTTGGAATTTGTGATCACTAGATTGAATAAATGAGTAGTATTTAAATGTCACACCCCAAAGCTGAAACTTTAAGCAGTAAATTGAATGACTTACACTCAAATTTAGAACATGTAGTCAATACAAAAGTTGTAGCCCTTGCTTTTACCTTTCTAATGATATGTTATACAGAATTTTTGGTGAAGTGTAGCTCCCTGTAGACCCTTTTTAGTAAACCATGTAATTGTAGTAATTAAAGGTCACACCCAAAGCTGAAACTTTAAGCAGTAAATTAAATGACTTACACTCAAATTCAGAACATGTGGTCAATACAAAAGTTGTAGCCCTTGCTTTTACCTTTCTAATGATATGTTATACAGAATTTTTGGTGAAGTGTAGCTCCCTGTACACCTTTTTTAGTAAACCATGTAATTGTAGTAATTAAAGGTCACACCCAAAGCTGAAATTTTAAGCAGTAAATTGAATGACTTACACTTAAATTCAGAACATGTGGTCAATACAAAAGTTGTAGCCCTTGATTTTACCTTTCTAATGATATGTTATACAGAATTTTTGGTGAAGTGTAGCTCCCTGTAGACCCTTTTTAGTAAACCATGTAATTGTAGTAATTAAAGGTCACACCCAAAGCTGAAACTTTAAGCTGTAAATTGAATGACTTACACTCAAATTCAGAACATGTGGTCAATATAAAAGTTGTAGCCCTTGCTTTTACCTTTCTAATGATATGTTAAACAGAATTTTTGATGAAGTGTAGCTCCCTGTAGACCCTTTTTAGTAAACCATGTAATTGTAGTAATTAAAGGTCACACCCAAAGCTGAAACTTTAAGCAGTAAATTGAATGACTTACACTCAAATTTAGAACACATGATCAATACAAAAGTTATAGCCCTTGATTTTACCTTTCTAATGACATGTTATAAAGAATTTTTGGTGCAGTATAGTTCCCTATAGACCCATTTTAGTAAAGCGTGTATAAGGTTACGTATCTGAGTATTTTGATGTCTTAAGTAAAATGGTCCTTGTGATTTAGTTGATCTCCTGATCATACTTCAAGTATAACATATAGAATGAACAAAAGAATTACATGACCTAAAAACTTAGATTGATAGGAGTTCACTAACCCTGAGAGTGACTTAGCATAGGGCATCTGGAGGGAATATAGTTAAACTAGCCTCACTAAATAGAAAAAAATAGAGTTAGCTAGAAACAACGACGATTCACCTTATTCTGGTGAGCATACATGGGATGACCAGAAGTCTTGAATAGATCCGAGGAGACTAAAATGTCCCAAGGCTCAAGATCATACTTTAGTCCACCCCAATATCCATAGTGATTTCTAGTGAGCGGATATTATCAATTGAAGGCATGAACCAATTCTCTTAATACATGATACCAAACAAATCATGATAATAAAATGGTAGGACGACCAGCAGCCCCCACTGAAGCTATTAAATTAATCTGGGTGAAAACGAGAAGGATACACTTGTGAAATGGTAACCCCTAGGTGGTCCCCAAAACCACCACAAATTTTGACAAAACTTCACCTCCGTTAGGATCTCTCTAAGAAAAGGGTACCCCAAGCCTTGACTAGAGAGGATGCAACCCTCTACTGTTCAGAATTGAAATAGGACTAAAAAGAGCTGATGAATCCCCAGAAATTCATTCTCACCAAGGCCTAATTTAGAATGAGCCAATTCACTAAGGTGGACCCCCATACCTATTAAGACACCCGACTGACCCCAAACTTTCACAGGACTAGGGACAACCTTAAACCCAACCCAGGTTCATAAATCATAAGCTTTAGACATAATTTACCTTAGGATACTCTTAGGGGATTAAATTGAAAGAGGGGTAAAACTTGGAAGATACACACCTCGGAACCACCTCAACTCAGGTGAGCAACTTAATTAAGTAAGGACTTTGGGTAGGGAGAGGTTTTCTAACCTTTGGTCCAGCAAAATGAAAGGAAGTTTCCCCCATCAAGAATAGAATTGGGCAAGCCTCCGGTGAGTAGCAAATGCCCTTAATAACCAGAATAAATTGAATACTCGTTAAATGATCCAAATCGTTGCACATCACAAAGCTGGAGAGGTACAAACCTTGTTCATATAAGGCTCATTTATAAAGCTCGTACACTCGGGTCGACTGATGTTTTCTCTAAGGCATATAATTACTAAGATTCCAATTAAACAAATCAATCTCCTCCAGAAACTTAACCTCTTGGAACTTGGAGTTTAAGTTAATATGAATCTTCTGGGTACTCGTCAAACAATAAACTCAAATCATTAGAAGGTAATCATTCGAGGTCGCATAGGGTAAATAGAATACTTTATCCATGTTGGGTCAAGAACTAAGCAATACGAGGAGGGTCTAAGGTGATCACTTAAGGTAGTATAATCAAGACGAGTTAAAACGACTTCGAGTCCCGAGGAGGTCTCAGATAAGTGATCCCACATCACTTAACCTACCCCAAGGCACTTAGGTCTATGCCTTGGGAAGCTCAAAGTAAAAATTCTAAATCCCTAGGTCTATAAGCTAAGGTAAGAGCACCGTGTCGATCGGATCATGCTACAATGTAAGCAATCCCACTTAATAAGGTGAGGTTTGGTAGGTTAATCTAGGGTAGGGTCAACGGGGAAAGAACTTGTAATTTAGAGTCAAGTGAATACATTATTAAACAATTTCCACATGCCTACCTTGGAAATGAATTTGTTCTGAGGCCTAGTGAGAGGCTGGCTGAGCCCGTGTTTTATTTGATTATTAGCGAGCGGTAAGCTCGGGGTAACTTGTATGAAAAATTGGAATCTGTGGCGGGTCTTCGGTATGGTCTGGGCTGGCACACCGGCGGACGTACGTTGACTCAGGCAAGTGGTGAGGATTAGGGATCTGGCTTAGTGGAAGTTGTGGAGAAGCCACCCTCCTTAAAACTCACACTTGGCCTATCTAAGTCTGACGCGCAGCAAAAAGCACGACTAGTCCGCCCACGCGTGGGTCTCGGAGGGAGTGTGGAGAGGTCTAGGCTTGGTAGTGTGTGTACCCGCCTAGAAGTGGGGGAGCCCGAACCACTGTCACTACGGCCACAGTAGTGAGACCCTGGGTGATAGCTACACCTTGAACAATGGGGAACTAACAAGGTCTGTACGTACAGAGTCGTGTGTGTGAGTAAATCATCATTTCATAATAATGCGCATCATTGCATAACATAACATACATCACATCACTCATCTTTCCCTTTTTCCCCCCATCATATAAAGTAGTATGGGATGCGTTATATGATGGACCTTGCAAAACGATCCCTTAACTTATCTTTTGAATTGATAAGTTAAGGTTTTTCCTTACTTAAATTATGAAAACCTCACTGTTGCCCTATGAACCGTGGCTTGTTTACTTTTAGTGGATGCTCCATTTACTGCAATTTGTTTCACTTTCTATTGCTTCTCTAATATTGTGACACTGGTTATGTTGTTAGTAACCTTGTACAATGGTTATTGCCTTATTATATACTCGCCAGTTCTTATACCGTGCTCATTTGTATAAATATGTGTTATAATTAATCTACCTGTCATATGTCATCTGCTTGAAATTATACTGCCTTGTGTCCCTCCTTTTCCTCCTCTCCACCCGGTGCCTAGGAGTCGCGGGGGGAGGCGGGGAGGTTGTGGCTGAGTTTTTTAGACTGACGGTCGGTTGTGACCTAACACAGGGGAGGCAGCACCAGGAGACCCACCACCAGAGGACAGGAGGACCTGATTCGGCAGGAACTACAGATCCCGGAGCCCCTCCTGTTGGCGACCGTACTACCGTGAGATTTCGTCCTAGATTCTTAGTACTTGGTGATGAGGACCATGTCTTAGTCACTTTAGTTTTCGAGGAGTTTTAGTTTCTGCTTTTTTTGACCGGGTTTGTTCCCGGGTACTCTCTTATGAATTGTACCAGACTATGATGTTTCATTTCTATATCTTTTGGTTTTTGGATGGATATGTATCTCTTATGTAATGTTAACTATGGATGCTTCCCCTAGATTTGGCCGGCAGAATCGGCGTTAAGTGGTGGCTGCCCACCACGAGACGGCGGTTCTGGGCAGTAAGACCCGTAGTAAGGCTAAAAGGGCCTCGACTCCTTCATGTGGCCTATTAACGGGGCCCATTCCTCTTCATGTTCCCTCCGTCCTTCCAAGTTTTTGGAAGTAAAAGCAGTCCACAGCCTACGGGCCACTCCGCTCGAGTTAGTTTGAGGACAAACTAACAGCGGAAGCAGGGGTGTGCCCATAGGAGAAATCACTCAATCTGTCCACTAGCAATGAGATCTTTAGGCCAACCGGTTAGTAAACTACCTCTTCTCAGGTAACCTTAGACAAACTTTGACCCTTAAGGTACGAAATCGCTTCCTTAAATAAACATACTTTGAAGTTAGGTCGGACCAATATGAGTTTATGAGGTGCTTCTAGAACTCGTAAATTTACCCATGCAGTCAAATAGTTGCGTAAACGCCGCCTTCAAGAAATCAAGTAACTATGATCAGAGCACCAAAGGAAGCAGGACACTGAGATGGGAGGATATGATATCTCCCTCGGCGACATGCAATCGATAGACCAATTCAACTGCAAGATTGCACCAAACCAACAACCCGAGAGTATAGGGGCTTAAATTATTTCTTTATGTATTGGGAGAACCATGCACCGAGATTAGAAAACTAGTAGCTCAGATGACTTGGAACTAGAAATTGAATCAACAAATGTTTTTGAGAAGTAAAGATGTGAAAGAATGAACTTGACCTTATTAGAGTCTTAACAAAAGGAAGGCTTGATCACATGTTCAAGTAATATCTCAAATACAAGAAATTTGAGAGAATTAAGCGTAGAGAACTTCTAAGCCAATCAAAATTTTTATTTATTGAAACAAAATGACAAATGGAGTAATACTAGGTCATGTTGAGACATTGAGATTCAATGGAGAACAAATATGTAATTGGTGACTTTTGAGACACCCCCTCGAATTTCAATGAAAAAAAAATCACCAAAGATTGCTTTGAACAGACAAAGGTAGTTGATATTTATGTTTTGATCGAATGGCAAACGACACACTTTGGGAAATCACGATCTTGGTTAAGACCTTACCCTCGCGGGATCGACCAATCATAAATTTTTGGAGTACTTACGATTAGGGTTAGAACACATCTTCGGAGCTTTACGGATAGGGCACCCTAAGAATGTTAAGCTAAGACCCCAGAAGAAAACAACCTATTAAAGGTGCCCTGAACCAGGCTTAGCTGCTATATGGCAGAACTAGGGTTCGGAAAGATCGACGAACGATTAACAAGGAATGATGCGATCATGAAACAAACCCTGGGGAGAAACCCTACCGTGGACCCAATCCCAAATTTCGGGGACGAAATTATTTCTTTATGTATTGGGAATTGTAACATCCCAGAAGCTACTAGACCCCCCAATGTGAATTTTGTCACGGATAAGGTCCTGGTGTAACCCAGAGTCACCTTCAGAGCTTGATTCTAGATAAAAGGAGACTTGGTCTGCAAATAGTAATTTTGACGAGTTAGATCAACTCACCTCATTTTGGACTCACCAACCCAGAATGACCAAGCCATTATGTCCCAAGTTCTATGGAGGACCCATTAGACCCAGAAGTCCCATCATGTAGTCTTCAATTGACCTAATTTTGACCAAGTCAACATTTTCCTATTTTTGGTCAAAATCACTATAAGAGGCTAATTTGGTCCAATTGGGGCTCCACCATGACCCAACCTACATTGGGTAGTGTCCATGGATCCAAGGTAAACATGTTGGACCAATCAACCCCTTGGTTGACCCAAACAATCTTAAAAGTCAACTTAAGTCAAATAGGCTTATATGAAAGGTTTTAGCTCAATTAGCCCAATCCAGTAAAGTTAGGGGACCAAAGCAAGGCCCATTCTGCAACCCACCGTCTTTATTACCACCCATGCCCTCGATTTTCCTTGGGAGATGCCATGCAAGAGGGGTAAAAATAGAATTTCCCCTCTTTTTGAATAGGATGAAGCTTGGGTGCATGGATCCTACTCCATGTGGCATCAATTGGCCTTCCCAAGCATAGATCTGAGCTCAGGAATTGAATTCCTGCACCGCCCCACAGCTTTCCAAAAGCTTTGCATGCAACCTCATTGGTTGCCATGGGAGGTGCCACCCATGGCCGGCCCCTTCAAGGAGATACATGCATATAAGCTTCCCCTCTCCCTCTTGAACCCTTCCTTACCTTCAGATAAATGAGAGGAAGAGAACCCCCAACTCTATTGGAGAAATCGAGCACTGGAGAGAGAATTGGAGCATGGGCTTGGAGCTTGCAAGTCGGCCATGGCAGCACCCAACTCACCTCCAATCAACCCCAACCAAGGAAAAGCCGACAGAAGACCAGGAGCAGATACGACTACAACATCTGATGGACCAGCATTGTCGGAGGATAGTGCGCAAGGAGACGACCCAGTCCAGGAATAGTTGCAGCAGAAGACCTACAACAGCTCCAGTTTTAGAGAGTTTACTTTTATGAGTGACTTTGTAGTGAGGCATTGATGTAAAGGGGCGTGGCCCCTCTTTTATTCCAATTTGTATATCTCATTATGGACATTAGAATTATTATTTATTGATGTGATTATGTGGATTTATGGTGTATATTGTACTCCCTTGTACTTATGCTGCGCTTCTTGCTTATTTTACTTCTGATTTGTGTTGGCCTGGTTTGGAATTGATTAGCCGGCAGAATCGGCGTAGTGTGGTGGAGACTGATATGTACGTCGGTGCCACCACAATGCGGCGATTCTGGGCGGTAAGACCTCGGTCTCCCGGGGGATTGGGGGAAGGGGCACCGACGTACATATCAGTCTCCACCACACTACGCCGATTCTGCCGGCTAATCAATTTCAAACCAGGCCAACACAAATCAGAAGTAAAATAAGCAAGAAGCGCAGCATAAGTACAAGGGAGTACAATATATAGCATAAATCCACATAATCACATCAATAAATAATAATTTTAATGTCCATAATGAGATATACAAATTGGAATAAAAGAGGGGCCACACCCCTTTACATCAATGCCTCACTACAAAGTCACTCATAAAAGTAAACTCTCTAAAACTGGAGCTGTTGTAGGTCTTCTGCTGCAACTATTCCTGGACTGGGTCGTCTCCTTGCGCACTATCCTCCGACAATGCTGGTCCATCAGATGTTGTAGTCGTATCTGCTCCTGGTCTTCTGTCGGCTTTTCCTAAAATGATATGGTCACAACCGACCGTCAGTCTAAAAAGACTCAGCGGATTCATCCACCCTTCCCCCCACGACTCCTGGGCACCCAGCGGGAGGAAGGATATGGAAGGGCAACAAATCAGAGTTGAATTAAGCAGGTGACAAATGGACCTAGCTACAGTTGTTGTATATATAAATGTATATAGGGCCTACGTTATCGTTGGGGAGGAACAATTCCGGATAGGTAGGTTTACTTAATAACTACGGCTGGTATAAATCAAGTAGCAACTCTAACCATATGTATACATAACCATGGTAATCAATAGATGTACAGGTGAAGTAAGAACTGGTAAGAAAAGCTACAAATCTACTATTACCAGAAAGGAAACATTTATTAACACAAGAACTAACCTTAACTTATAAAATCGTGCATACATAATTATAAGTTAAGGGATCGTTTTGCAGAGCACCCATCGTATAAGCTATCGCGTACTAATTTATACGATGGGGTGTCACGTTGGAATGTAAGTCATTAAATGCAACTAATTAACTTTAAGAAGCCACAAGAATTGAACATTAACTTATATGAATGTCTCCGGTAGACATATAAGTTAAGGGGTCCGCCTCAACGTCCTGATCATATGAAAAAAAAATCATAAATAATTCATATGATAGAGGGTATGATATGCTCAAACATATGCTTGCTATGCTGTGACTATGCAAACATGCAAGTGCAACACACGCACACGACTCTGTACGTACAGACCTTGTTAGTTCCCCATTTTCAAGGTGTAGCTATCACCGAGGGTCTCACTACTGTGGCCGTAGTGATAGTAGGTCGGGCTCCCCCACTTCTAGGCGGGTAATTCTCACTACCAGGCCTAGACCTCTCCACACTCCCTCCGAGACCCACGCGTGGGCGGACTAGTCGTGCTTTTTTGCTGCGCGTCAGACTTAGAAGGGCCAAGTGAAGGGTCAAGAGATAAGCTTTTCCCAAAATAACCACCGAGCTTATCCTTACCACAACCACTTGCCCGAGTCAACGTACGTCCGTCGGTGAGACGACCAGACCGTACCGAAGACCCGCCACAGTACCAGTATCTATGCACATGCGAAACCATAACATATCACATCACATTCCAAACCTTGGACTATCAAGTCCTTTATTTACAACTGGGAGCCCTTGGCTCATATTCATTAACAGACTAGGCTATAAACGTCAAGCCCGCCTCCACCTCAAATTTCCGTGTTACTTATATTCATCCATTTAGTTACTCTTTCTTGGTGATTATTCTCTAAGGAGTTTATGGTTAATCTTGGACTTCCCGAGAAATACCCGGTGAAGGGCTCTCAACGGTACTAGGAGGCACTATGGGCATTCAACCCAAGCCTCCCTTTCTCAAGATACTTAATATTATTGGTTTCTACCCGAAAATAATTAGCCCTTACCTTCCAATTAGTCGTGTCATCATTAGCTCATTATACATGAACCTAGGGCATGACTTTCTACCTCTATCTATTTCTGTTATACACAGTCCATAATAATGCATCATCAATTCTCAAATGTTTTCCCAAAAAAAAACCTCATTTCCGATTGTCCTATTCTTAAGACTGAAGGTTCTAAGTGCCAAGAAAACTCTAAGTCCAGAAAATCTCAATGTCCTATTATTTTTACCAATAATTAAAATGAATACCCAAATAGGATTTTCTTAACTTTGAGAAGTAGTTAATATAATGATTCATCAAAATGACATGAAATTAATGTCTGGGGTTCTAAATGTCATGAAAACTCTAATTCCAGAAATTCTCCATTTCCTATAATTATTTTCACCAATGATTAAATTAAATATTCCAATAGGGTTTCCCATAATTTGAGAAGGAACCAACAAATACTCATCAAAATAGATTGACACTAATTCCAATGATTGGTTATGACAATTGAACCTTATTTCCAAGGAATCATAATTTTATGGACTTATAATCTCATCAAATAAAATCAATTATTCATATAGAGTTTTTTTTTATGATTTGTGAAGGAACTACTTGAAATATTCATCAAAATAATTTGAGATTAATTCTACTGATTTGTCATGACCTTAAAATACTATATCCAGAAAATCATAATTTTCTACGAGGTTGAACTTATTAAATAAATCCAAATGTACACCTAGGGTTTTCCATGCTTGTGATGGGTCTACTATTTATGATGATCTAACTATCATGAGATTTTCATCACTAACCTATAATGTCATAGTAGTAGTAATTTCTAAATTTCAGATTTTTCTCAGGTAGTATGGCTTTGATTATTTCATTAATTTAATTATGTTATAATTTTTAATTAATAAATAAGACCTTAGGGAAATTAATCCCCAAGACCTCAAACTCCATGAGGTGACTTCTCATGTATAAACACATGCATGTGCATTTCTTTTAAAAGCATTCCATTAGTAGATCTTCTCAAATAAACAATAAGCACATGATTACTATTAGCACACCATTCACCTCTTGACCCTATCCTTACTCATGTGATTTCATTAATATGCCCACATCTAAATGGCTTTAAACTTTTTCTCTGATTTTTCCTATGTAGGTGAGGTCATGGGTCACCACTTGGTGTTCACCAAGTATTTTACAGATCATGCATTAATTTATTTAAAATTTTTCATTACTGAATTTGAATCTTAAAACTACTATTACTACAGTCTTTGAAAAATCACACAGGCCACAATATCATACCAAAATTTTTCAAAATTTAATTGGAGATAGCTGGGATCATGTGCTAAAACTTTTGTATTCAAGGTTTTGCCTGGATCTGAGCTCATATTTTTAAAACAATTGTACAAAGCCATGCTGTAAATAACCCAATAACTTTTCCCAATACATAATATAAATAAAAGAAAATTCAAACAATTAGACGGGTGAGATTTCGTCTTCTCCAATGCGCCAAGGGTTGGGATGCGCCCGACCTGGAGCCTCTTACAAGCCGATTTCCGGCCACTTGAGGCCGTTTCCGGCCAAGGAGACGACGCCACCACCTCCGTCCGGGGCTTAGCAAACGATATGCGTCGAGATTGAGCCAGGAGGTGGTGTTTTCACGAAATGGGGGGTGGAAATAGGCCATGCCTGGAGCTCGAAAACCAGGGGAGTAAAATGCTCATCCTTAGATCGATTTCAAAGGGGGAAGAACTGGATATCTAGCATAGGGGGAGGGAGAGGGGAATCCGACCTTGGTTGGGGTTGATTGGAGGTGAGTTGGGTGCTGCCATGGCCGACTTGCAAGCTCCAAGCCCATGCTCCAATTCTCTCTCCAGTGCTCGATTTCTCCAATAGAGCTGGGGGTTCTCTTCCTCTCATTTATCTGAAGGTAAGGAAGGGTTCAAGGGGGAGAGGGGAAGCTTATATGCATGTATCTCCTTGAAGGGGCCGGCCATGGGTGGCACCTCCCATGGCAACCAATGAGGTTGCATGCAAAGCTTTTGGAAAGCTGTGGGGCGGTGCAGGAATTCAATTCCTGAGCTCAGATCTATGCTTGGGAAGGCCAATTGATGCCACATGGAGTAGGATCCATGCACCCAAGCTTCATCGTATTCAAAAAGAGGGGAAATTCCATTTTTACCCCTCTTGCATGGCATCTCCCAAGGAAAATCGAGGGCATGGGTGGTAATAAAGACGGTGGGCTGCAGAATGGGCCTTGCTTTGGTCCCCTAACTTTACTGGATTGGGCTAATTGAGCTAAAACCTTTCACATAAGCCTATTTGACTTAAGTTGACTTTTAAGATTGTTTGGGTCAACCAAGGGGTTGACTGGTCCAACATGTTGACCTTGGATCCATGGACACTACCCAATGTAGGTTGGGTTATGGTGGAGCCCCAATTGGACCAAATTAGCCTCTTATAGTGATTTTGACCAAAAATAGGAAAATGTTGACTTGGTCAAAATTAGGTCAATTGAAGACTACATGATGGGACTTCTGGGTTTAATGGGTCCTCCATAGGACTTGGGACATGCTGGCTTGGTCATTCTGGGTTGGTGAGTCCAAAATGAGGTGAGTTGATCTAGCTCGTCAAAATTACTATTTGCAGACCAAGTTTCCTTTTATCTAGAATCAAGCTCTGAAGGTGACTCTGGGTTACACCAGGACCTTATCCGTGACAAAATTCACATTGGGGGGTCTAGTAGCTTCTGGGATGTTACAAAGGGCAAATCCGCGCCTCCGACCGCAAACTCAGGCCCGTACCTCTCCCTCTTCCCTCGTGCTAGCTATCTAGATCAATTAGGAGGTGAGACGAGCTCAATTGAGCGAGATCCACCACTGGTTTTCACGGGTTTTTTCGTCGAAATCACCCTCCCCTCTTTCCTTATTCCGGCCGCCACCGGCCGATCAAGACCGCCGTCTCGATAGCCCCCACCTTCGTGAAGGTGGTGGTGGTGGTGGTCGGCCGTGGAGTCAAGTAGGTGGCCGGGAAATCGGGCTCAAAGGTAGCCCAGGCGCTTTCATTCTCAGCCCTTGGCGAGAGGTGGAAGACGATGCCCTGGCCGTTGGATCTGATTAGATCCCTAAACGCAGACCACATGTTTTTAATAAATGAATAGTATTCAATCTGTCACACTTTATTTAAGATGTTCAAGCAGGAAATTGAAGCCCTTAGAGGCCGAATTTGCAAATTTCACCAGAGACAAGATTTGTAGATCTTGATGTCTACTTTCATCTGAGCTTGAAATCTACTGATTTAGATGACTGTACAGTCCTGTGCATCTGTTTTAGTGCAGGATGTACAATATGTTCAAGCATGTGTATAATGTGTATTTTTCTCTTAATATCCTTTGCATGCATGTGAAATTTGTACCCAAGGTGTGTGATGGCTATATAAAATCAGTGTCCAAATTTGGTGATTTTAGGAGAAAAATTTTCTATAGTTTTTGGAATAATTTAAATTTCATTATTGTAATAACTTATGGGGTATAAACTTATAGTTTTGGCCCAAATTTTTGGTGACATGTTTATCATGTGTTGACCCACCTCTGTACAAAATTTTATGATATTTGGACTTGATTCGGGTGAGTAATCTAGGCATGCATGTTGATTACTCTAAGTGAAGAGGAGAAAATAGTGGCATTCATGTTCATATTTAGTAACACATGTTCTTGGATTAAGGTTTTAGTATTTCTGAAATTTAGGATTATTGTTGCATGCAACATGAATGATTTTCAGGCCATGCATGTATCCATATATGACCTATGCTTGGTGAGAAATTTAGAATATTTGTAAGACACTTTTCTATGGTTTTGCTAGATATGTCATTCTATGAATTTTGTGAGTTTAGAGAATATTAATTATAAGTTCCAATGAAATCTCAAGGGGTCTCACCCCAAGTCATGATAAGCCATCTATGAGGTTTGGCTAAGTAGATGTGAAGGTAGTCAGGTTGGAATTTGTGATCACTAGATTGAATAAATGAGTAGTATTTAAATGTCACACCCCAAAGCTGAAACTTTAAGCAGTAAATTGAATGACTTACACTCAAATTCAGAACATGTGGTCAATACAAAAGTTGTAGCCCTTGCTTTTACCTTTCTAATGATATGTTATACAGAATTTTTGGTGAAGTGTAGCTCCCTGTAGACCCTTTTTAATAAACCATGTAATTGTAGTAATTAAAGGTCACACCCAAAGCTGAAACTTTAAGCAGTAAATTGAATGACTTTCACTCAAATTCAGAACACGTGATCAATACAAAAGTTGTAGCCCTTGCTTTTACCTTTCTAATGATATGTTATAAAGAATTTTTGGTGCAGTATAGTTCCCTATAGACCCATTTTAGTAAAGCATGTATAAGGTTACGTATCTGAGTATTTTGATGTCTTAAGTAAAATGGTCCTTGTGATTTAGTTGATCTCCTGATCATACTTCAAGTATAACATATAGAATGAACAAAAGAATTACATGACCTATAAACTTAGATTGATAGGAGTTCACTAACCCTGAGAGTGACTTAGCATAGGGCATCTGGAGGGAATATAGTTAAACTAGCCTCACTAAATAGAAAAAAAAAATAGAGTTAGCTAGAAACAACGATGATTCACCTTAATCTGGTGAGCATACATGGGATGACCAGAAGTCTTGAATAGATCCGAGGAGACTAAAATGTCCCAAGGCTCAAGATCATACTTTAGTCCACCCCAATATCCATAGTGATTTCTAGTGAGCGGATATTATCAATTGAAGGCATGAACCAATTCTCTTAATACATGATACCAAACAAATCATGGTAATAAAATGGTAGGACGACCAGCAACCCCCACTGAAGCTATTAAATTAATCTGGGTGAAAACTAGAAGGATACACTTGTGAAATGGTAACCCCTAGGTGGTCCCCAAAACCACCACAAGTTTTGACAAAAATTCACCTTCGTTAGGATCTCTATAAGAAAAGGGTACCCCAAGCCTTGACTAGAGAGGAGGCAACCCTCTACTGTTCAGAATTGAAATAGGACTAAAAAGAGCTGATGAATCCCCAGAAATTCATTCTCACCAAGGCCTAATTTAGAATGAGCCAATTCACTAAGGTGGACCCCCATACCTATTAAGACACCCGACTGACCCCAAACTTTCACAGGACTAGGGACACCCTTAGACCTAACCCAGGTTCATAAATCATAAGCTTTATACATAATTTACCTTAGGATACTCTTAGGGGATTAAATTGAAAGAGGGGTAAAACTTGGAAGATACACACCTCGGAACCACCTCAACTCGGGTGAGCAACTTAATTAAGTAAGGACTTTGGGTAGGGAGAGGTTTCCTAACCTTTGGTCCAGCAAAATGAAAGGAAGTTTCCCCCATCAAGAATAGAATTGGGCAAGCCTCCGGTGAGTAGCAAATGCCCTTAATAACCGGAATAAATTGAATACTCGTTAAATGATCCAAATCGTTGCACATCACAAAGCTGGAGAGGTACAAACCTTGTTCATATAAGGCTCATTTATAAAACTCGTACACTCGGGTCGACTGATGTTTTCTCTAAGGCATATAATTACTAAGATTCCAATTAAACAAATCAATCTCCTCCAGAAACTTAACCTCTTGGAACTTGGAGTTTAAGTTAATATGAATCTTCTGGGTACTCGTCAAACAATAAACTCAAATCATTAGAAGGTAATCATTCGAGGTCGCATCGGGTAAATAGAACACTTTGTCCATGTTGGGTCAAGAACTTAGCAATACGAGGAGGGTCTAAGCTGATCACTTAAGGTAGTATAATCAAGACGAGTTAAAACGACTTCGAGTCCCGAGGAGGTCTCAGATAAGTGATCCCACATCACTTAACCTACCCCAAGGCACTTAGGTCTATGCCTCGGGAAGCTCAAGGTAAAAATTCTAAATCCCTAGGTCTATAAGCTAAGGTAAGAGCACCGTGTCGATCGGATCATGCTACAACGTAAGCAATCCCACTTAATAAGGTGAGGTTTGGTAGGTTAATCTATGGTAGGGTCAACGGGGAAAGAACTTGTAATTTAGAGTCAAGTGAATACATTATTAAACAATTTCCACATGCCTACCTTGGAAATGAATTTGTTCTGAGGCCTAGTGAGAGGCTGGCTGAGCCCGTGTTTTATTTGATTATTAGCGAGCGGTAAGCTCGGGGTAACTTGTATGAAAAATTGGAATCTGTGGCGGGTCTTCGGTATGGTCTGGGCTGGCACACCGGCGGACGTACGTTGACTCAGGCAAGTGGTGAGGATTAGGGATCTGGCTTATTGTAAGTTGTGGAGAAGCCACCCTCCCTAAACCTCACACTTGGCCTATCTAAGTCTGACGCGCAGCAAAAAGCACGACTAGTCCGCCCACGCGTGGGTCTCGGAGGGAGTGTGGAGAGGTCTAGGCTTGGTAGTGTGTGTACCCGCCTAGAAGTGGGGGAGCCCGACCCACTGTCACTACGGCCACGGTAGTGAGACCCTGGGTGATAGCTACACCTTGAACAATGGGGAACTAACAAGGTCTGTACGTACAGAGTCGTGTGTGTGAGTAAATCATCATTTCATTATAATGTGCATCATTGCATAACATAACATACATCACATCACTCATCTTTCCCTTTTTCCCCCCATCATATAAAGTAGTATGGGATGCCTTATATGATGGGCCTTGCAAAACGATCCCTTAACTTATCTTTTGAATTGATAAGTTAAGGTTTTTCCTTACTTAAATTATGAAAACCTCACTGTTTCCCTATGAACCGTGGCTTGTTTACTTTTAGTGGATGCTCCATTTACTGCAATTTGTTTCACTTTCTATTGCTTCTCTTATATTGTGACACTGGTTATGTTGTTAGTAACCTTGTACAATGGTTATTGCCTTACTATATACTCGCCAGTTCTTATACCGTGCTCATTTGTATAAATATGTGCTATAATTAATCTACCTGTCATATGTCATCTGCTTGAAATTATACTGCCTTGTGTCCCTCCTTTTCCTCCTCTCCACCCGGTGCCTAGGAGTCGCGGGGGGGAGGCGGGGAGGTTGTGGCTGAGTCTTTTAGACTGACGGTCGGTTGTGACCTAACACAGGGGAGGCAGCACCAGGAGACCCAGCACCAGCGGACAGGAGGACCTGATTCGGCAGGAACTACAGATCCCGGAGCCCCTCCTGTTGGCGACCGTACTACCGTGAGATTTCGTCCTAAATTCTTAGTACTTGGTGATGAGGACCATGTCTTAGTCACTTTAGTTTTCGAGGAGTTTTAGTTTCTGCTTTTTTTGACCGGGTTTGTTCACGGGTACTCTGTTATGAATTGTACCAGACTATGATGTTTCCTTTCTATATCTTTTGGTTTTTGGATGGATATGTATCTCTTATGTAATGTTAACTATGGATGCTTCCCCTAGATTTGGCCGGCAGAATCCGCGTTAAGTGGTGGCCTCACCGATGTGGCCGTCGGTGACAGTGGCCAGTCTTGCCACTTCTGAATGTAGTCGTACCGTATCATTCAGGCCCTCCTGTACAACTTGGTGTACCAACTGGATGTGAGCGACATCCGACGAGCCGATTTGTAGGCCGACCAGCAGAGGCAAAACTGCATGTTCGGAGAGTGATAACCCGCTGCGCACATCTCCCTGTCGCCATGAGTCGTCAACCCACTCGCACCGGTACGAACGGTCTGCGAGCGTGACCAACCCGCAACTTCCAATCAATCTTCACCCGCTTTATATAAAACAAACCCTTAGGCTACGTGGCAATTCTACTCGACCGGTCGCACGACCTTGGACCGGGAGGGTTAGCGGTATGAGGGCTCCTTGCTTGGGGCTAGCCTGGGAGGAGAGACTCAACTCCGGGTTTTCCCCAACTAAGGCCTCGCCGAAGGGAGGATAAGCACCGCATTTGTTGCCACGGCAGCTCTGCACTAGCAAGTAAATTAGGCCGAAGCAGGGGCCATAACACTAAACAGAAATGTAGGCCGAAAGCAGAGGCCATAATGATAAGCAGAAAGTAGGCCGAAAGCAAAGGCCATGTAATAAACAGGAAAGTAGGCCGAAAGCAGAGGCCATAATGATAGGACCAGTGCAAGACTGGATTTAATTGGAAGTACAGGAAGTAGGTGCGGGGGGGGGGGGGACCAGTGCGAGACTGGATTTAAAGAAAAGTACAGAAGTAAATACGGGGGACCAGTGCGAGACTGGATTTAATTGAAAGTGCAGAAAATAAGTGCGGGGAACCAGTGCGAGACTGGATTTAAAGAAAAGTACAGAAGTAAATACGGGGGACCAGTGCGAGACTGGATTTAATGGACAGTACGGAAAGCAGTAAAAGCATAAGAGGAAATGGTTAGTAGTCCAATCACTCCATAAGAGGAGGCTTCGATCGACGACTCCGTTCTTTTATTATCGTCGCGGCGGGGTTAAATTTCGGCGCCGCGCCGCGATGTCGTTCTGATTTTTGCGTTGCTTTTCCGAGCTTAGTTGATTCTTTAGATTGATACGCATAATTTTGATAAGTATTTAAAATATGCGTCGAGAGGGCGCCGATTCACTTCGATGAATTTCGCTCTTTTCCAGGCGTCTATTTTTGCTTGTAAAAGCATTTAAGGGATCAAATCAAAAGGTCACACCTCCCAACTTTGATAGTATTTACAAAATACCTATACTTAGAGCCCCTAATTTTTGGGGAATTTTAGAAACTCATTTGGGCATTTTATTTCCTAAAATAAACTTTATAATGGGTTTTAAAAATAGTAAAACTCCTCCCAAAAATCCCAAAAAAATACAGGAGATGCCCCTAAGAGTGGGGCACAATTTTCATTTAGGAAATTTCTTTTGAAGAGGCCCTATTTTTCCTCAGAAAAATGGGGAAGGGAAAAAAGGGGTGGGGTGCGGTTAGAGGCAGGGAAGAGGCGCAGGGGTTTTGCACCCTGCGCCCTCCCGCGGCCCCCACAGCGGATCTGTGGCAGATCCGCTGCGGGGGGCGCACAAATGGAGGCGGGGGCGGGAAACCAGGTTTCGGGGGCCGCTTGATCTCCTGGGGGAGATCGTGTGGCCCCCGAGCTCTCCCGGGTGGCAGCCGCTGTCGTCGTCGGGCAGCGGCCGGCTGGGACCGGCGCCGCCCCCGGTCGGTGCGCCGGGGGCCGGCGACTCCTCCGGGGGTGGTCCGGCGGCCTGGCGCCGCCGGCCACCGCCGGGGGAGGTGATACAGAGGGCGGGAGGCGGTGGCGTGGCCTGCATGGGCCATGCAGGCCCGCTGCGCCGCCACCCCCGCCGAGGGGCCACTGGTGCTGCCCCCGGTCGGAGCGCCGGGGGTCGGAGCGCCTACTCCGGTGGTGGCCCGGCGGCCTGGCGCCGCCGGACCCCACCGGAAGGGGGGGGGGGGGGGGGGGGGGGGTAGAGGGGACGGGGAGGCGCGGCGCAGCCATCACGAGCCATGCCGGCTTGCTGCGCCTCTGCATCCTCGTGCGCAGCCCTCCCTGCCGCCCCTGGTCGGGGAACCGGGGAGGGGGCAACCCTCCGGCGGTGGCCCGGCAGCCTGGAGCCGCTGGCCGCCGCCGGGGGAGGGGGCTATCCTCCTACAGGAAGTGCGGGGAGGAGGGGGAGGCCACGGGCGCCGTTGGCCGTGCCCGCCGGCGGCCCGGCCGCCTCCCCTGTGCCGGCGCCGAGGTCCTCGAGGGGGACCCCCTCCCCCCCCCTCCCCCCCCACCAGCGCCACCACCGGCGCTGGGGGAGAGGGCTTCCTCGGCCGGCCTCCTCCCCGAACCTCGCAAGGTTCGGGGCGGCGGCCGGCGGCGCTCCGGCGACAGAGGGAGGGGGGGGGGGGGTCTTCCTCCGGGAGGTGGGAAGGAGGAGGGGAGGTGGTTCTACCTGGTGAGGGGCTCGGGTGGAGGGGCGGCCGGCCATGAGGGAGGAGGTGGTGGCGGCGGCTTTGGGGCTGGCTTGCTCCGGCAAGGAGGAGGAGGGGGTGGCTGGCTGGGGGGGCTGCCGGCAGAGGAGAGCTGAGAGAGAGAGGGAGGTGGTGTGGGGGGAATTGGAGAGGGGCTGCCCCTCCTTTTATAGGAAGGATGGGAGCTCTCTCCCCCCTCTCCCTTCCTTCCACGTGTATGAAGGGAGGGTGAGTGGGGGGAGATATTTTCTCCCCCCCCCCCCCCTCCTTCCTTTCTCTCTCTTGCCCCTTGCCCTAATAGGGGCAGCCCCCCCCCCCCCCCCCCCCCCCCCCCCCCCCCCCCCCCCCCCCCTTGGGGGGGGGGGGGGGGTTTCTCCCTCCCCCCCCCTTTTCTTTAGCAAATTCGAGTTCGGGGGGGGGGGGGGGTTGACTAGGTCAACTTAGGGCGGGGTCCTCCTTGGCTCCCGGGGCACGATAAGAGTTGCCGGGGCCGATGCCGGGTTCGTGTGCTTTATATTTCGTTCGTTGTGCTGAGGTGATCTGCATAGTCCCCTAAATGGTATACTCGACATACGACCTCGTATCGAGACGCAACGAGTTCCATTGTGCTTGTATTGGTCATACGATCCTAACGGAACTGACAAAAGTCAATTCGGGGTTTGTACGTCCATTATTCACAATAATGGGGTGGTGGCGCGCTACGATGCCTAAAATGATCATTTTCTCCAAATGACCTCGGATCGAAGTGCAACGAATTCCGTTGCGCTCGTATTGTCCATACGAGTCTAACGGAACTGACGGAAGTCAATTCGGGGTTTGTACGGCCATTATTCACAATAATGGGGTGGTGGCGCGCTACGATACCTAAAATGGTCATTTTCTCCAAATGACCTCGGATCGAAGTGCAACGAATTCCGTTGCGCTCGTATTGTCCATACGAGTCTAACGGAACTGACGGAAGTCAATTCGGGGTTTGCACGGCCATTATTCACAATAATGGGGTGGTGGCGCGCTACGATACCTAAAATGGTCATTTTCTCCAAATGACCTCGGATCGAAGTGCAACGAATTCCGTTGCGCTCGTATTGTCCATACGAGTCTAACGGAACTGACGGAAGTCAACTCGGGGTTAGTATGGTCACTATTCATGATAATGAGGTAGTGGCGCGTTACGACACTCGAAACGGTCGTTTTCTACGGCTCGGGCCTACTTTTATTGGGCTCACTAGGGTCTAGTGGCCCAATAAAAGTCGGGATGTTACAATCCAATAAAAATAAAGAGATTTTCGTCCCCGAAAATTGGCTAAAGTTGGGGTTTAAAGGATATACCTGGGGGAAGAGCGTCGGGTATTTTTCTCGTACGAGCGTCTCGGGTTCCCAAGTGAACTCTTCGCGTCCACAGTTTGACCATAAGATCTTGACCATTGCGACGGTTTTGTTCCGCAGCTCTTTGATCTTGGAGTCCACTATCTTCACAGGTTCGAGTCGGACAGATCGGTCGGATTGTACTGATGTTGGTGGTGTGGGAAGGTGCTGCTCTGGTTGGCGCAGAACACGTCTTAGCGAAGAGACGTGGAACACGTCATGGAGGTTTCCCAGCTCGGCTGGCAGAGCTAACCTATAAGCCACCGGGCCAACTTTTTCGATGATTTGATATGGGCCTAAGTAGCGGGGGTCCAGCTTTTTCTGCTTCTTTATTCGGGATATCCCGTGCATCAGCTTAATTTTCAAGAAAACCATATCTCCCACGTTGTATTCCACCATCCGATGACGCGCATCATAATATTTGGCTTGCCGGCTCTGCGCTTCTAGCATACGTTCCTGGATTAACCTTATTGTGGCAGTGGTATCATCTATGTAGGTGACCCCTAAGGCTTCGGGGTCCTCATCCTGTGCCCAAGATAGTGGGGTCCGACAACGTCTTCCGTAGAGGGCTTCGTAAGGTGCCATCTTGATGCTTGCCTGGAAGCTGTTGTTATATGAAAACTCTACCCGAGGTAGTAACTGCTCCCATGGCTCGTTGTGTTCCACTATGCATAATCGGAGAAGATCTTCCATCGTCCGGTTCGTTCTTTCCGTCTGCCCATCGGTCTGGGGGTGGAAGGCGGTGCTAAATGCCAATCTGGTTCCTAGATTAGCTTGCACTCTTCTCCACTCCTTCGATGTAAAGCGCCCGTCGCGGTCCGAGACGATTGATTTGGGTATTCCATGAAATCAGACTACCTGCTCAATAAATAGTCGGGCTAAAATGTCGACACCGTCACCTTGCCGGTTTGGGATGAATCGGGCTACCTTGGTAAGGCGGTCTACTACGACCCATATGGAGTCGTTACCCGCACGAGATCGGGGTAAGCCATGGACAAAGTCCATGGAAATATCCTCGAACTTCCATTCTGGTATGGGCAGGGGTTGTAGTAAGCCTCCTGGGCTTCGACACTCTGCCTTGACCATTTGACAGGTCTGGCAGTGCGCAACATAGTTGGTGACATCCCTATTCATTCCTGGCCAGTACAAGGTCCTTCGCAGGTCCGTATACATTTTTACTACCCCGGGTGTATCGAGTACCTTGTCTGGTGCGCTTCGCGGAGAATTTCTTCCCGAATTCCTTCTGTTGCGAGGATGAATATGCGGTGTCTGAACTGCAGGATGCCATCGTACAAATTGTAATCCTCCTGCGCACCATGTTGCAGGGCTTGAATGATCGGGGCTGCTTCTACGTCAATCTTCTGAGCTTCTCTTATCCTATTCCGGATGTCGCACTGTATTTCCATCCAGTAGAGCTGGGCCTGGTATTCCATCTGATTTCTGCGGGCGATGAGGATAATATCCATTTCCGCCAATGATTTGACTAACTCCTCTGGCACCATTTCTAACCAACTCCCGGTCCTCGGAGGCTGCCGACTCAAGGCGTCTGCAACCTTATTAGCCTTGCCGGGGTGGTACTGGAGGGCGAAGTCATAATCACAGAGAAATTCTAACCACCGGCGTTGCCGGAGGTTCAGCTCTTTCTGGGTGAAGACGTATTTGAGGCTTTTATGATCGGAGAAGATTTCGCATCGTACCCCATAGAGGTAGTGTCTCCAGACTTTTAATGCGAAAACTACCGCCCCCAGCTCCAGATCGTGGGTGGCGTAGTTTAGTTCATGTGGCTTGAGCTGACGTGAGGCGTAGGCAATCACCTTGTCGTGTTGCATAAGCACGGCCCCCAATCCTTTCAAAGAGGCATCATCATAGATTTGGAATCCCTCGGTACCGGAGGGGAGGGTTAGGATTGGGGCTGATATCAGCCGGTTCTTCAGTTCGATGAACGCCGCCTCGCATTCGGGAGACCATTGGAAAGTCACATCCTTCTTGGTGAGAGAGGTAAGTGGTAACGCGATTTTGGAGAAACCTTCGACGAACTTACGGTAGTAGCCGGCGAGGCCAAGGAAACTTCGGATGTCTGCTGCTGTCTTAAGTGGCGGCCAATCTCGTACCGCTTGCACCTTGGCTTGATCCACCGCTACTCCGTTCTTGTTGACGGTGTGTCCCAAAAAACCAACTTCTTCCATCCAGAACTCGCATTTGCTAAACTTGGCGAAGAGCGAGTGCTCTCTTAGCTTAAGTAGTACCATTTGGAGGTGTCTGGAGTGATCGGTTTTGTTCTTTGAGTAGATGAGAATATCATCTATGAAGACTATTACGAAATGGTCCAGGAAGGGTTTGAATACCGTATTCATCAAAGCCATGAAGGCGGACGGGGCATTGGTTAACCCAAATGGCATTACCATGAACTCGTATAGTCCGTAGCGAAAGCTGAAGGCGGTCTTGGGAATGTCCTCTTCTCGCACTCTATGTTGATAGTAGCCGGACCTTAAGTCCATCTTGGAAAAGACGGACGCGCCTTGCAGTTGATCGAACAGTTCATCTATCCGGGGTAGGGGATAGGTATTCCGGACATTGAGTTTATTCAAACCTCTGTAGTCGATGCAGAGACGCAGAGATCCGTCCTTCTTCTTAACAAACAGTACTGGGGCTCCCCAGGGTGAAGTACTAGGACGTACGAATCCTGCATCGACTAACTCTTGTAGTTGAATCTTGAGCTCGGCCAGTTCCCTCGGGGCCATCCGGTACGGTGCTCGGGACACTGGTCGGGCTCCTTGAGTAAGTTCGATTTGGAAGTCCACTTCCCGTTGCGGGGGCAATCCGGGAAGGGACTCTGGGAAGATATCTGGGAAGTCCCTGATTATAGGCACCTTAGCGAGTACTTATGTCGTGTCTTCCATCTCAAAGTAGATTAGGTATACCTCGTCCTTTCGCCGAACTGCCTTGACGGTTCGTGCAGATGTTAAGATAATGCGGGTGACAGAGGGTATACCTGCTAGCGTGATAAATTGTCCATTTGGATTCTTGAGGCGGATTTCTCGAGTTGAACAATTGATTTGGGCGCTGTGCTCGGCCAACCAATCCATCCCCAGAATGATGTCGAATCCGGTTATTGCCAAAACGGTTGCGTTGACTTCGAATTCTAAGACTCCTAGCATTGCCTGGAATGAACACTTTTCAGTGGAAGTCATATCTGATCCATCCGGGAGTCGTATTCGGATTGACATCCCGGATGATCGCACCGTGTTCTCCTTGTCGGCGATGAAGTTTTGTGCAACGAAAGAATGTGTGGCGCCGGTACCGAACAGTGTTTTAGCGGAATGACCTTCTACCAAAAGTAAACCTGATAACATATATATATATCATAATCATAAGCTTTTCACAAATATACAGGAGTAGGGATGACATATACAAAAGTCCCAATATATAAAGTTATAACATCTCCTAGGATATCGTACTATCGGAAGTAGATACCTATCACTACGTCAGGAGCAGGACCGTGCTGGAGATCCAACGCGTATGCATCGAGCGGTGCTGCTCTGCCCTGCCTAGCCGGCTCCCTCCTGCCTGCGGGACGTCCTCTGCGTCCACCTCGTCCTCTCTCTGCCGCTCTCTGTACTGCTCCTAAACCGGGTCTCCCGGTAGCCTATGGGCAGAAGGCTCGTATATGCCCAGGCTGCTGGCATAGGTAGCAGTTCCCTGCGAAGGGAACATCTCGTCGTGCGGCTGGGACGACCTGAGGTGCTGGGGCTGGGGGTGCTGGTCGGGGCTGGGGTGCTGGTCGGGGTTGGGGTGCCTGCCTATATGGCTGGTGACGCTGACGCTGTCTCCCGTCTCGGCCCTGCCTGCGAGGACCTACCCCTCTCTCTCGGCCCTGAGTCTGGGGAACACCTACGTGTCCCCTCCGCTGCTGGGCTACCATCCGCTGGTCCATCTCTAGAGCGGTGGCATGTGAGGCGATCGTGTGGAAGGATGCCTGGGAAATCATGATCAGGGCCTGACGGAGGTCGTCTCGTAATCCCCGGTAAAATCTGGCCGCCCTGTCCTTATCCGTACCTGCTAAGGTCCCGGCGAAGCGGGCCAGGTGGATAAACTCTCTCTGGTAGTCTGGAACCGTCCTATCTCCCTGCCTGATCTGTAGGAACCGCTCCTGGAGTGCCATCCGGTCTGCATCCGAAATGAAATGCTCTAAGAAGGCCTCTGAGAACTCCCCCCAGAGAATGGTGCTGAGGGGTCGCCCTCTAAAAGTGGAGCGGCTAGCTGCCCTCCACCAGTCCCGGGCATAGCCCTCCAACGTGGTCACCACTAGGGACACTGCGGCTACTGCTGGGCACATCATCCCTACAAGAAGCTCCTCTACCCTCTCCACCCATTCCTCAGCCTGGATGGCTGACTCTGTACCCCGAAAGGTGGGGGGCCTTAGCCCTCGGAATGTCGTCAGCAGATCGGTGGGTACGGTGGCCTGCTGGGGTGGTCGTAAGGTGGCCGTCTGGAAGGCGGCCAACAGGGCTACCAGGGTCTGCCCGAGCTCTGTCTCTCCGAACGGAACTGTGGCCGGAGCGGTCTGAGCTGGTGGTGGAGTGGTAGGGTGGTACAGGTCTCGAGAGGAGGACCTTCCGTTACTTGACTCCGGTATCTGGAGAAGTAACAAACGGGTGTCAGAACTTGCAAAAATAAGGGAATTTTGCAGGACTGAAAGAAAAGGAAGCGGAAAGCGTGTGGGTGTACTATCGTGCAGTCTCGAGTCCTTAACCTTAAACCTAAAGGGTCTACCAGGCTTCCGCTGCGTGGTTCGTCCCGAACCAAGAAACGGAACCGGGGAAGGGAGGATCGAAATACTGCCCCATGTGGTTGGATCGTGGTAGCTCTGATCCATTTGTAAGACCCCCCCCCCCCCCCTCCCCAGACTGAACCGGGTTCAGGGAGGGGGGGATCTTATTGCCCAAAGAGGACTACCCAGCGCTTTCCGGGTGGCGACGTCCCACCTTTTTAGCGCTGAGCGGTCTCTTTGTCAGGCACAAGAATCATTACATCACATCAGATCGCACAGCGGAAGCAGATGATATAAAGAAAACAAGCATACTGCTTATATTACACATTTAAATATGGCCGAAGCCTATCGTTTTACAAAATATTGCCCGAAGGCTACATAGTCCAAAACAACAAGGAGCCCTAGGCTAGTCTTTATTCTCTCGCACTCATGTCTCTGAAGATAGGAGGAGAGGCTGGGGTGTCCGATCGGGCCATCTCTAAGGCACGTATCTCATCCTGCGGGGTGGGGGCTTCGCGCTGTCCCGTTTCCTGTGATTGGTTATAAGAAGTAACCGTTAGTCACAGAGCTAAGTAGAACAATACCTCCCCTCCCCAGATCCTTATCCGGGGGGGACGGCTAAAGGACAGAAAAGAAATAGCCGAAGCAAGGAAGAGGGTTAGTAGCAGGTGAATATGTATATATATACGTATATATATATATATATATATAGATAGGGCCGCTTGCCCTAAGGCCCGTATTTGCGCCGTATAGCAACCACACAACACTATATCGCGCAGACACACACCCAGGTATTCAAACCCGTACGCACACAAAAGACCCTGTGTCGACACAGTTTAGGCCGCTTTCGTTTAAGCAGGGGAGCTAACCCCGCGGGCCTCACCGATGTGGCCGTCGGTGACAGTGGCCAGTCTTGCCACTTCTGAATGTAGTCGTACCGTATCATTCAGGCCCTCCTGTACAACTTGGTGTACCAACTAGATGTGAGCGACATCCGACGAGCCGATTTGTAGGCCGACCAGCGGAGGCAAAACTGCATGTTTGGAGGGTGATAACCCGCTGCGCACATCTCCCTGTCGCCATGAGTCGTCAACCCACCCGCACCGGTACGAACGGTCTGCGAGCGTGACCAACCCGCCACTTCAAATCAATCTTCACCCGCTTTATATAAAACAAACCCTTAGGCCACGTGGCAATTCTACTCGACCGGTCGCACGACCTTGGACCGGGAGGGTTAGCGGTATGAGGGCTCCTTGCTTGGGGCTAGCCTGGGAGGAGAGACTCAACTCCGGGTTTTCCCCAACTAAGGCCTCTCCGAAGGGAGGATAAGCACCGCATTTGTTGCCACGGCAGCTCTGCACTAGCAAGTAAATTAGGCTGAAGCAGGGGCCATAACACTAAACAGAAATGTAGGCCGAAAGCAGAGGCCATAATGATAAGCAGAAAGTAGGCCGAAAGCAAAGGCCATGTAATAAACAGGAAAGTAGGCCGAAAGCAGAGGCCATAATGATAGGACCAGTGCAAGACTGGATTTAATTGGAAGTACAGGAAGTAGGTGCGGGGGGGGGGGGGGGGGGGGGGGACCAGTGCGAGACTGGATTTAAAGAAAAGTACAGAAGTAAATACGGGGGACCAGTGCGAGACTGGATTTAATTGAAAGTGCATAAAATAAGTGCGGGGGACCAGTGCGAGACTAGATTTAAAGAAAAGTACAGAAGTAAATACGGGGGACCAGTGCGAGACTGGATTTATTGGAAAGTACGGAAAGCAGTAAAAGCATAAGAGGAAATGGTTAGTAGTCCAATCACTCCATAAGAGGAGGCTTCGATCGACGACTCCGTTCTTTTATTATCGTCGCGGCGGGGTTAAATTTCGGCGCCGCGCCGCGATGTCGTTCCGATTTTTGCGTTGCTTTTCCGAGCTTAGTTGATTCTTTAGATTGATACGCATAATTTTGATAAGTATTTAAAATATGCGTCGAGGGGGCGCCGATTCACTTCGATGAATTTCGCTCTTTTCCGGGCGTCTATTTTTGCTTGTAAAAGCATTTAAGGGATCAAATCAAAAGGTCACACCTCCCAACTTTGATAGTATTTACAAAATACCTATACTTAGAGCCCCTAATTTTTGGGGAATTTTAGAAACTCATTTGGGCATTTTATTTCCTAAAATAAACTTTATAATGGGTTTTAAAAATAGTAAAACTCCTCCCAAAAATCCCAAAAAAATACAGGAGATGCCCCTAAGAGTGGGGCACAATTTTCATTTAGGAAATTTCTTTTGAAGAGGCCCCATTTTTGAGGCCCCATTTTTCCTCAGAAAAATGGGGAGAGGCCCCATTTTTCCTCAGAAAAATGGGGAAGGGAAAAAAGGGGGTGGGGTGCGGTTAGAGGCAGGGAAGAGGCGCAGGGGTTTTGCACCCTGCGCCCTCCCGCGGCCCCCACAGCGGATCTGTGGCAGATCCGCTGCGGGGGGTGCACAAATGGAGGCGGGGGCGGGAAACCAGGTTTCGGGGGCCGCTTGATCTCCTGGGGGAGATCGTGCGGCCCCCGAGCTCTCCCGGGTGGCAGCCGCTGCCGCCGCCGGGCAGCGGCCGGCTGGGGCCGGCGCTGCCCCCGGTCGGTGCGCCGGGGGCCGGCGACTCCTCCGGGGGTGGTCCGGCGGCCTGGCACCGCCGGCCACCGCCGGGGGAGGTGATACAGAGGGCGGGAGGCGGTGGCGTGGCCTGCATGGGCCATGCAGGCCCGCTGCGCCGCCGCCCCCGCCGAGGGGTCACTGGTGCCGCCCCCGGTCGGAGCGCCGGGGGTCGGCGCCTACTCCGGTGGTGGCCCGGCGGCCTGGCGCCGCCGAACCCCACCGGAAAGGGGGGGGGGGGGGCAGAGGGGACGGGGAGGCGCGGCGCAGCCGTCACGAGCCATGCCGGCTTGCTGCGCCGCTGCCTCCTCGTGCGCAGCCCTCCCTGCCGCCCCTGGTCGGGGCGCCGGGGAGGGGGCAACCCTCCGGCGGTGGCCCGGCAGCCTGGAGCCGCCGGCCGCCGCCGGGGGAGGGGGTTATCCTCCTACAGGAAGTGCGGGGAGGAGGGGGAGGCCATGGGCGCCGTTGGCCGTGCCCGCCGGCGGCCCGGCCGCCTCCCCTGTGCCGGCGTCGAGGTCCTCGAGGGGGACCCCCTCCCCCCCCCCCCCCCCCCCCCCCCCCAGCGCCACCGCCGGCGCTGGGGGAGAGGGCTTCCTCGGCCGGCCTCCTCCCCGAACCTCACAAGTTTTGGGGCGGCGGCCAGCGGCGCTCCGGCGACAAAGGGAGGGGGGGGGGTCTTCCTCCGGGAGGTGGGAAGGAGGAGGGGAGGTGGTTCTATCTGGTGAGGGGCTCGGGTGGAGGGGCGGCCGGCCAGGAGGGAGGAGGTGGTGGCGGCGGCTTTGGGGCTGGCTTGCTCCGGCAAGGAGGAGGAGGGGGTGGCTGGCTGGGGGGGCTGCCGGCAGAGGAGAGCTGAGAGAGAGAGGGAGGTGGTGTGGGGGGAATTGGAGAGGGGATGCTCCTCCTTTTATAGGAAGGAGGGGAGCTCTCTCCCCCCTCTCCCTTCCTTCCACGTGTATGGAGGGAGGGTGAGTGGGGGGAGATATTTTCTCCCCCCCCCCCCCCTTCCTTTCTCTCTCTTGCCCCTTGCCCTAATAGGGGCAGCCCCCCCCCCCCCCCCCCCTTGGGGCGGGGGGGGGGGGGGGGGGGGGGGGGGGGGTTCTCCCTCCCCCCCCCCCTTTTCTTTAGCAAATTCGAGTTCGGGGGGGGGGGGGGGGGGGGGGTTGACTAGGTCAACTTAGGGTGGGGTCCTCCTTGGCTCCCGGGGCACGATAAGAGTTGCCGGGGCCGATGCCGGGTTCGTGTGCTTTATATTTCGTTCGTTGTGCTGAGGTGATCTGCATAGTCCCCTAAATGGTATACTCGCCATACGACCTCGTATCGAGACGCAACGAGTTCCGTTGTGCTTGTATTGGTCATACGATCCTAATGGAACTGACAAAAGTCAATTCGGGGTTTGTACGTCCATTATTCACAATAATGGGGTGGTGGCGCGCTACGATACCTAAAATGGTCATTTTCTCCAAATGACCTCGGATCGAAGTGCAACGAATTCCGTTGCGCTCGTATTGTCCATACGAGTCTAACGGAACTGACGGAAGTCAATTCGGGGTTTGTACGGCCATTATTCACAATAATGGGGTGGTGGCGCGCTACGATACCTAAAATGGTCATTTTCTCCAAATGACCTCGGATCGAAGTGCAACGAATTCCGTTGCGCTCGTATTGTCCATACGAGTCTAACAGAACTGACGGAAGTCAATTCGGGGTTTGCACGGCCATTATTCACAATAATGGGGTGGTGGCGCGCTACGATACCTAAAATGGTCATTTTCTCCAAATGACCTCGGATCGAAGTGCAACGAATTCCGTTGCGCTCGTATTGTCCATACGAGTCTAACGGAACTGACGGAAGTCCACTCGGGGTTGGTATGGTCACTATTCATGATAATGAGGTAGTGGCGCGTTACGGCACTCGAAACGGTCGTTTTCTACGGCTCGGGCCTACTTTTATTGGGCTCACTAGGGTCTAGTGGCCCAATAAAAGTCAGGATGTTATAGCACCTCCCTCCATAGCCACTGCCACAGCTCCATCTCAGCAGGGAAATAATGCTTGAGCTGTGAGGAGTCGATTAAGAGTGTAATCAGGGCTTAACTCCTCTTAAATCTTGGGTCACCATTAATGGTGGTCGGCTCTCCCTTGTTTTCTCCTCCACCCCCCATCACTACAGCTGCCACCTCACTCCAATTCCTGCAGGGATTCCATGGGGAAGCTGAGAGGATACTTTGGGGAGAGGGGTGGCATGCCACATGTGGCATTCACTCCATTAATTCCTCCTTTGTCTTTTTCCCCCTTTCTTACACTTGGACAAAGCATTCATTTCCACAAATTTCGAATTTCAGCATGCCTAGGGTCTGGTCACCATGTGGGCTGACCAATTGAGTCATGGGATTGGGCTAAGTCTACTTCATTTAAGCTTTGGGCTCACTTGACTCAAATATGCCAATTTGGGGATTTTTGGGTTTGGGCTTGACTCAAGCTCACACCACTTAAAATGATTGACCCACATTATTGTCTTGGACCCTATGGACCCATTCCAAGAGGAATTGAGTCATGGTGGGGTCATATGGGGCTTGATTGCACTTATTTGCCTATAGGGGCAATTTGGGTATCTTGGTGATTTGCCCTAATTCTCCAAATTTGAATGTGCACCTTGGCTTTCTTATGTCTCATTCACTCCCCTTAGTGTTTAGGTAGGGTTGTGCTAGGTTAATTTGGTCATCCAAAACCTAATTGACCTTATTTTGGGAGGTTTGACTCTATAAAGCTCAAGGTTGACTTTTGGTCAATTTGACCAATTTGGTTGACCCCAAGGGGCCCTAGTGGTCTACTTACTTCCTTGGATAGTCATAGGGGTCATAGTGAGGTTATGTTGGCTTTTTGGAGTCTTTTGGTCACCCCTAGGCTAGGACATCAAGATTTGTTAAACGCACCCCAAAGTGTATTCCTTCCTATTTGATGAGTTCATGGGGCCTCTTTGGCCCATTTTGTGTGTTTGATTCATCCTAGGGGAATCTCCATGAATATGTGTGATGCATAAGATATATTAGCATCTCTTTAGTTTGCTTTACATTAGGGTGGCTCATGGTGGCTAAGTGCACACCATGAGTTTTTCATTCCTTTCAATTTGTCATCCTAGTGCTCGGTGCACTTATCCTATTTTTGTCACGGCTTGTCATGACAAAAATTCTCTAGGGGCCTAGCAGTTTGGGGGATGTTACAAATCCCAATAAACGAAGAAACAATTTCATCCCCGAAATTTAGGTTAGGTCTGCGGGAGTCTGAGTTCAGAATATACCCGAAAGATTTGATGGTTCATGTGCAACATGACTCCCTACTAATCTTGGAAACGATTAGGTCTAGTTCACATTGCCTCATCCTCAGTTTTCTCCCAAGTGCACTTTTCATTAAATCTTACTACGTCTGTAATCACGATCTTCTTCCTAATGGTGTCCTTAGATATTTATCAGTCTGATGAAGATATACATAGTGGAGGGAGGGCATACATTGAAGTAAAATTGCATATTCACAAGGCGAGTGTAGGAATCCATCGAGTCTTATAATCCATAATATGATGTCCGTACCCTTATCTGTTAGGTGTTTGCAACTAGAGTTTAGACTTGTCTTCCAAGATCATGCTATGCTTATAGCTTGGGCAACATTGGTTCTCCTAATTTTTTCATGATATCGTCATTCCTTAATATTTTAAGTCAACACTTAATCATGCTTCTAAGACCCAAAATGATATTTAGTAAATGTAATTATGCCCACGGTCGTTTACTAAACTAAAGGATACTCCGGTAATAATCAAACCTTATTCTGGTACTTAAATTCACGTGAGTCATCAATTCCAAGGCTCATAAAATTTGTATACTGTAAATCCTCCAAGATTAATTCTTGAAGTGCACCCAATAACATTAGCTTCCCGAAACCTCATTCCTGATTTTTATCCCGAGTCATGTGTTGTTAATGGTCAAACCTGTAGTCCTCATTTGTTAAACACAACCAAGCTCAAATTTGCACGAGACCCATCACCTATAAATCAACTATCGTGAATATGTCGTAAATTGGTCTCGAAATCATTCCTAGAGTTTTGTAAGTGATAATTTACAAATTTCAACTCTTCATAATGTCATATTTGTTTTTGGCCTCATTCTTATTTCTTTCATAACTGTGGGGTCCTCAATTCGTACACCAAGTATCAGTTATCAAGGGCCAATAGGTTTAACATAATTTTTTCAGAGACTAATCATGATCCAAGACAGTATTCAACATAAAATCATTGTTTTCCTCTTTAAGATAACTCCAGAAGGTTAATTATGTGGTTAAGGGTGCAAAACCCTTTTTGTGAAGGAAGTAGGATAACTAATCAATAGTTAACAATAATAAAATTTCCAGAGGTTTGAAGGAGACCACAAGTCTATCTACTCATTTCTGTAATATTCCAGATTTTCATAATGATCCCGGGAAACTTGACCCTGGAACTCTCAATAATGCTTAATGTAACAAAAGTTCACAAACCCTAATTTCCTACGGAACTCAATCTTCAAAGTCCTTGATTCTTTTAGAGGTGAAGATCTCTTGATAATAAGTGCATGTTTCAAATTTCAAGATAATTGACCAAGGAAACAATTATTATCCATAAAGCTCTATGTGTCTAAAAGCAAGGGCATTGCCCTAAGTAATCCTGGTCTTGTAGGTAGGACCCACCAATATGTATGGGGTCCAAGTGGCCTCAAATTTGTCCAGGGACCTTTCTTTCCAAGACCAACCATTCACAAAAGAATTGAGTGGATTGGTCTTCATTAAGCCTTAGGTCCATCACAATCGTATGTAATGAAATTATTTCCAATCCATAGAACTTTATCTCCCAAATTCTGATTTTTGGACTGCATGTGTATCGTACCAAGTTTACATGTACGGTGTAAAATTCAGATTATTTGGATAAGTCAGACGATGGGTGCGCACAGATTTGGGTCTAGGGTTCACTTTATATACCCTGCACCAAAATAGGTGCCCAGGGAGTTGTATTGCAGAGGCTTTTGTGTTTCTAAAATAATCCAAGTTAATATTATAGTGGCCCAATAAACGAAGAAACAAGATTAGTCTCTCGTAATCTTGTGATGAGTTTCTTATATCCGAAAATATTGGCTTTCCACGTATGCATAAAATCCTTATGGTATACAGTTCTTGTGATTTGTGGATAGGGTAAGGTTCTCTGTCCTTGAAACTACCATTAATTGCAACTTTTCCAAGGATCGTGTGCCTGTTATCCTATTACATGGTCTTCTTCTAGGCTGGAATTCTCATTCCACATTTGACATCCTTTCTTTGTGATGGTTTTCCGAGGGTGGAAGTGTGGAGTATTAGCTTCTTAGCACAAAAGTAAAGCCTTACGAGTCTCATACTAATCTGATAGTACAATCACAAACACCAAATCCACTTAAGATTGTCCTATTTGTTTGTGTGAGGGGTGTTAGTATCACTTAGGAAGTGACGTGGGTATATCGGGGAGTAAGCCCCGAACACTTACACACGTTTTTTTTTTCAACTCCTTCTTTTAGTCACTTTGGGGGTATCCTACTACTTGGTCAAAAATATTTTTGAGGTTGATAACGGACTAGGATACCTTATAAGATGTCTTGTTAAGTCAAACCAATACGGTGTACTAGTCAGGTTGGCCTAATCTCATCATTAAGTGGACAAAGTTATGTGATTTCCCATATGGGCACACCACTGCTTCCGCTGCTAGTTTGTCCTCAAACTAACTCGAGCGGGGGTTGCCCAGGGTTTGTGGACTTCTTTTACTTGGATCGAAAGTCGGCTAAGCTGATACCAGTTTGTAAGACCCTCTTTTTTTTGCTTTTAAACCGGGTCTTACCGCCCAGAACCGCCGTCTTGCGGCGAGACCATTTCACCCAATTGTCTCCGCCACAACACGCTGATCCTGCCGGCTAATCAACATCATCCAGGCCAGCCACAATTCACAGTAATAGAAGTAAATAGAAGAAACAAGTCCACAAATCACATTAAATACATAGATCACATGCTTACAATGTCCACGATGAGAATTAAAGTAAAAGAGAAGTAAACGAATAAGGGCTTATGCCCGTTACATGTTTAAGTATAGTGCAACGACACTCTCACTCTACACCTATGCGGAAGCTATCAAACACTGTCTTCATGCATCTGTAGCTGCTGCTGCAGCGACGTGTAGTGACTACTCTGCTTCATCCCATCCTCCGGTCCTGTCTCCTGAACGAGGTCCTGCTGTTCCGACGCGTCATCCCTAAAATGATGAGGTCCACCGACCGTCAGTCTATAAGACTCAACATATTCCTCACCGCCTCCACCTGTGACTCCTAGGCACCGTGCGGGAGGAGGAAGCGGAGGACATCAAAGGGTAAATCAAAAGCAGGTGACAAGCGGGTGTTACTAGCCTAACAATTATATCAATAGCTATAACATGTATATAGAAGCATTTACATCTAGCAATTATATCAGTAGCTAACAACATGTATACATATGTATATACATCAAGCACCTCACTAGCGAGTCTAACATAATAAATCAAGGGGCCACAAAGAAACTGAATAGTATATAAATGCGCGTCAAAGTGAGTATACACACACAGTTATAAAATGGTCTAAGCAGCTAGAAAAGTACACCAGAGTAGTTATAAAGAAAACTAGGGCAAGTAAGGGAATAACTAGAGCAGCTATGAAAGTAACCTTAGCTTATGTGTATACACACACAAACACATAAGCTAAGGGATCTGGCAAGAAGTAAACTCATCGTATAAAAGAGCCCATACTAATTTATACGATGATGTCTCTGACTTATGCAAGAATGCCATGCTATGGTATGCAATGCAATGCAATGCAATTTAATGGTGCAACTCACACACGCGACTCTGTACGTATAGACCTTTAGTTCCCACTTTTCGGAGGTAGCTAACCTCTCGGGCACCTCCCGTCGTGGTCAAACGGTGGCAGAGGAGCGGGTGTCTCCTAACCTAGGTGGGTAAGTCACACTACCAGACCTAGGCCCTAACGTACGCTGTGATACCGGCACCCGGTACTCACAAGCTCCTGCGTACTAAACTGAATTGGCCAGGCAGGGTTTAGGGAATCCGTCCCGTCGGACGCGCAGTAAGACAATCTGGCCCCCATAAAACCACTAGCACTGCCGAGTCAACGAACTGCTTTCGGTGTGACGACTAAGACAGAACTGAAGACCCACCACATCTTACACACAAGCAACATGTATTAACCATTTACTACCGAGCCTCCAGCTCACAAATCTACATCAATAATTATAAAGCAGAGGCTACCGCTCGCCAGATTATACCAGTCTTATATTTAAACTACGAGCCTACCGCTCGCTAGACTACACTAGTCTTATATTTAAACTGCGAGCATACCACTCGCTAGACTACACTAGTCTTATATTTAAACCACTAGCCTACCGCTCGCTAGACTACACTAGTCTTATCTTTAAACTACGAGCCTACCGCTCGCTAGACTATCCCAGTCCTTCCTTATAACCTGAGCCTACCGCTCACAGGACTATCCCAGTCCTTCCTTATAACCCGAGCCTACCGTTCGCAGGACTATCTCAGTCTTTCCTTATAACCCGAGCCTACCGCTCGCAGGACTATCCCAGTCCTTCCTTATAACCCGAGCCTACCGCTCGCAGGACTTTCCCAGTCCTTCCTTATAACCCGAGCCTACCGCTCGCAGGACTATCCCAGTCCTTCCTTATAACCCGATCCTACCGCTCGCAGGACTATCCCAGTCCTTCCTTATAACCCGAAACTACCGCTCGCAGGACTATCTCAGTCGAGCCTACCGCTCGCAGGACTATCCCAGTCCTTCCTTATAACCCGAGCCTACCGCTCGCAGGACTATCTCAGTCCTTCCTTATAACCCGAGCTTACCACTTGCAGGACTATCCCAGTCCTACCTTATAAGATGTTCCGGTTTGGGATGGAAGTTAATTTGTCATGTTCTCCTACTTAACTAGTCTTGTCTATAATTCAGTTGATCTTAGAAGCTTTAGGGTTAGCCTTGGACTTCCGGAGGGTTACCCGGTGAGGGGCTCGCAGCGGTACTGGGAAGTGTGGCGGGCTGACACCCCGAACTTCCTCTTCCCAAGACACTTAATCTTGTGGGTATCTACCCATTTTTACTTGATCCTCATTATCCTCTCCAATTACATTAAACCTATAAGATGAGTTAAACTTGGCTCCTAGGAGTGGGGGAGTTCTTTTAAACTCCAACACCACCAATTGTGACTGGGTGCTGACTCTCCCGTCGTCACACTTTAAGCTCGAGTTCCCTTCTTCACCGAGGAACTGCACACATACACTTAGCACTCTCAACCTTACTTGGACCCACACTCCTATTCTCCGACATCCTAAACTCGGGGTTTGCCTTAGATGTTTCCCGACTTCACCCTTGAGTTTTACCCTAAGATGGCTCACCCGGCTAAGGGCAGTTCTACTTTCATATGATCACTTAATACCGATGAGTTGTGTGTGGGTCCCCTGATGAGGTCTAACCTCCTTTTCATATCACTGTAAATTCATACACTTATAGTTTGCTAAACGCACCCCAATCCTTATTTCCCATGATGGCCTTAGATATGCTCTCCCAAATAATTTGAGTCTTCATAATAATCAAAGAGTTAATTGATCTATGTGTGAAGGTTAGTGGTGGTCTAAATCACATAAATCAGTTTTGTTAATTGCAGACCAAATTAAGATTGAGCTAGATTAGACTCTTATGTGCGATCTTGATCACCTCATATCCAAAGGAGTTCTAATTATTACCATAGGTTCGCAATGAGTAATGATCTAACAACCCCAATTCCTAATTTCATAAATTTTCTAGGGAATCTTTAATCATAGATTCTATTAAAATAGGAGATGTGCAAATAGAGATTTCTACATCGAGTGTCAACTAACGATCTCCATAAATTCTGATCAATTCACTGTAACATAATATTTGTCTAAAGACCTCAAACCCCAAGTTTCACATTTCTACAGGAATTATTTAACCATAATTTCTATTTAACATAAATGGGGTGCAAATAAGGATTTACACATCAAGTATTAGATTATGACCTCAATAAGTTCTGGGCAAAATTACCATGGCATAATACTGATCTAAAAATATCAGATCCTAAGTTTCATAATTTACCAGGGAGTATTTATCCTTAAATTATCAATTATTGCATTTTTGCTAAACACACCCAATTTCCTACACTCTTAAGTCCAAAATTTCAACTTGGAGATCAGAGGGATCCACTCATGCACATGAGTTAAATTCATAACTAGAGGTGGTTGATATCATGCCCAAGGCATGGGCAAATATACAAGGTATTTGCATGAGTCAAACCACTAAACGCACCGGATACACTTTCACACATGTCTCTCTAATAGTGACCTAGAAGGAGCTACACTTGACCAAATGTCATGAAGTCGGTGGCATCTTAAAGGTAACCTAAAGGGCTACAACATTCATGTTGGTTACAATATTCAGAAATGAGTTTAACCTAGGTGAATTCAACATGCAAGTGCTGTACAAAATGTTTTACACAGCAAAGCACTATTATAGACATGTCACACCAAAAATGACATAGAGAGAACTATACTTAACCAAATGGCATGAAATCAGTGGCATTTTAAAGGTAACCTAAAGGCTATAATGTTCATGTTGGTTACAATATTCAGAAATGAGTTTAACCTAGGTGAAATCAACATGCAAGTGCTGCACAAAATGTTTTACACACCAAAACACTATTATAGACATGTCACACCAAAAATGACATAGAGAGGGCTATACTTAACCAAATGGCATGAAATCAGTGGCATTTTAAAGGTAACCTAAAGGGCTACAATGTTCATGTTGGTTACAATATTCAGATATGAGTTTAACCTAGGTGAATTCAATATATAAGTGATGTACAAGATAATTGACATAACAAGTACCTATATATATATAATTAAAATGGTGCCTAAAGGGGAAATATTAAACAACCTAGAAATTATGAGCCCCAAAAATTTCCAAATACCCAAAAGTGATGCATTTAGTCATATCATATGCATGGACAATATCTCATTGTCAAGTAGTGAGCCATTAGAGAGAGATCCATCAAATTCCACTTTTATGCTAAATGCACCCCATTTTTCCACACCATTTTGCATGCATGAGAAAAATCCCAATCATGCACATGCCAAAATTGTCTGGGATTTTTACTAGAGCCATATCATGGCCTAATGAATCCCCCACCAAAGACTTGAGGTCTTTAAGGATCTTATACCCACTAAATTTCCCCATGCATGAATAATTAAATTATTACCAAAACTATAGAAAAAGATTATCCAAAAATTCTCATTTTTGGTCAGGGGCTGTATTTGGGCATGACACATGCATGTTTAAAATCTCAGCCTAATTGGAGTTGTAGAACTCCCTAAATTAATTATTTTGTGCCAAGGGCACTCTATGTACACAGTCCACTAAAATCATTACTAAGGGAGCTACAGGTCACCAAATGACCTGATTTTAATTCCTATGTAAAGTAGACTCAGAGGTCTACAAGTTTTGTCTCTGGGCATTTTTCGATTTTTGGCCTCTAAGGACCTCAAATTCTGCTTTCAAAGTCGGGTAACTAAATGTGACAGATTTCATGAAAATATATAATATATATATGATGTGGTCTGCGATTAGCTCAGAATCAGATCAGACGGCTGGCAGATTGTCTTCCTCGTTTAGCCTATGGCCCAGATCGACCGCGCCTGGGCCAACTTGCGGTCCGTTTTCCGACGGACTCCGGCCGTCTCCGGCCGAACTGCCGACGTCATCACCTCCGGCCAAGGTTTGGCCGCCGATTGGTGGTGATATATCGGTCGGAGGTGGCCTGTAGAAGAAAAGGGGGAGGGGATTTGGAGGGGCTTTGAGCCCGATAGGAAAAATGGCAAACTCGCCATTTCTCGACTAAAATCAAAACGGGAAGAAGGGGAAGCTAGCACAGATGGAGAGGGGGAGGAAACTTGCCTTGATTGGGCTTGAGGTTGGGGGAATCTTGGCTTGCCATGGCCGACACTTGAGCTCCAATTTCTTGGTCGATCTCCCTCCTCTGCGCCCGATTCCTTCTGCAATAATGGGGTTTCTCCTCCTAAGCACATTGTGGAGCTAATGAGGGGTTTGGACTGGGTCGAGAGAGGCTATATCTGTGGTTGCCATTTTTGGCGATTTCACCAAAGGTGGCACCTCCCTCCATAGCCACTGCCACAGCTCCAGCTCAGCAGGGAAATAATGCTTGAGCTGTGAGGAGTCGATTAAGAGTGTAATCAGGGCTTAACTCCTCTTAAATCTTGGGTCACCATTAATGGTGGTCGGCTCTCCCTTGTTTTCTCCTCCACCCCCCATCACTACAGCTGCCACCTCACTCCAATTCCTGCAGGGATTCCATGGGGAAGCTGAGAGGATGCTTTGGGGAGAGGGGTGGCATGCCATGTGACATTCACTCCATTAATTCCTCCTTTGTCTTTTCCCCTTTCTTACACTTGGACAAAGCATTCATTTCCCCCAAATTTCGAATTTCAGCATGCCTAGGGTCTGGTCACCATGTGGGCTGACCAATTGAGTCATGGGATTGGGCTAAGTCTACTTGATTTAAGCTTTGGGCTCACTTGACTCAAATATGTCAATTTGGGGATTTTTGGGTTTGGGCTTGACTCAAGCTCACACCACTTAAAATGATTGACCCACATTATTGTCTTGGACCCTATGGACCCATTCCAAGAGGAATTGAGTCATGGTGGGGTCATATGGGGCTTGATTGCACTTATTTGCCTATAGGGGCAATTTGGGTATCTTGGTGATTTGCCCTAATTCTCCAAATTTGAATGTGCACCTTGGCTTGCTTATGTCTCATTCACTCCCCTTAGTGTTTAGGTAGGGTTGTGCTAGGTTATTTTGGTCATCCAAAACCTAATTGACCTTATTTTGGGAGGTTTGACTTTATAAAGCTCAAGGTTGACTTTTGGTCAATTTGACCAATTTGGTTGACCCCAAGGGTCCCTAGTGGCCTACTTACTTCCTTGGATGGTCATAGGGGTCATAGTGAGGTTATGTTGGCTTTTTGGAGTCTTTTGGTCACCCCTAGGCTAGGACATCAAGATTTGTTAAACGCACCCCAAAGTGTATTCCTTCCTATTTGCTGAGTTCATGGGGCCTCTTTGGCCCATTTTGTGTGTTTGATTCATCCTAGGGGGAATCTCCATGGATATGTGTGATGCATAAAAAATATTAGCATCTCTTTAGTTTGCTTTACATTAGGGTGGCTCATGGTGGCTAAGTGCACACCATGAGTTTTTCATTCCTTTCAATTTGTCATCCTAGTGCTCGGTGTCACTTATCCTATTTTTGTCACGGCTTGTCATGACAAAAATTCTCTAGAGGCCTAGCAGTTTGGGGGATGTTACATCACGAGCGCGCGTTAATTCAGTCGCGCGAACGATCAAGCCTGTGATAGGTGGGCCAGATTGTCTCGTAAATTCAGTACGCGAGTTCGGTCTCGCTCTTGGCACGTTTTGGCATGATCATGAATGTAATTTTGTGGAGTTTTTTATTTGGGTTTTAAATGGAATTTATTTCATCCATCGAAATCTTGCTGATTCTGGAAAACAGAGTTTTGTTAAAAAACTGTTTGGGTGAAATGGAGTTTGTAAAACGGAGTTTTGAAAAAGTTGTTTGGAAACAAAACGGAGTTTTGAGCGAAATTTTTTTTCTCACCAAATATAAAAAAAAGATATATATTTTTCATAATATAATACCAAACACACAAAAATAATGTCCACATTAACCATATATCATGATATCTCCTACGATCTAGATTCATACAACTGATCTGCTATACTATCACGTAGCGCGATCATCTCCTCCACACCACCTGCAGTGTCAGTGCATGTATCTTGTCGCTCTTGTGTGACCAGTCCATCATCTCTACCCCTCTGCTCGGACTCACTGAAATCAAAATCCAAGCGCGAAGGGTGGCGACGAATGAAATTATGTAAAGTCATCGTGGCCATGACAATATGTGCCTGTTTGTCGAAGCGATAGCTTGGCATGTCCCGTAGTATGGCCCACTTCTTCTTCCAAACGTCGAATGATCGTTCTATCACACTTCTAAGCGACGAGTGCGCATGATTGAATATCTCTCGACGCCCTTGTGCGCTAATACCACGAGCAAAAAATCTGCTAGTTGTCTCTGTTGAAATACACACACCACAACATACACACACCACAACATACACACACCACCACCACAACACATACACACCACAACATACACACACCACAACATACACACACACACATAAACACACCCACACACACACACACATGTATATGAAATAAAACACACACACATATATATGAACACACACACACACACGTATACATATCAACACACAACACACACACCACAACATACACACACACACACCACAACATACACACACATACCACAACATACACACTACACAGCACAACACAACATAAACACACCACAACATACAAATACACACACACAACACATACACACATCGCACATAAACACACACTACACACAGCACACACAAACACACAAAAACAGCCACATATCATACATACACAAACACACAGCAACTGGACACACACACCAACTGAACACACACACATATCACACATACACACACACACACACAACACACACAGCACACACACAGCACACACAGCACACACAGCACACACACAGAAGCGGAAATCAAAAACAGAAATCCACAACAAGCTCAACTCCAAAACAGAAATCGAAAACAAAAATAAAAAACAGAAGCAGAAATTTACCCCTATGATGGAGAGCGCTGGCAGGGAGAGGGCTCGTCGTCGACAGGAGGGAGAGCGGAGGACGTTGTCGAGAACGCTGGCAGCGGCAGATCGAGCGGAGGACGTCGTCGACAGGGAGAGGGCTCGTCGTCGCTGAGGGCTTGCCGTCGGAGACTGGAAATCGCCGCTAGGTAAGGGAGATCGCCGCTAGGTCGCGAAAGGGAGAGGAGTCGTCTGTGGGTCGATGTTGCGGCGAGACGCAAAAAATCAGCGCGGTTGGGAGGTATAAGGAAACAGCGGATATTATTAACCGGCGTTTTAGGAATAAGCCGAACCAAACGCCGCTTATGCCATAAGTTGCGGTGCGGTTCAGCCGCACCACAGGCAAAAAGCCGAACCAAACGCCACCTAAGATTCATGATTGTATTCCAATTCATTCGGCGTGAACAAGGGTGAAATCCCGAGTCACTTTCTCTCTCATCCCTCTTGGGTAACTGCCAAAAGAGCCTCTACCTTCCCCATTGGTGAAAGCGCCAGATCTGCTGTGAATGATCTTCTTCTTCATTTTTGCTTCACTGATTTTCGGCCTTGGAAGATGTGCAGCGCTTGGAGTTGAAAACGCCAAATCTTTCTCTCTCAACCTTCAGGAACGAATCCTTTTTGGTCGCCTCTTCAGAATCGGGATCGAGGCGGCTAGACCAAGAAACTCTTCTGGGAGTTGAAAAGGGCGCTGCGGCACCATCTTCATCACCGGCGTTTAGAGGGTTTTCGTCGCCGGGCTGCTCAAATCTTTACCGCCGGGCTGACCGGATCTTCATCGTCAGCAAGAGGAAAAGATACAGAGATTCAGGTACCCATCCATTCAAGGGATCAATATATGCATAGGTTTGTGAGAAAATTAAAGCTTAATTAATTTATACTGATTATAAAATACCCATGCACCTAACTGTTCCGTGAAATAATATTTGGCAAGGCTATGCATATAATTACTTCACCAGTCAGATCCGGTTCATGGAAATTCTGTGATAATAATTGGTAGATCTGTCCGAATTACATGTTGGATTAATATGTGTGTTTGTGCCAACTAACTTTTGTTTCAGAAACCCAATTTCTAGATAATCTTGTATGTTGGCGAGATCTTCGGACGCGACGGAATTCATAAAGAACAACACGTCGCAATTGTTGCGAATCTCCGCCATAATGAAACACGAGCAGGAATCCAAGAACGGTATAAATTAATTCCGCATTTCAGTTAAATTACCGTTCTATTTTAGTTTCACAATATTTGTGTCTCTCAATTTGCATACTCATTTAGAAAGCACCGCCTGCGTTTTAAAATTCCAATTGAGATAAATATTTTTGAGTAAGAACGATCCTCGTGTATTGTGTTGTCACTGCATTCAGCAAAATCGATTATCCTCAATTTTCGATAATATATTACGTAGTGACGCACACACACCTTCAGTTTCATAAACAATATATATATATATGTATGCATATATATATGTATGCATATATATATGTATGCATATATATATGTATGCATATATATATGTATGTATATATATATATATATGTATATATATATACATATATATATATACGAGTGCCCGATACGGGGCTCCGCCCCTACGGCCAAGCGCGACAATACCCGGCCGATGACGGCGAGCTTCGTCCGCCCCCAACGTGTTGATGTCGGGCGGCCTTCGGCCGCATTCAGGCAGAATTCGCCCGCCTCCGCCCGGGCTTCGCCCGTGCTCGATGCGTCTGCGGACTGCATCCACAACATATACATATGAGTACTCGAAATAACCGTAAAAAAATATACATCAATATTTATTTTATAAAAAAATATAAGAATATACTTAAAATATTTATTTTTCTCTCCCTCTCTTCCTCTCTCTCTCTCCCTCTCTTTCTCTCCCACTCTCGCTCTCCCTCTCTGCCAAACTCTCTCTCTCCCTCTCCTCCGCTAAACTCTCTCATTCTCTCTCATTTCTTTCTTTATTTTTCTCTCTCCTCTCTATTCGATTTTAGAGGGCTCTGGATTTTAGTGAGAGAGGGGGAAAAGGATTTGGGTTGATTTGATATTTGCAGTCTGGAATTATAATTAAATTTTCACATCGAACGAACTTGATTTATTTGATGGCTTTTAAATGCATGAAATTTAAAAGTCATCCATATTTCTTTATAAGTAGTATATATATACGAGTGACAGGCACGGGGCTCCGCCCCTACTGCCAAGCGCGACAGTACCCGTCCGGCGACGGCGGACATCAAGCCGGTTGCGCCCATAACATATACATATGAGTACTCAAAATGAACGCACAAAAATTTTAATTAATATTTTTAATTGTTTTTTTCAAAAACATTTATATTTTGACAAAAAATCATTTTAAAATAAGCCTAGAAAGTCTAATGATTACCTATCATAGTAGGTGTAGGAGGTCTAATAAAAAGCTTTTGAATTTTATGAATTTTCATTATGATTTTTATTATAGGGATAGTGTAAACACACAAATAGTTATTATATTTTATGGATTTCCATTTTTTTCATAATATATATGTTCCGCCGGGGGCAGGCGAAGCCAGCCGTCGCCAGCCGGGTACTGTCGCGCTTGGCAATAGGGGCGGAGCCCCGTGCCTCTCACTTGTATATACTATAGACAAGAAGTTGTCTTTGGTGCAACATTCAAAATTGTCAAATATAATCTCATTCTTTTACTCAAATGACTCCACATATATTATGAAAAAATGGAAATTAATAAAATATAATAACTATTTATGTATTTACACTATATCCTTATAATAAAAATAATGATGTAAATTCATAAGATCCGTAGTCCATGTGCCCATATTGTTCGAGCAGAGCTCCCTCATGCTGAACATGAACCTGAACTCTACAATGTTGTGGTACGACATATGATCCGTAGTCCATGTGCCCATGTCAATCCGCATGCCCCGTGCATGAAGCATGGTAGCTGCAAAAAGAGTTACCCTAAACACTCTGCTGAACATACCCTGCAAGGAGCAGACTCCTACCCAATATATCGGCGCCGAGATAATGGGTGGGCATTTACATTGCAGTATAGACAAGATTTTAATATTGATAATCGATGGGTTGTTCCATATAATCCATTGCTACTGTTGAAATATGACTGTCATATTAATGTTTAGATTTGTAGTAGTATCAAAAGTATAAAGTACTTATATAAATACATTCACAAAGGACCTGACTGTATCGCATTTGAGGTTCAGCCTACTGAAGCTCGCAATGAAGTATCTCAATATGTAAATGGTCGATGGATATGTCCACAGGAAGCATTTTGGAAAATATTGAAATTCACTATGTACAAGACATATCCTTCAGTTATTCGTTTACAGATTCATTTGCCTGATAATCACCAGGTTCAGTTCCGCACCACTGATTTAATCAATAACACTCTTGCAAATGAGCGAAACTCCCGGGCAATGTTGACTGAATTTTTTAGTGTTAACGACAGTCAACAAGAAGCACACAAATATTTATACACCGAATTTCCAAAACATTACACATGGAATTCAACTTCAAGAACATGGCATAAACGAAGACGTCGACAAAAACTTATTGCTCGAATGTACTCTGTACATCCATCTGAAGGAGAACGATTTTATTTGTGCATGCTTCTGAATCATATTCGAGGACCCAGGTCTTTTGACATTTGATGACAGTTGCTACTATTACTCATCCAACATTTAAAGAAGCGGCTGAACACTATGGACTATTAGAATGAGACACCGATCTACATAACTGTATGCGCGAGGCTAGAGAATTTCATATGGCATCAGCACTACGAACTTTATTTACTACAATTTTACTATACCGCAACCCTACAGAAGTTAGAGAACTATGGACTGACAACTACACCGCAATGATAGAAGATTATGTTACAACTTCATCTATCAGTGATATATTCGTCCTCAACAAGCTTCTTCGGGAAATAGATTATATTCTTCAACAATATACTAAAAGCATCTCACAATTTGATATCCCTCAAATGTCTTCAACCTTTCAAAATATGGATACCTTCTCCAGCTTAATTGAGGATGAGCTGTTAATACCAATTTCATATACGGATGATAATTCTGTTTCATTTTTGAATCAGAGCCAGGCTTCGGTCTTCCTACTATTATTGAAACAATTCGACAGAGGAAAGGTGGTGTTTTCTTCATTGATGGTCCGGGCGGCACTGACAAAACATTTTTATACAAAACAATTCTTGCACATCTACGCCAAGATGGTCATATTGTGTTGGCCACTGCATCATCAGGAATCGCTGCAACTCTTCTGTCAGGTGGAAGTACATCACATCTAAAATTCAAAATTTCGATTCCTATTGAGGCATGCTCATTCTGTAAATTTGGCAAGCTCTCTGAGATACAACAACTATTACAACAATGTTCTGCTATTTTATGTGATGAGGCCCCAATGTCATATAAATATGTTTTCGAGGCTGTTGATCGTTCGTTACGAGATGTTCTTGACACAAATCAACCTTTTGGGGGAAAAGTTATAATTATGGGAGGAGATTTTCGTCAGGCTCCACCTGTTGTAATTAATGGCACAAAGTCACAAATAATTAATGCAAGCATAGTTGCATCACATTTGTGGACAAATGTCAACTTACTTTCACTGTCTGAAAATATGCGCACATTCAATGACCAACATTTCTCAGAGTTTCTTCTTCGTATTGGAAATGGTGATGAACCTACATGTGAGGACGATATGATACACATTCCAGAATCAATGATCAATCTATGGGAAGGGGAACATTCAGTCACTGTACTTATCAACATTGTATTTTCTAATATGACATGCAATATTAATAGCTCTGACTACTGGGAAAACTAAGCGTTGCTAACTCCGTTAAACGAAGATGTCACTCAGTTAAATGAAAAATGTCTCAATGTTTTCCCAGGTGATGAAATGACATACTACTACTTCGATTCTGTTGATGATGATAAATATAACTTATATCCATAGGAGTTTCTTAATAGTATCTCACCGTGTACTCTTCCTCCCCACAAATTGTGTATAAAAAATGGCGCCCCTGTCATTCTTCTGTGAAATTTAAATCCTCGAATTGGGCTTTGCAATGGTTCGCGCCTCATATGCCGACAATTTTCAAAAAATGCTATTGAGGCTGAAATTCTTACATGCCAGCATAAAGGCAAGCCGGTGTTCCTTCCACGCATACCCCTAAAAAATGCAGGAGATCAGAAATTGCCTTTCGAACTCACACTAAAGCAATTTCCAGTTCGTTTAAGCTTCACACTAACCATAAATAAATCTCAAGGACAAACAATCAGACAGATTGGTCTGTACCTACCTTCTCCTGTTTTCACTTATGGTCAGCTTTATGTTGCTCTATCAAGAGGAGTGAATGCTTCAAACGCAAAAGTATTAATAAAAAATGGTGCGATAGCTAAACGTCCTGACACTTACACCAAAAATATTATTTTCAAAGAGTTGCTCTCCAAAGTTATCGTGCAGGTACATTCTGTACTCCTTTCTTATATTTTTTTTCAAATATAATTTTACGATAGTATTATTTCCAATCATTAATACACCTCCTATTAACTGCTCAGTCTCATCATACTTAGTCAGAGCCACCTACTTCAAGCAGAGACTCATCAAGAAACACATACTGATCAATCGACTCGATTTTTATTCGTCCCGCCACTGCATCTACATTTTTTTTCACTTTGTTTATCCTCACCTAAGGTCGTTGCGGTTACTCAGGTTATTGCTTTCGTTATTAGTATTACCTTATGTCATCCCTGCCAAAATTGTTTTTCATGTCATTACTGATTTTGTTTTTGCTTTGCTAGGTCATCGGTGTCAGCTTCGTGTACATCAATAGCCTTCCCCGCCAGTTCTTTCGTTTGCATTACGCCATCATTCATCTGTGGGTTTGTCATTGCCATCGCCAACCAGCTTGCCGACTCTGTGCTTTCTGAAGATTTGCGATGTCCACTCCTGCCTCTTCGTCGGAGATGACGCTCGTGCAACACGAGGAAGTTGCCTACAGTTGCGATGTCCCGCCGGAGATGTGTGAGTACTATTATTTCTCCCTATTACTCAGCGGCCTTAGCCTTACTACCAGTACGAAGGTTTTGAAGTCCATCTTTGGATCTCTTCCGGAATTCCTTCACGACGTTGTATGTACCATGACTCTTGCTCAGTAATTAGATGATTTGTGCCTGCTCGCTATCTGATTCATTGTTATTTTAAATTTGTTTATGAAGGCCGACGTGAATGCGGATGGGGAGCCACTGGGTACGGGGGAAGTACTCTTTGCAGATGAGGTGACGTTGACGGCTGCCGTAAAGCAGATGGATGGCCATATCATTGACGGAAGGAAGATAATTGTCCGTCAGATGGCGCTGTTTGATGTTAAACTAGAGTATTTTCTGAGGGAATGCTGCTGACACAATAGTACGCCACAAAGTTGGACTCAAGTTAGTTGGTTAACTTCGCCGATGTTTACTCCACCTATATTTCTATCATACGTTTGAACGTATTACACCGTCATGTACTGTAGTCTTTGTTGTCTGTACATTTCACGTGTGTTGGCGATCATCTGTTCAGTGCTTCATTTGTGATAGAAGTGATCGTTGTTGTTGCTAAGTTTGTTAATTCTTCTCTCTATTGTACTGTTTCGTTGATGTCGTACCTGTTTATGTGATCAACGTATCTGTACATAATATTTCAGTTTTTGTAATAAGATGTCATCTGTTTTATGTTGCACGGTGCTTCCCTGAGATTTTTTCTGTAAAACTGGTGAATATATGCACTGACTGTTTACAGTGCATGAAGGATGAAGAGAAAAGTAGAAAGAGAAAAAAATATGGAGCAGCGAGGCATGGTATATTATTATATATATATTATAGATAAAATTAATATATTATCTACTGCATATAGTATATGATCTAATATGAAAATAGAGCACTGCTTAAATGAAGATGCGTATCAGTTAAACGAAAAATGTATCAAAGTACTCCCTGTAGATAAAATTACATACTACTCTTTCGATTTTGTTGCTTATGACAGATATTATTTATACCCACAATAGTTTCTGAATAGTATCTCACAGGGTAATCTTCCTCCGCATAAATTGGCTTTAAAAAGAGGTGCCCCTGTCATGCTTCTGCGAAATGTAAACCCGCTGATTTGCCTTCGCAACGCTTCACCACTCATATGCCATCAATTTTCAAAAAACGTTATTGAGTCAGAGATTCTCACATGCCAATATAAAGACAAACCAATTCTCCTGCCGCTCCTAGCTCTCAAAAGTGTTGCAGATTAAAAAAGGTCTTTCAAGCTCGATCAAAAGAAATTTCCAGTTCGTTCACACTTCGTGCTACCAATAAACACATCTCAAAGTCAAACAATCCAGCAAAATGGACTCTACCTACCTTCTATTCTAACTGATTGTCAGCTTTATGTTGCTCTTTTAAGATATGTTTACATATGTTAACTGAATTTTTTAGTGTTACCGAAATACATCAAGCTAGGCGATCCTAAATAGTTAATTCACATTGTCATGCTAAAATCTTTCCTTTACGTATTAATGATAGGCTTACGGTTTTCAAGGTTCACTTATTATTTCTCAGGTCTTTTCAGGTTTACTTACTACATTACACTGAAGCTTATCTGACACATGCAAATGGCAAACCACGAAGAATCTGGGACATCGTCATTGCCAAACGGGACTAGCCCGCTCCAACGTAAGACTTTAGAGTGCATGAATCCGATTGGGTTAAGCATTGCCTTAAATGTTATATACTGTTGTAACATATTAAACATTTTTCTTTACCTCATACGTATGATTTGTTTAACAGGTACGTTAGACACACGTGATACAGACTGCAATCCCGCTGCCACCACCGACATCCGTTATGATTACTACAATGAAATCTGCAAAGATACTACAACAAGATGGTCTGATGGTCCGCATAAAAAAATAGATGGATTCATGCTTATTATACCGCGAGTGCCGAGAGGCTTCAGCGCGCGCAAAGAATGGAATTTTGTGTTCGATATGATTAAGAGGTAAGACCTAATGAAGCATACATACTGTGGTACAAATAACATTTAACCAAACTACATCCTATAACTTATTGATATTTTCCCTTGCGTGTGTGAACGATACAGGGTCTCCCGAGGGCACTGAACGATGCCTGTTGGCGTTTGGACTGCTGCACCAAAAAGAGATGAGCGTATTTTCATATGCACTCAAATGCAACATTATGATACATTACTACTCCGTTTTTTTGTGTTTATTTCATGGGTGTAAATGTAAGAATGTTTTAGTTGTACCACACGTTGCTTCTGATGGATGCTGATGTTATGCATATATATCCTTGGACAACAATTATGTTTGCCTGTATCTGCATTTCCACGATCGCCAATTTGGAACCCGTGCGCAGGCGGGCGTATTTTGATATCAACTCAAATGCAAGATTATGATACATTACTACTCAACTTTTTTGTGTTTACTTCATGGGCATAAATGTAAGCATGTTTTAGTTGTACCACACACTGCTTTTCATCAATGCTGCTGTTATGTATATCCTTGCACAAGTGTTATGTTTACCTTTGCTGTATCTGCATTTTCATGTTTGTCAACTGTAATTGCTGGCCGGTATGAAGCCCGTGCGCAGGCGGGCGAAGCCCGCCTGAATACGACCGAAGGTCGCCCGAGAGCATCGAGCACAGACGTAGCCCGTGCGAAGATGCTCGATATATATATTGGAATAAAAAAGATATAAAAATACAGTTGTAAAAATATGTGTAAAAATGTATATATTTTAAGTTATTTCCAACTGTAATTTTGTGGCAAAAATACGTGTAAAAATATATTTCATTTGGACTGTAATTTACGAATAATAATTTACAATTGTAATTTTGCGGAGAAAATAGGTTCACGCACTATGCTCATGGTGCGATGAGCGTATAGAAAATTCTCCGACTCAGGCTCTGTTTGGCGCGGCTGCAGCGACTGGAGAAGCAGTGGTGGAATAATCAGCTGTTTTGCAGAGTGGTGGCAGAATCTGTGAATCTATTTGGAAGAACAGCTGTCTCAGTGTTGTTTCATATAGCACATTGCGTGTGTTAATCCTGACAAAAATGCTTGAATGTCAATATTTATAATCCAAGTAAAATTCAAAGAAGGAAAAACAGCAGGGAATGAGCGATAGAAAGAAACAATCAGCAAGGTGCAGCGGCTGCCAACTGCTGATGGGAAATACGATAAGCAGTAGAAATACGCCAGCGGCGGAGGGCGGAGGAGATTCCGACAGGGAAGCGTGGGGGAGACAGTTTGGCAAGCGACAACAAGAAGATAATGAACATGCTTCCACTCCCTGCATGCGGGAACTTAAAAAATAAATGAGGGAAGGAGGATTTCATTATAGGCGAGGAACGAGGAACATGCCTGAAGGTCAGGAGTTGCAGCAGGCGTCGACGGATCTCCGGTCGGAGCAGGCATCTGCGGCTACAAGTCGTTCGCCAGCAAGGCTCGATGCAGAAGGTCGAAGAAGTATCGAGGCGGAAGAAGAGGATTTCCGTGAATCAATCGCAGCCCGCGCGATCGCGATTTGGAGTCGTGAAAATATTTCACGACTCCAAATCGCGGTATTTCGACGACTGTAGGGCGGTGGCTGTTCGTACTGGAGATGGCGGAAAAACTGTTTGGCGGGGCAGTGCAAAAAATAGCGGCATGCAGCTCCCAAAACGCCCCGCCAAACAGAGCCTATGAGGGGACACTTTTCTATACCCTAATCGCATTTGAGCATGGTGCGATGACCTCTTTTTTGCCTAAAATTACATTTTGAATCTTAAATTTATGATTTTTTACAAAATAATTAACGGAATATAAATTATGATATTTTTAGGGTCATTTTAAATACTTATATGTATATATTTTGAAATAAAAAATTTGATAAAAATACTATCGTAAAATAAAACAGAATTGTAATTTACAACATTTACAACTATTATTTTAGAAAATTAGCCATGATATTATTTTAGGCCATGACACTTTGCTCATGAATGCGATGAGCTTATAGAAAATTTTCTCCTTGACAAGCAATTGAAATCAGCCCTTGAAAATAAAACAGAGGAACAGATACACGTGATAAATATCATGCCATCAGATTAATGCAGGTCACTAATCTTGACGCAAAAATTATCAAGAACCAAATCGTTGCACCACGCGGATCAATATATAAATGCCTGGCGGGCTGCCCGTGCCCTTCTTTTCAAATAGTGCTCGGCTCTTCTCCTTTGTTACCCTCGCTCTCTCCCTGCTACTCTCTTCTCCGGAATCGAAGCTCCGAGTGGCTGTGGAACTCGTACTCAAAGATCAATGGCGACTAAGGTTTATATAGTGTACGCATTCCCCCTTCCTTTCTAACAGTTTAATCGTCAGTCTCCCCTTTTCCCCGTTTTTCTTGTTTTTTTTCCCTTTCTCGGTTGCATCGTTTTCTCAGTTCTGGGACTCTTGGATGGGAATTTCCCAAGAATGAATTGTTTCATTCGATTCCAGGGATTGAAACATTACTGGAATTGAGACTTCTGATTCATTTCTTTTCTTTTTCTGGGGTGATAGTTTAACTCCGTGATATGAACGATTCCTAATAATAAAAACAATGTGCAGACGGTCAGTTATTTAATATAATAAGGGTATATTAGTTGTTCCCCTTCTCTGCATTATAGTATAATTACTTATAAAGAACTCTGATTTGGTATCGAATGTTATGAAATCTTTACATAGCTCTTTTTTCACTTTTGAATTAGATCTCAGGATCGCTTCGGTAGAAGACTGCCATCTGCTTTCTGTTCAGGTTTCCGTAGAAAACATCTCTTCAAATACTACCATATCCAGTGGTATAGAACGGCAGCGATAATGGACAATACACAATTGCAAAAGCTCTGGCGGAAGGTGGAACAATTGAAACACGCACAAGAACTAATGAGTCTACTCAAGCTCTCATAAATCAACAAAATTTGGTTCTTGAAGAGTTGCGGGGTGTGTCTGTAACTGTGTATGCAGATCTATATGGATGCGGCATCACTTGCTTTTGAATTAAAAAAAAATCAACACCGCCAATATCAGTTACCTACTAGATGTCCTCATATTGATTTTCCCAGGTCTTCAAGTGATGGATTACAAGAATGACTTTATAAATGTGACCAATTTTTTTAATTTAACGAGGCGCTGTAACCTTTCAAGGTACAACTTGTTTCATTTCATTTAGAGGGCAAGATCCTGTTCTGGCATCATATCTTTATGAAATTTAGTGTATGGACGCGTCACGCGAAATGTGTACGCAAGGGACTTTAGGCCCAGAACCAGTGAATTACAAATCGGGATGATTGGAAAAAAGCAAGCAACAATATTAACACATAATCAACCCCATAAGAAGGATATATGTAAATAGTTATAAGAACGTCAACTGCATTTTTAGACGAACTAGTGATGACATGTTAATAACCTTGTAAATTTAAGTTGTTAGAGTTTGCGTTTATATTGATATTTTAGTTGTCTTGTGGTATGTGTCTTATGTTTAGTCCCACATTGTAAGTTTCACTTTATGTGTTTGTTGTACTCTTATAAAGTACCACGTTGTGGAAGAATATATTGCACCAAATATTTTTTTCTTATATTTTAACATGGTATCAGAGCAGTAATTGACTCCTTGAAATTTCGTCGTCCTGATTGTTGGCGACCTAATTTTCGTCGATGGATTCCGCTTGTACCGTCCGTTAATTTCTTCCTTTCATTCTCGTCGACAAGTTCTGCTCTCGCTCCCGTCGTGCAGTCCCGCTTCCTCTCCCGCCGTGCAGTCCCACTTCCTCTCCCGTCGACAAGTTCTGCTCTCGAGCTTGAAAACATCAAATAATGGAAGGTAATGATGGCAGACGATGTGGGACAAAACATCAGAAGAGCCACCAGGGGAAATTCCAAACCGGGGAATCAAATCGGGGACAACCTCACATATGTAGACCCACACATAACGTGGACTCGTTTGAACTTTGAATATACTGGAAACTACACATGCATAATCTTTGGTCACAATAAAACATTTTTCGTCTACGGCCCAACCCCAAAGTCGTGCTCAATTTTGCCTTATAAAATTCACAAGTAAAATTAAGACGAACTAGTGATCAAAGACAATTAATATTAACGGTTGAAGTATAAATTGAGCTCTGAATGTCATGAAATAAACATGCATGAGCTCTGGTTATGAAGGAGCATTTTTCATCTTCGAGTCCCTTGTGGTGGAGACATCTAAAGTCCCCAAAATGATGAAGGGTAAAGACAAAATAAGCTTTGATATAAATACTTCGGGTGATAATAAGGCCCACCAAACGAGGTCCAAAATGTTTCTAAAAAATTACAGAGTTTCCTCATAAGGAGAGTAACAACTTTCATGTTGAAAGTTTTTTCTAAAAAGGCCTGGGAATCTTTCTAATCTAAAATTTATGCCTTTAGTTTAAAATAATTCATTTGCAGATTTACTAGAAATGTCCTTCATAAATTAAATAGTCACATGCATCCCAATGCAGATCACACGACATATATGTAAGACGAACGACGCTCTGGCACTGCCTCGTAACTGACCGATCAGGTGCACGCACAATGATTTGTTCAGATAAAACGACGTAATCAATGGTCACGATTCAGTCACGCAGTTTCATCTAACAGTGACAGAACATCGTTGGCGGTCGTATCTCTCCGCTTAACTCCCAGGGCATGGTCTTCAGGGGAAGGTGCAACCATACAGGAGTATCCAGTGACCGGCCATCACTGGCATTGAACGAAGAAGGAACATGCAGGAAATTCGACTAAGTCGTCACCTCAGAATTCTATTTCTGGTGACAACACCATATCTAGGCCGTTAGGATTTCTAGAGGGGAGATTCCTTCCATCTCTACACCCCACGGTGCCTTACGACCAGTGGTCGATGTAGATAAGGAGGTGGTCCAAGGATGTTGTGACCGTGAACATGTTACCAGCGGCCGGAAATGGCGTCCCGGAGTTCGAGAAGGATCTTCAGAGGAGGAGGAGTGGGAAGCTCACACTAGCAGAGGCAATGCGTGAAGATCTTCTCGGTTGGGACCTCGCCGGAGCCAGAGATGACGGTGGAGAGCTAACTTAATCTATGGTTTGGAGTCACATTGATGGGAGTGAAGCCAGTGACTTGCACATGCATGTATTTATAGCCAGGGGTGATGCCCGAGCTTGGCCACATGGTGCTCACTGCCGCAACCTTCTCCAGCCCCGCGTACTGCCAGTGAGATCCTCAAGGACTTGGTGGAGCAATGGAATGATTCCTTTTGTCTCCTAGACGGGTCTTGTCTCCTAGACGGGTCTTGTCTCCATCAAGACAGAAGATGGTAGGATTTAGGTAGGTTGGGTCCTCCTTGGGTCGGCTTGAGCAACTTTGACCCAATTGACTATTTTTGACCAGGTCAAAGTTGAGGTAGTCGTGGGTGGGGCAAAACCAAGTCAAGTAAGGGTGGGTTTTGGCTGGGTAATGATCTAAGTGGCCTTAATTCACTAGGGTTGACCATATTTACGTTAGGTTAGGTCATGGTTGACCTAAATCACGTCTGACTCTAAGTGATTAGGGTTGTCCCTAGGTGCATAGGGCTGACCCTAGCTTCACTTAGGTTAGGGTTTTAACCAAACACAACCTTGATGTGGTTAGAGTATTATAAGTGTGTGACATCTGGGAGAGTTCACTATAGTTAAGGAAATGTTCGTCCTGTTACGGGATTTAAGTTTGTAGCGGGCTTGGTCGAGATGATTTGTGTTAGTGTGTATGTTAATTGGGCCATCTAGGCACTATCTGACCCAATTAACATAAGGATGGACTGGTGGGATATTACATTCAAGCTTGTCAGGATCGAGATCTTACGTCAGATCGGTCGGCAGTGGTACGATCGTAAAACGTGGGATCGACACGAAACGGTAAGATCTTACTTATTATACAAAATTAAAAAAAAATCTAATTTATATATAAAAATATCTAGTAGATCAACAATCATAAAGCAATATATATAAAAAAGTTCAACTGCATAGTAATTAGTAAATAATAATTAGTAAAAAATTCAACTTCATAGTAATTTACCTCATTCAAAATAAAAATAAGTCATCTAAGCTAAAGTCCTCCGAATTGCTTAATGAAGCATCTTCATCGCCTTCATATATCCCAAGATCTTGTTCTCCTCCACCTATGTGAGCAACTACCTCTTGGTCCTCTTCAATATCCAGAGGCTCTATGTCAAGATCTTCATCATCTTCATCGGCAACAATCCACTCATTAGCGGATGGAATATCATCAAAATTATGTGCATGAGTTTTCTTCAACTTGCTATTGGTCAAACGAGAATTCGCCATCACAAAGACAACATCATTCATTGTCTTTTGCTTCAAACGATTTCTTCTTTTTGTGTGTACCTAGAAAAAAATCAATTAGTATATAATACTTTTGGTGAATGATGATTAAAGATATTTAATAAAATTGTAATTATACCATTTCAAAAGCACTCCAGTTTCGCTCACATCCAGAAGAACTGCACGTCAAGCTCAATACACGTATTGCAAAATTTTGTAGTTCCGGATGTTCTTCTCCATAAGAATCCCACCATGCCGCCGAAGTTTTGATATTAATACTAGTTTTGGCTACTATAGAGCCAAATAATTTTTTCCTATTCTTAAAATCCTCCAATTGGGCATCAATCTTTGAAATTTCATCAATATCTCCCTCGGTCATTCTTTCTAAACAGTCATATAGTCCCCGCTTCACCTCATAATCAGCTTTAAATGACGGACTATAGTGAAATTGAGGGTTTAGATAATAACCTGCAGTATGTAATAGTCTGTGCAATTGTTTGTCCCATCGAGCATCAATCACATCCCAAACTGGTTGATAACTAATCATTACAAATACTGGAATTAGTATATAAGGAAAAAATCTCATATCTATAATACTTTAAAAAAAGAAAATAATTGACTTACAATTTTTGCACGCCATTAAAGGCATGGGCAATGCGATTGCTCGATCCATTTCCTCATATATATATATCCCATAGCAGGCTTCTCATCTGAATCAACCAAACGAAGCACCTTCATTAAGGGATAAACACCCTTAAAGCAAATGACAATTTTCTTCCAAAAATCTCTATCCATCACCACCTCCTCAATTAGTTTTCCTTCACTTGAACATGCAGGTCGGCTAGCGGTCCATTCATCTGAATTGAACATTCTTATCAAAGCAAGTTTGTTCTCATGAAGGCAGCCCAAAGTTAAGTATGAAGTGGCGAAACGTGTCATTGCCGGTCTCACCAAATCTCTGTCCTTAGTGAAGGTTTTCAATAAAGATATGAGGGATGTTCTGGAATAAATATATGTCGTGATTCTCTTTGCTTTAGGAATTGTATCATGATGCACTTGTATCTTCTTCTCAAAATCCTCTAGCATCAAATAAATACAATGAACAACACTTGGAGTCCAATATAATCTTTTCCTCTTTAACATTAACATTTCTCCATCGGCTTTGTAATTTGCAGCGTTGTCCGTCACCACCTGGACAACATTCTCTTCACCCACCTCATCAACAATATCGTCAATCATCTTGAAGACATTTTTTGTTGTTTTGGATATATGAGATGCATCAATGGACTATAGAAATATAGTTCCCATTGAACTATTCACTAAGAAATTGATCAACGTTCTCCTTCTTTTATCAGTCCACCAATCTGTCATTATAGTGCATCCCATTTTCTTCCAATGAGCTCTATGTTCTGAAATATTCTCCATAGTTTGTTGATATTGTTGCTTCAGATATTTCACTCTGATATCATGATATGATGGAGGCTTAAAACCCAAGCCATGCCTTGATATAGATTCACGCATCTTATGAAATTCTTGACTTTTTACCACATTGAATGCTAAAGCATTGTTGTAGATGAATGATGCTATATCATTGCATGCTTCTTCATGCAATCCCTTCTTGAAAAATGAATTGATGGCAGTTTGATTTGAACTTGCCCCACTTCTCTTAAAAATTCCAGTTGAGCTTCTATCTTCCCCTTTCCTCTTCAAATCTCCAACATCCTCTTCTTCTTCCACTTGGGGGATTGTTTTCTTCAATAACTTTTGTTGTAAACCAACAACAATCTCCCATATTTCTTTCTTCACTTCCTCAGGAACAGCTCTACATGCTCCAACGTCTTTTTGAGTACTCGCCAAATGATGCTTCAATCTATAAATTCCCCCGGTCACTGTTTTCTCACAAAATTTGCACTTTATTTTTCTCCCATCTTCTTCAACTGGGCTGCCATACTTCCATCCAATATCACTCTTACTTCCAGGAGCATTTTTGGCCATTTTAGACCCTTTGCTAGTGGTGGCAAGAGCTAGAGCATTGCTACTCCCAACTGTACTACTTGAAGAAGCACCACTTGAAGACATTTTTTAACTACCTACTCAATACAATTATACAAATCAAACCATAAGCACATGAACGATGAAATGATGAAAGAGTGAACGACTTAACTGAGGAAAAAATGATGTGCACTACTTGAAAAATTGTTGTACTCAATACCTGTGATGCAGAGTCGATGACGAGAGGGGAATCTTGCTCTGTGTAAATTTGGTCGGTGGCTGTGATGCAGAGAAAGAGGAAACCGCTAGTCCATCGTCGAGCGGCTGTGAGTCTGTGATGCAGAGGAAGAGAAAAGTTGGGGGCGGAGATGTTACAGACCCACGTGTAGATGTGTAAATATATGTATATATATCGACTTACAATTATCGCAGGAGGAATGCAGACGATCAGTGCAATAATTGAAATGTAAGCATACAAGTTTGTGCTGTACATGTTAGTCTGCAGACATCAAATTTTATAAGTTAATAGCAGCAGAAAGAACGATAATAGAGAAATTAGGCTAAGGGAAAGAAGACATGCCATTGCTTTCTTTGAATATATGCCTGTAGGTGAATGAAATGTTGGAAATCATAGCACTAATAAATCCATCGTCGAGCGGCTGTGATGCAGAGAAAGAGGAAACCGCTACTCCATCGTCGAGCGGCTGTGAGGAAGAGAAAGAGGAAACCACTAGTCCATAGTCCAGCGTCTGCTCTGCAGAGGAGCCGAGGAGGAGGAAACCGCGATTTTACCTTCGTCGAGCGGCCTGCATTCTTGCTCTGCGTAAAATAGGTCGGAGGCTGTCCAACGTCGAGCGGCTCTGCGTAAATTAGGTCGGCCGCACTTTCCATTTTATTCATACGCGTGAGGTAAGATCGCTCAGGATCGTAAGACCGTGCGATCTTACGATCCTGAACGACGATCTTACCGATCCTAACCAGTCGGTGATTTTAACTTCAACCTGAAACGTTGCTCCAAAAAAAAAAACGTAAGATCGTGCGATCTTACGTGTAAAATCGCGTTTTTGAAAACCTTGGTTACATTTAAACTCTCATGAGCTTGACCGCATTGAAAAGAATATATTCGCGCTCTTTGCAATCATTTTAGTGTCACGTTATTTGAAGATTCGATGAGTGATATCAAGTATTTGGAATAATGAGTTACCATCCTACTTTGGATGAATTGCTAAACTTGATACATATATCAGATGATTATATAATTAGCTTGTTTCTGACCAAGTTGAAAGATGAAATAGAGCTGCCTGTCATGATGTTCATGCCTACTATCATTTAGGAAACATTCAACTTAGCTAGGATTCAAGAACTACTTCTCATCTATGTTGGCAGAAGAAACTTCATCATCAGGGAGATGCCTCTAATTCATATGATATGACTGAATCGTATACAAGGAAGCTACATTTGAACAACTTGTCTGGTAGCACTTCTTCTTTCCCTCCTCAATCTTGAATGCCCCTACAAGTATCAACAAACGAAGTGATAGAGAAAAGAATGAAAGACCTCTCGAATGCTCTTACATTTGAAGATTAAATGAATGATATTAAGTATTTGAAATAACAGGTTACCATCCAACAATATTTGGATGAATTGACATGATACATATATCATTTGATTATAGTTAGCTTGTTTCTAATCAAGTTGAAAAATGAAATAGAGTTGCATGTCATGATGTTCATGTCCACAACCATTCAAAATACATTCAACTTAGGTAGGATTCAAGAGTAACATCTCAATCTTGAGTGGAAGAAAAAAGTTCATCACGAGGGAGATGCCTCTAATTCATATGTTATGACGGGGTCGTATACAATGAAGCTGTTAGCTTTATTATTAGCTTTATATTAGCCTGTACTGCATCCTCTTATATAAGAGGCACTATTCATGCATAATGATATTTACGGTTCTATTCGTAACATGGTATCAGAGGCTCTCCTCGCCATAACCTAGCGTGGTCTTCCGCTCGTCCCCGCTACCCGCTCGCCGCCTCTCCCGGCTCGCCGCCGCCGCTTCTTCTCTCCCTGGCGCCGCTCGCCGCCGCCCTCCTTCCCTCTCTTCTTTGCCAGCGGTCCCACACAGTCTCTGCGTCGGCACTGGCCGACGGGATGCTTCCCTCGCCGGAGCTCCGCCGGTCCGATTGACCTAAAACTTTCGAAAAAGTTTCACTTTCGTTTGCTTATCGCTCTACTCATTTCTTGAGAGATTCTAACGGTTGGATGTTCCCCAGACTCAGATCTCGTGTTTTTTGGCCGAAGAGGAGAAATACTTCTAGCTCTCAAATAAAACCCTCTTTCCACTCCGCTCTTTGAAGAAGTGTTATCCGTTCCCCTCCATCGTGTTTTTTTGAGGCGTTCCTCTCTTATGTAGGAAGTGACGGATTCGGGTGCCTCCATGACCCCCGCTGGATTTACCCCGGCTGGCTTGGATCACAATTTCTCTCCGATCAGACTGAATGATACTAATTATCTATCATGGTCTCGCTCCATCACTTTAGCCTTAAAGAGTCGTCATCTCTTTGGCTATATTAGCGGCGCCACCAGTGCTCCGGCCAAGGACTCTACAACTTGGTCTCAATGGGATTCAGAAAACTCCCTTGTTATGTCTTGGCTCATAAATTCCATGCAGGAATCCATTGCCCGCAACTACCTTTTCTAGACATTGCTGCTGATATTTGGAAACGCGCCGAGGCTACCTATTCCAGGAAGGGGAATGCAACCCAGATCTACCAACTGCGTCGCAAGATCTTTCTTCTTCGCCAGGGCGATCGCCCCCCTTCGGCTTATTATCTTGAGTTTACTCAACTCTATCAGTAGTACGACCACTTTGATTCTCTCGTCATGGTCTGTAATGTGGATGAACTCTCACTGCGAGCTCACATGGAACGTAATGGGGTATTCGACTTTTTGCATGGGTTACACCGAGATTTTGATCAGATTACTGTCCAGATCCTTGGACGTGTTCCTATTCCTTCGCTTCCAGAGATTTACATCATTGTTCAGCAGGATTTTGACCGTCGACAATCCTGGAACGCCACCGCTATTACCGAGGGATCAGCGTTGGTTGCTCATCAACCTTTTTCTGTCACCCTTGGTTCTCGTGATTTCAAACCTAAACCTACAAATCGAGATTATCTCACTTGCGATTATTGTGGCAAACCTCGTCATACCCGTGATACCTGCTTCAGTCTACATGGATTTCCTCCTCCCAGGGGAGGCTTGTCATCGCGTGGTGGCCGCGGCCGTGGTAGAAATCAAGGGCGAACCTATCATTTTGCTCATCTGACCGAGGTTCCTGAGAGCAGTTTTTCTGGAGTTCTTTGACTTACTCCTACTTCTCAGCCACCCTCCTCTGCTGAAGAGATGCTGGCCCTTCGACGCATGATGCTTGGTCTTATTACAGAGCCTGCCACTGTTCTTGCCCACACTGGTACTCCAGGTGTTCACTCTGCTACTGCTAATCTTTCTACTTATTGGATTATCGATTCCGGCGCCACTGATCACATGACTGGACCAGCTTCAGGTTTTGTGTCATATTCTCCTATTTCTGGATGAGATAAAGTGAGCATTGCTGATGTCTCTTTCTCCTCCATTGATGGAAAAGGATCCATCCCTTGTTCTTCTCTCACTTTATCTTCTATGCTTCATGTTCCAAATTTCTCCCACAGTTTGCTTTTTGTTAGTCACTTGACCAATTTTCATCAATGCTCAATTACCTTCTTTCCTTCTCATTGTGTTTTTTAGGATCTGAAGACGGGGCAGGTGATTGGCTCTGGTAGCATGCAGGATGGTCTGTATGTGTTTGACTTCTCCACTGGGTGTCCTCCTCCGCAAGCTCTCCATGCGTCACAGACTTCCGACCTGCTCACTTGACATCGTCGTCTTGGCCATCCCTCTATTGCTACAATGCAACGTTTATTTCCTGTTTTTCCTTTTGTGTGTTGTAAAAACTTTGTTTGTGATGTATGCGTTGTTGCTAAACATCACCGTAAACCTGTTCATCATGTTTCTTTACCAAGTACTATCCCATTTCATATCGTTCATACTGATGTTTGGGGGCCCTGCTTGTTGCTTCAATTTCTGGATGTCATTGGTTTATTACTTTTATTGATTGCTTCTCTCGCACGACGTGAGTTTATTTGATGAAAATTAAAAATGAAGTTTTTCAATTTTTCAAAACTTTCACAAAATGGTCTCTACTCAATTCTCTGCTACTATCAAAATTCTTCGCAGTGATAATGGCCGGGAGTATGTCAACTCTCCCTTTGCTCACTACCTTGCCGATCATGACATTCTCCACCAAACATCCTGTGTTCACTCTCCTTCTCAAAATGGGGTGCTGAGCGAAAAAATCGCCACCTCTTGGAGGTTGCTCGGTGCTTACTTTTCTCTTCGTAAAGGTACCAGATCTTGCGCACAACACCCCTTATCCCATTATGTTTCTTACGACTTTCTAACTCCTTCACATAAAGTCTTTGGTTCTTCTCTTGCGTCTGTTTCTATTCCCTCCACATGGTAGGAGGCTTGGGCATCCAAACTGGAAAGAGGCAATGATTGAAGAATGACGGCTTTGGAAAAAAATTATACATGAGATTTAACACACCTCCTATACGGTAAGAAGACCGTTGGATGTAAATGAGTGTTTACCGTGAAGCAGAACTCTGAAGGTTTGGTTGAACGTTTCAAAGCAAGTTGGTGGCAAGGGGATATACTCAAACCCTAGGTATCGACTATCAAGAAACTTTTTCCCCTGTGGCAAAAATGAATTCTATACGAGTTCTTCTATCATGTGCTGTGTGCAAGGGTTGAGATCTCACTCAATTGGATGTAAAGAATGCTTTTCTTCATGAAAATTTAGAATAAGTATATATGTCTCTTCTCCCTCGTTTCTCTCCTTCTGGTTCTAAAGAGAAAGTGTACAAATTAAAAAAGGCCCTCTACGGCTTGAAGCAATCACCGAGGTCTTGGTTTGGTCGCTTTCACAAAGTCATGATCTCTCTGGGATACCGACAAAGTCACGCCGACCATACATTGTTTATAAAATAGAGGGATAATATGTTAACCGCCCTCATTGTCTATGTTGATGACATTGTCATAACATGAGATGATGTTGATGAAGTGAAAGCCTTGAAGAAGAATTTGGCTAAAGAGTTTGAAGTAAAAGATCTAGGCAAACTAAAGTATTTCTTGGGAATTGAAGTTGCTAGATCCAAATGGGGTATTTTCATTGCTCAGAGAAAATATGTCCTCGATCTGCTTGAACAATTCGGTATGAGTGGGTGTAGACCTGCTGATACTTCTACGGAGGTCAACCACAACCTTGGAAGGGATGACAGAGACCCCATTGAAGATGTCACTGGTTACCAACGTCTTGTCGGACGGTTAATATATCTATCTCATACTCGCCCTGACATAGCTTATGCTGTGGGGGTTGTTAGTCAATATATGCATTCCCCAAAGGCGAGACATCTCGATGCGGCTCATAAGATCTTGAAGTACTTAAAGACATCGCCAAGCAGAGGAATCCTTTTCACTCCTAATACTGAATTGAAAGTCGAGGTGTATACTGACGCTGATTGGGCAGGGTCTATAGAAGACAGACGCTCTACATTTGGGTATTGTTCTTTCGTTGGTGGTAACCTGGTTACTTAGAGAAGTAAAAGACAATCAGTCGTCTCAAGGTCTAGTGCAGAGACCGAATTTAGAGCGATGACACATGGCATATGTGAGGGATTGTGGTTACGTTCTCTATTGCGTGATTTAGGACTTCATGGGGGCAGTCCTATCCGTTTGTACTGCGACGACAAAGATGCAATCAATATCGCCAACAACCCTGTTCAGCATGACCGCCCCAAACATATTGAAGTGGACAGACACTTCATCAATGAGAACATTGAGAAAAAGATCATCATATTCCTTTCGTTCCTACAAAGGGACAATTAGCTGATATTCTTACCAAGACTCTGGGAGTGAATGTTTTCTGTGGCTTCATCATCAACAAGTTGGGCATGACGAATATAACATGTCCAACTTGAGGGAGAGTGTTAGCTTTATTATTAGCTTTATATTAGCCTTTATTGTAACCTCTTATATAAGAGGCACTATTCACGCATAATGATTTTTACGATTCTATTCGTAAGAGAAGCTACATTTGAACAACCCGTTAGGTAGCACTTCTTCTATCCCTTTTCAATCTAGAATGCCCCTAAGACTATCAAAAGGAGCAATTACAGAGAAAAGAATGAATGATCTTTATATTTGGTGTGATGAAAAATTCTCACAATCATAAGTGTGTTGATACAAACCGAGTGTAACACCTCTGCTTGAATCTATAGTATGATGTGGGTCTGGCCGGTCCCATTACATACAACCTCATGAAACAAACATATTAAAAGTTGATAAAATATTAAAACATCCAAACCACAACTTTCTCTAGAGTAATAAAGCTGAAATGTAAACTAGAAGGGGAAGTTCATACAATGCTGTTACAACATCCAAGTCCAAAACATAAAAGAAGCCTTATGACCAATACAACGACGTCCTCAAAACAAAAACAAAAGTACACAGTCTGGGCCAGTGGGCCTTATAGCCCATTGCAAAGCTTTAAACAAATACAAATTTTTTTGGAGTCAATTCTTTTTCATGGGCCAGCTATCCTCGGCCTTGAGTTAGCTTTCCAACTATCACAAGTCAGCTTAAGTAGAGGGTCAGCTGATAGCTTATCAAAATTTGTAACGGCTTCCCTCCTCCCGAGCATCATAACGGATCTCGAGGAACCCCATCGCCCTGCAAGTCAGCACTTCTATAACCAAAGAATGAGAAGTGCATACAAGTGAGGTTATCATGCATACTTTGGCAAGCTTACAAAATTTATGAGTTCACAATAGTAATCATCATAAAACTCATAGGATGCTAAACCTCCTATTCTTGGAAGGGTTCTCGCAACATCACAATCATCAACTAACTATTCCAAGCATCACAAACATATAGGCTTCATCGCCTTACATCAAGGTGGGACACTCTCGCCTGTTCCTGGTTTGAGCACTCACACTTACCCCTGGATAAGCTTATGGGTGCCACTACTCGGGTCTTACCTCTCTTTTGGTCTTACGGGTATCATCGTATCTTAACCACAATCAAAGAATGAGACACTCGTGCCTACCTCAGGCAAATAAACATAGACGCAACCACCACCGGACTTGCCCTCGTATTCAATCATGACTCAATCACGTAGTTATGACTGTCATTGTCTCCATCAATATCCACCATCAAAATTTATATTGATATTCCAAACAAAGTTGATATCGGTGTATCACAACTTAATGTTATGGGGTGGACTTAACATGAGGATTCTTTGACGCAGGACGAATCTATAGGTGACGGAAGACCGATGCCCTAATCCTAAATGCAATGCAAGCAAGAATACAACATTCGTGAATGAAGCAACGACCAGCCCTTGAGTGATATGAATGCATACACAATCCAAATAAATGCCACTATAAATGCATCTTTACATGCAATTGACCGTCCGATGTATTTACCAATAAGCAATTAACTAAGATAAAATTTAAGCAGATGCATTTTGGTTCGCAGAAACTTTATTTGGAGAAACAAAGTGAAAGTTCACAAACAATTGAGGTGCAATTAATTTATGCACGTGCCGAACAAACCCTGCAAGTCAGTTGATCTCACGGTAATAAAAACATTTGATATTATATCCCACAAAACATAGTCCAACTACACAATATTAGAAAACAAAACTCCTAGCTAGTGACTTACGCGTGCAGACGGCGGCTTAATTTGGCAATGGAGGAGATTCCGGGCTGCTGGATGGATTTAAGAAGTCGGACTGGCCTGTCACCGGTCAGAAAATGTGGAAACAATTTCGTAAATGGGCGGGAAACGACTGTTCGAAGAACTGGGTGTTTGCTGGCTGGAATTAGAGAGGGTGGATGGAAGTTAGACGGTTGTTTGAAGGATTGGATAGAAGTTCTAGAGGGATGGGGGCTGAGAACGGGTTAGTGGACTGCTGGGAAGGGCTGTTTGGAGGCTAGGGGCGTCCTGGAGTGTTGGGAGGCTGAGATGAAGGGCTATTTGGAGGATGAGAGGAAGGGCTACTTGGAGGCTGAGAGGAAGGGCTATTTGGAGGCTAAGGGCGTCGTGGTGTGTTAGAAGGCGGAGAGGAAGCGCTGTTTGGAGGCAAGGGGCGTCCTGGAATATTGGGAGACTGAGAGGAAGGGTTGAAACGTTGGGAGGGGGGGGGGGGGGGGGGGGGGGGGGGGGCGGGGGGGTTGGATGCTATTAGGGGATGGAAAATTGGTACATGGAAGGTGGAGGCTCACAGCTGTAGCAGGGGGGAGGCGGAAATGGATGAAATGGTGCGGCGGTTTGAACGGAGAGAAGCAGCGACGTGCTCAACAAGAGGCGGGCTTGCAGATGTGGGCGGAACTGATCATGGATAGATGATGGGGTGATGCAGTCAAAGGCGGACAGGAGAGCCGTGAAGGAAGCGGGTTCTGTCGGGAAGCAGGGAAGTAATATGAGTTAAATAGGGAGGGCAGTTTAGTCTATTTGCTGTCTTTTAAATATGTATCTTTTAGGTTATGTTCTTTATGTTATCTGTGAACTTGTTGCTGTCGTCAAGTGCTATCTCCGACTGGTTGGAGAGAGGGCTGCGGATTTCGATCTCTGTTCAGAGGCGTGCCTCTTATGATGTTCTTTTGCTCTTAGATTCTTGTATCCTTGGGTTGTTCCTGTTATAAAATCTGTTGGGGTGGTTTTGTTTCACTGTTTTTTTATCACTGATTGTACCTAGAGGAGAGTATTTCCGATCCCAGCTCTTAGGATTGCATCAACTGGTATCAGAGCACATCCTAGGCCGTGAACATGCCGGTGGCGGACTCTACCAGGTTGAAGGAACAGTTGTCCGACTTGGAGGTGCTGAAGTTGAACCAAGAAGAAATGACCCGCTCTTTTCAAAAACTGAGCGATCAGCAGAGCAGGGCAATCGAGGAGATGAGGATGGCTCTGGTCGGTCTTCAGCCAGGAGCGGGAACGCAGTCTATACCGGCGGGTCTTCACCCGGCGGGTCTTCCGACAGCCCGAATGGCAGAGGGGGGAGGTGCGGCCTCTTCATCGGAATGGCGAACTCCACATAATCAACAATATCAACCGGCAACCAGATTTTCAAGGATCGATTTTCCCCGCTTCAGCGGCGATGCCGTGTCGGAATGGCTAACCGGTGTGAGCAATTTTTTGAGATTGATGGGACTCCAGAGGAGATGGAGGTGTGAGTGGCCTCGATGCACATGGAAGGCAAGACGCTCTTTTGGCACCAAACCTACATGAAGGCCCGGTTAGCCCGCCAAGGACCGAGCTGGGACGAGTACGGTCAGGCAATACAAAATCGTTTTGGGTCGGTACTCTTCGATGACCTTATGAGCGAGCTAACCAAATTGAAGCAAAGGACCACAATGCAAGCTTACCTGGAGGAGTTCGACATGTTACTCCATCAAGTGCTTTTACCGGAAACCTATGCCATCAGTTGTTGTCTTGCCGATCTCAAGGATGAGATTGAATATGCCATCCGGATGTTTCAACCCAAAACACTACAAGAAGTTTTCCATTTGGCGAGAATACAAGCGCATCAATTGAGTTTGACCCGCGGCAAAACACACACCAGGGGATAGATTTTTCAAGCAAGGGGGAGAGATGGACTCCGCCTAAATCGCCCCAAATTACCTCCAACATGAACCGTGCGGGCAGCACCTCTGCCCCACCGAGGACCGGCTGCCGGCTCACGTCAACAAAGATGGACGATAAACGGAGCAAAGGGCTTTGTTTTTTCTGCGATGAAAAATTCGTTGTGGGGCACCGATGCGCGGGGAGAAGGCAATCATATGCTATCGAAGTAATAGCTGAGCATGACGAGGAGGATCACCGGGAAGAACTGGCGGAGGTTCCCGTGACAGTGGAGGGGCATGAGGATGATCAGGTTGAACCACAAGTTTCTGTCCACACGCCTTATCGGACATTACCCATTTCCATACCATGAAGGTGATGACCTCGTACGATGGCCAACCGATTAGCGTGCTAATCTACTCCGACAGCACCCACAATATCTTGGATGAAAACGCATCACAAAGGTTGGAATGTAAGCTAGCACTGATTCCCGCTTTCAATGTGGCAGTCGCCGACGGGAAGAGGATAACTAGCTCTTGCAAGGTCGCTGATTTTCATTGGAGGATGCAAGGAGTGATCTTCGCTTTGAATATGTTGATCTTGCCGTTAGGGGGCTGCAAGGTAGTCCTTGGAGTGCAGTGGATGATTACCCTTGGGGTCATGCAGTGGGATTTTAATAACCATACAATGGAGTTCGTGAGCCAATGGAGAAAGATATCGTTGCGGGGTCACGGAGCGGGGCGGGAAGCTGGACCAAACCGAATCAAATGGAAAAGCTGATGCATAAGGAGGGCCAAATCAATATGATGGCATTATGTAACATCCAGGAGAGACCGGACATGGAGGACCGGGCGGCGGAGGAAGACCGGGCTGGATGATGAAGAAAATTAGCTACCTTAGGAGGAAGCACGCCAATTACAAGGGCTGCTTGGGGAGTTTCCGCACCTATTCATGGAACCCAAGGGGTTACCACCCAAGCAAAATCATGAGCATCATATCAAGTTGAAGGAAGAGAGTGTGGATATCAATTTACGACCATACTGCTACCCGCCACTACAAAAAGCTGAAATTGAAAACTGATCAAGGAAATGTTGGGCACCAGAGTGATACGACATAGCTTCAGTCCTTATGCGTCTCCGGTGGTGCTCGTGAAGAAGCATGACGGATCATGGAGACTTTGCATTGACTATCGACAACTCAACAAGTACAGTATTAAAGACAAGTTTCCCATTCCGATGATCGAAGAGCTTATTGACGAGTTACACGGAGCGGTGATCTTTTCCAAACTTGATCTTCGGGCGGGGTATCATCAAGTCCGGATGGCCTCCGAGGGTATCGACAAGACGATATTTCGAACTCATCAAGGCCAGTACGAGTTCGTGGCAATGCCTTTTGGCTTGACCAACGCACCATCGACGTTCCAAAGCCTAATGAATGATTTTTCAAGAGCCACTCCGGAAGTTTATTTTGGTGTTCTTTGACGACATTCTCGTCTTTAGCAAATCATGGCAAGAGCATGTGGAGCATCTGAGATTTGCCTTTAGCACCTTGCAAGCCAATCAACTCGTCCTCAAGCGAAGCAAGTGTAGCTTTGGCGTCCGACAAGTGGCTTACTTGGGTCATATTATCTCGGAGCAAGGAGTGGCGACAGATCCGTCTAAAATCGAGGCAATGATGGGGCGGCCGACCCCCACGACCTTGAAGCAGCTGAGGGGATTCCTTGGGCAAACGGGGCATTACCGTCGGTTCTTTAAAGGGTATGGTCTCTTGGCGCGACCACTGACAAATCTCTTAAAGCGGAAGCAATTTTCTTGGTCAGTCAAGGCAGAGGATGCTTTCATACAGCTCAAGGAAGGTGTAGCTCGGCCTCCGGTTCTATGCTTGCCAGATTTTCATAATCCTTTTGTGGTGGAAACCGACGCTGCGGATGGGGGAGTTGGAGCCGTGTTGATGCAGGAGGGCCGGCCTTTGGCATTCTTTAGCAAGGCGTTGGGAAGAAAGAACGCGGCCTTATCCACCCACGAGAAAGAATTATTAGCAATTGTAATGGCGCTTCAACAGTGGCGGCATTACTTGGTGGGCTGCCATTTCATCATCAAGACGGATCACCAAAGCTTGAAATTCTTGTTGGAGTAAAAACTTGCCACCCCCAACCAACAACAATGCATGTCAAAGCTCATGGGATATGACTACGAGATTCAGTACCGGAAGGGGAAGGAAAATGTATGTGCGGGCGCGTTATCACGGCGATTCGAAGAGGGGTTCGAGGAGGGGGAAGGTGGACTAAATACTAGAGTGGTGGTGAATTCAGATATTCTCCAACGAAATAAGGAGTCGTGGACTCAGGATGACAACATACAAAAGATAATTTCAACAAAGGAGGAGACCCAAGAGAACAAGCAAAAATACACATGGGTTCGCGACATCTTGAAACGCAAGGGAAAGTTAGTGGTGGGCAAGGTGGCTGCCATGAAAACAACCATCCTCAAATTGTATCATGACAACCCGGTTGGCGGACACTCCGGAGTTACCGCGACATATCGACAGGTGAAGGCTCTTTTTTTTGGAAAAATATGAAACCGGAGGAATATGAAACCGGAGGTGTATGAATACATCCGGAAGTGCACAGTTTGCCAGAGATGCAAGGCCGACAATCAGAAGCCGCAAGGGTTGATCCAGCCCTTATCGATTCCGGACCGTATTTGACAGGACATCTCATTGGATTTCATCGAAGGGTTGCCACAGAGTCAAGGTAAATCAACGATGTTGGTGGTTGTGGATCGCTTGAGCAAGCAATCCCACTTTATAGCTCTCACACATCCATATACGACGGAGGCTGCCGCCCAAAGTTTCTTGGACTCCATTTTTCGTCTACAAGGGATCCCAAGCTTGATTGTGAGTGATCGCGATACCACCTTTCTTATTCAATTTTGACAAGAACTCTTCCATCTATTGTAGGTACAACTTAAGATCTCGACAGCCTACCACCCCCAAACTGACGGTCAAACCAAGGTGGTAAACCGTTGCCCGGAAAGTTATCTTCGCTGAATGTTCTTCGAACGACCGAAGAAGTGGGATGCATGTCTGCCCCTTGCGGAGTGGTGGTGCAACACCACCTTCCAAAGTGCGATCAAGATGACACCATTTGAGGTGGTCTACGGTCAAGAGCATACACTGCATTGTCCCTATATTGAGGGCACCACCATGGTAGACGAGGTGGACCGCTCGTTGGCTACTCGCGAGCGAGTCATATCGTTATTGAAGTTCAACTTGTTGCAGGCCCAAAACAGGATGTTGGGGTACTTGCCAACAAGAAGCGCCGAGAGAGGGTGTTAGAAGTGGGGGCATGTGCTTACATACGCCTTCAATAGTGTAAGCAAACGAGTTTGCGAAGTCACAAGTTTCACAAGCTTTCACCGAGGTTCTTCGGCCCCTTTCAAGTAGTGGAGAAAGTTGGAGCTGTAGCATACCATCTGGATTTGCCGGACACGGCAAAAATCCATCACACCTTCCATATATCTCAACTACGAGAACATTGGGGGGATATTCCTACACTGGCACAGAGGGTGGAGCTGCCATCAACAATGAATGCGGAGGGAAATCTCCTCATTGAGCCAGTGGCGGTTTTGGAAAGGCGGATTGTGCCACGACAAGGGCGGGTAGTGACCCAGTTGCTGATACAATGGGCAAACGGGACTCCGAACGATGCGACATGGGAAGATTTGTGGTATGGGAAGAAGCTAAAGTGCGTCCGGTCTAACAACGGGAGAGAGTATATTGGTCCATTTGATGAGTACTACATGAAGCAGAGAATCTGACATGAAGAGACTTCGCCCAAAATGCCGCAACTGAATGACGTAGCTGAAAGAATGAACAAGACCTTCTTGGAGAGTGTTAGATGCATGTTGTCTGGATCAAAGCTATCTAGTATTTTTTTTTGGGTGAGACTTTGTACATAACTGCACATGTTATAATCCTCTCACCTAGTTTTGCTCTACATGATGATGTCCCTGATAGAGTCTGGTACAGGAAGGACTCATCGTACAGTCACTTGAGAGTCTTTGGATGCAAAGACTTTGTGCAAGTCCCTCGGGATGAAAGATCAAACTTAGATTACAAGACCTGACGATGTATATTTTTGGGATATGGACGCAGCGACGAGTTTGGCTACATGTTCTTTGGCCCAGTTGAGAAGAAGATTGTACAAAGTCGTGACGCTGACACACTGTATTTTGCGAGGATCAAACTGTGGTTGATCCTGAGAAGATCGATGAGACTGACTCTTGCATGATTGCAGAGTCTCCTATGATTGGAGGTGATGACACTGAGGAGACCACATATCCTGAGCCGGTACATGGTATTGAGATACCTCCACATCATGAGGACACTACTGATGGTGAGCCTGAAGTTGTTGAGGACATCACTGATGATGTGCCTACACCAGCTACCGAGTTTGCTCCATGAAGATCAAATAGAGTTAGACGCCCACCTGCCAAACATTCAACATCTGAGTTTGTATTGTTGACTGATGTGGGGGAGCCTGAGTGCTTTGATGACGCAATGGAGAGCTCAGAGAAGAAAAAGTGGATGATTGCCATGCAAGAGGAGATGCAATCTCTACGAGAGAACAACACTTATGAGTTGGTGAGATTGCCTAAGGGCAAGAAGGATTTGAAGAATTGGTGGATCTTTAGAGTGAAGCAATGAGACCCTCTGACAACACTCAGATATAAAGCCAGATTAGTGGTGAAGGATTTCAGTTAGAAAAATTGAGTTGATTTCAATGAGATTTTTTCTCTAGTTGTGAAAATGTCGTCTATCTGAGTTGTTCTTGGCCCTTCTGCGAGGCTAGACCTAAAAGTTGAGCAAATGGATGTCAAGACCGTTTTTCTTCATGTCAATCTTGATAAAGAGATGTATATGGAGTAATTTGAGGGGTTCAAGGTTAAGGGAAAGGAGAGTCTGGTATGTCGCCTGAAGAAGAGTTTATTTGGCCTAAAACAGGCTCCGCGACAGTAGTACAAGAGGTTCGATGCTTTTATGGTAGAGATCAACTTCAGGAGGACCTCCATTGATCACTGTGTGTTTGTGAAGCAGTATGCTCCAAAAGATTTTATCATTTTACTGTTGTTTGTAGACGACATGCTGATAGTCGGGAGGAACACTGCGTGCATTGCTGATCTAAAGCGGCAGTTGAGCTCTACATTTGCGATGGAAGACTTGGGAGCAGCAAAAGCCATCCTAGGGATGCGTAGTCGGAGAGACAAATATTCCAAGTTACTTTGGCTATCACATGAGAGAGATATCAAAAAGATGTTGCAAAGATTCAATATGGATCAAGCGAAGAAGGTGAGCACGGCGCTTGCGGTTCACTTCAGACTTACCGTGGACAAGTGCCTGAGCACACTTCAGGAGAAGGAGGGGGTGCAGAAGGTTCCCTATGCTTCTGCAGTTGGTAGTCTCATGTACGCGATGGTGTGCACCCTCTCCGACATAACACATGTAGTTGGCACAATGAATAAATTTCTCTCAAATCTTGGGAGAGAACATTGGAACGATGTAAAGTAGATTCTGAGGTACCTACATGGGACGTCAGATTTGACGTTGATGTTTGAAGATAGTGAGCCAGAGCTATTGGGCTACATGTTGATATGGCTGGAGACTTGGACTCCGGGAGATCGACTTCTGGGCACCTGATCTTGTTTGCAGGAAGAGCAATCTCTTGGCAGTCATGGATGTAGAAGTGTGTTGCACTGTCGACTATAAAGACAGAGTTCATTGCCATCACTGAGGATGGAAATGAGCTGTTTTGGAAGAAGTCGTTCATCAAGGAGCTCGGTTTCACTCAGGAGGGATATATATTGTTATGTGACATTCAGAGGGCGATACATTTGTGGAAGAACACCACCTTTCCCTCAAGGTCCAAACACATCGACACGCGATACCATTGGGTGCGTGATGTTTTGGAGCAGATGAAGTTGGACTTGCAGAAAGTGCACACCAATGATAATGAAGCTGACATGATCACAAAATCAGTGTCTAGGAGAAAGTTTGAACACTGTCTGAGGATAGCCGGGATGGTGGTTTCCATCCGATGCGGAGAAATTCACTAGGCTCACTCGTCACGAGCTCGTGATTTTAATTCTTAAGAAATATTATTTCTTCTCAAGCTAAGTCAAAGAAGTTTGCGATCAAATTACTTATGCAATCTGCAACTTGGATCTATTTGCCGATATATATTATTATATTTATAAGCTGTAATATATTTATATATATATATAACAATTCTATACCTACCATCTACCCATCCAAGCACATGGAAATCAATAGCTTCAAAAGAAAAAGAATAATAAAATAAAAAATGAGAAGAAACCTATCAGCCATGCTTGCAGCCCACGTGAAACACAAGAAAAAAAAATGAGAAAAGATGGTGGGGGGAAGGAAAGAAGAGCCCGTAAGCTTCCTTTATAAAAGAAACCATGCATGAAGGAAGAGAGTAGCTCCAAGGTTTAACCGTGAATATCTGGCCTTGGTTTTTCGTCGGGGTTGTGGCGTGCGAGTAGCGCCGGGGTTGTGGCATGCGAGTAGCGTCGGGGTTGCGACATGCGAGTAGCGCTGGGTTGTGACAAGCGAGTAACGCCGGGGTTGCGGCGTACATGAAGGAGAAGTGCCGACCAAGGTTCCAACATCCGTGGAGGAGTGCCCTCGACACTAAAGTTGGTGTTGTCGGCCATTGGACTTGCTTGTCGCAGAGAAGGAGCACCGTGAACGTCAGTTTAGGCTAAGGAACACCTTCGCTAGAGACGCGGATTTTGGAGAAGCATAAGTTACACATAAATATAACATCGGAGAGGATCTTATCAATCTGTCTCGATAAGTCACTGCAGTAACTTGTATTTATTTAATTTATTTGTGTAATTCATTATGTAGCGAAGTGGTGGAGATCCTGTGTGGATCGAGGAGGAAAAACCTGTATTATTCGGTGTGTTTTTGTTACACATTTTTAGTGGAGACTTTCTGGGTTGGACTCCGATTGTCCTGTGGTTTTCACTTAAGATATATTGTATGTTAAGAGCACTGACATTAACAAGATATATTTGTTGAAGAAGTTGGAGAGTTCAAGTATAGAGATGGCTTACCCATCTTAGATCATGTGAACAAGTTCCAATGTATTATTGATCGGCTGACTACTATGAAGGTGACCTTCGATGATGAGTTCAACTGAACCGGCTAGACCCTATTTTAGAGTTGGGATGTTACAAACCAATAAAACAAAGAAGATTTTCATCCCCGAAAATACGAGTGGGTCATGGAGATTCCAAACGGGACCTACTATAGACCACTATACGTGTCGAAAGATCCCCAAATTTAAGGGTCTGTAGGTTTAGGGTTTTAGGGTTTAGGGTTTAGGGTTTTTAGGGTTTAGGGTTTAGGGTTTAGGGTTTTTAGGGTTTAGGGTTTAGGGTTTTAGGGTTTAGGGTTTAGGGTTTTAGGGTTTAGGGTTTTAGGGTTTTTAGGGTTTAGGGTTTAGGGTGAGAAGAGTGGCATCCTGAATGAGGAGGTGAGAAGGAAGTCTCAAGGGATATCATGCTTTTCTTCACGAACTAACATCTTTTATACTGAGCCCAGGGGGAGAGGTAGGAGCAAGAGCAGAGGAAGGAACAATGAGAGAAGCCAGAGTAGGGGCGTCTACTGATGACAGGAAAGAGAGTCACACTGCAGTTATTGTATTTGCATATGAGGATGATGTCATCATTGTTGGAGATGACGTGACAGTTGCACTCTCTTGTGATGATCGAAGCTGAATTGTTGATTCTTGTGCTTTTGCACATATCTCCTATAACATGGAGTTATTTTCCACCTACACCACTCACTATTGTAGAGTGCTTAGGGTGGGAAATGGTGACACGTCTAAAGTCATCAGGAGAGGAGACATGCACTTGAAGATGAGTACAGTAGGTCTACTGATTCTTAGAGATGTGCGACACGTACTCGATATCCTCTTCAACCTGGTTTCAATAATTAAGCAAGCTCTGAAATTTAGTTGATCAAATAGAATTAGTCATAAAGCTAAGATAACAATAAGTGAATCTTCAGTTTAAAATGTATACCAAGCATAAAAACAACAAACTCGAAATTGGTGGGATCATCCACTATTCTGTTCGAAATTGTAGGGAAGGTGGATTAGCAGCCGATTGGAGGAGGAGGCGGTCTGGATGGAGCCATGGCAGTAGGCGGGGAAAGGTTCGCCGGGAGCGTAGAGGGCCTCTGTCGTCGGCGGCGAGGCAGGAGGAGGAGTCACGCTGGAGAGAAATGATGGGGCTGGACCTTTGGGAAATAGAGAAATGTGTTCTCTGTTCCCAAATATGTCCAAGCTGCCTCTTTTCAAGTGGAGCTGGCAGATTCTTATGTAGATAGGAGTAGGGTTTTAATAAAGTTTAATTTGGTATTAAGGATTATTAAATGAGGGAGTTTTTTGGCTAACTGGAGAGTCAATTAATGGGTATGATCTGGCAGTTTTCCTAAGGGTATAATATCAATGGTTAACAAGAAATTTTTCTTAATAAAAGAGTTTTTGCAAAGATAATAAAGTTGGAGATTAAATGGGGAATTTCAGGGGTTGGTTGAGCCAGCCACACTAATGAAAAAGTGGTTTATTTTGGATTTTTAATGCATAACTTTAATGGGAATAAAAGGGGACATTTCAAAGGTTTCAAAGAAATGGTGGCTCTTGGAATTTAAACTCTTGAATGAGACTTTGATTAAAAGTCATAAGAATTCCCAAATATTTTAATAATGCTGAAATTAAATTTAATATTAGTATTTAATTTCAGAATATTAAAATAGTAATATAAAGTACTTAATTTAATATATTTTCATAAGCTTACCCTAATCATTACCTAGCTTAGTTTGATAGATCTTTTTTTTATTCACGATCTTATTGGTCGGTCACTCCAATAAGTCGTACAAACAAGCACGAGTAAAAACGAGCGCGAGTAACATGCACAATAAAAGTGCATGAACACACATAGAAAACATGCGCGAAGACGTGAGCGACACTGATAAAAATGCGGGAAATAAAAGTAAAACACGATGCGACTCAGGTTGCATCATTCTTCCGGGGTTGAAAGAGATCGACCCCGACGAGACTGTGATGTGACCTGCATGCAGAAACTTCAAATATCTATCTGAGAAATACAGTACTACCGCCCTGCTGCTGCTGAATAAACAAGATTTGTAGGCAAGGTCTTGTTCCTGAAATAGGTAAACAACTCATCTCCTTCGGAAAAATATGATCCCCGGTGAGAAAATCAACTATGGAATTAAAAATTTCCAAAGATGCTCGCAAATTGTTAGCTATAATTTTATGCAAAATATTTAATTGACCAACAAAAATCAGAGCATCAAATAGGAGAGACATACAAAGTGGAAGAGACAGTGATTTGAATAAGCAAGGTAAAAAGCAAGGTAGGGAGAAAGCAGGATCAACATGTGGAATTATTAGATCATATCGCATTATACGCTCGTCTGCTAGACACTTATGAGCGTCAAGTAAACCCAGATTAATTATCCCAAAAATATTACTCGTTAGAGTCTGACTAGCGCAACAAAAGTTTAATTTGATCCAAAATTTACTATTTAAAACCATCCAGAGAAATCCCTTAAAGCGCGTGTCTTTACGAGGCGTAAAAACTTTAGGGATCATGACTATCCTCTTAACTCGACTAGGCGTGAAAAAACTGATAAATTGAAACTTATTGCACTCTCCAATAATAATGGGATAGTAACAAAAACTAAAAGAGCGGTCACCGGAAACAAAGTCTATAAAGGATGGTGACTCGAATGCCACTGGCGACTGTCCATCAGGCACAATGTCTGTGGCCTCAAGGGTGTGCGGCTGCAGTGAGCTAGGAGAATCAAGACATATGAAGAGAAAGTTCATGTTATCAAAGATGAGGGACTCATCACCAACCATCTCCTTCTCTGGTAGAAGGGATAATGAGTTTGTGTCATCCAAGGAGAGTGACACATCACTAGGAAATTCTTCCGAAGCGGAGCCTCAGGAATACACTCGGCCTCTATAAAGGCTGTGATATTGTTTGAGGAAGATGAATCTCCATTTCAGTCGGGACAATGACATGAGGAGGAAGGAGATCTTCCCGGAGTCGGGGCTCAGGAAGAACCTCCTCGGCTGAAAGGAGTGCTTCAATGTGAGCAAGTGGAAGAAAAGTGCACGTGGGATAAACATCGAGCCTAGAAAGATGACTATTAAGATTCTGAAGCTCAGGTCCCACTAGTTGATATGTAGTTGGGAGGTAATTAGGAAGAACATATTGTTTGCGCATTCTCATTTCGAGGTTGTGTACATCATCGCACAACCCAATCAGACTCTGCGTGTAAGCTACAACGGCTGTGTCGACCGACTTCGTCAGATCTCGCATTCGAATGGCTAAGTCGCCTAAGGTGGCTCCTATTCGATCTAAACGACTCTCCATATTTAAAAAAATTAAAAAATATTTTTTAAGCAATTTAAAAAAAAAACTTAATAAAATAAACTCGGGATCGTCCGATTCACGATAGAAGTGAATCGAACCTGCTTTGATATCAAACTGATGTATACTAAATTTGCAAATTTATATTTTAAATTTTAAAAATAAGATTCTTTTCAATTTTGTGACGCAAGTAAACTTTCACGAGCAAATCTATGATTCTTAACCAAAGTGTAGCTTAACACGCATAAACGCTGAACATTCGCGCACATTCCGCATTAAGAAATAAGTCATCCACGTTCATGAATTAGTTGAATAATTATGAAACAACAGAATTTAAATTGACGACAAAAAGATAAGTAGGTAATAATTAAGAAGCTCTGAAATTTAGTTGATCAAATAAAATTAGGTATAAAGCAAAGATAACAATAAGTGAATCTTCAGTTTAAAAGGTATACCTAGCATAAGAACAACAAGATCGGAATTGGTGGGATCATCCACTGTTCTGGTCGAAATGGTAGGGAAGGTGGAATAACAGCCGATTGGAGGAGGAGGCGGTCTGGACGGAGTCGTGGCAGCAGGCAGGGAAAGGTTCGCCGGGAGCGTAGAGGGCCTCTGTCGTCGGCGGCTAGGCGGGAGGAGTCGCGCTGGAGAGAAATGATGGGGCTGGACCTTTGGGAAACAAAGAAAGGTGTTCTCTGTTCCCAGATATGTCTAAGCTGCCTTTTCAAGCGGAGCTGGCATATTCTTATATAGATAGGAGTAGGTTTTTAATAGAGTTTAATTTGTTATTAAGGATCATTAAATGAGGGAGTTTTTTGGCTAATGGGAGAGTCAATTAATGGGTATGATCTGGCAGTTTTCCAAAGGATAGAATATCAATGGTTAACAAGAAATTTTTCTTAATAAAAGAGTTTTTGTAAAGATAATAAAGTTGGAGATTAAATAGGGGAATTTCAGGGGTTGGGTGAGCCAGCCACACTAATGAAAAAGAGGTTTCTTTTGGATTTTTAATGCATAACTTTAATGGGAATAAAATGGGACATTTCAAAGGTTTCAAAGAAGTGGCTCTTGGAATTTAAATTCTTGAACGAGGCTTTGATTAAAAGCCATAAGAATTCTCAAATATTTTAATAATGCTGAAATTAAATTTAGTATTAGTATTTAATTTCAGAATATTAAAATATTAATATAAAGTACTTAATTTTAATATATTTTCGTAAGCTTGCCATAATCATTACCTAGCTTAGTTTGACGGACCTTTTTTTTATTCTTGATCTTATTGGTCGGTCACTCCAATAAGTTGTACAAACAAGCGCGAGTACAAACGAGCGCGAGCAACAAGCACAATAAAAATGCATAATCACACATAGAAAACATGCGCGAAGACGTGGCATAGAAAACATGCGCGAAGACGTGCATGCCACTAATAAAATGCGGAAAATAAAAGTAAAACATGATGCGACTCAGGTTGCATCAGTCTTACTTCGTGACGTTCATTAATGATTGTTCGAAAAAACTTTGGGTCTATGCTATTAAGACCAAAGATGAGGTACTCGACATATTTCGAAAATTCCACGTTGAGGTGGAGAGGCAGTCTGGTACGAAGCTAAAGTGCATCAGGTCTGACAACGTGGGGGAGTATATTGGTCCCTTTAATGAGTACTACAGAGAGCAGATGATCAAATATGAAAAAACTTTGCCCAAGATGCCACAACTGATTGACGTAGCTAAAATAATGAATAAGACTTTGATGGAGAGGGTGAGGTGCATGTTGTCTAAGTCAAAGCTGTTTGATATGTTTTGGGGTAAGGCTTTGTACACAGCTGCACACGTCATCAACTTCTCACTCAGTTCTGCACTACATGTGGATGTTCCCGACAAAGTCTGGTACGAGAAGGATCCCACTTATAGTCACATAAGGGTCTTTGGCTGCAGAGTTTTTGTGCACGTCCCTCGGGATGAGAGATCAAAGATGGATTTTAAGACCCGACAATGCATCTTTTGAGGATATGAACGCAGCGGTGAGTTTGGCTATATGTTCTTTGATCCGGTGAAGAACAAGCTTGTACGGAGCTGTGACGCTGTATTTTGTGAGGATTAAACTATGATTAATTCCGAGAACATTGATGGGGTTGACTCTCACACTCATGCAAAGTCTCCTATGGTTGGAGGTGATGACGCTGAAGAGGCCGCAGATCCTGAGCCGGTACAAGGTAATGAAACACTTCCAGATTATGAGGTCACTACTGATAATGTGCCTAGAGTTAAAAAATATTATTGATGATATGCTCACATCAATTGCCGAGCTCGCTCCACGGAGGTCTGATAGAGTAAGGCACCTCTCTTCAAGATATTATACTACTGAGTATATTCTATTGACTGATGCTGGGAGCCTGCGAGTTATGATGAGGCAGTGAAGAGATTAGATAAGTAGTGGATGACTGTTATGCAGGAGGAGATGTAGTCCCTGCAGGAGAACCATACATATGAACTAGTGAGATTTCCTAAGGGCAAGAAGACTCTGAAGAATCGGTGGATCTTTAGAGTGAAGCAGAGAGACTCATCCACACCACCCAGATACGAAGCCAGATTAGCGGTGAATGGTTTTAACCAGAAACATGGAGTTGATTTCAATGAGATTTTTTTCTCCAGTTGTGAAGATGTCGTCTATCCGGGTTGTTCTTAGCCTTGCTGCAAGGCTAGACCTGGAAGGTGAGCAGATGAATGTCAAGACCGTCTTTCTGGAAGGTGAGAAGATCTTGAGGAGGAACTCTATATGGAGCAACCTGAAGAATTCAGGGTCAAATGGAAGGCGAGTTTGGTATGTGTCATAAAGAAGAACTTATAGTCTTATATGACCTGAAGTAGGCCCAGCGACAATGACACAAGAAGTTTGATGTTTTTATGTGGGAGATTGACTTTAGCAGAACCACCCTTGATCACTGCGTATTTGTGAAGCAATATGATCCAGAGGATTTTATCATTTTACTCCTACATGTAGACGACATGTTGATAGTCGAGAGGAATACTGCACGCATTGCTGAGCTGAAGCGGCAGTTGTGCTCCACATTTGCGATGAAGGATTTGGGAGCAGCGAAGACCATCCTAAGGATGCATATTCGGAGTGACAAATGCTCAAAGTTACTTTGGCTATCGCATGAGATATATATCAAGAAGGTGTTGCAGAGATTCAATATGGATCAAGCTAAGAAGGTGAGCACGCCGCTTGCGGCTCACTTCAGATTTATCACTGACCAGCGCCCGAGCACACCTAAGGTGAAAGAGGAGATGCAAGATTCCATATGCTTCTGCAGTTGACTGTCTTATGTATGTCATGGTTTGCACCTGCCTTGATATAACGCATGTCGATGGCACTGTTAGTAGGTTTCTCTCCAATCCTAGGGAGCACATTGGAGCGCTATGAAGTGGATTTTGAGGTACATACATGACACGTCAGGTTTGACATTTGAAGATAGTGAGCTAGAGCTGCTGGACTACACCGATGCTGATATGACTGGAGATTTGGACTCCAGGAGATCAACCTATGGATATTTGATCCTGTTTATAGGGGGAGCTGCTTCGTGGCAGTCGAGACTGCAAAAGTGCGTTGCACTGTTGACTATGAAGGCAACGCTTATTGCGGTCATTGAGGCAAGAAAAGAGCTTCTTTGGATGGAGAAGTTCATCAAAGAGCTAAGTTTCACTCATGATTGCTACACACTTTTATGGGACAGTCAGAGCGCGATTCATTTGGGGAAGAACCTCACCTTCCACTCGAGGTCCAAGCACATCGACACGCGGTATCATTGGATACACGATACTTTAGAGCAGAGAGATTGAATTTGCAGAAATGCATACGGATGACTGAAGCGGATATGCTTATGAAGACCGTGTCGAGTGGGAAGTTCGAACATTGTGTGAGGATCACCGACATGACGATCTCTTCCATAATAGTGCAAAGTGGAGAATTGTTGGGTGCGGTTCCCATCCTTTGTGGAGAAAATCATTGAGTTCGACTCTCATTAACTCGAAGTTGGTGGCGCTGGGTCTACTGACCGAATGTGGAGACATGTTGATGAAGGTCTTACCGAAAGGCGAATTGAAGACTTGAAAGAAGATTGTCGAAAGGAGAAATCCCTCCGTTAGTCGAAAATGAGAAGATTTGATGAGATATTTTCCTTCTAAGTGTGAAAAGAGACCAGTCGATATTTAATCCTAAGTATGAAAAGAGGCTAGCCACCTTTTAACCATGCTTTTCAAGTATGTTTTCCTTGCCTTGATGATGAAAATCAACCTTCACCAACCTATTGTCTCCCACCAAACCATCATCTCCACCTACCGCATTTATGAAACTTCAAGGATTTGACTCTATAAATAGTCATGATGGGGGATAGTGAGAGCACCCACTTCTCTTCAAGGACAAATATTGGATGATTTTCTTTTGTGAGATTGAGACCTTTGTGACAATCGGTCTTAGTTTGAGAGAGCTTTCAGACGTCGTTATGCGACATTAACGAGGAATACTTCGCTACACGGATTGGATCTGGAGAAGATCTGGGCAAGGATTCGATGATGCATCTTGGAGAGGATTTATGTAATCCGTCTCGTCTGCCACTGTCGGTAATTTGCAATTTTTCTGCTACTATTTATTGTGTAATATTGTGTGGTGCGAAGTTGGTGAAGATCCTGTGTGGATTGAGGAGGGAAAACCTTGTATTTGCCTATTTGTTTTTCATACTTCTTTAGTGACGGCTTTCTGGGTTGGACTCTGAATGCCCCGTGGTTTTCACCCGATTTGATTTCCATATTAAATTTGTGTGTTGCTTTTATTGTTGTTATTATTGTACCGTGTTTTTTGATTCTGTATCGGTATTCCGTCAAGCGGTCGTGCAGATGTCATTGCTTGAAAAAATTTGCAGATGCTCTGATCGGACTCCCGTGCTCTCTAGCCCAACAATTTGCGCGTTCTCAAACCCAACAAAATTAAGGTGTAAACACTTCATGTTCAATTCACTGTGTAAACATTTTTTTGTAAATATAATTTAAAGCTATTTTAAGGCCCGGAAAAGTTGGAAATGGCAAAAGTTCGGAACTTTCTCTGGTTTTTGGGCCTAAATCATTTGTACAAACACTTGATTTGGCTAGTAATCCCATAATCTTTTTTGTTAACTCTCATTGGGGTTAAGTATAACTTAATGTGTTGACACTTCATTTTTCTGTACAAATGTATAAAGCTATTTTTTAAGTTAAAAAAAGGAAAAACAATCCATTGGATTGAATTTTTATTCCATTAATGGGTCCTAAATTATTTTCTTAAAGCACTTATTTTTAGTTAATATAAATCCCTCCTCATCCTTTGAATGAACATTTTGATCATAACTAGAACTTAAGTGTGAACACTTCATTTTAAATGCACATTACCTTATTCTTAGGATTTTCCATTCATGTCAAACCAATTCAGAACTCTCATACTGAAATTCTCTGTCTGGTGGGTTATTTGCATATTTTATCTTATCATTCTTATTAAGGTGTCCCCCAATAGTTGGGATAAAATGCTATTGATGATGATGACCGATGATGATGATGAGCTTATCATACTTGCCATGTAAGCTGACAACTAATAAAATGACAAGAAAAATGTCACTCTGTGGTTAAATAGAAGGCTGTATGGATTTATAAATAAGATAAATCCTATATAAGTTATGCCTATTGCCTGTACAGGTACTATTCTATGTATGGGCATGTTGAGAAGTTGGCCGAAGAGATAAAGAAGGGTGCCAACTCTGTTGAAGAAGTGGAAGCTAAGCTGTGGCAGGTAGGTTTTCACATAGTATGAAAGACAATGCCAGAAGTCATCTGGGCTTTGTATGGATTTTCTAGTTATACCTATACACTGTTGTACCTGGTTAGTGCTTCGGAATCGGTAATTGTGTGTTAATTTTTATTTAAACTGACAAAGCACTGAACTAATTATATTTCATAGAGCTTAAAAATTCGAAAGGTTTTCGCTTTGTTTGGGGTGACATCTCAACTAAAGAGTTCTCTTTCAACACATTGAATTCTTTTTATTTTATTTTTAAATTTGTTCACCTGGGAATGATTGGCTTAGCCTGTTCGAGCAGAAACAGCATTAGAATCTATACATCCAAGTTAAAATAATTACTCATCCTTATACTGTGTGTGAACAGGTACCTGAAACTCTTGCTGAAGAGGTGCTTGAGCAGATGTGCGCTCCTCCGAAGAGCGATGTACCGATCATCACGCCAAACGAACTTGCCGAGGCAGATGGGCTCCTCTTCGGCTTCCCGACCCGATTTGGTATGATGGCAGCGCAGTTCAAAGCTTTTCTGGATGCAACTGGAGGGCTCTGGAGAACACAGCTACTTGCTGGTAAGCCTGCAGGTATTTTCTACAGCACAGGATCACAAGGTGGTGGACAGGAGACTACTCCGTAAGTCCTCCTCATCCCACAATGGCTCTATTTATTTTCTTTTATTGAAAAAATATCATGTATTTGAATTGTCCTCGGCGGCGGTTGAGTTTAAAAATATAAAATATTAGGGGCTATGCTTAGAGGCCCCGTGATGTGCGATGGCAACAATACCCATCTACGCTCAATTTCCCTTGTGTAAAGTTGTTTTTTGTAGCGAAGGACCCATGTACTGCCTGTGTACATATTTGTTTATTTATTGATTTTTTGCTATGCATTGAAAAACTACACACACTGAATGTATAGTTTTATGCTATTTATTGATTTTATGCTAGTTCTATGCATTGAAAAACTATACATTCAGCGAATGTGTAGTTTTTTCAATGCATAAAGCTAGCATAAATTCAATAAATGAACAAATATGTATTAAGAGGCGGTGGATGGGTCCATCGCTACAAAAAACAACTTTACAAAATAGTATTTCAATTCAAGGCGATAACAATCCTAAATTTTAATGTTTCTCAAAATATCATGACAAAAAATAAAAAATAAAACTTTTTTTCTAAATTTTAAAAACAAAAACAAAATAATAAAAACCCAAAACAAAACTGCCAAAAATTCCATTATCCGAGTGGCTCACTTTCTTTCTTCTTTCTCTCATTTGTTTTAAACTAAATAAGAAGAGAAGTGACTGCTTTGTAGTTGGTCCTATTAAGAAGCATAATGTAAGGAGTGATTATGTTAAGTAACGAGGAACACATTGGAAACACAGTTACGAATTTCCGTCATATGTACAGGTGGTAAAAATATATCAAAAAAAATAGAATTAATGTCCAAGGATAAGGAAGGAGAAATGGTTGACTTACATTAAGTTGTGGAGATTGAGTTTGAAAACTTAGGCGGCACTTGGGGCCTGTTTGAGTAGACTTCTTGAAATGACTCTTCACCTTTGAAACACCAGTAGACTTCTTGAAATGACTCTTCACCTTTGAAACACCAACGCTGGCTCGGTGTCACTACGGCCATACATGAATGAATGGCTCTTAAAGTGGAAAAGAAGACTTTCTGCGTGAACATGAGGCGCTCCCTTACAGTTTGGGGGGTGCTGGCATGCGCTCTATGGCTCCGTTTGGCAAGGTTGTGGTGGTCGTGAATGCGGTGGTTATGAACCATCCTCCGTGAATGCCCGGCCTCACCTAAGGAACTTCATCCACTTTTATGTTCAATACTAGTTTTTTTTCTTGGTGGCGGCCATAACTGTTCTCATGCTAAACATGCTTTCTATGACGGTGGTGTTAACATAGCCTATGTTGGCTCTACAATGAGTTTTTAAAAGGAACGAATGAATAATAAGGATTAATATAACAGAATCTACATCCTTGTGATATGCTTTGATGACTATGAATGTACTTATGTAGCTCCCTTTTTGAATAGATTGACAGCTATCACTCAGCTGGCTCACCACGGAATGGTCTTTGTGCCCGTCGGCTACACCTTTGGCGCCGGCATGTTCGATATGGAGGAATTGAGGGGAGGAAGCCCGTACGGCGCGGGTACATATGCGGGCGATGGCTACAGAATTCCCACAGAGCTAGAACTGGAGCTAGCCTTTCATCAGGGCCAATACTTTGCGACCATTGCGAAGAAACTCAAGGGATCCTTATAATACATGCGACTTGCTCATGCCAAATTAATTTGTGTCATATAATCAAGTATGCTCATATTCCCAGTTAGTTTGATATGTTTCTTTTTTCATTCTTTGGTATAATGGAGAGGAATAGTGTTTCCTTTGTCTGAATGATTTGTGTTGTTTGCTTATGGGGTGTGTATTCTTTTCTGACTTTATAATGCAAAAATACTCATTGGACAACAGATGGCCAGGGCCGCTAATCGCGCCGGTCCATACATAGTAAAAGTGTGCCTGAAACTTAGTTCACCGATCTAACTCAACTCGGTAAAAATGTACTTTAAACTCAAATGATAGTGCAATTAACTAATGAGAAGCTTGAGAAAGAAACTTCTCGTGTCATATTCCTTTGTCCCATTAAATCAAATGGCAGTCTAAGCTCTCCTGAGAATCGTAAAATAAAGCTAGAGAAATCTTTCGTAAATATCCAATCACACAAAGGACAGATGAGGCAATCTCCACTAAATCATAATATCGATGTGGCTAACCAGAGAGTAGAGGTATGAACCTCTCATCTCTTTCGTTATCCACTCCATCGGTACGAATCGATGGCAGTGTTAAGCGAGTAACAAGTATATTAAAAACAGAGTATGGATTCTTAATGGTTGAGGTATATTTATATAAATGTTAACGGGTTCTTAATGGTTTTGGTATGGATTCGATGGGCATCTAATAACCAGTTGGGCATTTAGGGCAATGCCTTTAAATATTTCTGTTGGGGGCAACGTGAAGGTCGTTCCAAACTCGACGGCCACACGGGATGCTTCGAGAACACTAACATTCTCGAAGTATTTTTCGTTTTGGTGTGCCCTAGTCCCCACTCCCGTGTGAAGCCCCGCAGTCCGGCCCAGTTTTTGGTTCTTCCCGATCACCGCCGCCCTGTTTTTCGGATTCCCGATCACTGCTCCAAGCGAAGTGAATCCCAGATCGTAAACTTCTCTTCTTTGGCCGACGAAGTTGAAGGCGACCAAGGAGAATCTTTCGGCTAAAGACAGATCTCCCCGCGTGAAGTATTTTCTGCGCGCATTGGCGTCTCTCCCCGCCGATCTCGCTGTTTCTTCAACCTCGCCGCTGAAGATAGATCTCGCCGGAGACAAATCTCACCGTAGATAGATCCTTAGCACAATTTCAACGCCGGTCTCCTCTTCCTCCCACCCAGCCGCCGTCGCCGGAGGTTTCCTTGAGGAGTTTGCATCAGATCTGCTCGACCACGACAAGACCGCCACCTCTCTCTTCTTCTGCAATCCAATGGAGAACGATGCCGACAGGGGAACTTTCCTTTTTTCTGGATTTGCCGCAGAACTCTGCCGGACAGGGGCGGACCCAACAATTTCGACTAGGTGGGGCCGGGTGTCCACATTTTAGGTGTAGTCAAAAGATAAGTAAAAAAAATAAGCCAAAAAATACAAATAATCGCATAACCACATACATGTTAATACAATAAGCAAAAAAGATACAAATAATCACATACATGCTACTTTAATTGTGCACGGCGATTTTTTACTTCATAGAATTCATCTATGATACAATCCTTGTCAATTTTCTCCGCTATCTCTCGCTCAATGTATAAAGTCATGCAATTTGCAAGAAATTCGTCCTCTATTTTGTTGCGAAGTCTCGTTTTAACAAGTTTCATAGCAGAAAATGACCTTTCTGCGGTTACTGTTGAGACCGGAAGAGTCAAAATAAGTCGAATCAATCTGTCAATAAGATAATAGGTCTTTGATTTTTTTGTTTCCACCAATTTTTCATAAAGCTTGGAAATTGTAAGCAAATTTTTCAAATTTTTATGAGAAAGAACATCAAGCTGATAATGCTGTAACTGAGTACTCAACGCATAAATTTCATGTTCACTGAAATCTTGAGAGTAGAAATTCCTTGCAAGAGCACATATATCATCAATATTGAAAGTTTTATATTCATCACTTAGATCTAATGTCATACTTAGACGAAGAAGTTCCATAGAACTTTCACTGAATCTAGAGTTCAGCTCCTGCAACACACAATCTATCGTGGCATTGAAAATATCAACTCGAAAATGATGCTCCATTGTAATGATATCACGTGGACTTCGAAAGCGACGATCACTATATCGAGCATTCATGTCAGAAACTTTGACTTCATTTTTCTCACAGAATATGTTAACATCTTGTAAGAACTTTTCCCAGCCAGATTCCCGTAATTTCTGAATGAGAGCTTTTGTTGTTGAAACTAAACTTATAGCATTTAATATATCCTGAGATTGATGTTGCAGTGCTCTGCATAAAATGTCACTGATTCCCAAAATTTCTTTCATCAAATGCAAAATGAAAACAAATTCGAATACTCCCATTTTTGTAAATGCTGCTTCAGCATCCCCTCGTTGAGTAGATGTTCCTCCATTATCACTAATATCAAGTAGCACAAAACACGTGGCATTATACATATTTATAACACTGCAAACAGAATTCAGATGAGACGACCATCTAGTGTCACCATGTCGTTGTAATGAACTGATTTGATTGACTCCCGTGCCAGTCTCAATTTCACCTAGAGCAATCATGTGATTGAAATATTCCTTTTGAGCAGCTCGCAATTGATCATTGCGTTTAGAGGAAGCACCAACAATATTAACAATATATATTAACTCATTAAAAAAATTATGTACTGCTTTCACTTCCTTTGATGTTGCAACAAGAACTAGCTGAAGCTTATGTGCAAAACAATGAACATAATAAGCTTGTGAACATTCATTAAGAAATAAAGTTTTTAAACCCTTCCATTCACCTCGCATATTACTTGCACCATCATATCCTTTACCCCGCATATCTTGAATACTCAAATTATGACGAGAGAGAACTGCAGAAATTTCATTCTTAAGAGTTAGTGCACTTGTATCTGTAACATGAACAAGATCTAAAAACCTTTCTTGAACAAAATCACGAACATCTACAAATCGAATGACGATAGCCATTTGCTCTCTTTTTGACTCATCTCTAGATTCATCAACTATTATGCAATATTTGGAAAGAAAGAAGATCCCTCTGAATATTAGGCGATATGTACATAGCATTTCCCGGGGCATTTTCTAACACAACCTCATCAACTTCCTTGTTATAGGTTCGAATCAATTTAATTACTTCCACAAAATTTCTGCGATTAATAGATTCTGGAGTTTTATCATGGCCTCGAAATGCAATTCCTTGAAAAGCGCAATATCGTAATGCATCAATTGAAGTTCCAACCCGTAATCGGTTCATAGCGATTTGTTGAGTAGTTTGCCTTTCCATCACTTTATCTATATGTTGAGTTTGAGCAATTGAATCTGCACAATTTTTAACTGCAAGGTTGTGTGGGGAACAATGATCCTTCCCTACATGAGTCAAAAATGCACAATTCTTTCCACTGACTTTCTTCCAGTTTCGAAATCCTTCTATTGTGAATGAACTTGCTCCAAACCGACCACAAGCTTGTTTGTTGAAAATATAGCTAGGTGAACAATATGCAACATCTTTTGCCGGAGAATACTCCAACCATGAGAATTTCTCGAACCACGAATATTGAAATCTTCGATTATGTTCACCTGAGGATGTATACTCTTGAAGTTTGTGTTGATAAGGCCCAATTTTAATATAAGCTCGTCGCATTTCATCTTGTTGATTTACATGATATTCCCAAATTTGTTGTCGTAATCCAGGATCACGCTAAAAAATGAGTGGAAGACTCTCAATTAGAGAAGAGTCAACATTAACTATAGGAGATTCAACATTAACTGGTTCTGTTGACGAAGGTGTGTCAGCTTCATTTGATGACTTCTTGTTGAAAAATGAGTCAATTGTTTTCAGTTTTTTCATGATTGCCTAAGAATTATGAACAAAATCAAAATTAACTAAGAGAACTATAACCAATTAATTAAGGAATAAAGAGTTTTCTCAAAAATCAAAATTAACTAAGAGTCTAAGAGATAACTAAGATTGTGCTGCTTCTCAAAATTTATAAAAAATTTAGAATGTCATCGTTTCTCAACACATAACTGCTTGATATTAGTGAAAACACACAATCTAGAATGTCATTGTTTCTCTTTTGAGTAAGTAAATCAAACAACCTGCTTGCAACTTGCAAGAGGCCCGCTGATGCCAAAATAATCCTATAAAAAAACAAATAAAGATATTAGAGGTTTTGCAGCGGGAAAACAATGGATACCTGAAAATAGAGCAGTAACATTCCAAAATGCCTGGGTAGCAACAACTACTCCTCAGTTAGCTACCTTTGATTCACAAGGATTAGCTAATAGCATTTGGGCGATGGCTAAACTTAACCATCACAACTCAGAATTTGAAAATGCCTGGATAGCAATAACTACTCCTCATTTAGCTAACTTTACTTCTCAGCACTTAGTTAACAGCATTTGGGCGATGGCTAAACTTAACCATCAGGTCCATCACGACCCAGCATTTGAGAATGCCGGAAATCAAAACAGGAGGAGTTTAAGATCGGCAGGGAAATAGGGATGCTACCTGAAAAGTAGAGAGATGAAAAGCCCTAAGTTGTTAATAGCCAGCGAAGTAGAAAAAAACAGTCCTGGAGGGCGGAGGCTGGAGGGCTGGAGCGGTGTCGCCGTGTCGGTGGAGGCGTGGAGCCGTGGAGACGTTGGAGGCTTGGAGCGGTCGGGGTCCCGGGGAGTCGGGGAGATGAACAGGCGTGAAAATGGCGAGATGAAATGCGTGAAAATGACAGAGGAGCAGGGTTTTTCTGCGGGCTGCGGCTACAGCTTTTAAGAAAAAGGAGGAGGAACATGGAAGGTAGGGCACGCAACACCAGATAAATTTATATTATAATAGGTTTTTAAAAAAAAAATAAAATCTTGGGGGGGGGGGGGGGGGGGGGGGGGCCGGGCCCCTTTGGGCCCCGCTTGTATCCGCCCTTGCTGCCGGATCTACTCGGGATCTGCCGTCAAAGCATCAAGTCTAGATCTCTGTTCGCCCTCTGTCGTCGACTTTTGTTCTCCTCCATCACAGTTTTGAACTCCAGAAGAAGAGTTGCATATCCTTTTTTGGACTCCTTCATCGGCAAGCATCAAGTCCAGATTGGATCTGCATAGCCGGTTCCGATCAATCTAGCCGGTTCGAGAGTGAAGAGTGAAAATCTAGAGTTCTTTGGAAAAGAATCTGCAATGTCAAAGGGAAACAATCTCTCTTCTCCTGTGTCAATGATCAAACTTGAGAAATTCTCGAATTCCAAGTTCAGTACTTGGAAGTGGAACACCCAATTCAGTATGAAGTATCTGAATATATTTTATATTGTGCAGTCCGATTTTGCTTCTTATGTAGGAAGCAGAGATGAAGATCAATGGATCAGCGATGAAGATTTTTGTCTTGATACCCCCTTAATTGTCTCTCCAAAGACTGACAGAGACCTATAGTATGATGAAAACTACAAAGGAGGCCTGGAATGCTCTGGAGGAACAATTCAAATAAGCAGAGAATATGTCAAAGACACACCTGGTGGACAAATTCATGACCTTCTCCTTTGCTGAAGACATGGAGATTCTTCCACAGGTTGTAGATTTTGAGACTCTTGTGGACAAGCTCAATAGTAAGAACCTTCCATTGCCAGATGATTTTGTTGCAGGAGCTATTATTTTTAAACTCCCATCGACATGGTACTCTTTTAAGACAAAGATGTATCGGAAGAAGAAACAAGTTAGTCTTAAAGAACTCAAGCGATTCATCTGTATTGAAGACGAGAACCGGACTAGGCACGCTTTAGCGATTGTTAGTAAGCAGAACTCCGCTGCTAACATGATCACGCATCCTAAGCGAAAGCCTAATGCTGAGAATACTAAACTGCCCATCAGTGCACCTGCAGTTGCTGACACTAGCAAAAAGATCACAAAATTTAAAGACAAGTGCTACAACTGCAATAAGTGGGGTCACCGTGCTTCCGAATGCAGACAACCTAAAAGGGTGAATCCAGCACACCCAAATCTGATTACAAAGCAAACCTGCTTTATCAGACTGCACCTACCAAATTTGTTGTCGTGGTTAGAAAAGGAAAGGCCTGCACAGAATGGTGGTTAGATTCAGGTGCTGCATGCCACGTCTGTAACAATTCAACTCCACTGAAGGAAGTCACTGCAGTCAAAGAAATTGTGACTGTTGTGAATGGAGCAACTGCAGAGGTTCTCCAGACTGAGACTGTGGATTTGCTACTCTCTTCATGTACGCATTTAATTTTGAAAAATATTAAATTTAAACATAAATTAGTTGCTAATTTAGTTTCAATTAGCTTGTTATGCGATGCTGATATGTCTTTTAACATTAGTGACTGTTTGCCCGGAATTCCCGCGACCTCTTCTCCAGTCAGAAAGGAGCCCTTCCAACGGTCTCAGATTCGAGAGACCGCCTATATCGCCTGCTCTCCCTCCGGTGTTTTCTCCAAGGCACAAGCGATCAAGCCCCTTCCAGACCGCCAGACCGCGCGGTTTGATCCCTTTTTCCTTTTTGTTATTAACACCCCTTTCCTCTGCCCCGGTTCTCCTGTACCCAGGGCAGCCCGTAATTTTTGGATCTGCCCATTTGGGTAGCCTCCATGTCTATAAATAGAGGGGTAGGGGTACCTAAAAAAAGGACTTTTGCTTCGAGCATCTAGCTTACAACCTGTGTAAGCGGTCTCAAATTCTATCACTTTTCTACCTCTCACCCTGACCTGTTTTAGATCCCCCTCTGTAATCCTTTTTCGAGAACAATCAAAGAAGTTTTCCCTCAGAGATCTCTTCTCTGGCATTCTTCGTCCTAAGTAACCTGCACTCCGCAGTTCCTTTCCTCTTCTTTTAAGTGTGAGTCTTGGAGGAACACATTTTATACCAATAGAACGAACACACGACCTTTAGATCCGGAGTGTTTAGGTGAAATCAGTGGACTTTCCAGATGTCAGACCGCATGCAGCGTTCTCTCCGGTCTCCCAGCGGTCGCCCCTCAAACAATCCGACCTCCTTGGAGGATTTGGAGTGTCGTTTTGAGCTTCGCGTCGAGCAAGCTCTCCGAGAGGCCGCCCGAGCTCGCCGAGAGACCGCTCAAGCTCAGCAAGATTCTGCCAGGCAGTTTGAAGTTTTGAGTCAGACCCTGGCCGCAATCTCTCAGAAGCTTCTTCCCCAACCCAGTCAGACCGCTACCCCTGACCGCCTGGTTGGAGGTCACCCCCTTGACCGCGCGACCTCCCATCCTGCAACCCCGTGCAACCTTAAACCGGAGAGTTTGCAGCCCGCCAAGATTTCTTCAGAGCAGCAGCTCAGGAACCTCCTGCTCAGGCCCTGAATTTCCAGGAGGATTGTGCTTATCCACCAGCCCTTGCTTTTGCCCTTCCTGCTTCTTTTGACGTTGTTGAAGTGGAGGAGCCTCCCCCCTTTACTGATAGAGTTCGTTGGGAGTCAATTCCCAACGGCTTCAGGGAACCCCGTCTGCCCATGTTTACGGGGGAGAATGATCCAATTTCCCATCTTCAAGCTTTCGAGTCCGCTGTTGCTCTGAGGACTCTCTTTGATGTCGTGAAGTGTAAACTGTTGATCACTTCCTTCGATGGGCAAGCTCGGGAGTGGTTTTATAAGCTACCTTCTCAATCCATCCCGATCTTCGCCGTCCTAAGGCACGAGCTTCTTTTGAGGTTTGTAAACTCTAAGAAGAGGAAGAGTGGCCCTGCAGCCCTCTTCAAGATCAAGCAGGGAGAAGGCGAGACTTTAGCTCACTTTATTGATCGGTTTTAGAAGGAAATTCTCAGAATAAGGGATGTAGATACCTCTCTCTATATGGTAGCTCTGATCAACAACCTGCAAGAGGGACCTCTCAAATTTGAGGTCATGACCAGGGAGCCCAGCTCGTATCAAGAGTTGATTAGTATTGCCAACCGCCACATAGAGGGAGAGATCAATAACCCCGTCTATGTTTCCAATCTGACGAGTAAAGCCATCCAGAAAGGTTCAGCATGTTTTTATCCAGCCCAGCCATCATCCAAACCACCTCGTTAAGAGTTCCAGCCCCTTATGAAAAGGGAAGGAATTCCCGTCATTACCGCCCTCGTCAAGGAAGTCAGCAATTCTAGTCTGAAGGGTCCTCGCTGCCAATCCCGGCTGCCCCGAGTCAGCAATCCATACCAGTCCATCAAATCGAATATCCTCAACCGCATTTGCCAACTCCTCAGCCTCTTTTCAATGATTCTCAAGAATCCTTCACTAACCTTGGCATCTCCATGAGTGAGGTGATTTAGGTTCTTCAAAAGCAGCCCTTTTACAGAAGGCCTGCCCCGATCAACTCTGACCTAAGAACCAAAAATCCGGCTCTCCACTGTGAACATCATAAGGAGAGAGGCCATGTGACAAAAAATTGCAGAGCTCTCCGCTTGCTGGTGGAGAAGCTCCTGAAGGAAGGATAGTTCAAAGATCTGTTCCAGAAGGGAGATCTTTCCAAAGCTTCGACCTCCAAGAGCAAGGAGGTAGCGGAAGTTCTTTGGGAATACGAGGAAGTGGACGATGTTGGCTCACTTGGCAACATCGGATACCCAGGTGAATGTATAGATGTAATGACGAAGGTACTTTAGGTAATCTCTTTTGCATTCATGGAGGTGCAGGACTTGAATCTTCCAGGAAAGCTAGCCTCGCAAAAGTCTATCAATCCGAAGTTGCAGCTACCTCCTCCTCTGCTCTAGTTCGGGGAACAGTCACTTTCAGGCAAGAAGACCTTTCATTGACCGCCAATCTTTTCAACGACGCAGTTGTTATCAATGCGGTAATAGAAAATTATACCGTGGATAAGATGTTAATTGAAGTATCTAGTTGCCCACCTAAATCACCTAGGGGGGGGGGGGGGGGGGGTGAATAGGTGAATTCTGCGTCTTTTGCGAAATAAAAACTTGATAAAAAGATAAACTCAGAAAGCAAATCACAATCACAGACGACACAAGGAATTTATAGTGGTTCCCCGATCTTGGGTACTCCACTTTCCAGCCTCACCAATCTAGCACCACAGCTAGCCTTGGCTACTTCTCAAAAAACTCGGATCAAGAACGATCCTACAATCTCGGAGTTTCAACTCCTACAGCTCGGAGACAAATCTCCTACAAACTTGGAGGCACCGCTCCTACAACTCGGAGAAACACTCTCCTACAACTCGAAGAAAAACTCTCCTACAAGAAAATGAGATTGAGTACAATGAAATACTTAACAAAACTTGTACAGATCTGAACTTCTGAGATCTTCTTCCTCCTTGAGTATTGAACAACTTTGGCTAGAAGAAGAGGGAGAAACGATTGAAATCTCAAATCTGAATTCTTGGATTCGACACGATCCAAGAGATTGTTGTAGATGATTAGAGCGCTGATCTGTCAAATCTTTTCTTTAGTAGGAATCGATTGATAGAGAGAGAGATCGATCCTTCAACAATGGCCGGAGGCAACAGCTTCTTCACGATGATCCGATCGATTAGAATATTGGAGAATTAGCAAAATTAGGTTAAGATAAGATCGGGAAGGAGCCTTATATAGCAATCCAATTTAACGACAAAAAGAGACTTGATTTAAGGTAAGATTAACCTTAAACACTCTCACACACGCCGTCAAGTCCGTCAGAAGAAAATAAAATCCCATCAGGAACCGGATTTCAAAGCAGCACAAGAAGAAAACAGATTTCTCGAGACAACATGGATTTCTCGAGAAATAGATTTGACTTCTCGAGAAATGAACTTTACTTCTCGAGAAATGACTGCAACAAAATAAGATAAGGCTGGAAAAAGCTTTCAGAAGGACTTGACGAAAATTTCTCGAGAACAAAAGGACTTCTCGAGAAATGACTTTGATTTCTCGAGAGAACATATGACTTCTCGAGAAACCGCTGAGAAAAGCTTTCAAAGGAAAAATAGAGAAGATTTCTCGAGAACAATTAAGACTTCTCGAGAAAAGAATTCAACTTCTCGAGAAATTCCTTAGAAACAAAAGAATAGAAAACAGAGAAGGATTTCTCGAAAACTAGAGAGGACTTCTCGAGAAATGAATTGGATTTCTCGAGAGATACCTTTGATTTCTCGAGAAATATCCTTAGAAAAATTTCTGAACTTGTCTCCTTTCTTCTCTAGAACACCAACAACTCTTCCATCTTCCAAGCTTCAAGAGCCTTGAAAAAGAAGTGTATCCCAATAGAGAGATCACACATGAATCAACACCATGTTCCACACAATGAGGGATTACATTGCATGAAACTGTGCTTAATGACCCATTGTGATCTGACATTGGTCTACACTTAGCAATAAAAACATGCAAGATCATAACTAAAAGACAGTATCAAATACACTAGCAATTCACCTTGGTTCAAGGGTGACTTCTCACAAATCTAGGCTATTGTGGATTCACTACCCAACAATCTCCCCCTATTTGTAGAAGTCAGAACCCTATGCACTAAGATGAATTGCAACATGATAAAAGATATAAACTACTCATCACAGAAGAAAAATAATAAAGAAACAGCAGAGACCATCAAAATCAAAAATTATATATATAAACAAGATTGTCTTAAGTGGATTAAAGTTCACACAATCTCTAATATACGATTTTGAAAGATCTAAGATCCTATCCTTCAATGACTCCTTTTCTTCTTTTCTTGTCTCTTGAAATAGGCATAAGGCTTGGGATGATACTTTGGAGGAGGAGGAGGAGGACCTTGTGGATTGTTATATCCATGAGTTCTATAATGAATTCTTCTCTTGGTCATGCTCATTTTATACTTCTTCCACTCTTCCCGACTGTAGTATTCTTGAACCTTCATGCCTCCATCATTTACTAGCTTGAGGGTGTCAAGAATGATTACCCTTGAATCTGGACTCCAGGTTTCAGCTACTTCAACAACAACACCCTTACCTGATCCTTCAGAACTTCCAGGGACAGACCTACTAGCAGAAGGACCTTCTCTATACTTCCTTTTCCTTGACCCTGGCACTCTGGACTGAACTTCAGATTGGTCTGCAGGCCAGACTTGAGTATAGTTAACAGGAGGAACATATTCAGGTTGCCCTTCAGGTCTAGGTGAAAATTGAAGTTGATCAGGATGGATTGCAAACTCAGGAAAGATCTCATTATGCATCCATACATCAGTCTTTGTAGTGTGAGCATTGATATATGCAATTTGCTTCTGAACACCAAAATTTAACTGCTCAAACTGATCAACCCAATTTCTTTGAAGCTGAGAGACTTGATAATCCAAAAGCTCTACCATTTTATCCTCCCCCTTTCTGACTTCTACATATAGGGTTTGGAGAACATAATCCTTGAACTGACCAATCTCATTTATGATCTTAAAAGTATTTTCCTCAGCTTTTCCTTCAATGGAGTCTTGAACTTTTCTGACCTAGATAGTTTGTTCAAAAACTTTGCCCATACACTGAACGGAATGATCTATTGCTTTGCCACCTTGACTGATAAGCTTCTTAAGACTATCAGTGTTATCTTGAACTTCAGCTAATCCTTTACTCATCTCTTTTTCAATAGCAGAGATTCTGGCATGCACACCTAGAATAGAACTTTAAAATTTCTCCCTTTGTTTATTCAACATAATTTCAATCTGACCAAGAAGAGATTCAGCATCATGCATAGGAGGTGAAGGTGGTGGAGGAGGTAGAATATTAATATTATCATCTATGGTGGAGGGAATGACATCTTCAAGAAGAATTTCAGGAACTGATGAAGATGGAACTGAACTCAAGGTTGTAGCTGGATCTTGTTGATGAACTGTCTGCTGAGGAGAAACTGGTTCTTGAGATTGAACTAGTGGAGCTCCTGAAGGCTGAGAAGAGGGAAGGGGAGCTGGAGAATCAGGCTGATTTCCATCATCATTAGAAGGCTCAGGCTCCCCCTTGGAAGTTGCACCTGCATCCATTGGCTTGGTAATCCTGTTGAGGAGACATCTATTTTCTTCAAATGGTGGAGAACTGCTCCTTTGGACAAGTCAAAAAATTCCTGATTCAGCTGATAAGGTGAAGGCTATCTCCTTACTCTGGAAGGGCTGGAGCCAAATCCCAATAAGGTGAAGGCTATCTTAGAAATATCATCTCCCAAGACCCGTAAGGAAGTTCAGCAGCTGGGTGGGAGGATGGCAGGTCTAAGATGTTTCATCTCCAGCTCTGGAGATAAGAGTGCTCCTTTCTTCAAAACTCTCCGAGGAGGGTCCAAGTTTGAATGGACAAAAAAGTGTGATGATGCTTTCAATCAGCTCAAAAAGCAATTGACATCAACTCCCTTGCTATAGAGCCCCAGAGAAGGAGAAGACCTCTTTCTATACCTCAGAGTCGGCTTCGATGCCATCAGTTCGATTTTAGTCAGGGAAGAGAAGAAGAAGCAGTTTCCAGTTTATTACGTAAGCAAAATTTTGAAAAGTGCAGAAACCCGGTACCCAATTCTTGAGAAACTAGCCCTGATGCTCGTGACTTCAGCACGAAGGTTGAGACCTTATTTCCAAGCCCATTCAATTCAAGTTATTATCGATCTTCCGCTAAAGAATGTCTTAGAAAAGCCGGAGCATTCAGGTAGATTGGCGAAGTGGGCGATAAAGCTCAGCGAATTTGACATCTGTTACATTCCTAGAGTAGCAATCAAAGCTCAGGTACTAGCGGATTTCATGATTGATGCAAAGAATGCTAATTCAGAAAAGGAGCTCGGAGCCCCTCTCGCCTGGACAATTTTTGTTGATGGAGCCTCAGGAAAAAATTCCTCCGAAGCTGGAGTTATTTTAATCAATCCAAATGGAGTTAGATTAGATCAGGCCTTGAAGTTTTATTTTCCAACAACAAACAATCAAGCAGAATACGAAGCTATGCTCGCCGGTCTCAGATTCGCAAGAGAATTGGGAATCGAGGATGTTCAAGTTAAAACAGACTCTCTGGTGATGGCGTCTCAAGTAAATGGAAACTTCGAGACTAGAGATCATATTTTGAAGTAGTATCAAGCTCTAGTGAAAATTGAGATAAGCAAGTTCAAGAGCTTTACAATCTAGCATATACTGAGAGAAGAGAATAAGGAAGAGGATGAGTTGGCAAAATTCGGCCTTCTTTCAGGAGGAACTATCTCAGAGTTATTTCGTCCAGCTATTAAGGAGGGAGAAGTTATGCAGATAGACCAATGTCCGTCCTGGATGGATCCTTTCATACTTTACCTCTCGACCAGAGATTTTCACTCAACGGTAAAAGATAGAAAAAGGTTTAAGCTTAAAGCAGCCTATTATTATCTTGTTGCATGAATTCTTTACAGGAAAACCTTTCTTTCGCCTCTTGCACGATGTGTTTCGGAAGAAGAAATTCCAACTATCCTTCAGGAAGTTCATTCAGGAGAATGTGGTAGTTATTCAGGAGCTAGAACCTTGGAAAGGAGGATTCGAAGACAAGGATATTTCTGGCCACAAATGAGGAAAGATGCAGAAAAATTAGCAAAGAAATGTGTTCAGTGCCAGAAGTTTGCCGCCCTTCAGCATCATCCAGCTCAGCAGCTCAAGTCTATAGCCACCCCGTGGTCATTTGCAGTTTGGGGGATGGACTTGATTGGACCTTTTCTCTTGGCGACCGGGCAGCGCAAATTCATTTTAGTCCTGATTGATTATTTCAGTAAATGGATTGAAGCAAAGGCGTTTGTTAAGACTACTACTCAGATAGTGAGGAATTTCATCTGGGGGGAGATAGTTTGCAGACAAGGAATTCTCATGGCAATCATCACAGATAATGGCCCTCAATTCAATAACTCAAGTCTTATAAATTTCTGTGATCAGATCGACACTGAATTACGGGTTGCCTCCGTACATCACTCTCGGAGCAATGGACAGGTAGAAGTTGCTAATAAACTCATATTCAACCTTGAGAATTGGGCAAAAAAACTATCCTTAGTATTATGGGCTTTAAGAATAACTCTAACTTCAGCCACTGGAGAGACTCCTTTCAAATTATCTCATGGTTCAGAAGCTCTCATTCCTGTTGAATTTGAAGTTAAAAGTCCGAGAGTATTATTGTCCCAACAACATCAAGATGGTTGGATGGAAGAAAACGATGAAGAGTTGAAATGCAGCCTTGATCTCATCGAAGAACTAAGGGATATGATAACTATCAGACAAGAAGAAGTAAAAAGGAGGATGGCCAGATTTTTTGACAAAAATGTAAGAGTTAAAGGATTTGCTGTTGGAGATTTAGTCCTCAAGAAAGTTGACGCAACAATAAGATCTGGCTCAGTTGGGAAGCTTAATCCAAATTGGATAGGGTCGTTCATTGTTAAAGAAGCGCTCAAGAATGGAGCATATCGTCTCCAATCTTATGAAGGGGAGGATTTATCTCACACTTGGAGTGGGGATGACCTCAAGCGTTTCTTGTCTTAAAACTTGTATTTTCTTGTCTTCTTTCTTTCTTTTCCTTTTTGAAAAGCATTATGATAATGTGGATGTAAATTCTTACCTCGTGCATATTAGAAAGGAAACCTTGAGATATATTACTTAATTATTAAAGTCTAAGGTCCTACCAAGAGAGGTATCGACGAATCCTACTTCATTCCCCCTCGACTTGAAGCTTGAGTAGTAAAATCTGCCAGGACCACATGTAGCAGGGAGATTTCGCATCTGTGTAGCAGTGGCTCGCCAAGCTCGTGCAGAGCAACTTTAGGATGCCGGGTCCTAGTTGACATCTGACACACCGTTACGTTAAAGGAGGTTTTAGGTGAATGTTCAACTCTGTCATGCATTATAGAAGGACATCGTTACAGTATTGATGATCTTTCCAGGGAAAGCAATGTCGGTGTAACTTCCGTGGTATGACCACACCTGCCCTATGGATCATTTTGTTTTGTGACCCTCTAATGCTCATTGGTGTGAGGATAGCCAAGAGGAGGATGTTTGTAAGATGTAACCTTAAGTAGTCTCTTGGGGAAAGCAATTTCGGTAAGGCCTCCGCGGCATAATCACACCTGCCCCTTTTTTGATCATCCTGAGCTGGTTTTCTCTTTTCCTCACTCTCTTTTTCTGAAAATACTAGAATTGTGATGGTCTTTTGAGGAAAGCAATGTTGGCATGAGCGCACCTTCCCTTTAGATCATTAAAAATTATTTCCATCAAGCTCTTATTATAAAGGGGCGGTCTGAGGTTTTTGAAGACCGCCGGTCTCAATGTTGGATAGTGTTAAGCATGGGACGGTCTGAAGCAATTGAGACCGCCGCCTAAAAGTTTATAGATCATATGAAACTTTCAAATGACCGAGTTTTACAGCATTTTTATGTTTTTAAGTCAAGGAAGAGACGATTTGAATCATTGGAAGATCGCCATTCTAGTTTTCATTAAGGCTATTCAGGGATCGCATGGATTTTGACTTTTTCTCTCTAAAAGATCTTATGGATTCAAGATCACCAGTTTTAAGAAAGGCAGCCCGTGAAATGTTGAAGATCACATCTTATATTTATTTATTTGAGAATCAGCATCACGAATTGTCACTTCTTATCTTAACAGATATTCGAAGCCAGAGACCATCAGTCATAAGCAATCTTGTTCATCCTCATCGATCTTATTATCTCATTCTTGTTTAACTAGAATCGTTATCTACCTTCATATCAACCGGCCTAGAAAATTAAAGATCGCGGACTATCCATTATGAAAAGGCTGTATTTTCCAAGGAGCGGTCTCAACCGTGGTAAATCATATCTTATGTTCCTGCTCGAAGTTATTAAGAAATAATATCTACAAATTGGTGTTATCTTGACATGATCTTAAAGGATGTAGACCACAAATATAATAAGCGGTCTCGTATAGGTATGTTATAGCCAGAGACCGCCAGTCTTAACAGATATTGCCCATCTTTAGCTCTCGTGATTTCATTCTTGCTTAATTAAAACTGATACTTCACCTCCCAGTAATGCGATCTGAGAAGTATGAGGTCGCCTTTATTGAATCACTCAATATAAAATGTATACGGTAATTATCCCGAACCAGGTAACATCTAGGGCATTGAGATCGAATACCAGTTCTATATCCTTATAACGAGATCGCGAATAGTACAATCGACATTTAAAAGAAAAGTACAAGAAAGACATTCATTCGCAGAGAAGACAAAGGTATATCAAATTTTTATTCTTCTATTTTCATTACATCAGATCGTGCGGTCATAGAATCCACAGATGCAAAAAGTAAAAATTACAACTGAATCTACTTGCTTCTTAATCTTTTGGGGGACTGCTCATCAGCTGAAGAGGAGCCAGTCTCATCTGAAGATTCTTCCGAATTTCCGGTAGGAACTTTAGATCCCGAGCTTGAGTCCGCAACAGAGCTCGTATCATTACCAGCAACATACTGGCTTCCACTCGCCTCGTCAGCATTTCCTTCAATATCAACATTTGCTTTCTCTTCTTCTCCCTCAGCAGCGACATCACCAGTTGTGATCGACTGTTCATCTATTACTCTCGTAGCATCGAGGAAGAGATCGACAAATTTGATATCTTTGAACTCCTCAGTAAGAACGCCGCGGTACCGAAGTTTTGAAATCACTTGCTCTGCGGTCTCCTTTATACGTTGCATTAGAGCGCTCTGGAATTCAGGATTGTCTGGATCATACGCTTCTTCTTTTGATTGCTGCAAAAGAAAATAATTAAGACTGAGCGGTCACATAAAAGAGAGTTAGATATCTCAAGAAAAGTTATTTTACCTTTCGCTCTTCATGCAGGATCTCGATCCCTTTCAGGGATCTTCGCAGAGACCGCCCCATATGGTGATTTAAGACTGTGCTCCTGGCGGTCGCTTGAGCGCAGGCATCAGGGAGTATCTCGGTCCCAAAGTTATATGCCTCTTCAATATTTTTCTTTCCATATAGGTCCGAGGTGACCGCAAAGGCATGACGAGATAATTTTCCGCTCCAAAGAGGGAGATCGGTGGACACCTTCATGACTTTCCCTTTGGCACCCCATTTGAGAAGGGGTTTTCCCTTGATATTTTTCTGTTTCTTCATAAAACCGGCCATAGGATAATGGTCGCTGGCGGTCTCCGATGTAATACCAACCCCAGCGGTCTCACGCTCTTCTTTCCTTCTTTTTCTTTTTTCCCTCTGGGTGAGCATTTCTTCAGCTGGTGCCACCGGGTCGTCTGTAGGGATTGCAAAGGTCGCTGAGAAAGGAAAGAGTTAGAAAAATCAAGAAGTTATGGAAAGGATACATAAGACCGCAGGGAAAGTACTCACTTTCTGCTGGAGAAGTCTCAGCGATCTCAGGCCAGATCGCTAGGTAGTGAAGGAGATCCAGTCGGTTGCCCACTAGAAAGGCCAAAATGTCCAGCTCCTCTTTGAGATCGTCTTGCTTTTTCTGAAGACGCCTTCTGCTCTTCGAGATGGTCGGCTGCTGAGACCACCGAGGTCGCCTTCGGAAATGAGGACCCTTTCCGTCCAGAAAGAAACCTTATTTGGAAGATTCAAAATTTTTACTCCTTCGCATAAAAAATAAACTAACCCCTTGAACTCTTCTTTCTTTGGTCCTTCTTTCAGTACTTTTGCAGTAAAGATCGCGCAGAAGAGTGCCATAGTAAATTTAATTCTTTTCGACCTCAGGTAATTGATGAAGACATTGATAAGACCGATCGATTTTTGAGGCAACTGAGCGAGCACAAATCTGTAATATTCCATCACTTCGAGAATTTCCCAAGGAAGAGGAAATCTCAGTCCATAATCGAAGTGATCGATGGGAATTACGAACTTGTTCTCCTCTCCAAAATTTAATCCTTCACCCTCTCTAGGCGGTCTCACCACGATCTGGTTTTGAATCATGTACTTCGCCAGGAAGACTTCGACAGAAGAAGCTCGCGCAGACACCATAATTGAAGTTCGCTGAGACCGTTGCTTAGGGCGCATTCGAAAAGTATGAAATGAAAATTCAAAGGCCAGCTATTTATAGGAATCCAAGGATATTTTCGTAATGATGACTTTTCCTGAGATCGCCCAGTAAAATTTCTCAAACCGATGGTATACCTGCATAAGATTAGAAATATCGCTATACCTTCGGTCTCATTAAAGAGAGACAGCAGAATCCCAGAGCATGACAAGTATATGAATAAAAGAAAAACAAGCAACACACAATAATAGGAGATCGATATCACGACATCACAGAGATCGCATAAATAAAAATTATTGTCGGCATATATATTACAACACGTTCAAATTGTTTCAGGTTTTCAAAGTTCAAGATCGCATGAAGAAATAATCTATCTCCTATTTGGACGCTTTCTTCCTACAAAAGCCGCAATGTCTTGCATCTCATTTACAACAGTCAGAACAGACGCCAGACTATGATTAGCAGACATCGCAGCTCGGTGGATTTTTGACATTTCTTTGTCCACCTGCTCCATAGAGATGACCATAATTTCTGAAACCGGTCTCTCCTCCGCATGATCGCCAGAAGTCCCCGGTCTCATTGTCATCTTTGCAGGTCCACCCCTCAGGATGGCGACCTCAGCTGACAGAGCTGCGACTTTTCCCTTGTAGTATTCAACGTCCTTCTCAGCTCTCCAAAGCACCCGAACGAGCTCGGCGTTCTTCTGATCACACTCCTCACGGACTCATTTTTCATTAGCTCGCAGCCTTTCTTCAAAGTCAGCAGTCTAGACCCGGAGCTGATCGTCTCGAGCATGGAGTTGATCATTTTGTGATCGCTCCCGAATCTGCATGGAGCGGACATCCTCAAACATTGACTTAAGGATGTCAGCGAGCTGAGCCGGAACCACCATCTCTTGCGGAAGGAGCTCTTCTTCCTCTGGAACCTCCGCGACCTCATCACCTGCGATCAGAAAAGTTCTATAGTTAGCTCAACTACAAACAACTCAAAGATAAAAGTTTTTGCGTAAAAGAGAATACTTGGAAAGAAATTAAGACCGCAGTCTTGTAAGGTACTTTCGATATCTTTTGTGACCGCAGGTTCTGTGGTCAGCAAAAGGCGGTCTGATCCCCTTAGGCGCTCAAGGTTCGTTCTTTCCAATTCCCTCTTTTGCGATTTCTCTCCTTCTTTTCTCCTCCTTTTTAGCTTTGCGCAGCTAACAAGAATGTCATCTGTTTCAATGATGACGATCTCATGCCTTTTCTCTGGAGATCTAGGTCGAACAACAGGCAGGGGAAGGAATTCCAACGATTTTACAACCTTCATTATCTTACCAGTCCGCAAGTCAGAGACCGTCGATGTGCAATCTGCCGTCGCTTTGTTTATTTTGTCAACCTGAGTAGCAGAGGGGTTCGCCAGACCGCCAGAAAGTGCGACTTTCTCCTTTTCAATCTGACGAGCTCTCTCCTCATCAGAAGCCTTTTTCTTTTCTTTCTCTATAGCAAGCAGAGCAGCCTTCTTCTCCTCTTCTTCCTCTTCTCTGCAGCAAGCAAAGGGGCCTTCTTCTCCTCTTCTTCTCTGCGGTGAGCAGAGCATCTCTCTTTTCTTCCTCCTTCTTCTCAACAACTCACGCATCCCTCTCTCTCTTTTCCCTTTCTTCCTGTTGGATCTGCAGGCGACCTTAGAGGGGAGGGGGGTGAATAAGGGTTTTAAATTTTTATAATTATTAAAGAAAAATAAATCTCTGTTGATACCGCCAGCGGTAGTGTTACCGCTCGACGTTAGTGACAGAGAAATTAGCTTTCAGGTTAAGACAATGAAACTGAAAGAGCACGAATCATAGATGAAGAAATAAACATATTTTCATTAATCATAAAATCGAAATACGTATGTTTACAAAAACTTTTTCAATAACGCTTGGAAAGAGGCGACAAATGAAAAACTCTTTTTCGTTTTCTATACCGACCCTTCTCCCAAGGACCGGTTGGCTTTAGCCTGTCTCTCCCCAGACAAGGCCTCAAGCCGCTCTAGCCAATCTATCACCAGAAAGGCCTCGAGCACCCCCTAGATCTACTCCCTAGACCTAGTCGCCAACACAAGGCGAATTACTCCCTAAGTCCTACCCAGACCTAGTCGCCAACACGAGGCGAATTTCTCTACCGAACAAAAGATATAAAATATTACAAATGAAAAATAACAACTAAAGACAAACTCCCTCTTAGGTTGAACTCGAAGATCTTGTCGAAGGTGCGCCGAAGTAATCCTTTGAGTTGATGCGTGCGACCTTCTCGTAGAATAAGCGCGTTGGTTCTTTCTTCGAGTTCCTTGCGTTCACAAACATTGACGGAGTTATCTTGGCTGCTTCTAAAGGCTCTCACGAGTGCTCTGAAATAAGGCTTTAATAACTTCTGTAACAGCAGCACATAATGGAGGAAGCACCGCTCTTTAAATAGATTCGACAGCTACCGCCTGCGCTAGTACTACCGCCCCGCGATAGTGACACGACACGCACACGGATCGTGGCAGTTAAGGCAACTTCTGAGCGCAAACAGTTGAGACAGCCTAGCGCGCCGCAGTACCGCTAACACCCCGCGTTAGCGAGATTTCCTTCCTTCAGCCAATATCATCTTCCAAATCTGCTCCTCAATCATCTGCAGACAGGATGTTTCCAAAAGCTACCGCCGCGCGTTAGACCTAACGCGCCGCGATAGTACTTGCCAAACATAGCGTCCCATCGACATTCCATTTTCTCCAATGTTTCCTTCTCGTCAAATGTTTCCATTTATGCTAGCGCCAGCGATAGTGCTAACGCTCTGCGGTAGGTCATTTCATCGGGCCCATCTTTGTCGAGCCGTCCTCAGCTTTTGTCGATCTCAATCTGGTTCGTCGAACGGAAACTTATTTTCGTCGATCTCAATCTGGTTCGTCGAACGACAACATATTTTCATCGATCTCAATCTGATTCGTCGAACGGAACTAGCGCCAACGGTAGTAATACCGCTCTGCGGCAGGGCATTCATTTCGTCGAGCACCGCGGTAGAGCATGCAGATCGTCGAACGGAGCACCTTGTTTGTCGAACCCAGTTCGTCGAACGGAGCATCCAGTTCGTCGAACGCAGCATCCATTTCGTTGAACGCAGGTTTCCTTCACATCGGTTGTTAGCGCCAGCGGTAGGCTTAATGCTGCGCGGTAGAGCTTTCAGATCTTCTTAGCGGTTTCCTTCTCAGCAGTTTCGTCTCAGCGGTTACTTCTCAGCGGTTTGCTAGCGCCAGCGGTAAAGTTAACGCGGCGCTGTAGCAACAAAAACACAGCACCATGGAGATTTGAAAGCACAGAATCCTGCATACTATAAACACAAAACAAGTATGATCAAATACAATAGGATTTGTTATTGTTAAACCAAGAGATGAGGAAAGCATGTTCCAACAAACTCCCCCTTTTGATAATAACAAATCCCCTTAGAAAGAAATAATTCAATTGATAGGAATTTGTGTTTATAATAGAGATAAGCATGAAAGTTAAGATATGTGCATAAGCTCCCCCTAAATGAATGGTCCCCCTACAACAAATCTTCCTATGAACTTGACTCCCCAAACTTGTTAATTTCTTTCAAATTTATTCTCCCCCTTTTGGTATTATCAAAAGAGGGTGGAGAGGAAGGCCAACAAAAAATGTGCAATTACTGTGTAGAGAGGGAATGCGTATGATAAATAGGGAAACACTAAGAAAAATACAATAGATAAGAGCGAAAAAAGAATTGTCAAAAAGGAACCACTTGTTGGGAAAATGTATTCATGATCGAGCATTCAAGTAGTAAGGAGGTGGAAAGCATGACGAAATATGTTTTAAGTGAACATCTTTATAGGAATTTAGAAGTATAGTAGATAATGAAGAATTTTGGATATAAGAAAATAGATGTTGTAGCATTTTAAGTACACAAAATAATTTCAGTTTTAACATAGCCATACACTAGTTTAAAGGTATGCAATACAGAGTTCTCATGGCGTAGCGGAAAAAAATATGTAAGCATGAAATAAGTTATCAAGACAAGATAGAAGAATACAATGTTCAAAATTTAGAAATCAAGTACACTTATACATTATAATGATCATGCAAAGCTATCTAGTGCATTTACTTAAGAGTTTAGAGAATACATGTAGATATGCAATAGACTCCAATTCTCATGAGTAGAAGGCTTACAAGTGATAATGATGTGTACAAAATAGTATTTTTGATAAAAGTATACATATGAGTTAATCAAAACACATGACATGTATAATGAAATAAACACAATATTATTGAAGAAGCACTTTTAGAGTTACTTCTACCCACAAAGCTATATAAAATTTTCAATGCACATAGAAGAATAGTACAACTACCAAGATGCTCTGCACACACAATGCTTATTAAGTCTTATTAGGGTGCAAAGTAGTGCTTGGGGAATCACAGTTATTATTTTGAATTTTAGTTTTTTTTTGTGATTCGGTGTACAAGAAGTAGTGTAAAAGAAAAAAATGTTTGCAACAAGGCACTTTACAATTCTCTCCAAGGTGCTCAACCTCACAATGCTCAATAAGACTTATCAGGAGGGTGAGGAGTGCTTGGTGGAGTTATCTTTGTCAATTATTTAGTTGAATTTTTTGCTTAACGACAAAGGTCTCCGAATTCACTTGTATGTGCAAACAAAAAGATTTTTGAAAAGACACACTTCTTCAAAGATAGGTGCATGAAAAAGATTTTAACATGTGGCGAAGGTAAAACTAAGCATGCCAAACAATAATATGACGTTGTTACACTACACAATCATGTAAGAGAAGATTAAATTCATATGTGGTTTGTCAAAAAGTGTGAGTGCAACAAAATCATTAGCAAATATAAGCCATTTACTCATACATAGAGGCACGCTATGAAAACCTACACATGATTTCTATAATCAATTTCAGAGCACACATAAGATAATGATCAAGGCATGATACAAAACAATGTTATTAAGATACTTGAAATAGAGAATGAAACATTGTATACAAAACTTGGCAAGATAGACCATATCATCCTTGAAACATAGAAAATTACATCAATTTTTATAAATTTTAAGTTTTTCAAAAACAAAAATAAAACAAATAAAAAGCATGTTTTTGTTGTTTTGATTGGTTTTTCAAAATTTGTAGTTGGTTTTGATATATAAAAAAAGATAAAACAAATTTTATTTTATAGAACTAAAACAAAGCATGTTTATGGTTGGATTTTGATTTATTTTATAGTTTTTTTTTGTGTTTAGAATTTTTAGAAGAAAATAACAGACACAAAAAAAATAAAGACTGAAAAAGAACACTGGAAGTTCAGAAATTACCCACTAACGCCAGTGGTACCCAGCTATCGCCTGACGGTAGTGACAGAACTAGAATTTTGGGGAAAACGTGAAATTTTTCAGAATTTTTCTTTTGAATATATCTGTGCAGATTTGTGACAATGAAGTTCAGCAATGAAATCAGACATATGCATACACAAAAATGTGGATTTTCCAAGTTTAAGCTAATACAAAACCCCAAATTCTAGCCTAAGGTGTCAAAATACACTTTCAAAATACTTGTGTTTTTCACATGCATGAGAGTTCAGAAATAGATAATATGAAAAACATAAGATAACATGTTTGAGCACGAATATGCATGAGTGAAATGATCATAACTAAGTGAAATAATATTCATGCAATGTATACAACATATGTATGTATAAGATCAAGATACCCTAACAACATGTCTACACCCTAGAACCATACTAAGTGACGGATGGGCATGAGGAGCTGCACGCATGCCGTAGGTTGGGGTGTTAATCCCACATGCATAAAAAAGACAACGCTCACCCTAACACTCTTCCCCCCAGTGCCTCGCAAGGCCCCACTAGAACCCTTCCCGGTTAAGGACAAGACATGACATAGTGGTTAGGTTTCTAATGCACACAAACCTACGCCCTCGCTATAGTGAGACACAACGTCATGGGTGAATAATATTTTGGACAACCTATGCTTTTAACCTATGGGTTGATTTATAACCTATGAGCTTTTATGCATGATTAATTTCTTAGTATATTTGATTTTAAAGCAACATAGTTAATCTGAGTTTTAACTTTCAATTTCTCTTCTTTAAGATTGATTCATTATGGCAATACAAATATCTTCAGTATGGATGATAATATTTATTAGTTGATATTGCTAGATACGATGAGTTTGAATGTTGTGTTATGCCATAAAGTTAATTGATATAATGTTGCATGTGTTTAACAATAGTGATTCAAAATTTAGACACAGAATAGAGTGATGATTCAAATTTAATCATTCATATTGATATAAAGTTAAATCTATGGTCTAAACATAAATGAGATACATGCAAGACATAATAAATTCATATAATAATCATGATCACAAACAATGTGTTGGAAGCAATAAGATCTTTTGTAGTTCTACTTGATGTTTGTTTTAAAAGATCTATTGAATTGGAAAGATTATTATACATGATCATGAATTTTAACATATAGGAATTATATACTCAAAATCAATTGTTTCAGAAAATAATATTTTCGATAAATCAGAATTTAGGAAGATTATGCTACCGCCAGCGTTAGAACCTAACGCCAGGCGCTAACAACAGAGTTGAGATTCTCAAATGGTTTTTGCAATTTTTCAATTCTGATTTGACATGATTATGAGTAAATATACTAGGGGTAATCAAAATAATGCAAGTATATTAGATACCTAAGCAAAACTTGCGCATTTTATAAATTTAGCCTAATACCCCTAAAATACCTTTTAAATCCATTTAGACAATTATTTCATTTAGTCTTAGAAATATCATATGACAAATTTAATTTTCAAATTTTATAAGGCTTTTAGGAATGGATTTAGAGGGATAAAAATAAAAGGATAAATAGATCACTTGAAAAATAATATGACTTATTATTCAATTTCATCCAATCTGATTTATTAAAGAAGTTTGGCTTAATGTGTCAAAGTTATATCACATTTTATAAAAAGTGACCATATCATGTTGGTTAAAAGAAACAAAAACAAAAGAAAAGTAAAAAAGAAAATAAAGCATATCATGAAGTAGAGAATTGATATTTCATTTTTAATTGATTTCTACTTCATGCAAATGATAGGGTACTATTGAATGAGAGATTTAGGTATCCAAAGAGGACCGGGTGAGACGGTTCCTTTGGCCACCCAAGTACAACGTGTTTGCTTTTGGGGAGATAGAATTGAATGGGCCCTTTTGATTTGAGTTTGTGTTTCATTTTTAACTTTGGGTCTCCATTTAAACCTTGGTTTGATATTATTTTTATGAATCAAATTTCTATTGTGATTATTGAAAATATCTTTCATTGGAAATTTGCGCAATTCTAATTTTAATTTGGGAGAAACATGATTTTGTAAATAATTGAGATTGGGATTTTGATTTACAAATGCTTTGTGTTCTTTACTCCCATTATTAGGCTTAGTCAAGTTATTTATATTCATATTCAACTTGCTTTTAGATATATCTTGATATTGTGAATGTATGTTTTGAGAATTTTTCTTTATGATTTCCTTAAGCAAGTTGATTTTAGCTTCTAATTCATTATTCTTAATTTTTAGATCATGTCTAGCTTTATTGTAAGTTATTATGCTATTTTTAAGAGTGGAAACAATTGAATCAATATGATTTTGATAGTTATTCATATATTCATCAAATGTTTCATTTTCTCTTTAATTTCAATTTTATAGTCATTACACTTAGCACAATCAATTTTCAAAGATGAAGTTTCTAAACATAATCTTTCATTTTGTTCTTTTATAAAAATAAACTCCTTTTCAAGTTTCTTATGTTTTTCTCTTAATTCATTATACTCTACACAAGGTGTGATGTTTTCAACTAAGGAGCCATGGGTAGAACTAGATAAATTAGAATTTGATTCTACATTAATTTTTGCCTTTAAATTTTTATTTTCTAAGCGCAAATGTTTATTAACATTTTTTAATTTCTTAATTTTGCGCTTTGTAGTTTGAAGCAATTATAATGTAGAAATAGAATTACACACAATAAGAGATTTTGATTTTCTTACAGTGCTTGTGGATGATGTGATATTTGAGCATATAGTTCCTTTCACTTCTTCATCTTCCAAGCAAGAGCTTCCATCATCCCTTCCGGTTGACGTCCCTTCCACGGATTCGTCATGAGAGGAGCCTTTTTGAAGACTTTAGCAATCTTGCATATTCTCCGGTTCTTGCGATTGTTCCATACCTGTAGAAGGAGAATCATAAGTTCTTTCAAGAAAATTCCAAATCTCAGAAGCGGTAGGTAGAGTATAAATAAGTTTGAAAATATTTTAGTCTAACGCGCAAAATATACTATTCATAGATTTTGCATTTAAAATAATTTCGTTTCTAGTTAGTACGCTAGGTGGCTTTTCAATAGTAATATTCCAAACTTTTTCATCTAAGCCCTTAAGAAAAAATTTCATTAATATTTTCCACCCTTTATAATTTTTACCCATAAATAAAGGTGGTGATAATACTTTTTCATTTATATTAAAATTTTCCCCACTCGTAGAAGCGAGATCATGATTAAGAGATGCCATTATTCCCGGTTGTTAAGCCGAATTGGAATAACTTAGCTCTGATACCACTTGTTGGATTTGTAGGCGCCCTTAGAGGGGGGGGGGGGGGGTGGAGGGGGAATAAGGGTTTTAAATTTTTATAATTATTAAAGGAAATAAATCTCTGTTGCTACTGCCAGCGGTAGTGTTACCGCTCGGCGTTAGTGACAGAGAAATTAGCTTTCAGGTTAAGACAATGAAAATCAAAGAGCACAAATCATAGATGAAGAAATAAACATATTTTCATTAATCATCAAATCGAAATACATATGTTTACAAAAACTTTTCCAATAACGCTTGGAAAGAGACGACAAATGAAAAACTCTTTTTCGTTTTCTATACCGACCCTTCTCCCAAGGACCGGTTGGCTTTAGCCTGTCTCTCCCCAGACAAGGCCTCAAGCTGCTCTAGCCAATCTATCACCAGAAAGGCCTCGAGCACCCCTATATTTACTCCCTAGACCTAGTCGCCAACACAAGGCGAATTACTCCCTAAGTCCTACCCAGACCTAGTCGCCAACACGAGGCGAATTTCTCTACCGAACAAAAGATATAAAAATATTATAAGTGAAAAATAATAACTAAAGACAAACTCCCTCTTAGGTTGAACTCGAAGATCTTGTCGAAGGTGCACCGAAGTAATCCTTTGAGTTGATGTGTGCGACCTTCTCGTAGAATAAGAGTGTTGGTTCTTTCTTCGAGTTCCTTGCGTTCACGAACATTGATGGAGTTGTCTTGGCTGCTTCTAAAGGCTCTCACGAGTGCTCTGAAATAAGGCTTTAATAACTTCTGTATCAGCAGCACATAATGGAGGAAGCACCGCTCTTTAAATAGATTTGACAGCTACCGCCTGCGCTAGTACTATCGCCCCGCGATAGTGACACGACGCACACACGGATTGTGGCAGTTATGGCAACTTTTGTGCACAAACGGTTGAGACAGCCTAGCGCGCCGCAGTACCGCTAACGCCCCGCGTTAGCGAGATTTCCTTCCTTTAGCCAATATCATCTTCCAAATCTGCTCCTCAATCATCTGCAGACATGATGTTTCCAAAAGCTACCGCCGCGCGTTAGACCTAACGCGCCGCGATAGTACTTGCCAAACATAGCGTCCCGTCGACATTCCATTTTCTCCAATGTTTCCTTCTCGTCAAATGTTTCTATTTATGCTAGCGCCAGCGATAGTGCTAACGCTCCGCGATAGGTCATTTCATCGGGCCCATCTTCGTCGAGCTGTCCTCAGCTTTCGTCGATCTCAATCTGGTTCGTCTAACGGAAACTTATTTTCGTCGATCTCAATCTAGTTTGCCGAACGGCAACATATTTTCATTGATCTCAATCTGATTCGTCGAATGGAACTAGCGCCAACGGTAGTATTACCGCTCCGCTGTATGGCATTCCTTTCGTCGAGCGCCGCGGTAGAGCATGCAGATCGTCGAACGGAGCACCGAGTTCGTCGAACCCAGTTCGTCGAACGGAGCATCCAGTTCGTCGAACGCAACATCCAGTTCGTCGAACGCAAGTTTCCTTCTCAGCGGTTTCTTCTCAGCGGTAGTTAGCGCCAGCGGTAGGCTTAATGCTGCGCGATAGAGCTTTCAGATCTTCTTAGTGGTTTCCTTCTCAGCGGTTTCGTCTCAGCGGTTTCATCTCAGCGGTTTCTTCTCAGCGGTTTGCTAGCACCAGCGGTAAAGTTAACGCGGCGCGGTAGCAACAATAACACAACACCATGGAGATTTGAAAGCATAGAATCATGCATACTATAAACACAAAATAAGTATGATCAAATACAATAGGATTTGTTATTGTCAAACCAAGAGATGCGGAAAGCATGTTCCAACACTTCCCTCCCAGCTTCCGCCTTTAATCTGTCTGCCTCTGCAACAGTCTCCTTCTCCCTTTCAGCGATCTCCTTCTCTGCGGTAGCATCCCAGAGAATTTTGGATTCAAAATGGTCCAGCACCTGAAAGATCGAACAAGAGAAGTCATTAAAGGAATCTTCATCAAGATAAGCAATCAGCTCGGAGTCCGCTTCTCCTGAAGAAGCTGAGATCGCAGAAGGGAAATGGAGACCAACCCCACTATTTGTCCTCTTAGGAACATCCTCAGGACGTTTAAGACCGATGTTTTCAGGAAGAATGATCGCCTCTGGAGCGGTCATACTTTTATTTTCTTCATTTTTCTTCTTCTTGGCAATTTTGGCAGAAGAACTTGAGTTCTTTATCTTTTTTGTTTTTGCAGCTTCTTGAGAATCAACGATCTTCTGCCTAATCCTCTCAGCCTCAACTTTCTTCTCATGCATTCCAGCCAAAATGGCTTCGAACGAAGCGGTCTCTCCAGATGGGATAGCGGTCTAGTTGAGGACCTCAACGATTTTCTGACAATAAAAAGAAATAGAGAGATCAGGAAAGTTCACCATGGGAGGACCCAAAGAACTACTTGACAAATCAACAACGGTAGAGATAGACAAGATCGTGCTCTCCGACAAGTCGGGTTGCTTCTTTGGAGAAGATCGAGCGGTCTCTTTTGATGTGCTCGCCTCAACCAGAGTTTGGGGAGCCTTGTCCATTTTCTTCTTCAGGCTGGCGGTCTCCTTTTTCTTGGGAGAAGCCCCTTCTGGCAATCTCTTATTCAGCCGAGAAAGAATAGTCACCATTGCAAGAGACCATTTTCGTGTGATTTCTGGTGATCGCTTGGGGTTCATGGTCATTCTTCTTTTCAGAAAATTATGATTTCTTAAGCCTGGAAGCCCTATTTATAGAGCCCAGTACATTTATGGCGGTCGCGGTCTCAGCGGTCAAAGTGAACATTTTTGAAGTTCCAGCGCAACTTGAAAATGTGCGGGGATCATGTTTGCCCGGAATTCCCGCGACCTCTTCTCCGGTCAGAAAGGAGCCCTTCCAGCATTCTCAGATTCGAGAGACCACCCAGATCGCCTGATCTCCCTCTGGTGTTTTATCTAAGGCACAAGCGATCAAGTCCCTGCCAGACCGCGCGGTCTGGTCCCTTTTTCCTTTTTGTTATTAGCACCCCCTTTCCTCTGCCCCAGTTCTCCTGTACCCCGGGTAGCCCATAATTTTTGGATCTGCCCGTTTGGGCAGCCTCCGCGTCTATAAATAGAGGGGTAGGAGTACCTGAAAAAAAAACTTTTGCTTCGAGCCTCCAGCTTACAACCTATATAAGCGGTCTCGAATTCTGTCACTTTTCTACCTCTCACCTAGCCTGTTTTAGACCCCCCTCTGTAATCCTTTTTTGAGATCAATCAAAGAAGTTTTCCCTCAGAGATCTCTTCTCTGGCATTCTTCGTCCTAAGTAACCTGCACTCCGCAATTACTTTCCTCTTCTTTTAAGTGTGAGTCTTGGAGGTACAATTTTTGTACCAACAGTGGCGGTGGAGTAACTCTAATGGTTAACTCAAATTATTTTGGTTGTGCATGTCTTAATCGGGATGCATAAGTTGAGTCTAACGAACGAAGTAGTAAATCAAGTTAGTTGAAATTTGATAGATCTTGAAACTTTACATGCAAGAATAGGACACGTGAATTATCGAAAACTACTCATGCTAGCTAAAACTCACAATATTTCTTTAGCCACAACAATCAAGTTTGACAGATGTGAAATTTGTGCTCAAACTAAGATAACTAGAACACCTTTTAGTCAGGTTTCTAAGTTCACATAATTACTAGAGTTAATACATTCCGATATTTGTGACTACAAAAGCTTTATCACAAGAGGAGGTCAGAAGTATCTGATAACTTTTATCGATGACTACTCTAGGTTTAGTCACATTTATCTTCTTAAATCCAAAGATGAAGCTTTTGAAAATTTTCGTATTTTCTAAAATCGGGTAGAAAGTCAACATGACATGAAAATAAAAAGGCTAAGAAGTGATAGATGAGGATAATATGTATCGGGGAAGTTTAGAGATTTTCTCGCTAACAATGGCATTATCCCTGAAACCATCGCCCCGTATTCACCCCAATTCAACAGTATAGCTGAGAGGAAAAATAGAACTTTAACAAAAATGTTAAATTCTATGTTATTGACTGCTGACATGCCTGCAACTTATTGGGGAGAAGCTGTCCTTGCATCAAATCACATTCTTAACAAAGTTCCTCATGCTATGTTGACACAAACACCCTATAAGCTTTGATTAAAGAGACCTCCTAGATTTGATAATCTTAAGACTTGAGGATGTATAACTTATGTTAGAATACCTGACCCTAGGAGATCTAAGATTGGACCTAGGATAAACACATGTGTCTATCTAGGATGTGCAGAGGATAGTGATGTAGATAGATTTCTAAATCTCTCCACCAATATTGCTATAGAATTTAGAGATACTATTTTCTTTGAGGATAAGTTCCTTAAAGATAAAAACCTAACACTTCCACGTCTGTCAGCCACTAGTACTGAGAATTTTTTTGAGTCAAAACTAAGAAACTTTGACATTGAGCCTATACACACTAGTGCTTTAGAGACTACAAGGTTATTTAATAGAGAAAGAATGCCTAACAACTTCGATACATATTTCATGACCTATCAAGCTGATGCTGATCCATCTACCTATAAGGAAGCAATGCGATCTAGGGATTCTCTATTATGGAAAGAAGTCATCGATGATGAGATGAATTCTCTCATACAAAACCACACTTGGACAGTGGTTGACCTGCCCAAAGGGGCTAAAACCATTGGAAGTAAGTGGGTTCTAAAAAAACTCAATCCTGGTGGGAGTATCGCCAAATACAAAGCACTTCTAGTTGCCAAAGGCTTCACTCAAGTGAGTGGTATAGACTACTTTGATATATACTCACCTATTTGTCATATTGCTATAATTAGGATTCTTCTCACTTTGACATCTATTAAATATTTTACCGTTCATCAATTGGATGTCAAGAATGTAATTCTCAATGGAGATCTGACTGAGGAGATTTACATGCACCAACCTGAAGTGTTTGTCATAGATGGTCTAGAAAACAAGGTCTGTAAGTTGATTAAGTCACTCTACAGATTGAAGCAAACACCAAAATTATGGCATGAGAAATTTGACACGTGTGTTAGAGGCATGAGTTTTAAATAAATCCTATCAGATAAATGTTTGTGCATAAGAACAAGTTCAAATAAAGTGGCAATTATATGCTTGTACATTGATGACATGCTAATTATGGGTACTGATCAGTCTAAGGTGGAAGACGTGAAAGTTACCTTAAAGAAACAATTTAGCATGACAGACTTAAGTGTGGTGAAAACCATCCTAGGAATGAAAGTGAACTTCACTGAGAAGGGTATTATCCTGAGTTAGAGTCACTGTTGAAACCTGCAACAGGCCTCTTGAGTTCGGACCCACTGGGGGTGCAGCCGATGCTTACTTCTCCCTCCCTAGACTCTCTTGACGGTGGATGTGAGAATAAGAAAAGACCCAAGGCTGAAGCGAGGAGGTCCCGCCACACACCCGGAAGATCTTAGAGAGCTTCCCCTCCCAAACCAGAGCTCAACCAGGCACCTTGGAGGGCACTAGCAGCCGACCAAAAACTAGCCTGGAGGAGAGGATTCTCTAAAATCGGATCTCCTCCAAGGTGCCCTTAAGGGTCTATTTATAGTTTTTCCTAGGCTGGTCTGCAGATAACACGAATCCGCCTTTTAATTTTACTAACCGCACCCCAAATTGGTCTGCTAATAGCCTAACTCCGCTGTTCCGAAGGGCTATTTGCAGCCCACAAGGGGCATTATGGTCATTTCCCCTCAAAGCCTTTGGGGCGAGTGGTCCGTGAGGGCACCACTCGCCGATCTCCTGCTCAGCTGGGCGAGTGCCCATGCTACTGAGCGAGTGGTCCGTGAGGGCACCACTCGTCGATCTTCTTCTCGCCTGCAGCGTACCCCCACTAATCCGGGGATCTCTCCACCTTCCTTAGCCTGGGCGAATGATCCGGCTGACCCAGGTCTCGCCAGTTGGCTTGAGAGACCCACTCGGCGAATACGGGTTGTACACAAAAATGTTGAAACCTGCAACAGGCCTCTTGAGTTCGGACCCACTAGGGGTGCAGCCGATGCTTACTTCTCCCTCCCTAGACTCTCTTGACGGTGGATGTGAGAATAAGAAAAGACTCAAGGCTGAAGCGAGGAGGTCCCGCCACACACCAGGAAGATCTTAGAGAGCTTCCCCTCCCAAACAAGAGCTCAACCGGGCACCTTGGAGGGCACTAGCAGCCGACCAAAAACTAGCCTGGAGGAGAGGATTCTCTAAAATCGGATCTCCTCCAAGGTTCCCTTAAGGGTCTATTTATAGTTTTTCCTAGGCTGGTCTGCAGATAACACGAATCCGCCTTTTAGTTTTACTAACCGCACCCCAAATTGGTCTGCTAATAGCCTAACTCCGCTGTTCCGAAGGGCTATTTGCAGCCCACAAGGGGCATTATGGTCATTTCCCCCTCAAAGCCTTTGGGGCGAGTGGTCCGTGAGGGCACCACTCGTCGATCTCCCGCTCAGCTGGGCGAGTGCCCATGCTACTGAGCGAGTGGTCCGTGAGGGCACCACTCGCCGATCTTCTTCTCGCCTGCAGTGTACCCCCACTAATCCGGGGATCTCTCCACCTTCCTTAGCCTGGGCGAATGATCCGGCTGACCCAGGTCTCGCCAGTTGGCTTGAGGGACCCACTCGGCGAATACGGGTTATACACAATCCCCGCTCTTTGCGAGCGGTTCCTACGCTCGGAAAGAACAGTCCAACCCTGTATTCGGTGAGTGCTTGCTGACTGGACCCATAAGACTCTGTGGGTCCCACCGTCATCCTATATATACCTCCACATGTCAGACTTTTTTGGACCATTTTTATATCTCGGCCCGGAGTTTTCTCTCCCGGGACCTTTCGCCACACCCAATGTCTTTCCACAAGCCTTCCACGGAACGTGACGAGGGGCTCCATCTTCCTCCATCTCGGCCACATAATCTGCCATGAAATCAGCCACCATCTGCGCCTTCATGGATAGTCGAGGGACGAAGGTAATGTTGAATTCACTTAGCTCTATCGACCACTTTGCGAGCCTTCCCGAGTGCTCCACTCCTTCGAAGATCTGGCGGAGAGGGTGGTCCGTCACTACTTGAATTGAATGGGCCTGGAAGTATGGCCTGAGCTTCCTTGCTGCGACGACCAGAGCAAAGGCCAACTTCTCCAAAATCGGGTATCTGAGCTCCGCTTCCCTCAAGACCCTGCTCACGTAGTAGACGGGCAGCTGCTTCTTGCCCTCCTCCCGAACCAGGAACTCGGGGCAGGTGGCCGTTGCGTGACCCTCTTCCTGATGAAAGTCACAATAGGGCAACACCACCCTACCCCCTCTTCCCGCTCTTCCTCTTCCTCCTCTAGCTCCTCTAGCTCATCTTCCTCTGCCTACCGCCATGGCTTGCTCCCGCGGAGGAGGAGGGGGTCGGGGGCCCTGCCTCCACTCCGGGTTGACTTCCCCCCATCTCCCTTCCTTGGTATCCTCCTTCCTGACCTCTCGCAGGTCCCTCCTGATTCCTCCACCCCAACCTGTTGTGGGGCTCCTGAAACCTCCAATTCTGAGGTGGCCTCTCGAACCCTTGACCTCTGGGTTCCTCTCTCCTTCTTCCCTCTTGTTGCCTCACCTCAGGCTCGCTCATCTTCGCCAACCTTTTGTAGAACTCCGGGTTGGCCGCCTCCCCTTCTATCTCCTCCGCCGCTCGCTCCATCAACTCCTCAAAGGAGACCGGAGCCCTCCTCTTCAGGTCCATCTTGAAGAACCTGTCTCTTAATCCCACAATGAACGCCATTTTGAGGGCGAACCCTAGCATCTCCTGCACAAGGTGTATCTCTTCCTGGAACCTGTCCACGTAATGTGCCAGGGACTCCCCCTCCCTCTGCCTGATCTTGAAGAGAGCCTTCGCATCCTTCTTCCTCTTTTTTGACGTCGAGAATCGCAGCCGAAAGCCCCGACGCAGATCGTCGAACGCGTAGATGGAACCTACGGGAAGCTGGTGGAACCAATCCCTTGCCTTCTCCTTCAGGGTGGTTGCGAAGAGCCGGCACTCGAATGCATCCGACATGGGGAGAATTGAGGTCATGTCCTCAAACCACTGCAGGTGCACGACCGGGTCCTCTTTTCCGGTGTAGTAGGACATCTCCGGCCCCCGGAACCCCTCTGGCACTAGAGCCGAGAGGATCATCTCGCAAAAGGGGCTCCCTTCCCCTGCTCGGCGAATGGTCCTCTCGCGCGGAGCCAACTCGCACACCTCAGCACTCGCCGGACTGCTGAACAGCTGCCGCCCCGGGAGATCTCGCGCACTTCCTTCTGCTGGCACCTCCTTTCCCAGTCACTGCCCCGGAGCGTTCTCGCCGACCTGCTGGGGTGTAATGATGGGAACCGCTGGCATCTCGCATTCGCCCCTTGCCGCGAGAACTGTCTGGAGGACTTCTCGCTTGAATTTCTCGAACATCTCCAGCCACTCCCCTGTCGCTGGTGGCTGCGAGTGGCCTGAGTCAGAACCCTTCCCTCCATCTCCTGTCATCGAGCCTAGCTTGGGATTTTCCTTCACTAGCTACGGTCCGCGCTCACCGCACCAAAAATGTTGAAACCTGCAACAGGCCTCTTGAGTTCGGACCCACTGGGGGTGCAGCCGATGCTTACTTCTCCCTCCCTAGACTCTCTTGACGGTGGATGTGAGAATAAGAAAAGACTCAAGGCTGAAGCGAGGAGGTCCCGCCACACACCAGGAAGATCTTAGAGAGCTTCCCCTCCCAAACAAGAGCTCAACCGGGCACCTTGGAGGGCACTAGCAGCCGACCAAAAACTAGCCTGGAGGAGAGGATTCTCTAAAATCGGATCTCCTCCAAGGTGCCCTTAAGGGTCTATTTATAGTTTTTCCTAGGCTGGTCTGCAGATAACACGAATCCGCCTTTTAGGTTTACTAACCGCACCCCAAATTGGTCTGCTAATAGCCTAACTCCGCTGTTCCGAAGGGCTATTTGCAGCCCACAAGGGGCATTATGGTCATTTACCCCTCAAAGCCTTTGGGGCGAGTGGTCCGTAAGGGCACCACTCGCCGATCTCCTGCTCAGCTGGGCGAGTGCCCATGCTACTGAGCGAGTGGTCCGTGAGGGCACCACTCGCCGATCTTCTTCTCTCCTGCAGCGTACTCCCACTAATCCGGGGATCTCTCCACCTTCCTTAGCCTGGGCGAATGATCCGGCTGACCCAGGTCTCGCCAGTTGGCTTGAGGGACCCACTCGGCGAATATGGGTTGTACAGTCACTACATCAGAAATCTACTAGAAAAGTGGGGTTATGATAAGAGCAAAAAGATTGAGACTCCATACGACTATAACAATAGAATGAAACCTAATAAAGGTTCACTTATCAAACTATTGAAATACTCAAACTTATAGGAAGTCTCATGTATGCTACAACCTGCACTGGACTTGACATCGCCTTTACGGTAGGCATGTTGAGTAGATTTACTAGTAACCCTGGGAAAGACCACTGATATGTCTTAGAAAGGCTAATGAGATACTTAAAGTACACTAAGAAGTATGCTTATGTTACAGTGGACATCCTCCTGTGCTTGAAGGGTATTCAGACGCCTCCTGGTGCTCAGATATTGGAGATAGTAGATCCACTAGTGGTTTTGTGTTTACACTAGGAGGAGCTGTGGTAGCTTAGAAGTCTAAAAGGCAGACGTGCATCACACTATCCTCTATGGAATCAGAACTCTATGCTCTAGCTTCAGCATGAGAAGAAGCAGAGTGAATTAGATATCTGATAATGGACATTTTAATGACGAGTCTAAAAATGCACTCTATATCAATTTTTTGTGACAATAAAGCCACACAAATAATTACAATGAATACATTATTCAATGGAAAGAGGAGACAACTAAGGATGAAATAGGTCTGCTAGTCAGGGGATAATTTCCCTATTGAATGTGAGATTAAAAGATAATGTAGCAGATGTCTTTACTAAGAGCTTATGTAAGGTTCTTACATCTAAAACATCGGAGGAGATGTGATTAAAGTCTATTTAGTAGAACATAATACCTTTCTTATATTTTAAATTGTAGAACCGAAATCTGCTTACAATAGTAGTAGAAGTAAAATATATCTAAAGTCTAAGGCTACTCTACATGGTAATCATAGAAAAACAATATAGGAATGAATCGACAGAAGGTAAATCATAATAAGTATCGACATGTGTCACCCTAGTCTAGATAAAACAATCTATAATAATTTTTGGGGCTCACAAGTACACATACCAAATTAGATATAAATGTATAAGAATAAGGTACACTAAGTCTTAAGAGTACAGTCATAAGGTACTATCAGTAACAAACATTGCATCAATATCATCCATCTTTTCATCGCGCCCTTGCAATAACACATGTATTCCCAAGGGTGGCAACGAGGAGGGATTAGTCATATAAAATGACTAAGGCTCCATTTATTTGGGAGTTTTTTTTTCTCATTTGTGTTTTCTATAAAGATGCAAATGTTATTTTTTGTCCATTTGAATACCCTTCATTTGGAACCACTGATTCCCAAAATGCTATTTTATGTCCGATTTCTGCGAGAAATTGGAAATATCTTATTAACAATGACACGTGGCAATTGAAAATAACTGAATATTTTTATTTTCAAAAAAATCTAAATATTACATGGGCATGACCTCCTTCATATAGAACGGTGGAGGTGAGATAAATTACTATTAGGCAGCGTGGGACTAATTTATATGAATTTATAGACGGACGTCTAACGTGGTTAATGTGGTCACCTATGAGGCAAAAGCTGACCGCACAGGATGTGACTGACCGTACAGGATCTGCGGTTACACCAGGTTAACCGCCCATCACAATCAGCGTCCTTGAGTAAGTACCAAGGATGAGTTCGACGGTCTTCATCATGGCTTGTGGTTAGTACATCTCCATCATGATCATCACAAGCCATATATCTTGCGGTTAGATCTACCTAACTGCGTTGACCGCAAGGTGCGGTTAAATGAGTTTAACCTCCAATATACTTTTGTGTTCTAACACTCCCCCCTCAAGCTGGAGCATATATGTCGATCATGCCTAGCTTGTCATATATGTCAGAAAACGAGGAAGATACTAGTTTGGTAAAGATATATGCTAACTCTTTATCGAACGTTACGAATGGAGTGCAAATTTGTTTCTTCAATATTTCTTCTCTGATGAAGTGACAGTCAACTTCAATATGTTTTGTCCTCTCATGAAAGACTGGATTCCTTGATATGTATATTACCGCTTTGTTGTCATAGAATATCGATAAATGATAATCATAGACTTCTCCTAAGTCAAACAGAAGTGCCCGTAACTGTACCCCTTGTTCGCCTGAGGAGGTAAGGCCCCGAGATTAGTAATTTGGGCTGGAAGAGGTCATCTCGCCACTAAGGAGTCGCGAGAGCTAGGGGGTACGGGATGGGGGAGCTCGTAGGAGGGAATGCAAGACCTGGCCTCGGCGGTTATTGCCAGAAGGAGGGAGAGCGGGGCCTTCGCAGAGTGCTCGCCTAATAGTGGTTTCACGAGCCATACTCGCGAGGAGACTCACGGGAGCTCTCGCGAGTGGCGTTTTCGTAGGCCACTTGCCCATAGGCTAAGGAGGCGAAATTACCCCTCTGCCCCTGGTGGTCTGTCGCTAGCCCCTCCCAACAACAGAGTTTAGCTGTTAGCAGACCAAATTGGGGTGCTTTTAGTAAAACCAAAATGCAGAACTCTGCTATTGGCAGGCCGCACTTAAAAAACTATGAATAGGCCTTGAAGGGCACCTTTGGAGAGGATTTTCCACTCAGAGCATTCTGAACTTCCTTCTCCCTAGGTTTACTTGGTGTAGCTCTCTAGCTCTCCAAGGTGCCCAGTCTCAGTTTTGGCTTGGGAGGGGAAGCGCTCAAAGATCTTCCGAGTTTGTGGTGGGACCTCCTCACTGTGACTAAGGTCTAAGTCTAGTTCCAAATCTCCAGTCCGCTCCTTCTGAGGGATCAGTAAGGGCTAGCAGACCCTCAACTTGTTGAGGGCCCGAGCTTCACAAGAGACCAAGAAATTGGTTTCAACAGTAACCATTTTAATTCACAAGTGGTCTGGGACATGTACTCAGCTTCAACACTTGATCTGGAGACAATAACTTGTTTCTTGTTCTTCCAGCTAACCAGATTTCCTCCTACAAAATTGCAAAAACCATATATGGACTTTCAATTTTCTTTACCATCAGCATAACTTGCATCAGAATATGTTTTAATCCTTAGATGGTTATTCTTTTGAATTAGTAGTGCCTTCTCCGATGACCCTTTCACATATTCCAAGATTTTTAGAGTTGTTTGTAGATGACACTCTCGGGAGCTTGCATGAACTAACTAACTTTGCCCACAACATAACATATATCAAGTCTTGTTACCGCCAGGTAGATGAGTTTGCCCACTAGGCGTCTGTACCGAGTGACATCTGAAAGAAGTGGCGAATCCTCATTCCAAAGTTTATCTTCACCAAGTGCCATTGGACATCAAGCAGGCTTAGCACCAAGCAGGCCTGTTTCTTTTAGAAGATCAATAGCATATTTGCATTGCGAGAGAACCACTGAGTTGTGTTTATGCAAAATTTTAATTCTCAGAAAGTACTTAGGAGGTCTCATATCTTTGGTGACAAAGTGTTGAATATGATGTTTCTTTATTAGAGCAATTCTAGCTTTATAATCACCAGTAAGGAGAATGTCATCAACATTGATAGCCAGAATGACTAACCCATGAGAAGTTTTGCGCATGAAGAGAGAGTGATCCGCAGAGCAGCGTGCAAAACCTATAGTGGAGATAACCTTACTAAACTTGTCGAACCAGACCCGAGGACTTTGTTTGAGGCCATTGATTGCCTTCCACAATTTGCATACTTGAGACTCCATCTGAGTAACATACCCAGGAGGTTGATCCATATACAATTCTTGGAGATCAACATAGAGGAAGACATTCTTGATATCTAACTGAGACATCTGCCAATCCTTGTTGGTAGCTACAAAAATTAGAACTGGGATTGCATTGATGCGAGCAACCAGAGAGAATGTGTCAAAAAAGTCCACACCATATGTTTGAGTGAAGCCATTGGCAACCACCCGAGCCTTATAACAATCCATAGTTCCATCAACATGATACTTCACCACAAATACCAACCGACAACCAACAATATCCACCTCTGGAGGAGTGGGGACAAGAGTCCAAGTACACCTTTCGGTTAAGGTGGTCATTTCTTCATCCATGGCAGCTTTCTAACATGGTATGGTAAGAGCTTCTTGGTAAGTGGGCGGGGTGACAGTGGTCGAGAGGGCTAGATCAAAGTCCCTGTAAGAGGAGGTATGCCGAGCATACGAGACTACATCATGAATAGAATGTTGAGTACACGTCCAAACTCCCTTTTGAAGAGCAATGGGAAGATCAAGGTCCGACATGTCATCTATATCAGATCCGTCCGACAAAGAGATTGTTGGCATGTAAGCTGGTAGAGATGGCCCCAGAGTGGAAGGAGAGGTGGTGGGAGGCGGAGAAGGAGACGATGGTGTGGGAAGTGGAGGTGGAGCGAGGTCAGGTGGAGGGGAGGAAATAATAGGGATAAAAGCAGGAGTATCAGGAAGAAATGAGGGTGTAGGATCTTTGGAGAAGTAAGGAGTAGATTCAAAGAAGGTGACGTCAATAGATACATATTTTTTCTAGAGAAGAGGATCATAATAACGATAACCCTTTTAAGTGGGAGTGCAACCAATAAAGATGCACTTGATTGCGCGAGGAGAGAGTTTATCCCGACCAGGTGAAGGAGAGTGAACAAAGGCCATACATCCAAGTACACGTGGGGTTAGAGGAAAAAGTGGTGCATCTGGGTACAGGATGGAGAAAGGAGTTTGACCGTGGAAACCATAGAGGGGATACGGTTGATGAGATAGAAAGAGATGAGAATAGCATGTCCCCAATATGAACGGCAAACTTTTGTTGGGAAAAAAATTCTCTTGATTAATCTTACAAATTATGTATAAGTGATTTAATTCTCTAGGATTGATTACCCATATGTATAGTGAGAGTAATATGGTTTTTAGATGCCCTAATATGTCACACTCTCATTAGAGTGTCAAAGTCCAGTCAAAATAGTATGAATTCACTTGAGTTAATTCTGCGTCGAAAAGAAGTCGACGCAACTTCGATTGATAGTCGAAGTAACTTCAAATAGAAGTAATGATAACTCAGACTGGCAGTGATGCATCAATTGAAGTCGACACTGTTGGAGCCTATGTTCCGCATCTCTTGGTTTGAGAATAACAAATACCGTGTTGTATTTGATCTAGTATTTTGTGTGTTTATAGTGTTCAGGTTGTATAGGAACTATAGCTACACATCCCTAAGAATAGTTTGCTGATTGGAAATGACTCTCTGGAAAGATAGCTAATGCTCGCGTTAGTAGTTAATGCCCAGCGTTATCAACCGCTGAGAAGAAAACCGCTGAGAAGGAATGCCGTCGAGAACAAGGCCGTCGAGCTGCGGTCGACGAAAGAGAGCTAACGCTCACGGTAACTGTTAACGCCCCGCGTTAACAAGAGGAGGAATACTGTCGAGTTGAGGTCGACGAATCAGCATTCGACGAACGAGAATCTCCGTTCGACGAATTTCCTGCCCTCGACGGCTTTGCACTGGGCAAGCTGCGTTCGACGAAATCGATTCCGTTCGACGAAAGTTGGTTCTGTCACGATCCTTGGCGGTTTGCACGATCCTGATGGTGGCGGTTTTTCCGTTCGACGAAGGGTGCGTTCGACGAAGACGCGTTCAACAAAATTTGTTTTCATTCGACAAAATTTTGTTCAGCCATGCTCCCGAGTTTATGCACGATCTCAACAACTGCCTCACTAACGCCGCGCGTTAACCTTAACGCACGCGTTAGCTTCCGAGGCTATTTTAAAGTACAACCCCTCTAATTCCAAATTGGACAAGAGATGATTCCAGAATTCTGATACTTTGGAGAGAGGTTCGTGTACATCAAATTAAGAGATCTCCCTTGGGCTAACATGAAGATCTAAAGAAGATTTTGAAGGAGAAGGTCTACAACGCATATTCCATACGAAGGACGATCGTTTCAAGAACGCCAACATCTACATCGACTTCGTCTTCACCTTTAGAATTTCTTGGGGAGTTTCTCTTTACTTATCTTGTAATCTTTTATTTTTCCTTTTGTAATTTGTGTGGAGAAATCGTTCGGTGAGAATGTCGGATTCCGGGAAGGATTCCGTGGGTAAATTCGTCTTGTGTTGGCGACTAGGTCCTTGTGAGGCTTAGGGGGTAATTTGCCGCCTTTTGCATGGCGACTAGGTCGAGGGTAGATCTAGGGGGTCGCTAGAGGCCTTATTTGGGGATAGATATGCTATAGCCAACCGGTCCTTGGGAGAAGGACCGGTGAAACAACAAAGTGTTTTTACATATTTTCGCCTAGATTTCTAGCGTTATAGAAATTAAACATTTGTGTATTTAATTTATTATGAAATAAAATCATGTCTCTTAATGTTTTATTCAATTGATTTTATTTCCTCTTTGAGAATGTTTTAATTTCTATTTCCATCAAAGTATTAAATTTAACATTTGTATAATTATCTTTGAAATACAATAATAATTTTCATTATCTTTGATGTTCTGGAATTGTATTTCATTTAAGATTTCATAAGTAAAATCACCGTGTCAATCTTTTAGTTCTGAAGAATATTCTCTGGAGAGCTAACGCCCAGCGTTAAGACTTAACGCCAGGCGTTAGCAACAGTAAACAAAAAGTTTGTTTCAATTATTTAAAAAGGAATCTTCAATATAATCTTATCTGGAATATTTAAATATATTTTCTTATAAAATATTCTGAAACTTTAGTTGCAAACTCTAATATTTTTAATTAAGATTTAAATTCCATAAAACCCTTATTCACCCCCCTCTAAGGGCGCCGTAAGATCCAACATGTGGTATCATAGCGTAGGTTATTCCATTACGACTTCACAACCGGGAATAATGGCGCTTCATGATCTCGCATCTTCTACAGGGGATAATTTTTATGAAAATGAAAAATCTTTATGTCCACCATTATTTATGGGTGAAAATTATAGTGGGTGGAAAACACTTATGAAAAAAATTCTTAAAACTTTGGATATTGAAGTTTGGAATATTACAATTAAAATGCCCCCAATTATTCTTAATAAAAATGAAATGTTTTTAAATGCCAAATCTATGAATAGTCTATATTGTGCGCTTGATCAAAATATTTTCAAACTTATTTATATGCTTCCTACTGTTTTTGAAGTTTGGAAATTTCTTGAGAATACTTATAGTCTTTCTTCCACAGATAATGAATATGAGCAATTCCTTATGGATCCAAGTGAAGAAGACAACATCACAATATTGGACTCATTTGATGACAAAACATCAAGCAAAAGAGAAGACGGAAATTATAGCAAGGTAAGAAAATCTAAATCTTCTCTTTTTGTAACAAATTCTATTTCTACAGTTCGTGTGCTTAAATTTGCTAAACGTAAAATTTCAAAGTTGAAACATGCTAATTCCAAATTACGTTTAGAAAATAAAAATTTAAAAGCAAACGCTAAAGTAGAATCTTATATTGATGTTTCAAATTCTCATTCATGCTCTTTAATTAAAAATGCTAAACCTTATTTTGATTACAATACTTTTAAAGAAGAACTCAAGGTTTTGGAAAAAGGTCTTTTAACTTCAAAAGAGCCTAATGAAAAATTGATAAAAGAAAATGATAATTTAAGGGATAAACTAGAATCATTAAAAATGTTTATTCAAAATTTTTCATATAATAAAAAATCTTTTATTTCTAGTTTATCAAATTATCAAAATTCTAAAAGCTTAACTTCATATTATAAGAGTATGTCTATAAGAAAGAGTGAAAATGAAAATCATCAAAATAAGAATCAATCATTTAAAATTTATTGTAACCCACTCTTTCAACAATCACTTCTAAAGAAAGACAATCACTCTTATAAACTTTCAAAGAATCCATATAATAAAATTCATTATGATTATCAACATCAATGTATTTTGAAAAATAATTTGAATACACATAAATCCCAAATGAATTATTTTTCAAACAACTATCATTCCAAGAAGATGTCAAATAATCATAATATGAATTTAAAAGAAAAACAACCAAAGTATGAATGGAGGCCCAAAATTAAAAAAACGAAACACTAACTCCACTTGTAAAGGCCCATTCATCATTTTCTCTCCAAAAGCCAACATGATGTATTTGGGTACCCAAAGGAACCATCACACTTGGTCCCCTTTGGATACCTAAATCTCTCATTCACTAGGAATCATCGTATTGCATGAAGTAGAAATAAATTAAAAATGAAATATCATTACTCTACTTCATGATATGCTTAATTGCTTTTTCTTTTGTTTGTTTCTTATTTTTGAGCCAACACGCTAAGATCACTTAGATATATTATGAAATATGACTTTTACATTTTAAGCCTAATGTTTATCAAATCAAAATTGAATTAAATTGAACATAAAGTCATAATTTTTTGTGATCTATCTTTCCTTTTTATATATTTTATCCTTTTTAAATCCATTGCCTATAAATGTCTTATATTATCATTATAAATTGAATGCTAAATTTTCTAAATGATATTATCAAGACTAATGAAATTACTTTCAAAATTGGATTTAAATGGATTTTTAGGGGTCTTAGGCTAAAATATTAAATGCGCAACTAATTGCATATTTGTCTATTTTTCGTTGCTGCATATAATAGCCCCTATATTGAAAATCATAATCGAGAAAAATCAGAATCAAATAATATCAAAAACAATGTATTTTAAATCAAATATAGTAACTCTGTTGCTAACGCCAAGCATTATCACTAATGCTGGCGGTAGCATATTTTCCTAAAACTTCTGATTTCTCTATTTATTATTTTTTGAAAAATTATTTTACTGTGTTAAGTATCATTGTCTTCTACTTTCAGATAACCAAAACAATTTTGTTTGTCTCTTTAAAAGGATGAATATGAACTATACAGACACCACCATGACCTATTAATATCCTATGCTAAAATTCACTATAATCATATATTATAATTCATGATCTATCTAGAATTATCATAAATCAACCTTAGGAATTATGAAATATATGATGGCTATTGGTATTATAGTTTCATATCTTATTTTGTGTGTGTAATTTGTATCTCTATTGTTTGTATGTATCACATTATCTTTAGACCTAAGAATTAACTTGATATCAACAAGATGAAATCAAATAGAATTGTCACTTATTTCTAGGTCTATGAAAATTCAAAACTCTATGTATGAATACATGCAATTCAATTATATATTTGTCCAATTTTACTTAGCTTTGCACCATGTTGTCCTAACTCATCACACTAGCATTATCACTTACCATAGGAAGAAATCAATATCCATGCTAGTTATATCTTGCAATGCTAAAGTAAATTATATCATTAAAATCTAAAAATCATATTTTACTTTGTAGTTATTTGCATGAATAAAATTTTTCTAAATGGATTTAAAATTAACAATCTTCGATAAAATTGTAAATCCAAAACTAATCATGCAATTATAATATAGTTAATATATTTAAGGCTTACACGCTTAGTATGTCCATAATCAATAAACCTATGACATGTGTCTCACAATAGCGAGGGTGTAGGATTGTGTGCATTAGAGACCTAACCTCTAAGTCATGTCTTGTCCTTAACCGGGGAGGGTTCCAGTGGGGCCTTGAGAGGCACTGGGGGGAAAGAATGCTAGGTTGATCGTCATCTTTTGTATGTATATGGGATTAACACCCTAACCTACAGCATGTGTGCAGCTCCTCATGCCCATCTGTCACTTAGTACGGGGCTAGAGTGTAGTCATGTAGTTAAGGTATCTTGATCTTAGATATACTTATATTATATTCATTGCATGAATATTATCTTACTCTTTATACATAAATTATGCATATTTGTTTTTGTTCTAACATTGTATCTTGTGTTTGCATATTGTATTATTTTGAGCTTTAATGATTTTACCAAACACAAGTACTTGAAAAATCACCAAAAACATGTTAAAAGAGCCTTCAAATCTAATCAATATACTCTGAAATTTCAACTGAAGGAAGGCCTCTTTATAATACAAATGAATTTTGAAAAACATTTTTAAAAAATTCAAGAAATGCAGTTCTGTTTTGGCGTTAAGAAGTTAACGCCTGGCGTTAGCTCCTTTGCTCCAAAATATTTTTTTTTGTTTTTGAATTATTTTTGGTATTACTTTAATATTTTGTGTGTTTTATTTCTCTGTTTGTAAAAAGTTTTCTATCTTTTTATTTCCTTTAAAACAAAATTTTATTTTACAAAAAAATTATTATATGTATTTTCTTATGCATTATTTCTCTGGCATAGAATATCATTTACTGAAAGGGCTATTAAAGACTTCTATATTTTCCAGAGAATATATATAAAAAAATAATACAAAATTACGAAACAATTTCAAAGAACAAAAATATGTTTTTCTTTATGTGTGTTTATTGTTTTGTGCATATATATACAAAAATTCTAAAAATTTATAAAAACTGATTGTTGTTCATTGTCATTGTCAAGGATGATTAATTATATCAATTAAAGATTAAATACAATGTTTAATTTAACTTTCAAGTTTCTTAAAAAAACATTATTTTGTATTTATCATGCCTTGAATATTATCTTGTTTTGTGCAATGAAATTAATTGTAAATAAACATGTGTAGAAACGCTTAGCATGCCTCTAAGTATGAGTAATGTATTATGTTTGATAATGATTCATTCACTCACTTATTTTTGATAACCTACATGTGTTTACAATCTTATTCTTACATGATTGTGTAGTGTAATAACATAAATAATTAAATACTTAAATTGATTACCTACACAATATTGAATTGGTTATTACAATTCTTTGTCTTTCATGCACTTATTCTTTAGAGAAATGTGGTTTAAAAAAATGCTATGTTTGCAAAACAAGTGAATTCGGAGTCCTTAGTCACTAAACTAAAAAGCAAATAATCAATGACAAGGAAAAATCCACCAAGCACTACTCACCCTCCTGATAAGTCTTAATGAGCATTGTGAGGTTGAGCACCTTGGCTAAAAAATTGTAAAGTGTCTTGTAACAAACAATTTATACACCACTTCTCTTAGTACACCGGATCATAAAAAATTGAAAATAAAGCTAAAAAGTATAAAAGTGATCCCCCAAGCACTACCTTGCACCCTGATAAGTCTTAATAAGCATTGCGTGTGCAGAGCACCTTGGTAGTTGTACTATTTATTCATGTGCATTGGAATATTATGGAAGTAATAGTATTTGTGTATTTTAATGTTGTGTTATTTCATTATATATGTCATGTGTTTTTGATTGATTCATATGTATATTTTATCAAAACACTAAATGCAAATTTGCACACATCATTATCCTTCATAAAACTTCTTCTCATGAGAATTGGATCCTAATGCTCATCTATACTATTCTCTACAAACTTAAGTAAATGCACTAGATGCAAAGCATGACCGCTACAATGTTTATGGTTACTTGAAATGCAAATTTCATTACATTGTAGTTTGTGTATCTTTTCTTGATATTATGAAATCATGCTTGCAATTTTTTATCTTAATGGAATAGCATCTCTTCAATCTTTAACTCAAACATCAACTTTTCAAATTTAAAACTCATTATCCTTTATATGATTTTATCTTCTAAAAATGATGTTTATGTTTAAGAGTGCTTATTATATTCTTTTGCTAAGTTTACCACTTAAGCTCATTCATGTCTATTATTTTTAACATCATGGTTTCAACAAGTGGTATCTTAAAATAGAATGCTTACTTTATCATGTTAGTTATGTTGCTTACTACTTTATGTTACATCATGCATATATTTTTCTCAACAAGTAGTATTTAACAAGCTTTTGATTGCATCCTATTTTTCTTCTCGACATAAAATATATTACTCCTTATCATACATACTCACTCCTAAACCCTCTTTTGATTCTACCAAAAGGGGAGATTAAATTGCATAAATCTAATTTTTAGGGGAAGTGCATTATAACAATATTAAACTAAAAAAGGTATATTTGTAGGGGGAGTAATCATATAGGAGGTGCATACACTCTCATATGCTCGATCATGAAAATCCTTCAATAAGTGGTTACTTATCTATCTTAAAAGATATACACTCATCCCTACCCACTTTTGTTAATAACAAAGGGGGAGAAGAGATTGAAAAATCTAGTAAAATAGATATTTATGGGGAGTAAATTATAAGAGAACACTTATGTAGGGGGAGGACTTCATATAGAAAGAGTATGCATTATAGCAATCAAATCTATCATGCTTTATCCCTGTTATTCATGCATATCTTATTACCGCACTTATCTATAAACACAAATGGTTTTAAGTTCACTAATTTATCATACAGGTATTTGTTATTATCAAAAGGGGGAGATTGTTGGAGCCTATGTTCCGCATCTCTTGGTTTGAGAATAAGAAATACCGTGTTGTATTTGATCTAGTATTTTGTGTGTTTATAGTATGCAGGTTGTACAGGAACTATAGCTACACATCCTTATGAATAGTTTGCTGATTAGAAATGACTCTCTGGAAAAATAGCTAACGCCCAGCGTTATCAACCGCTGAGAAGAAAACCGCTGAGAAGGAATGCCGTCGAGAACAAAGCCGTCGAGCTGCGGTCGACGAAAGAGAGATAACGCTCGCGGTAACTATTAACGCCCCATGTTAACAAGAGGAGGAATGTCATCGAGTTGAGGTCGATGAATCTACATTCGACGAACGAGAATCTCCGTTCGACGAATTTCCTGCGCTCGACGGCTTTGCACTGGGCAAGCTGTGTTCGATGAACGAGGAGCTCCGTTCGACGAACTAAGCCTGCGCTCGACGACATTGCGCCCGACAAATGAGTTCGACGAACTTGAAGCTCCATTCGACGAAATCGATTCCGTTCGACGAAAGTTGGTTCTGTCATGATCCTTGGCGGTTTGCATGATCCTGATGGTGGCGGGTTTTTCCGTTCGACGAAGGGTGCGTTTGACGAAGGCGCGTTCGGCGAAATTTGTTTTTGTTCGATGAAATTTTGTTTAGCAATGCTCCCGAGTTTATGCACGATCTCAGCAACTGCCTCACTAACGCCGCGCATTAACCTTAACACACATGTTAGCTTCCGAGGGTATTTTAAAGTACAACCCTTCTCATTCCAAATTGTACAAGAGATGATTCCAGAATTCTGCTACTTTGGAGAGAGGTTTATATACAGCAAATTAAGAGATCTCCCTTGGGCTAACATGAAGATCTAAAGAAGATTTTGAAGGAGAAGGTCTACAACGCATATTCCATACGAAGGACGATCATTTCAAGAACGCCAACATCTACATCAACTTCGTCTTCACCTTCAGAATTTCTTGGGGAGTTTCTCTTTACTTATCTTATAATCTTTTATTTTTCCTTTTGTAATTTGTGTGGAGAAATCGTTCGGTGAGAACGTCAGATTCCGGGAAGGATTTTGTGGGTAAATTCGCCTTGTGTTGGCGACTAGGTCCTTGTGAGGCTTAGGGGGTAATTCGCCACCTTGTGCGTGGCGACTAGGTCGAGGGTAGATCTAGGGGGTGGCTAGAGGCCTTTTCTGGGGATAGATAGGCTATAGCCAACCAGTCATTGGGAGAAGGACCGGTGAAACAACAAAAAGTGTTTTTACATATTTTCGCCTTGATTTCTAGCGTTATAGAAATTAAACATTTGTGTATTTAATTTATTATGAAATAAAATCATGTCTCTTAATGTTCTATTCAATTGATTTTATTTCCTCTTTGAGAATGTTTTAATTTCTATTTCCATCAAAGTATTAAATTTAACATTTGTATAATTATCTTTGAAATATAATAATAATTTTCAATATCTCTGATGTTCTGGAATTGTATTTCATTTAAGATTTCATAAGTAAAATCACTGTGGCAATTTTTTAGTTCTGAAGAATATTCTCTGGAGAGCTAACGCCCAGCATTAAGACTTAATGCTAGGCGTTAGCAATAGTAAACAAAAAGTTTGTTTCAATTATTTAAAAAGGAATCTTCAATATAATCTTATCTGGAATATTTAAATATATTTTCTTATAAAATATTCTGAAACTTTAGTTGCAAACTCTAATATTTTTAATTAAGATTTAAATTCCATAAAACCCTTAATCACCCCCCCCCCCCCCTCTAAGGGCGCCATAAGATCCAACAGACACAATGTCAAATTGTATTTTACGCAGAAGGCAGAGTTAGTCTACACATCATTTGAAGTCGACGTAATTTCAAATTATATTTGACACAGAAGCCCGAGTTTAAAGTAAATGGCTTCATCTCGACGGATACATTGATAAGGAATCAATGCAACGTCGATAACATTGTTCAACTCAAAGATGAGGAAGATTTCAAAGTTGCTTCAAGTAGAACTCAGAGGTGCGCTGATAAGAAGACAAAGTTAGTCGACGCAATGTCGAATACAGACACAATTTTGGAATACTTCTTGAAATAGATTCTGATGCTTATTCAAAATTTATAAATGGAAGTTATTTGAATTGCAACGGGTCGTTCATGAACAAGAAGGGAAAGAAGAACTCCAGAGGTTCAATAATGACATATTTGGAAGTTATTCAAAAGGATTTTGACGGGTTGTCAATACAAATAGAAAGAGAGCAATAATTTCTCTTGGATATTCCAACTAGAGAAAAATCATTCATCTCTATTCGACAGAAGAATAAGTATACATAATTCAAGAGAAAGAGAATAACAACAACTATTCTTCTTCCTGCCTTCAGCTCTCTCCTACAGAAAAGACTTAATAGATCTCTATACTCGACATTATATAGAAGGCTTCTTCTTCTTCTTCCTCTCTCTAAAAGAAGCATACATAATATCCAGAGATCATCATCTGGATTAGGGTTATCACAATCCTTGCATCTCTCTCTCTCATGTAAGGATTCATTCTCTGAAGAAAGATCCAGAAAACACTAAGTTCATATAATCCTCATTGACTGGTGCAAGAGGGTTCATTCAGAAGAACCATTTTCATCTTATTCTTCTTTCTTTACTTTATTTTCTATTTCCTGTAAAACTGAATAAAGAGTCCTAAGAATCCATCTTCAAAGAATTCAGCCTGGTGATCTCCTTAACAAAAGATCTAGACTGGTTCAAGATCTCTTTATCAAAAGATCTAGTTCTGGTTCAAGATCTCCTTATCAAAAGATCTAATTTTGGTTCAAGATCTCCTTATCAAAAGATTTAGTCTTTGTTCTAAGTGCCTCCTTAATAAAAGACTCAAGTCCTAGTTCTAAGAGTCTCCTTATCAAAAGACTCAAATCCTGGTTTTAAGAGTCTCCTTCTCAAAAGATTCATGCGCTGTGATAGTGTATTCCTACCAAGGTGGTAGAAGAGTGGAGTACCCATATTTTGGGAAACCACTATAGAACTTGTCTTATCTGTGTTGTGCTAATTTTCTGTGTTGTCTCATATTTATTTAATTACTCAGTATTTATTTTATTCTGGTTTGTGAAAAGTTTTAAATCTCTATTCACCTCCTCTAGAGAATACTTAGAGGAGTCACTGTGCACTTTCAATTGGTATCAAAGTGAGATTGATCAACAACATGTTAACACCTTAATCAAAAGATCCTCACACTCAAATTTCTATATTTTAAAATTATTTTAAGAAAATGAGTTCTAAAGACTATGCATCCACAAGACCACCAGTGTGCAATCAAAATAAGTTTACACTCTGGAAGGCCAGAATAAAGCTGCATATGAACTCTATTGATGAGGACATTTTTGATATTATTTTGTCAGGTCCTCCAATGCCATACAGAAAAGATATAAGTGGGACTATGACACAAGAACTTGTCCTCGGAGCTGAATGAACTGACGCTGAGAAGAAAGTGAAAGCTTGTGATGCAAAGACTATGAACATCTTGGTGTCAACTATGTTAGATGGCATATTCCAGAAAGTGGCTGACTGCCAATCATCAAAGGAAATCTGGGAGTTACTTTCTAGACTAGTTGAAGGGAGCTCAGATGAAAGAAAGGACAAGAAGTCCTTTCTCATATCCCAATATGAGAACTTTCAAAAGAAAGCTGAAGAGAATGTTGCTGAAATGTATGAAGAAAATCCGAGTCAAGCTCTTCATCTGACAATGATGAAGTGTTGGGTATTGTATCCACAATAACCCTGATTGGTGAGAAGTCACCCTTGAACCAAGATTGAATTGCTAGTGTATTTGATATGTCCTTCTAGTATTGTTCTTGCAGGTTAACATTGCTAAGTGTAGACCAATGTCAGGTCACAGTGGGTCATTAAACACAGTTTCATGCAATGTAATTCCTCATTGTGTGGAATATGGTGTTGACTCACGTGTGATCTCTCTATTGGGATACACTTCATTTTCAAGACTATTGAAGCCCATGGTTTGGAGGTGCAACTGGTGTCCAAGAGAAGAAGGAATAATATTGTTCATAACTTTTCTAAGTTGATTTCTCGAGAAATCAAGTTACTTCTCGAGAAATCCAAATGATGTCTTGAGAAGCCTTGTGAGCTCTCGAGAAAACCTTCTCAGCCCTTTATTCCAAGTTTCTAAAGCTTTCTCGACAAGTCTTAGTTTATCGAGAAATTAAAACTGTTTCTCGAGGAATCTGTCTATATCTCGGGAAGTCTTCCTCGTTTGCACAGTAAAGCTTTTCTAAAGTCTGTTTTCTTGAGAAGTCAATAGTTCTCAAGAAGTCCATTCATTTCTCGAGAAATCAATTATCTCTCGAGAATTTTATTTCAAACCTCCGAAAATCCTTCTATGCCTTTTCTCGAGTAGAAGCTGCAGTTTCTCGAGAAGTTCTGTATAACTCGAGAAATTTTATTTTCGTCCCTAAGTAATTTTAAATCTGTTTGTCGGGACGTTAATTCTTTCTGTTAGAAGTGACGGATCATGTGATTTTGTTTAAGGTTAATCCTACCTTAATTCATGCCGTTAAGACTTTGGCTATATAAGGCTCTCGTTTAGAGTTAATTATAATCAATTGTTCTAATCTTTAACCCTAATCTCTATTCGAACACAAAGAACGAGAAAGCGCCGCCGCCTTTCGCCATTGCTGGAGATTGATCTGCTGTTCTGAATCTATCGTCTCTAGTGGAAGAAAAGGTTCGATCGATCATTGCTCCATCCTCTACTGTATCTATTGGATCTAGTCGAATCATAGAAGGTCAGATCTGAGTTATTTTCAATTCTCCCTCATCGACAATAAGACAAAGCTATTCAAGTCTCTAGAAGGAAGGAGATGTCTTAGGGTTTTCAGATCTGTTAATGTATTGATAAGTATTATATCAATCTCAATTTATAGTTGTTGTTGGAGAAGTTTTCTTTGAGTTGTAGGAGAGGTTTTTCTCCGAGTTGTAGGAGAGGTTTTACTCTGAGTTGTAAGAGAGATCTTTTCTGAGTTTGTAGGAGATTTGTCTCCGAGTTGTAGGAGTGTTGACTTCGAGATTGTAGGGTCATTCTTGATCCGAGTTATAGTGAAGTAGTCAAGTCTAGTTGTGGTGCTAGATTGGCGAGCCGGCAAGTGGAGTACCCAAGAATGGGGAACCACTATAAATTCCTTGTGTCATCTGTGTTTGTGATTTGCTTTCTGTGCATTCTATTTTATCAAGTTTTTAATTCCGCAAAAGACACAGTTATCACCTATTCACCCGCCTCTAGGTGATTTAGGTTGGCAACTAGATACTACAATTGGTATTAGAGGGTCGCTGTTCATTGCCAGGTTAACACCTTGAACAAGATCCATCCTCTCTAGTTGCTAGCAAATCATGGAAAGAAGCAAGGAATCCTCATTGAAGCTGCCAATCTACTCAAAGGCTAACTTTCCTATGTGGAAGGAACGAGTTAGATTTTACATGGAAGCCGCTGATCCGAGAATCTTCCAAGTTGTGGAAGAAGGTCCTCATGTGCCAATGACTGCCTCTACAACTGACCCAGCTATTCAGGTACCGAAGAAAATGATGGATTTAACCAAGGATGATTTCCCCATCGTTGTCTTAGATAAAAAGGCAAAGAACATAATTGCCAGTACAGTGGACGACTCAATGCTTCAGAACTTGATCCACTGTAAATCTGCCAAAGAGATGTGGACGTCCTTGATTGTCCTCATGGAAGGCACCGAAGAGGTTAGGGAAGATAGAAGATCTTTACTCAACCAAGACTACGAGGCCTTCAAGCAGAACAAGAAGGAGTGCATTACTGATGCGTATGAAAGATTCTTCAAGATAGTAAACGGTCTAAGAAATTATGATCGGGAATTTACTAACGGTGAGCTGAATGACAAGTTCCTATGTTCCCTGACGAAAGAATGGGATAACAAGATCGTTACTATCCGGGAGTTTGGAAAGCTACCAAACCTCGACCCACAAAATCTGTTCAGGAAGCTTCTATCTCATGAACTGCAGATGAATATCCGCAAATCTGAAGAAGAAGTGAATCGGGCCTTAGGCAAGGAAAGGACCTTGGCTCTGAAGGCAGAAAGCTCTAGGAAAAGTAGAGCTGTGTCTCTGATCAGGGAAAAAGAAATTGATAATGAAGAAGAATCAGAAGCTAGCTCCTCCTGCTCTGAACTGTTTGATGGGGAGTTCTCTTTAATTTCCTGTTGGTTCAAGAAACTGCTAAACAAAAGAAGGCATATGAAGAACAAGCCCTCCTCCTCAGATTATAGACATTATCATCGTGATGGTGATCATCATAAAAAGGGCTCAAGTAATAATGACAGGTACAAATCTAAATCGAATAAACATGTGTCTAATGATATTGTTTGTTATTGTTGTAACAAGCCAGGGCATATGATCGCTGAATGCCCTTACAAGAAGAAAGAGGGTGGAAGAAAAGATGAAAAGAAATCCACACATGGGAAAAAGAAAAAGGGGAGAAGCTTCGTCGCAAAGAATTCCAAAACTCTCAGTGATAGTGACTCAAACGAATATAGTGATGAAGAAGAAGCCTACTTTGGGCTAATGGCAATGACTGATGACGAAGAAGAACCTCTGTATACCGGGAAGGTAAATGCTCACACAATATTATCTGATTCAGATTATGCCTCAGCTGAGCAAAAGGATTACCCCTCAGATGATGATTCAGAACTCATGACCCAATATACTAAAATGCTTAAAAGCTTTGACAAATGTCGAAAGGTTGTCAAAACCCAGGCCAAGAGATCATGTCACTCAAGGAAGTTGATTCTAATCTGAGAAAAGAAGTTGAACAACTTATTTCTCTCAGAGAGGAAATCCAAGTCTTGACAGACAAGGTCAAAAGCTCGGATGAGCTCCTTTCCCTGAGAGGGAATTCCATCAAAGTACTGGAAGAACAGCTTGCTGCTGAGGAAAAGTTAGTTGAAACATTTTCTCAACCGAAAACTATTCTACCAATCATTGGTAGATTCTCTGCTATAGCAGGTGGCAGTGGATTAGATCATGTGGCTGGTCCTAGTAATTCTTCTAAGGGCACTCATGCCAAGAAGAAAGATAAGAATGCTAAGAAGGCTACCACCGAAGAGAGAAAGGGAAAGCCCATCAAGATCAGGTGGCATTTAAGAAAGTTATCTTTCCTATAAATGTCTATGATATGGAGAGCACCTATGGTCACTTGACACGACAAATTAATTTTGCACCTGTCAATGACTATAAGGGGTGGACTCGTCCCCGAAACTTTGGTGGAAGTGAGTTAAATTTGAGAGACTTTGGACCTTATGTTCATGGTCCGAGTGCTAAGAGAGCACCAATAGTGAAGGTTGTTGCACCTAAGCCAAAGGATACAGTTCAACCATGTGTGTGCTGTACTATTGAAGCATCCTCTTCTAGAGGAATTTCCCCTGCCAAAACTAACGTTCAAAAAGTGATGCAGGAGAATACTAAGAGAAGGTACAACAGGTTTGACTGTTGGTGCTGCGGTAAAATAGGTCACTTTGCCGTAGATTGCTGGTTTAATACAATTCGTGATAATAGACCACAAGTGAATATTGCAAGAAGGACCACTCGCAATGTTAACATTCAACGTGGTGCTAAACTAACACGGGACCAAGGACCCAAATTTGTTTGGGCTCCTAAGGCAAAATAATCTGTTTTTGCAGGTATGTCCAAAGACCAACAGAAATTCTATCTGGTATTTGGACAGTGGTTGTTCTCGGCATATGACCGGAACTAGAAGCCTCTTACAGAATTTTATTCCAGTTGTGAACGGTCCAAAAGTTATTTTTGGCGGATCCGACAGAGGAATAACAAAAGGCTACGGTATGATTACTAATTGTAATGTATCCTTTTCAGATGTAGCTTATGTGGAAGGATTAGAACATAATCTGATAAGCATAAATCAACTCTGTGATAAAGGATACATAGTTGATTTTCATAAAGATAAGTGTTTGATAAGGTCGATTGAAAATTCAGAAATGATTTTATCAGACACTCATTGTAGAAATATTTTTTGTTTGAACTTTCTTTGTTTAACATCTTCTACACCAGTGTGCTTTTTAGCCAAAGATAGTGCATCCCTTGTCGACCAATGGCACAAGCGACTAACACATATAAATTTGAAAACTATAAATAAATTGTTTTCTCAAAACTTAGTGCGTGATGCGCCAAATGTTAAGTGCATTAAAGATAGGCCTTGTCATGCATGTGTAAAAGGCAATTAAACAAGAGCTACCTTTAAGAGCATTATTGGCAAAGACTCTATAGGTATTTATACCTGCTTCACATGGACTTGTTTGGTCCATTGCAAATTAGAACTTTAGGAGGAAAGTCTTATACATTGGTTATTGTAGATGATTATTCACGTTTTGCATGGGTATTCTTTCTAAAACACAAGTCAGATACCTTTGATATTTTCACTAAGTTTATCAAGCAAATCCAGAACGAATTAGATTGTTTGATGGCCAAAATCAGAAGTGACAATGGAATAGAATTTGAGTCTGGAGCCATGACAGATTTCTGTGAAAGCCGTGGTATCTTTCATGAGTTTTCCTCACCTCGAACTCCACAATAAAATGGGGGTAGCTGAGAGAAGGAACAAAACACTCATTGAGGCTTGCAGAACAATGTTGAGTGATTCTTCACTACCAAAATACTTCTGGGCTGAAGCTGTCAACACTGCTTGCCACGTGCAAAATAGAGCACTCATAAATAAGAACCATGAAAAGACTCCCTTTGAACTGCTAAAAGGAAAGAAACCAACCATCTCTTATTTTAGAATCTTTGGCAGTAAATGCTTTGTGCTTAACAATGGAAAACATTACAAAACCAAGTTTAGTGAAAAGAGCTTTGAAGGTATTTTCATAGGCTATAGCAGCCATAATAGAGCTTATAGAGTTTTTAATAAGAAAACCCTGGTTGTAGAAAAATCTATTAATGTTGTATTTGGTGAGACGAGCATGCTTCATAGCGGTTCCTCTAGTGTTTCTGTTGAAGATGTAGGTTCAAGGCTGCAAGACTTATGCTTGGATAAGCCATTGAAAGAAGATGCTCAAATCTTCATCAAGATCCCTCCCCCAACCTCAACTGAAGAGGAAGATCATATTGATGAAGAGTTAGTCCAAGTGAAGGAAGACACTCCAGTAGAAGAATTAGCTCCTGGTGTTCCAAATGAAGCAAGGAATCGTGAATTCAGACACCTGAGGGATCATCCTATTGATCAGATCATAGGAGACCCTCATGGCGGCATAAGAACCAGAAGAGGTACTATTAATGAAAATATGCATTTAAGTTTCCTCTCGCAGGTTGAACCAAAGAAATTCCAAGAAGCAAATGAAGACCCCTCTTGGATAGTTGCTATGGAAGAAGAACTAAATCAGTTCAGGCATTGCAAAGTATGGACTCTTGTTCTGAAACCCAAAGATAAGAACATTATTGGAACAAAGTGGGTATACAGAAACAAGTTGGATGAAGAAGGAACGATAATAAAGAACAAAGCCAGACTTGTAGCGAAAGGATACAGACAGGAGGAAGGAATCAATTTCGATCAGACTTATACTCCTATGGCAAGGCTCAAAGATATTAGGTTGTTCCTTACCTATGCTGCATTCAAGGGATTCACCGTATACCAAATGGACGTCAAGTCAGCTTTTCTCAATGGTAATATTAAAGAAGAAGTATACGTGGAACAACCCCCAGACTTTGCAGGTAGTAAAGATGACAGGAAAAGCACTTACACGACATGCCAATTTCTCGGAAGAAGACTTATTTCGTGGAGTAGCAAGAAGCAGAATTGTGTTGCAATTTCAATTGCCGAGTCAGAATAAATTTCTGCAGGCAGTTGTTGCCCACAACTTCTCTGGATAAGAAATCAACTTCAAGATTATAATATGAAGATCAAGGACATTCCAATGTCTTGCGACTCCTCCAGTGCAATAGCTATCGCAAATAATCCAGTCTCGCACAGCCAGACAAAGCATATCGAATTAAGATATCATTTATTCCGGGAGCATGTGGAGAATAGGGACATCAATCTATGCTATGTTTCGACGGATAAGCAAGTTGCGGATATTTTCACGAAGCCGCTGGATGAGACCGAGTTCTCTTTATTCAAGACAGAACTTGGAATGCTCAACATGGAGTAATGTTCAAGTTAGGAAGAAGACAAGAAGAGAGGTATATCTTCATATGTTCAAACTCTAAAGGATGCAAAGGTCTGAAATTCTGAAGAAAAATCTAAGTTGTTTTTGAGACTTCTCGAGAAATGGCATTCATCTCTCGAGAAATGGAGTTTCTCTGGTGAAAAAGGCCAATGACAGAATTCTAGCACTTCTCGAAAATTACATTATATTTCTCGAGAAATGGAGATATCCCTCGAGAAACTTCCTTGCGAAGATGAGTCTGCTGAGTTCTTTAATTTCTCGATACATAAACTAACTTCTCGAGAAATGACCATTCATTTTTGGAATTCAGAAATACTTATTTTCGGGAATACGAAAGGGCAGGTACGCAAGCTGTTATTTAAATATTAAATAAAATTCACTTAAATGTCAAATCAAATCAAAATTATAAATGTAATATCTCGCATGAATTAATGTTCAAGCACACCCCTCCCCTCTTTCTCGAAAGCTCTTCAACTGTTCATCTTCTCTTCTCACGTCATCCAGCGTCTGGTTCGATTCTCTCGCAACTTCTCCCTGTCAGCACAGAATCTTTGACTCGATTCGATGTCTCCTTGTCCAAGAGCTAAGATAGGCGCCGACAGTGAGCTTGACAGGTTAGTTCTGAGCAATCTCTCTGACGATTTTCAAAATTTATTCTATCTTCTAGAAGCAGCCAGGTTGTCCTTCATTTTGGAACACCCTTATCGAATTCTGTTCAGAGAAGTTGAAGAGTTCTATCTCAATGTGAAAGTAGTAAAGGAAGGGAAAATGTTGATATCCTTTGTGGAAAATCTGAAGATCAAGCTAACAACCAAATCTCTGACCAAATATCTGAGGCTATCAGTTATAGACTCTGAAGATGATCTTGATGATGTTGATTGGGCTAGAACAATGACCTTTTGTGGACTAGATAAGGCTGATACATCAGTTAGAAGACAGAGGATGAATGATGTTGGAAAGCTGTTGGTAGACATTATTTCTAAAGTCCTTCTCTGCAAAACAGGAAGTTTAGGATATGTCTCTAAAGATGTCTTCTGCCTGATGATTGCAGTGGTGACTGGGAAGAAATGTGACTGGGCCACACTTCTCCTTTCTAGAATTAAAGCGAGTCTACTTGCTCCAAGCTATGCGAGGATACTTTCCTTATATTTGAATCAGGTTAACCCAACAGTGTTTGACATGTCCAAGGGTGTAGTTATTCATCATCTGAAGAAGCTAAATGTCTCCACGATTCAGAGGTGGGACATCAGGATAAAGAAGCCAGTAGATGCAGGTGCAAATTCCCAGGGGGAGTCTCTTTCCTCTGTCATTTCTGAGAATCAGATTGTGACTCCAACTCCTCCTTCTGATACTCCGCTTCTAGATGCTACTTCAATTCCATATCAGCCACCAGTTCAACACCAAGCTTTAGTTCTACCATAGTTATCAGTTCCTCAAGAACCTATTCAATCTCCTGAACCAGTTCATCCTCTGATCTCAGCTCAAACTTCAACTGATCCAGTTGTTCCTGATGCTCCAATTATTCTAGATGCTCAAGTGGAGGATACTCTCCCTTTCATACAAGATGATGTTGTTCCATCTCCTCCTCTTCCTCTAGATGTTGTTATTGAAGATGTACAGGCAGATTCTGTAGCTACCACAATTGCAGATATAGTTGGTGATATTCAAAAGGATGATATTGCAGAGCACAGTCCCAGTGGCCATATGGCAGGGTCTGGTGCAGATTTTGGCTTTACCAATGAAGCTGATGATGAGTCAGTTCATGGGTTATCTCCTTCCCCAACACATTTTGAGGGGGAGAAAGAGCTTTGTATGGAAGCAAACAAGGATGCTCAAGCAGAGCAAGTTTGTGAGGAAGGAGATGTGGTTAAAATTTCTTCTCCAAAAGTTATAAGTTCTATGGTTCTTGAAGAAATTCCTGATGATTTCAGATCTGCTATTATTCCTCCACCTCCTCCTCCACCCTTGTTTGAGGAAGATTCTCTTCTTGGCAAGATTGAGCTGTTGCTCAAGAAGCATAGTGACAAGTTTGAAAATTCAATTAAGGGAATTCATGCTAGGATCTCAGATGTTGAAAAAGAAATGAGTAGAAGACTAGCTGAAACTAAAGTCAATTCAGACAAACTCAAAGAGTTTGTAATTCAAGGTGGAAAGGCTATAGACCATACAATTGAGGGTGTAGCAGGGGTATTGGAAGAAACTCTACAAGTCAGAAAGACTCAAGAATCCATAGAATCAAAAGCAGAAGAAAATTATTTCAAAATCATTGATGAAGTTGGTCAGTTCAAGGAATCTGTACTCCAAACCCTATCTGTAGAAGTCAGAAAGGGGGAGGATAAAATGGCAGAATTGTTGGATTATCAAGTCTCTCAGCTTCAAAGAAACTTGGCTGATCAATTTGAGCAGTTGAATGTTGGTGTTCAGAAGCAGATTGCAGATATCAATGCTCACACTACAAAGACAGCTGTGTGGATGCATAATGAGATTTTTCCTGAGTTTGCAATTCAACCTCAATTTTCACCTAGACCTGAAGGGCAACCTGAATATGAAGCTCCTGCTGACTATTCCCAGGTTTGGCCTGCAGAGCAACCTAAAATTCAGTCTAAGGTGCCAGGTTCAAGGAAAAGGAAGTATGGAGAAGGGCCATCTGCTAGTAGGTCTGTCCCTGGGTCAAGCTCTGCAGGTTCTGGAAAGGCAGTTGCTACTGAAGAAGTTCCAGAGGTGTGGAGTACTGTTTCTAAGATAATTATTCTTGACTCATTCAAGCTAGTGGATGAAGGTGAAATGAAAGTTTCAGACTATTTCAGTACAACTGAATGGAAAAAGTATGAGGCAAGCATGATAAAGAGAAGAATACATTTCAAAACTTATGGTTATAACAATCCTGTAGCTCCAGCCCCTCCTCCAAGATACCATCCTAAGCCATATGCTTATTTTGAAAGACAAGAACAGAAGAAAAGAAGCATTGCCTGAAGAAAGGATTATGAGACCCATCAAAACTTTTACTCAATCTGATTGTGTGAACATTAATTCATGAAGACAATCTTAAATATATATATAGTTATTGATTTTGATGCTCTCTCTGCTTTTATATCTTTTCCTCTATGGTTGTTTTGTTTGTGTTTTATATTGATGCAATTCATCTTGGTGAATATGGTTCTAACTTCTACAAATATGGGGAGATTGTTGGGTATTGTATCCACAATAACCCTGATTTGTGAGAAATCACCCTTGAACCAAGATTGAATTGCTAGTGTATTTAATATGTCCTTCTAGTATTGTTCTTGCAGGTTAACATTGCTAAGTGTAGACCAAAGTCAGGTCATAGTGGGTCATTAAACACAGTTTCATGCAATGTAATTCCTCATTGTGTGGAGCATGGTGTTGACTCACGTGTGATCTCTCTATTGGGATACACTTCATTTTCAAGACTATCGAAGCCCATGGTTTGGAGGTCCAACTGGTGTCCAAGAGAAGAAGGAATAATATTGTTCATAACTTTTTCTAAGTTGATTTCTCGAGAAATCAAGTTACTTCTCGAGAAATCCAAATGATGTCTCGAGAAGTCCTGTGAGCTCTCGAGAAATCCTTCTCAGTCCTTTATTCCAAGTTTCTAAAGCTTTCTCGACAAGTCTTAGTTTATCGAGAAATTAAAACTGTTTCTCGAGAAATCTGTCTGTCTCTCGGAAAGTCTTCCTCATTTGCACAGTAAAGTTTTTCTAAAGTCTGTTTTCTTGAGAAGTCAATGGTTCTCGAGAAGTCCATTCATTTCTAGAGAAATCAATTATCTCTCGAGAAGTTTATTTCAAACCTCCGAAAATCCTTCTATGACTTTTCTCGAGTAGAAGCTGCAGTTTCTCGAGAAGTTCTATATAACTCGAGAAATTTTGTTTTCGTCCTTAAGTGATTTTAAATCTATTTGTCGGGACGTTAATTCTTTCTGTCAGAAGTGACGGCTCATGTGATTTTGTTTAAGGTTAATCCTACCTTAATTCATGTCGTTAAGTCTTTGGCTATATAAGGCTCTCATTTAGAGTTAATCATAATCAATTGTTCTAATCATTAACCCTAATCTCTATTCAAACCAAAAGAATGAGAAAGCGTCGCCGCCTTTCGCCATTGCTGGAGATTGATCTGCTGTTCTGAATCTATTGTCTCTAGTGGAAGAAAAGGTTCGATCGATCATCGCTCCATCCTGTACTGTATCTATTGGATCGAGTCGAATCGTAGAAGGTTAGATCTGAGTTATTTTCAATTCTCCCTCATCGACAACAAGACAAAGCTATTCAAGTCTCTAGATGGAAGAATATGTCTTAGGGTTTTCAGATCTGTTAATGTATTGATAAGTATTGTATCAATCTCAATTTGCAGTTGTTGTAGAAGAAGTTTTCTCTGAGTTGTAGGAGAGGTTTTTCTCTGAGTTGTATGAGAGGTTTTTCTCTGAGTTGTAAGAGAGATCGTTTCTGAGTTTGTAAGAGATTTGTCTCCGAGTTGTAGGAGTGTTGACTCCAAGATTGTAGGGTCATTCTTGATCTGAGTTATAGTGAAGTAGTCAAGTCTAGATGTGGTGCTAGATTTGCGAGGCCGGTAAGTGGAGTACCCAGAATGGGGAACCACTATAAATTCTCTGTGTCGTCTGTGTTTGTGATTTATTTTCTGTGCATTCTATTTTATCAAGTTTTTAATTCTGCAAACGACGCAGTTATCACCTATTCACCCCCCTCTAGGTGATTTAGGTTGGAAACTAGATACTACATGAAGAATCAACCACTGAAGAAGCCTGCCTAATGACTTTGAAAGATTCATCTGAAGAAGATCAGGTATCTTTATTTGATGACTTTGATTTTGTACTTCAGAAGATTTTAAAAATTGTTTTAAAGAATTTTGCATGATTATCTTAAGATTCGAAAATAATTTAGATCAGTTAGGGAAGAATTAGAAGATCTTAAGAAAAACAATATGTACTCTATTAACTATGAATTAAGGAAACAAATATATAAAAAAGAAACAGAGATAACTGAATTAACTAATGAAAATGTAACACAAAAAGAAGAGCTTACAAATGCAAAAGCCTTTGAAGACCCACTCAATGGGAGGAGTCAAAAGCCAAAAGATATCACAAAGAATTTATCTATGAGATCTATATATCGTGGTCTAGGAGCAGATTCATCAACTAACATAACAACCTCTACCAAACCAGCTTGGAAAAATCAAGTTATATTTGTTAAACCTAGTGAATATTAAATAAATGAAAACAGTCAAGTGTGTAAAGATAAAGTAACCATCCTGATAAAATTACTATATTTAATATGGTGAATCTTAATAATGAGAAGAGAACTCTAGGAAAGAATCATTCAGAGAAACCAATGAACAATAATCAAAGGGATAAAACAAAAAGAAAAATAATTAGGCATTCTACTGATTTACTATACCAAGATAAATTCTATGCAAATTTCAAGTACCAAGATAATATATCTTGGTTTGATAGATCTATTCTCTGCCATCCAAAAGGGTATAATGAAAGACCAATATATTCTTTCATATCACCCTATATTGGTAAAAGCAAAGGGCCCAAGGTAATCTGGGGTACCCTCTAATGTTTGAATTCCACATGCAGGAAAACTTAGGGACGCTTTCTCAGAGACAATGTAGAGAAAGGGAGATTAAATCTTCAATGTGCAACTACAGACAACCAAAGGGGTGACCTCTTCTCTTAGCCCCGTGATGAAGCATTGTAATTCACACATATTATCTAATAAATGTTATTTTTAATAAAAAAATATATTGCTGGGAAAAACAACAAGAATTTCATGAAGAAAATGCAAATGTTAAGTCAGAGCTGCGTCAAATAAAATTCGACACACTTTTGAGCTCCACTCGATGCTAGCTTTGAGAGTTGCATGGGATAGTAAATTCGAATAGCACTCAATGCAACATCAAATTCATATTTATGCATGCGTCAACTTAATAATTGCTGCAAGAATTTAAAGTCACGTCGATTACCACTCGACGCAATGTCGACATGCCGAGCGAGCGAAGTATCTGCTTCTAGAAGCTACATCAACTTATTTTGGCACGCTGAGTCTATTTTTGTTTGATGTTGCTTCGATTAAAACCCTAAGCTACGACGAATCATCTTCTTTTAAGCAACACAGACATTAGATAATCATCGCTTTCAAATTTTCTCTATCTTGCTCTCTTGCATTCTTGTTCACATTTCTTTCTCTCTTCCTAGTTTGCTTTTGCAGGTACTGCAATGAGATTCAATGGATCCTCCAAAGGTGAACTCAAGATTCAATGTTGACATCGACTCATTTAATGCAGCGGCAGAAAACTTCAAAGGAATCTTGGGTCTATTTCAAACAGCAGGACTCACAAAATTGATTTTTACAAGAGGAAAGATATATGATGTAGACTTGACGGAGCTAAAAGACAACATCCATATTGGAGAGGTTGGGTCTCTCTAGGGGAGATTTTTTGACCAAAATATTCACATCACTGAGGAGATGTTGAGTCTCACCTTCGATCTACCAGTAGGTAATGACGACAGAAACTTAGCAAGTACTACAAATCATGAATTTCAACAAAGATAAAGCAATCAATCTAAAGAAGAATGCTTTTTTAGAGGAATACAGGTTCTTGGTAGACATAGTAGGCAAGGTCCTACTATGTAAAATTTCTGCTCATGATGCAATTCCCAAACAACAACTACAAATCATGGGAGTTTTGGTTCTCAATAAAAGAATCCATTGGGGGAGGTGCCTCCTGAAACTGATTGGTCACAAGTATGCCCAGAAAGAAAATGCATACTTGAGGATCATGAGCCAAGTACTATATCACCATTATCCCGTGGTTTGCAGATCCAAACGAGTGTATATTCCTCCTGGAAAAAGAATAAACATAGGGATCTTCTCCAAATGGTCCAAACAAATTCTTAAACCTGGTCAAGCTCCATCATATCCTCCTTCATCTCCAGCACAAGAACAGGAAACAATTATACCAGATACCATAGCTGAACATCCAACACAAGGATAAGAAATAATCATACCGGATACAATAGCTGAACATCCAGCACAAGTCTCTTCTCTACAACAACAATCCACAACAACCCCAGAAAATAACATCACAGTCATCCTTTCTGCTCCTCTAGCACAAGATCATCCTTAATCAACTCCTACTACTGACATACCAAGCCCTCCCATTGATACACCTTCTACCTCCCATATTCTACCTCCTTTTGACATTGATCAAGCAATCTCTAAAATAGTGGAACTGGACACTGAGACTTTTTCTGACCTGCTAAAAACTCGGTCAAGAAAGTTTCAAAGGAAATATTCTCAGATGGAAACTGAATTGAAAGAAACACAAGAATCAATTCAGGCAATCAATACCATGATATCCTCCTCCAAGATAACAAAATCTTTCTTAACCTCACTTGTTAGTAATGTTCAGAAGGGGGAGATTATTAAAGAGGAGGAAGTGCCTGTTTAAGAAGGGGTGGCTGTTCAAGAGAAGGAAGTGCCTACTTAAGAAGGGGAGAATGTTCCCGAGAAGGAAATGACTGTTCAAGAGGAGGAGATTGCTACAGATCAGGAAATGCTTGCACATATCCAGGGGGAGATGCATGCATCAACCCAGGGGGAGCTCCTCTCAGCTGATGAATAGATCATCAAGGATGTCACTATAATTGCTCATGAAGCTATCCGTATTGCTGAAGATGTTGCATTACTTCAGGGGGAGCTTCACAAAGATGATGACAAAACTACTAAAGAGGAGAAAGAGAAGAATGATGTCAGAACTACTGAGGAGAAGGAGGGGTCTCTTATATTTCCAGCAAGAAATGTGCAAACCCATGTCTTCTCAAGGAAAAGAAAAGCTTCTCCCAAAGATCAGTAAAATTCAGGTGAGAAGAAAAAGAATAATTACTCATATAAGTCTTCAGTGCACATATTTGAGATACAGTTATGGTAGACAATCATATCTATTACAATTGCAAGTTTTTCATACCATTATAGTTTATGTTGTCATTATGTTAAAGATATGTTTTTATGTACTCTCCTTTATTTTTTTCAATATGATTGAAATCACTTAGACAGTTTGTAAAATTTGTTAAGATAAATATGGGGAGATTGTTGGGAAAAACATCATCTTGATTTATCTTACAAATTATATATAAGTGATTTCATTCTCTAGGGTGAGGGTAATATGGTCTTTAGATGTCCTAGGATTTCACACTGTCATTAGAGTGTCAAAGCCCAGTAAAAATAGTAATAATTCAGTTGAGTTAATTCTGCGTCGAAAAGAAGTTGACGCATCTTCGATTGAAAGTCGAAGTAACTTCGAATAGAAGTAAGGATAACTCAGACTGGCAGTCAATGCATCAATTGAAGTCGATGCAACGCCGAATTGTATTCAACGCAGAAGGCAGAATCAGTTTACATATTATTTGAAGTCGACGCAAATTCGAATTATATTCAACGCAGAAGTCGGAGTTTAAAGTCTATGTCTTCATCTCGATGGATACGTCGATAAGGAATCGACGCAACGTCGGTAGCAGAGTTAAACTCAAAGCTGAGGAAGATTTCGAAGCTACTTCAAGTAGAACTCAGAGGTGCACCGATAAGAAGACAAAGTTATTGGACGCAACGTCGAATATAGGCACAATTTTGGAATACTTCTTGAAATAGATTTTGATGCTTATTCAGAAGTTATAAATGGAAATTTTTTGAATTGCAATGGGTTGTTCATGAACAAGAAGGGAAAAAAGAACTCCAAAGGTTCAATAATGGTATATTTGGAAGTTATTCAAAAGGATTTTGATAGGCTGTCAACACAAATAGAAAGAAAGCAATAATTCTTCTTGGATATTCGAACTAGAGAAAGATTAGAAGAGGAAAGTCATTCATCTCTATTCTATAGAAGAATAGTATACATAATTCAAAAGAAAGAGATTAACAATAACAATTCTTCTTTCTGCCTCCAGCTCTCTCCTACAGAAAAGACTTAATAGATCTCTATACTAGACATTATACAAAAGGCTTCTTCTTCTTCTTCTTCTTCTTCTTCTTCTCAGAAAGAAGCATACAGAATATGCAGAGATCGTCATCTGAATCAGGGCTACCACAATCCCTGCATCTCTCTCAAGCAAGGATTCATTCACTGAAGAATGATCCAGAAAACACTATGTGCCTATAATCCTCACTAACTGTTGCAAGAGGATTCATTCAGAAGAACCATCTTCTTCTTCTTCTTCTTCTTCCTTTACTCTATTTTTTGTTTCCTGTAAAACTGAAAAAAGAGTCCTAAGAATCCCTCTTTAAAGGATTTAGCCTGGTTTAAGATCTCCTTAATAAAAGATCTAGACTGGTTCAAGATCTTCTTATCAAAAGATCTAGTTTTGGTTCAAGTGCTCCTTATCAAAAAATCTAGTTTTGGTTCAAGATCTCATTATTGAAACCGTCAACCGGTCTCTAGAAGAGTTTGGATCCACTGGGGTTGTAGCCTACACCTACTTCTCCCTCACTGGCACACTTGACAATTGACGAAGAAAAATGAATAGACCAAAAGCTGCAGCAAGGAGGTCCCGCCACACACCCGAAAGATCTTAGAGAGCTTCCCCTCCCAAACCAATGCTGAGCTGGGCACCTTGGAAGGAATTAAGAGCCGACCAAAATTAACCAGAGGAGGAGAAAGCCCCAAGATCTGATCTCCTCCAGGGTGCCCTTAAGGGTCTATTTATAGTTTTTCTAGTCTGCTCTACAAATAGCTTCATTCTGCCTTTTGGTTTTACTAAACACACCCCAAACTAGTCTGCTAACAACCAAACTCCGCTGTCCTGAAGGACTATTGGTAGCCCACAACGGGTATCCAGGTAAATTCACCTATGGACCCCACTGGCGAGTGGTCCGTGAAGGCACCACTCACCAGACTTCTCGCGCACCGGGTTCTCTAGATCTTACTAGGCGATTGGTCCTTGAAGGCACCACTCGCCAGATTCTTGGCCTCCCATGCGAGTGGTGTTCCCCTCCTCCTCATTCGCTTGGGGTTCTGTGCATCCGAACTCCTTTGCGTGCGAGTGTTTGATGAACGAGGATTGCACTCGCCCCTCTACTATCCTAGGTGAATGCCCCTCTGACTTGGGCAAATGCCCTCCTGATGCATTGTTCATCCTTTGGGTTCTAGGGCCTGGGGGCCCACTCGAAGAATATGGGGTTTTACATAATCCTCGCTCTTTGCGAGCTAGTTCTATGCTTGAAAAGAAAAGTCCAACCCCTAGTATTCGGTGAGTGATTGCTGACCTAAAGTGAATCTTTTGGTGGGCCCCTCCACTATGCTATATATATATCTCAGGCCACAATGCGGGGAGTCCCCATTTTCCTCTTACTGCTTTTTCCTTCTTTTCCGTCTGAGCTCTCGCAATCTTGATGACGTTCATGAGACCGTCGCCGAGATCGCTCTCGCAATAGTTACTAGACCGTCTTGCCGCGGTGCAAGGGAAGAACTCCTCCAAGTCTACCAGGTATGCTCCCTGGCTTTCGTCGAATAGGGATCCTAGCTCACACTACTGGCCGAGAAAGGCCAAGATGGTTGGCGGGACCTCCTGGTGACTGAGTATGCGTCAAGGACTCAGACCCCTTATCGCAATCCTCCTGACAACCTCGTCGAGGTAATATGATCTAACTTATTTTGTGGTTAATTCTGGTGGCGCGATACCTCAACAATTACGACCACTCGCAAGACATGCTGGCGACAGGGGACGGCCTCAAGACCAACCTGGTGGATACCAACGTGCTCCCGCCTGTCGTCAAGGACGTTCTGCCGGCTCAGGAGTCCGACATTCCAGCTACTCACAGCAGGACCCTGCAGGAGCCCGGTAAGCTGTTTACTGCTTTCTCGCCTACCTTTTTACCACTTGTCGTCTCTCTCTTACCCTGCCTCCCACCGCTCCCTCCTTTGGAACTACGGTGTTATCCTTAATCCTGCGCAACTCTCCAGCTCGCGAGACCATCACAACTCTCCAATCACAGGAGTCGGAGCACTCGGCTGGAAGGGACCTCGTCCACAATTTCTCCCGCCGTCGATTTAGCCACCACTTCCGCCGCCAACCAAAAACCCTCTCACCCGGGGAAGGGAAAATCGCTTCACCCCCGGGTAGGCTGTTCGAAGGGCAACCTACCCCGTCTAGCCAGTGCCCAGGTAAAGAGCATGTACCGGGTTAGTCAACTAACTCGCTTCGACCTTTGCTTGCGCTACTAAATAAGATCAGCTAACTTCTGCTCTCACAGGCTACCGAGAGGCTTCGCCGATGGAGCCTTGCTCTGAGGAATGGGGGGAGGTGGTCTCGCCGCCTCCCTCCCCCAGCGATTTGTAAGACTTCTTCGGCGATCCCGCGGATGCTAAGACAATGAAAGAGCGGGTGACAGAGGTTCTCAGGAAGCTCATCTAGATGCAGTGAGGCCTCGCCGGCCAAAAGGACGGACACTGGGCAACCTTTGAGAGCAGACTGTGCGCTCTCGAAAGGGACTACTCGCACCTTGTCAAAGAGATGGAGAGACAGGGAGCCGAGTGTGAGGGGACTTCCCCCTGGAGGCACATTGCGCGGGAAAGGGACCAAATGTGCTTAGTCAATCAAGAGTTTACCGCAGTAAGCGCGTATTACTACCCGCGAGTGCCACCGAGGATGGGGAGGCGAGTCGGGGTCGATGGAAATGGATTCAATACTGAGATCGGCCTTGTCTTATGAATAATCTAGTTGTATTAGATTTTAACCCTATTTCCGTTCCGCACGATTTCTTTTATGTCTTGCTGAATGCTGATGTCTCACATAATTCTTAGGTTTCGCCTTATGCTTTATCCTGCCCCTCCCGCCTTCCTGCAAAGGACTTTTCACGCGGCACTCGCTACTCACGGGCGAGTGGGGTGACGGTAGGGATGGCTCAATTCCCAAGGTGCAGGGGCGGCGTGGTCACTATCCGCACCCCACGCCTAGGAAACTTCCTGATTTCCTTATTTTTCTATAAATAGCCAGACCCTACCGACCACATTTATTACTATTTCATTCCCGCCTTCTTCGTCTCCTTCTCGCACTCGCTCTTGCACTTGGGCCTTTCTCTAGGCTTTCACGTAACTCACTTTCCACCACCCCCACTACACGATGGTGGTCGAAGATGACGACATGGCTAGGTGTACTCAAGCATTCGCTAGCCACAACTTCGCAACCTTCGATTTGTCGGAGGACGAGTTCACGATGGCAATCGCGGACTACCTCCCGCTTGGTTTCGTTGCGCGCCGCCCCGGGAATCGAGATCTAATCAACCAGTTCTCGTCTGACACGCTTGCCATCCCGATGGATCACTTTGAAGTGGGATTCCGCCTTCCCATCTGGCCAGAGCTGCGCCAGACCTTCCGCTACTTTGGGGTTGTTCCCACACAGCTTAACCCCAACTCTATAGCCATGCTGGTAGCATTCACCTGCTACCTGCGCGAGGAGAGGGTCGAGTTTAGCCTCCCTGTCTTTCGTAAACTGTTCAACTTCCAGGCGAAGAGCGGGGTCAGTTTATTCTCTTACCAGCAACCGCTCAAGGTTGTCGGTCTCGCCAGTAAGAACCATGACTGGGTTCAACGCTTCATCTTCGTCACCGGTAACTTCGACAACACTCTTCTCGCTTCCATGTAGGAAGATTAGTCGACCTTCAAGCCTCCGTCGATGGGAGGTCATGAGGCCAAGCTCCACCAGTTCATCCGCGTGTACGGCATGGACATCATCCACTGGTGGAAGAACGTCGACTCGCTCTCCCCAGTTCTGCTGGGAGATGGTAAGTTGTACTGCTTCTGCTTTAGCTCCCGCTCATCTTTCTGTCTATCCTTTCTTACTTGGTAAAAAACTTGATGCAGTAGTGCGGGATCTCCCCCTGCACCCGCTGCATGCGGGTGAGGAAGCCCCTAGCATAGCTCTCGCGCGATCTGCCGCTGAGGTTTGCTGAAAGGATCCGGGCTCCTCCAAGCCCAGCAGCCATAAACGGAAGCCCAGAACAACTCCTCCCTCTCCTCCCGCCAAGCGATCTAAATCTTTGGCACTCGCCAAAGTCAAGGAGGTCACCGCCGATGCTTCTGAGGCGATTGCCCTGATCATGACAAAGATGGCGGGTACCGCAATAGGAGGGGCTGTCGGGACCTCTAGTGTGCCGACGGAGTCCTCTGCGGGACCGGTGTCGAGAGAGCACCAGAATTTCGGCCTGGGCGAGAAGTATGTTGATGAGACGGGTAAACCCCTGCTTCAGTGGGACAGGAAGGCCAACCGGGCCTCGATATCCACTCTCCTCCCATCCTGGATAGAGTAGGACACCACCAGCGCGAGGCTTATGCCCTCTCCTTTGCACTCTACAACCGAGAGAATGCATCGATCTTCAAATACGAGACCACCCGGGCGCTTGCGCACAAGGCCGCGTGGGATCAGTTGCGTGTTTAAAAACTTGTGGTCCGGAGATGAAGTAAAATACGAAACACTTCACAAAACTTTCCATAAGTATAGCAACACAATGACAATGGGAAGACCGAATAGTGCTATGGTATTAACTATCTCTTTACAATTCGAGGTATACATGGCGAGACATGATTCATAAGAATCACGGAGGAGAGAAGCACAAAAAACAAAAGATTACAAGCTGCTGGCGACTTGACAACTTGAGGCCGCCAGACTGCGCGAACAGAGAAGCCGGACGGATAACCCCTGAGACCGCGCGAACAGAGCACAAGCCGCACCTGTCAGACCGCAACCACAGACCGCTCGACCTACTACATTATTCAACTTCTAAAAGACAACCAGTTAGAACTTCTTGATCGCCCAGACCGCCCGGTCTTAAGATCACAGAAGAACCCGCGAACACTTGAAGAAACTGCTTCCTGCTGTAGACCGCAACTCAAGACCGCCTGACCCTTCTCACCAACCGCTCGGTCCGAGAGGTAAGTGCAGTCCTTCATAGATGCTTGTGCTTTCACACCTCCCCTTTGTTTTCTTGCCCTAACCGTATTGTTTTCCTTTCTTCCAGGACACCTTGAACGCTGACATTCTACATGTGCGAGTGACCAGCCTCGAGGAACAGGTTAAGGAGTTGCAGGACAAGAATCAATGCCTGCGAGATGTCGCTGTCCTGCCACCTCCCGGGGAGAAGAGCAATCGACATCAGTACACCAATTATGAAATCGAGGTGATGATGCAGGAGAATGCCCAAGGAGCAGCAAAGCATGCGCTGTAGGTGCTGCGGGATGCTGGCTCTTGAAAGAAGGGGGCGAGAAGCTCACAACTCGCAATGTTCTGCCCGAGCTCTTCATCCCGCTGGATGTGCTGGTTGGCGAAGCCGACCTTCAACATGAGAGCGGCGGGTCCTCCAGCGAGAAGTCCAGTGATTCCCCCTGAAGACATCTTTTTCTTTTCATTTTGATTGTAATGTATGCTTGGGGCGAGATCCCCCCTTTTGTAAACGGAAACTTTTTTAATGAAATGAGTCATTCATTTATTTTGTTCCCCATTCTTCCTTCTCTACTTATTACTTTTTATCTTCTTTGCCACTTGCGCATAGCTCGCGCACTCGCGCATTGTTCACGCCTTCGCATGTAGTTCGCACACTTGCATGTCGTCAATACTTGACCCTGGGCCATGGTCGAGTCATTCTCGCCTCAACGACGTGTAATTAAAAAGTCATAACCCATCTGCACGCGCCCATACCCTTTTAGTAACTAAGTTGCGACTTTGATAACTCTGTCGGAAGTGTGATCTTGCCGATAGCGCGCCTTGCCACGAATGATTTGTACATCTCCTTATGTAGGTTGGAACCTTTGGCGCATTCGCCGGGTGAGTTCTCCTCTCGGAAGACCCCACTCTTATACCTTGGGTTGTGATACTTCCCTTTCTCAGATTTCCTTCCTCTTTGACTTCTCATCCCAAATTGCTTTCTGTATTTCCTTCAGAACACCTTCCCGTCCCACCGGCCAGTGGGATCAACTCGGGTTATGATGTTTACCTTACCTCTGAGTGCCCCGGGCCCTACCAGCTAGTGAGAGCCTGGTTAGCGGGTCTGTTCGGGGCCATTCATGTTTTGAACCTCTCTATCAACCCGCCACCGAGTGAGCCTACGACCCTGCCAGCTAGATGAAAGCCTGGTCCACGGGTCTGATCAGGGCTATTCTTATTCACTTTCTTTCTTTCTCAACCTGCCACCGAGTTAGCCTACGATCTTGTCAGCTAGGCGAGAGCCTGGTCAGCGGGTCTGCTCGGGGACAATCGCATTTTGAAACTTTCTTTATTCCTTGCCACCGAGTGAGACTACGACCCTGCCATCCTTGCCACCGAGTGAGACTACGACCCTGCCAGCTAGGTGAGATCCTGGTCAGCGGGTCTGCTCAGGGCCAACTGCATTTTAAAACTTTCTTTCTTCCCGGCCACCGAGTGAGCCAACGACCCTGCCAGCTAAGTGAGATCCTAGTCGTCGGGTCTGCTCGGGGCCATTTCTTGTTCACATACTTTCTTTCTCAACCCGCCACCGAGTGAGCCTACAGCCCTGCCAGCTAGATGGGAGCCTGATCAGAGGGTCTGATCGGGTCTATTCTTGTTCACATACTTTCTTTCTCAAACTGCCACCGAGTGAGCCTACGTTCCTGCCAGCTAGGTGAGAGCCTGGTCAGTGGGTCTGCTCGGGGCCAACCGTATTTTGAAACTTTCTTTCTTCCCTGCCATCGAGTGAGCCCACGACCCTGCCAGCTAGGTGAGAGCCTGGTCAGCGGGTCTGCTCGGGGCCAACTGCATTTTGAAACTTTCTTTCTTCCCTACCACCGAGTGAGCCAATGACCATGCCAGCTAAATGGGAGCCTGGTCAACGGGTCTGCTCCGGGCTAACCATATTTTGAAATTTTCTTTCTTCCCTGCCATCGAGTGAGCCTACGTCCCTGCCTGCTAGGTGAGAGTCTAGTCACCAGGTCTTCTCGGGGCAAACCGCATTTTGAAACTTTCTTTCTTCCCTGCCACCGAGTGAGCTTACGACCCTGCCAGCTAGTTGAGAGCATGGTCAGCGGGTCTGCTCGGGGCCAACCGCATTTTGAAACTTTCTTTCTTCCCTGCCACAAAGTAATCCTATGACCCTGCTAGCTAGGTGAGAGCCTGGTTAGCGGGTCTGCTCGGAGCTAACCACATTTTGAAATTTTCTTTCTTCCCTGCCATCGAGTGAGCCTATGACCCTGCATGCTAGATGGGAGTCTGGTCAGGGGGTCTGCCCGGGGCTAACCATATTTTGATTTTCTTTCTTCCCAGCCACCGAGTGAACCCACAACCCTTCCAACTAGTGAGAGACTGGTTAGCGGGTCTGCTCGGGGCCAACCGTATTTTGAAACTTTCTTTCTTCCCTGCCACCGAGTGAGCCTACGGCCCAGCCAGCTAGGTGAGAGCTTGGTCAGCGGGTCTGCTCAGGGCCAACCGCATTTTGAAACTTTCTTTCTTCCCTACCACCAAGTGAGCCTACGACCCTGCCAGCTAGATGAGAGCTGTAACATCCCCAAGGCAATTAGACCACTAAGCTGAATTAGAGCATGCTAGGTGGCATAGATGGTTCCTTGAACCAAGATGTTGTCTTTGATCACTATAGAAGCCTTTGACCTGGCTAGGTCAAGTTACATATTTAGGGTCCAATACTATCTCACCTAGTCAAATTGGCCTCACCCTTACATCAAAAATCCTAGGGTGTCCTTAGTAGACTATAAACACCACCTTGGGTGAACCAAATAGGGTGACTGGGTTCAAGCCCAATAAAGGCCCAATTTGGCATAGTTTACCCTAATATGGGTCAATTAGCCTGTGTATGATGAAATTGAACACACCACACCCTTCCTAAACACTAGGGTAGACTAATGAAACAAAATTGACCCATTGGGGTGGGTCAATTTTGGGGAAATTGGGCAAATTACCAAGAGCCCCAATTTGCCCTAAATGACCTAATTCTTGCAATGAACTTCAATTGGTCATATATGATCAAGTTGATCACCCCTAACATTCCAAGTTCACTAAGGGAGTCTAAAGGGTCCACATTGGACCCTTGGGATAAACCAATTTTGGGAAATTAGGCAAAATTATCAAATTGCCCCAAATTATAATTTTGCCCTAAATAGATCAATTGGTCCTCAATTGGCCAAATTGACTTAGCCCAATCTCTCATAAACACTAAGGGGAGTGTATGAGACCTAAATGAACCAATGTGCACATTCAATTTTGGAAAATTAGGGCAAAATTCCCAAATTGCCCCTATACACAATTATGTGTAATTAAGCCCCATAAGGCCTCTCCATTACCTAATTCCCCTTGGAATTGATCCATAAGGGTCTAAGGCACCAATGTGGGTCAGCCACATTGGTTGGTGTTGTTAAATTTTTGAAGTGGAAGTGGAAGGGTGCTGGGCGGTCTGGAGGTTGGAAACCGCAGAGACCGCGTGGTCTGCGTCGGTGCTCTGACCGGTTCTATCTCAGTTGTTCTGAGCGGTCTGATCTGGGAGACCGCCTCTTTTGTCCAGGCGGCTTGCGTGGGTTGATCTGGCGACTTGTTCAAGTCGGCCAGATGTTCAAGTAGGTCTGCCTTCTTGCAGTGACCGGGCGGTCTGACGACTGTTCTAGTCGGTCTGGTTTACTAAAGAAGCTCTTTGCCTTTGCAAGGATGACCGGGCGGTCTACTTTAGAGATACCGCAGTAACCAGGCAGTTTGTACATAACTGTATGGTTAATAAGGGAGCTGTTTAGCTTTGCTGAGCTCGGGCGATCTGTTTTGTGAGACCGCTCGCGATCTGATGGGCGGTTATTGTATCCTGGTTTGTGTGGTGACGACATCTGTCTACTCGCCTATAAATAGGGGTGCAGGGCCCGTCTTTCATAATGAGAAGTGTAAGAACCAACGTTGGCTTGATTGTGTCGGTCTCAATTTGAGGTCGCGCGGTCTGAGATTTTGTCTGACCGTTTTGTGTGTTCGCAGGTTAGCGGCTAGTAGCTCGTGGTCAGCTTGTCTCCTTTCTTCCAGCTTTGAATAAACCAATCTGGGCGGACTGTGTTTAGGTGTTCTTGGTCTGTGCATCGGACTCAGTTGATCAGGCGATCTTAAGTGACCAGGCAATCTTGAGTTGCAGTCTGCAGCAGGTAGCAGTTCTTTGTTCAGTGTTCGCGGGTTCTTCTATGATCTAGAGACCGTGCGGTCTGGGCGATCAAGAAGTGCGAACTGGTTGTTTTCAGTAGTGGAATAAAGAAGCAGGTCGGGCGGTCTGTGGTTGTGGTCTGATAGGTGCGACTTGTGCTCTGTTCGCGCAGTCTCAGGGGCTAACCGTCTGGCTTGTCTGTTCGCGCGGTCTGGCCGTCTGAAGTGGTCAAGTCGCCAGCAGTTTGTTTACTTTTGTGTTTTGTGCTTCTCTTCTCCGTGATTCTTATGAATCATGTCTCGCCATGTATGCCTCGAATTGTGAAGAGATAGTTAATACCATGGCACTATTCGTTCTTCCCATTGTCATTGTTGTGCTACACTTGTGAAAAGTTTGTGAAGTGTTTTTCGCATTTTACTTCACCTCTGGACCTCAAGTTTTCTAACATGGTATCATAGGTAGGTTGCTGAGGTTGCTTGCTTATACTTCTCTCGGGTTTTTCAAGTTGGTTAGCCATTAGTGGGATAGCAATGGAAGGAGGATTTGCTAGAGGTCTTGGTATTGAGCTTCTTACGCAGACTAACTTCAAGAAGTGGAAGTCTTGCATGGAGATCTACCTTTTTGGCGAGGATTTGTGGGAGTTTGTAGGAGGAGAAGCAAGACAAGCTGTTATTCCTGCTGAAGGGAATGCTGAGCTCGTGAAGGCTTGGAGGAGAACGAATGCTAAGGCGGAGTTCACTCACAAGAGAGCTATCATTCCGGAACTGTTTGATCACATCATCGGATGTGGATCAGCTGCTGAAATTTGGACAGCCTTGGATGGCTTGTTCAATAAGAAGAATGTAGTTAGGCTACAGTTCTTGGAGAATGAGTTGGCGAAAGCAACTCAGGGGGATTTGTCTATCTCAGCGTTCTTCTTGAAGATGAAGAATCTTTGCATAGAGATATCGGCTTTGGACCCGGATGAGCCTATCTCATAAGCTAATCTGAAGAGGCACATAATCCGCGGCTTGCGGAGGGAGTATGTGGCCTTTGTTACTTCTGTTCAAGGTTGGGCCAATCAGCCTTCGTTGCTGGAGCTGAGAACTTACTTGCTTCGCAAGAGAGTTTGGCTAAGCAAATGGCTAGGATGTCTGTCTCTGGGGGAAAAGGTGAGGTTCTCTTTTTTGGCAAGAAGAAGAGATGGGACAAGAAGAAGAAGACATCTAGAGATGATGGTCCGTCTACTTCATATCAGCAGGAGAGGATCTATGCTCCTAAGAGTGATGGGAAGAAGCAGGAAGGACCTAGATGCTTCAGGTGCAACAAGCTTGGTCATTTCAAAAGAGACTGCAAGGTCAATCTTTAGCCAGGACATGCTGCAGGGAAAGAGGAGGCTGGTTCTAGTTCTGAAGGTAGTTGGGCTGGTGGAGGTGCATTCATCGCGGGCACGTGTGTTCGGGCTATAGCTTCCATCAACTATCAAGATGATTGGATTGTGGACTCTGGGTGTGGTCATCACCTCACCGGGGATGAGTCGAAGTTCTCCTCATTGCAGGCATATACAGGAAATGACGCTATCATTACGGCTGATGATATTGTTCATGCAGTTGAGAAGGAGGGTGTGGTTTCTTTAAACTATGATAGAGGTACACTTACGTTGAAGAGTGTCTATCATGTTCCGGGGATGAAGAAGAACCTCTTCTCCGTGGCCAATGAGGTGGATGCTGGCTATCACGTTCTGTTCGGTCCAACATAAGTGAAATTTCTACGAAATATTTCAGCTGTGAAAGCTGAGGTCACTCATGTAGGGAGACGGGTGAAGGACTTCTTTGTTCTTTCAACAAGTTCTTATGTTGATAAGATGAGGGCTAACAACAGCGCTGCTATCTGGCACGAAAGGCTTGGGCATGTTGGGATGCATAAGTTGAAAGCTATGGCGGGAAGAGGCCTAGTGAAAGGTCTGTCTAGCTTGTCATCTTTCGGGGAAGGTCATGTTTGTGCAGGTTGTCAGTTTGGTAAGGCTCAACGTCTTCCATTTGACAAATCACAAAGCAGATGTAAAAGACCATTAGAGTGTATCCATGGTGATCTGTTTGGACCTACCAACACTGCTAGTCTTGGAGGTAGCATGTATATGCTAATCTTGGTTGATGACTTCACCAGATATACTTGGGTATATTTTCTAAAGGAGAAGTCGGAGGCGTTTGAGAGATTTGTGGAGTTCAGGGAGTTGGTGGAAGGTCGGCTAAACCTGAGGGTGAAGAGGTTCAGAACTGACAATGGAGTGGAGTTCACCTCCAAGGCGTTCTTTAACTTCTACAGGAAGCATGACATCCAAATGGAGCTTTCTTGTGCTCACACTCCACAACAGAACGGAGTTGCAGAGCGGAAGATCCATCATCTGATGGAGACCTGCAAATGTTGGCTTCATGCCAAGAGTATCCCAAAGTCCTTCTGGGCAGAGGGAATGTCTTGTGCGGCCTGTTGGAACCTTAGTTTTGATTTGAGTTAGGATCCATCTTTATGGTCATAACACATCTTGTATAACTTAGATCAAATTCCATTAAGATAGGAGACATGAGAAAATAATATATATAATACATGTTCTCTGGGTTCGATGAACGGCTATCTACGTTTGACGAACGGCGCTCTGCGGTCGACGAATGATATTCATTCTGTGCTCGACGAAATCCAGCTATCTCAGCGGTCGACGATCTCGTCTCAGCGGTCGACGAAATCCAGCTATCTCAGCGGTCGACGATCCCGTCTCAGCGGTCGACGAAAAGCTGCGTTTGACGATCTCATGTCTGCGTTCGACGAATATTCAGCAGAAGCTCAGAACGACGAATTAAATAATCAGATCGACGAACTTGAAGCTAAGCTCGACGAAATTATCATCAACAATTATATTTCTTCTTTCTCAGCTCGTCTAATATTCTCAGCAATATTCTTGATTAATTTCAATTTTATATATTGCTGTCTTTATAAATTAACAATATAGCCGTTGCAGCATTAAATATTATAGCCGTTGCAGAAAAGCTAAAGACGGCAATTTATCTTCTCGAGGAATCTAGGAAATTAAAGAGATATTATCTCTTTCCTTGTCGGGCAAGATTTGAAATCAGCCCTGAAGCCTTCTCCAGAATATATACAAAAAGAGAAGAGCAGAGAAGAAGAACAGGAGAAAATATGAAGAACCAGGAAGAATAAACAGAGAAGCAAAAAGAAGCAACACATATGCAAAGTTCTTGATAAGAACAACATATATTATTTATCTTCTTTTTGCTAACTCTTCTCTGCAGATCATCTTCATCCTAAGACAACAATCAATATCATTTGCTCAAGATCAAACTGCTGAAGAAGTAAAAGGAGTATTTACAATCAGAAGAAGAAGCCTCCACAAGCTGTCATCAATTTCAATCAGACAGGGGGAGCTCTTCAACATCATCAAGATCCATTCTCAATAACCCATCAGGATCTCTAGAGTCTTCTCAGCAAAGAGAAGAACAATATATATTTTCCATTTTCTTTTCACCTGTATAAAGGGTTATAACTCCCTTCAAATGTTACAGTCATTGGTGGCAGGGCACCTGATCAAAAACCTGTAGTTGGGTTAGAGCACCTGATCAAAAGCTCACTTGGTGTGTGGACACCTGATCAAAACTCCCTTGGTGGCAGGGCACCTGATCAACAACCTGTAGTGGATTCTTACCAAGTGTGGTAGAAGAGTGGACGTATCCAGGTTGATTGGGGAACTACTATATATCTTTGTGTCATCTGTGATGCTCTCTGTGATGTGCTAATATCTGTGATTTGTGTTTTATTTAGTTTTCCTAAATCACTCTATACACATACTTATATATCACTATTTTGAAATAACCCAAAGAGTTTTAATTTAAGAACTAAACCTCCTTTCAATTGGTATCAAAGCAAGGTTGATTATATTAATCACCTTCAACTGATACTCAATTGCACTTTCAATTGGTATCAGAGGGTAGTTGATTATTTATACAGGCTAACACCTGAATCATAAAGATCAATTTGTTCTTAAGTTTTGTTTTAAGGTTTTTCTAAAATCTAATGGCACAAGTAGAATTTTCAAATCCACCAATCTGTAATCTAAATAGATTTTCTTTATGGCAAGCTAGAATCAGATTATATATGAATGTCATAGATGAAGAAATCTATAATTCCATTTTGACTGGACCTCCATCTTCACAAACATCAACAGATACTCAAGAAAAGCTGAAAAGTGCTGATGCAAAAGCTATGGACATATTAGCTCAATTAATGTCAAATGACATTCATCAAAAAGTTGTTGGTTGCACTTCAGCAAGAGCAATCTGGAACTCCCTCACAAAGATGGTAACTGAACCTTCTTTCACTAACTGTATTTTTGATGCAGAACCATCATCTAGTCTAAGTGAAGAAGAAAAAGAAGAAGAGCAAAAGGCCAGAGAATTCTGCATGATGGCCATATATGGCTCATATCACAACTCAGATGCAGAAGCTGAATCAGATGAGGTAAATAAGGTAACTTCAACTCCTAATTTTACTTCAGAACAATTCAAATCTGTTTTCAAATTACCATATACAGATTTAATAGAACCTGAGAAAGAAATAAAATCTCTCAGAATAGAGTTAACAAAAATAAATAATTTAACTCCTGAAAATAATAAACTTAAAGAAAATTTGAAAATCTCAGAAGAACAAATTATTTCTGTAAAAATTAAGTTAATTAAGGCTGAAAAGTTTAAACAATCTTGTAAGGAAAAACAAATTATTTATGTTCAATAGAATCACAAAAAGTTTTCAAATTTATATTTTAATGAAATAAAAAGGCCAATATATCTAATTATAAGGCATTTTCTTTTATCTATCTTAAACTTTTATAATTAAATAAGTAGTTATATGATTCATTGGAATTTCCTATCTTAAAAACAAAGTCAGATAACTTCACATTCTTACAGACTTTCTCCAAAATCATGTTGAGCATTCTACTCAGATTGCATAGATCAGAAATGATCAAGGCACTGAGTGTGAGTCTCTTCTGATTAAGGGGATTCTATAGAAGGAAGGTATCAGGCAATGTTTTTCTGATTTTAAAAATTCCTTAGAATCCAATAAACAGCTGTAGCAATTCATTTCATTAAAATCCTATTTAAAAACAAAATCTAGGAAATCAGAATTGCTTAAATGTTTTTAAAAGAAGAAGAAATAATATAATTTATGGTTAAATATTTTCAAAAAGAACAATAAATTCTTCTATAATCTCTGACCATAATGCCTTAAGTTATTCAATATCTTTTTTATGCTTAGGTATCCTAAACCAAATAGGGGGAGATTGTTAGAACACCTAGTCTTGATTTGTATTAGGATCCCAACTCAAATAGGGGGAGATTGTTGGAACCTTAGTTTTGATTTGAGTTAGGATCCATCTTTATGGTCATAACACATCTTGTATAACTTAGATCAAATTCCATTAAGACAGGAGACAGGAGAAAATAATATATATATATATAATACATGTTCTCTGAGTTCGATGAACGTCTATCTGCGTTCGACGAACAGTGCTCTGCGGTCGACGAATGATATTCATTCTGCGGTCGACGAAATCCAACTATCTCAGCGGTCGACGATCCCATCTCAGCGGTCGACGAAATCCAGCTATCTCAGCGGTCGACGATCCCGTCTCAGCGGTCGACGAAAAGATGCGTTCGATGATCTCAAGTCTGCATTCGACCACTATTCAGTAGAAGCTCAGAACGATGAATTAAATAATCAGATCGACGAACTTGAAGCTGAGCTCGACGAAATTATCATCAACAATTATATTTATTCTTTCTCAGCTCATCTAATATTCTCAGCAATATTCTTGATTAATTTCTATTTTATATATTGCTATATATTGCTGCCTTTATAAATTAACAATATAGTCGTTGCAGCATTAAATATTATAGTCATTGCAGAAAAGCTAAAGACGACAATTTATCTTCTCGAGGAATCTAGGAAAATAAAGAGATATTATCTCTTTCCTTGTCGGGCAAGAATTGAAATCTGTCCTGAAGCCTTCTCCATAATATATACAAAAAGAGAAGAGCAGAGAAGAAGAACTGGAGACAATAGGAAGAACCAGGAAGAATAAACAGAGAAGCAAAAAGAAGCAGCACATATATAGAGTTCTTGATAAGAACAACATATATTATTTATCATCTTTTTGCTAACTCTTCTCTGCAGATCATCTTCATCCTAAGACACCAATCAATATCATTTGCTCAGGATCAAACTACAAAAGAAGAAAAAGGAGTATTTACAATCAGAAGAAGAAGCCTCCACAAGCTGTCATCAATTTCAATCAGACAGGGGGAGCTCTTCAACATCATCAAGATCCATTCTCAACAACCCATCAGGATCTCTAGAGTCTTCTTTGCAAAGAGAAGAACAATATATATTTTCCATTTTCTTTTCACATGTATAAAGGGTTATAACTCCCTTCAAAAGTTACAGCCATTGGTGGCAGGGCACCTGATCAAAAACCTGTAGTTGGGTTAGAGCACCTGATCAAAATTTCACTTGGTGTGTGGACACCTGATCAAAACTCCCTTGGTGGCAGGGCACCTGATCAACAACCTGTAGTGGATTCCTACCAAGTGTGGTAGAAGAGTAGACGTACCCAGGTTGATTGGGGAACTACTATATATCTTTGTGTCATCTGTGATGCTTTCTGTGATGTGCTAATATATGTGATTTGTGTTTTATTTAGTTTTCATAAATGACTCTATACACATACTTATATATCACTATTTTGAAATAACCCAAAGACATTTAATTTAAGAACTAAACCTCCTTTCACGGCCTATATTATCAACCTGATGCCTCTCAGTCCTATTAACATGAAGACCCCTCATGAGTTGATGTTCAAGGAGAAGCCAAATGTGTAACACTTTCGAGTGTTTGGTTCTACCTGCTACATGAATGTTCTGGATGCCCTTCGAATGAAGCTAGATGCTAAGGCAAGGAAACTAGTCTTCGTCGGTTATGATGATCGGAAGAAAGGATGGAGATGCATGGATCCCGAGACACGGAGATATGTGGTCTCTAGGGATGTGGTAATTGATGAGCTGACGTCATACCAAGGTAGCTCTTCTGTTGAGTTACAAGGAAGCAGGGTAGATGGTGGACCAGTGGAAGCTTCACGGGAAGTTCTGGTGGAGTTACCTATTTCTCCAGGTGCTCCTGGTATTTCTAGCTCTGGGTCAGGTACTTCAGGTTCTGGAAGCAGGGGGAGCGATGCTCCATGTCTACCTAAAAGGAGAGCTAGTCCAGAAGTTGCAGTGGAAGAAGTGGTTTAGAGTCAAGCTCTGAGGAGGTCCAAGAGGACCATTATTCCACCTGATCGGTATACGGCAGGAACTTGGTGAGCTTTGTCTCATGTTTCTTCGCAGGTCCCCTGGATGAGAGAGAGCCATCCTGTTATGAAAATGTTGTTGGAGTCAAGGGGTGCGAAGGAGCCATGGATGAAGAGATGGCTGCCCTCAGGAAGAATGAGACTTGGGACTTGGTGCCTAAGGTTGAGGGAGTTACTCCGGTGACTTGCAAGTGGGTTTTCAAACTGAAGAAGAAGGCTGATGGTAGTATTGAGCGGTACAAGGCTCGCCTTGTAGCTCGAGGTTTCTATCAGAATTATGGGGAGGATTATGAAGAAATGTTTAGCCCCGTTGCCAAGATGACTTCGGTCCGGGTGGTGATCGCATTGGCAGCTTGCCAAGGGTGGAAGATTTGGCAACTCAACGTGAAGAACGCTTTCTTATATGGAGAGATTGACAAGGATATCTTCATAGATCAGCCACCTGGTTATGTATCCGAAGAGCACCCAAGATATGTTTGTAAGCTCAAGAAGGCTCTTTACGACTTGAAGCAAGCGCCTCGGGCGTGGTACAGGAAGATCGCAGAATACCTCCAGTTCTGCGAATATTTTGCTTCTGATTTAGATTCAAGCCTATTCGTAAATAAGACGGGGGAGCTTCAGGTCTTGGTGCTGCTGTACGTGCACGATATAATCGTCACGAGGAATTCTGAAGTGGAGGTGGCTAGGCTTCGTGCTGAGCTAGCTATCAGATTCGAGATGAAGGATTTGGGTGAGCTCCACCATTTCCTTGGGCTCGAAGTGGAGAGGAAAGAGAGTGGTATGCTTGTTTCCCAAAAGGGCTATGCAGATCGAATCGTGAAGAGATTCGGCATGGAAGGGGGGAAGAGCAGCTCTACTCCACTGGAGGTTGGGTGTCCATCTTCGACGAGATGAAGGGAAGGTTTTTACCGATCCTTTGGTGTTCCGGGCTTTGGTCGAAAGCTTGATATACTTGACGATCACGAGGCCAGATATTGCTTATGCAGTTGACAGTGTGAGTCGGTTTATGGCAGAGCCTCGGAAGCCTCATCTTATGGCGGCTTGGAGTATATTGAAGTATGTCAAATCCACCTCGGATTTGGGTCTCTTCTATGAGAGAGATTCAGGCTTTTGCTTGCACGGGTACATGGATGCTGATTACGGAGGAAATTTGGATGATCGGATATCGACGTCTGGATATGTCTTTATGACAGGCTCTACAGCTATATCATGGTGCAGCAAGAAGCAGGATTCTGTGTCTGTCTCTACCACGGATGCAGAGTACAAAGCTTCGGCTTTGGCGGCTCAGGAAGCCATCTGGCTTAGGAGGATTGTGGAGGACATTCATAGGGAGGTGCGAGGTCCTACTCTACTACGTGGTGACAATGAGAGTGCTCTCAAACTGGTGAACAATCCAGTTTGTTACGCACGTATGAAGCACATAGAGATTCATCACCATTTCATTCGTGAGAAGGTGTTGGAGGGATCTCTGACTGTGGAGCATGTGCAGAGCAAGGAGAACGTTGCTGACATATTTACTAAGCCGCTGTCGAAGGGACCATTTGGTCAGTTACGGAGTTTGCTTGGGCTGACTTCCACTTCCCACTTCAAGGGGGAGTGTTAAATTTTTGAAGTAGAAGTGGAAGGGTGCTGGGCAGTCTGGAGGTTGGAAACCGCAGAGACCGCACGGTCTGCGCTGGTGCTCTGGCCGATTCTGTCTCAGTTGTTCTGAGCGATCTGATTTGGGAGACCGCCTCTTTTGTCCGGTAGGCTTGTGCGGGTTGATCTGGCAACTTTTTCAAGTCGGCCAGATGTTCAAGTAGGTCTGCCTTCTTGCAGTGACCGAGCGATCTGACGACTGTTCTAGTCGGTCTGGTTTACTGAAGAAGATCTTTGCCTTTGCAATAAAGACCGGGCGGTCTGCTATAAAGAGACCGAAGTAACCGGCCGGTTTGTACATAATAGTATGGTTAATAAGGGAGCTGTTTAGCTTTGCTGAGCTCGGGCGATCTGTTTTGTGAGACCGCTCGCAATCTGATGGGCGATTATTGTATCCCGGTTTGTGCGGTGATGACATCCATCTACTCGCCTATAAATAGGTGTGCAGGGTCCGTCATTCATAACGAGAACTGTAAGAACCAAAGTTGGTTTGATTGTGCTGGTCTTAATTTGAGGTCGCGCGGTCTGAGATTTTGTCTGACCGTTTTGTGTGTTCGCAGGTTAGCGGCTAGCAGCTCGCGGTCAGCTTGTCCTCTTTCTTCTAGCTTTGAATAAACCAGTCTGGGCGAACTGTGTTTAGGTGTTATTGGTCTGTGCAGCGGACTCAGTTGATCAGGCGGTCTTAACGGACCAGGCGATCTTGAGTTGCAGTCTGCAGCAGGTAGCAGTTCTTTGTTCAGTGTTCGCGGGTTCTTCTGTGATCTGGAGACCGTGCAGTCTGGGCGATCAAGAAGTGCGAACTGGTTGTTTTTAGCAATGGAATAAAGCAGTAGGTCGGGCGGTCTGTGGTTGCGATCTGACAGGTGCGGGTTGTGCTCTGTTCGCGAGGTTTCAGGGGATACCCGTCTGGCTTGTCTGTTCGTGGTCTGGCGGTCTGAAGTGGTCAAGTCGCCAACAACTTGTTTACTTTTGTGTTTTGTGCTTCTCTTCTCCGTGATTCTTATGAATCATGTCTCGCCATGTATACCTCGAATTGTGAAGAGATAATTAATACCATAGCACTATTCATTCTTCACATTGTCATTGTTGTGCTACACTTGTGAAAAGTTTGAGAAGTGTTTTCCGCATTCTACTTCACCTTCGGACCTCAAGTTTTTTAACAGGTGTGAGCTTGGGTTAAGCCCAAACTCAAAAGTCTCAATTTGACCTATTTGGGTCAAGTGAGCCCAAGCTCAAACTTATTGGACTTAGCCCAACCCAAGAGCCCATTAGCAAGCCCATATGAAATCTGAGCCTTGGACCCTCTGAAATTTGAAATTAAGTTGGTTAATTCCAAGGATTTTTGAATTCAAAGCTTGGGAAAAAGACAAGAAACAAGGAGGAGGGAAATGGTGGATGGGTGCCAAATGGCAACCCACTTTTCTTCCCCAAGCTCTTATCTGAGCTAGGGAGTGAATTTCCATCAGTTTTGGGCAGTGGGGGGGGGGGGGGGGGGGGGAAGCCTTGATTGGATAAAATGGGCACCAAGGGAGTTATCTGAGACCCCATTAATGGCATGAATCCATATACACCACCTCCCCCTCATTTCTCCTCTCCATCACCCGCAGGACCTCCAGAGAAGTCGAACCCCCAACCTTGGAGAGGAAACCAATAGCTGCAAGCCCAGAACAATAATGGCCCCGAAGAGCTCGAGACCGTCAATGGCGACCCATTCAACCGCCAACAAGGCAGCTCGAAATGAGGCAAGATCCTCTCCCTCTCCATCTGTGCTAGTTCTCTAGCTGATTAGGATGAGGATCCCATCTCAATTGCGCTGAGATCAAGATTTCAATTCGACTGATTTTCAGTCAAAATGCCCATGCTCCAAATTCCTGTTCCGGCCGCTGCCGGCTGGCCTGAAGCCCAATCTCGGTAGCCCCCACCTCGATGAAGGTGGTGGCAGTGGCGACTGGTCCTGGTGGTGTGAGGGTGGCCAAGAAATCGAGGCCAAAGTTGGCCCAGGAGCAGGCAACCTGGGCCGTTGGTTGCTTGGGATGATGAGCCCAAACCGTTGGATCTGATTAAATCCATTTCTTTTTTTTTTAATTTATTAAATAATTCTATAAGGAATATTTCTGCCTGGCTATTAAAATAATTATAGAAAATATTTAAGGGCTGAACCAGAAAAAGTGTTCAACACCAAAAGTGTAGCTTATAATCTCAGCTAGCCGTTAAAATTTAGTTTGCCCAAATTGGAGCACTATAGCTCATGGAATTAATTTTCTAGTTAGACATATATAAACCTAAAACCGCATGCACCTTGTAAAAATCCCTGACAATTCTGGGTTGTTGAACAGGAAAAATGGTCAACATTAAAAATGAAGCCTTAGGTATGATCTATTTTTAGAAATTGATTTCATGCAATTTAGAGTACTGTAGCTCTCTGAAATAAATTTTTAATGAGGTGTGTACATTATGTAACCTAGATCTTTGAAGATTTATTTAGGGAGTTCTATAACTCCAATCAAGCTGAAATATGGACCATGAATGTGTGTACCCAAGACATACTGTGTGCCCAAAAATCAGAATTTTTGGGGCACATTTTTCTAAAGTTTTAGTAGTAATTTAATAAACCACTTATGGTGTACATTTTGGGTTAATTTGACTCAAATACTACGAAATCTTATCTGGAAGATTGGTTGTGTGTATAATAGTATCTGGTAAAAATCTTGGGTCATTTGGACCCTTGCATGTGAATAAATCTAAATTCAAATGAATCTTAGCAGAACAAATCTTAAAGATATGCCATGAAGTGTATTTTTTGAAATTTTCCCCAAATCCTTGGGAGAATGAACCTGAAATTTCTAACATAGTTTTAATATACCTATGAGCACCCTCTCCCCAAAAATGAGTAATTTTGGGAAACATTTCCCCATGGTGTTTGTAGATAATTAATATAGCATGTATGTGTGTCACACATGTTTAGATCACACCAAATGAACCCAAACTTTGATTGGTGATGAGGTAGGCCCCTATGAACCTCTGGTAGAATTTGAGACCAGATGGGTTCATGCATTGGTGGGAATCCAACTATTTATGTTAAGTGGGAGGCCTTGGTGTGCTAATAAAACTATTTTATAGATCAAGAATTTTAGGATCAAACCTACTCATTTTGACCAAAAGTTGGGATGGCATGATAAAAAGACCATAAGTATGCCCTAGTTAAAGGTTGAACCTAATTGGACTCTTGTATTTGAAGGAAATTCACATACCAAAATCTAAGTGTTAAAAGATGTGCAAAAAGGTACTTATGCAATAATGTTTTGAGAATTGAAGGGTATTCCCTTGGTCAATTCTCATGAAACTTAAAATATACACTTAGTGTTATGAGATAATACACCTTAGAGATAATCATGAGCCTTTTGGTTGATTTCCCTAGGAAATTAGGTTTTATGAGATTTTGTCACATAGTAGGACTTAAATGAGTATTATTAGGGTCAAAGCTTTTTGAAATGTCATGGGACTCTAGTATTCACTTATAGGAGTGAGATTACACCTTGTGGAATTTTGTTAGATTTAATTACTTAGAAGTCATCATACTTCCTTCACAAAGTAAAACTTTGGTTTATAACTTGAAAATTTGATATCTTGAATTATTGATGCTAGAATGTTATACAAATTTGTATATATATAGACTTGTGAAATCAATATAAACCTCTGGGAATTTTGTTGGATTTAATTACTTAGAAGCCATCATACTTCCTTCACAAAGTAGAACTTTGGGCTATAACTTAAAAAATTGTTATCTTGAATTGTTGAAGTTGGAATGTTATAGAAATTTGTATATAGACTTGTGATATCAATATGAACATCTGGGAATTTTGTTAGGTTTAATTACATAGAAGTCATTATACTTCCTTCACAAAGTAAAACTTTGGGTTATAACTTAAAAAAATTGATATCTTGAATTATTGATGCTAGAATGTTATAGAAATTTGTATGTAGACTTGTGATAATAATATGAACATCTGGGAATTTTGTTAGATTTAATTACTTAGAAGTCATCATACTTCCTTCACAAAGTAAAACATTGGGTTATAACTTGAAAAATTTATATCTTGAATTGTTGATGCTTGAATGTTATAGAAATTTGTATATAGACTTGTGATATCAATATGAACATCTGGGAATTTTGTTAGATTTAATTACATAAAAGTCATCATACTTCCTTCACAAAGTAGAACTTTGGGTTATAACTTGAAAAATTGATATCTTGAATTATTGATGTTGGAGTGTTATAGAAAATTATACATATACTTGTGATATCAATATGAACATCTGAGAATTTTGTTAGATTTAATTACATTAGAAGTCATCATACTTCCTTCACAATGTAGAACCTCAGGTTATAATTTGAGAAATAGGTATCTTGAGTTAATGAAGCTGAAATGTTATAGAAATTTGTATATAGACTTGTGATATCAATATGAACATCTGGACATTTTCTTGGAACTATTTGCATGTGACAAAAGGTACCTCATGTTCAAATCTAGTCTCACCGGGTTTATAAGAATTAATTAAATAGGCACAAATACGTTTATTTGGTGAAATAAAATTAGAAATTTGAATGTGGGTAACCCTGCAACTTCAGGAACTAGAATGGACTCATTCTTAAGTAGGATTCATATTGTCACCCTTTTTGGACATGTGGATTTGATTAAGGGTCACCAGTCTACGAATAGTAAAAAACTAAAATGTTAGATTTAGACCCCTCCCTTCTGGTCATCACCCCTAGAGGTGCTAATGATTTGGTATTTGCATGTGCATAGTTGATCGATGAGTTAACCATTAGTGGAGGTTGGGGTGCGATTAGTAAAATTATCAAATCGAGATTTTGATACTTCAAACTAAGTATTAAGGGGGGGAGGTCTACAATAACTAGAACCCCAGTCAATATTAGGTCATGGAACTTATGTTTAAGAGAGGTCAGAGAGTCGGACCACTACTATGGCAAGGCAAGGACCAGAGTTCATTTGAGCTTCGTCGCTTCCCTGTCCATGAAGTTGAAATCATCCTTATAAGACAACATAATATGAGAGATATTACGAAAAGGGAAAGGGTAGTTACCAATAAGATTAAATGCCTTGAGAAAGGGAAGTGTGAGATGTCACCCCATCACACTTCCTAGTACCATTGCGAGCCCTTTACCGGGTAGGCCTCAGGAAGTCCAAGGTTCACCCTAAACCGCTAAATATATATAAATGGTAGAAAGGAATAGATAAGTAAGAGAACTATAATAGATGGTTTTCATCCCAAATATGGGACGGAATAGTACAAGGGCCGGTTTGCTCTGCGAGCGGCAGGCTCGGTATTTTCAAGAAGGACTAGACAGTCCGATGAGCGGAGGCTCAATGAGATATAAATCAAGAGGCATCTACTTATTGCATAGTACACGAATACCCTATGCGTTCTTAGGGGCGTATGTAAGGTCTAGGCTGGGAGGTGTGAGTAGAATCCTAAAAGTGGACCTGCCTGATCCACTGCCCCTGTTTGCCTCAATGGGGTACCTGAGTTAACATACTCGAATAGAGGGAACTTCCAAGGTCTGTACGTACAGAGACGAGTGGGTGAGTTGCATCATTGCATTGCACAACATAGAATAACATCATTGCATAAACAATACCTCATTGTACAAATTAGTATGGGCTCTTTTATACGATGAGTTTACCTTAGTGCCAGATCCCTTAACTTATATGTTTGTATGGGCATCCATATAAGTTAAGGTTACTTTTGTAGCTGCTCTCCTTATATAGAATTATGCATTCAGATACTTCTTGCTATGATTATTATGGTTTGGTGTTTCATTATTCTGCTGTTTAGAACCTTCTGAATTATTGTATTGTTACATATGGCTTACTTATGGAAATTGCTAGAGATAGACTATACTTTATTCATAACTATGCAAAATAGGCTTGTCACCTGCTCGATATATTACCCCTTGTTGTCCTCCACTTCCTCCTCCCGTATGGTGCCTAGGAGTCGTGGGTGGAGGGGATGAGGAGCCTGCTGAGACTTATAGACTGACGGTCAGTTGTGGCATAAAAAATAGGAGCGCCTGGATGAGCAGACCCGCAACTGGAGGGAGGAACATGACATGATAGAATGGCCCAGACTTGGACTCTCAGCAGCTGCAGGGAGAGCATCGTTGAGCGACCATCTTCGAATGTTGTCCTTCGTATCTACCCTGGTCAGAGTAGAGATTTAATCATTCGTTAAGGCACCGTCGAATGTCAGTTCTTACAATGCTTTGTGTTTGCCAAGAGAGAGGCCAAGAAAATATGATGTATCAGGCTTAAGCCCTTTTTATTTGTAGCACACCTATTCAGTTCTTTATTTAATTCTTATCTCATTTGGACAAGCATTTAAATATTTCGTGATTGTTGTGGACATGTAATCTCTTTATTATTCTATGATGTATGGTTTGCCTAGATAAATGATTAGCCGACATGATCTGCGTCTTGTGGTGAAGTCATCCCCGAGTAGAGGTATCACCGCGAGGCGGCGGTTCTGGGTGGTAAAACCTAGAGATAGAAGCAAGAAAAAAGTGGGTCTTACAAGAGCCTGGTCAGCGGGTCTGCTCATGGCCAATTCTTGTTCACATACTTTCTTTCTCAACCTACCACAGAGTGAGCCTACGACCTTGCCAGCTAGACGAGAGTCTGGTCAGTGGGTCTGCTCGGGGCTATTCTTATTCACATACTTTATTTCTCAACCTGCCATTGAGTGAGCCTACGACCCTGCCAGCTAGATGGGAGCCTGGTTAGCGGGTCTACTCGGGGCTATTCTTGTTCACATACTTTCTTTCTCAACCTGCCACCGAGTGAGCCTACAACCCTGCCAGCTAGGTGAGAGCTTGGTCAGCGGGTCTGCTCTGGGCTAACCACATTCCCAACATTATCATCTTACAAGTTGACACACCATTCATAAAGAAAAACAAAGTTTGAGAGTAAACATTTTTATTACATGAATTCAAGGGTAGAATCATTTCAAATCATCACCACTCCATGTGTGACTGATGAACTCACCTTCTACATTTTGAAGGCAATATCCCCCCAATTTTAGGGCTTCTTCAACGACATAGGGGCCCTCCCAATTGGGATTGAGCTTCCCACCGCAGCTGACCTTCTGGCCGCATCAAACTTTTTTAAGACAAGGTCCCCCTTTTTGAATTGCTTGACCCTGATATGTTTGTCAAAGTACTTTGCCATCCAACGCTTGACTTCATCCTGCCGAACAACATCAAGATCTCGGAGTTCCTTAATCTGATCTAAAGAGAGTCGTAGTTCCTCTTCATTCTCCACTCTCCATTCTTCGCTGCCTCCTTCTGTGCCCATCACCAGTGGCGTCTTGACCTCGAATTCTACGGGGAGGACTGCCTCACAACAGTGAGAGAGTTTGAAGGGGGTCTCTCTAGTGGGGGTGTGGGGTGTTGTCCTCAGGGCCCATAGAACCGAGGGGAGCTACTTCACCCAATTCCCCTTCAAATTTTCCACTTTCTTTTTCAGCATGTTCACTATGATCATGTTTGCCACCTCCACCTGTCCATTGCTCCTGAGATGATGAACAGGCGCGAACCTGAGGTCTATTCCCAGTTGAGTACAGAAGCTAATGAACTCTTCATTAGCAAACTATGGCCCATTATCTGTGATTATGGCATGCGGGATCCCATGTCGACCGATGATCTCTCCACATACAAAGTTGCGGATTACCTGGGAGGTCATCTTGGCCAGCGCCCTGACCTACAACCACTTAGAGAAGTATTCGATCATGACCAGGAGGAACCTCCCTGCCCTCTTTCCTGGGGGAAAGGTCCTACCATGTCCATCCCCCAAATCACAAAGGGCCAGGGTGCTGTGATGCTTCTTAGCCTCTGAGCTGGCAAAAGTTGAAGCGAGGAGAACATACAACACTTCTGACATTTTTTGGCGAACTCCATCGCATCTTTGCTCAGGGTCGGCCAGAAGTACCCTTGCCTCATTATCCTGGACTCCAATGTCCTACTTCCCGAGTGACTGCCACACTCACTAAAGTGAACCTCCTCTAGGACCCTCGGGACTTCCTCCTCGGATACACATAGTGCCAAGAGTCCTGAAAGGGTCTTTCAGTAAAAGTCCCCCTCGTGCAGCAAGTAGTAGGCTGACTTGTGCCTAAAGAGCCTTTGATCTGGGACCTCCTCTGGAAATACTTGTTTCTAGGATGGTCATAAAAGAATCCTTCTACGAGGGTCTCCACTCTATATCCATTAGCTCCCCTTCCTCGATCGACGGGCGGAATAGATCTGTCAAGGTCCCTCCGGCCCGAGGACCAGACATGGCCAACCGATCTGCTGGGGTACTTTCTTCCCTCAGCACGTGCCTAATAGAGAAGGTTCTGAATGTCCCGATGAGGCCCCTCACCTTGGTTAAGTATCTCATGAGTGTGGGATATCTTTCCAGTGATCACTGCTTCGTACTCCGCCTGGTTATTAGTCACGGGGAAATGTATCACCACAGCTTGCTCTATCTTTAACCCATGGGGCTTTACAATACCACCCCTCATCCCAGAGAGTTTCTTCCTGAGGCCCCGTACACTAGTAGCTTCCAGGGGACATGCTGAGGGGCTTACTCCTCTTCCATTTCAACCACATAATTTGTCAAAAAGTCTGTCACGACCTGGGCCTTTATCGATAGCCAAGGTACAAAAGCGATGTCAAACTCGCTCAGCTCCACTGACCACTTCGTGAGCCTCCCCGAATGCTCTACCCCCTCAAAGATTTTGCGGAGGGGGTGGTCGGTCACTACTTGAATCGAATGAGCTTTGAAGTATGGCTTAAGATTCCTGGCCGAGACAACCAAGGAGAACGCCAGCTATTCCAAAATCAGATACTGAAGTTCTGCCTTCTTTAGGACCCTGCTCGCGTAGTAGATGGGTAGCTGCTTCTTGCCCTCCTCTCGGACCAAGATGGATATCACGACCTCTGCCCCAACTCCGAGGTACAAAGCTAGGCCTTCCCCCTTCTTGTGTCCTTGGAGAAGCGGAGCCTTGGTGAGCTGACTTTTCAAGGCTTGAAAAGCCTCCGCACACTCTTTTTACCATTCAAACTTTCGGTTGCCTTGCAACACTTTGAAGAAGGGCGAGCATTTCTCCCCTGCCCGGGAGAGAAACCTACTTAACCCTGCGAGCTTTCCCATTAAGCGTTGGACTTCCTTGGCATTTCGCGGCGATTCCAACTCCATTATAGCCTTTACCTTATCTGGGTTGGGCTCCACCTACTGGGGTAAGGAGGTGACCCAGAAACTTCCCCTTACTGGCCCCGAAGACACACTTCAAGGGGTTCATCCTCATCTTGAACTTGCACAGAGTGGTGAAAGTTTCCTCGAGGTCCAGGAGGTGAGAGCTCACGTCCTTGCTTTTCACCATGAGGTCGTCCACATACACATCCAAGTATCTTCCCATCTGCTCCCTAAAGACTCGGTCCAACATCCTTTGGTATGTTACTCCTGCATTCTTTAGACCAAAATGCATCATCTTATAGCAGTAGCACCCCTCCCTCGTGATGAAGGAGACATCTTTGACGTCCAGTGGGTGCATCCTGATCATGAAAACTAGTAGTTAAACTTCCTTGTGTCAAGATCTTTTATAGAAAAGTCAAATCATAAGAATGACTACTTGTATTGAGATATCCATGCTCTATATATCTCAGCTTATATTGACAAGATGTCAACGTTTAAGAAGGCTTGCATCGACTTCGATAAAGAATAATTTCGAAATAAGATTGAGCAAATTAAGGTTGTAATTCAGATCAAATTGCGACTGTTGATGATCCAAGTAAGGAAGGTCTTCATTCTGATTGAATCACATCTGGAAAGAGATTTGTTTAGCAGTATAAATATATTCTTATTCTGATTGAAGACAAGAACAAGACATATATAAAATATAGAAGCAGTCACTGTAGTCTTTTTTCTTTCTCTCTCTCTCCCGTCTCTCTTCTTCTTCATCAAGAAGTTCTGAGAGAATAATAGAATCTGATAAGATCATCTTCTCTATATCTGAAGGATTTTTTTCTCTGAAGGATTCAAAGTTCTTCATTAGATATTCCTCCTTAACAGATTCAAATCTCTCTATTGAATCTGATCTCTCAAGATGAATCTACTACAAGTTCTATCTGCTACAACAAGTATCCACATAATGCTTACAAAGAACTAAGTCCTTAGATATTTGTTGAAGAGTACAACATTGTGGAAATCCAAGAACAACAATTCCAACAAAAAGAGTTGTTAGAATCCATCTACAAAAGATTCAGATATAGTCTTTAGAATTCCTCTCACAAGAATTTAGTGATTATTGGGCCTCCTTATCAAAAGGTTCTTGGTCCTTATAATCCCCCTATCAAAGGATTCTATAAAGACTTTATCAAAAGTTTCATTGGTTCTTAGAATCTCCTTAACAAAAAATTCAGTTGTATTGGTTCTTTCTTATTGTCATACTCACTAGTTTGAAATCTGTGATATGTAATGTGAGTAATTGTGTAATATTATAATAATTCTATTCACCCCTCTAGAATAATTCTTGATTATGGTTTATCCACCTTTCACATTTGGTTTCAGATGACGAGGTTGATGGAGATGAGAGTGGTGTTGGTGATACCAACAACCTTTATTACCATCTTCATCAATGATAGTTATTCATGTACACCAATACTTTTGATTATGACCATAATGTAATGGCCCCCACAAATGTTCTTTAAATGCACATACTAATCCTGGTGTACACCAATACTTTTGATTATTTTGGTTTATCATTTTTATTTCTTGATCCATGGCAGCAATCCAATTTGGTTGAGTGCAAGCCTTTGTAAAACTATGAGGTTCTTCTATGGATAATAATGCTACTTGCTCATCTGGATAGAATTCTGAAATTCTTCTATACTTTTTTGGAGATGAGGAATCTGTTGAAACATGTTTTCCACATCTCTTGGTTTGTGAATAACAAATCCCATTGTATTTGATCATACTTGGCATGTGTTTATAGTGTACAGGAATTTTAGCTTTCAAGACCCTATGAGTACGATAAAGAAATACAACGATACTCTGTCATGACGATGCTCTGTTGCTAATGCGGCGCGTTAACACTGTCGCTGGCGGTAGCATTGACATATGTGGAAATATCATCGAGACGACAATATTATCGAGAAAGGAATACCGGTAGGACTCAGATATAACAAGTTCTACCGCGGCGCGTTAATGTTAATGATGGTGATAGCATCCAAATTTTTGGAATTATCGTTGAGATGACAATATCGTCGAGAATGGAATGTCGGTGTGACTCAAAGATAACATGTTCTACCGTGGCGCGTTAAGGCTAATGCCCATCGGTAGATTATGGAAGGCTAGTCATCATGCTGCTGATTGAGGAGCTAAAAAGAAAGGACACAAATAGTACTAACACAGCGCGTTAGTAGTACCGCAGCGCGGTAGGAGGGGCTACCAAAATTGGATCACAAAGGTTTCCAAAATTGACTCAATCTGTATGCTAGCCTATTTCCTAAAGAGGCTACCGCTCAGCGGTAGCACTACCATTGGCGCTAGGTCCCGAGTCTATTTAAAGAGCGGTCCTCCTCCTATTGATGATTGATGACTAAAAAAGCCACAACTCCTTAACTGAGGGTGTGGCTACACTCTGATTGTTTTAAACTAACAAATTGGTTACTTTAATGTCGCAGGATAAATGAAAATGGGAGATGAGGTTTACTAGTTAATTATAATGTCTTTTCATTATGTATTATATGGTATTTATACCTATATAGGAATGTTTTGGATACAATTATTAATGCATGCAGTTGCCAGTGTTATAAGAAAGTGGTTACATCAAATTTTATCAATGCTAAATAATACTAATCGTCATTTTTTAATTAAGTGCATATTTTCTCGGTCTTATGCACCCCCTCTAAATTTGCACCTTATCTTACTCCTAGCTTCTTCCGCAGGTCGATAAAGCAATCCTTGGTTAGCAGTTTTGTCATTCTACCAAAGAGTTGATCCTTTGTTGGAGAGAAATGCAGATCTATCTCCTTCCTCTCTAGAACTTCCTAAATGATATGGTAGTGTATATCAATGTGTTTACTCCTCGTGTAGTACATCTCATTTTTTGAATGAGAAATAGCGAAGGTGTTATCACATAGGAATTTCACTCCTTTGCTTTCTTCTTCTTTCTCGCACATCTCCTTCTTGATTCTTCGTAGCCAGATGAACTCACATGCGGCTGCGTTGAGTTCCATATACTCTGCTTCAGTGATGGAAAGTGCCACTATTTGTTGCTTCCTTGAGCTCCAGGATATGGGGTTGGTTCCTACAAAAAAGATAAAGCCCATCATGCTCTTACGATCATCAATATTCCCTCCCTAGTCAGAGTCGATGTAGCCATAGAGTGTGTTGTCTTTCTCATGGTTATAAAGGATGCTAAAGCTTTTCATTCCTTGTAGGTAACAAAGGATGCATTTAGGGGCAGTAAAATGTGCTTTGTAAGGTTTACTCATGAATATGTACATGATGTTGACAGACTTTTCAATGTCAGACCTTGAATCTGTAAGATAGATTAAGCTGCCAACTAAACTCATATTTGTTTAGTTTTCTACTTCTTCTTCTATCTTGCAGCTTAATTTTTCTGTGGTAAACATAGGGGTGACAACTGGGTTGCAGTACTCCATGTGGTATTTCTTCAGTAGTGCTCTGAGATAAAATTCATGGGATATGAAAATGTTTTCTCCAAGTTGTTTGATCTGGAGTCCTAGGAAAAATTCAAGGTGACTGAGATCAGTAATTTCATAGTTTTTCTTCAGTTTTTCTCTGAAGTTTCTAATTAATGATGTGTTGGTGCCTATTACAATTAAGTCATCTCACTATAATTTTATATTCCTTCTCCTTCTTAATGTAGAGTGTGGGTTCATTGAGGCTCTGGAAAAACCTTCTTTTAGGAAATATTTTTTTATGTTGTTATGCCATGCCCATGAATCTTGCTTTAGCTCATAGAGTGCACTATGTAGTTTGTATACTTTAGCTTCTTATCGTTTGATTCAAAACCTTATGGCTAACTAATGTAAACTTCTTCCGCTAACTCTCCATTCATAAACGTCGAATTTACATCAAGTTGAAACACTGGTATCAATTTTGGGCGATGATGGTGATAATGAGTCTAATTGCAGTCAATGATAAGCATGGATTTATATTTCAATATGGTGCCTTATTTGTTTTGTTTTAGTTTGATGAACCATTTCAGACCTATAATTTCTCAATTCACTGGTCTTGGAACCAAAGACTAGTTATGATTCTTTTGTATAACTTCTATTTCTTCTCTCATTGCTTCTCTCCATTTCTCCTTTTTCACAGCTTCTTCAAATTTTTTGGGTGAAGATGTTGCTAATAGAGCAAATTCAACTCTTTGATAGATATCTTGTAGGGAATGAATCTTCTTGGGCATACATTACCCTTTGCTCGATCATGAAAATTCATAGGAAGCATTTATGTAGGGGGAGTAATCATATAGGAGGTGCATACATTACCCTTTGCTCGATTATGACTATGCTTCCAATAAATGGTTTCTAATTAATCTCATAACTTATGTAGGTGAAATACATATATGAAGAGTATGCATTATTGCATTTGAAAATATCGTGCTAAATACCTGTTATTCATACATATATTTTACCGTACTTATCTATAAACACAATTATAATCTTAAATTCACTAATTTCTCATACATGTATTTGTTATTATCAAAAGAGGGAGTTTGCTGGAACATGCATTACACATCTCTTGGTTTATAGTGTGCAGGTCATACATGTACAAGCATGCAATGAATGAGGATAAAAGACGGATGACGAATCTCATCTCTGTGAGCTACCGTGTGGTGGTAGTACCTACCGCTGGCGGTAGGTCTGTAGACCATGGGACAACTGGCAATATGATTTGAACGCAAGACTGGCGAGGCCAAGGAGGCAAAAAAGGAAAGAACTTAGTGTGACGCGGCAGATTAGCATGGAGCGGTAAGTGTTGCCTAAAATAAAGAATGTCAAAAATGAAGATGCCTTATATACCGTGATCTGTGTGCCTCTAGTTGCCTTATAGGGTGTCGTGAGTCAGTAGCACTACTGCCAGCGGTAGCTCTCTGAACCCATTTAAAGATTGTATCTTTCTAGGGCAACGTATGCTGAACCACCGATGCCACAACTCTGAACCTTTAGTGAGAGGCTCGTCTCCAGATATCAAGATGACTCCCTTGGGAGAACACGAAGAACAAAAGGAGAACTCAAAGGGGGAAGCACTACAATGACTATAATACAAGAAGGTGTTGGATCTTCTGGCACCCTTAGAGGGGGGGTGAATAAGGGGTTTACAAATTTTAAGTAAAATAGAGAGATTTATAGAAAATCAAAACTATTTGCTCCTGTTGCTAACGCTGGAGTTAAGAGTTAACGCCAGGCATTAGCTCTCCAGAAAGTTGGGATTCGCAGAGTTATTTCAAAGTGATTTTACTTATGAAACCTTAAATGAAATACAATTCGAGAGAATTGGAGATAATGAAAAGGAATATTATATTTCAAATAAAATTATAATGATAAAATTTCAATAACGCTTGAAATTAAAGGCGACAATTGTTAAAATCACTTTTTGTTCCTTCACCGGTCCTTCTACCAAGGGCCAGTTGGATATAACCTATCTTTCCCCAAATAAAGCCTCTATCCACCCCCTAAATCTACCATTGACCTAGTCACCATGCACAAGACTGCGAATTACCCCCTAAATCGAACTCGGATTAGTCACCACACGCAAGATGGCAAATTCACTACTATTACAAGAAAATAATGAAAAGATAAAAGAAAATTCGGAATAAAAGGCTCCTTAAATTGAAGTGCGCTGAAGGAGATGTTGACGATACGCAAAGACCATCGTCGGAGTTGAAGCGAGCATCCTTCTTCAAATTTGACCGTTGGAAATCTCCTTCTCACTCTTGTTCCTCAATGGTGGTATTGGAAGTGCTCTCTGAATTCGGGGATGATATGCTCTCTCAGAAGATTGGAATGAATGCTTGAAAGTTGTATCCTTATGCAACGAAATCAGCTCTTTAAATAAGCATGAGAGCTAACGCTTGTCGTTAAGAGTTAATACCAGCATTAGAGATCGTGTACAGTCGTGGCTGAGAGTGTGCAACCGTCGAGATCGTGGCAGATCATGTCAAATCATGGACTCAATGACTGCGTTAGCAACGCTAGCGTTGTCTCTGGATTCTCGACATTATTTGTCATCTACGTCATTCCCATCTCGACGACATCCCCACTCAATGATAAGTTAACGCGGGGCGTTAACTTCTAACGCGGGGCGTTAGCTCTCTTTTCAGAGAGGCGTCACCAATCAGTATCATGTTTATGGGGTTATTTAACTATAGTACATGCACACTATAAACACAAGCAAGATCAAATGCATAGTGTGATTTGTTATTCTCAAACTAAGAGATGTGGAACACAAGATCCAACAATCTCCCCCTTTTGATAATAACAAATCCACAAATAAGAAATAAACTTTAATTTGAGTAGTGTTTATATTATATGATAAGTGTGATAAACATGCATACATGCATACTCCCCCTATATGGATACTCCCCCTACATGAATGCATTTTCTATTTTACACTCCCTAAATAATAGATATCTTCAATTAATATCTTCAATTTATTTCTTCAATTTATTCTCCCCCTTTTGTTATAATCAAAAGGAGGTAGGTTAGAGTAGTCGCAATATGAAAAGATATGCACTATGTAGATATAATAGCAACTTTTTGAAAAAATAGTGAGCACAGCGAAAGCAATATTGAACATCTTTAAGAATTTGTAAGTACAAAATATAATAAGCATTTAAAGCAATTTAAGTAGATGTTTTTAATTTAGATACACAAGTTGCAAGTATATTTGATATTGGTAAAAGAAAATTAGTAAGCAAGATTACAAATATTAAGAAAAGATATGCTTTACAATGTAAATAAATTTGCATTTCAAGTATACAATAACATTGTAAAGATCAAGCTTCATTATCAAGTGCATATAATCAATATTATAGAGAATAGTGTAGATATGCTTTAAGTCCAATTCTCATGAGTGCAAGTGTTATAAATGATAATGATGTGTTCAATTAATGTGTTTTGATAAAATATACAAGTGTATAAATCAAATTACATGAAATTTTGTATTTTAAGAACATATCTTGAAATAAACATAAACAACTTTACTTCCACAAATTTCAATGCACATAAAGATTGTTATTTTGTAAAGAGAAGTGGCCAAAAAATTGTTTGCACAAGACACTTTATAATTTTTGGTGGAGTTTTCCTTTTTCTTTTTCTTTTTTTTAAATTTTTTACAAAGGACTCCAAATTTACTTGTTGCAAACATATAAATTTTTATTTGAAATACCACTTTTCTCTAATCGCAAGTGCATGAAAAAACAAAGAATTGCAAGAATGAATTCAATGTTGTGTAGGTAAACTATTTATGAAATTCAAAAATTACATGTTCTTATACTACACAATCATGCAAAAATAAGATTTAAAAACACATGTAGATTAACAAAAAGGTGCAAGTGAGAAGATCATTATCAAAGATAAATCTTTACTCATACTTAGAGGCATGTAAAAACATTTCTACACATGGAAACTATAACCAAATTTATTGCATATTTTAAGATAATATTCAAGCCATGACAAAAACAAGACAATGTTGTTTAAGAAATTTGAAAGATAAAATCAAACATTGTAAATAATCTTTAACTAATAAATATAATCACCCTTGATTTAAGCTTTTAAGCATAAGATATATAACTTTTTTTTAAAATAAATAAAGATTAGAAGACTTTCAAAAACAGAGAAATAAAACTAAAACACTACATTAAAATGATACCAGAAATTTTTCAAAAAAGACAGAAATTTTTTTGGAGCAAAGGGGCTAACGCCAGATGTTAACTTCTTAACGCCAAAACAGAAATGTAAATTTTAATTTTTTGAAAAATGTTTTTCAAAATTCATTTGTATTATAAAGAGACCTTCTTACTGTTACAATTTCAAAGATTATAAAGTTGATTTGAAGGCTCTTTTAGCATATTTTTGTTTTTCTTAAAAGTGTTTTTACATTTTTAGAAGTTTTTGGAATATTTTTTATTAAAGAAAGATACATATAAAATATTAATAGCATTTTATTGGGTTTAATGAGATATTTCTAATACACCTAATTCTAACCTAAGCATGTTAAAATGTGCATCGGGTAGAGGTTTGTTGAAAATATCGGCAAGTTGTGAGTCAGTCCCTACAAAGCTAATTCTAATATGTTCCTTCTTGATATGATCCCTACTAATATGATGTCGGACATCTATATGTTTAGATATAGATAGCGCTCTTATTGTCACATTTTAATTCAATATTATTTAGATAAACACCAATGTCTTCCAAAGTTTGGGTCATCCATAAGGCTTGTGCACAACAACTACCTAGTGCGATATATTCGGCCTAAGTGGTAGAGTGGGCAACAGAATTATGTTTCCTACTTGACCATGATATGAGTGAAGGGCCTATAAAATGACACGTGCCACTAGTGCTCTTATGATCTAATGAACATCCCGCATAGTTTGAATCAGAAAAACTGTGTAAAGTAAATTAATCATTATGAGGATACCATAAGCCTAATCTAGATGTTCCGATTAGATATCTAAAAATACGTTTAACTGCTTTTAAATGTGATTCTTTTGGGTTAGCTTGAAAACTAGCACACAAACAAACGAAAAATATAATATCGGGTCTAGATGTGCTTAAATATAGCAATGAGCCTATCATTCCTCTATATAATGTTTGATCAATAGAAATACCGGCTTCATCTTTTCCTAACTTTAGTGATGCACTCATTGGTGTATTAGTTTGTTTGAGGTTTTCAAATCCAAATATTTTAAGAATATCATGAACATATTTAGTTTGACAAATAAAAATACCATATTGTCTTTGTGAGATTTGAAATCCTAGAAAATAAGTGAGTTCTCCTACCAAGCTCATTTCAAATTTATTTTTCATCACTAAAACTACATCATTACATAGCTCTTCATTAGTGGCTCCAAATATAATATCATCTACATAAATTTGCAATATAATCAAATCATTATCTACATGCTTAATGAAGAGTGTATTATCCGCACTTCCCATTTTATAACTGTGATTTATCAAAAATAATGTTAATCTATCATACCAAGCATGTGGCGCTTGCTTTAATCCATAAAGCGCTTTCTCTAACTTATACACATGATTTGGAAAATTTTCACTTACAAAATCGGGGTTGTTCTACAAAAACTTCTTCTTTTATAAGCTCGTTTAAAAATGTACTTTTAACATCCATTTGAAATAATTTAAATCTCTTAAAACTCACAAATGCAAGAAATATTCTAATTGATTCTAGGCGTGCAACAGGTGCAAAAGTTTCATCAAAATCTACAACTTCGATTTGTGAATAACCTAGTGCAACCAGTCTAGCTTTATTCCTTATAATCCTAGAGTCACCATCTAATTAATTGTTAAAAATCCATTGTACACCTATAACCGGATGATTAGATGACCTCTCAACTAAATTTCAAACCTTATTATTCATCATTCATAGCTAAAAACCAAAATTCATCATTTAAATCGGTTGAAAGGTTTTTTGGTTCTATTTTGGATACAAAATAAAGGTTTGAAAAAGACTAATGTAGAGAAGGACGAGTACTTACCCCTTTTGATGGTTCTCCAATAACAAGCTCCCTTGGATGATCTTTTGAAAACTGTAGTGCACTTGGAGGAACATATTCTACTATCTCTTCTTTATTTTCCTCTTTCTCTTCTTCTTTTTCTCCAAGCGATTCATCATCCTCATATTCCAAAAGGGAAAGGGGTTCGTCTTCGATTCCTGTATGATTAGAATCTACACAAGGAACAAACTCATCAAATCTTACATGAATATACGCTTCAACTATTTTAGTTCTTTTATTATAAATTCTATAAGCCTTACTAGTTGAAGAGTAACCAATGAAAATTCCATCATCACATTTTTCATCAAATTTTCCTAATGCATCTCTAGTATTTAAAATAAAAAATTTGCAACCAAAAACATGAAAATAAGATACATAAGGTTCTTTTAAAATAAAGCTCATACGGTGTTAGTTTTAAAATAGGATGAAACATGACACGATTAATAATATAACATGAAGTATTAACTGCTTCGACCCAGAATGATTTAGGCAACCCATATTCACAAAGCATAGTGTGTGCTAGCTCTTGAAGGGTTCTATTTTTTCTCTCCACTACACCATTTTGTTTTGGGGTGCGAGGAGCAAAAAATTCATGTTTAATTCCTAAATCATTACAAAAAGAAGAAAACTTATCATTTTCAAATTCTCCTCCATAATCCGAGCGTATGCATTTAATTTTTAGATCAAGTTCATTTTGAATACGAATGTACAGTTTAGTAAATTCAAGAAATGCATTGAATTTGGAAGATAGAAATAAAGTCCAACAAAATCTTGAATAATCATCAATTATTACAAAAGTATATTTTTACCTCCAAGACTAGAAGTGCTAACCGGTCCAAATAAATCTATATGAATTAATTGAAGAGGTCTAGAAGTAGAAATTACATTTTTGCTTTTAAAAGATTTTTTTGAAAACTTTCCTTTTTGGCAAGGCGTACAAAGAGAAGATAAATTATCATTAAGCATAGGTAAACCTTTAATTAATTTATCTTTTGACAATTTCAAAATAAGCTTGGTTCTCGAGTGACAAGACACCTATGCCAAAGTTCAATTTCATCATTTTCAGAAATAAAGCATTTTAATGACGATTGTGAAAGATCATTAAAAGCAATCATATAAACATTATGAATTCTTGGTGCGGTGAGTACGACATCATTTATTTTAGAATTTATGATTTTGCAAAGATTTGTAGATGATTCAAATAATATATTTAAACCATTATCACACAATTGACTAATTGATATTAAATTATGTTTCAAGCCGTCTATAAATAAAACATTAGAGATTGAGAAAGATTCATTACCCACTTTGCCGATGCCCATGATCCTTCCTTTTTCGTTATCTCCAAATGTTACCAACCCTCCTTTCTTCATCTCAAGGCTAAGAAACTTTGCTTTGTTACCCGTCATGTGCTTGGAGCATCCCGAGTCCAAATACCACACATTTTTTTGTCCTTAGCCTACCAACATACCTAAAAAGGAGATGAGAGTAAAGATCTGGATATCCAAGAGGTTCCTCCCATAGAATAGGTGGAAACCTTAGAAACCCATATTTGTTTTATAACACTATGACCCTTTTTCCTACATGCGTTCGAGGTGTGTCCAAATAAATGACATTTGGCGTACGATATAAAAGGGGATGAAATCTTTTTCTGAGTTTTGGATGAACTCTTGCAGGAAGATGAGATACATTTGAATTTTGAAATGATTTTTTATTAACAAAAATAAAATTTGTGGAATTATTGCTAACGCCAGCGTTAATAGTTAATGTTGGGCGGTAGCTCCCAGTAACATATCCAAGGCCATATTTGACACTACCATGGCATTGGTTGGCCAAGATTATGTCTAGAGATCTTTGCCCAACTCTGAATTTTTTAATAGCCATATTTAAATCATGAATACGAGCTTTGATAGTGGTGTTTTCTATTACTAACATAATGCACCGATTCACAAAACTTTTCTTTCCTTCTTCTATTTGAGAAAGAGATGTTTTTAAAGTTTTTTCAAATCCCCCTTCTCCTTAGTATGAATTTCGATATTGGAGTGGGACTTAGAAAGAGCTTCTTCAAGTTCTTTCACTCTTGCCAAGGAGTGATTGCACTCTTGGCAAGATACCTTCTCTTTCCCTAATAGTTTAGATAATTTTTTTGTTTTCTTTTAACAAAAGTTTATTTTCAAAATTTAGAATCTCAATATCATTTAAACTTTTATTAAAAAATTTGCATGTTTGTAAATACTCAATATATAAACCATCATAAGTAGTAGGAAGAGTTACATCAGTGTTGCTTTGGACACTGCTTTCATCATCAGATAGTGTGTTGCTCTTTGTCATGAGGCACACATTGTCTTCTTCTTCACTACTGGAGGATGAGCTGCTTGATTCGTCGGAGGAGGAGTCATCCCAAGTAGCTGCTTTTAGGACCTTCTTCTCTTCTTTTCCCATGTGCCGCTTTTCTTTACGCTCTTTCAGATATTTTGGGCACTGGCTCTGGATGTAACAACACGGCCCAACAACCACACCAGAGGCCCGCTCCACCAAAGTGGCCAAGGCCCAGGCCAAAGCCCACCTCTGGCTGGCTAGCTGCCGCGGTTGGACAAGGGCTGCAGCCCGGTGCCACCCCAACCCGTCACTGAGCCTGTTTCTCAACAACAGTAGATAGTTGATGGCGGGTCTCGATCCCGCGCCACCCTTGATAAGGCACCTTCAGCAGTCCTCATCACCAACTGAGCTCAGTTGGTGATGAGGACTGCTGAAGGTGCCTTATCAAGGGTGGCGCGGGATCGAGACCCGCCATCAACTATCTACTGTTGTTGAGAAACAGGCTCAGTGACGGGTTGGGGTGGCACCGGGCTGCAGCCCTTGTCCAACCGCGGCAGCTAGCCAGCCAGAGGTGGGCTTCGGCAGCCAGCCATAGGTGGGCTTCGGCCCGGGCCTTGGCCACTTTGGTGGAGCGGGCCTCTGGTGTGGTGGTTGGGCCGGGTTGTTACAAAAAAGTGCACTTTTTTGTAACAACCCGGCCCAACCACCACACCAGAGGCCCGCTCCACCAAAGTGGCCAAGGCCCGGGCCGAAGCCCACCTCTGGCTGGCTGGCTGCCGCGGTTGGACAAGGGCTGCAGCCCAGTGCCACCCCAACCCATCACTGAGCCTATTTCTCAGCAACAGTAGGTTGTTGATGGTGGGTCTCGATCCCCCGGCACCCTTGATAAGGCACCTTCAGCTCAGTTGGTGATGAGGACAACTGAAGGTTCCTTATCAAGGGTGTCGGGGGATCGAGACCCGCCATCAACAACCTAATGTTGCTGAGAAACAGGCTCAGTGATGGGTTGGGATGGCACTGGGCTGCAGCCCTTGTCCAACTGCGGTAGCCAGCCAACCAGAGGTGGGCTTCGGCCTGGGCCTTGGCCACTTTGGTGGAGCAGGCCTCTCGTGTGGTGGTTGGGCCGAGTTGTTACACCGGATGTGTCCGATGTTTCTGCAATGGTAGTACTCCGGTGGTGGTCGCTCATCATCGTCCTCATCGCTACCTCTTCCTTTCTTCGATGAGGATCCCTTCTTGATGAAATATTTCCGGAAGGTGTTTCTCCTTTCCGGATTCTTCATGAACCTTTTGATTTTTTTTCACAAAAATGCTCTCCTCGTCCTCTTCTTTGTCATCTTCGTTGGCCTTCTTCTTTGATTTTAAGGCCAAAGCCTTCTTCTTTGGCTCCATGTTGTACTCTTGTTGTTGGATTTTCAGTTCCACTTCATGTGTCTTCAAGTTTCCAATTAAACTCTCTAGTTGAAGAGTCTTAAGATCATGAGATTCCGAGATGGCGGTCACCTTTGGATTGAACTTCGGGGGAAGTGATCTTAAGATTTTTCTAACTAAATCTCCATTGGAAAAGTTCTTGCCAAGGACTTTGGAATTGTTGACGATCTTTGTAAATCTGGTGTACATCGTATCAATGTCTTCATCCACCTCCATTCTGAACTTTTCAAATTCCGACTCGAGTTGGAACAGTTTGGAGTCCTTCACCTGTGAGGTACCTTCATGAGTAACTTCTAATAAATTCCAAATTTCATAAGCAGTTTCACATGCACATACTCTATTAAACTCAGTTCTATCTAACGCACAGAATTGTGCGTTCATTGCTCTTGCATTATTCTTACATTTTAACTTATCATTATCATTCCATTTATCCTTAGGCTTATCAATTGTTACACTACCAACGACTAATGTCAGTGGAGTATAACTCGTCTCTACCATGTACCACACTTCGATATCTAGTGCAATTAGAAAACAACGCATATGAGTTTTCCAATAGTTATAGTTCGTGCCCATGAATAAAGGTCGTTGACTAATACCTTGACCCTTTATAAATGCGTGATCGTTATGCGCCATTACTCTCAGTGGTAAAACCATTTTGGAGCAACCTCGCTCTGATACCAAGTGTTGGATCTTCTGGCGCCCTTAGAGGGGGGGGGCGTGAATGAGGGGTTTAAATTTTTTGAGTAAAATAGAGAGATTTATTGAAGATCATAACTTTTTGCTCCTTTTGCTAAAACTAGCGTTAAGAGTTAACGCCAGACGTTAGCTCTCCAGAAAGTTGTGCTTCATAGAATTATGACAAAGTGATTTTATTAGGTAGTAGTCTAATTCACTTAGAGGGGGGAGGGGTGAATAGGTTTCTTTGATTTTTCTTAGTTACTGCTAGCTATTGTTAGAGATTATATAATGTAAATGCACAACACAGAAAACACACAGCTATTTATTGTGGTTCTCCAAGACATTGTGTTTATGGGTAGTCCACTTTTTCTCTACACCTTTCTAACAGTGTGTTAGACAAGGCAACCTCCTACAAAAACTTAGCTCCAAGAGCTTACAACTCAGATCCCTCAGGATCTCTCAGATTTGCTCCAACCCCTACCTCGGGTTCAACAACCCTACCTCAGGCTCAACAACCCTACCTCTCAGAGTGCTCCAACTCCTACACCTCAAAATCCTCCAGATTTCCTACCTCAGGCCTATCAAGAAGTCCTACCTCAGATCTCCTCAGAGATCCTACACTCAAGCTGGGAGTACAGCTCTACAAGCTCAGGCTCAACGGGTTACACACTCAGGCTCAACAGCCTTACACACCCAGGCTCAACAACCCTACACACTCAGGCTCAACAACCCTACAAACTCAGAACAATAATGTTCTTACAGAGATAATAGTGTTTGCTTATACAACAGAGGACAGACAAGATTTAACCTTCAGATATGGTCTTCTGTTGTTGATGCACAGCAGGTGCAGTCTTGAAGCAGGGCTGAATGGCAGTAGCTTCAGTCCTTGCTTCTATCTGATCTTCTTCTCCAGTTGATGAAGAATGATCTACTTGCTCTTTAGGATTGAATCAGGAAGAGTTATCTTATCTCAGATGCTTTCTTGTAGCTTCAGGAAGCAGGCTGAGAGATAACTGTGGAAGCCGTCAATTGCACAGTAGCTTTTCTTTCAGAATATTTTCACACCTTCTATAATGCCCTAACATCTTCTTTTATACTCCCTCCAATCTATAATGGCTCTTAAGAGGGCCCTGACACAGCATGGATATGATTAGAAAATGTTATCTTGCTTTCCAGCCACTTGCACCAAAAGCAGATCCCACCAGTGTTTTATTCAAATATGAATCTGTCACAGCGGTTGGGCTGAGACAGTCTTCAGTCTCAGCGGCTGAATCTTCTTCGTCTCAGCGGATCCGCTGAGACAGTTAGTCTTCTCAGCAGATTCTGTCTAAATGCAGCTCAGCTGAGATAGACTCCTTCTCAGCGGCTCTGGCTGCGTCTCAGTGATTCAGCTGAGATCAAGTTGTCGTCTCAGTGGTTTTGACAATAAAACCACAGAACTATTCCATTGTTTGGAATAACCTAACCTTGCATATACTTGATATAAAATAGTATTTATCAAATACAATATGTACTTAACATTGAGTGTGCTGCCTCTTCAAATTAAGGGAATATTGAGGGCAATATTCCCAACAATCTCTCCCTATTTGAAGAAGGCAGAACATACACCAATGCTAAGGTACATAACTATAAAAACATATCATGACAACATATGAAATAATAGTCATGACAACATAACAAATAACATTGTTAACTGAATATAGGCATCATAGAAGATATCATGATAAATTAAGAATAATTGTCATGACAACATAATAATAACATTGTTAACTACATATAGGCACCACCGTATATATTAAGCATTAATATAAAACAATATTAAGCTTGACTAATATTAGCCTATTAACACAAGATATTATTTCAACATAATTATCAATTTCATTAATGACAAAATGTTAATACATCTTTAAGTTTACATTTGATTCAAATGAAAAACTAAATGCATTAGTTTAAGTTTTTCATTTCTTTGCTGCACTTGAGCATTTTGTACCTCCATCATCAGCCTTCTGTTTTGGAGCAGCAACATTCATCTCAGCTATCTTTCTCTTATTTTCTTTTCTATTGAAATATAGATATGGCTTGGGAATATATCTTGAAGGCATCCTCTTTGGGTTGTTCTTCCTTACAAGATTCTCTTTGAATACCCATTCCCTCTGGGAATTCCTCTCAAGGTGCCTGATCCATTCCTCTGCAGGATATATTCTGTCAATATCTTTGTAGATCTGGCCATGATGCAGCCATGCATTCAGAATGATACCCTTGGAGTCATCACTCCAATGCTCATAATCAGGATCCTTGGCCTACTCACTTCTATTATTTGCCATGAATTCTTCAGCTAGCATGACACATTCTCTTTTCCTCTTTACTGCAAGTTGAGCATCTTGATCAACCTTAGCTTGAGCCTCAAAATCAAAATCTTTATTTTCTTAGATTATCTTGCAGAGGCAGGTTCATTGCTATCCTTGTTCCTTGCAGAACTTTGAGGGCCAATTCAGAATTGGTCTCCTCCCCCTTTCTGGCTTCTTCAACCACCTTTTGTTCTAGACTTTAGGAGGCAGCAGCAACTGACCTAGATAGGGTTTGAAAGGCATTCTCTAGGTATGATTTCAGTTCATCCTTCATCTTTTCTTCCTTTCCAATCATTGTTGTTGTTGTTGACCACACATACTCTTCAATGTGGTTTAAGGCCTTCTCTATGACCTCATCATTCTTACTCACATAATTCTTGACATAACTCATAACTTACTCAGAGAGATGCAAACTTTTGTCCATTGATCTCAGTACTGTATTCTGAGCTACCACCGATTTTTCAGCAAGGTCAAATCACTTGGTCATCTGCCTATTAAGGTAAGAAGTTTCTTCCTTTATTACTTGAATTTCAGACATCATTTCATTCTTGACTGAAGAAATGAACTTGTCAATATATTCCTTTATTGATGTCATATGACCATCAATAAGTGTACTTATTGAACTTAGGATAAGTTCATTTGAGATTATGGAGGTGGAGGGTTTTACTTCAGCAATGGGGGATTGCGGTTTTTCAGCTACCACTGTGGGTATGCTTTTCTCTTGGAGGGCTTGTTTCTCACACTCATTTAGAGTGGATGGCTCCATTGCATGCACTTCATGCTCCCCCTCAGTCAGAGCAGGGATACCATGCTCCCCTCAACTTGATCATTCTTCTTAGTAGACTTTGCATATTGATCAGTATGATCAGCAACAATTCCATCTTCACTGTCAATGTTGACTTCATCATCACCTGATAAGTTCTCTTGCTCCTCCCCCTCAGATAGGGCATCCATCCTTTTTGTATCAGTTGAATCCCAGAAATTTGGGGAGTTATCAGGGATTAGACTTATCCTTCTTTTAAGATTAAGAGTAATTGTGTCAATCTTACTTTGCAAATCACTAGGAGAGTTTGATTGCTCCTCATCATTTCTTTCAGAATCATCAGGCACATCTTGTGCATTGTTGTCAGCTTCTTGAGGATTAGGAGCATCACTTTGAGTATGATCTCCTTCATTTCCACCAGACTTCTCTTCATCAGCAGCAGCATCCTCATCTTTCTCAAGCTCTACAGAAGCAGCATGATCCTCATGTCCTTCACTGTCATGCTCTTCATGAACATCTTGGTCTTTATTGCTGGCAGATCCTTGATCATCCTCAGCAGGGACATTTTCAGCAGCTTTTGAATTTGAATCAAAACATACTATTTTAGCTTTCTTTAGTCCTTTGACTAATTTCCTTTTCTTCTCCTTTATCTCAGATGGCTGACTCATTGGGAGCACCCTTGAGAACCTATCCAGAGTCTTTATGTCCATTCTCTTAAGATAGTGAAGATTTGATCCTTTGGAGCTATCAAATGCTTCAGGATAGGAGTTCAGAAGATAGAGAGAAAGAATTCTGCCTAGTTAGGAGCCTGCAGACATTCGTTTATCCTTTGGAAGATTACAGCAGCCCATGAGGTCTTTTTCTTCAAGACCACTCTTGTCATCAGCTCAAACATAAACTTTGAAATAGTATCATGGGACCCTGGTTTGCAAAGTAATGCTTTGCCCACTATATCTGATAGTAGCTTCCCTTTTTAATTGAAACATTTCCTCTTTAATGAGCCAGTCTTGACATCACTATACTTACTATGGGTGTGCAAAAATAACCAAAGAACCGAGAGCCGGACCAGAATCGAACCGAACCGAATGGTTTGGGTCAGTTCCAAATAGTTTCGATTCGGGTCCGGTTCTCATAATACCAGAACCGACAATTCGGTTCGGTTCTTGGTTCCAAGGGTCGGGTACCTAGAACCAGCCCGATAACCGACTATCAATGCTAAAGAAAATATTTTGAGACAACGATTATAGTCGTATTGCTTAATACGCGAAAATAACTGAGAATATAATCATATTACTAAAGAAAATAATTGTTGTACTTGTGTAGTTCTATGACTTCAATATTATAAAAAGTCCTTATTCAATTATTTTGAAACATTGATAATGTATTACAAAGAATCATGAGTTTGAAGAGCCATTTTTTTAATTATTTTGAGACATAGGTAGAACCGAGAACCGAACTGAAACTGAACTGAAGCAAACGGTTCGGATCTGGTTCTATACTTTAGGACCATGGGTCGGTTCTGGTTCCAAAAGTTTGGAACCGAACCTATATGGGTCAGTTCTTGGTTTTGGGTGGAACTGAACCAAACCGATCTGAGTTGCACCACTATTACTCACACCATTTGAGGGTTTTTTCTTTGTCTTTTTCAGACACGTTGTCTTCCTCATCATTACTGCAAGATAACAGTTGAAATGCTTTCTCCAGCTTCCTTGGAGATATCTTAATCTTCAAGCTTCCAATTGTGGATTTTAAGGAGGACTTGGAGGATAAGAGTCTTGCTTTACTGTACAGTTCCAAAACTTCAATTCTGAGAATCACAGATGGCTCTGATAGTAGATATTCTAATCCTTGATCTTCCAGAAGTTGAATCACATCTTTAATCTCAGCATTAGCATGTTGAAAGCCATTTCTGATTATTGTATACCCTTCTAGAAGATCCTTTGAACTTTTTGGCACCATGCTTGAAGAAAAATGAGTTGCTGAGTCAGCGGGAAAGGAAGGGTCGTCTCGACGGCTAGTTAGGGTTTAGAGTGTGGAAAGTGTGATTTAATCAACATAGCACTATTCATAGGTGTATTATAATTTATTCTTAAGGTGTGATGTCGATTAGACTTAATTAATTGATGTTTTAATTAAGCAATACTGTCTCAGAGGATCCGCTGAGACGGAAAGCTTGACCGCTGGGACAAGGAAAACCTAACCACTGAGACGACTTAGCTGTCTCAGCAGTTCAGATGAGACTGTCTCAGCTGAACTCACTGCCTAGTAGTGAATCCTTTTAAATTGGATTGTTTTACTCACTAATCATGTCACTAAGTGTTTTATAACATGACTATCTTTTAGCAAAGCTTAAGGAATAAAACAACAAACATGATAGACAAAATGAAATGTTGAGGCCTATTCTAAGTTCAACATTCCTTGCTCAATTTTGAAACCATTAAATTTAGCCTCATCTAATGGTTTTGTACATATATCTGCAACTTGATTGTCAGTGGGGACATGTTCAAAGCAGATACCTTTACATTCTACATGTTCTCTAATAAAATGATACATTATCTCTATATGCTTAATCCTGCTATGAGAGACGGGATTCTTAGCAATAGAGATAGCACTAGATGAGTCACAAAACAGTGGAGAATTACTTACCTTGAGGTTGTAGTCCTCTAGCTGGTGATGTATCCACAGTACTTGTGCACAGCAGCTCCCTGAAACAATGTACTCAGAATCAACTGTGGATATTGCCATACTGGTCTGCTTCTTGCTACTCCAAGAGATCAACCTCCTTCCTAGGAATTGACAAGTTCTATTTATATTTTTCCTATCTTCTTTGCATCCGGCAAAATCTGCATCTAAAAAGCCAGTCAGTTCAAAATTATTATTCTTAGGGTACCCAAGGCCAAGATGTTGTATGCCTTTAAGGTATCTCAAAATCCTCTTTGCAGCTGATTAGTGAAATTCCTTAGGGCATGCTTGATACCTAGCATAAACACATGTTGCATACATAATGTCTGGTGTACTAGCAGTCAGATACAACGGGGATCCAATAATACACATGTACATGGATTCATCAAAGGGTTTTCCCTTCTCATCCTTGTCCAGGGAAATAATTGACCCCATGGGAGTTTTCATGGTGGAAGCAGATTCCATCCCAAACTTTTTGATAAGCTCCCTAGTGTACTTGGTCTGAGAGATGAATATTCCCTCATCAGACTATTTCACTTGGAGGCTTAAAAAGTACTTGAGCTCTCCCATACTGCTCATCTCAAACTCCCCCTGCATAATGTTGGCAAACCTTTTGCAAAGGTTATCATCAATAAACTCAAAAACTATGTCATCAACATAAATTTGGACTAGGAGACACTTGTCCTTTGTTTCCCTAAGAAACAATGTACTATCTATCTTTCCCCTCAAGAACTTATTCTTGATGAGAAAGCTAGACAAGGTCTCATACCAAGCCCTAGGGGCTTGCTTTAGACCATATAATACTTTCCTAAGTAAATAAACATGGGAGGTAAGAGTTGGATGTACAAAACCAGATGGTTGTTCCATATATATCTCCTCTTTCAAATTTCTATTTAGGAAGGCTAACTTGACATCCATCTAGTATACCATGAACCCCTTGTGGACAGAATATGCAAGGAATAGCCTTATTGCTTCTAACCTTGCAACCGGGGCAAAGGTTTGTTCAAAGTCAATACCTTCTTCTTGCTTGTATCCCTTGGCTACCAGTCTAGCCTTATTCTTGATGATGATGCCATTCTCATCTAGCTTGTTTTTGTAGATCTATTTGGTGCCAATTATGTTGTGTCCTTGAGGTTTTGACACCAACTTCCATACTTTGCACCTTTTGAATTGTAGAAGCTCTTCTTGCATTGCTTGAATCCAGAATGTATCTTTACTAGCTTCTTCAAACTTCTTGGACTCCATCTGAGATAGAAAGCTCAGGAATAGAGCTTCATTGTGAGCCCTGCTTCTGGTGATCACCCATTGGTTCTCATCTCCAATTATCTGGTTTCTTGGATGATCCCTTATATTCCTGATTGTTGCAGGCAATCTTTCAACATTCTGTAGCTCTTCTTCTGGAGCAGCGGGTTCTTCAGCATCCTGTTGATCTTCATCTTCAAGAACAACACACTCTGAATTATTTCTACTGGTGCTAGGTATGTATTGGATAGACATTTCTTGTATCTTCTGTTCATTATTTGTCAAAATAGGAGAACTGGACCAGCCCTTATAAAGTAGGTCGGTCTCATCAAATACAACATGCATAGACTCTTCAACAACATGAGTCTTCTTGTTGTATACTCTATAGGCTCTACTATGTGAGCTATATCCAACAAAACCCCAACATTGCATTTTTCAGCAAACTTTGTTAGTTGGGATTTTCCATTATTCAAAATATAGCATTTGCAACCAAAGATTCTAAAGTATGAAATTGTTGGTTGTTTGCCTTTCAAAATCTCATAGGGGGTTATTCCAAGGGCCTTATTGATGGAAGCTCTATTGAGAACATAACAAGCAGTATTGACTGCCACAGGTAAAACCCCTGAAACTCAGAAAGAAATTTTATATTCAAGTCAAGAAAAACAGAAAGATGCTAGAGCCGTTTGTATGATTTACTAAGGGGTATCAGAAAATATTTTTTCAAGGATAATGAGTGTTGAGACAGCCAAGGCTGGTGGGACATATTATGCAGGGAGTATAAGGGAGATGGAAAGGTCATTGAATTAAAACTACAAAATTCTTGGAGGGAGTTTGAGCCTTTAGTAAATAAACCAGGGGAATAGGTAGAGTCCCTGTTAGACAAAACTTTACATATAATGAATCAAATTAGAAGTAATTGTGACATAATTGATGATAAAAAAATTGTACCAAAACTTCTAAGAAGTCTACCCTCGAGTTTTTACCCGATTGTCACAGCAATTGAAGAATCAAAAGACTTGAAAATCCTTTCTCTTAATGCTCTCATGGGTTCACTAAAGACCCATGTGGAAAGACCACATTCTGTCAATCAGCCGCTAGAGCTTTGCAGGCTAAACTATACTTAACCAAAACCCAGTCACGGCCAGTGAAAAGGAATTTCAACAGGTATATCCCAGTACAACAACCAAAACAAAATTGGAATGTTGAAAGAGGCCAAGGTCTCTTTCAATATTCAAAATCCAGGCAACATTGGTGATGTATTTTGCATTATTTGCAAAAAAAACAACCACAACTCTAAAGACTATTTTTGGAGGTGTACAAATTGTCGTATACCCAATCATCCAGCTCAGAAGTGTTAGCATAAAGCTACTGAAGAAGTAAAAATAGCAGAAATTCAAGAACCTTATACAAACCAAATGTTCTTTTCTTCAACTTCCAACGATGGTAATGATGATGATGCATGGTATTTAGATAGTGGGTGTTCCTTTCATATGACAAACAAGAAAGCTAACTTTAGACAATTAGTTGAAAATTGGAAATCTAAAGTTGCTTTAGGTAATGCAAATATATAGTAAATATTGAAGGAAAAGGCACCATATCAGTTCAAATAAAAACTGACATCATAAAACACATACCTGTTGTGTTTTTGTCCCCACTTTACAACAGAACTTATTAAGTGTAGGGAAATTAATACGAAAAGGATATACCAGCATGTTTGATACAACAGGTACACATATAAGACATAGTGCCTCAGATGTCCTACTTGCCTCAGCAATGATTACTCCTAATCTCTTATTTCTTTTGCGTATGTCTCATGTGAATCATTGTGCCCTCTCATGCAAACATCAGAGTTACACATCATCCATAAATCTGTGGCATCACAGGCTTGGACATCTTCACCGGCAAGCTATTCAATCACTGCAAAGCAAGGCATTAGTAACTGGATTACATTCTTTTTCTGACCAGCAAATATAGTTTTGTTAAGAGTGTGCTTTCAGTAAAGCACATACAGTTCCGTTTCTTAAAACAATTATGATAAAAGCTCAATTACCTTTACAGCTGATCTATGGAGATTTATGAGGTCCTTCATCTATAGCCTCTTTTGGAGGAAACATGTACTATTTCTTATTAGTAGATGATTATACTCGCTACATGTGGATATATCATCTTACCACAAATAGTGAAGCCTTTGATAGATTTGTACACTTTAAAAAGGAAAAATAAGTGCATCTAGCAAGTAAAAATAAGGACTTTCAGGACCGATAGAGGTGGTGAATTCACCTCCTCATAGTTTTCTAGTTTTTGTCAAGAAAATGGCATTACTAGACAACTGACAACCCCAAGATCACCACAACAGAATGGTGTGGTTGAAAGAAGAAACCGCACTGTTCTGGAAATGGCTAGGGCACTTCTACAAACAAAAGATCTCCCTAAAATATTCTGGGCTGAGGAAACTAAGATAGTTGTGTACATATTAAATAGAGTATCAACAAAAATGCTTCCTAAAAGTACTCCTTACTTTCTGCTTAAATAAAGTAAATCTTCTATCCAACATATAAAAGTATTTGGATGTATTGCCTATTACTTAATTCCATCTGGGAAAAGAGATAAGTTGGACAGAAAAGTGAAAAATGTATATTTGTAGGCTATAGTGAGCAATCTAAAGCTGACAAATTGTACAATCCAATCTCTAAGAAATTAGTGATCTCCTGAAATGTCATATTTGATGAATCAGCTAAATGGATATGTGAGACAGAGGCTCAGCCACAACCAATTACTCCCAAGGTAATAGTGGAACATCTACAAAGTTCCCCTCATGAAAGTACTCAATTACAACAGGAAGAGCAACAACCTCAACCAGCATCTCCAAGGTTAGAGTCACCTACCTCACCACCAACAAAACAAGGAGTATGCAACAACTTTATGAACCAACTTAGATTGTCATGCTCACCTCTTCACCCATAACTTATGAAGATGCCAATCTTGATCCAATTTGGCAAAAAGTTATGGATGAAGAGTGGACAACAATACAAAAAAAATAAAAACATGAAGTTTGGTGGACTTACGCCCCAATAAAATTGTTATTGGATTAATGTGGATTTATAAAACCAAATATGATGAAAATGGTGACTTTGTGAAACATAAAGCTAGACTAGTGGTATAAGGGTATTCCCAAATACCAGGAGAGGAATATACAGATACTTTTGCTCCCGTAGCTAGAATGATTACCATAAGACTAGTTCTAGCATATGTTATCCAGCACAACTTCCATGTATATCATCTAGATATAAAAGTTGTCTTTCTCAATGGTATAATCCAAGAAGACTTATATGTAGAACAACCCAAAGGCTATGCTCAACAAGGTGATAATATCAGGAAAGTATATAAGCTACACAAAGCTCTTTATGGCTTGCTAAGGGCTTGGAATGCCATTATTGATAATTACTTTCTTCAGAGTGGATTTATAAGATGTGCTAATGAACCATCTCTATACATTAAGTGGGATGGCTCTCATAAAATGCTTATTGGGTTATATGTAGATGATATGCTATTAACAGGAAGTTTCAGAACTATGCTCAATGCCTTCAGAACTACAATGCAAAAGGATTATGATATGACATATCTTAGTGAAATGAAATTCTTCTTAGGAATTCAAGTACAACAAACAACTGCAGGTATATTTCTTTCACAACCATCTTTTGCCACTGAAATATTAAAGAAGGAACATTTTGATTATTGCAACCCCTCTGTAACACCTATGCCCATCAATGAGGTATTACCAAAAAATACAAATGAAGAGAATGTAGATGCTAGTCAATATCGATCCATTGTAGGTTCTCTGATGTATTTAACCAACACCAGACCAGATATAGCTCAGGCAATTAGCATTGTGGCACTGTTTATGCAACAACTAATGAAATCACATCTCCTAGCAGTCCACCGTATATTACGATACATCAAAGGCGCTATATTTTATGGGATTTTATACAGGCAATAATTAAAATAAGAACTAATTGGATATGCTGATTCTGATTGGGGATCGAATATATATGATAGAAAGAGTACCACTGGCTTTCTATTTCTGTTAGGATCAAAACCAATTGCCTGGGGTGATCACAAATAACCAACTGTCGCACTCTCAACTACGGAAGCTGAGTATATGGTACTCAGTTCGTCAAGCTGTGAATGCATTTGGCTCCGTCGAATACTGGAAGAAATCCAAAGGAAACCAGAAATGACACCAACTAAACTACTCTGTGATGATATTTCAATGATAATATTAGCAAACAATCCTATCACACAGCAGAAAAGCAAATATATCGATTTAAGATTTCACTTCATAAGGGATCAAATCGAAAAAGGCGAAATCAATGTTGAGCACTGCCCTGCCACAAAACAATTGGCAGATATACTTACAAAACCACTTCATCGTTCTCGGTTTGTAGACATATATGTATGCAAATCGGAGTCAGAAGCTCTTTGGCATAAGGGAGAAATGTTGACCAACACCAAAGAAAAGAAAAGATGAAGCAAACTTCTCAGTCACCAGCGTGACTCGAAGATAATGAAAGAGATAAAGAATCAGATAAAGGAAGATATTGAAGCCCGGGTGTATTTATTCAGCCATTTTTGTTTTGTATGCCCACTTGTTTGGGCCTCTATAAAAAACCCATCATGTAATACCAAAAATGTTGTAACACTTATATCAGAAATAAAACAAAGTTTGATACCATAAACTTTTGCCTCCTCGGTTTTTATTCTTTCTACTAACAACAGCTATGGACGAAGATGAGCACGATGAATCCCTCCCCCACAAATGGTTTTACACTAACAAATTGATTGTTTTAATGAGGCAGGATAAACGGAAATCGGAGAGAAATTTTACTAATTAATTGTAACGTCTTTTCATTAGGTCTTATATGGTATTTATACCCGTATAGGAATGTTCCTGATATAATCATTAATACAGGCCGCTGACAGTTATAAGAAAGTTGTTACATTAAGGGTTTGTTTGGGACAGCTCTACCGGATTGAAAAGTTGCTTATCGAATAGAGATTTTTAAAAATCTATGTTCCATCATCACTTATATATAGACACTCTAAACAGTCTGCAGCTTTTTCAAAATAGCTTCTCAAAGAGCTCTATTTAAAAATCTCTATTCGATAAGCAACTTTTGAAAAAGCTGCAGACTGTTTGGAGTGTCTATATATAAGTGATGATGGAACATAGATTTTTAAAAATCTCTATTTGATAAGCAACTTTTCAATCCGCTAGACCTGTCCCAAACAGACCCTGAGTGATTAGAATTTGTTGTTTGGTAGAACAGCTTTTTTTAGAGCTGTTTTTTCAAAACATCAATATTAAAATATTACTATATATTTGAACATAACAATTAAAAATATTACAAAATATTTAAACATAACAAGAAAAATATAAATTGTTCTCAAACATGAAAAGAAGTAAATTTTTCCGGTGCGTTCTTTCCATATTTTTCAATCATTTTTGTTCACCTGCGCGATAAGAAAATTTGATATTAAGCATACTTTTGAATATGATGAATTCTAAAGTTTGTTAAAAAGATGCCGAAATTTTTTACCTGCGGGCGTTGTACAATTCTTCAGCAATACTATCTCGTATTGCAGACATATGATCAGATCCTCCGACATCAAGCAAATCAGTCTCAATATCATCCTCTATTGTAGGGTCATCATTCTCTGGGGGTATGAATGAGTCATCAGCATCACAAGCATTAAATTCTGGGTCCCATCGAGACGGATGTCTACGAATGAAGTTATGCAATGTCATGGTCGCTAGCACAATTGAACGTTGTTTCTTGAAATTGTATTGAGGCATTTTTTGAAGAATGAGCCACTTTTTCTTCCAAACACTAAACGTTCGCTCTATCACACTTCGAAGAGATGAATCGCTTTATTAAAATGCTCATGTCTACCATGGACGGGATGACTCCCGCGTGCAAAATCTGCCAAATGATATCTTGTTTCTGGATATGGTTTTAAATAGCCCGTCTTTAATGGATATCCAACATCCACTAAATAATATTTACCTGTAATTACTTGTTATGTTAAACATAATAACATGGTAGTGAATGATTATAGCATATATGATCATTAATTCAACAATTTACCTTGAGGGGGATGAGGAAAATGTACTCTATCGTCTGTCAATGCACGCGCGAAGATACGACTATCATGAGCGGATCCTTCCCATCCAGCGAGTGCAAATGTGAAGCACATATTAAAGTCA